>CM030013.1:19590000-20877463 GCA_017639485.1 Pluvialis apricaria | reverse complement strand
CTTTTTAATGATTTTCAGATTCTTATCCTACACACATGCCTGTACTTAGCCTTACCCCTGGGCAGAGTCCTATCAACTTGGTTACTCACAAAATATATGCCTGACTCTGAACTTGCTGATCAGATTTGATTGTGTTATGCAGGAGCTTAGACTAGGTCATCACATAGGTCCCTCTTGGGCTTGATGTTTATGAATAAATTTTAAAAGATGCAGGTTACCACAGGGAAACAGATTGGTCTGACACCTGAACTGTTGAAAATGCAGGCTCTGAAGAACAAGTGCAACATGAAAAATGGTAAAACATGAAACAAGCAAAGCAGTATAGTTTCCCTGGTACAGCCAAGAGAAATACTGACACTAATCACATTAAAAAAAAAAAAGGAACACGTGCGATTTTCTTACTTCAGAGTGTCCCCGTATAGTAGAGTGGAAAACTAAGGAATTAATTTTGTGTTGTTTAAAATTAATAAATTATAAGAATATCAGTCTCTCTTCATCAGTTCCTGTTGTTCAAAAATTCATTAAGCAAGAGATGGATGTGGAATCTTTGGCGTGTCCAGAATGTGTGGGATTTTTTGTGATGCAAGCTCTCCTAACAGATAGGATCCTGTAGATGCTTGGATATTGGATTTATGTGCATTTCAGGACACTGGGAGCAATTCCTTCTTCCTGATAGCTTTATGCTCTGTAGAGAAGTTAATTCCACTAAATTCAAGTAACTTGAACACAGCCTGTTTGATCTGGTTAAACTTAACCCTTAAATTAAAAACAGATTAAAGGGGAAGTATCATGACAGTTTTGACTGAGACCTAGTTGTTAACCAGCATGGTTGTGTTTCACTTTTCTGTTGATTTTTATTTATTTATTTTTCCCTGGGAATAGTTTTAACTACTTGTGCTAGTTATACCTAGGTATAGCTTCCCTACAGGGCATGCATGAGTATGCCTAGATGTATCCTTTGTTATGTAGAGGATGCCATACCACTCTAAATTTTACATTGCATTGCATTAATAGAGCTGAGCTATGCCAGTAAAAAACTCAAGTTCTGTGTTTATATTAATGACACTAGAAATTACATTTGCTTTATTAGTTTAGCAGTCTGTTTCTAAATAGTCGTAAAATACCAGATCTTTAAAAGTAGTCGTTATCACTACGAGCGTCTGAAAAAGCTGTATTTTGCACTGTTTTCCATCTTATTTTCAAGAAGATTTTAAGAGGAGCTCGACATAGTGAATGCTTGAGAACACTTACCAAAGTGTTCAAGGCCAGGCTGGATGGGGCTTTGAGCAATCTGATTTAGTGGAAGGTGTCCCTGTCCATGACAGGGGGGTTGGAACTAGATGATCTTTAAGGTCCCTTCCAACCTAAACCATTCTATGATTCTAAGTGTGGCTAATCTGTGTTGAATTTAGTGGCATTACAACAACTTTATTCTCATAAGTTTAATATAAGCTTCACAGCATCTCTGCAGTACCCATCACAGGGACTGTGCTCAAGATACTGTGGTATAAAAGCAGTGAGGCAGCTGGAATCAGGACTATGTTCTGTTTAATGTAGCATGTTCTGATAAGCTTAATCTTCCTAACTTTCTTCAAGCACTCTAATTGAAATGGATGTGTTTCATCCATTAGGAAGACAACGTTCAGGTCACTTGTAGTTATAGAACTCTTCCTTTTAACATACTCTAAATGTTTATTTTCCCCAAGTTTGTGTCTTCTATCTCTGTTCTGGCAGGTGCACAGCCCAGTGCATACATGTTCTTTCAAAATCTGGATTTGAATCTCAGCCAGAGGAGATAGATGTATTTGTAACTGCAGGATTTAGGCAGTGTATTCTACATCCATAAATCATTGCTCATCTAATTGAAGTCCACTTTAGAAGATGTTGATGTCCATGCCTCTGTGTGGTACCAAAGATGCTATATATCATGCTGAACTCATGAAGCATTGTTGTTAGTTTTGGGGTTTGCTTTTAATTGCCAGCTGTCTGACACTCATGAAAACTTGGGGGAGTGGGCAAGAGGAATTTGAGATAACAAAGAAAAGAGCTATGAAATCAAAAGTACCCGGTGTTAAAAGGGAGTGTCTGGGAGGCCATGAGGAAAGACTGTTATAACCAACCAAATATTATTTGCATTGAAGGATAATTGTACAAACTGTGTGGCTTCCCTGGATTTGGAGTTGTAGATTTTAATATGAGGATTTATCAGCACACTGGCAGCTGTTAACCTGAGAGATGAAGAGTCTTGTCTGCATTAGGAATGCTGTGCTGGATAATTATGTCAAAAGAAAGCCTGTACTGGCATACTAGGGTAACAGAGAAAGATTACTTTTTCTTAACATAAATATAAGTGTCTACACAGATTAGCAGCTTTCTAGCTATGCTGGTGTGAGAACCCTCCCACTCCACAGAGGTCACAAAGGCTCTGCTTTAAGACCATGTGGTTTATGTATGAATCAGAGAGTCAAAACGATTCCTTCTGGGAGGGTTCTTTTCCAGACTAAATTTCTTGTCGTCTGTTTTGAGTGGACAGACCGGCGTTCAGCAACTTATTTCTGGCCCAGTGTCCTTATAGGTCTTGAACATGGATCATCAGTGTCATGTATTGCTGACACTGCAGAACATGAAAGAACACATCCTACCTTTACTTAGCTCTGTGACCCAAACACATCACAGCAGAGAACAGAGAAAGTTAATACAAATTGAAATGGTTTTGCCTATGATCTTTCTTGGTAAGAGAAAATTTCCCTCCTGTCCCTGTTCTGAAACTGGTGGGAGTCTGTGGAAGGTGTCATAATTATGGCTGTGGGTCTGTGGGTTGACTGTCTTATTGAAGGGAACATATAAAGATTGGGGAGGAGGAGCGAGAGGGAATTCAGTGTCCTCTCCTAGTAGTGCTTTGAGGTCACAGCTATTTCCTCTTGGAAAGCTCAGTTCTGCCTTCAGTTGTAATGTTAACAACATCACAGGGTTCTGCTTTGGTCTGAGTAACTTTGAAATTATGATTTAAGCTACACATGAGCAGTTGTTTTTTAACCACCTCTGCCAAGGCATCCCAGGTTGTAGGAGTCCAGATACTTCCTATCCATCTCAGACCTTGCCATTACCTTAATATTTTGCAATCAGTGAAGAGTTGTGTGTCTCTGAGCCAAAGCGGATCCTGCTTTCTCTTCTAGAAGCAATGGTTCTTTGAAGTTAGTAAGTGTAAAAACTTACACATGTTAACAATAGGCTATCGGCTCTCTGTGGGATCTGTTAGGAAAGGGTTCTTGTTTTTACAGCAGTTTGAAGTGCTGTTGGGGAGTAAGATGCGTTCAGATATTTGCGGTAAAACCGTGCTGCTTATAATCTATGTGACTAGCTGATCTTCCCCTTTGGGCTGTAAGTCGGTGTGGACTGTGCAAGAGCAGCTATGGATGCATGGCTGCTGATGAAAAATAGTTGCTGATGTCAGCCAGTGTTCTCACCTGCTGCTGAGAAATGAAAGCACAGCAGTAAGACCTGTCCTAGCACTCTCCTTTAATCAGGGCACACATTGCCTTTCTACTGACAAAAGTAGGACAGTAAGGACATCAGCTTTGCCAGGACGAGGTGCAAAAGGTTCACTATAAAAGGACTTTGCTCATGGGTAAGGCTGAATATTCAGGGATTTTTCGTTGCTTCCTCAGTACTTCAATGCCAGAACCCTAAGAGGTTGCTAATGCCCCTGAAGCAAAGACCTGGGAATTAACTATCTAGCATGGTGTGGCTAAATTGGAATTTACAACGAAGCTGTCTTCATTTGTTGATGCTTGCACCTAAAATTCTTCTATTTTGGATTTGCTTAGGAAGCTGTGAGCTTTTTGCATACAACAGATGGTCCATCAGGGTTCGTGGGATTCCTTTTTCATTTAAACAAGTGCTTTAGGTTGCAGAGCCATTATTTGAATGGAAGGAATAAAGAAGGTAGACATCTGGGAATATCTTTTTAAAAATATGGTCAGTGCTATGGAAAAAATGTCAAAATCCTAGTGCAAATTATTGTCAGATGAGTGTCGGATGGTATGACTTGAGATGCTGAAATTCTTTTGGAATTACAGTGATTGAAGGGAAAAGAGGAGGGAATAGACCTAGTCAAATCAGAATAACTTTTCATAAATTCAGTACCTTGTGACTCTTTCTGGACTAGAAACTGTTTAATAGGACAGGGTTGTATGTTCTGCAATATTGTTCCTAACTGAAGAGTTAGGTGACTTTTGATCATGTCTTTTAAAATGCTTCTCTTCGCACCCCTGCCCTCCCCCTGCGTTTAAGCCTATAAGCCCTTTCTTAACAGAATTGTGCCCTGTTGTAATGCCTAGCCTAGCCTGGCTAACGGGAATGTGTTGTTATATCACCTGGGAAAAGGCAATGTGTGAATACAAAATGTGTACTTCCATGTGGTACCTACCTCTCATACAGTCTAGTGATATATCTACATCCAACTCATGTTATTTTGTGCCAGTCTCTTCCATGAGGAATAGATGAACTATAAATTGTTCCTTTAAACTGTGAAGGTCTGATTCTTCTCTCAGCAGGTTATTTTTCAGAGTCTTACCAGCCTGGAGGAATGGAGTTTGCAAAAATATGTTCTTCACAGTTTATATTAAAGGCATTAGAAGTGTGTATTTGGAGGGTTGGGCCGTTGGGGGCAGGGGATGACAGAGACAGGGGCTTGGAAGGGGAGGATGGTTTAGACTTCTCCAATCTCACAGGAAAGAAGCCCTGGGGGAGGTAGCATGTCAGTTTATTACTAAATAGTATCCCAGAAAACTCACTTTCTAGTTTTAGGCTCTTAAGAGATGACGTAGGCCTTTAAGGGAGTTACAGTGTTTAGAGATATATGAACTAAGGGTGACTATAATGTATTCTTCTACCTGTGTTATTACATTGCTAAAATATTCTATTTTCTTCCTGAGATCCAATGGGTATCAGTAATTCTGTGGAGGGTCACAGGGTGTTCCTATTTTCTCCTGGCAAGCCACTTTTACTTGACCTTCACTATATATGTTGGTAATCAAGTAAGGGAATAATCCGGGTTGAATCTGACTTTTCAAAAAGCATACTTGCCACTTCAGAAAGACTCTAACTTTTGAAAAGGAAGTCTATAGTTTACCAGCTCCTTGACTTGTAAATTTTTGAATGCTATGGGGAAGATCTTAGTATAAATAACTTTGCAGATCAGACAAAACAATCCTGGATTTTGAACACAGCTATTAGTATAAATTGTCAGTTCTTCACAAGTGCATCTGCTTTGTACTGGCTGGCTCAGATCTGTTCTCTGTGAAGCACAGTTCACCTGTTTTCGTAGTAGCGATTTAAAGTGTTGCCAACATTTGTGTTCTTCAGACCATTTTGTGCCTTTTAGAGGGGTTTTGAGGAAAAAAACCAAAACTTTGTAAACCTTGCCTTGTGTCTAAAAGTTTGAAAAGCAACATTTGCCCAGCTTTAGAGATGCAACTCTGATGCATTTGGGGATCACTGATATGATTTGTCTCCTAGTAAGGGAATGAAAAATAAATACTTTCAGCCACCAGTGAACTGTCACATCTGGAATGAATCATTGAAATAGAATAGCATATTCCTCTACTCTCTTGCAATTTTTTTATGGTTGGTTTCCCCCCCACACCTCCCAGAATGTAAGTGGTTGGCTTAACTAAAATGGAAACCTTTACTTGTGGTTTCCAGATCTTCAGCTCGGTCCTTGAACAGGAAAGTTCATTATTCGCACAACAGTGTTTAGCAGCCAGCTTTCCTTTTCAGTGGCAGCCAATACACTATCATATTTCTTAAGAAATGGGAGGGAGTGTGAACTTTAAATCAAGAATTTCAGACAGTGAAGCTGAGAGCTATGGCTGGAGAAAAAATGTGCAAAGTATGTTGGTTATTCAGAAAAACTTATGGCACTCAGTCTGCACCAGTTCATTTCACAGGGTAAGTACTTGGTGTTTTTGAAAGATCAGCTTAATTGCTTATACTTTAAATCAAGATTTAGACATTGAACTCTAGGCTCCTGATTTTGTAAACCTTAGTCTAAAGTTGGTGTGTGCAGTTTAAGGAGAAGATATGCATGGTTAACCATAGATCTAAAAGGTCAAATTGTTAAGAATTACAGAAATCTCACTTTGAACAGCTCCTGCTGTACAGAATGAGTTATGTATATTAACAGAAATGAGTCTCAAAAGAGTCTTACTGCAGAGTAAGTGGGTTTTGTTGCTGGAAAAGTGCAAGCATATCCACCTTTCTTATTTTAGGAATAGGCTAATACCTATTTGAAACTTTCAGTATGTCTAAATAAAAATACATTTTATAGAATATTAAAAAAAAAAAAACAACTATAAAATCTCAGTTTTGTTTGACCCACGCAGGTTTGGCTATCTCTGTGATATTGTCTTGTGTTGAGCCTTCAAAACCTTCAGGAGCAGAGTTTGTATCTGGTTCAGATAATCAACACATCAGGGTCCAGAATGAGAGCTTCTAGGGTTGCCTTTATATTTAGGTGGAAGATTAGGGTGGCAGTTCTGCACTCCTGCCTTCATTAGCTGGCTTCTGAGATGATCTGCCTGGGCCTGACTGCATTCAAAAGAGAAACTAAATGACGTTTAGCCATTGAAGAATCTTGAATTTCATGTGGGATGACAAATCTGGCTCTGCATCTCCCAGACATTGTCCAGTTATCTCAAAATGGTGGGGTTTTTTTTTCCGTCATTGCTCCCCCCCCCTCCATTTTTCACCCCCTTCCTAAAAAAAGGTGTCTGGTTTGTATAAATGTACCCTGCTGGCCTGATCTCCTGCTAGCTGCTTCTGTCTGGCAGTATTTTGACTGACAGTGTGTTTGACAACAGACACATATTGGTTTAAGTTTTTAAGAACAAAATGTGTGCCCTCTAAAGCTAAAATGACAAATGATCGGCAAAGTGCACTGAAGGTATGTACAGCATGTATGTTCCGGCTTATATGGATTTTTCAGGTCATAAAAGAGGTTTTATGAAAGCAATAGTGGTTATAGTATTTTACTTTACTAGAGATGAGATCTCTTTACTTAATCCCATACATCTAATTGGTGAATTATTCCTATATTCCCACTCCCACTTCTCTGGTGGATTTATCAATGAATAGCTACAGAGAGATAATTTTTTTCAGAGCTTTGTGTTTCCTGAGTGTATTCCTAAGTCTTTCACTCTCAAAACTCTGACACAAGCATATATCAAAGTCACCAATACAGTGAAGATTTTTCTTAAATGAATCATACGGTTTTTTTTAATGAACTGGTGTTGAAGGAACTGCTTTGTTTTGGATGAAATTATATCTTTCTGTGAAATTGAAAGCATGGATGGTTCATGCATATGCAAATTTGGGATGGCTTTCTGAAAGCTGTTGCTATTGGCTTGTTTTATTGCTGAACTTCATTGTAATTGTTATTGCCATCCAGAGCAAAATGGAGGGAAGGGCTAAGTGCTCTTTAACTCCATTTTAGGTAGTGATGCCCTTGGGTAATGTCATGTTATGTCCATGTAGTAAGGACATCAGAGGCTCTGCCTCCCTCTTGCAATGAATACACCTGAAGATTGTTCTCTTAAATACACAGTGGTGGTTATTGCAGTAAATGAATCTTATTTCATTTGGCACCATTTATTTCCCTCATGTAATGTAACATAATCAAGAGGGAAGACAAACTTTTTGCCAGTTTTACAAATATTTTGTGAAAAGAAAGGGAGTTTAGAATTGTAATGTTTCGGTAACAGAAATGCAGAAGTTTGACATGCTTTCCTGAAGCTGTCAGCTTGGTGGCTTAAAAGAAGCACGTGTGTTTGACAGATAGAGGCTGCTGTAGGGTTAATGTGAGGCAATGTACATAGTAATCCTAAAACTTCTTAAATGCTCAAATTTCAGCAACCTTTAGGCAGTCTGGGGGGTTGCTCTGAGGTGTAACATCTAGTAACAATACCCGTGGAGCTGACTTGGCTGCCAGGCTGGAACCAGCTGGAGAGCGGGGTGCTTTCTCCACACATTTTATCTACCACAGATCTGACAGCATCGTTAGTAAACACTTCGTGTGAGTTTTCCAGAACTTGGAAATCTTACCCCTGCCAGGGGGCTCTCTGGAGTTTGCTTTGTATGAAATGCAGGCGTGTTGCTAGGAGAGCATCCAGCCACTCAAGCAGGTGGTTTATGTGCCTGTTCTCTGAGATCAGATCACCCTCTAGCCAAGAAGAGAGAGAAGTATCTGCTGTTTTACAACAGGAAGGTAGCACTTTGCACAAGAGATGGATTTCTAAGCAGCTATCAGCTATTGGCATTGTTTGACAAATTTAGAGGCTCAACAAAACAATTGAGGTGAGTTCTCACACCTCTCTCCAGAAGGAACAAGTTGGTACCAGCAAAGCCAGAATATTAGATTTCCTTCAGCTCTCCTGCAAGAATATCTTGAGTTTCCTCTAGCATGTTTGGTGATGATGGGGAAGATTTCCTGCCCTGTTCACCTTCCATCCTGTGTGGGATTTGGTTTTGTTCTGTTTTGTTTTTTTGTGCTAACTACTGAGTTATTATAATCTGCTCAAGTGTGCAGTAACAACCGAATACTCTGCAGGAGGACCTCTTTGTAGCACATTATCGTAGCCTTATTTTTTAGATGGGAGACATCTATCCTCTATTTTATTCAGTTTCTATCCTGGAAGTCCAGGCTGAAGAACTGGTTTAATCTCAAGAGGCTGGAATATGTATGGGAGCAGGAGCCGCAGAGTCTCATCAAGTCTCAGGTTCAGGCTGTTTCTGGTATTTGAACTATATTTAAAGATGTAGCTCCCTGTTACCACCCCAGCTCCCCACCCCCAAATTTCTCTTTGTGTATCTCTCTCCCCTCCCACACAGACTCTAATTTGTTTTGTGCGCTACTGTCAAACAGCATTCTCTTCTGCAGTGCCCAACCTGGAAATGACTTTATTGTTCAGTCTCTTGCTTGTGACATCTAACTCTTAACACTTGATTCAAGCTTTGCAAAGGCACCCTGTTTGCCTGGGAGCTGCTGTACTAATCAAAGCTATGCGACTATGCTGCAATGGTTAGGGCGTTGCTGCTTCTGGGCAGTGGGTCTTCAATAAGCAGGGTCCCTGCTGGTTTAAGTGAAGTGCTGCAGAGTCTAGAAAACAAACACTGAATGATCGGAGAAGCAGCAAACATCTGTTCTGGGGATGCTGTTCTTTCCTTATCCCAGAACGAAACTCTTATCTTGTCTTTGTGGCTAGTGATTTAGTTAGGTTAATGCAATTAAAAGTAAGTGTTTAAACAAGCCTTCTGAATATTGCTAGAGCAGTGCTGACCTTTGCAAGAATGCAAGGTCCCTGTAACTCTCAGTACTTACAATCTCTGCAGAGACTCCCAGAGATGCATGGTTGAGTGTTTACTCTCCCGGGGGGAGAGCATATGGTATGACCCTGTCCTGTGCTGACATAATTTTGCAAGAGGTGAAATGGCCTCTCTAGTATCTTTTTCTGCACGCTGAAAGTTTACATTTGGCTTCTGTTGCCCTCTGGCCATCTGGGAGCAAGCATCTGCCCCTCGCATAAAGGGCGGCTCTCACCCCTTCAAAGGGACGAGTGTAATTAATAAGCGGGTGAAGTTCAACGGGCAAAGAGAGCCGTGAAGCGCTGAGGTCTGCCCTAAGGCGGGCGACAAGGGCCGGGCGCCCCAGGGCACCAGCCTGCCTTTGCCCCCTGCGTAGCCTGTTGGGAGCCCGGGCCCGGCAGCCCCCGCTGCCCGCCCCGCTGCCCGGGATGCTGGAGGCGGCCCCGCCTGGCAGGGAGCGGGCTTGCTGGGGCTGCGAGGGACGCTGTCACCTGCCATGGGACTATGTTGCTGCAAAGGCTGCGCTGAGGAGCCCAGAGGTAACTAACTGTCCCCTCAAAGGCGACAGGGAAACTGAGGCGGCGGCCCCTCTCCCCCCCCCCCCCCCCCTTCCCCCTTGTCTCCTGTCCGTGCGGCGCGGCTCTGTCCCGGCGGGGCCCGGGCCGGCGGGGCGGCGGGGAAGTGTCCGCTGGCAGCCGGGCGGAGCGCGGCTCGGCAGCCGCCAGCGCGCCGCTTCTGCAGCCCGTGCCGCCGCGGCGGCGGTCGGAACTGCCTCCTGCTTCAACCGGACGAAGTGGAATGGGAAACGGGGCCATTTTACCTTATGTTCAGTATTCGGTGTCTAGTCACTCGGAAGGTGCCGTCGCTGCTTTTGTGGTTCATTTAAAAAAAACAAACCAACCCCAAAACAAACAAAACCCCTAAAACAACAAACCCCCAAAACCATAACAGAACAACAACAACAAAAAAATCCAAACAAAACCACCCAACTCTAAAAACTATCTCTGGGTGTGATCTTATGCTTAAAAGACAATTCATTGTTTCTTCTTTTTCTCTACTAGCAAGTGAAGTTTGGTGGGAGGGGGAGTGTTTCTTTCCTGTTTTAGAAAGTTTAATGTTGCAATAGGATTAGCTGACAGAGTCTTTCCTCATCTGTTCTATGTCCTGACTGACTTGAATACTTTCTGAAGGGTCAAGCTCCCAGCAGTCTAGAAGAGGCTGGTGCAGGAGGCAGAGAGACAGTGTCTCTGACCCACATAAGGCTACTGTAATTCTCCTGTCTCCATGTCGTTTGTTAGTTACTCCCAAGGTGGCTCCTGCATGGGTTTACCTGTTGGGACCAGCCCCCGACATCCTGTTTGCTTTGGTGGGTTTGTAGTTTGGATTCAGGAGGTCTAAGAACTGGCAATGTGGGAGCAGCATTAGCAGCGTTTGTGTGGAATAGCACTGAAGGAACAGTGGGGTAGCTGAGTTTCACTGGACCTGCTATCACAGAATAACAGGTAGGAAGGGACCAGGGAACACCAATCCCAAAGAGAAGCATAGCTCATCTTGGTAGAAAGTGATTTCCTTTAAGAATCATGTTCAAAAATATTAGTGTGCTTGGAGTTTGAAAAATGAACTCTTAAGTGTGTTAACTTTTTGACAGCTACAAATAATTTTCTTTCAGTAATCAAAAATCCTCTGAAGTTGGACTCCTGAGAAAACAAGGGAAAAAAATTATTTTGTGTGCAAAACTCTGGAAGAAGCAAAGTGCCACCCTTATAATAACTATGCTGAAAGTACAATTCTAAAAATTGTAGCAAGTTAGTGCACACATTTTGGTTTTGAGACCAAGGCAAAATAAACACATTGGTGGAAATCTGGTGAATATGAGGCTGCTGTCTGCATAGCAGTTGTATCAGCGTAAAGTTTATAAATATACATAAGCTTCATGAAATTAAAGAATGCAGTATAAAAATAAAGCTAAATGAAAAGCATACTCATCTGAGGTAATACCAATACCAGTTATATTAGAAAGAGGGACAAACACTGAAATTAATTTTCCCTTTCAGGAGAGATGTCAGGAGTAGGGTAAGTCAGGTAGAAGTGTATCTAGTACTTCAGTCTCTTATTGAGTTGACTATGCTCAGATTCTTGGAGTGGCACCTGATGAAGGTATCTTACTCTTCCTTCTAGACACAGGCTCAGAAAAAAAAGCTTTGAGCAAAAATACCCCTGAATTTTGGATTGGAAATGCTATGGTTTTTTTTCATTTGCTTCTATTTTTGATCTGTTGAGGAGGGAAGGCTTAGATTGGGGATTATCAAAAAAACCCAAACATTTGTCCTAGTTCCTGGCATAAATACAGTTACCTCATTCATTTGAGTGAAATTGTATTTATCATCTTCAGGAGAGCTTCTACAAACAGTGGGTATTTCAGCTAGCATATTGCATTCAGGCTTGAAAGAATTGTGTATGTTTGTGTCAGCTTTGCACATTTGTGTAAACCTGCCAATGTTGTTGAAGCCATGCCATTCTCTGGGAATTGGTATGGTTGAGATGGGTATTTGTTAAGCTGTACTTCATCTGTGGAGCCACAGGGTCATTAAATCTCCTGAAATGTTAGTACGTAATACTAACAAACATTTTGATGACTTCCTTCAAGGGTAGCTAATTAAAGGCCCTGCCATGACTTTTGTCTTATTTTGAAAATATATTTTTAAGTCAGTCCTGTGTAATGGTATAAATCTCTTTTTCTGGTTAACTCTTTTAACCTATGTAGAAAGCTGAAGTTTTTTTCATAAAGGTTGTGTGCCTTCATCTATGTGAAACTTAATGAATTTCAAGTTTAATACAACTTTGCTGTCAGTACTAATATGATCAGTGAGGTAAAAAGTCTGTGCCCTGTCTTGCTGGTCAGTCACTGTGGGGGAAGGCCTGAAGTGCCAAGCTGTGATTTGTATTCTTAATCGGGACCAAATTCGGCTTTGTATGCTGCCAAAACTCATTTGTTCCTTGGTGCTTGGTGTAGGCCCCTTTAAAGCAGTAAGTTTATTTTCCAGTGCTTTTCAGATACTCCTGAATGTACAAAATACAGAGAGAAGCTGCTGACTGGAATTGCCCGTGCTGCTTTCACACCACTTTATCTCTATGGCCTCAGTGGAAGTTTTTTTGCTCACTTGGTCCTGTGGCATGATTGCACAAAAGTCATTGTAGGTGGCTTTAGAGAATGATTTAGGCTACTGTTGTGCTGGCCTTCTGACCGTGAGCTTCAACTAGTCCTGCTCGGCTGTGAGAAAACTCTTGGCAGATGTGGGAGGAGAGGTGTGGCCTGGGGATCAAGGTACTGATAACAATATGTTCTGGGTTATTGCATTTGCCCTATCAGCATTTTGTCTTGATAGGCTTTCAGCTTATCGGGCACAGATAGGGCTAACTGATGAGTAGATCCTGCTTTCTTAGAAGAACTGGCAGGCTGAAGTGTTAGTCTCCCTGAATGCAGCTGGTTATCTGCAGCTAGCAGAGACAAGCTTAATAACGGGGTGAGAGTTTAGGGATATTTTGGGGGGAGACTCACATTGTGTTCACTGTGGTAAAAAGCAACTCAAATGCCAGTAGATTCCAAATTGGGGTAAATGTGAAGGAGAACTCAAGTTTTCAGCCAGACTTTATTTGCCCTTCCAGTCTTGTCTGATGCCAGCTGCCAAGGCATGCTTTCTGTAATGATTTTGTGCTTAAGAAGGTGCAAAGTATGTAGGTCTTGTAAGACAGGGATCACTGGGAAAATGGAGCTTATCTGAGATATGAAAGCTAGCTAAGGTTTTTGATGATGGTTGTGCTTTGTGTGAAAAGAATAGAAAGGGAAGTCTGGAAAAAGTTGGTTGTATCTCTTGGATGACCTTAGTGTACCTTCCACTGTAGGAACAAAAAGGGTAAGACTTTAAAGAAGACCATACTTCAGAAGTCTATCATTCATAACATGTATAAAATTTATTCAGGATCTTCCAGTGTGTTATATTGGAACACTAGAAATGTAGTCTCAGGGCTCATGATACTACCGCACAGTTAAGAAACGAATTTTCCTGCCTGAAAAAAAAATAAAATTGTTTCTTCTATCTACTTCTTTTTCTGGATTTTTTTTTTTAGCCTTCATAGTAACTATTAAGATACCTTGTAACAGAAGACGGTGGTTGGTCCTCACTAGGAATATTGAGCAGGTTTTGACCATAATCTTATACGCTTGGCTCTCCCATGAATGGTTTTCTAGGCTGTGCAGTCATGTGAAGCACACAGTAGCACAGTTGCAGTATTCTAGAGTTATCCAGCTCCCAGATGAAAAGACGTATATAAATAAGCTTGTGTGATTATTATTTTGTACTTTTCTTCCTATGAGAAACAGTTCTTTCCTTTGTGTGGTGGGACATAAGCACTGTGTTGTTCCCTCCAGCCTGTGCTGGGTTGGGAATGTATATAAAATTGGTATATGAACCCATTTCTTCCTTCAGTGAGTTGATCATTTTACATGGTAAGTATAGTAGCTAAAAGGACATGAGAGTCTTACGAGAATTCTGCATCTCTTTCCAAAACCCAAGATGTAGCAAAGGACATAAAGGAGGAATTCACAGTCTCTTCCAGAATGTGGGAAAAAATGAACTGGGATTTCTGCGAGCACAGTGGAGAATGTCACCTGCATGTATCTCTAACTGGTGTTTCCCTAGTGTCACTGACCCAAATGTGCTTCCTCTTCCTTTTTCCATGTACCTATAGCTAATAAGGATGATGTTTGGAGGGTGTATCGTGGGGCAGTGGAAAAACTTTTCTTGGGTTCTTTTTGCTGAAATTCAGAAATCAACTAGAAACTTGAAAAGTTGAGGAACTTGTTTAAAGAAGAAATATTATCCTGAAGTTATCTGATCAATTATTACTTGTCTAGAAAATTTTTCTATGACTGATTCTGTCAATGAAAGCAAATGCTAACCTTTGACCTGATGCAGCAGAGCTGTTGCTGTGTTAGTTGATGGAAAAGTACTTTTAACCTTTATCGTCTCTACTATTTATGCTCAAAAGAGGAAAAAACCTGATAGCATTTCAAAGGCTTGATCATACGTCCAGTCTTTTTTTCTGATTTGCAGTCTCATTTTTCAACTGATCATGGAAGATGTTGGCTGGTTGCTAAGCAGAACTAGTTGCAATTCTTTTGTTCAAACAGCTTCTTAAAAAGACTTTTTAATCAAAAGTTATATTTCTAAAGTCTTTGATTGCTTCAATTAAAAAAAAAGGTTTACTACTTCCTATGAAATTAATATTTTGCACCCAAAAGTGCTGAGTACTTTTGGTTGTCATTGTTACTCAGGGAAGTAAGTGTCACTTTGTGTGATGTTAGACCTTGTCCTCCAAAAATGAACAGATGACACTATTAACTGGAGTGGGATACAATGTTGTAGGACAGGAAACATGAGGCCAAACCCAGAAATGGGGCTATTGAGATTCAGCGGAAGCAGTGGATCACTGCTTGTATGTAGCTGTACAGAGGTTTTTAATGAATAACAACTGTATCAGCTGAGAAGCTTAAGCAGTTCTTTCCTTTGTGAACAGCCTTGGTGCCCCTTCAATGAACTGCCTTTTATAGGTTAAACTGAAACTGCCTGCTGCTTTTAATCTGTACTCAACTGCTTTGATAACTTTGATAACATCTGCTGTATACGCAACCTCTGGCTTGTATTTACTGTCAACAGCGTCTTGTTACTTGTTGATCTAATTTCAAGCTCTCATAGTGAGAAAGCTCATAAAGGCAGTGTGGACCCCTGCAGGGACATTGCTTCTGCTCTCTGGTACCACATCACTCACTTGTAACAGGAAAGCTTCCTAAACTGCATGAAATGGGATGTGCTCTCTCCCTTCCAACTCGTTTGATATCCTCTGTTCTCTTTTTTCCTAAATACAGTGTCTATTTATACCTAAGGGCTTTCAGCCTGTCATCCTACCAGAGGTAGGACTTGTGTTCATTGTTCTTGGGACTTGATGAAGCGTACAAACTGTTGTCTAGTTAAATGTGCTGTGGGAAAGACTTCTTGAAGCTAATGTTGCTAATTCTTTTCAAAGGGATTAATTTTATGAAAACGCTGACTTCAAAAATAAAAAGACATTATAGAAGTCTGTACCTAGAGAATACTTAAGTACTCTTCATCCTTGGTCAAGAATTTATGAGCCTTCCTGACCTCATCTAGCTTTTATCTAGAATATCTCATATAGAGGTCTCCATGAGTGGCTTTGGAAGAGAGTTGAATTCATATATATTAAGAAAAAAAAATTACAATAGGCAAACCAAGGGAGAGAGAAATAAGGTAACTAGTTCAAGAAGCCAGCTGAAGACTTGGTACATGCAGATTTCAGACTGCTAGGCAATTATCTTTCCTACAGGCCATCCTGTTGATGGTTACTGTAGAAATACCAACTGCCCAGATGCTTTTTTAGATACTGTTTGGTATTTAACGCTTATTAGTATGCCAAGTTTAGAGGTTCTCTGGTAGATGCACCTTTATTTACTATTAATTTGCTCAACCTTCTCTATGAAGTTTTGGCCTAGAGATACAATTCAGTGTATGAAGTGTTGGTAATAAGTGTTCCTATTTTTCAAATCCCACTCCAGCGAAACAGATCCACTGATTAGCTTCCATGTGTAGAAGTAGCCTTTTAGGATATTTGGGTTATGTATGACAATCTGAGCTATTCTGTTTTGAGAGCTTATGCTTATGTCACAGCTATGACAGAAATTGACTTTTAATGGAATACTGACTTTTTTTTTCCATAATTGTGGCCTTTACCTAAACATCCACAAAAGTTCAGGAGCGCCTAATTGTATGCAAGTAGTTGTCACCCACACTATATGTGTGAAAATCATTATCAAGGCTGGGGTGTTTTTTTGGTTTAAATTTGGAATGCTGGGTTGTTATATCTAGAGATGTACAGTGTGCTAGATTTGGGCATGTTTTACTGGGCTTGCTGGCTGAAACATTTGAAATAAATTCTTGGAGCACTGGCTGTGTTGGTAGCTGCATCTTGTGTGGAATTACATTGATTTATACTTCGTACTTCTTTCGGGCCAACAAGCAACAGCACAGGCCAGAGCCCAAGTGAAGTGTAGTGGTTGATGTGAATATTTAAAAAAACAAAAAAAAAAAGGGGAGAAAAAAAAAAAAGATGAGGACTAAGTTAGTATGGAAATATGGGGCTGTAATAACTACTTCAAGAGGTTATCTTACCCAGCTCCTGTGCTCAGACCAAATAACATGCAAGTAGACCATTTTGGACCAATGACATACAGCAGGGTCTTAAACTTCTAATGAAAGATTCCACAACTTAAATAAGTTTTCAATTCAGCTTCTTCAAGCAGAACTAATAGCAGAAACTCTCTCCTAAAGCCTACATTAATCTTTTGTTAAGGCTGATTTCTCAGTGACAGCCGTTAACATACTATGAGATTATCAGAAATCCCTACTTCAGTGGGTTTGCTTAGTCTAAAGAGACTGTTTTTCATCCTTTCTATGAGATTTTTTTTTTCTAAATCTGTTATTCTTAACTGTTCTTCACTGATCCTCTCTGGTATGTCTGTCCACGCCTCTGTCTGATGTCCGAATCTGGCTCGCTATGCAAGGTGAAACCTCACCAGGACAGAGAAGATAGCAGAAAATCTTCTGATTCTGTTAATAAATTTCAGAATGAGTTGCTTTTCTGCAACAGATGCATTATTTGGTTTGTGGTTCACCCTACTGAAAAGCTAAACAAGGCAAGCCTTAGTTTTTTCCCCCACATTATCTTCATTTTATGGTACAGGGAAGGAAAGTGACTTAGCAAATGCTATCAAGCAAATACTCAGGAGAGTGAGAAAATGAATTCTCGTTTCCTGATGAAAGTATAGAGAATAATTTATTGTTTACACTGTTGCATTCCTGTATTCTTTTAAAAGCTGTTTTGATTCAGCCTGATATGAGTGTTGTAAGATTTTCAGTGACTCAAAAATATACATTTTCGCTGGAGATTACCTAGTCTAATTTTTTTAAAAAAACAAACAAACCTCAGCTATTTCATTTGGATTTGAAAAATCGATGTTCAAGTGTCCTGCCCTAATTCACCTTAACACAAAGCACTTGAATATTCAATTTCATCAGTTTTGTAATTAGTTCTGTCACTTGTAATTTTGTACTGGATCTGAAGAAGTCAGTGAAACAATAAAGTTGAGAAAATATTTGTCATACAGCATCTGTTTTTTTTGCTAGAAGGAAGAACCACCAGACACTGCTCTTAAGGCCTAAAATGGCATTTTAAACAAAGGGCAGAGGCTTATGTTGTGTGGCAAACACAGCAATTCCACTAACTTTCCTGCTACAGAAGTGCCCAGTACCCTGCACACTCTTTTAAATAAACAGGCAACTGGAGATCAGAGCAGGCTGGATATTTCACGTCCATTCTCTTCTCTAGCCCACACATCCAATTTGGTCTGGAGCATTTATGTTGCTATGTTGATAAGTAAGTGTTCTTGAAAGCAAATACAGGTAAAAAATAGACTGTTGCTTATTGGGATGATGCAGAACTTGCTCAGTTCATATAAATGAAGCAAAGGAGGTGTCCAATTTCTTTAACCGGTGTGCAATGTGGAGAAGAACCCTCGACAGCAGTATGTGAGAACTGATCAAAGAGGTGGTGTTTGGAGAGACATGATGGTTAGAAGCTGGCATAGCAGGCTCCCCCCTCCCCCCGCCCTAATAACAGCAGAATAACAAAAAATTAAACCAAGCACAATTCTCAGAAATGACAGCAATCAAAGCTGTGTTTGGGTACCCAAACCCGCTTGTGGAGCAGCTGTGGGCTGTGCCGAGCAAGGTTCAACACAGCTGGGATCCCCTGCTGCCTTCTGGGCGAGGGTGAAAAACCTGATCTTTCTTCCCCAAACAAGTAGGCCATGAGTAACTCTGGAAGCAGGGGAGATCTTACCTATGCAAATCAAAATGTCACTGGTGATGGTGGTGTCTCACCTGCTGCTTCTCAAGTCATCCCAGGAAACGGCCTCCAGGCTTGCTGTAGTCTGCTGACTCCTGCAGGGATCCGTCAACAGAGGGGAGGGTACAGAACAGCCTTGTTTGTGTTGCAGCCTGTGAATGACAGTCTTGTCGAAACTTCTTGGACAAGCTTGCTGACTTGAAGGAGTTAATGCTTCCCTTTCATATGTTGAAAACAGCTGTGCTCGGTGTTATCAACTGGTTTTACTGTAATTAATATTTAATACTTTGTTCAAATGTTAACACTGGATGCCTTGCATCTGTTGTCCGTTTTTGCTGTGAGCAGCTGCTATAAGCAAAGTGGTCTTTCAGATCAGTTACTGACAGTGTTTAGGGATGTGACTGATTCAACAAAACAAAAACAAACCGCCTGTTTGTTGAATGTTTATTGGAATAATAAACAATGCTATTTTGTTGATTTGTATTTATTCTCAGGAAGTATAATGTTAGCATTATTAGCAAGTATAATTCTAGCAACAAAAGCAGGCAATAGCGTTTTAAGGAACTAAGGCTTTGGGCATCTTGTTTTGTCTTTCAGAAAGTTGTCTCATGGTATCATCTAGGTGGTTATACAGTAATTCATTCCATATAAGAAAAAAATGTTGCTTTAAAACGGGAACACCACTCCTGCAAACCATTTCCATAAAGCAGGCTTCTCCAGCATTTGAATAGAATAAGACTTAAGTAAGTGCTTTTTTCCATCATTAATGTTTGGGTTATCCAAGAAGTTTGTATCAAATGCAAATACAAATGCTCTGTGAATCAACAACTTTTTGGGCCTATGATACTGGATCAGCACTTTGAAACAAGATGGTAGTCTGTGTTCCAACAAATATATTTTTATAATAATATATATTAAATATATAATTAAAGCATAAACCAAACTAATTATTAAAGGGAGCACAAGGGAAGAATGGAAGAACACTAGGCAGTGTCATAGTATGATAAGACTAATGATAATAATTTTACCTTTTTTTATGTATTATGGAAAAAAGTGGAGGAACTGTTCTGATCTTTTTTTGGGATACTTTGTAGTAGCAGATAGGCTCTTCATTTCACTACTTTAACAGTTACTTGTTTTACTAGTGACTTTAGTTTCAGCAGTTCCTTCTGTCTAGGCAGTGAAGCAGTAGTCTGGAAGGTAAGTTTTGCAGCTCTTATGTAGTCAGTGTGCTTCTGAAAGGAATAAGTCATTAAACTTGTTTTTAACCAAGAAGAGGGCATATGATACAAAACGTTACAGCAGGTGTGTACTGTGTGGGTGAATCCATGGCTTCATTTTTCTGCTCTACAGTTGGTAGATGCTACATGAGAAAATGGACTGGAGTCTGCCGTAGCTTGACCCCATAGACAGGACTGACCTCTTGCTCTTACAGGAATTTCTTGTCTTAAAAAGTTGGTAGCAAGGAGAAAGTGTTCAGTGTGCTGTCTCTGGGAGAGGCTTTGACACTAACTGTAAGTGATTTGAGTAAGCTTTTGGGAGGACTGGGTCCTGCAAGAGAAAAGCTGATAGATTTCAGTACTGTTTTGGGAGCAGTTGGCGTTGCAGGAGAGGCTTTCTGCCCTCCCACAGCCTTTGCAGCAAAAATGTTCTCTCTCACCTTTCAAAGTGCAGTAACATCTCTGAGTAGAAATGGATATTCAGTCACGCTGTGTTGGCAGGTTTAATGAACTGAGCAAGTGAATCTGGCAGGGAGTTGAGAAATGAATGAGATGAGCTATTTGAAAATCTCCTTTTAAATTAACTCAGTTCTAACAAATCTATAAAAAGGCCATTACACTTCATCTGGGAAGTGTAATGTATGTGCCAGTTCATTAATAACCTGACATTAAGTTAGCAATTGAGGTCCCCGTGGTACCCGGGGGTACGAGGTACAACCATTGCTTCCCAGTAATTTCAGATATGGCTTCTTTTGGCCATGTATCCCTGTTGCAGGACCAACTGTGAATTGATCGTTTACTGTGAGCTGGCCGTTACCAACCAAGTGGATTAGGCTCTGCTACTGGTATCATAAGGGTGAGAGAAAAAAAATGCCTGTATGAAGGTTTTTTTTTTTTTTTTTTCCCCTGAACTTTGGTTAATGTTTTGTTGGATGGGCAGCAGACACACTTCTCCAGTTTAAGTGGCTAAGGCAGTATCCTAGCAGTACCTATGATGGGATAGCCTTGTCTCCCAGCACCTTTTGTTTATCAAAACATAAATCAGAAGTGCAGTTGGTAGGGAAAGTCATTAAGTTATTTCCATAGACTGTAAAGTCTTTTCTACTGAGCATCCTGTTTTTATGATGTTGCTGGGAGATTCAGTGACTCTTTAGTGAACTGTTGCCGTCAGAATGAGAAATGAAAAATACCAGGTATCACCATGGCCTTTTCAGCTATGTTCTTGCCATTGAGATGCTGTGGATAACGACTAGAATACAAAGTGTAAGAGAATCTAAGGAAGTCTAATGGTTAGAGCACTGGTTTGGGAGACGTGAGTTTAGTACCCTGCTCTACCTGTCATCGTTCTGACCCCAAGCCAGTTGCTTCATTCTGTAAGACCCCTGTTCTTTATTTGTGAAAGACAGCTAATAATGCCTGGGATTAAGATTGAACACTGAAGATTGTGATATGCTCAGATACTGTCATAATGGGATCCACATTATTTTCATGAGTCTGAGGTTGTATGTAGTATGAGTAAATGTGTTATGGCATGATAGTCAAATAACACATGAAGAAATGTAACTACGTACCAGTAACTGCTCATTTTAGCAATGGTAGGCAATCTAGAATATCTATTGTTTTACTTTTTATTTGCTGCAGAGTATTGTGATTGTAAATGTAATCATGCTATTTTGCTCCCCATCTTCAACTGTTTATAATTCTTTGTAAAGGTCACCATGAAGATTAAAACTTTCTACACTTACGCCTTACCCAAGGGAAACTTGTACTAAATATTGAAAGGTTTTGAAAAAAAAAACCAGACTAGAGCAGACTAAGAGCAGAATAAGAATAAAATCTTTTTTTCTTGTTAACAGTATTCTTGTGAACATTTTTTGAATATCTGATGATGGCAAGAAATTATTCCTCATTTTAGAGAAGTTTCTTTGACTTTTCTGATTAAGCATTGGTAAGATTTGATACTTATGACTTCAAAATGGTTCATAAAGTCAGTCCTTCCCTGCCTCTCCTCCCCCGAGTGCCAACACAATAAATGATTCTCTAGTCACTTTTGGGAAGACACCATCTGCGCATGCTTACATGTAGCAAGTACTGAGAACATAGGTAAAAGTCAGTTTCAGAGATATGCCCATATAAAATTTCTTGGAATTTAGATATCTTAAACATTTGAAAATACTGTTGGAGGCATGATAAGTTGGTTTTAGCTGGTTCAGCACCAAGTCCTTAGAGAGTATTTTGAACATGTTTGTGACAATGGTTTTAGTGTAGGTAATTGGAAATGGAACAAAAATTACAGGGGTCTACAAACCTGTTTCAAAGATCTAGAAAAAGGATGTAAAACTTAAGAAATAAAATAATGTAAGGATGTTTTTCCTCATTGTTTTGAGTCATCTGTCAAAATCCAAGGGTGGTTTTGATTATGTGAATTGGGTGTGTTGTTTAAGTAATTGTGTTTTTATGCTTCAAACAAACAAACAAACAAACAAACTCCTGTAGTAATTTTCTTAAATATAGTGAAAATGGACAACAGCAGGACTGTTTTCTGCCCTGAAGTGTTTTATAACTTATGCTCTAGGGTGTTACGTGCTCAAGAAGTTGTCTCTGTGCTTAACTCTTGTAATCCCCGTTCCTTTCTCTGATTCTCTGCATCCAGTGTATGCACTCTGCAGCCAACATCCAGCACCCTGCCTGTGGAATCAGTGAAAACCCTTGTGCCATACTGCTAAATTTAGGTCTTTTATTTACCTTGATTTTATGTCCTCGTACTTTCTAGCTGTATATTTTTTTTAGGGTGGGGTTATTTAAATTTTAACATTGGATTCTCTAATGCTTGTCCTCTGACTTTCAGACAGTGGTGTGGGGTTTTTTTTTTGTTTTTTTGTTTGAATCTTGTGCTTGTATCCCTGTCAGCTGTACTGTCAGCACTGACTGCACTTGCTTTTGGGTTGGAGTCTTCCTTGTCCTGTGGCAGTTGCTGTCCTGCATAGCCCAGACTGCCCCCAGTGACACTCAGCAGGGCTCTGGTAGGAACTAAGCAGGGAGCAGGATATGTCCAGTTTGCTTCCCACCACAGTCTGCTGCCTAAGATGCTTTCATCTCGAGCTGTTCTGGGTACAAAGGGGAGGTTCTTGGATGAGAGAGAGACAAGCCCTGGCTGAACCTTCCACTTCACCACTGTCTTCTCATGCTCTCTGAGGACTTGTTTCCTTCCCATACAGCGGGCATCATCTTCCTAAAGTTAAACCGCTTTAAGCACCTCTAAAAAGGTGGAATCAGGGGTTTGTTTCCCATTGCCCAAAGCATGTAGGCCTTTTGTGTCTAGCTCTTGAAGTACAGCTTTGAAAAAAATCATTGTTTTGGCTGTCTGTGTGGGAAAATCTGTGTGCGCCAATGTGTGCGCCTTGCTGATTAGCCCACTGGGTCAGACACCCCTCTGGAGTGAAGAGTCGAACTGAAGAGCAATGGGAGGGAGGGCTTTGGCTCCATCAATCCCTTTCTGTCTACAGCTCTCAGGAATGCTGAGAAATCATATGCAGCATTGTTCCCCCCAGCATATTCTCATGTGCTTTGTCCAGCCTGGCTGTAAGCAATTCAAGTGACAGGCATCCAGCTCTCCCTTGGGAGGCAGAAAATAGTTCAACCATCACTGTAGGGAGGAGAAAGAGATTCCAAGGAAATGATGGGAATCTGCTTGAAAACAGCAGCAATGTGAAGGGCCTCTTGGATGTCAGAGGTTTACCAGTCTGAGACAGAGACAGACTTGGTCAGTTTTGTGCCTATTGACAGCAGCACTGAATTAGAGCCTTACTATATGTTATTTTCTGTTGTGACTTGCTTCCATTTTGATTACTACATGTTATGTTCTGTTGTAATTTGCTTCCATTTTGATTCTGGAGGTCCAGCATTGGCATATATATGGTAGAGAGAGACTTTAGGAAACACACAAAGGAGGGTGGGGTGTAAGTTCTTCTCTTGAAGCAAGGGGACTAGACTAGTTGAGAGGCTTCTCAGGCAGCGGTTTGGGAGTCTGGAAAGGGTCCCTGAGCACACTGGTGGTGAGATGCTTTGTGAGTTACTGCTTGTAAGCACCTTGGTTCTATGCTTATTAATACCAGATGTGTGTTGCTAGATCACCTGGCAGTATGAATGTGATTCTGATCCATAGGACCAATTCATCAGTGTTTATATTGGGTTAGGTAGGGTGCATAGTAGGGTTTTATGCTGGCACTTTATGCCTTGTATTGCCTGTGGGAGCAGGCTGCCTGATCTGACATAAAATCTTCATAGTTTACCCTTTCATAACATTTTAGTAAATCTGAACATGGCAGATGGAATTGGCACCCTTGTTTTGCACTGTGCTGCTGGGGTGTTTTCTGATATAATGGAAAATGCCCTAAAATTTGCTTTACTGCCTCACAGGACAGCAGCCTTGTGAGTCTCTTAGCATCACCTATTCCAGTTCCCCACAACTCTGTATCGTCTTTACTATACACTACCAAGCTGCCCATGTGAATTCATGGTCTTATTAATTAATCAGTTCATTCCTCTCACTCCGAGCATCCCAGTAATTTATCCATACTGAGTTGTTCAACCTCTGAGACCCAAGCTGGTGTTATTGGCATACTTGGCTAGTCCAGCAAGGGCTTAAGAATCGTTTTCTTTCGTTTCTCTGATGCTGTAGGTGAGCAGATGGTAGTGTAGAATTGAGCAAGGAACATTTGAATAGAGGAATAAAAGTAAACCTTTGGAAGTTTGTGTTTTCTGTGGAACAAAAGTAAAGTTTACTGTGATTTCATGACATTGAAGCTGATTTATGCACCTCCCATCTCCTGCTCTCAACACTCCTTTCTGAATTATCTAAAACAGGAGGAATATCATACTTAAAGAAATCTCTGCAGCAGTAGCCTTTCTCTGACAATGGCTAAAACAAAGCACAATCAAGGCCTCTTTTCACTGACAGTTCAGTTTCCCTGGACAGAACCCTTGCTGAGCTGTTAATTATCAAATCATCTAAGTCTGTTGTTTTCTTTTTCTGAGAATGCAGCAGTTGCTAGACTGGATCTGACCCAAGGTCTGGTATTCTGTCTCTGACAGTGACTAGCACCAGATGCCTCTGAAGTGAATGGGCTCTGCAGCAGCAGGTGGGAGCTAATCTACCCCTACACTAGGTTTTATCATGTCTTTAACAGCTAGAGATAACTGAAGCTCTGAAAAAGATGCTTCAATATTTCTGCCAAATGTCTGTTGTTACAGTGCAGTGATTGTTCTGGATAGTCTTGCTAGCACTAGGAATGTACAACACCTTTGAATCATAAATTTTGTGGAGTTTTCTTCAGTTGTGTGGGGTTTTTTTTCCCGTTTCTTTTTAGTTTGGTGCCTCAGAAGATCTGTTGCCCATCTGTTGTGGTGGCACAAGGGGAACACTGCTTCTGTTTGCTGAACTGTCAGTTCTTCCACTGGCCTCTCCTAGCTCTCAGGGAAGTTGTTAACTGGTTTGGTTTTTTTTGTTTGTTTGTTTGTTTGTTTTTGGTTTTTTTTTCTTTTGAAAAAGCAGTTTTCTTCTTTATTGAAGCAGTGATGGGGAAAGTGCTGCTTGCTATCTACTGCTCTTGGAGGCTTCTCTGCTGAACAGTGTTAACCTGTTGCCTAGATGCAGCCTGGCCACTTGTGGAAGTATAGGCGACTTTATCTCCTCTGGTCTTTTGTTAGCTGAAGTTCTGTAAAAAATGGCTTTATTTCTGTAAACATATTGTCTGTATTTTACAGAAAGGAAAACTGAGGAAACCAAAAATGTAATTTGGTCAGCTGGGATTCGAACCAGAGAGTGTGGTATCTCAGGCCCACTAATGGGCACTACTTCTTCAAAGAAAAGTCTGGTTTTGAGACCTTGATCCGTTTGTTCAGCTAAATATGAAGTGTTAGATGATCTGAGAGTTACCAAGTCTAAGAATGAAGTAGCCTCACTGACAGTGAGCATCACCCAATCATCATCACCTAGTGTAGGTTAGATTCAGGTCCCAGCAGGACCTGCTTTGTCGCAAATTTTAACTGAGGTGAATACCTTTCAACTGCTGGTGAATTTCATGGCATAGACAGCTAGAACAATAACTTGGATTTCCAGAGCTTGAAGAGACCTCCTGCAGCAGCTGTAAATCTGCAGTTGTTGAGTGCTCCATTGATTCAGAGCAACACAAAGGTAGAAAATAAATGATGCTGCACGTTACTACAGGGTTCAGGAATAAGTCAGCTGGAGTACAGATCTAACCTACTCCTGTTTTACAGGTGAGGTTGCTGAGACACTGAGCAGTTAAGGGATTGACCTTCAGAAATGCAGTTCAGAACACACACTGAAGTCAGTGGGAGGTAGGAGGACATGGCAGCTCTGAAAAGCGAGACTTAAGTGACACACTCCAAGTAGCGTGACATGCCCTTGGCAGACTGTGGGAGAAAACTCGGGATTCCTGTCTCCTAACATAGATCAATGTTCGGCAGTCTGTCCAGAAAAATGTGTGCTTAAATGCAATGCTGATAGATGTCTTAGCCTTTTGCTTTGCTGGGTTTTGTTTCCATCTGTTCAGTTGTGGAAGGAATGCAGAGCCCCCAGAGGAGAGAGGAATCAATGAAGACTTCTGTAGACTAATCTAAACAAGTCTCTTTGTTAGTCTTTGAGAATCAAAAGGTGCACAGACTGTTCGTCCATGGGGTGAATGTGTGGGATGTCTTGATTAAATGAAATATACTGAGACATTTCTTAAATAGCAGTAATGCTCCAGGGGTCTCGGTGTCCTTTTGCCCCAGCACAAAAGTTCCAGGAAAGTTTTGCACTGAAGTGAAAACCTTCTGAAATAATTTTCTTTTGTCTGTTTTTTAATTTCCTTCATATAGTGCATGAAAATCCTTTCTGGGTTAAGGTGTAACATGGCTCTGAGGAGTGATGGTTTGATACCATCAGGGTAGGTGGCAGTCCCTGAAGCTTATGCCACTAAGTGAGCTCAATAAGGCATTAAATATAGGCAAAGAACAGATCCAGAGGCTTGTAACACACTGGTTTTTACTCCACCTCTTTCTTTTTAGCTTCTTGCAATCTAATTGCATCAGTCCAGGTTTGGAACTGAGCAGAACTGGTATGCAGGGCATGAAATGATCTGTGCGTGTGGCTTCTTGACAAAACCTCTGCTGCTGTTAGCCTTCCAGGTAAGCCATAGAACACTGGGATGCCATATTCATCATCCCAGGAGGTAGAGTTTACTGGTCCAAACCTGTGTCACTTAGTAGTGCAATAGATGAGATCTATTGTCTGTCAGTCTTAAGTGAAAGCCCTTGTTGAGGCAGCAGTTGCCAGCTATTACTGCTTGGTTCCCAGTGAGACAGTGTGGCTTGGTGATGCATTGGGAGGGCATGCCAGCCTCAGCAGCCAGTGTGTGATCTGCAGGGGAGGGGTTGATATTTCAGTGGTGATTTCCTAAAAGATATGTGCTTTCAGCTGTGGCATGGCTAGTGTTCAGTACTGGTTCTATAGTGAAAACTCTCCATGTGAATAAATGTCATGGTCATTATAAAAGCCAGGGATATGAGGCCTGGTAATTTGGATTAAAAACAATCATAGAAAGGAGAATCTCCCTTAATGCATGGTTGGGTGCGGGGACAAGGGGAGGGATGATGGTTTCTCCTGAGGAGGAGTCAGTCAGTTCTGACATCCTTTTCCAGTGTCAGGATGTTGTGTCCAGTCAGATCCCTAAGAGTAATAGTCCCAGTAGTTTTCTGTTCTGACAGACCTTTTATTCTGTTCCAAAACCTAATTGCTAATTGGAATCAATATGAACTAGATAATAGCTTTCAACTGAAGCGTCCATCAAGGTCTGCTCCTCAGGGAGTTTCATAATTACGACCACATGAGTGGGCTTGATGTTTTGTGAGGTGTATGCAGAGCCTAGTCCTGGTTGCTGTACAGAATTTAGCAGACATGAGAACTTTCAGAAATGGCTAAATAATGCATTAAGATTTGTTTTTACCTTGTGTACATTTCAGTGCTTTCTGCATCACTAGAAGAGGATAAGCCTCAGGAAACGCAGGGGAGGATGTTCTCATAAAAAGCAGGAGAGGCAACTTCTGCTTGTGGGTGTAGAAAAGGCTGTTTGTACAGGTTTGAACTGGAATGGAATTTGAATCTATGCAAATGAACTGGAAAGCCTGAGACACGCAGTAGTTGAGGTCCAGCTTAGAATATGTTACAGGGAGGAGATGTAAGTTTATATCATAACTTTGCCCATTGCAACTCCCAAATATAGCCATACCTATGAAATTCCCCTGAAATACTAATAGCTATTTAGTCTACGCTGAGCATTACAGATATTAACACCACATCATCATCAGTGTCAGGTTTATATTTGCAAGCCAAATACTCTGGTTCATTTTATGCAGCGTGTCAAGAATGGCATAGAATCATTTTATACCCTAAATAAATCATGCAAATGGCTTTTCCTCTCACAACTACTGACATTTCTCTACCTGCTGCAATACAGGGGTGGCAGCTTCAAAGCAGCCATTCTGTTCCTTAAGGTTAGAGAGAGCATCTCTATTTTTGTCCTTTGGTTTGTCCAAAACAAAGGAAAAAGCTTCCTCATGTAACCTCTGCAAGCACAAAAAGAGGATGTATTAAAGTCTCTGATTCCCTCCTCATGTGAAGGAGGGTCTTCTCTGCAGGACAGTATATAGTGAGGAAGATGGTGTGTTTGTTGGGAGGGGGGAATCTAAATCTTACCCCGCAGGTCCTTGCTCTTGGCAGAAGGTTGGATCTGATTGTCTTTAGAGGAAAAAAACCTTTATTGCTTTTCATGGATTTGGAGGAATGGATAGAATTAGTGTCAGAAAGTGACAGCTGCTCAAGGGAGCTGTGTCTTCTGCTGCTGGGTCACTTCCAGTCTCCCCTTTGCATTCTTTCTCTAGTGCATCAAATGCAACTTTCTACTTCTTTACTCCTTATGCATAATTCAACTCTAGTGTCAAAGCTTCCAGCACATCTATTTCCTCATCTTGACATGATGAGCTCTCTTGAAAATAAGAGGAAAGTGAGATGACTGAATATAATCCATCCTCGGTGTTCTTCTGTTGTAATCATCACAAAATCTATTCTCTTTTAAGGTAAACTTTTTGTTCTGCTCTTAGTATTAGGATAGAGCTCTGTGATCACTGGCTATCAAGTTAGTGCATCTTAAACTTTCATCCTCTATGGAGGTATAATAACTTATGGATGTATCTCTGGTGGAAATGCAAAGTAAAATGTGTTAGCTGAAGAATATGTAATAGTGTGTTAATATATCTCCCCTAAAAATGGAAACTTCTAGATAAGGGCCGGTAACTCCTGAAAATATGCTGAGTAGATGGTCTGACCAGAACTTCAATGTTTTCACTTAGTCATTGTGTGTGCACTGCAAGAGCTGCCTCTGATCTTGTCTGTTTCTTTGAGGCAAAGAAATTTACTTTGGTTTTACAGTAATTGCTCAGTGATATGAGGGCAGAGAGACATTACCCCAACACAGATGAAAGTAATCATATCTGTTTTTCCAGACTCACCTAAACTGGCAGGAGGTATTCCAAAAAAGTAGACGCTGCTTTTGAATGGGCGTACTATCCTCAGTTCTAATCTGTATTATTCTGGTTTGTTTGAAAGTCACTTTCAAGTAGGCAGCCTATTTGGATTGCTTTGACTAGGGATAGCCTGTTTGGGTGGGGTTTTTTTTTGTCCTTTTAATGTTTTGTTTCCAGGGAAGCCAAGGTCAATAACCATAACATTGCTCTAAAACTGCTGCTTATTGATATGAGGAACTGCTTAAGGACAGTACATAAAGTCTGTTCATCCAAAGCGTCCACTTAGGATTGGAATAGTTGAAGGAGCAGTACAAGTTGTTTTGCATATAAAGTGTCTTCAGCCCTTGACAATACTGACAGTGTAGTAAAGGACTTTCAGAGCAAAGTCAGATTGGTGCTGTGAGGTAGTACCTGGTGTTATGTGTCAGCCTGCTCACAGTGTCCTAATGTAGGTGGACTTCACGCTGTCTCATTAGGGAAGAGGTGTGTTCTGTTCTGCTGCTAACTGCTAATCCGCTTTGCCTTCACAGTTGGATTGGGGGGGGGGGGGGGGGGGGAACCCACTAAATTCTCAGTTCCTAAAAAAATTCTGGCTACCTAAAATGTATGGGCTGTTCTCACTTTATAGTTTCTCTAACTTCTTAATCAGTTATTGCATCTGGGTAATTTGAAGTGCCATGTGAGTACTAACTAACTGTCATTTTATTGATGTTATCCTAATGGACTGGCTGAATTGTATATAATAGCAAATATTATATATATAATGTGCAAATAGCTGTTGTCATGATTAATTGGACAGAACTGGTAGTGTTTCATGAGGCTGCTGATTTCTGGCAGTGATTTTTTTTATATTTTTTTTCCCCTTTAGCATCCATGGTGAGGAGGTGGAACGTTGGTGTTGAAACCTTAGTTCTTAGCTTGTTATTGCCATGAAAAAGTTCAAACAATTGGAGCCTGTTACAATCAAGATGGGTTGAATAGGACTTATTTAAAGTATTAATTGTTGAACTACAAGTTGAAGCTTTATCTGTAGCCATTCTAGGAGGCAAACTTTCTTAGCAATACTTGCCAACGGGTATGCATCCTCCTTCTGCTGTGTAGTTGATAGTGGATTTGAGGGTAGATAGGACCCGCAGAACATGCACCGTTTGAAAGGGATGACTTCCCAGGTTTGCTCCAAATCCAGTGAGCCTTCATCAAAAGGAGTCTCTGAGAATGTAGATGTAGCATTATTTAAGGACCCTAGTCATTACCTACAGCCACATTATGCTTAGCACAGATGCCAAGGAAACATGTAGGTTATAAAGTAAATACGAAATGACTGTGTAAATAAATAAAAATTTGAAAATACTGGAGAAAAATGGAGAAATATTTCTTCAGGCCCTAGAATACTTTATAAACTCTACTTAGAAGTGAAGCCTTTTAGCCCAAGTTAGGCCAAAAAGAAATGTTGAAGAAAAGGCATGTGGGAAAGGATAAGTATGTTGTGTATAGCAGTGAACTTTTCACCTCAATATCCAAAACTGAGTATAATCTCTAGATCAAACTGGTTAAGCCAATCAGAGAGTATAAAAATTATGCTAAAGGCTATATCTGGTAAGTCCAAAGTGGCAAATTAGGAAGTCTTCATATGACAATGAAAGAAAGTCTCTGCCCTGAGGTACTGTTTCTGTCCTGTTTCCACTTGGGTTCCATCCTGCACTGGTTTAAAATCTTGCTAGGCTTCAACTGTTATTTCTAACAGACTGGTTGCCTCTGAGTTTATACACACGTTAGACAGGACACATGCAAATATTCAAGTATTGCTTGCTTGCTATTTTGAGAATCAGCAGCTGCAGCAGTACAGCTCTTCCTAGCATTGTGCTAGGCTTGTTTTCTGCATCCTTACAGACAGTTCTTACCTTTCTGCAGGACCCAGATCTTCCTAAATATCTCTCATCTGCCTGGGCTTGCAATTTCTGACCTTAAAGTACAGTAGCTTCAAAGTGTTTGATTTGCATGTGATTCTCATGCTGTTTGCTTTTACTGAAGCTTTCCTACACACTGTGTGGGAATATAAGGTCTACTGCTGTTATGACATTCCAGTCTTATGGGGAGACCTCTAGATTAACAATTTGAATATTTAGTGCCTAACATTAAATAAGGGAAGGAAAGCATGATGCAGTTATGCTTGTGGTATTCTATTCTTGTCTACTTTATTTAATTCTTTCAGTGCACCTCCATGGTTAAGTCAAAATTCTGCATCCAGCTAATGAGCCTCATTGGATTGCTTGTTTTTGCTTTGATACTCATTTGAAAAACATTTTAAGGAAATTGAATGTTATAACGTAGCTTTTTAGAAGAAAAAGTTCACATGTAGCGTGAAGCCTGTAAACTGTGGACAGTAGAATAAAATTGTTGTAATTAGAAGTAACATTGTTAGTTTGTTCTTGAGCATAAAAATGTGATACGCTAAGACTAGGCTATGTCTGGGATCTGGGGGCTAAATTTTAATAAGTCAGTCTTTTGGCCTGACATGGCCATCTGTAGATTGTTAAAAGCTGCAGTCATTTAAAAACATGTCTGTCCCTGCAGTGATATCCTTGTTTCCTAATCCCAGTTCTCAAGGGCATGTTGGATTAGTTTGAATAATGAATGTGTCTAATCAAGGGGAGTTGACATTGGATGTAGCTAATACAAAATAGGGTTGGAAACAGAGCGTGTGTAATGTAACCTTTGAGAGGACATACTAATTTTTCTTTTGAAATGTGTGTCATGAAAAACCATTATTACAGGTGTTGACATGCCATGGTTCTTAAAATCTCATTCTCTGAGACTTCATGGATGCTGAGGCTGGATTCAGTTCACAGATCCTTGTTTTCAATTGCTTGGCAACAGAGTGAGCAGGACTAATGGTTGTACTCTGGTCTGTTCTCTGCAGCTGCGTGTGGAGAATGGCCTTTGGTCCCTCCGTTTCCCACCTTTCTAATATCTTTACTCAGCTGCTGCTGTTTTTTCATATAGGTAAAGCTCAGTCCTGCTAAAGAGATGAAAGCTTACAAGAGGATGAGCTTTACATGATAGTGAGTACTGTTTGCAACACAGTCATGATGGGGCAAATATGAGTATCAAAGGAGGTGGTTTAAAACCATAGATATAAAGAATGGAGGTGATGTGGTGGGATCTCAGATTTCTGGTATCAGCACTTTGCAAGTGTCACTATTACAAATGAAAAGAGGTAGTAGAGCACCTTTGTTTTGTTTTGTAATAGCTTTTGGTTTTTTTCTTCTGTGTTTACTCAGCATTGTGTGCCAGCTCATGCAGAAAGTTGTTTATTGAATGTATTGAAGGTTTTTCTTTTTTTGAAGGAAAGAAATTAGTCTCTTTTGCCACAAGAGGGAGAGCATGAGAAATGCCAGAGAGAGGAAACTGCACCGTGACAGTTCTGCTCATGCCTTCATTTTAGGCTCCACAAAGGGTTATAGGGAGATTTTTGGAGCTGAATACCTGCTATCATTATGCCCATAGTTACTGGAAAGCACAGATGCTAGAGGTGGTTAAAGTCTAACTAAGCCTTGTCTAATCAGTGTTGCCTAGTGGTTTTTGCATGAATTGTGATTATAACTCAGCTTGAGACGTACATCACTAAGATTTTATGAATCAAACTTGCAGACTAATTTATTCAGTGAGTCAGTCATAGTGGTGGAGCTGGGGCTTGGAGCCCAGGGAAGAAATAACGTCAATGGTTAGATTTCATTGTTGCTTGTGTCTGGTTGGCACTCTATTGCTAAACCCATTTGACTAAATGGATATCGATTTTTAGTTAATTTACCATCCAACCAAGTCATGCTGATATGCTTTTAATGTACTCTGACTTTAGTTATGCTGAAGGGCTACATCTGTTTAACTGCATTGGTTTTTATGTCAATTTAGTTAAATCTGTGTAAAAGTGAGTATTGACAAACTCTAAGTGTTTCATAATGGGGTTTTGCATTGTAAACTCATTCTCCTGTCAGTTGATGTTTTAGTCCATGTTCAGGTTTCCGCCTGTCTTCGGTGGTAACGCTTGCTGGGTTTATTTTTTATTTTATAAAATCTACCACAAGAGTCATTAAATATTAACACTAAGAATCAGCACTTCCAAGTCAAGAAATAGCCAGCCTAAAGCTGCCTTTTGTTTTACTTTCTTCTCCTTGCTGCAGATGTGCTGGTATAATAGACGTCTCGATCACTTAGTCATTTTGTCTTATAGTATTCTCGTTTTCTTTTTCCTTTGATAATAAGTTTAACAGAGATAGTTTCCAATCCCCTAATACTGTGGTTAACTTGCAGAGTCCATGAAAGGCATCTGCAAAAGTTAATTGCACACACTGCTGCTCTCATCTGAGATGGGTGGAATATAAAGCAGCAAGTAGATCTGGGAATGTGTATATTTGTGTGTGGTGGGGGGTTCACAGTGTGGGCAGTGGATGGTGCATGACACCCAATGGAGCAGTATGAGTTTCTGCTCCTGGCTCTGTTGATGCCTACAGTGCGACTGTGACCACACCGCTCCCTTTGCCTGCAGTTCCCTGCCTGCCTGTTCTCTAGTCTGTTATGATGATAAACTCTGCAGGGCATGGACCATCTCTTGTTGTGGTCTAAAAAAGCCATGTGCATCCTGCTTAGCTACCACTCCCTCCTTAGACTATTTTTAGTTGTTGTTTGTCTCAACCAGTTGTTACTTCTGTCTTGTAGACAGTGGAGACTGCCAGTTGCGTGTTTAGACAGCACCTAGCACTTTGCAGCTCAGACTTGGTGAACATCTTTAGTCACTACCATGACTCTATTTCCACCACAGCTTTATATTTTAGAGTGGTATGACACAATGGGGTTCTGATAGGGCTAAAATTTTCACTGTGGCACGTGTGTCAGCTGTTTCAGTGGTGGTGTTATCAGCCATTCCTGAGTGCATCTCAGGCTTTGAGTTCATAAAGTAAATTGAGAGAGGCAAAGTTTGAGGCATAATCTGAGGAGGCAAATTGCACAGTACCAGTGATATGTAAATGAGCAAGTTGAATTCAGTTGTTTCCTGAAAACTGAGGGGGAAAAAATCCACTTTCTTTAGCCAAAATAAAATCTTCACAGTTTAGGCAAGCTTACTAATTTAGGACATTTCATCCTGTATTTACAGCTTTTTAAAACTGTCAGGACAGCCTGAGGTTTCAAAAAGATTAATCCAAGGATGCCAAGCATACACCACACAGGCCAGAACATTCCCCTCCTGTCCTGTTTGTTGGTGGTTCTTCAGATGTGGGCAGGAAGTGGGTCAAGGACTGGAGGGATTATTCTGGTAGTCCTGTCCCTGCTGTGTTCCTACCCAGAGGCTCCATAGATTTTTGTTATTTTTTTTTTTTCCCCCAGCATGTGAACAAAGTAAACCTTTCAGGTGAATAAAATTCTAACAGCTCCTATAAATGCAACAAAGACACATCTGGTGATGTGTTGGAAAGGGCAGGGAATGCTTGCATTTGGGTCTCTACGTACACATCCCGTCATGAGATGTCACCTGTCCCTGTTGTGACAACTACCTTTCCTGTAATGAATCTTTAATGTGGTGGGGGGGGTAGGGGGACATGGTAGAATGCTTAAGGACCTCTAGAAGAGGCGATTTGTCCCATACTGGATGAATGGTTGAGCACCACTGAGTTACTGTGTTTGTGTTTTGGTTTTACATCAGGCAGAGGGAGACTGTGAACCTCGGGTAGTTTCCATGCTAAACAGCTGGGCAGATAGGAGACCACTGTGACTCCTGGCTGCTGCCTTTGCCTCTCAAGAGCTCACCACATGTTCAGCAATTCTAGTGCCACAAACTGAACTTCATGGTGGAGTTAGTTTTGCAAGGTAAGATGCATGGGAAGAAAGAAAATGGTGTCATGGCCTCGAGGTTGCTGAGATGCAGCCTATACTTCATAAACTGAAGTTTGTAACAGACTCTTCACCTGCTTGAATTATGAACCTCTACTCCAAATAGACTTGCTGCTTTTTTTTTTTTAAGATGGAAACAGCTGCCCATTTTTATGTGAGCTTGTGGGAAAAAACAGTATTTGTCCAATTAGAAATAATTCTGAAACTGTTCAGATGTCTGCCCTTTGAATGGGTGCAGCTCGGCAGCCGAGGCGATAGCAAGGGATTATGCCGAAGACCATGAAGAATTCCAGCTGTGAACAAATGTGAGAGACCAGCCTCTGGGTACCCAAGTACTGCCCCCTCCCAGCTATCGTTTCTTTCACAGCTGTGGGAATGCTTAAAAATTATGGATGGCTAGGGAGGAGGGGGGAAAAAAGATCACAGTGACTTTCAAATCTTTGGCTGAAAGCCAGATACGTTGCTGTGGGCAGAGATTCAGCATTGCAACTGCTGCCATGAGAGAGAGATTTAGAAATTACTGGGGTTTATTTTTAAAGTGTACTTAATTCCAAGTTTCTTTCTCAGAATGTGAAGCCCTTGGTTGGCATGCTGAGACCCAGCCTGCCCTTTCTTACTCTCCTGGCCCTGACCCGGTCTGTCTCATTCATTACCCACAGCTATTATTAATAGAGATCACTTAGTTTATTTTTCATTCTCTTTTCTTTCAGCTATTCCCACTCTACTTTCAGTGCTTGAGGAACTTGAGCCCACTGAGATGGAAGCGAGGAAGCTGGGGTAGATAGAGGGGTTGGGTTGCTGTCTCCAGATGTTTACCAGGTTCTAATTCCATTGCTTTCCCCACATTGTTGGGGAGCTTTTAGGGACTTGCAACAACTGTGATTAGTGAATGAGAAGACTCAAGCTGGCCTTCCTTAGGTATCAATTTGAAATGCTCAACACATGTAACTGTTGTTCTTTCCAGTGCAGGTATCTCTTTGGGTGTTGCAGTTGGGAGCAGGGAGTGTCTAAGGCATGTGAAGTGTCATTGCTAGGATTTGCCTCTGTGCATCCAAAGAAAGTCTAGGTTTAGCTCATCATCAAAAAGAATATTATCATTAGAGTTGGATTAAGGGAAAGAATTCTGAAGGCTGAAATTACTCAGTGGACTGCTGCAAGTTCAGAGTTATGTTAAAAGAATGGGGGAGACAATTTTAACTTTATTTTCAAATGTTATTTTCCATATCTCTTTGAATGGGTGGTAATTGTATGGGTGATTTTTTTTCACCTAGAAGGGAGAAATTTCAGATTAATGGAGAGGCTTTTTTTGTTGATCCAGAATTGGTTACGGGATTGGAGAGGATTGTTCTGATGAAGCATATGAAAGTGTGTCATTTGGTATGTCCTGGATCTGTTATTGTGACCCTGTCTACCTGCAAATCTTTGAAAACCCCTGGCTTCGGTACACGAATGAATGACATCTATGGATGTGGTTGCCTACATCATTCAGAGTGACTGTTATTGTTATGCTTAGACTGCTGCTGGTGAGGCTCTATAAAGAACATTAAAAGACCAGCCCAAGGAGGATGGAAGGGCCTGAGAACCCAGGGTGTGGATCCATTGTGGACTACCTGTGATATGCTGCGTGTTCATGCTTCCTGCTGAGAGGTATCTTGATGCCCTGAATTGCAAGACCATGCAGCTTAGCAGAGGCAGCCTTGTTGCTTCTTGGCTATCCACAATTCCTGTGCTGGGCTGCTCAAGTTGAGAGATCCTCTGTGCCAATTTAGGGTTCCACGTCTATGGGAATGGAAGGTTTTGTTAGGTTTGCCAGCTACCCTGAAAAGTATCTGAGCACTAAAAAGACATTAGGATAAAAGAATGTATTTACTTCTCAACAAATACTAGCATTCATCTATCTATATTTTAAATAGTTTCTAAGAAGATCCAGAGACTTCCTGCTATTTGTAACTTAGCAAGTAACTCAGTTTTAGTGCTATTTGGGCAGAAATGTTAACTGCCTCATTAGCTTCTGTGATGGTGATGGCCTGTGGGCCACTGACTGTCCAGAAAGTAGGTAGCATGTGTTTACCACTTAGCTATAAACATAATAATTGGCATCTCTTAGAAGGACCACTCCTTCCTGGCTCAGTGGAGTACAGCATTCAACACAGCTCTTAAAACTGAAATATATTTTTATATAGAATTTAAAACAGACATCTGTATTTTACATTAAACATGTAAGTGAGAGGGATGAAAGGAATTGACCGTAAAGATGACTGAGATTAGACATAATGGCAGACAAATAAGTTTGAGGGTAAACACTACTAAAGAAAGTTTTGAGGGACGGAGAAGTTAAAAAACCCTCATTCAGTGAAGACATAGACATCAGTAGTCAATTATTTGATTTACACTGCGCTCCGTGCCATACAAGGATATTGGGAAAGCAGAATCTGCTCACAAGCAATGAGGTGTGTAGGTGGAGTAAAGCTGCTAGAATGAGACGGGAGTAGATTTAATCTTAAACCAGCAGTGAGAAGGTGTCAGTCTCTTTAACTGTGACTCAAGAGACAATCTTGCTTTTACTAGGAAAAAACCAAATTTGTTGCACCACATTGATTTGCTAATATTGTAGGAATTGAGCCTTTGAGGTTCATTTTTGTCATAAACATGCAAGTGGTGTGTATATGTTGTAATGAATGGTTTTAATAAAGTTGATTGGGAACTGTGTGTGCCTCACTGCTAATAACACCAATCCAACTGGAGAGGCTAGAGAGATGAGCAACTCTTGCTGTGGCTTCTAGCAAGTGTTCCCTGTAGGCAGGGAGAAGATGGGAGGTGGAGGGGGCATCTGAAAATGCAAAAAGGAAACGGGGATTTAGGGGGAAAAGATGGATTCCACATTGAATATTTATTGCTCTGTTCTGTTGTTTTCCCGTATAAGCCCAAAATGCCACCCCAGTTGCTTAAGGTGGGAGAGATCTTGCAGGAACTAAAGATCCTAGCAGACTTGTGAAAGGGCCAGCTATCTCTGTCCTTACAGCTTTGGCCTTTGGTGCTCCAGGTTGTTGGCTTTCAGACCACTTCAGATAATTTTTTTTTTCTGACTTACTGTTAGCAGCATGGCCCTGTGGTGTTTTCACATCCCTTCTAATAAGTTCTGCATCACCTGCTTTTTTTTTAATGCCTGTTTTCTTGTCTTGAAGCCATGGAGTGTTTTAGATATTAATGCTGAGGTTCAGTTATCAAATCCCATTACAGAAGGTGCTGTTTTATAATATAAATGAATGGATTTACAGGAAATCTCAGAGAAATGTGAAACAGCATTAAGAAATGTGTGCCAGTGCAGGCCAGTAAGGTTTACACCTTCTGGTGTACTCCAGAGCTGCCTGTCTGGTTGAATAGCAACTCAGCACACTTGAAAACAGCAGTTTATAAATGACCTATAAGCTATATGTGTAGGAAAGAGGGTTGGAATTGGTTCTGATTCATATCTGTAGTTGTGATAGCCTGTGTATAGGCTGTATAGTAACACAATAGCCAGTAACAATTTTACTGTAACCTTGCTTTTTCATAGGTAGATCTCCAAACCTAGTCACCTAATAGTTTTGTTGAAAACTAAAACTGACAGAAATCTGCTTTCCACAGAAATTTGGCTTTTTACAGTTTTAGTAAAATTGCTTAATTCAGATAAGAGTGGCAGGGAGAGTTCTGGTCATGAGGCTGGGAAGGAGTTCAGCTGGGCATACAGCAGGTAACTGTATGACAACATGTAAGTTCACAGAGCCATGTAATGTGTTGGAAGAGGATTGATGATGTGAGGTCTTCTGTTTTGCAGCCTAAACCGGGCTGTCTTCGCTGCTTTTATCGCATACAAATTCCTTTGTAATTAGCCATTCCCTGTCATCTAGCATTGTTGCCAGGATTCATTTTTCCATAACATATACATTGTTTTCATGTAATACATTGTTTTTAATCTCCTGTGGTTATTTTTGTCTTTGTGAGCTATCTAGGATTCTTTGCTCTACTTCTGTCACTGCAGTTTGCTACACTCGCTATCTTCACATGCTCTCACACTTTTCTATTCACAGATCTTTATGAAGATATTTGGACACTAAATAAAACATTACAAGATGTGTTCTTTAGGGAGAGAGAAATGTTGGATGCCTCTAAATGGAGTAGATCTTAATGCAAACAAAAATGTAGATACAAGACCTGAAGCACAGCTGAGACTAGCGCCTTATACTGTGTGTATTGTGATGAGAGATTTAATATGTACTGAAGACTTGACAGTCTGAGGCTGATTCAAGAATTTAACATGATTTTAGAGCTGTTATTACCAAAGATGTAGCCATGTGATATAAAGTACTGTTCTGATATAAATTAATTTTGATGTTTCAAATTTATGGGGGGAAAGAAAAAGAAAAAGACACCCCCCTAGGCTGTAAACCAGCAAGCTTTATTTCAACTCAGATATGGTCTGCTTATATCATTCCAATTTTATGTTGGATTAGGTATCTTTTCTCCTGCAGCTGGCAGAAAGCTGATGTAAACTCTCTATTGTGTGCTTTTGCTAACTTGACAGAAATGTGATTTTGTCCATGCCTGATCTAGCTCAGTCATGCCTTATTAAGTGATTTGGTAGCTTAGAGCTAGCATTAATTGTTGTGGAACCTCTGCCATGTTAGGCAAGACAGAAATCAGAAGTTGTCATCCTCGCTATTTCGCATATGGGGAGCCTACTGCAAAAGGAACAAAACCATGTTCCAGTTCAGAGCAGAACTGGCCTTCTCTCTCTGAGCTTCCCCTTCTGCTGCTGGCTATTGCATATCCCTTCTCGAGTTTAGTACACTGCATGCTATGATAATGCCTTTTTGAGAAGTCCTTCTGAGTTTTGAGTCCCTCTGGCAGTGTTCATGTTCCAGACAACTTGAGTTACTGCAGTAAGGAATTCAGGATCCATAGAGTATGGTACCATAATGAAATCCAAGCATGTTGCCCCTGCTGCCCTTCTTTGCTTCTTTTACTGTCTCATTGTAGCAACCCAGTCCATCTTGTCTGGAATACTTTGCCGTTTATAAACCAACACTGTCTCTAAAATCCATCATTTACTGTTGATTAGTGATTAGTCCTCTTCCTATTGCTTATATTCTTGCTTGGAGAAGGGGTCTGGCTCTAGCAAGTAATTACATGGATTATTCCTCTTTCTTTTTATGCCTGCTTGTAAAATATAGATTATGATAACATTAAGCTTTACAGTTAGCTGGAAATTTTGCACTTAATGGTAGTGTAAGTTTGATCTCAGTGTTCAAAGGGATTGTCAAGCCCTAATTCTCCTTAACATAGAATTAGTACCATGTATAGAACACAGTTTAGTGTCTACCCAGCAAACCTGCTGTCATGTATGCAAGGTCATTACAGCAGAATTAGGAAGCTAAATTATTAGAAATATCGTGTGAGGTCCTGCAGGTCCAACCAGCAATCTTAGCTCTGTTTTGTCAGGTTCTGAATGGAGTGGGCCAAATGCAAGGTAGATCTCCCAGAGTTCCCAGACTGGGAATTAACCACTGGTGTTAAGGAGTCAGTCCGGGGGAAGGACTGTAGAGGAAAGTGCTGTAAAGGAAAAAGGGTGTACTTTAGAGTACAATAGAAAAGATCTGAAAGCTAATTGGGATGGAGTAGCAGGTGAGAAAGCTCTATCGCCTGCTCACACTACCATCTCAGAAGGATCAGTTGCAGCAATACTTCCTCAGCTCCCCTCCCTAGGTGGCTCAGTCAGACTCTTAGAAGAATTCACTTGACTCCTTTCCACCTGGGCAGCCATCCGGACCAGGTTGGGGTGGCAGATCCATCCTGGACAAAGCAGCCCTTCCTGCCCAGTGTGAGCTGGCCAGCCTGCGAGACACAGGCAACCCTGTGCAAAACAGTTCAGTTTTGGCAAAGCTACAGGCAACTGAAAGGAGACTTACAATGGATAATGCTGGGCAGCTGTAAGAGGAAGCAATGTTCCCAGTCTAGCAATAATGCAAAACGCTGTGTTTAAGCAAGAGTTGAACACAGGGAAGTCAGACAGTATCAGTTTTTAACCCTTCTTCTCTTTCTCAGTGGATTACCATGATATGGCTGCTTAGGCTTGCTGGTCTGATCCAGAGCAATGTTGTTGGCTGCTCCTTTTGTGGCAGTGCTGTGGACACAGTTTCAGGAAAGATGGCTGTGGCTGAACAGTGGCTTCTGTAATGGCTCTTTGACCATGCGTAGCGGACAGGCTGTGTGTGGCAGCATGTCTGTTGTGCACTGTGAGCTACTGTACAGTGAGGCATCCTGTTCAATGCGCATCAAAATAGGAAAAGTCTGAAGCATTTTCAGCTAAGGTACTGCTCACTGTTGCTCTAATTAGCATATCAAAAAAGATCGAAGGAAACAAGGTGACTCCAGAAAGTGTTTTCACTGTTTGGCTGCAGCAGCCTGTTCAGAGCTCCTAAAAATAGCCGCATATGGATTGAAGCCATGAGCAATAGAACTGCAAATGCAGACATCCTAGTGCTGTACTCTGAAACCACACTGTGTACACATACTGCAGAAATGGAAAAGAAACAGCAGAGCAAAAAATCTAGACGAAGAGGAAATTTCTTGTTTCCCTTCTCCACCTCAACACCAGCAAGATGCTGGTATCCTAGGGAAGATCATCAAACTGTACCATCTTGGGCCATCTTATCTAGACCTTTTGCCAAGTGCACTTGTCTAGTGCTTTTGCCAGGAAAGGTTGGGCCAGGTGATCCTTGAGGTCCCTTCCAACCTTCTGTTCTATGATTCTATGACATTAGGCAGTTCCAGAGCCTAAAATGCAAGAATAAGCTGCTATTAATGTTGTTCCTCTTTTCGCCCACTTTTATTGAGGGTCTAGCCTCTCCAGTGAGAGTGCATTAGTCATCATCACTGTAATGTTTGTATTGAATATCAGAAGCTTTTCCTACATTTGTTGTGCCTGTTGGGAACTGTTTTGGTTCCACTTTCACTCACCTGCTGTCCTATGCATACAACTTCTATATGAGAAAATGGAAAATCTGGAAGCAGTTTATAAAAACATAAAGCAAAAACCAGCAGTTAGGACAGCACACTCTAAAAGAAACAGTTACCTGAATTCCTGATGCTGCCGTGCACACTTTTTTTTCATAGGTATGTTGCTCAGCAGACAAAAGTCGGTATAGCACTGCTGACCTGAGCAGAGCAATGCTACCTGGAAAGCTGAGCTTGTAGAGGACTGCCTCTTTCATATGCAAATTTACAGTCAGTCCTGGGTTTTGTGCCCCAAGTCCCATAGTGGCATGTATGTTCTGTGGTACAACAGGACATGGCTGTAGATTTATTGACAGCTTTGCATCCATTTAAAAATTAGAGAAAATACCTTCAGCTATGCAATTAGAGGTGTTCTCTTTCTGAAGATGACTTCGGTAACCCATTTCCTATGGTCATCTGTCCATTTTTACTCAACAGAGATATAGGACTTTGATCACGGTGTTGTTCTGCCCTACTCTATCGCAACAATCTGCAAAAGGGACATACCAAAATTAAGAGCAACAGGAATAGTTTCAGGTGTATGCATGGCATCCATGCAGGAAGAAACTGCCTAGATCATGAGAAGAGATGATTGAGAGGTGGGTACAAGAGAGCTGGATATAACTATGAACAGTATGGGCAAAACAAAATGGAAATAATTAACTATTCAGGACTGCTTTTCATAACACAGCAGCTAGGATCACTTGAATGATCAAAATTCCTGGTTTTAAAATGAACAAAAGTAATTTTTTCTTGACAGTTCACAATTAAATTGCAGCTCTCATTACCATACTTCATTATAGGAGCTAAAACCTAAATGGCTTCAGAACGGGATTAGGCATTCATGGGATAACAATCTGTTGGTAGCTGTTACATACAGCTGTAACATACATGTGTATATTATTTACAACAGTAAAAAAAACCAACACCCCAGTCTCTACTTGTACTTTTTCTGTGCTTTCTCCCTATACACCCAACTCTGATCTGACTGAATATGGCTATTCTTCTGTTTTATAGCTTTGTTTCTTTAACTAAAGTCTTGAGTTTGTATAATGTTCTGAAACTTTTTTTAGCTTGCAGCGTTGTGGGGTGTATGATATACCCTGAACTAAGCAATTAGTTTATCACTGATGCTGGGGGTTGGACTTGTGAATCAAGGTGATCTAGGTTGGGTTCAGTTTTCCAGTACGTTAGGTAAATCCATGGGATCCAACCCTTTTGAGCAAGTGCTATATCACCTAAAATGTGTGAGGCTTTTGAATACCCCCTGCTCTGGTCCTTCCTCCATCCTGAGACTGCATCCCCCTCCCTTCCTGCCTTGAGGCTGCATTACGTGCTTGACATAAGCCATTGGTGCCTTATTATCTAATCAATAATTATTTCTCTGTCTAAATATTTTAATTCTGTCTTTGAAGAAGTACTGTGGTAGAAAACCGTCATTTATGGCAGCTGTAGGCAGCAGTTGTCCCCACTCTGAAATGGAGATTCTCATGGTGCATCTGGTGATTTGTAGTGACGGGGGGCTAAGTGTGTTACCTGGATGTTTGTGTACAAGTGATTAGCAACAAATCATCTTAACCTGTTAGATGGGGATATTTGCATCGCCATTACTGGATTTCAGAGTTAATATCTCAAATTGTGGCTCATTAAATGTTTTTGAGCATGCATTGCCTTCAGGTATGTTGGGATGGTTTTCTGCCATGCAGTGGAGGAGAGAAGCTTGGAGGAGTCAGAGTGCAGTTTATAGTAAAATGGTGGTGAATTTGCATAGTACATCAAGCCTCACATCTACCATATTCAATATGAAAGGTGGAGAGACTATTTCACTCCCTAGGGACAAAGGAGTAAAGCAAAGTAATGCAGACTCAGAGTGGTCACACCTATGGACTTGTGTACAGTAGAGGAATGATGGAGATGCTGACAGTGCTTATCAATGAGGCAGGTTGTGTGAAATGTTTAGCTGGTGGGTGTTTATGGATCAAAGCAGTTCAGAGCACAGAGTGCAAATGTCTCCTCTCCATCTCTTACTCCACTGGGAAAGGAGCTGCCTGAGCTCCTGTAACACTGTCAGCTGCAGGGCCTTTTCTGAACAAAGAGGAACTCTTCAGGCTTCATCTAGATACCACTGAAAAAAAGCAAAAGGTTTTTGTTGTTACTGTTGTTTGGGGGTTTTCAATTTTTATTTTTTTATTACTTGCTTACGTTTTTTTCCCCAGGACAATTATGATCTCAGGGGAGGAAATCTGGGGAAAGATAGTGGTTTAGGCTTCTTGGGAAAAATCAGAGAAGTTCAAATTACTTTTCAGCAAAGCAACAACAAAATATTAATTTTGGGTTATCCCAAGACAGTTTGCTGATTTCATACCAAATGTTTTCAGTTTATTTTTACATTTATTGCTTTTGCCTAAGCTTTTCTTTTGCTGTAGATTAGCTTTTAGATGGAAAAAAAAAAATCAGGAAAAACGTTTAAATACTTTATGCAAAACGTAGTATTTTGAGAGGTTTTAATTTAGGCCAAACCCATTTGCACTGAATTAAAAAACAATTCCAATCTCCTGGAAATATAGCTTCCATTTCTTCTGGCTCTGTTCTGTTGTGGAGATGCTTCTGTGGGCAGCAATGTGGTTAAATTACTCTAGGTGCACCAGTCTGAAGCTGAATGTATGTTATACACTCTGTACTGGTCAAGGGTGAAAACAGAGGTGCTCTGGTCAACGTAGCTGTCTGAGCAGACACTCTGCCAATGCAGCCAGGTATGAGTTACCTGTCTTCACATGAGGTTTTTGTTCAGGGTGAACTACAGGATGCATTATGGTAGCAGATCTGCAGCTTTGTTAGTCTGAGCTGAAGGTGTACTAGACTGATGCTTCAGTCTGTGTACTGATATCCCTCTGGCATTGCTGGAAAAGCTCTTACTATAAATCTAGCCCTGGAGCTCAGTTAACACACCTAAAGCTCTTAGCTGTGGTTGTGCACAGGAAAAAAAATGGGGCCAGATCCTCAGCTGAGGATAAATTAGGCTTTGCTCACATTATTAGAGCTGATTGACTTCTACCTGCTGAGAATGTGGTCTGGTATAATGACTGTTTTTTTTTTTTTCTCCTGCTGCACCTTGAAATACAGCGAGCTTTTGTTTGATTGAATAGGCCTGTACTCTAGTTGGGGCAATTACTGTTGTAACTGCCAGTTCTGAAGAGAAGGTGCTTACCTGCTGTCAGCTCCGGTAGAGAGAAAGGGAAAACAGGAAGTTAACGGTCAAGTTGCTGCTCTGAGGAGGCATCATCCAAACAAGGGATCCTGGCCTGAGCGCAGGGCTAAAGGGGTGTGGGTCACGGGCAAGCAGCAGTGTAACTCTTAAAGAAGGCACATCCTCGGCTTAAGAGTCTTATGGGAACCTGCGCCGTTTCTGTTTCCTCACACTTCTACATGAAAGAGAAGTTCTGTCTCAGTTTCTGCCTAGAGGAGGGATGTGAAAATAAAAATACTGAAGTATAGTACCTTGGTACTTCAGCCTGATTGTAGCCTAGAATTCAGATTCTGTTTGAAGCCGGTGAATTGCTGAGGCAGATGTAATGTGCTTGAATGAGTTTAGCAAGATGATCAGGACTCTGTTTACCAGTGTGGCTTGCTTAGAGCAGTGCTCCCAACGCCCAGGGAAACAGGAAGAAATTGTAATTAAAGGCGGCTTTGAAATTCACCATGTGGCTGATTTGCAATTTACCATTTTATTCCTCTTTCCCCTTGCCCCTGTAAAAGCCTGGGGAGGTTTGCACAGTGAGGCTGGCATTGCTGTGTTGCATTATGTATGCTTGAGGGAGTGGCAATTGTGTAATGAAGGTGAAAATCAGAGCTCGCTCTGGGGAGAAAAAAAAAATAATCTTTTCCCTTAACTGGTGCCCTCAGGCTTTCATCCTCTTGATTGCACACTTGGGGCAAAGTTGTGACTTGGTTACTAGCAGTGCTGGAGGAGACTGTCAGGGGATTGTACCCAGTGGCTTTGGAGCTGCCGGGTGAGGACACAGCACAGAAGCTGTGCTGCTAGCTTATGTTGCAAGTGCAGTCTTCCTGTTCAGCTCTCATCTCTCTGTCTTTGTCTTCATATTCATTATCCTGTTTGAGGTGGAGAGTATGGGTGTCTGCTAAATTATCTTTTGCTTGTAGGACTAGGAGCAAAATTGCACCTATTTCCTGTGATGAGGATATAAGCAATGGCTCCTTCCCCACTCTCATAATACTTGCAGGTTTACAGTCATTTATTCTGTCCCATTTTATCCGCTGTGTCACTAAAAGCCATGCTTTGCGCTCAGTTCCAGCAGTAAAAATGTTACTGAATCAGTTTGCTGTATCAGTATCTTTTAACTAAGCACCGTAGACTTACCACTTTGTCCTGTTCTGCTTTGTTAGTGGTATAGATACATTTCTGTCCTCATTTTGGTTTAGGTACCTACATAATTTCATTTATTTCATTTACAAAGTGAATTAAGAAAAAGGTAATAAGGCTGTGGGGTTTCTCATTCAGAAATGTGTAGGCCTGAATTCATATGCTATGTCTCGCTATGTATGCATTTTCCCTTAAAAGCCCTAATTCTGGATACTATGATTATGTAAGTCTTGCAGCTTTCATTAATAAAAGCAAGTCTCTTATTGCTCGTGGATTTAAAATAAAGCTACCAAATAGGATCTGTAAAAGCTCAGAAACCAGAAGATAAATAATAATGAAAAATTCCTGTCAGTTGGAAGCCAGTCTCCTGATTTTGGTGGGTTGACCTGAGATTTGTGAATGCCTGAAGTGGCAATGATTCAGAAGCCAGATTGTGTGCAGGCTGGTTGACAAACAAAAGTCACTGTTACTTTAGAAACATGTCATTTAAAAATCAATTAAGATAAAAATGCCTTCTGGAAGCTATCAGAGGACTTCACACTACACTGTAGTCTTCTGTATCAAGTGGTTTTTCAACACATCACCCTCTTCAGCTTAGGGAGTTCAGGAAGTCCTGGCAAGCAGAATAAAGAAATGCAGAGATGTACCAGGAAAATAGCATCTCTTCCTCTCCCATCCCCTGCCTTGTTAAACTAGGAGAGAGGGGAAAAAAAAAATTTTCAGATTCTGTAGCCTATTTGCAGGGAAAGTCCCACCAACCTCAGTGGGAGACTGGGCTCACAGAGAAGTACAGGAGCCAGGCCAAAGTTCACATTCTTATTTTTTAGGAAGTTAATATCGCATGTTCACAGACTAATGTCACAGAGCTTTGTGAAGGTGGCCAGTGGAGCACTGAAATGCCTCTAACTCAGTGGAAGTCTGACATTTAATTCCTGCAAACTCTAGTCTTCGTGTTTTGAAAAATCTTTTCTTCATTGAAACATGTTTGCTTGAATGTGACATTAGAAATACAGCCAGCAGTGCTCAAATATACCTACAGCACAGGCATACATTAAACCCCATTCTTGCTATGGGACAGGTAAGCATGAAGGGTCTTAGTGTTCTGCAGATGAATCATACTTAGCTCATCAGCGAGTGTCTTGATTTAATGAAGCCATAGTATGTTAATGTTAACGCTGCAAAAAAAGCTGTAAAGTTACAGGCAGCCATGCTAACTAGCTACAAGCATTTAAAAGCCTGGGCATGAGCTCCTACTTGGCTATCCTGGCCATAATTAATGATGACAAGTATGTTGGAAAAATAATTATTTTGCTTGCTTTTAAAGAGAATTACTTGCTCAAGGCAAGTGAGGGGGTGGGATTTATGTGGCTGTAATAAGCATATGTAGATGGCATCTTCCCAGAAGAATATTGTAGCCACAGGATCTTTTTAATTGACCTGACATTCCTTTGTTCTGCAGATACAATTTATGTATGTGGTCACAGACTAAAATGACCCTACTTGTTTTAGGGCAGGCTGAGTTCTAAACTGCTGAAAGGAAAAAAGGCTGCTTTTATCAGCCTAGTCAGCAACAGATAGAAATCTCTCCTGGTCACTTTGTGGGAGGAAGAAATCTTTTTGAATGGGTACCCTGAGTGCATGCTCTTTCCATCTGATAAAATAGAAGACGGGAGTATGGCAGCAGACTGGGGTGAATATTGCTGCAGGCATCTGGTGTCCCTCCTGTGTCAGGGCTCGCATAGCACAGAAGCTTTTGCCCAGCATGTGACCATGCCATCCTCTGACAGCCACCTGCCTGCTTATTTACCACGCTGGGCTGCAAAGCCTTGGTCCCCTTCCAGCCCAGACACGGTGGCAGGAGTCAGGGAGGGAGTGCCTGTTCCTCCATCGCCTGCCACTCTAGAGCATCGTGTTCCTGGGTGATGGAGGGCAACTGCTCCACCTCTGCTCCTCCTCCTTCCCCACCAGTCATTGGCATCCCCTGCATTCGAGGGCTATGAGAGCTATGTAGTGTTATCACATAGGCTGCGATCAAATGCTTTAACAATAACGTAGAGTCTCACTGCCTTTCTCTGAGTTTCATGCGAACTTTGCACAGGTGGGAAATAACAGCAGAAAGTCCCCTAAGGCTGTAATTCGGTGGAAAATTCCAGCATGTGGCCACAATGAACAGCCTTTAATAGAAAGCAGCAGTTTTTATGTCTTTTGTCAGTCACTCCACTGTTCCTCTAAGGTGGTGAAATCCTTTTGGGCCACAGGAGAGAGAAGGGGAAAAAAAAACTATACGCTGATCACTTATGTACGTTCAGAAAAATCTCCCTCTTATTCCCTTTTTTAATTTTGTGGTGATTGTACAGAAATCACAATCCCTTTCTCCAATTCCCATATGTAAGATGGGGCAGATGATGCTGACTTTCTTAGTAAAGCATTTTGAAACCTGATACTGAAACTTGTTACAGAAAATTCAGTATCGAGAGTCATAGGCGCTTTTCTCTGCAGTAGCCAGCCTGCTGCTAACAGCAGAGATTGTGCTATGTGCACTCCAAAGTCAGTCCCTGTTTGTGAATTGGGATCTGAAGTTGGGGGAAGGAGGAGGATCAAAAAAGAAGGGATCTGGTAACTATATATTGATGTGTTTTTGGAGTGATGATACATAACAAAAATATCTAGACCTCTTGCAGTCCTGGTTGTATGTAGTCCTTTCTAAAGGCATTACTAAAGGAAGCAGACTGAAAGCTGGGTGAATGATAACGTTTCAGGGTTTGCATCCAATTCAGTCTGTTCTTGGTGTCTGCAGATTTTTGTCAGGATAGAAATTTTCACCTGATCTCTGTCTGTTTGGAGAGCTGATTAAGGAAAGCTATGCCTGAGCAACAAAAAAATACTAGAAGATAAAGAATAAATAGTTCCCCCCATCATGAAGATACAAGGTCTTAGGGTTCCTTAAAGTAGGTTGTGGCAGTAGGAGGTGGGGAGTGGAAGAGAAAGAGCCTGTTTCATTTCCCTGGATGAGAGACAAATGTTTGTTTGCATAAGTTCAAAGTTCTCCCTGGAAATTGCAAGTCTAACAGGTGAGCAACCTCTGCTTTTAGCTCCAAGGGCAGAGTGAGTTGAAAATGAGGCAGAATATAGGGGTACTGGAGTTGAAAGTAGTAGGGTTTTATGCAAGGTCATTAAATGGCCAGATTCTTAGGCAGCTGGGAAGGATTACTGCATTAGTCTAAATTTGACCTTGTGTTAAACTGGCAGAGAAAGGAATTCCCTTGTGGTGCTGTGGTTTTACTGGGTATTTCTTTTTTGTTTTTTTTTTTTTATTTTACTGTGAGCAAAAAGGCAGACTGACTTCGGCAGAAACTCCAGCCTGGTGTGTCACTGTGTGTGGGGCATTTCTGCTGTCAAAGAGGAAGCTGAATGATAAAGGGGATATTCTAAGGGCTGTTTGGGCATGACATCTTTTCTTGTGCACAGCACAAGGACAGCAGAAGGAAGTGTCATGAGGTTCAGGGATGAACTTGGAGAGTTCATCCTGACTACTGAGTTTCTCCTTCAAAATGATCAGATTGTAGTGTAAATCTTTGTTTGGGGTCTTCTGGAAGGAATTAGTCTGCCCTCCCCACCCCATCTCCACCCTCGCCTCCACAACATTTCCAGATATCCATGGAAATATTTGTGAGGCCATAAATTGTGTTGGATCTGGGAGAAAGTCTGAGTAATCTTTGACATGAGATTAGGATCAGACATTGTTTCCAGATTAAAAATGGTTTAGATAGGCTTTACTAGACTAGTTCCTTCCATGCTCACATATAGTGGTGTCCCCCCGTTTTTGGGGGAGACTTGTGTGCCGGTCTTATCATAGGTGGAAGATCCATGTATAGTTAGGTACATGCACATTAACATGTACAAGATTTTTCTGGCTTCTGAAGCAGATGGTATTGGGCCATCTCCAAGGGCAGGGACAGTAAGTAGCTTGCCCCCTGCCATTCCAAGATCATGTGAATTCCCCAAGTCCAGCCCACAACCTGCAGTGATTCACAGGTGGCAATTGGCTGTGTCACTGACTCACAGGGACACTTTTCTCACCTCTTTCCTTTCTGCTGTTCCTCTCTGCTCAATATGTGCTTAAGTACCCTTTTGCTCAAATAGGTTAACATAATTAAGTTAACCCGAACTTAGCCTGAAGTTTGCTACGGAAGAATCGTTTGTGTGTCTGAAAGCTTTTCAGCTGATTTCCAAACTGTCTAATGAAAGAGCCAAGACTTGGTTTGTTTGGTATGGTGGTACAGATATATCACAACTATTGAGCATTGCAGGATTTATAAATACTAAACTACGGCGAAGATTTTCAGATTGCATGCTCAATGGATTTTCCTCCTTGGGAAACTTGGCTTTCCCAATAAGAAACATTTGCACGCTGACAACAAATGGTTCAAGAAAAGGCCCTGCTATTAGCTCTTTACCTTATGGAATGCACAGTTTATATGCTTTTCATTGTAGAATTGTACATTCTTTTACTTTATAAGAACAGTACTAGTTTCTTTTGGATCACTTACTTTGCTAGTCTAGAAAGCTGACTTCCAATTCAGCCAGGCAATAGGTTATTGGTTACAGGTTATAAACATTCTCCCTTTCAGGTAACTGCTTACTTGCATCTCAGTGCAGTGATGACTTGGTGGTATCCCAAAAGCTGGAAGCAGTAAAAGCCAAGAGCTTAGGCACCCATGGAAGTATAGATTTTTTGCTTTTACACATTTTCCATGACAAGTTCATGAGCTTTTAAGAGTGAGTCCCATCTTCTAGTCATTACACATAGGAAGACTTGAGGCATACAGAAACTCATGTGCCCAAGCCTGCATAGTCAAATTTCTGGGATTGTCTTTTATATTCCAAGGAGTGAGGGTAGAGGTGTTGCCTGCCCAAGAGAGATGCTGTGGTTGAATGGATTAGAGGTTGATGATTAGGAGGAGGCAGACATGGATAAATGTCATTGCGGTTAAATGTACTGTCCCAGCTGTATGGAATTAGCAAAGATGTAAAGCCAGTACCAAACTGCCCTAAGTTCTCCAGAGAGGCAGCAGAAGCAACAAGAATAAGACTGAATTTCCAGATCGGATTATCTTGGCTGAATAAAAGCAAGAGATTTATAGGTGGCCTTTGGTTCTAAAAGCAGCCACACAGGGTGAGGGAAAATAAACAGCCATAATCACGGAGGGTGAAGCAATGGGGTTAAGCAGTTGTTCTTATCTTAGTACCTACTGTCCAAGAGCCTCAGACTTTTACATACACAAACATGGCTGTATTGTCACCCCATTTGAAAGACAGGGAAACTGAGGCGCATAGGGTGGTGCGGTGACTGTTTGGAATCAAAACCTTCTGATGATTCCCCTAATTGCTTAGAAGGCTTCCCATTTTCCAGAAGTGCCTAAGAAGCAAATGAGGGGATAGCCCAGTGACATGACATGGGAAGCTTATAGTGATACATTTTCTGCTCTAGACAAGAACTGGTTAATAGAATCAGGTTTTTTACGTTATCCAAACCTGATGTGTGTTGTTTTTTTTCCTTTCCTCTCAACATATTGTTGGTTGCTGTAGCAGCTGAGTAATGCAGAAGTTCTGCCTGAAAAAAAATGCTTCCTCCTTATATGATACTGTACATATTGTCATGGAAATTGTCCTCATTTCCCCCGAGCACACTTTAAATAACTCGAACAGCAGTGCTAATGAGCAGAAAGATATCTGCAATCCCCACCGTGCAACTTGACATACTTTATCCCACTCTGAATTCCCTTTGCTCATCATTGAGCATTTTAAAGATCTGGGATAATAATTTGCTTTCTCTCTTTGGTCCGGTCATTTTGCTCTTAGCACTTGGTAATAAAAGGTCAGCTTTAGCTGAAACCTTAGTGTAGCAGCCATGCCGTTTTTTACTGCCAAATATCTTAAGAAAAGCAAGTGTCTCCGAAAGGGTAAGTCATGATATTTTTGGTGTGTTTAGTGTTGTCTGTTTTGCTTTAAATCACAGTAAAGGATTTATTTTGAATTAACAAGCAGTGGGAATGGATCTATTCATACTGCTGGTCGGTTAGCACAGGGGGTTTTATTATGCTGTGTGCATTTTTTGGTTCAAGATACAGTGTATGTTATTATCTTGCATTTTACATTCAGTAAAGCAGACTAAGCGAGAGAATGTTTAACCCTTTAAACATGGAGCATATGTTTTGCACAGGGATGGTATCCCTAAAGCAGAACAAAACAGCAACAGAATGTCTGTGTATATTTGTTTTTCCAGATAAGTTTAGGTGGGCAGCTGAGTAATGCTCTAGTATTTTTGCTTCTGTTGTCCAAAAGGAGCATTTAAAAAAAACCTACACTGAAATAATAAAATGAATAATACCAAGTGAAGGAAAAGCATGCTTCCTCTTAGCATGTTTTCTATGCAGGGCTACCTGAGTGCATGATTCTACATAGATTTTCAGCTTGCTGTTGTGAGGTTTGCTTTGAGAATGGCTGTGCGGGCATTTCCAGGAAATGTGATTGTTCTATCTCCAGGTAGATATAAAACTCTTCAAGAGAGCAGTTTGCCTCTAGCATTACAAAAATTGACAATGTAATAAACTGCTAATAAAGAAACACATTGCTTGTACTTTTCTTGTTCCATTGCATGGGTCTTTGTGACATTTATTATCTAGTCAGCAGTCCAGATGTGGGTTTTGCATAAAGGCAAACAGCAGTGATTTCTTTAGCTGGGACGTGCATCAGTTCCAGGGGATCTGAGGAATCTGACTTGCTTACCTGGCTAAGCATTTTTATACGTATATGAGTTTATTTATTATATGCATTCCCCTAGTTCCTTGTTTGTATATACATTGTTTCTAAGGTATAGCTAGAAGGTGGAATTGTATAGGTTTTCATCATAGGTTTAAAGTTGAAGAAAACGTTTTGAAGAAATGCAAATTTGCTTCCTTTAACCTACCTTTGTGTTTCCTACTGGGTTCCTATTTAAAAAGGGGATTGTACAACAAGAACTAGCGGCTGGGATGGGATAACTGAGTTGTGCTGACCTGTAGCCACTGGTACCAACTTCTTGGTATTTTGTTGAGCAAAATGTGTGCACATCCACAAATTTACACAACCATTCAGGAATTCTTAAGGATAGAATCATGTTGGCAAAGATGTTATTAGAAAGAAGGAGAAAAGTTTATAATTGAATTCTTAATTTACTTTTACCAAGTTTTTTATTTATAGAGTTTTGTTGTAAGTGTGTGTATACGTATGCCAATTTACAAGGGGACGTAGGACAATTTTTGCTCTCTCTTTTTGCTCATGTGCTGGGGGCACTCAGCAGACCAGTGCTTCTTTCCCTTCTAGCATGTGCCACAGTAGGAATGGCTCTCTAGACACGCTGAGGAAAGGTGTTTGCCTTACCTGTGTCTGCAGCAGGCATTGCAGGAAAGGGTTGATGGCACAGACAGGAAAGGTAAAGTTATTCTGGCAGGTGCACCTGAAGATAAACCTGCTCAGCCCTGATGCCTGCTACAAGAGCACTGTCTGTGTGCATCCTGCTGAACGCCTGCCTGTTTGCTGTGAGATGTTCCCTGCCTCTCTGTGGTAAGAAGCTGTGATTTATTAGACACACAGCAGTCCCTTTAGGCTTAGAGCCCAGCTTTAGACACCCAGCACAAGTCAGTGTGACCCTGTAAAGGTTACAATTTGAAGCTGAGGAGCAGCCACTCACTGCTCAGTCCTTTGCCTAGTCCTTGTTGATGCCTTGCTATGATTTGGCATTCCCATGTATCTGGGGCCAGACACTGTCCTGGCGTGGGAGAGGGCTAAGCCTCCAGAAGCAGCAGGTGGAGGTAGGAGCTGTGGCTGTGGGTATAGACTCGGTGGTGCTGCATCTGTTGGGAGCCACCTAGCCCTAGAGCTCAGCCTTGTGAGAAAGTCTTGTGTGCGCAGGAAGGCAGTGAGGAACCAGGAGCAGTAGCTTGGTGCCCAGCCTGTGCAAACAAGAGAGGTCTATGAAGTGACCATTCTTAAACCAGGATCAACGTGGGCATAATCTGGGCCTTTAAGAGACGACTGAGGGAAGCTCAGCCAACAGCAACCAGTCGTATTCTTAGTGAGTCACTACCAATGTGAAAATTTTCTGCCAACTGAACACCCCAAAAAGCATCTCTGTGTGCCAAAGAAGGTAGAGGGTGTTGCCTCTCTGAGCTTGCTTGTGCTAAAATCTTTCTGATCTGTGAAATCCATCTAGCTGTCCAGAATACCTCCTAGTCCAGGCACGCTGGCAGTGTAGGGATCCTGCTTCCTTCTGAAGCCCATTCTGCTCTGTGCTAACCTTTCTCCTCTTGCTTTCAGGACAGTGTGGGAAGGGAAGTGCCAAAGCATGACGGGAGAACCTATGTGTCTGGGTAGGGAGTGCTGAGGTAGTTGGGCATCTCCACGAGCTGTCTAACATCAGTCTATCACTAACACTGCTTTGAAGAGGCTGGGTTCCTGCCAGTTTTTGAGCCACTTTCTATCCACTTACTTGAGGCAATCCCTTCCAGCTCCCTTCCAGAAAGCACTTCATTTGCAGAGGTTTTTACTATGATCTGAGTAAGGAGATCCTTCCCAGTAAGTAAATGTGGTCGCTAAAAGGTATTAAATGATTACAGTGCCCTAGGCATAGCATCAAATGTGCGGTTGTGTAAAAGCTATAGTAGCCACGGGCTCCAAATGGGTCTGTCCTTGCTGTTGTCTATGTCTCTGACCAGGGAAGGAGCAAGCCAGCAAGAGCAGTGAGGTTTGTGTATGATCTCTTTCCCACAGGTTCAGATGGTCTAGTCACAGGAGCTGGGCTGTGGACAAGCTCATGGCCAGAAATGCTGGTCACATGGGAAAGAAAAGTCCCAGATAAATACTCTTGATTCAGCCTTGAGAGGGAACTTGTCTAGATTAATACAGGAAGAGGCCAGCAGAGCTGGGAACTGATTCTCCAAAGTCTTATAGCCTGAAACCCCAGGCAGTGCAGGGTTTTGCCTCTTAGCTCTTTGGACAGTGTTTGTAGCAAGTTGTGGCTGAAGCCTAGTTCTCCCTAAGTGAGCTTTATTTTCATTGTGCTCTATTTTATTTTCTCACTAGTATTCTAGGCCAGGCTACAATGTGTTTTGGATTAATTCTCTATTTGGTTTTGTGGGGGTTGAGAGAGTTTCCAGACACCCCTGAAATGAAACAGCCAAGCTGAAGTACAATGTTCTCTCGTGCTGTACATCCTTTGCTTTGCAGACTGTTGTGCCTATGGAGATTTCCCACAGGTTTCCTTCGGTGATACATCCTTAGCCTACTCTGACCTTCAGGTAAAACCTACAGCAATGACAGATTCTGGAAAGATACAAGTAAGGGCTCCTTTATTTCTCCTATTACCAGTTTTAAGCACCATCAAACTCCTGTCAGTTACATGTCTCCCCCCCACCTTAAATAAGGCATCAAAACAATGAAAAAACGCTTTGTTAAAACCGACTGTTCTCTCATATGCCCTCCTACAATAAAATTCTGTTTTCCTTTGGCTGTTCACTGAGCACTGGCTCAACACTACTCAAAACTGGGCTATAAAATGTCGTACAGTCAGAATTGTCTATGATCTGGCAAGTCACCATCAATTTTTCACTTGCCCCTTGATTTCTAGTGGGGGGAAAAAGAAAGTTTCAGCTCCAGCAAACCCTTTTTCTCTTTAATTAAAAAAAATAAAATAATGTTTTATTGCCAAGTGGTCCTTACTTTGCTGCAGCTGTAGATTTACAGGACTTCAAAGCTGGATGATTAAGGCGCAGTTTTAGTTTGTAGCCAGGGAAGCCAAACAATCTCAGCTTCAAAGGAGGGGGTTGTTCTTTAATGTTGTGGGCTCGCTCTTTGTGTTCAGCAAACGGAGCTGCTGGGGAAAATGCCATGTGCAGCAGACAAGTGATGTGGCTGCCGCTCCTGGGAGGGAGTCTGTTAGCTGCTGCCTGAGAAGAGCAGCCCACACCCAGCAACCTCAGGATATCTGCAGGCTGCCGGTTAGGTCATTTTGCACAGTATCGACCTACAAGACTTTCAGTGTCTGCTTTTAGTATGCTCAGAGTTTCTGTCTGTGTGGACACCCAGGGGTGGCCATGCTAAAGGCAGGATTTGGGCCTGAGCTTTGTTGCCTCTCCTGTTCCCTTCCGTCTGTGCCTGATTGTTTTCCTCCTCTGATGTGCTTGCGGGGTGGGTGGTTTTATGCGCATTAGGGAAGTTGAGAGAGGCTGTCTCAGTGAAAAGCAGCATTCAATCCGTACAGCCTTGTGTGTTTGAGTGGAATAGGGGCCAGGACTGGAGATGAGGATGCTCTGCATCTATGACAGTCATGTTGAAAAGGGACCATCGTGATTTTGCTCATATGTTAATACTTTGTCCAGTCAAACATACATCACCAGTTCAGTCTAGCAGGGCTAGCAGGGAGGGAAGTGGAGATGGATAGCACCATCATTAGACAGACCTAGACTCAGAATTGTGGTGGTGTGTGTCTTTACTTCCAACTTGGAAGCCCAGGCAGTGTGACCTGACTCTTTGTATTTTATTAAACTCCTTATTCACATATCTAGTGGATACTCGAGTATGGAAAATAGAACAAAAGCCTTACCATGAGGCACAAAAGGAGGCTGTTACCTCTTGAGCCAGTGAGAGTATTATTTTCTAGGATTGGTTCCTCGACTAGAAATCAGTTTTAAAACCCCCTACAAATAATTTCATTCCATAGCTTTGGGATGCAGCAAGGCACAAACATGTTACGGTGAGGTGTCTGGGATCAAAGCAAGGTGTTTGGGTAGAGGATGAGCCCACAGGCAGTCTGGAGCGCCGCTTTGAGTGGTCAGAGACTCCAGGAAACAGTGTGCGGGATTCCACGGACCTGGAGATATGAAAGGAGCTGGCAGGACACCACAGAGACACGTCTGTCGTTCAGCAAATGACTTCCAGAGCCATGTGGCTCTAGTGCAAATCTGCCTCATCAGTATTAAAATCTGAGTGGAACTGGGGCTTTATCCAACCAGTATCTAGGCTTTTGTGGGATCCAGGCCACTTTCTCCACAAGCCTCTGGGATTCAGCAGCCAGAGAGGCCAGCGCTGCCAAGAAGCGTAGTGCTCGAGAGGCAGAGTTGGCCAACACACTGCTGTGCTCTCAATGAGCCATGCGTATGCTGCTGAGAGTGGTGACTTCAGCTCACCAGTTAAAGCTCTCCAAAAAGAGGGGGTGCCAAGCAACCACTGGGGCTGCCGAGTAAAGGAACAGCTTTTTGAGACACAATACACTCCTAACTTCTATTGTGGCTTTCCCATCTCGAGAGCACTGCTTTGGTGAGAAAGTGGCCTGCTTTCCATCCTGTGCTGGGGGAACAATCTTCGTGCTGTTCAGCTTGTTCTCTCTCATTCTTCAACTTCTGCTTTCTAGGGCTGGCACTGCCTTTGCAGTTGCACGCGACTGACCTTCCAAAAAGTATTCTTTGCTTTATGAGAATCAGTGTTTGATTAATCCAGAGTGCCTGAATGTGGTAGTTCTGTTTTTCATCCCTGGCTCTGCTAGTTGCTATCCGATATCATACTGGAAATCATTTAGTGTCTCTGTATCTCAGTTCTCCACTGGTGTGTTGGAATTTCTCACCGTGGAATGTGAAGGCTTTTTAAATTTTTTTTTTAATGTGGAGAAGGCATTTCTCCACTGATGCACAGTATAACCTTGGAAAGTAATTTTAACCTCTCTGTGCCTGTTCCCCTGAAACACTAATGTTTAGTTCTGTGACAAGCATATTCCAGCAACAGAACATATTTTTTATTTCATTTAATTTATTTGTTAATAGCTAAAGCATACACTGAAATCGCTTCCACTTGCGTATACTTATCATAAAATTGTTTTGCAGTTACTGTGCTGTGACAATTCCTTATCTGAAAAGAGCTGTGTTGGATATTTTTATTGGACAAAGAAGTAAAAGAACTGAACTGGATGAAGCTCATCTTAGGATAAAGGTGTATGGTATGAAGAGCTCTTTTTACTGTCTGCCTCCTCCTGAGAATCAGCCTTCACTGGCATTTGGACGCTAACATGGACAGGACTAGAGTATCTGTAAACAGAAGTATTTAAGGCTTACAGATGTTTGACTATGCATTTGCATATATGCTCACTCCTCATGATCATTTTTATGTAATGCTTTTCTCCTAGATACCCAGATCACCTAACAAATTAAACAAGGCAAGAGAATTATTAATTCTTCTCTCTGGAGCTGTGGCTGTTTGGCAAGTGCTTGCCAGATTGGCTTCAGAGACTGTAGGTTGAGTTCTTTCTTAAAGAGAGGTAACTGACAGAGACCAGACTGGTGAGGTTATAGTTTACTACTGTCTTGGGTTCTTGCTTTCACACTGTGGCCCATTTAAATAAAAATAGTGGTAAAACGTAATCTTCTGTTTGCCTAGTGCTACGGCAGTAAAACTGGCTGCAATCACAAGCCACGCAAGCTTATAGCTCTGTTTTGGTTTTATTTTCCCCCTCATTTTAGGTTTGTATGCCCTTTTGGGGACTTTCAAACTCACCTGATTGCTCTCAATAAAGAATGGGGAAGGGAAGAGAAAGAGGCACTTTCCATGCTCCCCTGATTCCCTCTGTTACCTGACTAGGGCTCAGACAAATCATAAAGCCATCAGTGATTTATTTTTTTTTCCAGCTTTGCAGACCATTAACACAAATAGTTCTTCCATTTCCAAACCTTGTCCTCCCTGGCTCCCTGCGTACCACAGCTTCACTGCAAATACATAATTCATTATCTGGAAAGCTGCTGTTTTAATGTAATATTAAACAGGCAGCAGCTCAGCAGGTGTCCCCAAGGTAAGGAAGGCAGCATACTGCTGGCAGCAGCTGCTGGCTTCAGGCTTATCATGATTTCTTTGTTTTGAAACAGAAGCTGGAAGGCTTTTTAATATAGCATGTCATTGGCTGAGCAGATCCTGGTTTCTGGCTGTTATCCTGCCTTTGACTGCAAAGACAAAAATTCTTATAATGTGCTGCCTGCAATGGCTGTGTACAGTTCTGTGCTCTCAAGAAAGGAGCGGGGCGAGGAAAGGCAGGAAGCTCACGAGGCAGAGACATGTGCCCTGTTTCCTGCTCACATTTAGCCCAGCTGGTCCACTAAGAAAAATGAATCTGTGGAGCTGGTCCATTGATGTCAGCATTGTCAGAATGGGCCTTCTGCTTCTATAAGCATAAAAATACCCAAATATGTAGCCAGCAGAGAGCATTCTAAGAAATGAGGCTGATATTCCATCAGTCCCACCCAAGTGCTAGTTCTCAGTGGCCTAAATCTGCGTAATTAGATTTAATTTGTATAGTTAATGGCACTCCAGCAAAAGCAGCTAAACTGGCATGCCTGGCATTTCTGTTTGAATAGTATATCACGACATGCATTGAGCAAGGTCTTTTTGTTCTTTGGGATAACAGCTTCAACTTCTGTATTTGAACATCATGAAATATGTTGATGGCTGGATTTCCCCAGAATATGTGGGGCCCAAATGGGCATGTGTAAATTGCATGTGGTAAACCAGCTCCATCCCTTTATCTAGTACTTAATTTAAGCTTAGGGAAAGTGGAGATTTTTCATAAGGTAACATTTCTTGTTCTAGACATAACTGGAGTGTAGTTACAGAGTTTGGCTGGCCAGTGTGAACATCCATGCTGCAAATATGCTCTCACACCAGGAGAAAGTTGCAGTATCACACTTGGTTGCTGTACATACCTGTGTGAGACTTCAGGACTTCTGGGGTACATTCCTGTGAGCTGTAGTCATAGAATCATTTAGGTTGGAAAAGACTATGATCATCAAGTCCAGCCATAAACCTTAATGTAAAGCATAAACCGTAATGTCCCTTGAGCATTTGTCTCCCTTCAGTGCTCCTTTGTGTGGGAATTCTTTTAGTTTGCCTTGTTAATAAAGAGCGTCTATCTGGCTATGACTGTAATCTAGATTTGGTCAGCAGCCTTTGCTTGAAGTACAACAAAGACCTGTAACCTATCAAAGAGCATAAGATGGTTTGAAGGACCATCTGGAAGCACAGCATAGCCCTTGGAAGGTAACTATGTGCTTTGCTAAGAGACTGTGCGTGCTGGCATAGTGGAGAAGAGGCTGCTGATCCAGGTTTTCAAATACAAGGATTTTCCTTTTGTTAGCTAACCATTTTGGGGGAAGACTACCACTAGAGAGCACTTAGACTCCAGTACCATGCAGGTCTAGGAAGAAGAGCAGAAGTTCAAGGATTTCTGCAGGAAGGAGGTCACATTATGGGAGTTTGCCCCAGTCCACAAGTACTGACATGTACAAACAGGAAAGGCCATACCAGCCCAGAAGCAGTTGCTGTTGTCTGGATGAGCTGGACAGCCACAGGTCAGTGGCTGATAATTTTGGTGCTGGTGAGCGTTCTGCGCTGTGGGAGTAGAAGCTTGTAAGGCCATGTTTGAGGTAGTGCTGCTGTGCATGATGAAAATTGTCAATAGTCCCAAACTATAAATGTGCTTTTACAAGAAGTCATCCTGAACTGTGGTGTGGCTTCTAATGATACGCACCTGAGCTTTATTGTCTGCATCTACAATGCACAGGTGACTATCTTAGCTTGGCAGAAGAGACGCTACCTATGTGCAGGCCTTTAGCCTATCACAGAGAAGACATACAAGCATCAAGATGGGATTCAGTGGAAGGGTACATCTGTAGTACTTTGGTATGCTATAGTGGCAGTGAATGCTGCAGACAGGATTTCCACTGGGAAATCCATCGATACTTAGAACAGAGCATTCTGTCCAACACTCCCTTGAATTTCAGTGCGAACAAGTCTATCAACTGAAGATGTCTCTCAGGATAAGTTGTTTACCTAACAGCCTCTTTTCATTTCTTGTTTAAATCTGATCTAAATCAGCGTGTTTTTGAAAAGTGAGGTTATATCTGCTAACGATTAACCAACTTTTGTGGACTTTTTGATAATGCTATTAACTGGGAGGAATTTGTCTATTGCCAATGGGTGGAGAGAATTAGAATTGATTTTTCTAAGCATTGTTCTGCTGGCGGTTCACTGACAGTTGTCCTAAAGAACAAAGAATTGAGGCTCCCAATTTTTGCGTCATCACAACCTTGAGTCCATTAGCCATCCACAGTTGTGTTCTGAGCAGCTGCAGTGCTTAGCCCAAGTGACAAATATAAACTTTCTTTTCTGCCAAAGAGCACTGTTGCCACAGTGAAGAGTGCTATGGGTTATGCAGTCATGTTTAGGTTACTCAATGTATAGCCAGATACAGGAGGAGACTGCTGTAAAACTGTTATTCTGTGCACAATGTAGCAAGGCTATGGACTTGGATCAGAATATCCCTGAGCTTTTAAATTTGGATTTAGATCTGTAGTACTTCCATCTACATTGCCTCATCATTAATATTGGCAAGGGCTTTTTCCAAATTTGCCAACATTGTACGAAAGGCCTACAGCATATATTCTCTTGCATTTCAATCCCTTTTCTGCATTAATGTGACAAATAGCTTCATTTTTGTACAAACAAAGTCTGCAACTGTTGAGTCCTTAATGATAGTCCATTTATTTGCTGCTGCCAAAACTGTGCTTGTAAAGCTTCAGTCGCTTCACTGAAGAAAATAATAATGTTTGTTATTGATTGGCTTGAATTTCTGCAGAACTCTGTATTCAGTCTACAGAGAATCAGAGTCTTTATAGGCTCAGCTAAAAGCTCTGGTGTCTACAGCCAAAGCTGTAGCAGCTGATGGCTTCACCTCAATTCTCCTTAGTTCAAAGTCCAGAGCATTGGCTAAGATGGGAGCCACATAGTCCTTTAAAAATACAGCGAGGATGTCTTTGGTTTCATGGTGGACAGCTGCAGGGGAAAGAAAAAAATAGGTGTATGAGGGGTGAGGAGGAGGAGAAGATAGTTGTAGAGAAACTTATTTAGAAAGCGTGAGAAGCACTTCATTCCTATTGCTGAGCAGACCTGGAAAATGTGAACACAACAGTCTCAGAAGAATGCCTTTTTGGATATTATCTCTCCAGGATTAAATTGTCAAAGAAAAATAGATCAAACTTTGCCATTCAGATGTTGTGGTAAGTCATTTCTCATCAGGAATTAAAATTTCCCTCAATTCTTCTCTTCAATGTTAAAGATTTGAAGAAATTTATGAGAATTAGAAAATTGCTTGTGGTTGCATGGTAATGCATAAAAATTATCCAGTCATTTTCATTCAGATATTTCAAAGCATGAAGTATCATCATCTTTGGTCAGGAAGGAATTTCCTCCCTTATAATAGCGTGTAAACATAACCACAGTTGGAATATATAATTTGATACATTCCTCAGATGCGTTGAGCACTTGCTGCTTTGGAGAACCACGTGGGACTGTGTGGCTTGCTTTGCATAGACATGCCACTATTTTCTGAGTCTTTTGTACATACTTCTTTGTATCCTCAAATTCGTAATTGCCTTATTTTAGATGTGTCTCCTGCAATGTGCCTTACAGGGGCAGTCACACAGCTTCTGCGAGTGGGCTGACCTGAATTGCCTCCCTGTGAGTGTGTGGCTTCTGCTGGCCTGAGAAAAAAATTAATTCCCTGTTCATCCAGACCAGAGGACAGTGAAATGACCAGGAGCTCAATGTAGCCCAGGCAGTTTCACGCTTCATCATTGTAAAGGATGTAACTTATGAAATCTATTGAGGAAAGTCTGCGAGCGTTAGTTTTCCAGAGTGGGAGAATGGAAGGTAAGGGAAAGCAGCCTGCTGTTGGCACAAGGCTGTTTGTGGAACATGCTGGGGAAAAAGCTGTGCAACCTTTTCTTTCTCCCTCTTGTCATCCCCACTTGCCGTCACTACCACAAGACTTGATTTTGTTACAGTGTTAGGATCCTCTTTTGTGAGGGGAAGAAATGGCCTTTCTTCCCCTCCCCCCCTTCCTCTCCGGGCATCTGTGGAGAGACAGAAGTTGTCTTTGTCATTCAAAGACAGACACTTCTGTGAGCTGAGGAGCTCCCTAAAAGCTGGTGACGTGTCAGACAGATTTTGAAGAAGCGGTTTGTGAACTCTTAAGCTCAAGTTTGTGCAAATGGAAGAAGCTGAACCGCAACTATGCCTGGGCTCCCAACACCTTCAGATTCTTTTCCAGTAGGGACTTTCTTTTTCCAGTGAGAAATTGGTGCCAAGGTGGTAAGATACCTGTTGCCTGGCAGGCAAAACAGTGTTAGTGTCAGCAGAGGCAACACTACACCCTAAATTTGTCTGCATTGTCAGCAGATGCTGCTCTAAGAGGCAGTGACCATGCCATTGCACACTGAGAGCTCCACCTAAGAAGCTGCTGCTAGCTCTGTTACCATCTAGGTTTTAAAGTGAACACGTTCGGTCTGCACAGTAATCCCCAATCAGGAAACATTATTTGAGCTGAGCCACAAGGGTTTAATTGAGCAAACTGTCACTTATTTGACAGTCTAACCCCTGAGGCATCGTTGGACATAATTAGGATATCAGTACTCAAGAATTCACACTTGGGATGAAACGCACAAGTCGCAGCGGAGGCGAAGTGGTGACATGCAGCTCCTAGCAATTGCTGGTGTAGTAGTTGCTCCTCATGTTAATTATTGTTGATCGATTCCTTTTTGGTATGGTTCTGCTGGCTTGCTAAACTAGCTGTGACCTTGTTGGAGACATTTCATCTCTTGCTACTAGCTAATAGAAGCTGATACAAACCCCAAAGCGGTAACAATACAGCTTACTTATAGGGATACTGTACACAGCTGGTGGCACGTTTCACATGCTCCCGAAACTCTCTAGTGAGGGAGGCAGCATGATCACAGTTAACGGCTGTTCCTTTTATGGAGCAAAATAATTGTGGGCAGGAGCTGGAGGGAATGGTGCCTGAGCTGTGGTGGTGCAAGGGACATGCTATTTCCTAGAAAAAAACAACGTACTTAGCAGTTGCATATTCAGTTGCATATTATGCCTGGAATCACCTCAACTCTAGATATTGAGCTGCTGCAGTAGAAATGGCCTTCCCACAGTTGTGAATTCACCTTAGCCAAGGTAATGGGGCCACAGTGAGCAGCACTGGCAGAATAGTAGTCTCCTCTCTCTGAAATTTCAAATTATTGAAAACAAGGAGGCATGAGAGCATTGCAGTACAATTACAATAAATATGTTTATAATGCCAGAAGTGTAACTTAAAAAATGACTGAACCGTTTTTTACTGAAACTTCTTACAGCTCAGCCTAAAGCAGATGAAGCACATTTAAAAAAAAAGAAAAAAATATCAGCTTAAGTGAACTTAAACATTACAGAGGACTGAGCAAATGAAAGCAGGATTTATAAGCAGGGGCTTAAGGTGGCATTTGTTCACAATACTGCTTGCTCTTCTTTTAAGAGTACTTCAAATTCTTTCTCCCTTTCTTCTTATCTTGCATCTTTTTTTTCTGTTTGCCATGGTTCCTGGAGTGTGACATCACTTACCAGCGTGTGGCCTACCTGGAATATGGGTTTATTTATTTTCAAGGTTTTGGTTTCTTTGAAGTGAACAGTAGCATTAACCAGTTTAATGAATAGATAAGTCTAGAGTAATATGGGTCACACGCATATTAAGAAAGGCATCTCCAGGCAGGAGTTAAAAAGCACCAAGTTAGCTTGACCTGATACAATTTTTATGTCTAAAAGGCCAAAGATTAAACCAAATCGTCATTTCTTTCGTATAGTTTTAGTAATCATACGTATGATCCCGACCAGTGAAATAGAGCACTAGCCTTAGGTTTTTAAGGGTTTTCTGTAGTCTGTGTACCAGTACAGAGAAGCTGTAGTACCTCTGTTCGTGTTAAGTCTTGTCAGAATTTTTGCATAAGAAACCACAGTTCTGAGGTTTAATCTCTTTGTTGGTGTTTTTTTAAAGCAGTTTAATGGTGACTGAAACTACAGAAGGCATGGGAGGGGTGAACAGATCACCGGGCCTTTGGATGAGTTTATAGAAAGCAGTGGCTTTAGAGTGCCTGCCTTTGTTTTATTCTCTGGGATAAGGTCTGAGATCTGGAATCTAAAAATCATTTGGACTTGTGAAAATCCTCTGCAAGGCCTTTTAGGGGAAAATTTGATGGTCTTCTACCTGTAGCTGTCATTAAACCTAGTGGATTGAAAAGCGTTTAAGGAAATTAGGCAGTTATATTTGACTGAAAAGTCAATGAGATTTTAGTGCATGCTTGTAATTCCCGCCCTAAGAAAATTCAAACCATGTCAATTTATGAGCTGAACTTACTCTGTACAATAAAAGGTATTTAAAATGGAACTTTCTGCATTGACACAACTAAATGAAGCTGAATCTTAGAATCCCCTCAGACTCATTCCAAACACTGGAAATAAAACATCCTTCACCTATAAAGGTGCATGGGGTTTTTTTAGGAAAAATTGCCATTCTGTTGTCCATTGGAACTGAGACACAATAAATTTATTTTGATTCAAAGCCTGTTTCTTTTATTTGTACTCCATTCATACTAAATCCCCAAACCTCATTTTTTTTTCTTAATTTTATAAGCTTTTTAAAGTGTGATCATGAGTTTACTCTCAGCTTCCAAATCAACTTTCAACTTGGATATCCTGTATATAGATAGTTGAGGGGGTATAGATATGTAAGTAGACAGAAATACAAAAATCATGGCAAGCACACATCACTGTTTACTGTACTGCTCAGTTCTTCACAGATCACACCCTTGTAGATCCTGTCAGTTTTCCTTATTTTTATCTGTCACTCCTTGACTATTTCAGGATTTTCTTACTGCTTTTGCTGGTCTCAAGTAGCCTAAATGGAGCATTTCAAGATCGGGTTTGTATTCAAAGCAAGTTTTCCCTTCTGTTAAAGGATCACCCAGAATAAAACAGCAGAATAGCTGTAGAGTTGTTACTGATTGTAGCAAAGTTTAAACTGCATGCTGGTGGCAGGTTAACCCAAGATTCAGGTATGGTAGATGTGGTCTCTCGCCAGCATTCAGGCTCTTGGAAAACTTTGGTTGGGGTGACAATGCTCAGGATAGCATTAGCCAGAATCAAAGGCAATGATTAAAGAAATAGAATTAGGTTTTAAGTGACTAGTCCAGGCATTCTTAATGATCTTTTGCTTACTCACTAATACTTCTTTTGTCTCTTTCCATAATCCAAAGATCAAGATTGGGTTGTTTTTTTGTTGTTGTTTTTTTTTTTTTTCCCTACTGTGCAAAGAAATATTCTCCCTAATAGAGCTGCCCTTAATCTTCGCAGAATTCATCTACCTCATTTTTCACCTTCCTTCATTATCGAGGAGATCTTAGAGCCCTGAATCTGATACTCAAGACAATCATAAAGAGCAGGTCAGGGAAGATGAATCATTGCAGTTGTTCTTTTCAGCTGTGGGTGATAGTTTTTCTCCATTTGTCAAGATCTTTGTTGCTGCTTGTCTGCAATCAAAGGCTTCTTGTCGCTACTTGCTTTAGTACCAAGGGCAAACGTGTCAGCTGGGCCTTGCGGTACCCACCAGCCACCCCTTTCATAATTTCAGCCTTGAACTGCCATTTGCCTCCCCATGGGCTGCAGTAGCATGCACACGGCCAACTATAAATTTCACTCTTACTTAAAATACAGTTCTACTATCCACACCAAAGCAATACAAACATGTAAATGTATACATGTATACAAGCATTTGTAATTGTATAAATTTTCAGTAGAGTTGATATAATGACAATACCCAGGCACATCAGTAAGCAGAATGATGTAAGAAATGGGCGAAAGGCAAACGAGATGGGAGGTGGAAGGAAGGGAAGTAGTCTGAACAAAAAAAGAAGCTGGCAACTTCAGCAGAACCTGACAGCAGCTTTACTCGAGAGTAGAAAAGTTTCTCCTTTTACATGCAATGGGGCAGGAACTTCTCCTACTAGGAAGTCCAGTGCTGTTCCCCCTGAACTTCTGTTTCCATACAGACAAAGGGGATCTAAGGCTTAGCTCCACAAATGTTGATCTTAAGAAGGTTAAGCTTGTGTGAATGAAGTTCAAGGCAAACAAAAAATTCCAATGTTTCCTCACTGGAAACAGCTGTATAAAGGGAGAGGTGCAACTGAACATCTGTTATAGGAACACAGGGCAGAACAGGTATATACAGCATAATGGCAACCTGATGTTTTGTACTTTCCAGTGCACACCTACCAGACTAAGGATGGTCAAAAAAGGAAGAATTTTCCGTAAATAAGGCTTGGAAGCGTAGATTGCCATTCCTGCTACTGTTGCAGCACTCCATCTGACCTTCAGCAAGTTACTTAGCCCCAGTCTTTCAGTATTTAATCTTCCCTGTTGTGGGGCATGGGGGAGAGCTGAAAGGAGGACTGTTATTAAGGATTTGGAGATGGCACATTACTCTGAGGTGTATGCTATACAGCTGACAGTAGCAGCAGGTGGCTCTGGATCATATGAAGTGCAGTTGCAGGAACCACATGAGCAGACAGCATAGGAGAGCAATTCTGCCAGCTTTAGCTGGTCTGTGCGTGGAAGAGAGAGTGTTCGTGCAGTGCAGCTGGAGGCCTGGAGCGACGCTGTTCCCTCGAGGCAAAAGTACCTACCAGTGTAGGTAAAGCAACTTGACAAAGGTACCTTGACACAGGAGTGGCAAAGCATTGAAGTCAGCTGAGACCTGCAGCACTTTTTGTGGTGAGCAGTAGCAAAACAAGTCCCTTAATCTTTCTAGGCTATTAACATTTACTGTATGTACTTGTATGGTTGCTGTCACCTTTCTCAGTCTTGAAATTGTTCAGTTTCTGTACGCGTGGGAGTGAGGCAAGTAGCGCTGCAAACTTGCTTTGTGGAATCCAGTGCATGTTGTCCAATGCGCGTGGGAAATCTGCAGCAGAGCAGGTGGTTGAATACAGGATCCTGTCCCTGGTCATAGTTAATGCTGAAGCAGATGGACTGTTCACCCCCAAAGTTAAGCCCCTTGCTTCTGTGCATCTGCTGAGGTGCTTGCACTCTGTTTGTGTTTGCAGACAGTTTTATTTTTCCTCTGGTCGGGAGATGAAAGTAACTTTGAGCAGAAGGGCTGGAATGTCTGCCCATGGCAATCCTGAGCTACGCAGAGTTGGTCCCTGAGGGCCAGTCTTGTTTGTGTGGGAGCTTGATTAAAGATGAGTGAGAAGTTCTGTTCAAGGGAATGGAAAGCCCTTGTCTGTGCTTAAAATTATTAGTAGAGTGTTCCTCCCTATCATGGTGCTGTGTGGCCAGAGTCCTGTTTGAGTTACGCAGTAGAAGTAGCACTCATGCGGTTCAGGCTTAGAGCCTAACCATAATAAGGGCTGGAGCTCCATTAGTGGCAGAGGAGAAGTTTGAATGCAGTGTCTGAATCCAAACTTCATATTGCTGTGAGAGGCAAAACTAAAATTCTATATCCAAGTGTTTCTGGGCAGGAAGGTTGATAATTATTTTCCTAAAACAATTCCTGAAGACTAGGGTGTTTGAATTGATACAATGCTTGTGTTGCTGACTCAAATCTAAAACCCGTAAGAAGATCCTCGTTTGTGTCTGAGCCTAAAAAAGAAAGCATTTGTAAATTTTGAGTAAAATTCTGGACTTCTGAAGAAGGTGTATGTGGCATTGTTTCCTTGTTTTTGGTTGTTTTTTTTTAAGAAGATCTAAGTGTTTGAATTTAACTGTTTCTTATTCTTGTGACTACTAAGACTCAAAACCTGTTGAATGTTACAACAATGTAGAGAGACATGTCTGAACCCTGCCCTTTAGGCTTGTTGCCTCAAGGATGTAGTGAAAGGAGCCAGCCATGTGCGGAAAGGAATATGATTAAAATGTTATTTTAAAAAAATAACAGTTTATAGGTAGGTCTGTATGCTCTGCCACTGCATATTCATGCCATGTGAACACGAGGCTTTCCCTAAGAAGCAATTCTGAAGTGCGTTTTTGTTTCTAAGCCTTGTCTCTGTGCGTGGAGTTGTCTTCATTTGCTTGTACTTATGTGACTAGTCACTACTGATTCTCCCACAGGCAGCTTGTAAGGTCGTGACCTTGCTCCTATTTAAAGTTTCAGTGGGGAAAGCCAACCACAGAGAAGCTTTATGTAGTTTTTGGCAGAGTCTCAGGTCTAGTGTGTACAGGAATCTTTTTCCCATCCTGTTTTTACTTTTTTCAGACTCAAATAGAAGTATAAATTTTTTTTTCCCTAAATGCTTGCGTGAAAAAGGCCCACAAAGGTTTAGAAGGCAGCTGGCTGGTCCAAAGTAACATCTTAGGGGAAGGGGAGCTGTAGTCAGGTCCCCGTGGTACAGTGATTCAGTGGGAAGATGCTGAGACACCACTTCTGCAGAAGTCCAGTAAGAAGTCATCTTCATCCTTCCTGCTTATTATGCTTCATATGGCAATCTTTGTATGGGTTAGTTCAGCTGTTCTGACTGAATTTGTGGTCTGTAATTAATTCTAAGCCAAGACTCTGGTCTCTTCTTGTCCTTCTTGGCTTACGTGGGCAAGATCTCATCAGGGTCCCTTTAAATTTCGGAACTGGATCTGTGTTTTATCTTGACCAAGCTCAGTTTGCTGGTGGTGTGACCCATACAGTACATGTTTTTCTGAGACCGTCATTCCTTTGAAGAGTTAGCTTGAACTCAGGCCATCTATATGCCAGATCTTGAACCCCTGTTTTTGATGTATGCTGAGGGCTGTGAAAAGCATCTTTCTTGCTATCGTATCTCCTGTAAGATATCTGGTTGTGAAAGGGCATAGCAATAGGTCCGCCAGGTAATATATAAGAATTAGACCTGGTGACCTCTGCTTTCACCATGAGGCTGAGTATGTTGGTAAAAGAATTAGGCTGTGATAAGAGTTCTACAGACTGTAATTTCCTGCTCTGACAGTTCTGCATGCCAAGGGTGAAGTATGTCCTCCTTGCAGTGGAGTATGGTGGAGCGTTGATCTGAATAGATGCCTGCATCCTAGCCTTGAGCTAGAGAGCTGTTCTGCTTCATATGTCTTAATGAATATGAATCATTCGGTAAATTCAGAATGGAAGGCTGTCCGAGAGGATGCTATGAGGAAAGAAGCAGAATTTGGATATATGTGGGGAAAAAGCATTATGGCTTTTGTTTCTTGAGCTGCATGCCTAGTTCCAGATGGCTGTTGTCTCTCTTCTTTACTGAAAGACTGCCTCGGTTTCCCAGTTCAGTGAACTGCTTCTCAGCCACAAAATCCTTCCCAACACATCTCATCTTACCCCTTTTTCTTTGCAAGTCAGTGTATGATCCATGAGTGTGTCTAGGCCAGGAAACAATTAATAGCAAGAATAAGTACTTCCTTGGCTTACAGGCAGCTCCCAGCTTGCTCCTTTCCCCAGATTAGCAAGGATTTAGGAGGTGCATGTTCTGTGTACGCTAAATCAGTTCTGCAGAAACCACCACATGCCATCGTCCTGCTCTTATCTCTGAATTCCACAGACAGGCAATTTCTGGCAGCTTTAGCTTGCCAGTACGTCCTGAAAGCCATGTAAGCGTGGAAATGACAGTGACACAACGGCTAAGATGTTATCTCTGCAGCGAAGCCAAAGGCAGTTTCCATGGTGACAGAGAAGCTCCAGGCCGCTAGTAATGCAGCTGCTGTGTTGGACAGGATCAGTAGCCTTTTTATATAGAGGCTGTTCCAGTAAAGCTTTTATGTGTTTATATGGCTCTCATTAGGTTGTATCCAGCTCTGGAACATAAAATGAGGGGTAAGGGGTTGATTTAAACTGACTGAAGTGGGTGCCAACTTAAAAAGAAAATGGGAAAAGAAGGGTGAGAATGTTTTAAGTCTTGGAGTATCCACAAGTGACAGATGTATATGACAGCTTGAGTGCATTTGATATTCTGTGCATTTGATATTCTGGTCAGTACTTTCCTGAGGTATTGGGTGCCAACGTTTAATAGCTCCTAAAGTTCTTATTTCAAGCGGGAGAGTCAGGTTCATATCCCCAAGTCTTAACTCCTCTTCAAAACGTTCCTTCTCAATGGGGTGCAAAATCAGAATGTATCTTTTTTTTCTCTATCGAATCTAGAAATTCCCAGGGACTTGGGGAAAGCAAATGATCTTGTGACTGCTGCATCTCAAACACTAAAATGTCTTACAATTCAATTTATTCCCTTTTTGGGTAATAATCTCACAATACCTCAGCACGGTTATGTGGAATTCATTTTGCACTCTTCGTGCAGGGTCTTACAGCCTGTGCTTTCCCTTTGCTTGTTGCTGGGACAGTGGGTACAACATTGCCAGGTTCCCACACTGGAAAAGCATTATTTTGCAATTCTGCTTTGATCTTATACCAACCTCTGCTTTGTGGGTGCTGCAGCACGTAAGTAGGAGTTGTGTGTAAAACTTTTTATTTGAAATAATCATTTGGTCATTTTGACCCAGACTTTTGGTGGTTTTAAACATTGGTTACTCTCTTCTGAGCTAGATGCTAAAAGAGATTTGTATTCTGTCTTTCAGGTGGTGCGGGGGACCGGGAAAAGATGCCTGTCAATCATGAGACTTTCCTGCTCATGGCTAATTCCCAGAATGAAATGGAAGATTGGGTGAAAGCCATCCGACGGGTTATATGGGCTCCATTTGGTGGAGGTATTGCAAATAGCTCACATGCACATAAATTAAAACATTTGCCTCAAGGTAAAACATATTCTTGTGATACTAGGATATGTGTAACACTGTAAAATCACTGAGATGCCTAGATAAGCTCTTGATTGTCTGAAGTGTTTTGCAGCAAGGAGATTGGGTTGATTTTTTTGCCAAGGGATGGAAGGGAATGGGAGGGGAGGGCACATCCAGACTGTATAACTGACTCTCAGTCAGAAATGGGTGGTGATAATAAACATATCTCTATTGTCAGTACTCAGTTTTTTACAGTTAATTATGAACTATTGTGTGGACCTTTCTTATCCTTATGGACATAAAAGAGCGTGTCTAGTTATCTCAGTTTTCTACCACAAGGGCAGATGCCCATCTTTAACCTCCGTACAGCCAGAGGCAGCAAAGCTTTTCATATAAGTAATGTAGGGCCCAGTTGAGAAGATAAAACTTCCACTGGCTTCAATGAGGGTGTAGCCTGAGGAAGAAAAACAGGGTCAGGCTGAATGAACACCTGTAAGATAATATAGCTGTTGACAATTCCAGAAGTTAAAATGAACAAAAAGTCCAGAGACTCAGTGTTGATATTATACCACAATCTTCAAATTCTCAAGTCAGTAGATTAGATAGGAGATGTTTTTATGGTTTAGCATAGAGCAAGGCTTCATGGATGTTTTCTTCTGGGTTCACTGTTGGTGACAGCAGCTACTGGCTTAGTACTGGACACTCTACGCTTTGAAGTGACTTGTGTACTACTGATGGAGTTCATGCAAATAGTGGTATCGTATGCAGATAGTGATATCGACTTCTTTTGAGAGGTACAGATAAAAAAGGGACAGATAAGGGTTAGGTAATACAATTACTTTTGCTGAAACGAGGTTACTAGTTTTCCTGGATCTAGGGCAGGTGGGGTGGGGGGGAAGTGACCTTGATGCAATTGATGGATGCTCAAATAGCACAAGGTCACTAAGAAGATCCAGTGTTTGTTAGTAACTTTTATCTTGGTGGTTTGTTTTGTTTGCTTGTTTGTTTTTTTTCTTTTAAGTGACTCTTACAATGTTGACTCTCTGTGTAGCAGCATTTGGTTTGTCTGGAGGAGATACAATCTCTACTGATGATGTAATTTTTTCCTAGGTCCTTCTTTCGCTTGCCAGAAAGGGTGTATGTACAAAAGGCAGCTTGTACCTGATTCTGAGAGGTTGCATGCGATGCTGTTGTGCTATGGGCACAAGACCTTTTCACTACTAGAAACTGATCTACCATGATTTCTCTACAAACATGAATATGTGCTTGTTTTGCTTTCCTTCTGAAGTCCGTCCACAGTGAAGTTTTTTAGACTCTTGAGCTCAGCATAGGTCCTTGCAGTTCCTCCAACAGAAGTCTCAGAATCTCAGAGATTATATTTCTGTAGCAATTTGTAGCAGACCTTATATTGTGTGTTTTACAGCTTTGCTACATGCATCAAATAAATCCTGTGAGGAGAAGTGAGACATTCAGTTATGACAAATGATACACGTTCCAGCAACAGTCTCCTCCTTTAGGGCGTGATGTTGTCAGCACTGCTGGTATCAGTGCAAATTTGGCTTCTGTTCTGTTAGTGTTTGTGTTTTGTCAGTCTCTCGGAATAGTTCCAGAGCAAGCATCTTTTTTAAAGTATTAAAATAATAAATAATAAAAAAATAAAAAAAAAAATTAAAAACAAAAACATGAGGATCACATAAAGGTAGGGATAGATTTCTTTGTTTGTTTCTTTCTTTCTTTAAGGGGGCAGTATTGTCCTAATTAAGCCACTCTTTCTATACCTCTAAACTGCTCTGCAAAGCTATTGGAAAACACTTTGTTTTTTCTTTAAATGATGCAGATACTCTTACGTTTGATTCCAGGAACTGGGGCTTTGGGATATCAAAAAACATAGAATGAAATCATAAGAATGTGGGAGCAGGGCAGCACAGGGGACAATACAGCAGCTGCTGTTTGTTGCTGTTTTCATGTGCTGCAGATTTGATCTGGTTCCATCAATGTCAGCGTAAAGGCTGCTTCAGCTGTTGGCGAGAGCTGGCTTAAGCCCTGTAGAAGAGAAGCACTGCTGTTTGCAGAGCTGGAAGGAATTGCAATTGTATATTGATGGGTTTCCTCTATCTGTGGATAAAAACTGCCCAAGAACATGGGTACATCCTGGGCGGTCTGCCTGGCCTGAGCTCTCTGCCCTAATACTCAAACATATCAGTCTAAATCTAGCTTGGCTGTGCCTGCTTTGTAGTCCAAGCTGCATGAACAGATTCTTATGCTATGGTTCCACTGCTTCTCTTAGCTGACTGAAGTGCGAGCTGCTGTCAGGACTGGTCTTTTCCCACCTTGCAACCATGTGTTCCCACCACGTTTCATTCTGCTAATACTGGTGGTTATGCAGCTGTGCAGGAGGAAATGACCTGGCAGGAAAAAAAAAGGGGAAGGATTAGTTTGGAGCTGGATTGTCTCCCTGGCTCTGCTAACCATGCGGCTGCAGGACTAGTAGTTCCAACACAATGAGGACAGTGGGCAGAGATGATGGGTTGAAGGAGAGATGATTGGGTAGAAGAGGGCATGTTTGTTCGTTCTGACTGCAAACCATACATAAATTGGCTTAAAGAAACCATGGAGCTGCATCCTTAGTCTCTTTGTGCTTTACAAAGTTTTTATAGGGATGTCAATAACTAGGAAATAGTTAAGATGTTCAAATTGTTGTTTCCAAATGGTTTTAGCTAGTTTGGGGAAATGATCAAATCTACTCATCCTCCATCAGAATCAGAGCAGGGCAATTTCTCTGTGAGTGAAATCCCAGCTGAGCTCAAATGTAGGAGGACAGTAAACATAGCTGTCTCTGTGTTTTAATTGAATAATTTGAACTCTGCTTTGCTACCACCACTAATTTGAGAGCCAAGTCTTATCTATCGACACTTTTTAATATACAAAGCTAAAGGGATGGGGGAGGACTTAAAAAGCAAGCTTCGTTATTAATATGTAAATATCCAGCCCTGGAGAAGGTTGATATGGTGTAAAACTGAATTATGCCAAGATAAAAGGGGAGGCTTAGCCACACTTTAATCTTTGCTGATGTATTGAAGAAACATAAATCAAAAAGGTTGAGGGTATCTTCTTACGTGTTGATGCGGGCACATGAACTATGTTTAAAGGTGAGCAGCAAAGGCTGCTTAAAATAAAACAGAAAACTCCTCAAAGCTGCTGAGGATCCCAAATTATTAATAGGAGACACATTCAGGCTTAAAAGCCATATGGAATGTGTGCTTTGAAATACACTTCAAATGTGGCCTTAAAATAAAATCCTAGAGTTCCTAAGTCTTTTGAAGAAGAGCTGTCTTGTTTATGGGGAAAATAATTTCTAACAAGTTTCCCCGAGTTTCAGGCTCCTAAATTCTTGAGTCTAGTCCATCTCATTTGGAGCAGAAGATTTTGTAAACTGAGATTTGAGAGTACTCTGTATGTTTTGATTATGTCTTTAAAAATAAAGTTTGTCACAGTGACTTGATAGAAGTGAGTTTTGGAGCACACTGACAGAGGGTGATTAAAACTTTTTCTTATGATCCTTCTTACCTCCATGATGAACAAATTTTGCTCTGAGTTTACACCACTAAAAGTTTATGTGGAGAGTCTCTCTGTGCCCTACAGTCATGCTGTTCTGTAGCTGCTCTTTAATATGGAGTGATTGTAGCAGTGCCGTAGCGCTAAGTGCAAAGGGTTCGTGACCATAGGCTTGAGTGAGAGTGAGCCTGCCAGTGTCCTCCGAAAGTGGATGCATTGAAAGTGTTTGGTGTAGTGCGGGAGAGAGGGGATCACTCTGTAAACGTGTGGTGGGGCTGTACTTCTAGTCTGAAGAAATACAGCCACTTTAAGGAAATCCCTTTCCATCTGCTCACCTCTCAGTTGGCATGCCTTCATCATTTCTTTCTTGCATCAGATGTAAAAATAATGTGTTTAGGACTGAATTTTGGGCCATGAGGTACAAAAGCTGAGTTTTTTGGTGACTGAGTTGAAAGGCAAGTGGCACAACTCTCTCTTACCGTTCAGTACACGACCAGCACTGCATGGGGACAGAATCATTCTGTGTTAATCTTGTATTATGTTTGTGTTTGTTTTTTTCTGTTTACATATTCTTTTTTGCCATGAGCAGTCCCTTGCTCCTCTGCCAGAAATGCATGTCGCAGCCCCTTTCTTTCTCAATTACTCTATCGTAATTTCTCCTCCTCATCATCCCAAGCTTTCATCAGTTGCTTGTGATGGACGGGAGGTGAAGCAGTTGGAAGGGATGTGCTTCCCTTAGGCAAACACAGAGAGCTTTACCCTGTGGCAAAGTAATTATGCTGCAAGAGCTCCACAGGTGGTTTCTCCGTTCAGAAGGAATAGTCATTTTTTAACTGGTGGGCTCTGAAGAAGCGTCCACAGAGGAAGCCACGCTGCTATCATTAATTCCAGTCCACTTACCCATATAGATAAACCATGATGTGTGGATTCTTTCTTCTTCTGCCAGCAAAACAGTGCAGAGAATGTTTTTGCTGGCAATCATGGCCCTGTGCAGACCATGTCTTGTATTAGGGGAGAGCTGCAAACTAGGGGACAAGTCTCTGAGGTGTAATTTAATACCTGGCTCTACATCATTATGGGTAATGGCAGAATAGCCCTACATAGGCCTAAATAAGGATCCGGTTTTAGATGAGTAAATGTCTTTCAGATAACATGTGCATGATAGCAAAACATGACTGTTTTGAAGGATCAGATGTTGGTATTAGAGATGCATGTCCATCAGCATGCCAGACTGTTTAGGAGCTAGATTATGATGTTAAGTCTTGGGAGCCGGGGGTTTAATTTCCCCGCCTGTAAAGTGGGGATCTGCCAGTAAAAGCATCATGAACATAAAATCACATCAGTGAATTTAAGCTGCTAAGATACCACAGTAATGTAGAAGAGGGAGGTGGCTTCTGTTATCCACCCAGTGTGAAGACAGATAGGAGGTTTCTGCTCCCTGTCTTGCTAGAGGGCTCCCCCAAAGTGACAGTCTTAAGTGGGATTCTTGGCTGGGCCAAGAGGAGCCCCTTCACTAGGTGGTGGGGTGGGCTTCCCTTGTGCAGGCTCCCACAGGTGTGTGGGGAGTGGTGCTAGGTGTTTGTTGTGCCTGATAGGTGCCATTATCTCTGCACAGAGACAGCTGGCGCCTGGTGCAGCTTATCAGTGTTTGCTCTTCAGTGTTGTCTCATGCTGGGAGATGGACCCAACCAAAGGAAGGGGAAGAGAAGGATGGTGAGGGTTATAAGTTCAGATATCTACCCAGGACTAGGGGATGCATGAATCATCTGTGAGGAGCTGCTGGTTAGCCTTAGCCCAGGCAAAGGTATCACAAACAGAGGGTACACTTGTGGATATAGAAACTGAAGCACGGAGTAGAACTAAAGTAAGTTGGGAGTGGATCTTGCTGCCAAAACTGCTTACAACAGAGAAAGTTTTAAGATCTGTTTTTGAGATCTGATTAAGTTATTTTTTCTAACTTACCTCTGTCAGGTATAGCTGGGGTTTCTATTACTGCTTTGTGATCAACATATTTTACCATCATGACACAGCCTTGAGGTAGGGAAGGGCTATTGTCCTCATTTTTTTGTAAAGGAGGAATCTGAGGTATTGAGCAATCAAGTAACTTGCCTGAGGTCACAATGTCTGTCTGTAAAAGAGCCACTCTGAAGGCGTTGTTCAGCAAGGCAAATAGAAGGATCACAACCTTGGACCTCAGGAGAGCAGATTTTGGCCTTCTCAGGGATATGCTTGGAAGAATCCCATGGGGTATGGTGCTGGAGAGAAGAGGGGTCTAGGATAGCTCGTTGATTTTCAAGGATTACTTCCTTCAAGCTCAAGAACAGTCTTCCTCCATGTGCAGGAAACCAAGCAGAGGTGGTAGGAAGCCTGCATGGATGAACAAGGAGCTCCTGACAAAACTCAAACCTAGAAAGGAAGCATAGAAGAAGTGGAAGCAGGGACAGGTGACCTAAGAAGAATATAGAGAAACTGTCTGAACATGCAGGAAATGGTGGATGAAGGGGAACAGCAGTGATTGTCTTGATTTTAGCAAAGCTTTCAGCACTGTCTCCTGTAATATCCTCATTTACAAATTCATAAAGCACGCTCTAGAGAGACAGTGAGGTGTATTGAGAACTGGCTGAACTGCTGCACTCAAAGGATTGTGGTCAGCAGCCCAAAGTCCATCTGAAGGCCAGTCATTAGTGGTACACCCCAGGGGCTGATACTGGGGCCTGTACTTTAACAGCTTCATTAATGATGTTCATTAATGATGGATAATGGGACAGACTACACCCTCATCAAGCTTGCAGATGATATTGGGAGGAATGTTGATGCACCAGATGGTTGTGCAATCATTCAGGGGGGCCTCAACAGGCTGGAGAAATGAGTGGACAGGAACCTCATAAAGCTCAGCAGAGAGTAATGCGAAGTCCTGCACCTGGGGAGGAATAAACCTTGGTAACAGTACATGCTGGGGGCGGAAGGGCTGGAAAGCAGCTTTGCAGAGAAGCGTCTGGGATGCTGTTGGACAAGTCAAACATGAGTCAGCAGTGCACCCTTTTGGCAAAGAATGCCAACAAATTCCTCGGCTGCATTAAGATGAGCATTGCCAGCAGGTTGAGGGAGGTGAGCCTTCCCCTCAGCACTGGTTAAGACCACATCTGGAGTTCTCTGTCCAGTTCTGGGCTCCCCAGGAAAACAAGGACGTGGGCTTACTAGAGCTGAGTCCGGTGAAGGGCCCCTGAGATGATTAAAGGATTGTGGTAAGTGAAATACTACAAGAAGCTGAGAAAGGTGGGATTGTTTAGCCTGGAGAAGAGAAGGTTCAGAGTGGATCTTATCAGTGTGTATAAATACTTGATGGAAGGGTGTAAAACTAAAAGCAAAGCTAAAGCATGTCAAGGGCAAAAGGTGTTCCTTAATGATTTTAAGATCTTACCTTTAGAGGTCAAACGGCTGCTCTACTTCCATGCAAAATTTGTAACTTTCACCTCTCTTTAGTTCACTACTTGCATATATTTCACCTTTAAAACTGCTGGCTAAAGGCTTTAAGTGTCATTCAGTACCAGTGCCCAAGCTTATCTGGGCTCTGAGTGCAGACCATGCAGTAGCCTCGTCATCCCAGAGCAGAAATGGGTATTCTTGGAGTGCTATGTCGGTGCTTGCGCGGGTAGAGGGGCAAGTCTACCGCTACTGGTCTCAAAAACTTAAGGCAGCAGTACAATTTCTGCACTGCAGTGCTGTTCCAGTGGCTTCTGTAGGATCATGCAGTTTGGCATCAGGTGAATGAATTTGTAGTATTTTGTCTGTTAGTGTGGACAGTCCTGGGCACCAAAGAGCAGGCATCCAGAGCTGGGGAATGACAGGCAGCTGAGCAAGAATCCTTCTCAGTGTCTCTGCTCAACCAGACAGCAGATAGAGGAAAAGCTGCAAATAGAAATGACTTCTGTTAAATTTCCAGGTGAGCAGGGTAAAGCTTTTCATGGGATTTGCTTGATGAAATGTCTTTTGGTTGGGAATTGCTGATTTGATAAAATGAAACACCACATGGGAATGTTTCCATTTGGATGAAATTTGTGCTGGGAAAGGTTTTTCAAGCTCAGGATAGAATTTTTAATACAAGCTCTACCCTGAATTGGTCTTGTACTCTACAGGTTATATAAGGAATTAAGATGTAAAATCTATTCAATTTAAGCCCTTTGAAAAGGGTGTTGGAAAAGAGAAGATTGCAGGAAGGTCTGATGGATAAAATCACAAAGGAGGATTTGTACAGTGCACAGTCATGAGGTTTGAACCAAGTAAAAAAGTGTTTCGTGCAGTGCACAATTAAGTTACGAAACTCATTGTCACAAGACGTTGTGGAAACAAAAATAATAAATGTGTTCAAAATAGAATTAGATGGGTTCATAGAAGATAAGTCCACCCGGGCTATCACAGAAAAAGTTCTGGAGGGAATCATTACCTTCATTGCTAAGAGCAATCCAGCTTTGGATAAAATACGATGGGGCTTGTATTTAATTTGATAACAGAATATTTTCCTCTTCTCTTCATCTAGTAAGTGCCATGAAGAGGTGATAGTGGCTGTGCATTTGTTACGTTGTTGGTGACTACTGCCTGTAGTACATAGTCTTACCAATACCACCTCCTACACTGTGGGTTTCTTAGTGAGACCATTCCTGTAATCATTAGATTCATGCTTCGTGTTTGAAAGCTGACAGTCTTCAAAACAGTGATGGTTCTCACTGCACGTCCTGGCAGTGTATGATTAATGGGACAAACATGTTCCTGTGGTGTTTCTCAGCTTGCAGGCAAGTATTTTAATTTCTCTGTATTAGTCCTTTGATGAATGTTATGAGGATATGTGCTTACAGAAGGGGAATTGTGGCCTGCTCCTTGCAAGTTGTAATTTTAACCATTTAGGAGCTGAGAACAACGAAATTCACTCTATGTCTCTTTTCCTATTTCCTTTCTAAATGTCACCGTCCTACCCCTCACAGTTGTTCCTTTTTCTTCTCCTACATCATTGCATACTCTGTCTCGCAATTTCCCCTTCCTACCTTCTGAGTTGCAGGTCAGGGCATTCAGCCTTTGACCTCTTCTACCAGTGTTCCTGAAAGGCTAGCAGATTTACTGAAATGTTTTATCTGTTTTACAAATTGGAGCTAAATGCCATCCCCTCTCCAAGCACAGCTAGTCAGGTTCAGCTGTTGCTAGAACTTAGACCATAACCTTATGCTTCAGTGGTGAAGGTATAAGTTACGCTTTATATTGACTGAGGATTTTAGTTGGGTAGTGGAGGATAAAGGTAAATGTGTGGGAATTAGCTAACAGATTTTCATCATTGATTGAGTTTGACGAAGCAACAAAGTGAAACCATATACAATTTACCTGGTAGTGAGTTTTACAGTTGCAGATTACATATTGACAGAGGCATTTATGATGAAGTTTGATTTGGATAAGTACCCATGTGTTCAGTGTTGATCCTGTCTGCTTCTCAGTGACTGATTGCGCTTAGGTTGTCAGCCTCTCAGGCTTGGGATATGGGAAGGCTTGAGGACATAAGCTTGTTCGGTTTTATGAATGGATAGAAGGGGCTGGTCTTCTAAATTTTGTTTGTGAATCTAGATCACAGGCCCTGCCAGGTTCCAGGTGCCTCGTTTCATTCTGTACTAGAGAAGATCATCAGCAACAGGTTTCAGACTTCGCGATACCTGTATTTGAACCCACAGCTGGAATTCTCATCCTTCTCTAGTGATGAGATGCTGGTGGCAACAATTATACTATGTCATAACTATTTTTTACTTACTAACACCCAGAATTTTTGTAAAACTTTTCTGTGCAGGGCATCAACATGCAGCACACTTGAAAGAGAAGATCTGCTGGTCAGATGCTTTCTACAGACATAGCATCAGTCAAATCTATGGAAGCTATCTACTAAATGTAGACAGGCATGTGCAAGAGTCAGTAAATAAAAAGTTCTGTAAAAGATGTTCTTATGTTGTGGGGAGACAGAAGTTTTCCAGGGCACGTTTGTCCAGATCACTGCTTGCTAAAAGGCATTTTTTGTTGCTCTTGATGTTTTGTTCTCTAAATGCTTCTTGCCTTTGTTTAGAGAGAAATAGACCAATAAATGCAGGGGTCTGGCTCTGGATTCAGAATGCTGTGGTTAAGTGATGTTTAGGTCTGTTTATCATCATTTCTCTGTAAGCAAACAGTTACAATCTCAATTTAGAGCATAAACTGGTCAGAGTCCATGGTAGGATAATTTACAGTGCTGCTTAGGCAGTTACTTTCCTGACATATTTTAGAGAGATGGGAAGACACCTCACACAGGTTAGGCAGAATCTACTGTGACAGAAGAATGACCATAGCTATTTGCTAACCTTTTAACCCAGGGTGAACTGGTTTATCTGGCAGTAAGCAGAAGCCTGTTTATTCTCAAAAGATTTCATTTTACCAGTAAAGGTTGAGACCCCAGCCCAGAGCAGGGGAGGGGTGTGGGGACATAATTTTGTTCAGAGAAGGATCTGTCCAAAGTGCTTGGAGAGGGGCGAAACCGGAGGGGAAATTTTCTGTACAGGGGACATACTGTTGAAGTCTTTCCTGCTGGGTTCAGCCCTGTGACTGACCACCTGTAGCCATTTCACTGAGAGCTTTCAACAGATACAGGGAGATGTTCAAGTGCCCGTGTTTGCCTGGGTTAAAAAAATGAGTCTGTACAAGGCTCAACTTACTTGAAAATTAGGGAACTTCAGCTCTGATTCTAACTTTGATACTAGGCCCTTTCTGTACAAATAGATGAAGCGATTTCCTAGATCTGAGCTCCCTCAGACAGGTCCGCTTGAGTATACCTGTATATTAGCTAATACTTTGTGTAAGCCAGTGTCTAAAAATACCCGCACCCCATGGGCACGTGCTAGAGCCGTGCAAGCCAACAAGTTTGCTCACAATCAGAGACGAGGAGGAATATTTTCTGAGTTCATGCAGGTTCACCATTCCTGTCTGTTGCAACCAGATTCAAGACTGAATTTGACCCGAGTTAGATGCCAAGCCTGAGACATGCCTGGATTTTCAGAGGTTGTGTGAGCTGTAGTGAACTTCCCAGCCAGTCTCAAGGCTTGTAGTGACATGTACAGGCAGGATGCTTTCTCCCTGTTCTGGTACCTGCAGCAGAATAACTGTGGTGGTGCTAGCTCGTGAGAGAATTGCTAGGACGCTCTCCATACAATGACACCAGGAAAGAAAATGTCTCCAGCTCCCCAGCAGCAAGATCATGTGAGATTTACTCGGTAAACAGTTTTAGAAACCTAAGTTGTTCTTTAGGAAAATAAGAGCCGCCCAGTGGGAAACTTTTCTACAGCTAAACAAGTTCACACCAACAGGGAAAGAGGGAGTTCAGTCTCCATTTCCCCTTCTCTCCTTGGTGTATGTGTATGGGGAGATCTGCAGGTGAAAATTTTGATAGCAGTTTATATGCAATGTGGCCAGTTCTCTGGATTTCATTGCTATCCTTGCAGTATCAAGTATACTTCTGGAGTCTGCAGCCCCTGTGATCCATTGATTATGTGTGAATCTTGGATTTCATTTTTGAGAGATGTGGTTAACAGACAAACCGGGATCCAAGTGTGACCTGGAAATTCAAAGCACAGAGGACAAATTAAATATATGTATATATACGTATAGTGATTTTTATTCCAGTCTCATCATATTCTATGGTCTAAGTCATGATTTTTAACACAATGCTTTTAAAGGGATTGAGAATTGTTTTATATAAGGAGATAGGTGGTAACTGGGGAGTGTGTAGATATGCAGCACAATGTTTCATTCTTCTCACAGGACACCTGTAGCTGCAGAGTTACCATGTGCAGGGAACAACACTGAAGCAGCTGCCATTTTATGCTTTAGTTGTGATGCTCATGTGAGCAAGAATGCGCTCCTTCTGCTTTTTTTCCTCTCACCAGAGAGCTGTGTTTGCTCTTTCTTTAGAAAAGAGTTTACATCGTCTTTGTCATCTCTCATACAACTCACGTTTTTATAAGCTATGCTGAAGTCTAATCGTGCTTTGAGTCAAGCTGTGTCCTTAGCCACAGAGAGGTTGTGAATTTCACAGGTTAATTATGCTTTGGGTATAACAATATCCATGTTAAACAACATGACTTTCTATTTCATTGGATACCTCTTGTTCTTGTGTTTTGAGAGATGGAAAACAGAAATGGAGAAGTGAATGGAAGAATAAAAGTCTGTATTTGCTATCTCCTGGACTCCCATCCCAAACATTGAGTTCTAGGGTCCATAATGTTATTAGCAGATGTGACACATTTTGAGGCATTCTTCCAGGGAGTAGTGCCAAAAAATCCTGATGGTGTCTCAGCCATTCAGAAGGGAATTGGTCCTGTTCACCAGTTAGCACTGTGGGCAGGCTCTCCCTAACCTGCAGCTTGCTGTGTTCACCACAAGAGAAGAGATGATAATAAAAGGGTGAAGAATACCCAGGATCTCATTTGTACCTTTTGTTTAAGAATCTCCATCACTTTCCAAATGTTCTTTAGTGGGCTTTAAATACTGTCTAGTGTGTTGTCTGGGGTTCTGGTGTCTAGCTGTGCAGTACCTTGCTACTCAAGGTATACCTTACTACTTTGCCATTCAAAAACTGGAGCTTTTGATCCTACTGCCTTCACTTGTAGTGATAGATAGTAATTTCTTCAGGAGCTTTTGATCAAAACAGAGAATGTAGAGACAGAGTTTGATCTCAAGTTTCCTGAATTGTGGGACAACACTGTCTCGGTGAATGGAATCTCGGAGCTTGGCTACTGGGTCAGTATCTTCTTTGACACGTGTGTTCAAACTGAGTCACGGTGTAGCTAAGAAAGCGGTGGGCCACTAAGTTCAGATGGGTGTGGTCTATACAGTGACCACAGACATGATATTTTAATAACAGAAGCAGATGAGCAGCTGCAGGCAGGGATAACATTTTTTTTTTTTTTTTCCTGCAGAGGGAGACGGAATTAGCCAAACTTGATAAAATTCCCCAGAAGCTTGGTGCAAAGGTTTTGGGTAGTGACTGCTGCAGATCTGCAGTCACGTGAGTGCATTTTATAAATGGGATGGAGGGCTGACCTCCCTATAACTGCACAGGGCGTTGTGTGATAAGCATTTTTCTTAACCACAGGCTTCCTACCCTGAGAGCAGGAGCAGAGGGGGTGAATGTTTTCCTGCAAGTAAGTCCTAGGGATTGGTTCACATGTAAAGGAGCTTGTAGTTCCTTCCCCTACCAGTTACTCAGCCGAGCATTCATCATCAGGCAACTTCTCTGTAAACGGCTAAAGGAGAGGCTGATAGCACAAAGAAACTGCACCGGTCAAAGTCTGTAGCTTTTCCTAAGCTGTGTAAAACTTTCCAACGTGTCTCAGAGCTGTGGAGATACTCAGAGCACACTAAGGCTAAGGTAGGGGGATGTTCCCTTCCAAAATGAGGTTTCTGCTTGTGGTGCTTTGCAAGCAGATCAGAGGCCAGACCAGGTTGCCTGCAGCACAACTAACATTGCCTGTATCAGGAAGGGATCCAGAGCGTGGCATGCAGACAGCAACTGTTGCTCAGCTTTTCCAGCTATCTAGAATAGATCTGACAAGCAATTAGAGCATGAATATATTACAGAGCCGATGGGGGATGCCTTTGTTAAAACTTGTGACCCATACTTAGCTGCTGTTTACATTGGCGGCAGCTTCGAGGGTGGGCAAGACCCTACCTGCCTGTCTTTCTCCTCTCTCCTTTCCTGTGCGGAGGGAGCTGGGGAGCTCTGCATCTCATTGGATATTTCAAATGCTTTCTGCACAAGTCATAATTAATGCTGAGTTGCGGAGCTAAGACCAGATGTGCTGCCGAGATTATCTCCCAGGGCAGATCGGCTGCTCTCCGCTCTGTAGCGCTGGGTGAATGGAAAGCTGCCAGTGCTGGGACTCAGAATGTGTCTGATGCCTGAAGTCAGGACTTTCTTTCTCTGCCGCTCCTGCTGTCTGACACTGCCTGGTTTCTGCTTCAAGCTCAGCGCCTGTCATGTAGCAGAGTGCTGCACAAGAACGAGAGGTATGAGATGTTTTTCCAGAGTTTACATTTGTTATGGTTTTCTTTTCCTAGAGGAAAAAGCAGATATTTGAGCTCAGCCTCAGACAGAAGCTAAGAATCTAAAAAAGGAGCTGGCTTTACAAAGCGGGGAAGAGTGGGAAGGACCCAGTCTATGGCCAAAAATACTACCAGATGCAAAGCTAGCATTTAAAAATAGTTATGGGAAGGTGTGTTTCTGTTTGCTTTTATGTAGAATATTTAAGTGGATGTATGTGGATGAGAGCAATCAGCTCCCAGTATATGGAGGCTGCTCTTTGTGGGGAATGGGGTCAGAAGACACTAAGTTCTACCACAGACCAATTTGTGTGACCTTGGGCAAGTTACTTCGTCAGTTTCTCTTGGTTCCTAATTGTCTGTTGCTTCCTTACCGTTCCCCCATTCTTGCAAGCTTTGTCTGGCTGGATTGCTTAGTTGTTAGGGACTATCTTTTCTCAGGTGTGTACAGCTCCTAACGTGGAACTCTTTTTTTCAATTGCTGCTGCAGTAACTCACATAGTGTGTGCTTGGGTGGGCCAGGGGAGGGGAAACAAGAGTTATAGGTTTGTGTGTGTTTTGTGCTGTGGAAGCATATGCATTTCTGAATGTCTGCCCATGATTTTTTCTCAGTGCTTTCATGTGTGAGAGGGACAGATAAATGGGAGCCTAAGCATGAATGTGGGAAGGTAAAAGCAGACGCTTACCTGTGCAGGTGAGCACGTACACAATCTTTATATCCATAAACTGCCTGTCTGTGAGGCACCGCATGCATGCGCGGGTGTATGTACTGCTGTATAGCAGCATCCAGGTGTGTGCCTGATTATCTTCCCACACATCTTTTAACGTGTGTGTACTAAGCTGTGCGTACAGCTGATGTAGGTGTGTCTGGACTTTTCGCAGTTTAAGCACATATGGAGTCCTCAGTCCTCCCCATAAAGAAAATGTACTCAAGAACTGACTTTATTATCTCTGTCTTTAGTTTATTTTGGTTGAAATCAGAGCTCTGATGAGTAAAAATGAAGCAGGGAGCATATATTTTCCTGCCCACTGCATGTCTGGACAGCATAGCTGAATGTATAGGCTTTGTATGCCTGGAGCTGGTGGGTGAGCTATTCAGGCCAGGACAGAGAGCCTGTCTGTGTCTTAGTCAGTACATCATTCCTGGCTCGCTTTTTCCACAAAGAGCCACCTAAATCTTTAAAGAACAGAGGCAGCTTGTTGGAGTAGAGGAAAGAAATTCTGTAGCTCTGCTAGCCCATTTTTTTTAGTATCTCTTGAATCTTTCTGAGATTAAGGATGTGGTCCCAGGCATGCTGATTTTTTTTTTTCTCCTTTGAAACCAAACAAAAGGGCCTAGCTATAGATAAGGGTATGACAGGGAAAGTTAACCCTTGGGTTGCTAGTAGCTTTTGGCTTTATTTCCAGCGTAACTCTGTCTGGGAGTGTGACTGGATGGCACTGGCTCCCCTCTTCTGAATGAAGAGAAAGACTTTAATGTCTTCCAGCAGGATCATCAAACGGAGTGAAGCGCTGCCAAGTTCAGTCTGAGCTGCAGGCCCCAGTGATTAAAAACAGGCCTGTGCCTTGAGGAGCCGGCGGATGAGGCTGTGTGTGACTGGCTCCACATTAGCTTTTCCTTGCAAGGCAGGGCAGTCCCTGTCCAGCCCGGCGATGCTGTCATATCCTGGTAGTTTCAGTACAAGCCCTTTTGAGACCTAGCTGAAGTGAGATGAGCTTTACAGAGCTAGCAGGACACTGCCTTCTTCGTCTTCTGCCCTGTTTAGCCCTGGGAGACTGAAGTAGGTTCATCTTCTATGTCTCTTGCCAATGTAGCTGTGAGAGCCTTAGTAATTTTCCTGAGGGTAGACTTCATCAAGGCCCCCCAAGCAGATGCCCAGATGGAAGACTTCTGCAAGCCCAGAATTGTCAGCAGCTCCAACTTGCCTTTGACAGTCCCTTTCCAGCCACATTCCAAAGATAGCTCTTAGCTTGCTCCCTCTCTGAACCCCAACACTAATTTCCTTTTTGAAGCCATGGACAAGCTCTGCAGCCACTGCACAGATGAACGATTTCTCCAAGGCCAACTTTCCAGCCCCACTGTAACTGCAGCTCTGTGCTTTCTCTCTCTAAACCCCAACCCCTAATGCTTTTACTGCCAAAAGGCTTGGCCTGGGAGCAATCTTTCTTCTGAGTAGTGGCTGGGGGGGCGTCCTTGTCTATGGCCCAGCAAAACAAATTAGGGCTAGGACAGAGAGAAAGAAAAAGCATAGAGTTGCAGTGTAATTGGGGCTGCAAAGGGACAGCTGCAGTTACCAAGATTTGGCTTGGGTGAAATATTTTGTCTGTGTGATGCTTGGTGACCTTTTCTAGAGTTTCCCTGGAAAATTAGGATTCGGGGTTGAGGGAAAGAGAAAACATAGATCTGCAATTGGAGTTGGGCTGGAGTTGGCTGCCAAACTATGCTGTGAGGCAGCCAAGAGAGCTGGGCTGGGAGAAGTCTTTCACCCTGGCAATGGCTTCAGGGTCTTTTCTTCCCCTCCACAAAAATGACCTGTGAGGGCTGTGTGATCTCACCTGCACAGCCCTTTGGCACACACTGTCACACAAGAAGAAACCCACACATGTGCCAGCTCCTTTCACTCATATGACAGGTAGATCAGCTTCATCTTCAGTCATACCAGTCTTGGTTTCATGGCTGGTTTTTCTTGTTACCTGTTTGAAATGGTGTTGAGGGAGGCGAGCAGTATTGCAGTAGAAGAATATTGCAGTGCCTTTGCTTCCTGTAAAGATCACTGTTTCCATCCAGGAGAAAAAGGTGTTACAAACCTCCATGCCTGAGAAGGGAGAAAGACAGGGTCCCCAGCATCTGGTTCTGCAGCAGACACCCATAGTAATGTTAATACTTGGCTTGTGAAAGGTCCATATGCTGCTCCTTCTGAATCTCAAAGCAGGTCACCCTTCTATCTCTATCTGCTATCTTAGCATCATGTTCCTTAACCTCTGTCAGTGGTCTCTGGCTGCAGTCAACTTGTTACCTAGAAGTCACCACGTTGATTGTACCTATAGAAAGCTACTGCTGTTGTGATCCAAGTTGACTGGGAAGGCAAGGACTGATGTTGCCTGAAATGTATTAGAGCATATTGCTGACCACAGAGCAGCCAAGGCTAGGGAAAAGTAGGCAAAGCTTCACACTGCAAATGGATATTATGCATGCAGTTGTTCTGTGTATGCTTGTATATGTGTCTGACACTGCCTTTGTCCTTGCTCAGAGTTAAATCTAGAACACCAGAGCATGAGCTTCTGGAAAAACATTGTCTCTGTGCTCTATACGTGGGGAATGCAGGGCATTTACCTCTTTCCCAGAGCCTTCTCTAGACAGGCCCTTTAGGAAACAGGGCTGTGATTCAACAAGTAGAGATTTGAGAAAACAGGGCTACTATCCTGTAATTGCCCTGACATCTACCACCGCCTGACTTCCTAAACCTATTATGTCTTGCATCTAGAAGAATGAATACCATGTATCATTTTAAGGAAATAGATGAGTCTGGCGGGAGGAAGCCCGGCTCAGAGATTGATGATAGGATATGGAGTTTTTTGTCTCCAGGGTGCACAGCTTGGGGTCTGACCCATGCTTCCTGTACCTAGTGCTGAAGAACCTTGGTTTGCATTGGTTTGTGGCCCAGGATCAAACATTCAGGTCAAAGGAAGAAGGAGAATTCGGAAGAAGAAGAATTCAGGTCACTAGCAGAATAGCATGAGGGAGGTTAGACAGGACATGTGTTCCTGCTCAGCTTTTCACAGCTGAGGGGCCTGGGCTGTAGCTTGCAACTCTTGTTACCTGGATCATTCCTGTGTGCATTTACTATGATATGCAAAGCTGAGACTTACTCCCCCATGAGCAGGATCAGCAGGGAGGCTGAGATGAACAAACCGTGGAGACTTCACTTTTTCAGCTGTGATCTGAATTCAGAAGTTATCTGAGAAACTGGGCTGAAAAGGTTGTTCTTTCATGGCTGCCCAGCTTCTGTAAGTGCCCTGGAAACCCTTGGACAATGTTGAGCCCCACATACCAGGCATCTCTGCTGTGCCCCATCATGACAGCAGGGATTACTTGATGATATTACAAAACAAACTGTGCAAAAGCAGGAAGAGATTTGCTGTCCTAGAACTTGACTTCAGAGACACCTATCTCAGTGAAAATTCCAACAGATTAGAAATGCGAACTAGTGAAACCTTTACTCTGCAAGAAAACCAATATTTACAGTGATAAAGATAAGTCACTCCCATGCTCCAGGGAATGCCCTTCTGCCAGGATAAGGAGGGAATTTCCTTGGAGATTCTTCATGGCCCTCCAGCTCTGATACTGTAATGCAGTTGTGTAGGCTGGGGTGTATGGAAGGTTTCTGTTTTCTGATGTATAACGAACTGGCAGGGAAAGGAAATTGGACTTTAGGATCTTTCTTGTGCATTTCATTCGGGGAGTTGAAACTGATAGTGAAAGGTTTGTTTCACTGAGGATTCAGCAGCATTGGACTGAATATACAAAGCCGGTGTGGTTTGGCATGATGTCTTCCATGAAGGACAGTGAATGGTGGTTAGGAAACTTCCTGTCAGGAGTTATCAGCCTCCCGTGAATATAGCACTAAAATAAAAATGGAAAATGTGGATATTAGCAGGAAGGTAAGTAGAGCCTTAAGAAACTACTAATTTCCCTGGCCTGGTATAAGCACATGCATGCATCCATTAAACACTGCTGCTGGTTGCGAAGGCAGTGTAACTCCAATATTGCATGCTGCTTTTTTTTTTCAGACCTGCAGGATTAACTGAGTGCTAAATGCATCATCTAAAGCTCCTTGATATCAGTGAAAAGCTTTCTGTTGCTTTGAAAAATCTTTTGAGTAGAATTTCCTATCTGCTATGGTCTGGTCTCATCTGAAATAGAGTAGATTCTGGGATTCTCTCACTTACTGAATTCTTATGATCAAAATATGGGTAACCTGGATGCTATCCTCCCTGACTCCACCACACCTTGTAGAGTGCTAGAATTAGGGTTGCAGAACACAACTCAGCAGCTGCCCTTTTAGGTGGAGCAGTCTGTTAATGGCAGGGATTGAACGAAGACCTCTGGGTCTTACAGCCTGAGCCCCTTCTGTGTTATTGAAAAGATCTGGTGCCAATAGTGGCATTCAGTAGCTGGTATTGACCAGGAACTCCAGTTTCCCCAAAGAGAGAGACAATGCTTCATACTTGGTGATATATGCCTACAGTAGATCTGACTTAAGAATTACCTAGACCAATCTGTTTTTAGAGCATCCGGTGCTTCCGATATTTTCAAAGTGCAAGAAGTACAGCACGCACATTTTAGCAGGAAGGGCAATATATGTTGCCTGCATTTTACTCCAGCAATTTTTATTAAAGGAAAAGAAATAGAAATGCAAAGCTTGCAGGATGGAGGGGGATTTTCACAATAGCCAGTTTTAATATTAACAACTGTATTCTGTCGTGTTAGCAATTCCTTGCTGGCGGGATTGCTACCTGTTGGGCTGGACAGCTGCAAACTGTTGAAGGGCAACTGTATGACAGCTAAGAGGTGGGTGCGTGCGGAAGGGAATTGTGTCCTGTAAAGTCAACGTAGCCTTTGTTTTGGCGTTCTTGGGAGAGAAGATGCAATGGAAGTATAACTACTTAATCCAGATTCAGCACAGCTGCGGATAACTATAAACATAATCTTAACCCCACGTTCCTTGTGTATAATGACATATAAACTGGATTAGGGCAGAGGATAGTTTGAAGCACTCTTAAGCAGGAAAAAAAGTCACTTGGCATACAATTCTTGGTTTTTAAAAGAATTTATTCTTGAGTCTGTTAGAAACCGGACCTTCACACAGGCTCACTTCCTCCATGTGAAAGTTTCTCTCATTGTGTGCCCTGAGTGATAGCTCAAGAAGAGTTTAAGCTGACACCCGGATGTCTCTCTTGCTCTCTGTTGGCAGGGATCTTTGGACAGAGATTGGAGGACACCGTACAGTATGAGAGGAAGTATGGCCAGCGCTTGGCCCCACTGCTGGTTGAACAGTGTGTGGATTTTATTCGGGAACGAGGTCTTACAGAGGAGGGGCTCTTTCGAATGCCTGGCCAAGCCAACCTTGTCAAAGATCTGCAGGATTCTTTTGATTGTGGAGAGAAGCCCCTTTTTGACAGGTGAGTTGCCATTCAGGCTGGTTTATCTGCAGCATGTAAAATCTGTCAGGAAGGCCTTACAGTGGCTATCCTAGTTTACGTGTCCTTTCCATACCATTGTTCTCTTCATTTAAAGTGCCAATGGGGCTTTCTCCTGCATGGTGTTGGGTGTGGAGGCCTTCATTCAGCTAAGTGCTTGAGCAGAGGGAGAAATCGAGTCCATTAATCTAGATGGGGCTACTCCAGTGTTTCAGTGTAAGCACCTTGAATGAAATGCATTGCTAGATTTGGGTGCGGCATACCCAGCAGTTGGTGGGATCCCACCCTAGAAATGGGTATGACAGAGTCGAACTAGGTGTTTTACTGCTTTCAGATGTTGCGTTCTCCCTTGCTGCAACCACAGCGGATCTGCCCAGGGGCAGTATCTCGACTCTTCTACTTTCTTTGTCACCAGGTTTCAGAATAGTCACTACCATCTCACACGCCTTCCCTGGCTGTTATACGTGCAATGCATAGAATCAATCAGCATGTCATAACAAAGCACTTTCTGACCCCAGAAGAACTCTTGGCCAAAATGATTTTTTTTTGTCCATAATTTCAGCAGCTGAGATGGAACATTTAGTTCAAAACTGAATATATCTTTTGATTTTCAACAAAACTTGAGTCAAATGTTTCTGAAATAAAAATGGCAATTTTGCATTTTCCTTCCCAGTATATTGATGTAATCAGTCCTTGTCTGGCACAAAGACATGCTAGCTGCCTTTTTGCCCTACTGACTGTGCCAATGTCAAGGAGCACCAAGGACCAGCTGCTCCGCAAAGCAAGGTGAGCCAGGAGCCAAATGTGGTAACAAGGTTGGCAGAGGTGGTGACACAGTCCAGGGATCACCAGACAAGTCCATAGTGATGAGGCACGTCCAAGATCAGGCTAGGTAATCTGTCTGCGAGTCAGCGTCCAGGTCCAGATCAGCAGGGTCTGTAGCCAGGCACAGACATGGCTGTATAGCAGTGGGAGTTTTAGCTCACACACGGGATAAGCGGTAGAGGCTCAGCTTAATATCAGCTCCCACAGGAAGTGTCAGCCCTGGATCGGAGCACTCCATCCAAGGTCAGCAAGGGAAGGGGGGCAGCTCTCAGCTGCGCTATCTCTATGTTGGCCCTGAGCCCAGGCAGTCAAATCATTGGGAGGGTGGATGCTCCCAGGGCCCTTGCAGCCAACTCCTGTCCATACGCTGTAACTAACATTTCCAGATGTGAAGGTTGGCATTGTGCTAACCTAAACAGTGCTTTGAGAAATGGGCCTTGGACCTAACAGAGACCTTGAACTCCAGTGATATTTCGATCCAAGGCCATTGTGTAGATCTGGCCGAATCTCTATCACAGGTCTAGAAGTGGGATCAGATCTGGGATCTTGACTTGGAGACCCAGCTCCATTTCTTGCTGGAACTCACTAGCACTGCTTTCCCGGGTGATGCAGGCAGCATCTGGTATATTGCCAGCACATTAACCTAGGGAATCACTTCCCCGGACCTGCAGCTGGTGTCGACATTGCCAATAGCATTCCTGCCTACTGCTGCAGGAAGAGCTAGCGCTCTTCTGCATGGGTAGCACAGCTTTTGGTCTCATCCTAGGAAGAATATCCTTATAGTTTATTTGGAACATTCTTCTAATTCTTCCTTCCCCTCAGCTTCCCAGACCACCCACCCTCCTTTCTTTGATTCTTAACCGCAGTCAGTATTTGCTCCCTAAATGGAAGTGTGAAATATTTAGAGATCTTTTCATGAAAAAAACAAAGTTTGAAATCATCAAATTGTCTCACTTCATCTTCTCTTGAACAAAATCTTTGTATTTTTAACTGGGTGTCTGGGTGTTCTAGTTCAGAATTAGAATTATCTTAATTCATGAAGCGAACAAAGTTATTCTGCAAAATACTCATATTCTGGAACAGGACTATCTACAGAAGGAATTAATTAGGAATGACAGTTTTACTTTCATGTTTTACCTTAGTCTAATCCATACTAACTTCATTGTCTTGAAGATAAGCCAAGCCACCCCCCAGCATTTTTAAAGCAGAAAGCGCCTTTATTTCCATAGGCATTTGCACTGGCTAAATAGAACAGTGCTAAGTCTCACCTTTAACAGAGGCAGTAAAGATCTCCACGAAGGAATGCCTGCCTTTTGGGTAATTGATTTGAAATGTGATAACTGAAGGTTCAGCGCAGAATTAAAGGAGGCAAGCCTAGGGGTACACAAGTAGTGTGACAGTTGACAGTCCGCCAGTCATTGCCTTTTGCTCTTCCCACCATGTCCACTGTGACTTGTAGGCACAGCTTTGGTCTTTGGCATGTATAGTCACAGTGAAATGCTTCTCTTCCTAGCTAACATAATTTTCTCTATGTGTAACTAAAACTCTCCATGTATGGCCTAGGATACCTAGGCAGCAGCAAATATTTTCTGCAAGTGTGAAATATACATGCTTGTTTCCAAATCAGGTGCAGTGAAAGGAATATAATTTTTTTTTCCTAGTTTCAGTCAGTGCTTTTAGATGTCTTGTATCTACAGTGATCTTCCAAATGCTAGAGCCTGCCTTGTGCCATGGTGGATCAGATCTCTGTGATAACTGATAATTAAAATATTTATTTTTAAAAGGCTTGCTTTTCCAATTTGGGTTTTAAATGGATATGTATATTCTTTAGAAATGCCAGGTGTTGCTGTTTTGGAAGCACCTACAGCAGCCTGCTCCTATTGCACTTCCATGCCACTGAACGTTTGGCTGGATGTCACATGGCCTTGTGGATGAAACAATAACTGCAGCCAGCAGACCTGAAGCTGTAGTCTGGGCTCTGCTTCTGAGCGATAGTCGTATTCACCATCCATACCTGAAACTCCACACTAAAAAAGAAAAAAAGAATAAGGGTACTGACCTCATTCGTAAAGCATTTATAATCAACTGAAGAAAACCACTATGTGAAACTGTGGTATTCTGAAATATGATGGAGCTGTTTAATAGGAATAACATTATCAGAATTAGCAGCAAGTGGTAGCTGCTGGCAGCTTTCTGTTGTAATTTTCCTGTTTTGTTTTAGCTGTGTGTTCCAAAAATGCTTACAGACATACTTAGCAGAAGAGATTCAGCTTTTAGATAGAGGTGAGGATTTAAAGCTCTGTTGCCCCGTGGTTACTGATGTGTTTTTCTCAGAGTTCTTTAAAGACTGTCAGGGCAATGGTGGGTAGTAGGGAGCTGGTGACAGAATCTGTTTAGACTTCCAATAGTTGAAACCTTTGAGGAGGTCATCTGCAAAGATTAACAAAGTTGTACAACAGGAGACTTGGAATGAGGGACAGGTATCGCCATACATCAATAGCTGGATAGGAAATGGAAAGGGAAGAACAGGTGCATCTTCATCATGTGATGTGACACCTCAACCCCAACTTAAAGCAAAGGAGAGAGAAGAGGAAAAAGAAGTTCCTGGAGTGGGAGAGAAAATAAAAGTTTGTATCCCAGCATAACAGATGGGCTAGGAAATGCCAGATACCCCAGCTTGGGGGAGGAGATGTGACCCACAAGTTGGGCAGCCATGCCAAATGGCAATGGAGTGCCTGGAGGAAATACAGCTTCCTCCATTTTTTTCTGAACAATTGACCAGGACACTTGGGAGTCAGATGCAGGTGGGTGCTGACTGGGGAGAGTATCAGGCAGGAGGGATCAGTAAGAGGACCAGAGGGTATGTTTGATTGCATGAGGATGTGGAACTCTATTGTCGGTGCTACATGATCGTTGTGCGCTCGCCTGGACTCTATTTCACACATTCCTGATCCACATTCGCTAAGCAAATGCAGCACCACCCTATCTTAAGCAGTATCATGGGCATAGCCCTTCCACTGCCCATATTGCCTGAGATGCATTTATATCTTGACAAAATGGGAGATTTCCCTTATTCCCAGGTAGACCATCCTGCCTGTACAAACATGTGGCAATACAGCTTCCTTCCATGTGCCTACCTTGTCCTTGTCCCTAAGAAGAGGGACCTTGGTACGTCCCCAACAAAAGGCATCAAGCTCTGGGGTAGTGTGGGTTTCTAAATTTCCTTCCCTCTTCTCTATTGCAGCAACACGGATGTTCACACTGTGGCGTCCCTCCTGAAGCTTTACCTTCGAGAGCTGCCAGAGCCTGTCATCCCCTTTGCCAAATATGAAGACTTTCTTTCTTGTGGACAGCTACTCTCAAAAGATGAGGGAGAGGTCAGTGATCCTTCTAATCTGCCTCCTTCTACCTCAAAGATTGTTCCCAAGACTCAATGTAGTACAGCTTTCTTCTCATCAGTCTTCAGTCTTGATTAAAATCAGTGAAGTTCCTGAGAACCTTCCTCTGAATTTTCCTGAAGCTGTGAACTGGGTGTTAATATCACAGATTCCTGCTTGAAGCAGGAGCTTTTTGAAGTCAGTCTTGTAGCCTGGTGCTTCTTTCTTCTGAACAAATCTGTTCTGTAGCACAATCAGCAAGAGATGCAAGGTAGGAGATCTTGGGTTCCTTTCCCAGCCTTGCTGTTGACTCATTAGCAAGCTGTATGAAGTCACTCCCTTGTTCTGTGTTTTCAGTTTCATATATCAGAACAGCATGTTCTGCTTTCCCAAGTTTTTGGTGCGAGACGTTCATCAGTGCGACCGTCTTCATATTTCTTAGAGGAAAGGCACTACAAAAGGGCAGGCTATGATGTTATCCCAAAATGGGGGAAATAATGCCATGAATACTTTGCCAGAACCTTCTTATGATGTTCCTCTCTTTGGTTTCCAGGCAAGGGAAGGGGCTGACAAAAACCTCCAAGTCTGTGGCAATCATGGAAATTTTGATTCACTGCTTGGGAGGAGCAGGATAATTTACAATATGATTAATTGATCTGTTTCATCCGTATTGTTCCTCTTGTGGTGATGCCTGAGCTCCTTGCTGACTGCAAAGGCACGTCAGATCTGGTCTAATATGGGTGGAACTGTGCCACCTTCTAAAACAGAGGTTTAAAGAAGCTGTAAGCGTTGTTACTAGTGTCAGCTAAAGAAGCAAAGGCCTGAGGGCTTATAAATCACAATCCACATTTCTGTCCCTTTTCTGTGTGTGGCCTCAAGAGCGTGCTTACATCTTTGTCTCTGGTGGGGATTGTAAAAACTGTTCTTTACTGACTGCCTGGGGTTCACCTTTAGTTCAAGTGGCAGAAGGCTCTGGGGAGATTGTCCTTCATGATGCCCATAGGAAGATGCTTGTTCACGTGCATCAAATGTAGCATATCTGGTAGTGTCATTTTTTTATGGATAAAAGGCAAGTTTGCTACTATCTGTACTCACGTGATGTATCCTCTAGCCAACTCTGAGAAAGTAAATTTCTGTGCATGACAGCATATTACCGCACACAGATATGCGTTTGCGTCCTGGACACAATCACATCAGTGTGTCAGTGCACTAGTGATGTCTTTTAATAGGTACAGGTATGTGTCTACTAGCTCCAAAACTTGTTCATTTTCTGCCTTATCGTCAGTCAGCTCGGGCATCTCTGCAGGGTAACAGACAGCACAATGGTTGATTTCACAAGAAACAGCAGCATTTCTCAGGCAGTGGAGCTGGTTTCATTTTGGTCATAAGATGTGCAGACTGGGAAGTTTTGGATCCATTAAGCACTATTGCACAAGAGTAGAGACACTGCCAAGTTGGGCAAATGTAATTGTATAGCACTGCTCAGGTTATTAACTACGTAGTTTGCCTGATTTTGCCTGCACAGGCTGCAGCATTTTGCGAAGCAACATCTGTGTTCGTTTTGTGGGAGCAAGGCCAGACTCAAATGACTTGTAGTGCAGTATTCTCTTTGGATTAGAAAGGCAACGAGGAGCACTAGGTAGCCAAAATGAAAGCTTACAAAATACGGTACCTCTGATAGCACAAAGTTGGCTTGTTAAGGTGCTGTTGTAAACATAACTATTTTCTTTTGTCTGGAAAGTCTGGAACCTCAACAAGGGCTGTTTACTTTTTCAGAAAGGAAGGTGGAGCGCACACACCAAGGGTGGAGAGGCTGTACGTGCACAGTAGCACGTGGAGCAGAATGCAGCACAAAGTCATACCCAGCCTGTAGGGCCTGACTCACCTCCCACATGGAAAATCCCCCTGCTCAAAAATGTGGTTTCGTTGAAACCATAATTTTTTTAGTGCAAAATGATAAGCAGGGAATTTCAAAATCAAATATTTCATTTTGAAAAAGTATTTGGAAAAAAAATGCAATCTTGTTTTAATTTGAAGTACTATTTTGTTTTCATTTTTCACTTGGAAGTTTTGAATGAGACTTTTGGACTCGAAATATAATTTTCTTTAGTTTGGTACAACCACCCCTCCAATAACAACAGAATTACTTAAGGCAAAATAGCCATTCAGATAAAAAATGTTGGCACCTTGTGCTGCTACATTGTTACCATAGGTAGGAACTATTATGATGTTAGCTTGGCCTCATCCCCATCTCCAGCACTGCCCTAAACTTTCCATTTTTCATTCAGATTGCTGTTCATCTCCATTCTGCACTCAACTGTTCACTGGTGTTGGAATGCACACAGAAATGTAACAGAAACCTTGGGTTGTACTGAGGCCTCAAGGTATCTCCACAGGACTGAAGCATTAAAAAACATTTGATTCTGATCCCAACTTGGTTGGGAGGAGGGATTGAAAATGAAAAACAATTTTAGAGCAAGAGTAATTGAAAGATCTTAAAATCTCTGAAAACTAATTTGAGTCTGAGATGACTTGACATGGTAGTATTTTAGCCTTCACTGCTGCCTGTACTCGAGATGCACACAGGAGTTCAGTGGGCTAAGCGTGTGGCTTTGACTTTTTAAAGAGGGGTATGAATTAGGGTGAACAACTGAAGTGTTGCGAGTTTTCCAGCTCAACTAGAAGCTCCAAATTGGTGTTGATCTGTTACACACATTGCAAAATCCTTGGGTTTGGGATCACTCCTTGGAAAGCATGCGTCTGTGGTAAATTAGACATGCAGCATTTTCAAGGAGGTAAGACTTATTACTGCAAAATACCAGGATGAATGACATGCAGGGCCTCTATTCCTTGCTAGGCTGCAGCCACAAGCATGATCAGTGCTATTTGTTAATAACACAGCAGTTTCTAGCTTGTATTTTCCTTTATACTTTTGCTGGGGTGTTACTAGGCTTAGCCTTCTGCTGTCAGGTGGTTTGTGGGTACAAATCTGTGGCAGGAGAGAAAGCTTTTTTTAAACTAGCAAGTATTTGTACCTTGACGAATATGAAGATGCTCTCTGTGTAATACCACGTTTGTGATTCCTCGTGACAGAGCATGGATGATAAATTTTTAGAACCGTTTTTTCTTTCAGGTAGCATCGTGTACCTTTAGGTTATGTTTCCAGCTGTTCACAACTGCCTGCAGTTTCTGTTCCAAAGCCCCCCTCTTGCATCCAATGGAGCCATGGTATTTTAATTCAGAGCACTTGAAATACAGTTCCAAATACCATCCTTATTCCTGTATTTGAAATAAATTGGGTTACAGAGCAAAATTCAAGAGGAAATTAGGTCTGTTAGCTCACCTATTTCCAGTTCAAACTCCTCACTTGAAAGCTGGGTGACCTGAACAACTGGCCTTAACCTTCACGTAAGTAGCAGCTGTCCTTGATTCAAGCGTTTTCAGAAGTTTAAAAAAGAGGAATGAGATTTTAAAAAAATGACTGGTCTTTTATTGGTGCTTCCATTGTTGTCACTGTTAAACCAGCATAATTTTTAAGTTAAGAAATTAAAAAGGACTTACTGCTTTTAAGAATTCTTTTTTAAGTCTCAGTTTTTTGATTAGAGGACTTTTTTGTGCTGGGACATATAGAATTAAAAAAGTGTATATGCATTCAGGATGTTAAGGATGGAGGCAGGAATACAGACTGCTCTCTGGATCTTTCTGACTTACCTGGACCAGAGAAATCAGGAAGATCTTGCAAGAGGCTGGCCAACAGAATTCCCTCCCTAACAGTCCTTAATAAATCGAGGAAAGTTTAAAATTAATGTCTGACTTGCACTTCTTTGCCTTCGAACCAGCTGCTTCTGGAATTTCTCCATCATTAGTTAGCAGCCCTCCATCATTAGTTAAGAGCTATCACTCTTCCCAAATGTGCTTGGGTATCTGTTTTCCCACAGAAGGTTTAGTTGTCTCAAAAAATAAACAAATCTCTGGGGCAACTGCAGCAATGACAGGAACAAGCAAATGATGCTTGGGACCGTGGAAGGACAACAGCCTTCTGAGTTAGAGGTTTTCATTAGATGATTTCAGTAGCTTCAGGGTTTTAGGTCATTCCTCCAGCAGATGTCTCATCTTACGTTTTAATGTAAAGACAGAAATTTTATGAGGAAGTATGTCACAGCTCGTAATGACTGCAAATGGAAGTAAGTAATTAAAAAGGAGGTAGTTGAATTGGAATGTTGTTTAGCTTTTTTAAGAAAAAAACACTCCTCTGCTCAGTTGAGCATTACTGCAATGTATTTACACCACACTCAATGTCTCAAAGGTTCAAATAGGCCAGGTGCTGCAAAGGCACATTTGCTGGTACATTTATACCAATGCCAGTGGGCAGACTTTGAAGACTAGCAGGTCTCACTGATTGAAGGCTTCTACATCAACCATTAAAGTTGACAGGAGGATTTCCACTGATTTTGAGAACTGAATCAAGTTCTGGACATTGTGATTTTGAAAAGGCACGACACACTGGATGACACCTGTTTTAAAGCAAAGCCTCCTTGTGTTATCATTTCTTGTTCGCAGTTTTGACTCTGGAAAGAGGGATTTGTAGTACTGAAGGAAAGTCACGTCTGCTTTGCATCACTTGTATTAATAGCTCTCCTTCTTGTTTTTCCTGTCCCTCAGGGTACCCAGGAACTGGTTAAACAGGTGAAGAATTTGCCCCAAGCCAACTACAACCTCCTTAAATACATATGCAAGTAAGTGAAATTAATTAACACTTGGAAAAGTCACTAAGTTTTGTGAGGTTCAGTCTTATATGCAAATAATTTACTGTGAATGTATAAATATTCAAACATCACTTACATGTAAGTTACTGCTCCTATAAAACATGTGGAGGTGAACGTGCAGCCTGCCTGAAGGAAGCTCTTGGTTTACCCAAGAGCATCAGCCAAGCAAATTTCTGTCACCCACAGCCTTGGCAGCAGGTATGAATGATACTAATATATTCTATTGTTTATTTCAGAAGCACTTAACGACTGGTAAAGAAAGACATTTTTTCCAGGTACTGCACACTTGGAAGATTTATGACACAAGCTGAGTAGCAGATGCAGTCAGAATAGCCCGTCTGGCCTCAGCTCTGGTTTGGAAGTGGGGTTGGGAGTGGCTTCGCCTTGGAGTACCAGGGACTCCACAGCCTTGTCTCCCTCATCTCTCTGCTGACTCTCCCAGTTTTTGCAAAGTGGGTTGGAATGTGTTTTGGGAGCTGGAACAAACTGTTACCCTAGATACAACATAGTGAACGTTATGCTGTAATCTAGTCTCCGTGGTAGTTAGTCCCTTTATGACCAGTGGGATTTGCACATCTGGAGCAGGCAGTAAAGGCAAACACTGACATGAAGCCCATGACTTATTCAAGGGATGTCAAATCCTTCCCAAGTGTACAGACAGATAGCATTTCTGAAATTTATTTTTTGAATGCTTTAAAAATATTACTTTGCCTCACTATGTGCTTCTGTAGCCATTTGTTTTAATATCTGAGCGCCTCTGAACATGAATGGCTGAGGCAGGGGAATATAATTATATATGTTTATAAGTGAAGAACTGAGGAAAGGAAAGGCAAGTAGAATTTTCTCCTGACTTAATGAAAAAACCAGGATTCTTGGGTCTCAGCACAGTATCTGCTACAGGGCGAAGCTGCAGAAAAAATAGGAGTGCCTAGAAAAGTCATGCTGCAGGTGGAAGCATTCAAAAATTTGCCAAGTAGTGCAGAATGAAACGGAAACTTTTTCCCTGACAAAACCCATCCAATCATCCAAAAATTAACAGTAGTTTAGGAAACAGTACAGACAGAGTGAGAGTGTTCACATTTGAAGCCACTGAGTCCTATTTCTGCTATTGTAGGTTTGCATGTCATATAGTCCTTTTTACAACTCAGCTAATTATGTACAAACTGGGTGTTTGTTACAGCCTTTCTCTTACTACAACTCATGTTGGGAGGCTGTTCCAAATTACAAAAACATTAACTGTTAGAAACTTTCTGCTGATTTCTAGCTTATACATGTGGATAGCCAGTCTGTCTGGATTTTTCTCATGTGCTATCTTTGGCTTGCATGATCTTTTTCTTGTCTTGATATTTGCCCAGCTGATGCATTCATGAGAAGCATTTGGGCTACCTCTTTATCTGCATTTTGTTAGATTCGAGCAACAAAGTTCTTTCCACAGGCTTCTAGTTCTAGGATGAGGAGGTGTGTGAAATGCATTTTTACTTCTGTTATATTTGTAAGTGAAAACTGGCAGAAGTCTATCTGTGTCATCGGAGAATTCCTATAAAAATGTGAAATTCTATTTTTTCATACCCAGTAGAAGGCTGGTTCCCTTGTAGCCTGGTACTTTTGGCAGAAACCATCCTGTCCTCTCTTGTTCATGCACTAGGAGGGATCTGGGGTTATTACTGAGTATCTAAGCTGCGTTAGTCCCTAGAAGCATTTCAGGTATTAGGGTTGTATAAACACAGGGCAAAACGGCTCCTGTCCCAGAATGCCTACAGTCTAAGTATAGAAGTGACTTACTTCTTATTCCTCTCTTCCTTTGATTTTTCTGGTGGGGCTTTTCAAGGTTCCTTGATGAAGTTCAGGCTCACTCCAGCATTAACAAGATGAGTGTCCAGAACCTGGCTACAGTATTTGGACCAAACATATTACGGCCCAAAATGGAAGACCCAGTGACCATGATGGAAGGTAAGTATTACTCTTGTGAGATAACACACCACCTGTGTATTGGAGCTGTAAGAGTATGCTGAAAGTCATACATTCATTGGTAGCTGTATCACTTGACCGCACAGTCAGGAACAAGTCAAGCAATCCCTTTCATCAGTGCCTGTGAGGGGATGTACCAGTTTGCCTCTGTTATCCCACTTACCACTGGACTGGGAGTGTGTCTCTTCTCCACCACATGGAAATGCCTCTGCCCTGTTATGTTTGTGAAACTCTTTTTGAACCCACTGCTAAAACGAAAGCTCAAATGTTCTTCAGAAGGACCATGTTTAAGTACCAACCAGCTTTCGTTTAGTATTGGTGCGTTTCGGTGGTTAGACAGCTCCCTGTAAAGGACATCCAGTTCACAATGAAAGAGGCGCTGTAGTTTTTGCTGTGCCACAGTGGCTATAACTAGGTGTTTTAGAAGTGTTGCTGTCTAAGCAGGCTGTGTGCGGGTCAGAACTTCACAGAACCCAAGGAGTAAGTTGAAAATCACTGTTAATTTTGGATGTAAAAATCTGAAGCTTGAAAATTATCTACATCCATATGGGTCAGGGAGTGCGCAGGGTATGATCTCTGGCTGGCTGACACTAAAGCTGGGATACAGCCCCTCTCCCGGGTACCACTGGAGCACAGCTACTGTGGTGCAAGTTTTAGCAGGGTTTTTGCATCAAGTTTTGTGTGATCTTGGCAAGCCTGCAAAAAGAATTGATGGATTCATCCAGCATTGGGCACAGATGGAGGTGCTGTGCCCAGGATGTCTGAACTCAGCCCTGACATTGCTCCCTAGCTGTAGGGGACAGCTGACATGGTGTTCTGTGTGATGGAAATCCTTCACAGAATGCCAGTGTTATCATGCCTTAGCAGCAGCAGTGCCTTTAGCTCTGCACAAGTGACCTCTGAAAGGCACTGCAGATGCATGCCCCACAGATGCCAACTCACTATAGGGTAACAGGCCAGCTTCAGAGCATGGCCTGACATACTGTAGTTGTTCAGGGACTTGAAGCCTGCCACAGAGATGTGGCCCATATTATTAAGGGTAGATTTGAGACATTTCCTTCCAAGTGGGGAAGGTATAAAAATGTGGGGAGGAGAAAACAGGAGTGCAGAAGGAGGTGCTGGGTTATTCAGTATTACAAAGGTAGGGATAGCAGAAACCTCAATCTGTTGTGTGATGCTGTGACTTCCCCTAGTGGCCAGCTGGCCGGTGTTGATAAGAATCTTACATCCTTGGCCAACAACATGCTTTTTGTTCAGCTGGTACAGGTGACAGGTTTGGGTTCAGTTCACCTCAGGCATTTCATTATGCAGTTCAGGAGATGGCAGAGGTGCTTGTACTGTGTGCAGGTGCACATGTACCACAGATGCTGTGGTCTCATGGTCTCTCCTAATCATCTAAAAACACTACAGTGACCTGACTTGGAATTCTGTATTACCACAGACCTGAACTGTAAAATAATGGGGATCCGGTGACTGGATTTTTAGAGTTAATCATTATACTCGTTAGCAACAGCAATGGCAATGTTCTGTTTTATTGTTAGTTGAGGACAGAAGATTGGTTAAAAGGAAATAACAGAGAAGTGGAAAGACTCTCAAGAATTTTTTTTTTAGCTTCAGGGTAAGATGGATCTGCTAAATCAACTGATACAAAAAAATACTGCTTCCAGTTCTTAACAAAAAGCACTTTAATAGTGTTTCTCTTAAAATTTAAGCCATGCATTTCAAATAAAAATATCTGCAGTTTGACAGCTAAATTGTTAGGAATACCCTTGTCTCCAGAGAGGTTTATTTCTCTCCCTGCATTCATGGACATAAAATAGAAGTTGAAGGTGAGCTCAGTACCTCTTTCTATCAGGCTGACACCTCATTATTGAATTCAAGCTCTTATCTTGAAGCCCCGAGTATGTTAGTCTTATTCTCTATTTCAGACAATCCTTAAAGATAGAATGACATATTCACTGTTTAAGGTTTTCCTCTTTTGTAGGAAGTGCTTTGTATTAGGTCTGGTAAGTGGTGTTAGTTCATAATGGTCTATTCCACTACACTACTACAAAACAATGACAACTCATTTATGTGGATTTAAATTATTGCAAGTACTTTCTGTACTTGCTGTACACCTTCTGCAGGTGTATGTATCATACAGATGTCATACTTTCTGCAAGTTTCTCTATACACTGAGTGCAGCAGAAAGTGTGAGCTGAAATTTCTGGTTCTTCAATAAACACTAGCTCTGGGTCTGTTAAGACTATGAAACTGGATGCAATGTACTTGTGGAAACCTGCCGGTTTTGGAAGCTGGACGGAGAGGTGCTCCATCCCAGCAAATAGGTTAGTGTGTTCAGGATCCGGCATGCATCTCTGCACAGGGCTATGCTGTCCTGCATGGATGCGAACACTGGGATTGATGCTGGCTCTGAACCCCATGCCTTGGTGCGGTACAGGCATGCCCTGTTTTCCAGGTGTCCTTCTCCTCTGTCATCCTCAAAGGTGTTCTTAATCAGGCCAATTAATTAATCATTGCCAGTGATCATTTGTACTCTGCTAGTCAGCTACATTCATGACCTGGACCAACACCTACATCCTTCACAGTCCCCATTTCCAGCAAAGGGGACAATTCCTGTCTCTTGCAGTCCCGTACAGAAAGGCCCAGAGCAGTTGTTTGTGCAGACCCATTGCAGTGCGTGGTGGCCACAGGCCTGCCTCGCAAGGAGCTCACAGGGCATCTCCCGTTAGGGGGTGAGCGTCTGAGGTCTTCCATGTCTCCACTGCTTGCCTTTGTTTTCTCCCCACAGGCACCTCACTAGTTCAGCACCTGATGACAGTGCTGATAAGTGAACAGGGGCGAATTTTTGCTGTTCCTCAGGCAGATGTGCCAGGGAGCCAGCTGGAAATCAGACCTGTTCGTCAGCGCAGTACTGTGGAATGGATCTCTGAGGAGGACAGGGAGGACAGCAGGTCAGAGAACAGCGTTCCCAGCCCCGCTGATTTGCCTTCTAGCAATGCTGCAGCACTAGAGGCCACTCCTGGACCTGCGGTGAAAAACACTCCTTCAGAGCACAGTGGCAAATTGACTCAGCCTGCCACCAGCCCCAGTAAAAGAGTGCAGACGCTGCCTCCGTGGAAATACTCCTTCCGCCAGCAGGGAGCACGGTCTGTGAGTCCAAAGCTGGGCAGCTCATCCTTAGATATCCCCAACCTCTCCTCCAGTGGGAACTGGTTGATGAACGGACTGTACTCCCTGCGAGGCCATCGCCGGACAGCCTCTGGGGAGCGAGTTAAAGACTCGTGTTCTTCCCAGAGACTCTCTACTTATGACAACGTCCCTTCATCCAGCCTTTCCCTTAGCACACACAGTATGGCCAGCACGACATGGTCTACATCATCATGTGAAATCTCTGTGATGGACTCGGTGAGCAGCTGCCCGGCCTGCCGCGCCAGTGACTCTTCTGCTTTAAGCTCTCTCAAAACTGAGTGGATAACTCAGGGCTCACTGTCTCAGAGCGAGGTCAAGACTGCAGATCTGGACAACAGCATCGACAGGTTTGAAGCATGCAGCAGCAGCAGTGAACAGAGCAACCCGGCTGCAGCTTCCAGAGACTCTGTCAAATGCTCTAGGGCCTTACAGAGCTTGGTGGTGGAGCTAAAGACAGAACTGAGCAAACAGAGGACTGAGTATGAGACTAGTATCAAAAGGTAATGTCATCTGTCAGCATTAGTTTGAACATGGGTGCGGGCTACCAAGCGTATCAGGTTCTCAGACCTGTTGTTTGGGGTTGGGAGACAGCAGATTTGGTTCTGCTCTTTCCTCACTGCTCTCTGAATCCAAATTTTCTCTCTCTGATCTAAAAGGATGAAAAAAATGGGGTTTCCATCACACAGGGAATCCCAATATTTCACATTCTATGTTTTCACTGGAAATCAGAACTGCACAGGTAATGCCAAAGTCTGCTCTTTCTCAGTGTCCTGGGAGAAACAGCAAACATCCTGGAGGGAGGGATTTGGGACCCAGGGGTGGTCAGGTCTCAACAAGGAACTGTGCAGGTGCTGAGATTTGTACCAAATCAGTGTGAAATTCAGGGCTTCTTGTTGCTTTTCCCAACAGAAACATTCTTCAGGAAACCAATCTTGACTATTTTCTGGGGGTTGTTTTTGTGGTGGTGGTGGTGGGACTGTGTCTCAGCTACAACTTTTTCAGCAGCCTTTTGGTGTTGAACTTCTAGAAACCTCACTTTTGATTTTTGATGTACTTGTAGTGATCCTTTGCTTATATGGCCAGCCACTGACTCAAAGTAGCAGCAAGGTGCTAGGCGCACAGCAGGTACATGAATTGTGTAGTTCTTTTCCCACTCTGATGTTTACTTGCGCAACTGGAACTGCTTGTGCTGTACTTTAGATCTGTGCTCAGAAAAATTCCTTCCAGTTTTCAGGTGAGATGTGTGTGAGGGCAGGGGCTGTAGGAAGTAGAAGGTATTAATAACTAGGAAGTCATATTTATTTATTTGTGTGAGTTAGTATATCAGGTTTTATGACTGTAAGTGCTTAACAGAATGACTTTCAGGCATGTACTCGGAGAAATATGCGTATGAAATATTGTTGCTTAAAGGAATTAGATATGTTTTAATAGGCAGCCATATGCAAAGTTGCACACTGTCTTATAATACAGAAGAATCATCATTGGCCTGGGCTCTGCAGCACTGGTACTTTGCACTGAAGAAGGGCTGTAATTCCATCTCTTACAAATAGTTGAGTTCTCGGCTTTTTTGTGTGTTAAGGTGATAAAGTTATACTCCTTCAATTTTTAAAACTCTGGTAGCATTTACATGCCTCAGTTTCCAATCGGTCTCCCAAGCATGGTACCAAGAGCACATATGACTGTTTGTAGGGACTGTGTAGCACAGCTTTAGGCTATGTTTGTTGCCTCTTTTTTTCTTGCTAATTTCTCAAAAATGTATCTGAACTATGATCTCTTCCAGTGGGCCAGCTGTTAAGGGAGGAATTTCACTTGCTACCTTCCTACCTTATTTTATGATTTCCTATGGTGGTAGCTTGCCAGCCTCTGCAGCTTTTCTGCCTCTTGCGTTGTACTGCCTTGATATGTGAAGCTGGAAGGAGAATCAGGCCATGGACCAGTCTCAGTTCCCACCTAATACAAAAGCTTACCCTGCCTTGTTGTGTTCCAGGTAGAAGAGCTGATAAGAACAGCACCAGTTGCTAGCATAGTGTGTTGGAAAAGGTCTGTGAATGAGGATGGTAGTTCATGGTTTATTTGTTTTTTTTAGATGCCCTGCTGATGCAGAATGGGAGGGAAGTGAGGGTATGTGCCTTGCATTTAATTCTGCAGAGCTGCCCTGGCAAGCCTTGTTGCAGGGATACGGAGCAATAAACAGAAAGGAGACAAGGCTGCAAAACTTGGAAATGCGTATCTGCACATTTTTTCCTGCTGCCTGGGGGAAAGAGATGGCTTTCCACCTCTTATCAGCAAAACTGTTCCAACGGGGCCTTCGGCTGTTGACATCAGGGACATCCAGGAAGAGCTGTTCTTCATTCCAGCTGCTGAGCAGTTCCAGCTGCTTCAGCTCTAACACCTGCCTGCCTTTCCCCTTCAGCTGGACAGGGACAGAGAGCACTGTGGCTGGAGGGGAGGACTATAAATTGGCCAGGTCTCACAGGGCAAAGCAGCCAGGAGGAAAATGCCTAATGAGCTAGTAGTTTCATAAAACCAGGCAAGATGCAATCACTGCCCTTTTGTATTAAACAGGATGATTCCAGCTGTTCAGGATTACAGCCCGAAGGATCTTGCTGTCAAGTCTGAGAATTTCAAGCCAAGTTTTTCAGCTCTCAAAAATTTTGCTACATCTGCAGCAATTTACATGTGCAAAAATATGTTCCTTTTGAGACTGCATTAAAGTCTGCTCCTTTGGAAAGACAGGAGCTAACTAGTAAAGAAGAGAGGCCATTTAACAGGAAAACTTTGGGTTGCCTCAGTAGCTTTATTTTATTGAAGATAATTTAGTCCCCAAAAGTAATAATTAGTTCCTTTACAATTGTACGTGTGCTTGTGTGGTTTGCAGCACTCAGTTTGTGTAGCAGGGCATGTTTTAATGAAGGAATATGAGCTTTTTGTTGGCACGTACATAAGTGGAGGGAAAGCGGAGTCAGTATCTGCCTGGGGCAGAGGTAAGGAACACTTGCTGATGGAAAAGCTGTTATTTATCATCATCAACTGCCCATTTTCTCTCTCTTAGTCAGAGGGAGGCAAGTTTTATGGCCTTCCTGTAAGCAGTCTGTTCCAGAGCGTTTCTTCCTTGAGGCTAGTGTAATTACCAGGCAGTCTCTGTTGAGTTTCAGTAATTCAAGTTTACCACCTGGGACTCTTAAGAAACTGGAAGTATCTTGGAGAGGACTATTATGTTTTATATGTAGAAATGCAGTAAGTACTGGGACCCTGTGTAGTTCAGAACATGGACAGCTAGTCTCGGCTGCTGGAGCTGACCCGTAAACTTTGCGGTGGAAAAATTTAATTGGTAGCTCAGCACTGTCAGATGTAACAAAAATGTTATAAAGGGTGTGTGTGTGTGTGTATGTGGAACTATCCTAGCTTCAGAAGAGTCCTCGCGTATAACAGAAGACAGGTATCTGGGAGATAAAAGTCTGCCTTCATTAAGATGGGCAGTTTTTTTCAGACAAACTACACATTTCTGTTCACTCATCCATGCAGCTGTTGGTCTGCTGGACTTTGTGATGAGGGCACCTGTGTGTGACTTTCCTAATATGTTGTGAAAGTTGTGACAATGATCATATTGCTGTATGATCAGCCTTAGCTGTATGTGAAGGAACAGTTCAAGGGGATGCACTGCATTGCCTGCATAATTGCCTCTCAGTGGTCACAAAGTGGAATTCAGACCCTTCTGTGACTGTCACAAAGGTCCCTTTTTTTTTTTTTAAGGCTGTGAAGTCTGCGGGTTGTCCTTGTTGAGTATCATTTGCCCTGTCTAAAAATAACCCATTCACAGTTTCACAGGGAAGCCAGGCACCCCAGCTTCACAGTTGGGTATTACACTGATCAATGAACCTAAGAGGTGGTGATTTTTTTGTTTGTTCCCTTCTCCCCCCAAAGTTAGAGAGGGGACACAGCCTAATTTATTCTAGTGGTCAGAAATTGCTGTCTATCTGGACATACGCCTTCCTCTGTATTAACACCACTACTCTGTCTTGTGACTAGGAAACACAGTGGGGAGGACAGCAAGTGATGGGTGTTCTGCACTTGTTTCAAATCAAAAAACCATGAAACTTGTTCTTTGACCTCCTTAGAGAAAATCATTAGAGCTTTGTGCACAGATAAGATAAATTTAAGGTCTGTTCTTCAGATTATTCCTCATGTGAAATGTTGTTTCTTGTAAAATTTTGTACAGTATGAAAAACTTTTATTCCCCCACCCCAATGTCAGTGACAAACTTTACAGAAAATACCGTGACCTCATTCCTACCTGACCTCCAAGGATGTTCCTCTGTGCTGGATATCCCTGGAGGAAAACACAGTATCAGGATGAAAACAGAGGATAAAAGATTATTTTGGAAGTATATATTTGAACTCAGTGTGACTGAGGAGTTAATACATCTCCTCAGACATTCAGGCTGTCGCCCAAAAGTAAGCATTGTTTTGTAAGACTTGAGCATATTTTCTCAAGATACAAACAGAGAAGGGTCCAGTCTCTGCCCTTAAACTCAACATTAATGAAATGGCAATTAGTGCCCTCCTTTAAAACTTCCTCTTAGAATGAAGATAACTTATATTTATTATAGCTAGCAGCAGTAGTTATCCAGCCACTTAAAAAAGCTTTTTTTTTCCCCTCCCTCTCTCTCTCCTTTGCTTTTAAGAATTGAAGAAACAAGTGCAGACCTGAGGAAACAAGTGGTTAGGTTAGAAGAAGAACTGGACCAAGAACGAAAGAAATACACAATGCTGGAAATAAAGTTGAGGAATTCTGAACGTGCTCGTGAAGATGCTGAGAAGAGAAATCACCTCCTGCAGAAGGAAATGGAAGAGTTTTTTTCAACATTAGGATGTTTAACTGTTGGGAGTCGAAGTGCTAAAGTCCCCAAGTAGAACAAGCTGATGTACAGTATGGAGAATTATATTTCTGGCAAAACCAGTGAAAGTGCACATTTTGTCCTGGTATACTCATGTATCATGAGTAATTCTACAGTGATCGTGCTCTCAGTGACACTTGCTCTGTTGTCTTTACATGTGCTGTAGTATTTGGGGCCAGCTGGGAAAGACTGCTAAACATAATGCTTCAAAGTTTAGATGTCAGATTGCCAAGAAAGAGTGGGCACCCTTTTTATCCATAAATTAAAAGATACTGTTCCCCATAGCTGTACTGCTGCCATCTCGGACTTACTGCACCATCCTTTTGCTGGCTGTAGGACAGTGGAAAGTCCTGCAAGGTGGGTGGGATGACCAGAACGGATGGGACAGGCTGAGCCTGGAGCTGAGGCCCTCCTACATCTTGCGCGTTTGGAAGATGGCAGTTCCAGTATGTCACCATATTCAATTTGGTTTAGCATACGGATTTAATGAGATGTTTTTTCTCCCCATTGCCTACATAAAGTTTGTTCAAATTTCTCATTCCTAAAGTGGCATTATTTTATGAAGATAAGGTGAAAACCAAGTCTACAAACGAGCTGAAGACACCAAGATCTTGACAATTCACTAAAATTGTCCCTTCCTCACTGAACAGTTCCAGTATTTCACAAAAATGCAACTTATTAAACTGTATGTGAGTAATCATCAGATTGGCCACACAAATTCCATGGAACTTTAAATATGCACATTTTGCCCTAGGTGTCTGGGGTTTTTTGAGCCAAAAATAGAGCAGTATTAGCTGCAAGAAAAAAAATCTCATGGGTTGATATGTACTGATCAGATGTCAAAGTAGGAGAAGAAAGATTCTTATCACCAAACACATCCAACTGCTGAGGCTTTTATATCTATAAAACTTTAATAGCAAAACCTACGGTAAGAGAAATTAGTGCAATTAGATCTTTAACCTGTCCTGGGACAATTTACACTTAGCTGCCTTGTAACATTTCTCATGACACTGGTTGATTTTTTTGTTGTTAGTTCACAGGGATGAGGGGACAGGAGGAGTATCGCAAACAACCCAGCAGCCTAAGTAAGTTCATTACTTCTACTAAAGAAAAATCATTAGAATGAAGTTGTATTTTCCAGTAACTAGCTGCCAGGGCTGACTTCCCCTTCAAGGGACTTATTTGAGAAGTTCCATGTACCATTTGCAGCGCCCTGAGCCACGCGGAGCCTGCACACAGCAAATTGTTTCACCAGATTCAGCTTGAACTCCGCTTGCCAGCCCAGCCCTCAGCACTGTTTGCTCGTTCTTGGCACGTATGTTTGACAGCTGAGGCAGCTTGGGAGTCTCAGAAGAGAAAGATTTTTAACAGAAAAGTGCCACAACAACATGAACTGGCTAAAGGGAAAGTAGAGACTCTAGTGAAGGTGCTTGCTTTATTTAAGTATTTGCAAAAAATGACCTGACTCTGTCTTTTCTTACTAGAGAAGAATATAACTCATTGTCTGGGAATAACCTTAGAATGGGCTTTTTTACATACCAGCAGATTGTACACCTTGACTTTCTCCTCATCATGTCACAGATATCCAGGTATTTCAAGATTTAAACATCTAGAAGTTAACTTGTTTCCACCTCACTGTAATGCTTCTCCTCCCTATAGAAATGCAAATCACTTAAAGTGAGCAAAAAGAAACACGCTAACCTAATTTTTCCTGGTTAAGACAAGTCAAACAAGGTGGTAAAATTAATTCAGCTATTTCAAAACATTTTCCCTTCTTCCCAGAATAATCCAGCTGCACTGGATTCCTTACTGCGTCTGGTGTGAGGCAGTGTGGCAGTACCCGAGTGTTCAACAGGAGCAGCCTGCCACCTGCAGGCAGTAGCATCGCCCCATCTTTTTTTCCCCACCCCCCCACCTTGTATTATTACTGACACTCAACTGATCCTGCAAGGAATATGATGGCCTGTTCTATCTGGCATCCAGGATAAAATTCATTCTCCTTTTCAGTATCACAAATGAAACTGTACCCACTCAAACTGATTAATGGAACTAACCATTTCCCAGCTGACTGTTGTGCTCCAGCAACATCTATTCCTCTTGTTCGTGAGGAACAGATTTCAGGTCCTTTTGGAGATGATCCACTAGAGTAAATAAAGCCTGCAAGAAGCTGCAAACTGCTCAGTTCATGCTAGAATGCACCACAGTAGGATGTTAACTCTAAAGCACAGCAACAGGAGCTTAACGTTCATGTCCCGTCATAGGCAATGGTGAGGCAATGGGAACACACTTGTGCTGTTGTACACAACCTCGTGGAACACTATGCCTGTATTTGAGGAAGATGCTACACTCTTTCCTAGCTTTAACTCCTGTTTCTGTACTCTCTTTCCTGCCACTTCATTTGCCAGCTTCATGGACTTCATTACTTTTGCTTACTCTCGCTTATCACAGCCCCCAGTCTAAAGTGCCAGTTTCCTTAGCAAGCGTTTAACAAGCAAGCTACAGGTTTGTTAGTATTAATAAGACATGACAAAAGGCTCCTGGAATGAGGTAGATTAGATGATAGATACATTTTTACCATAGCTATATCTGTGCAATCTTCATAGCCTGCAACATCCCTTCCACTATTATACAGGCAAAAAAGTACAAAAAAAATTTTCAGTGAAAGAAAGCCAACACAAGCACATGCTTAAAAAAGAATCCAAAGCCAAACAGCAGCATTAAAGGATAACAAAAAACTTCTGTATGTCTCCATGGCATTTCAAATATGAAAATGATAATTAATAATGATAGCGCATTGAATGATCTACATACATTTGCTAGCGAGTTCCGTGCAAGCCAGCAGCACTATGGCATGTTTCAGTTCTGGGCCTAAGTCACCCACAGACAAGTCCCTGGCAGAGCTAAGACTGTCTCAGGCCTTGCTCTGTAGTAATGTATTACTTGGAATCAGCTGCACTTTACACTAACATATGCAAATAAAAAAGAGCATTTCTGAGCCTCACCGCATTCCTAGAAGAGCACTTTACAAGTAGCCGCTCCAGAGAGCAGCCTGCACTGTACTGCCCACGGGCACCATACCTCGCCCATAAAAACGTTCACAAAGGCAACGTAACAGCACGCAGCCAAACCAAGTGAAGGGCGCTGGAGGGTTTGTTTAAAGAACTGCTGAGACCCTGCTGGACAGGAAAGCACTGAAATGCATCGTGTCAGGATTTAGCCCCACAGTAGAGGTGCCAGTGCAGGAAATGGTCCTGGCACCCAAGTTAGTACTCCAGTAAGAGCTCGTCGAAAGTCAGATTGATCCTTCAGGCTTCTCTGAGACTCAGTTTTGAGGAAGATTTTCCTGAGGGCTGAGGCACTGGGCCCTCCTTTCGTACACTAGGCAGCCCATGGCTTACCTCCTTCTGCAACGCACGGTCTCAGCAGCTGTATTTCCAGGAAAGAAGGTGGCAAGAGCTGGCAGCAAGGAAGCAAGAATGGATTCCCAGCAGTCACAAACACACCTGGTAGTAACAGTCTGTGGCACACCCAAAGCCACGGGAAAGGAGAAATGGAAGAAACATGTCACTGTGCCCACGAGTGAGCTCACACACAAGACAGGACTTTAAGTACCATTAAAACCAGATGAATTCTCAGGAAGGACTGATGCTAGTGAGACGCCAACTGCAGCCATATTATGCAATCCACTCCAGCCTAGCAAACGAAGAAACACTAAATGCATAATGGTCAAAATTTTTTTTTTCTTTTTTATTTAAAATATTATTATAACCAATTGACATACTAGATAACAATGTATACATTCCAGTGGTGCACATGTAATGACCTATGGCATGAATGAGTAAAAAACCCATGATGTTCTCAGTAATGCCCCACCAACAGCTTATTTGGAGGGAATAAAGGAAAAGCAGGAAAAGTATCAAATGTGGGGAAGAAAAAAAAATTACAGTTTTTCCCCAGTACTTTTAATGGTGTATCTTCCCCTTCATATTTCTTGGGACAAAATAAAATTAAGAATATACTCCAAAAGGGGCAGAAGGAATGATCACAATAATTAGGGTTTTTTTTTCTCAACTTTAGTAATAAAAGTTAAAGAACTCTCAAAAATAGACTAGATATTGGGCCTACAAAAGTAATTCATCTGTATGCAAAGCTTACCAAGAATTATTCCTTTTGTAAAATGTAAAGGATGAGCTGACATTACTAGTAAGCTATTTTTACCTACAAAACCAGACTACAATAATAAAATCACCGATATACAGCTAACACAATATTCTAGATGTACATTATTGTACACAAGCTATATATTACACATGAACAGCTTACGTGAAATATATAAGAAACATACTTACTGATATTGTCTCAACATTGGCCAATAGGTTTACTTTTCTAAAGGAAGTGTATTTCTCTATTCACATTCAGTGTAGTTCCAATAGCAAGGGTTAGCTTTGCTTACTTAAGAAATGTAGAAAGTTTGTGTGAGGTAGTTCAAGAAAACCTAGCTTAAATTTTGAGCTGCAGAAGTAGAAACACGGTGTGATCTGATTCATAACACATTTCTGTAATGCAGAGATATCTAAAGAAGAGGAAAAGGGAGTGAAAGTGATCACTTAAAATACCACTTTTATCCAGTGCCCTTAACTAAGAATAAATTAAATGAATTGAAAATTTGGGTAGGCAGTAGAGTATCATCACATTTCTTCATTAAAACCCTCTTTCTAATCCTACTGAAAAATACAGACAGCTCTCCTTCAACTCCAGTCCTCAAACTAAATATGCAAGAACCGAAACATTGATAGGAAAATAAAACATAACAGCATAGACAAGCTGCTGTCAACAGCAAATAAAAACATATCTAGAAACAGTAATTCACTTCCTTTAGCAACTTGAAACAGTAAGATATAGTGTAAGATGAACCGTCTTCTTCCCTTTCCCCCATAATCTTAATCGAGAAACATTTAATGTCACACGTTTTGGATTATTGGCTGGCTAGGACCTATCCTCCTGCACTAGCTTTTTGATCTTTTTTCCATCTGCAATGTTGAGATGAATGCCATATACGTTAATGCCGGGCATTATACTCATGCAAACACCCGACAGGGTGCTCAATTTTTGCTCTCTAACAAAATAGCCTGTGTTCAGAGAAGCAATTTTCCATAAAACAAACCCACATCAGTAACACTCTCCTGACTCAGACACTGAGGCAGCAGAGGGTGCTATTGCCACAACTGCCTCCAAACCAGCTCACCCCATCCTCCCCTCAGTTCACACCTGTGTGTTGGCGGAGGGGGCCAACCCAACAATTTGTGCTGATATTATCTTTGTATCTAGCTGGAATTCCTATCCAGAAAGATACTACTGCATATAGCATAGTATCCAAACGAAAAACCCAAGCCACACAGTGCCTACATAGGGCAAGGTTCAGTTCAGCTTAGCAGAACGCATGCCATAGAGGTGACCTGGGCAGTCAGGCTGCTCTAAGGTTGTTCAGCTACGGGGTATCACTCTGCCATGCCAGTCCAACTTCCCCCCCACACAAACACCTCAACTCTGACCCCACTGTCTCGCATCAACAAAAGACTTCAGAGAGCAGAGGTACAGCACGCAGTAACGGTACTCATTTCCCCCCACTTCTATTTCAAATTCTTGAAGAACCTACTTCTACAAAAGAAGAGCTATTTTATCCTTGATGCCTGCCGCAGCTCTGACCACAGAAGGTGGAAGTGAATCTCATTCCTACTGCCCAACTTTTAACCTCACCTGACATAAGAAATCCAACAGCTCACTGTAATTCAATCCCTACCAGCTCCCAGTGGACTGGAACGGCCCTAGAAGAGGAAAGTTGCATGCACTTTAGTGAAGCCTGTTGTCATGAGAAGTTTTTGGAATCATAGCCAAAAATAAAGCTAAATGATACTTTAAGAATAAAATTGTACAGTGTAGATAGTATATGATCAAACAACATAACAATAGACAAAGACAGCTGAACTCTAGCTACCCATTTGTTTGCTATCTGTGTCAGTGTACAACTATCTCTGAAATAATTTTATATTTCAACAAATAAAAAGGCAAGACTAGCATGTTGTGATAATATGGTTACTGAATCTGATTTTCTTGTCTTTAAAATTTGCCATCGCTTTAATTTGCCTAAAATGCAAGCAACTGCCAAAAAAAGCCCCAAACCAAAACCAAAAACCCAGCGCTGCTATGAAGATTGTGCCAAAAGTGAACTCTAGGTTTCCACAGGCAAAGCTCTGACCTTACTGAAATAATCCCTTTAAACAGAGTTCAGTCGCACTGCAACGGGTTGCAGGGGACAGTCCCACTCCTTCATTAACCCTGCCGTGAAAGAAGAAAAGCTCAGTGCTCCGTAGAGCTTATGAACTCAGTGAAGTTACTATGGAGAGCACGCTGTGGAAAAAGCCTAGTAACTGTTTCCCTCATTCATTTTAAAAGTAATTTTTCCTTAGGACACTGGGAAGTGATAGCAAAAATTATTTTAAAGTTTCAAAATCGTTCAGTCACCCCCGCAATCCATAGGGGTCCAAAATAAATTCAAATAGGAATTATATTTACCAAATTCTGTTCTTAACAGCACTTACAGGCATCAGGAGTTGATTCTGTCAGTCTTAACTTCATTACGCTGGGGCGACCGGAATACCATTTGGCCCTACATAACAATGGAGTACTGTTGTATGACCAAAAATTTAGGCTTAATTCATAGCTTAAACTTTGATAAAAAATTACAAAATGGACTGTTCTGTTGGCCTCCATTCAACTTGAGCAGGTTTTCTATGTTCCAGTGCTAGATGAATCCAAACATATACTGCCTGTTCTGAGGTAATACACAATTTGGCGGGATCCTGTAAAAATAATTGCCTTAACAAATGTGGTTTAGAAAGGCAATATTGAAATATTAGATACAAGTGAGGAAAGCAAAATTACACGCATACAGCCCTTACCAGCAGTCTAGCCAGGCCAGGAAAACAACTGTGCAGTCTATCAATTTAGTCATCTTTGAAACACTACCATTCCCTGTAACCCTGTATGTTTTTTAAAAAGACATGTCAGATACCGAAAGCAAAGCTTTCTGAAACTTGCTGCAAAGACAAATTTTCCTCTTTCAATTAGAACTTCAAAAAGACCCCTGTTTAACCCAACAAGCAGAAGGAACCACACTGAAGAGCATCAGTCATTCCTGGATGACCTCTGTAGCCAGTTATATTATTTTCTTTTGCTCTGTGCCTGGCAAGACTTCTGTATTTTTTATGCCCATTTTTGTGAGCATTACTAATTTAAATTCCTCTTCACATTCTAATTCACTACACAAAATATGCATCTACACAAGGCAATCAATTATACAGCCTAGCTTCACTAAAAATCTGCATTTCCAAAGGAATAAATTCCGAATGATTGTTTAACTCATACATAAACTTAAGTCAGTTATACATAAATCATTCTGTAAATATAAAATGTAAACAGTTAAAATACTTCTGTGAGGAGCAGCACCATTTTACATGACTATTTAGTAACTGTTCTATATATTTCAATATATCTTTTGTTTAAAAAGTGTATTGAAACCTGGAGCTTCAGTGCTGAAAACTACTGAATATTTATGACTTAAAATGAACCATTATTAAGATTTCTGCTACACTGGTCTCGTGGTGAAATGAAAGAGATAAATACTAATTTATACAGCACTACTTCTCCCTCCTTTGGATGGCATATATTGCTCACTTAATGATTAGCTACAGAAATCCTGAAGTTCTCCTACCACTTAATGGTTTTTAGCAATTGGTTACTTTTGGTGGAGAAAGAACAGCTGAAGTTTTGCCCCTATTGCATTCACGGCATTCCCTCTTCTACCCAAAAAGCGCTCGCCTTAGTAGACAAGACTAGTAAGAAACAAAACTCTCAAGAATCACGTATCACATTAAAAGTATAGCTACAGCATATTCGTTTTCCCTCTTGGCAGTCTATACATCCTGGATACACTTTGTTTTGTGTGTACAAAAACAGGCTACAAGCTAGAAGTAAACAGTTTATTTGCATTGCAATGTATTATTCATGAAGTATCCTCGTGTTTTATGGTGATCACAGGATTTGGCATGCCACAACTCTGCAGAAAACATCACGTTATTTTGTTAGGCTAGATATTTCTGCAGCTTTGAAGATATGCTTTGCCTTCTGCAGTTCATAAAACCATCCAGACAAGGTTACTTTGCAAAGGATTGTATACTGTTTCTCTAAAACAATTCACTAATTGTTGCTTTTGCTGAAATATTATAGGCAAGTGGCCAAAATAAAAGAGGATTTTGTTCACTGCCAGCACCACAGTAGTATGCCCAAACCTACAGCTGGCTGCACTGAATTCTCTCCCCCTCTACCTGGACACGGACATATGACCAAGCATAAAACTTTGAAGGATATCATGAACAAAACATCTGGAATAAATTCTAATTAAAAAATTGAAAACCTATAAAATCTTAAATAATTCATTATATGGTAATGACCACAACATTAATATGTGCTTTGATAAAACAAATCTTACAAATTCAGTAAAAAAAGATCAGCAGCATAATAATAAAGCAAATATGCAGATTTTAAAACCACAATAAAAATTATCAGGTTTAATATTTTACAGTTAATTACAGCAAAAAAAGTGGCTGCTTTTAACACAACTTACAGTTTAAAATTACAGCACTTTATGATGAATTCTACGATTATTTTTGAAAAAACACTCAAAAATACCACCAAATTTTAAAGGTGCCCTATTAATGACTAAAAGGACCCCCCTCCCACCCCCCAAAAGACCAAGTAGTCATCTACAGCAACCCAGAGGTCCAGCTGAGGTTTCTAGACTGCTGTCTGTATCAGAGGCCAATGTTGGATCTGTTGACATTGAAGACACATCATTGACAGATGACGATGAAGATGGATGTTGAGAGCCATTGATCATTGCTGCACCTGTGCTATGAGAAACAAAACAGCAAATCAGTTGCAGATACAGTTGCACGGTTCAGTACTTGCATTAGTCTGTCTCTTCCTAACCGTCCCTACTTTCCCCTGTTTCGGCAAGTTTGAAGAGATCTGTCTCAATCCATTGTCAAAGTAAATAAAACACTCAAGTATTTAATGTGGGGCTTAATGAATGGAATGTCAAGAACCACAGAACTCACATGGCACACCTGTCAAATTACAGTAAGTGCTAATGGCTGAAGGTTAAAAATCACAGACAGAGATAGTACTGCATAAAGCCAGAGCTAAGACACCCTACAAAATGTTGAGACCCAAAGCTAGAATATATCTACACATTTTGATAAGGAAAGAAGGGGCCTGGGTTTTCTCCCCCATCAGATCCTCCCCTTCAGGCTGGGAAATAGCTGGTGTCCAGCCACATCGTGTACATTCAAGCTCAGCTACGCAGTGATTTTTCGGAATCTGGACTTCAGTGAACCCTGAGCAGTCAGCAACAGCTGCCCAACTTTTGCCATTGTTTTTCAGCAGTGCAAATGAAGTCCAACCAACAGTCAGTTAATAGGCACATTTTGCTTCAGAATTCAGCAACAGTTTCTGAAAGCGCTCCATAATTTTCCAACCTAGAAATCCTGTTTCATTACTTAATAAATGTAAGTAGTGGTTATATCCTTATTTGAAACCATACCAGCTACACGTTACACATCTAACCAGATTATGGCAATAAAGTACCAGTACATACCAAGATGCTTGAGGACTGAAATGAATGCAGCATCAGTTACACAGGGACAATAACAGAGGAATTTACCCCATTAATAAAAAGAGATGTCAACCCCCTACATTCCGTTCAAATAAGCAACACCACAAAGAGAATTCAAGAGGTTATTGGTCATTTAAGAGCCATATTTTTGAGTTAGGTTAACTCTTGGATGTCTTGAACAGCTTTACTCCCTCCTGATCTACAACTCAACGTAGCTTTGGTACTGTGCTTTTATTGTAACCAACCTAAAGGGGCTGGTTGTCCACGTATAACCCCATTCTTGGTTCTCTCCTCCAGGTCCATGACTTCCTTGTATATCAGCTCTGAAAATGCAGAGAAGGGAAAGCAAAAAATGAATTTGCAAACCCAAGACTGGATCGATAATGCATCTCCCATTAAAATGCACATTTAAATTTCATATGTTTATTTCTGTTCAGAATTAGTTTTGAAAACAGGCTGTAGGCTACAGAACAACTGGCAAGTGATATAAAAATGTACAATTCTTTTCTGTTGGAGCTGCAACAGCCTGGCACTCTCCAGAACACACTGACATTGCCCTAAGGCCCTTTTGTCCAAGCTGCCTGGGGACCTGAGGTTAAGCAGAGTCTTAATGACCACTCAGGTTTTATCCATGGTTTCTTTGGCACAGATAAACTCTATCAGTGGTCTTCAAAGGAACAGGCAGGAACAAGCCCAAACAGCTTTGCCATCCTCCCGACACACCTTTGCCACTAAACTTCCTCAGCAACAACATCTAAAGGTCCAAATCACCATGAAATGGAATACAATATTGGCATATAAGTAGCCACTCCAAATGAAAGCAGCAACTTTATCTTCCAGTTACAGAAGTTCCTCATCCTTAAACAGGTTAGAAGTGCTTGTAACAGGAATGAATCATACACTCTGCGTACTGTCCAGAATGTTTCTAGGCTAATGGCAGCTTATTACCCAAAAAAGACTTCAGATGTGAATCTACAGAAGTAACAACAGAAGAAAAGGACTAAACATGTTAAATGCAACTCGTAAGAACTGACTGTCAGAATACTACTTCTTATCTGGCACTGGCAAACTAACGCAACGTACAAACAATCTGGAAGAAAAAAGCATTTAAGAATTATAACTTCAAGGGCTGTGGGAGTCTCAAAAGTAAATGCCATATTGCTTGAAATACCCTCCGCACATCTGCTTCAAAAGGGAAATAACTTTGCTTGGAAGGAGGATGGTAAGAGAATTTCCACTATTCTCCCTATCTCTGCCTTTGCAAGTAAAACTCAGTCTCTAATAGAAAGCAACTTCGAAGTATGGTAGAACTAGATGTTAGACTTGTGTCCATTACCAGCCAACACAATGAAACTGTCAAAAATGATTCATGAAACATTTTCCCTGTTTTTTTTTTTTCTTCTGGGGATAAAAAAGGTTATAGAGGTCTAAAATCCCATCCTAGACTTTTTCAGTACGAAGTATTAGATTGCTCAATGCACTAAATTCCCGCTTAAATGTAACATTTATTGCCTGCATAGCAATCTGGATCTGCATTTTTTCTTAGCAGTAGCAGCTCTGCAATACCACACCTTTTAGAAGCAATTTCAAAATGAAGCACAAGCTTTACAAGTAACAAAGATGTTCCCCTTATACTTTATCATTTTACACCTCATATATGACCAGGAAATACAGATACTAAACCAGTACTGAACACTAAAGCTCGTGCTCTTGGAGGTACGAGTCTTATGTCGAACTACGACCCATTCCACATCTCAAGCCCAGCTACTTTCTCAGGATCCCACAGCTGATAACCATCACCATCTCCCACACCAGCTGTAACTTCACTATCTCGCCCATTACTAACCCTCCTCACGGCTTCAGCTAACAGGCTTTTCACTTGAAGACTAGTGCTTGTACTTCAGACTTACATTGCTCCAACTCCTGCATCTTCTTCAGCTGCAGGGGTTTGTCCAGAAGAGTTACCCTCCCTACAAACACTGCCTCATGGTTTGCAAAAGCTGACTGAAATGAGCAGGTCTTAAATTCACCGCAAAGGTTCAGCATCTCCGCAGGAAAATTTTTAGTGTCCCAACAATGAAGAGGTTGAGAAGCACTGATCTATTCCCTTGCCATTCCGAGCAGTTTAACTACTATTAGGTTGCTCAGAAGAACCTTAATAACAGTAACCGTGGCGCCCAGCCTACACTCCCAAAAGTCTTATTATACTTGAAATGCCCTTCTTACCTTTCCATTCTTCTATCGTGTGCTCCCTCTCATCTAACTGCTTATCTGGTATCTTTGGTGGAGGCTGAAAAACAAAACTAACTCATGATAAAGCAATCAAAAGGGATATAAAACCAGAATAAATAAAAAATGAAAGTAAGCACTCAGAATATGAACCTGATTAAAAACCACTGTATTTAGATGGTCAGATGTTCTCTCATACTTGAACCTGGCCTATTTTCTAGATGCTGCTACATGTTTTAAAGTTTTTCTGATTAACACATTTGCTTACATTACTGTAATAATTAAAATAGAAACTGAATAGACTGGTAAAAGAGCACCTAAGTGCAGCAGTCTCTGGCCCAAGCAGCCCTTTTTACCTACTGACTGATAATTACTAAATTTTCCATCTAGCTATTATAGATCAGCAGAATTTACATCAAGCATCTTTTCTTATTTTTATTGGCATATCACCAACCACCTTTCTTTTAAAAAAATGACACTCTTCTCATGAGCAGAAATTGTCCTGAAATTATTTTTTTTAAATTTTTTTTTCCAGTTAACCCCTTTGTTGATTAATGTTAATAATTGAAAGCTCAAGATCTCGTACTCAGATTTTGTTGAACCACTTATTTTCTAGTTTAAGAGTGCTATCAATTGCTACAACTAATGAAAAGATTTCTCTCACCCAGGAGTAAATACCTTAGAATCCTATCAAGGTCAATCAAACCACACTGAAACAACTGAAGCTCAATAAATTAGAACCCTATATAAAAGATTTCTAATGCATTACTACATGTCCAGGAGATTATATGCAATTATACACACACCCACGGAGATACAGGTACTTCAGTTTGTGCCCACTCCTAATACTATTTCTAACAAACACGTTTATTGATGTCAATAAAAGCGATTATGGCTCAGTTAAGCTTCTAGTGAAATGTGTAGATCCTGTAATAATCTTCTTCCAAGCAGTCATATCAAACGTCCCAACAAGTTTGCTTTAATACAGTACCTTCCTAATCAGAGACCTAAAACAAGAACTTACAGCTTCTGCTTCTGATGGGTCATACCAAACATTGATGTATGGGTGCTGCAGGGCTTCATCCACAGAGATTCTTTTAGAAGCGTCTATAACCAGCATTTTTGATAACAAATCCCTTGCTTGACTTGCTGCAAAAGTGACATTTTCTGTTTAGACTAGTGCCATACATAGTGCACACAATACAGTATTTCAAAGCTCGTAAGAGCAGACCCAGAGTAAACAAATTCCAGTTTAATATCTATGCATCCCTCACATAATTTGGGGTTTAGGAAAGTGGTCCAGTTGCTGGAAAAAAAAAAAAAATGAGGAGAATAACATAGGTGGGAAAGGGGTTGGACACATTTCACTATGTATTTTCAGCATACAGTGCCCCTTATGTGAATATAACTCAGCTGGCAGTACAGCCTCGTCTGGAACAGCATTGGGCAAGGACCTACTACCCCTTTCTTACAGTTTATGCGAAAAAACCCGTCACATACTGTCAGTCACAGAAAATACAGTGACTCTGTGACTCCATTGAGTAGGTGACTTTTAGAAGCAATAAGTTATTTCAGTAACTACAGGATATCTACGTATTATAAATATAAACCCTTTATTTTCATCCTTAAAGAAAGAAGATCCGCTCTGCCTACACAACTTCTATTCCACCCTCTCCCTACTCTTCTCTAAATCATGTTGGCATCTGTCATTGAGAGGAATATATATATTTACATTTCTTTGTAAAGGTATCTCCAGAATAGGAGCTGTTTCAGAGAAGATGAGAAAGTGGAGGTAAGCATACGGCAGCACATTCATCCACTCCCATGGTATAACTATTGTAATATTTAAACCCTTAGCAGGATGATTTTATAGTGAACAAAACCAAGACATATTTCTGTTCAATATATCACAATTTTTAAACTTTAAAGATAGACAACACACAGAAGACAGACCTTACCTTTAAGCTTATTGTGTTCAGAGTCAGCTGGGAAAAGGACATCTGGAAAGAGTTTTTCAAAACTATATCCAGCATATTTAGGTCTGTTCTCCACATAAGTTCGGACTGTAGGCTGTAATTTCTTCATAAATTCAGGGCATGGCGTTCCTAGCTGCTCTATAACTTTATTCCACTGATCAATATCTAAGGTTACGCAGCTAAGAAAAACACTGTGTCTAATTTTCAGCTAGAAAGTTATGTTAAAAGCAGATGAAATAACCAGCAGAGAGAAAACACAGAAAAATATAATAAAATATCAAGATCATCATCATTAATTAGGACTACCTTCTTAGAGAAAACAGTGAAACAAAGCAAGACTATGATAGCGTAGTCAAGGCAACATGTACTTTACTGAAAATTGTAATTAACTAGCAAAGGATATACTTCTGAGAAACAGAGAAAATTAAGACGACTCACAAAACATATTAAACAAATTTAAATAAAGGCATTGTTTGGGTTCTGGAGAAGAATTCACTCCTGATCTGAACATGTATTCACAGTAGTCAAGCTACTGCACATCCCCAAGGCATCGAATGGTAGGTGCTTTGTCCTTCGTTCTCATCTTGATACCCCAGCCCAGTCCCGGACTCTCCCAAGTTAGTGATCTCCCACTAACGACATGCAACACTGAGCACCAGCGGGCACACAAAGGATGAAATCTTGGCTCACGCAGGTCAATGACAATTTTGTCAGAGACTTGAATGCAGATGTTAAAGAGTTTCAAGGAGGATGCGTAAGGAACATCTTAACTGAAAAGCTTGCACAAGGTACAGGGGAGATTGACCAATTCACGGCACAAGAATTTAGTACATGTTACTGAATAAAAAAAAGCAACGTTTGGCTCAGGAATTTCTAGTTGCAGATGGTTAGATACAGGGAGAGCTCAGGTACAATTTTATATATGCTTATCTCATTCACATATTCTCCCCAATTTTTTCTTTTTGGCTACTGTAAAGGACTGGATACTTGGCTACCTAAACCTTCAGTCGGATGTAGCAGGCCCCTTCTTATGCTCTTAAAGCTTAAAAGCAGACCTTTATATAAAGGCTTTCAAGCTCTACAGTGCTTTAGTACAGGCCTTGAAAAAAATAAATATTTACATTGTATGGCATTGAGCCTAAACTGAAAAGCCATGCTAGCAAACCAGATGCATAAAGCTAAGCACGGTGCAGCTCATGCAATGACAGAGCTGGTGAAAGTAAGGATGCCCTGGATCCCCTCACTGTGCCTCAAAATCTTCCCCCCTAAATGGTACTATATCAATTACTAAACAGTTAACCTGCAGCAAAAGCAGGAAAGATCTCTGACGGCATCTAAAAAACTGGAGTGTAACTATTAGTGGAACAAATAACACGCCAAACTCCAATGAGAGCCCATCATTGCAGCCGTGACCCAGAGGTTTCAGCTCGACTTCCTTGGAGCAGACCCTTTGTCTGAAGTATTGTTCACAGGACAACCCGTGCAGACACCACCAAACTGTTCATGGAATAGAAAGGCAGAACTGCCAGATATTTCTGAAAGCTGTTTGTAGGATCATTTCTGCATGCAAAAATATAAAACTCCAGAGTGTAACTAATGAAGCTCATTAGGAATTTTTGGTAAACATTTTCTGCAAAATGTAAAGAATAATAACTGCTAACACGCTCAGGTACTAAACAAGATTAGTAAGTTATTATAGAAAAATGATCTCCAAACGAAAAAATAAATGCATGTGAACCAGTAAAAGACCACTAAACAACAACAAAAAAATAATCTGTCTTTAATGTGACAACATCTAAAAGCAATGGATAGACACTATATTAAATTGAAAAAAGAAAAAAGAGGGGAAAAAAAAGGAAAAAGGAAAAAGAAAAAATAAGCCTGTTTGCCCAAGTGGTATTTTGCTCATCTTGCTTATATTAACCTCTAACGACAGTCATACACATTAACGCTGTGTTGTGGTTTTCCTTTAAAGGTACAACTGTAGACATTTTTGCAGCTTCCGGGAACCAAACTAATGAACTTGCAAACTGAATTTTGAAAAGGCAGTTTAGAAGCAGTATTTTAAAAATTAGAACCACCTTAATCTGAAACTATATTGCTGCAGTATCTTTTGACCTTTTACGACTACATGCGAGGCCAAAGGTAAGGATACGATCTGTACCAGGAAATAAAACACCACCTTTGATCATTTCTCCCATGATGCACCCAACTGACCAAATGTCAACTGAAAACAAAATGCAATGATATTAACATAAAAGATAGTTATTAAAAGAAAGTAAATAAAAATATCTAGACGCACACACACATGAAGTGACTATAAAAAGCGTGTGTAATGAAAATGAGTGAAGGTGAATGTATGCTAACTACAGGACCAGCAGAGACTATGTCCTACTGCTAGGTGCAGCCTGAATATAAATGAAGTTCTTAATTTTTTTTTAAGTGTATCACAAGAAATATCCATGTTCATTCAATAAAAAAAAAAAAATTGTACAATATGCATTTTCATGACACAACATCAATAAAAAGGTTAATCACTTCCTAACTAATTCAACCTGCTGCAGCAGCACAAGGATACAGTCCCTTCCTGGAAAGAGGATTTTGTGGCAAACCATTTCGCCCATAATGCACCCCACAGACCATAAATCCACTATGTTTGTAGCACAAAAAGAAGGAAAAGCAAAGCAAACGGTCATTTAAAATTAAAAGAAGCATAACATGACTGCATCCTATAAACTGCAGAGACAGCACAGGAAGAGCAAGTCTTTATATTAATCAATGAAAACACTTTAAAGTACACCATATATAAGGATTAGCTTTTAACTGTCTCAAATACAAGGCAGAAAAAACATCCTTTTGTTTCACATAGTGCTAGAGCAAGAGCTAGAGCAGAGAGAGAGAGAGAGAGAGAGAGAGAGAGAAAGAGAGAGAGAGAGAGAGATGAACCAAGCAGAATAAAGTGCTTCTCCAAGCTCTGAGGCTTGCGAAGCTGCCTCTGCCAACAGGCTACATTGGAGCACCAAGGACAACTTCATTTCTTGACAGCAATTCCATTGTAGTTGTAAGAATAATCTTAAAAGCAGCAAAGTAAACTGACCTTTAAAAATATTGCATTATCTAAACAGTTTATACTTTTAGGAGGAGAATTAATTGGTTATTACATAGGAATTAAAATTTGCCGTCAGGTATTTCCTAAAAGTCAGATTACCACGCATCTCTCTCTCCCTTTAAATAAAAAGCAAACACAATCAGTAAAAGAACACTTAGAATTTTAGAGGATCAGTTAATGACAATATTAGTATGCTCCTAAAAGATTTTATTTTAAAATTATTTATTTAAAAATATTTCTCCAGTTATGCTGAAATAACATCTTATACAAAAGAAAAACTCAAAAGCAAATTTTCTTTGTATGAAATACACATTTTCTGCATTACCTTAAACTAAATCACTCAGAAGACATACTCAAAGATGCACAAGTTTACTTTTTAGAGGTATGCCAATTTCTTTTGTGGTTGCTTTCAGAGACACTGTTAACTCCGTAAGCAAAAGTTCTCTTTAAGTCATTATAATGAAATTGTATTATTATGATTACTCGTATGTCAAACATGACACTGGAATTTCAATTAAGCAGATAAGAAGGGGATTTAAATGAGAACAATTGTATACTAAAAATCACATGTTAAAGTTCTGAAGGAGCTCAACAATGCCAAGTAAACAATGTTGCTTCTTATTGAAAATATTCCTTCCCCCTTTTTACAAGTTCCTCTAAAATAGTATCTAAATCATAAGATAGGAGATCATAGTTGTACATATTAATAGGTCAAAATTAAGGGCCTGGTTTATTTAAAAAATGATTGTCAACGTTTTATGATTAGAGGTGTTTTTTCTTTAAAAACTCTTTTCAAATACTTAAGAAAAGTACCTATTCTTCGGCTTAGAGAGCCAAAGATCTGAAGCCAAGTTTTGCATTTGTCTTTTAAAGTAAAATCCCGAATGCTGACTTTTTCACCTGCAAAACAATCTGCTGCCATCACAAACCAAAATATACCCAAATCTGTTGTAATTAATTTGTGTCCAACATGATAAAAACAACACCCATAATTTCACGGAGAAGTCTGGGAAGAGAAATAACATGAGTCAATGACCTATCTTCATGCCTCAGATGACAAATTACTTCAGAGGCGAAGAAAAACACTGGAAACCATTCTGCTGGTCACTCTACAAAATCAAACTTGTGATGTTTGGGGGTGGCTTGGTTTGCCCCTTTCATTAATTGAACAAAACCTGTCTATTTATACGTATCTAACTTTTTTATGAAGCTAGACTAACTTGTACACTGAGCACTGCTCCCATGAATACTTCTATAGAAGACTGAGTAAAATTTCATTACGGATTTGGAAAATCTTTTTAAAAATCTACTGCTTGTCATACAGAGTGTATTTTATTCTTAAAACCCTGTTTGGAGTGAAATTACTATTTTCTATAATTCTAAGAGAAGAAATACCAATGAAAATGAAGTTCAAACCCAGTGTACATACTAGGAAACTTAAAAGTAGTTGCTTCGGGGTGCTTGGGGCTTTCCAGTGCTTCTTTCCTGATAATCATGCACATAACTGCAAATAAATCTAAATGTGTGCACAAACAGTGCTGGAGTCCTTCAGTTCTGAGTTTCTTGAGTTTGCAAGGCCTGGTTTCTTAATGTAATGTACCCAAATGTGCTTCATCTCCTTCAGTATCAAAACCTATGTAGAGGTTAACTCTGTAATCAATTTGCCTGGGATCTTTGCTAGTTTTAAAACAATTAAAGGTTTCATATGTGTGTAGTACAGTACCACAAGAATAACAATCTGCAGTATGGATCTCAGTCATCAAAACATACGCCGCAATCCTCCCACATAAGTTCAGCAGGACACTGAAACGGCATAAAGCTGCCAGCTGACCCAGTTCAATTAAACTAAATGTCAATGTTAACCATTACTTAGCTGTCAATTTTCAATATTTAACTCTAAATTAAATAAGTTAACTTTTAATTTAACTATGGGTTTAAAGGGCTAAAATAAGCATCAACGCAAGCAGGTGAGGATCCTGGCCAGCCCATGGTTCTTGCTGCAAGTACATCCTCCGTCCCTGCTGTCCTGCTAGGGGAGCTCCGCAATGAGGAACTCATCAGCGGCGACTGAGAAGAGCAACAGTTTATGTAAATAGCCTTTTAATGACACCAGTACATGTGGACATGCAGATTGTCTTCTGACTCAGTTAGCACACAGATTTACTTTTACGTTCTCCAAAACTGTCATTCTCAACTCAATAACCATGTATTTGGCTTTGGGAAGACGCGACAGTTTTTCATATGAAAGTTAATTTTTATTTATATTCTTCTCCACAACACAATTCACGCTTGCTTAAGGAACAGGATTGTCTCCAGCATGACAGGGTGGTCTAGAAAACAATCCTTTTAACTCCAATAATAACCTAAGCAACATTTCAGTGGAAAGAACGTTTCACACTTAAATATTAAGTAATTTCGAGTTGCAAAAGAGAAAAATGTAAACTGGGCAAGCTAAGTCAGAAAACTTGTGACTTCCAATGTTTTAATTCCTTCTGTAAGGTAGCTGCATGACTCAGAGTACAAGTTTGGGTTCTTTTATCTAGTGTCTCTTAACTGGCCCATGTAAAGTCTTGGGGGGGGGGTACAAAAGACAAACTTCAATATATGCTTTCTACAAAACTTCAGCAGTTTATTTAAGCTTGCTCCTCTCAACCTCTGACTTCTAAATTACAGGAAAAATAGCCAACCATGGAGGCCATCTGAAGGACTGTACATCCTCTCATGCACATTAACGATCCAAACAGAAATAAAAACCACAGCCTTGCAAAAAAGATCTATTCTCATCCCTTATGAGCTGGCTTCTTTCACTGCCAACACTAATAGAAGTTATTCTTCTCGGCTTTTATAAATGACAACAAAATCAACTCTATGCACATAGCAGCTATCGTTTACACACAACCTGAAGTCCCTTGCCGTAATGGTATGCAGTTGCCAGGGACGTTTGCAGACTATATTAAGAATCCTGACAAGCAGAGCAAGCCCCAGTTGTGTCAGTAACCTGGGGAGCCGTGCCTCACATCACCAGGAGACAACTAGCAAAGCCTCAAGCATCACGGCATCTCATGGGCCTTACTGGAGGACTAATCAATAGAGAGTTTAAAATACCTTCAGCAAACGGTGGCCCCTCTGCACGGTGCCTGCCTGAGGTGGAAACACCAAGTGAACCGAACTCACCACAGTGACAGCGGATCAATGAAATGGCAGCAGAACTGGGGCCATTACAACAGAATTTCAGGAATGACATCTTACTGTGGTTTCCTAAAGGATATTAGCCGTTTCATTCAGAAGATGCAATGTACTTGATCATGTGCTTCCCTCAAACGCTAAATCCTTCCCTTATTTTCTTGTAGAAGATATTGAGAGAAGGGCCACCAAGTGAGTATAAAGAGGAGGGATGTGTATGCAAGCAGAGGGACAAAGTAAACAAATTTCCTTGGGATTCGCCATGGACCTCAAAGAATCTATGATGCTTCATGACAATCATCCCTGCATTCTTGTCTCAAGTATATTATTGTATTTTTCTTCAGCAATATTAAGAACTTAGTGCGACAGGTTTAAAGCAGGCTGGTTTTAATAAAAGGTACTGCCACAGTCGGTAGTTCTAGCTTGTTTTTTCCTCAGGAGCCTTTAAGTTCCCTACATCTTGAAAGGCTATATTGAATATAGTTATTTAAACATTACATTTAGGACACACATTTACTGATGAAATACAATTTACATCCTCATCAAGAATAAAGTCAGGTGAAGGTACTTCAAGGTACATACCCTGTATTAAGAAAATATATTTCCAGTTCTTCCTGGATGGAACTTAATCTACCGAGCAAGTTATTTAAATTTTTAAACAAACAAGGCCCTCAATTTCTTCTCCTATTAAATGCAAACATTTCTAATGGGTTGAGTTGCATAAACAAATTGGTGTATCCAGAATCTGCATTTTGGTCACAAGGCTAATTTATAAAGTTTCTACAGCTTGAAAAAAACATTAACATGTAAAATGTGGTGTGCCAAACAAAAAAATAAAGCTATGCCAAAGAAAGACTATGTTTGCTGACCGTTTTCTTTGTATCCCATCCCTAGGATGACCTCTGGTGCTCTGTAGTAACGAGTCACTACATAAGGCGTCATCATAAAACTAGTTCCTGCCGTTCTGGCCAGTCCAAAGTCAAGAATCTTCAAAGTGCAGTCTGACTTTACTACTATATTACTGGGCTTTAAATCCTTTAAAAAGAAACATCATATATGACTGCTAAGACAAGCACGAAGTACTCTGTGGTTCACATTTTTAAAAGATAATACTGCTAACATTAAACCCCGCATATACAACTAGGTTATTGCTATAACTGCAGTTTCTTTTCCCCTTGCGTTAATTCATGTGCATTCAGCAGACTACAGAATTAACTCCCTTATTGCGCTTGTAGATTTATATAGCAATTAAAGAAGGAAAATACAACCAGCGTTACAAGATATGTTAGCAATGTCTGAAATAAATTGAGGTTAGTAAGAAATGTTAGCTCTGAGGAAAGGTCTAGAAACTGCTCACTGGAACAACGGTTATTACTACGATGCAGAACACAAGTAACATGACAATTGCTGAAATCATTTGATGCAATAATCATCCCGATACAAGAATTATTAAAATTATAACATGAATGTAAAAAATAAAAGGTTTCTTTGCTAGTTGAGGCTGCATTACCTCTTTTGAACCAATGTAGATGTTTCTCTGAACAGGAAGGAAATCCCCATTTTCACACAGATTTCGTTTCCCATTTAGGATTTGGTTTTGTACTAATTTTAGTGACCAAACCCAAAAGGGCACCATTGAAAAACTGCCAGAAAACAACACAATCGTTAAACTGGAGTGGAGAATGCTCTGATACGGCTTCAGATCATCTTAGTTAGAAACTCGGTAACTGTATTCTCTTCACTTGAACCCTAAAACCACATCGACAATAGTGGCTTTACAACATCTGTTTAAACGGACACTACTCAGGCATACTCGGTCATTATCTCAGGAGGATCTTACACACATCTGAATGTCACAGAGCAAATATTACAAACAGTAACTTCAGAATAACTTTGCCATCATAAAATCATTCACAGCACACAGGCCAGCACAGATAAGGCTCGGATCCTTTCTGTCTACACTCTACTAAGATTAATGAGAGAAAAACCCGAGATGTGGCAGAGGACTCCAGCATCTGAGCTGCAGGCATTTGATAAGTAGCTCTATCTTTCTCTGTTTCATAAAGACTTAAAAGTGGCTATCTGCAAGATATATGTAGTTTTCATTTGTACTTGTACAGCTTTCAGCAAACTCCTCAGAAAGCTAAGAAAGCTGCATTAAAGACAGAGAGGAAACCACAAAAAAGAGTTCCAGAACAATAGAATTTTAATGGGTAATTAAAAGTCTTGCATACTTACATATTCACACACGCGCTTCCAAATCACACACACAAAGACTCTGCAGACAACTTTGGCTTAAAAGATTCTGAAATGCCACGAATGAATTCCAGTATTATAAGGCATTCCAGCTATTTAATATGCATGTTTCAGATTCTGCTACAATCCTGTTTATTATTAGCTCCATTTTTGCACACTTCTATTATCTGGAGGATGTTCACTGCAGAATCCCAGGTACATGCTCATAGTATTAACTATACTCATCCTCCCCAAAGCTGCAGGATTAACATTGACAATATTAAGAGTGCTTCCCTTTGCAAGAGAAAAATCACTATGAGGACAAAAAGCAAAAGCGTACAGAGTACTGTCCATCCTTATTTTCTGAACATCATGTAATTGTCATGAAGCCTAGGAACATGTTGTAATTTGGAATACAGAACTGTCCTTCAAAATGATGGAGGCGAGAGCTGACTTACACTGCATCCAAATTCATGCAGAACCAACACCTCTTGTGCTTTAAATAACCAAGGACTCAAAAGCTCCTATAAGACTGATCAAGTTAGTTAGGCTATATAAATATATCCAGAACCTATACCAGAAGGTATCTCACCTAATCTTAAAAATGTAAAATATCAGTGCCAAAAAAACAGAGATTATTCATGGCCGTCTCCCCATTAACCAGATGGGGAGCGAGGGGCATCTCTGGAGGGTAATTCATGGCTTCTACGGGCTTTTCCCTTTCTAAAGAAAGCTTTGTGTGAAGGGCTTCCATAATTAGGCACCTTTGTTAAGTGCTCAAAATCAGTCAGAATACAGTGTTTCAGAGCCTCCATGCAAGACTAATGAGACATTTTGTGTCCTTCAGCAAGTCAGTGAGGCACAACTCTGAAACACTGATCATTCATCCTCTTTGGATTGCAAAATATAAATGAACATGTACTTCTACACTTGCTGGAAACTCTGTCTCTGCAAAATGTTTTGAACACAGTAATGTTAATTTGCCAACATCTGTTAAAGCCGATGTAAAGCTATAGCCAAATCTTTACCAAGATCAAATCTCTACCCACTGATGTGGCAGCTAAGTATGCCCCCTACAACTTCTAGGTGAAATTGTCTGAAAGTCTGTGTGTTTGACCTCTGCCTTGTTCCATGCCTCAAGTTTGCTATGAAAAAAACACTTATTTCTATGGCAGGTAGTATCCAGTGCTACAGGCATATATACCGATCATTGTAATTTCAGTCATTCAGCAAGCTTTGAAAAAATTACTGAGATGCTGAGATTATCACAGCTGTGTCAGAAGCTGAAGAACCCAGCTAAAATCCATGTGAAACCACCGACACCAAACAAAGCTTAAAGCTTTAGAGGACACTAAAGTAGTACACTACATTCACAGCCAGAGTGCTCCACGGGCAGCCGCAGTAGTGCAGACTGTTTAAGGAGTAACTAGTTCCAACAAAGTAATTAGCTTTAGACATTAAGGACAGGGGTGCTGAAAGCCCAGAAGAGTGGTGTAAAGAGTTACTACTGCAGCCACACAGTCCATATGAAATAGGTCCTTTTTGAAGCATGCCCGCCTTGTCTTCTGCGCTTTTGTTTAACTTGCTCCACAGAGAAAGAGGATTTTGATACTTTGCACCTTGAAGAATAAAGGCGTAAGGCACACAGAAGGTAAATAATGCAAATGTTTTGCCTGAACATACTTAATCTTCTAACGAAGTCTGAGAAGAAGCTGTCAGCTGAAAATCTACCATGAAGACATGCAAGTGAAATATACCTGCTCATGTCCTTCAAAAGCATTCATGCATACATATGTTACTATTTACATAGCAATTGTATCTATCTATAGTCTCTTCAGAATAGGTTATCCCTGTACTCCATATTACTGCACAACATGAAGCATTTCAAAGAGCTCACCCATATTTAGAGAGGCAGGAATTCTATCCTCAAGGCTGTCTTTACTCCTGCCCAACAACTACCTGAGTAGTTACTTCTTTTCTATGCATGTTTGAATGTTTACATTTATCCATGATTTCTACAGGCTCAACGGTTTGATGCCCGCTTTATAGGATTACAAACCGCCCTTGAAGCAAGTGAAGTTCTAGAAGCTCCCTCCTACCTGCGCTAAGATCCACAGAAAGAGACATTCTTACATTACCTACTCTAGTACGTCCATACAATACGCAGTTTTCCAAAAATAAACTTGCATACCTAAGTACTGAAGAGACCAGAAAATATGAAGCTGTGTACAAAACCATTATTTCAATCCCACAGGCACATGCATTAGAACACAAAGGGCTGCATAATATCAGTCATATGCAATATAATACCATGACTGTGGCAAGCGAAGTAACCCAGTTTTGTTCAGCATTCCCAGAACAACGCAAGCAGCCCACCGACCTGTCTCAATGCCCACATGCAAACCAAGAAGCACAGGGTGCAATGCCTGATTGCAGGTGATGCTTCTGCCTACCTTCCCTCGCCCATCTCTTTTAAACACAGCAGTTCACGGCAAACTGCATGCAAGAAGGAAGCCTTCACCTTCCCTCCCTGAGCTCCTCACTGGAACGAGGCAGCTGGTGAGTCCTAGAGCTAGCTGAGCACAAGGAAGCAGTGTTTGGCCATTCAAACCGTATTCTCCAGCCAAACAATTGTTCCGGTTCCCTTGAGGGAAAAACAGCAGACTGAACAGGAGTGCCACGCTGCCAGGTCCAGCTTGCAGGTCATTCAACACCCCGGTCACTATGAGGTGGACTCCTGAACTGGACAAGCATCCTAACATAGCAATTCCTTTGGTAGCACTCAGAATTGCCAGTCGTGATTTGCTTTGCTGTGTACATCATCCATGAGGAAGACTATGTAGTAATGACCGGAAGTATCACACATGAATAAGTTTAATTACGTCTGCATCATTTCAGAAATGAAAACTTTTAAAACTCTCTAAAAAAATTACAATGAAAAATGTAGCACTGTAGAAGTACAAGCTTACAATTTCCCAAAATAGCAGAGATTATATCTGAAAAGTTATAACCAGACAAATCTCAAGCAATCTTTACACTACATACAAACATATATGAGATGTTCAACTTGAACAAGCAACCTTAAATTTGGAATTTCTTGACTCTATTGCAACACACACACGCCACTTAAAAAGCAGTAGTCAGTTTTGCCTGCGGGCAGTCTGAGTGAATGCTTTGTGACACACAGGTGTATGAAAGTCCCACTTGCAGATCTTTATCATCATCTGTTTATCTGGAGATTTCAGATATTTATTCATTACTCCAATAGTAAAAGAGCAGAAATAAAATGGGCAGTTCTTTCAAAAGATGGGATTTCAGGTTTGGTTACCAAAACAATAACGGCAGAGACGCTTTCAGATACTCTTTCCTGCCGTGACTACTAAAATAGAACATTATATAGAATTAGAGGAGGTAACTCACTGCAAAAAACTTTATTTGCTCTGTGGTGCAGATTACTATCAAATCATTCAAATATTGAAAAGGTTCGGTCCAGAATTACAGTCAAAAAAGGTGTGATGATTTCTTTTCAGCTTTCTCTGTCTGCCTATGGGACAGGCTATGGATCACCCTTTGTGCTCCTATTTCTGATTTTTTTCTCTTTTAAACACTCAAGGCAAAACAAGGTGCAATGCAGTTAAGTTCACAGTTAAGTTCACTTACCCTATGTATAATTCCTGCTGAATGAAGATGTTTGATACCACACAGCATTTGATAAAGAAGATAGGACATTCGTTCATGGTCTAGCTCCATCTGAATCACTTGGCAGAGATTTGCATCCATAAGCTCCATCACTATGTAGCTTATGAAGAAAAAAAAAAAAAAAAAATCAGATAATACTGCCATTTTATTGTATTCTTTCCGCATGAAAATTTTTAAAATTAATTCTCAGCTTTAGTTCAAATCAGACTTACACGTCTTGAAATTCTTCCAGGGATTTTTGTGGTGTGAACACATTCAGAAGGCCGATTATCTGTAAGAAGGGGGAGAGGAAGTATAATCGCACCATAACAACAGCAAAGTTGCAAAGTCAATATTTCAAAACCAGTACTCTGACGCAAACCTCTGGTACACATTGAAGGTCCAGGTGCTCAGTGGGTCAACCAGACCTAACATGCTGTAATAGATGCTAATGATTTTAGGAGTATCTTTCCTCCACAAATCACATAATCTAAAGACACTCTGGTGTGCATTAACAAGATGATATTCAAAGCCCAAAACCTAAGGAAGTTAGTCAGTCTTCTCCTGCCTCCTACCTTCAATGTGAAGAGAGCTGGTAAGATTTTTATTGCATCTGAGAAAAAATAAAATTAAAAACTGACAAAGACTACCTAAGAGATACCACTTTGCCATTGACAGAGGTAAAGCAACAACTCCACCCAAAGAGAAAAACAGATTCTTGGAGCTGCTTTAGGATGTTTCCCAGTTGCTAAGAATAGATGGGATGTGCAGAAACAGGTCACGCTACTACTCAAGAGTCAGGCAGGCTTGCAATACTTTATCATCATATAAATTATGCTATTAGGCAAAATTTCCTTCAGAGAATCCACACGTAAACCACCTCTGTCTTAGAAAAAATAACAAAATTTTCCCAAGTAGCTTAAAGACAGACTAAGTCTTCTATGACTCTCTCCTTCCCTAGCAGCCAGAAGGAATTTTATCTTGCTGAATAAGGATTAAGAGGGAAGGTGAGCAAGACTGTACGCAGCTGTCTCTGAATGAAGAAAATGGCCAATACCACTTTCTGCAGTTCAACTCTGATAAATTAATCAGTTATTCTCTCCCCATTTCTGTGATCTGGTCTACTTCACAGCATCTTAAGCATCAGACAGTTCCTGTTGTCACAACACAAGATTCCTAACTCATTCATGCATGAGGAAAAAAAAAAATTAATACAGCCTTTTTTCTCCTATTCACCTACCAGCAGCAACAGGAACAAGGATGCACTTACCACTCATGGTATTTTTATTTGCAGCTGCCTCTGAAGTGTAGTCATGTAACACTTACTCCCTTTCTGAGTTTGAAGGTGGTATTTAAAGATTGGGCAGGTATTAAAACTAGTCAATAATAGCCCTTCTGAAAGATCCTTCAGTACTTATCATGGAGATACAACCATGCAATGACAATCCCTACAGAGGATGCCATCCTCTGCAGTCCCTTTAAGACTTTTACAAAGAATAACCTTCTAGTTAAGTCTTTAATATTTAAAGTAGGACACTGCACTCACATTTTTGTGATTAACACACTTCATAAGAACAAGCTCTCTGTAGGCTCTTTTAGCGTGGGTTTGGTTCTGAAACGGTCGGCTTAACTTCTTGATTGCAACATTTCGTTCAAGGATGGCATCATAAGCTGCACTGTAATTAAAAATAACATTATTACATCTCAGTGTCAAGGTCCTTTAAGCTGTGGCAGTTGCTACCTTTTTCAGATATAAACCAAATTTCAGATAAACCAAATTTCCAGTATTATTCAGCTTTAGGGAGTGTAATAGCGAAGTGCTCTTGTATGCGGAGCAATTCAAAATTTAGAAATGTTTCCCAGCTTCATAGTATTAACACATGACAAACTCCACAAAATAATGCAGGATCTCTGCTTCCTAAAATGTCTTACTAAAGATATTGAGTTCTTGCCACTCATTGGCACTCAAGAACAGACCATCTGAAAAGATCCAAAACACTCCAAACATAAAAAGCACATCAATTTTATGTAAAATCTTCACACTGAAAGGAAGGGAGGAGGAGGGAGGAAAAGTAGGTTATATAAAGGTCCCATGCTTTCACTTATGCAGTTGCTTAATATCCTCATGACAATGACAGCATCAATGCCAAGATAAAACAAATGAAAAAAAAGTTAGGAAACCTTTAACATCTTGATGTCACTTGTTTTTACTTGGTAAAAAGAAAGAATAACATTTTGCTATACCAAGACTGTCATATGATTCAGTGACACAGACTGTTTAACTGGTGAAGACTGTTACTGGGGACAACTCCCATACGTATCACATTTCCATGACAGGAAGGCACGGATTTTGTTTCCTGTAAGAGGTAATGCGACAGCTGACTACCATGCAGACTCAGGAAATATTTATGGGTTACTTAAAAAGCCTCAGCAGGGAAAATACTGTTTTCTTGTCTCTTATCAAGAATGATACTCTTTAAAAAAGCATGTTGTCTATAGTATGTAGGCTTAAATGATTTTTTTTTTTTAATGTATTTTCTTTATATCATCAAAACTTCTAGTCACTATCAAAGGAAGAAAAAATGGGAACAACATACACTGGTAACTTTCTTTGGTTTACATTTTCCACTGTCTGCAATTTCCCCCACCTACCCCCAAGATATGGAATATCTTATGAAAGAGCAGCAAAGAGGTGGCCAGGAAAAATTACCAACATGGGACTCCCGCACCAGTATTTAAACTTCTCCATCCCCAGTACACAACAGCAGCCTTAGAGTGTGTTTCAGTATCAGATATGGTTGAGCCTTCAGGCCATCCACTTAATATTCCTCCAAATCAAGCTGGATCAGCGTTTAAAACAAAACAAAACAACAAAAAAACCAACCCAAATCACAAGACTTACACCCTGTCTCGTCCAGACATGGGCAAGATTTAACCACATGAGCACTCCAGTACTTCTCAGAGTAATCAGGGCGGTTTAACTAAAAAGGCTTCAATTACCACTAGCAGCAATTACAGAACGACACTAGAGTAACTACGTCGTCAGTTTTTGGATCTCAGCTCTAGGAGGGGCAGCAAATTTGGAAAACAGGCAGTAACATATGACTGGGAATCAGAAGGATGGTATTAACATCTAAGGTTTTTGCAGCCCTTTCTGTAGCAACAAAATCTAGTCAAACAACTGCCTATGTCCTCATTATATTAACACACATGCAAACAAAATTCATATCAGTTTTTCTGCTGCTGCTGCTACTTACAGACCAAATAATCGCAATGCCAGAGGTTACCACTTCAAAAATAACTCTTTTTAGAGTACCGGCCTTCAAGTTTTAAGCACACTGTTTTATTATTAACTCAGCTAAAACTCAAATACAAATTAAAAACCCATCTGTACCACACATTCTCTAAACACTGATCAAGACAAGATCAAGGTAGTAAAGAAGTTACAGGAAAGTGTTTGAGAAGATTATGTTTTTCCCTACCTTTTTTCTTCCTTGATGTTCCTTTTGTATTTTTATGGCCCTGGTTAGCATCTTAAGAGTTACAATAAATTGGAAAATCTGCAAGTTCCTGTGCTAACTACATCTTTCATCATTCAAAAAACACGCAAGAAGCTTAAACCAACGTTTATCTTTGGGGCAACGTCACTGCACAGGAACCAGGGCCTAGAAGCAGCCAGTTGCCACCAATCTTAAATAAATCAAACAGCAGATCTCTTATTCAAAGAATTATATTGTCAAGACGTATTTTCCTAAACTGCATCAGGTATTTACATATTACAATGACAGTCAGCATCGCAAATGCTCACTAACCAGTATCAGGGACTACTTGGATTATGAAACTAAGTGAAACAGGCCCCTAACAAAGCAGATCAAGAAGTAAATGCATTTACAAGCAGCAGATATTATGCAGAGTATTTCTGGCTTTTGTTTCACTGTAAACAGTGTGGCTTAGGATTAGATTAGTTTATTTACCCAGGTTTTTTCCCTCCCCCTTAATTTATGGGACTCAGCACAGCTGGCTGAATTTGCACAGAAGGGCATCAGTCTGGGAGCAGGAAAGGACATAGGACAAAAAGCAACAGCCCTTCCTGGGGAAAAACGGCCAACAATTACTATTGCTGTTTTGCACGTAAAAGATAGTTCTCTACACTCCTACTCAGTAACATACAACAGTTACAGGACTCAGAAAATTCTGTCAAGGGAACGTAAAAGCACATTTAAATTTTAACGAAACCTTACCATACTATCCCTTGTGCTCCTGATCCTATTGGTTTTAAGTTTTGATATCGTTTCAATACAGTGAAAGTTGAGTCTCCAATTTCAACACTGTAGAAATTGTTGTCTCGCTTGCTTCTGCTCATGACGGCAGCTTATTAGATCACTTCATCCAAATTTTGCTTTTGGCCTGTAAAGAAATTAAATTTGAAAAACTAAGATTTTACAACTGTATGTAATCTGACAAAAGGCAAAATTCTTTATTATACGCAGAAGATACTCCCCAAATAAGTCCCACATGCAAAAGTTACTTTTGATGTCTGCAGGAATGAGAAGGCACATGCCTGAAACATTTTATTTTTAGGAACGTTCTTAAGATAGGATTCCAGAAGGGCAAAAATAACAGAAAAACAAAAGTGAATGGATGGTAGCAAAAATCTTAGATGGCAACAACAGAAGATCAAGAGGCAGGAAGCTACATGTCATCCAGAGAGCTGTGAGAGCACTGCCATCCCTTCATGCACGCATGCTGCAAGGCAGCAGGGTTTGGACCAGACACTCTCCAGACATCCCTTCCAACCTAAATCATTGCATGACTCTGTAAATGCAAGAGTGACAAAGCATCAACAAGTCTTCCAGATGTTGCAATCATCAAAATACTCTCGTTCACGACTGCCAGGAATACCTGCCCCTGATGTGGAAACACATACAGTGTAGGACAGAAAAGGAGAACTGGCCTTGCCACAGATCTCGGACACTGTTTCCTATGAATAAAAATAACAGGAAAAGAGAGAATCAGAGGAAGAAAAAAAGGATGTAGGGTCCACCAAAACCCTCTCATATTAAAATACAGAAAGGCAACATCTCAGTGCACATGTCCACAGGAGAAAAAAAATAAAACCGCGTGGTGGCTTTTACTATATTATTTCCTGTTTCTGTGATATTAACGGTGCACTTTTAATTTTCTCTTACATGGGTTTTGGGTGTAGCTGTAACAGATGTCTAGTAGTGTAAATTCCTGTTTGACTAGAAGAAATTTCTTCAAGAGCAACAGCATGCTGTCTTCCTTTGTTACTAACTTAAGGAACATTTTCCCATATTATTCATAGCTTCTGTACAGCATGACACTATACATTTGTTAAATTTTAAACAAGCTTTGAAAATGCAGACAGTGCAAATGTGGCCTCCATAAATAATCACTAATGTTGTGCAAGTAGAATTCTTTTAAGAATCTGTAAACTTACCAAATTCCACCTTCAGCTACCTAACCTGCATTCATTTCAGCTACACGTGTGCAATAAAAACCACTCCAAAAAAGTTGTAAAAAGGACACAGTTTTAACTATTTGGTATATTATAAATTAAAAATGCACTACCTTAATTGGCATTTATCTCAAAAGAAATGTCCATTAAACAAGTCCCTTTTCCAAAATACTGCGAAAAAAATGAGCCTGTGTCACAAAGACTGAACTAAATACCAAAGGCGCTTGTATCAGTATATTAGTGGTATTGCTAAAGGCTTCCTTCTCCAGTTGATAGGGGAGGAATAATTGGACAAGAACTGTTGTTAGGACAAGAAAAAATGCATACAAGCTGAGGATCCAGACTGTAAATGGTAGCTCTGTGGGGTGGACGTAGGCTTACTGGAGGGAGCCTAAAAGCCTAATTTCTTAGCAATACACGACAGCATCCCCAGGTCTTTCTTCCCTATCCCTTTTATCACTACATCTTTGGACTCTGCCTATTTCTCAACACTTTCTTTGCAGATGTACTCAGACAAAGTTGGGGAATAAAGATGCCCAACAAATGCATAATGAGAAAAAAAACCCCTGAATTAGAAAAGAGAATTTGTTGTGGAAGGTATGAAATCAGCCGAAAATCAGAAAACAAAGAATGAAGACAATAATTCACACAGACTTACATCTGTTCATTGTCAGCTGAGAAAAAAAAAACCACTATTGAGCTTATCCACTAAAACTGTATTAAGACGTAGGGACATTAAGCAATGTAGGATTAGCCAGAACAGCTTAGCAGACAGAGCTCTGCTGTTTGGTATCAGCATCAAGATAATGAAAGTTTAATACTTCACTTTGGATAATTCCTTGGAAACAAATGCAGGAAGGACTGCTCCTCTCCATCCAAGGTTTTCAGATGAATATTGACACCTTCCCATTTAAAGGTCAGTCTTTTGAATAGCCAAAGTCAAGGGTTTAATTGAATTTTCCTTCAATTTGGTAAGCCTTGTAGGATCAAAGGGTGAAACAATGCAAGTATAGTTTAAGAAAAGGATCTTGAGAGACAGTATTCCTCTTAGAAAATAATTCCTTTATATTAACAGATTTTACACATGTACCATACATGGTATCATTACCAAGCAAAATTTATTGCCTCAGAGCTTTGTCATTTGCTACATGTTCAATACCATAAAATGTGCTTGGCAATATGTACTGGGAAACTTGTATTTACTGACCGTTTTATAATTCATAATAGTATTTAGCATATAGTAGCGTATAAAAGAAATCCTTGCTTATTCTTACTAAGGTAAAAAGAAGAATTCTGTGTGTAATCTTTCTTTAATAAAGCTTTCACTCCTTTCTGAATATTTTAACTTTGCAGTCACCTAAGTACTGCCAATAACCAATTAGTCCACCCCTCTCTGCTACATAGATAAATGAAAGAAAGAAATAAAGCATTTGTATGCTAAGTCTAAGCTTCATAATTGAAAAGCCACACTCCGGACTATTACAGTAGCTACGCCAATGCCAAAAAAATCAAGTTTGTGACAAGATTTAGTATGCAAATTCTCTCTTTCACTTTAGCCAGTGACTGGATCACGGATACCAGAGATCACCAGGACACATTACGCTCTCACGGACCATCCCCTGCACTCTGCATGTGTCTCCCAAAGCAAAGCCACCAGGGAAGATGGGGAATCTACTCACTGGTCAGAGAGAGAAAGCACAAAGGATAGTTTTGCCTATACATGAGCATTGGTGCCAAAATATCTGGCTGATAGACAGCTTCAGTCAGGACTCCAACATGCAGGAGGCCAGCCCGGCACCAGCCCACCATCTCACTCATTCTAGGCTGCCTCACCTTCTTCAACAACCTTTGGTTTTGCCGCCTCCATTCTCTGCTGTGCATGGGGAACAGAAAGCTACCCCTCTCAAAGAGCTCTGTCCTCACCTGCCTTTCCATACCCATGCAGAAAACCAGGCTTACCTAAAGAAGATACATCTAACTAGGCTTTCACAAGCCTCAGAGCCAGTATGAGATAGTTTTGCTCCTCAAGCTTGAAATCAGTTAGAACCAAAGCTTCTTTTCATTGGACTGAAACATCTATAACATCTCCTTCAACAATCAAAAAATATTTACATTCATGTGCTGGTTTTAGCTGGGGTAGAGCTGATTTTCTTCACAGTAGCTAGTGTGGGGCTATGTTTTGCATTTGTGCTGGAAACAGTGTTGATAATACAGGGACGGTTCAGTTATTGCTGAGCAGTGCTTACACAGAGCCAAGGCCTTTTCTGCTCCTCACACCACCCCGGCAAGCGAGTAGGCTGGGGGGCACAAAAAGTTGGGAGGGGACACAGCCGGGACAGCTGACGCCAACTGACCAAAGGGCCATTCCATACCATATGACATCATGCTCAGCGATAAAAAGCTGGGGGAAGAAGGAAGGGGGGAGACGTTCAGAGTTACAGTGTTTGTCTTCCTAAGTAACCATTATGCATGATAGAGCCGTGCTTTCCTGGAGATGGCTGAACACCTGCCTGCCGAAGGGAAGCAGTGAATGAATTCCTTGTTTTCCTTTGCCTGTGTACACAGCTTTTGCTTTACCTATTAAACTGTCTTCACCTCAACACACAGTTTTCTCACTTTCACTCCTCTGGTTCCCTTCCCCATCCCACTGGGGGTGGGGTGAGCAAGCGGCTGTGTGGTGCTTAGTTGCCAGATGGGCCATGACAATTCAAAAATTCAAATGTTTTAAATCTATTTAAGTAGTTACTCAAAAATTTTTAAAAGAGGAACTATTACAACACAGATTCCTAAAGCAAAATATTGTAGATAAAATGCCCTGAATTGTCATGTAGTGTAAGAGTTACAGTTAGAAAATTTAAAGAAATTACTGCATTCCTATCTTAATTCCACACAAATTACAAACTCCTGTTGTCAATGGTTTAAATATAATTGGTTACTCAGAAAAGAATGAGCTAAGTGTTTGAGGGACATAATTCAGTGACAGTCAGATATAATTAAATGTGCCTCTACCCCGTTGAAAAATTCACCAATTCATGTCAGTCATGACACTTAGAACTTAAAATGAAAAAAAACCCAACAAAAAACCCCAAACAAAAAAAAAAATTAGTAAAGAATAAAGAAATAAAATGGAAAAAAACATAACATTCTATAAAAGCACTATCAGATTATGGTTTAAAAGACATTCCCTGCTACTGGACTCTTTAAAATGTTGTTAAAAAACACACCATACATTGCATCTGAATAATACTCAAGCACCTCAATGCACTGTATTTTTCTACTGACAGTTGAAAAACCTCAGTCTTCTAGTTGTCAGTGTATCCATTTAACTCTTTACCAAAAAGTTTCAGTGAGTGGTTCCCCCTTAGTCGTGAAACTTGTTAAGTAAGTCCTCCTTATAAGACATGTTCTTATAATAGCTGTGGGTATTCTGTAAGATCTACCTGGACCATGCCCCAAACACCCCACTGCTACCTTGACCCATACATCACCAACCTTGCAAGACAGGTTTTGCAGTACAAAGATTGCTTTTGCAGGAACTATTTACAGGAGAAAGTGAGTAAAAACAAACAGCTCTGCTCTTAAATACAGCAAACCCAAACTTCTGCACTTTCAGTAAGGCACTGTTTCAGGGAAGGGACTGCTTTCTGAAAAAAATGTTTAAAGAACTCCTGAGAAACTTCAAGTCAGGGTGTAATGCACAAGTAAAAGCAGTCAAAACACAGAAGGAAAACAAACACTCATACAACTGGGAAGTTTTTGTACTTCAATATACATTTGCATACAGCAGCTCTGGAGCATCACTCCAAATTAAAGGTTATATCTTTAAAAGACTAATATATGTAGTGTCTTCTATCACAACGTGCACAGAGAAAAAAAAAAAAAGAGTCTACTTTGGATTAATATGTTCTTGTTTACCATTAGTCAGAGTATTGACAGTCAGCACAGTTCAAAACATGAGAGAGACGAAGATACCAAACAGGTTAGCTGAACACATACATTAGTCTGTTGCCCAACTGACTTAGAAACAAGCCTGAAAAATCCCCATGTAGCTAAACATATCCTCGAGCACATGCAACAAGAACTGTTGTAGATGGTTCCTCTCCCATTATCCATGAGGTTTGTTCCCATAAGCATCACATGGGATTGAAGTGTCTTTCTTCAGCGAAAGAATTCAAAGCACCCCAGACCAATAGATAAGATAGAAAAATGGTATCAATTAAACCACGATAGCAAGAGAGAAGAGCGAATACATGAGGAAGGAGGGAGAGGTATGCTGGAGTGAGGAAGGAGGAGTATCTCCACTTTCACCTAAATTATCATTCCTTTTTCTGCAGCCCCATGTGCTGTTCATCAAAAATTATCAGCCTCTGTTGCATTAGCAAGAGGTACAGTCTATCTCTTCATTTTAAATGCACGCTCTTCTAGCATAAAATTGACTTAGCTTGAGAAGAAATGGAGTCAATTTTCAGAAACCTTCTTGCTCATTTTGTATGGTGAGCTACTGTGAGATGTAAATAAGCCACTTGGAGGTAACACACTCAGATCAGCACAGATGACAGAGGTCTCAGAACATACATATGCTTACCCCTCGCCTCCAACCCTCCAGCATTTCATCCAGCCATCACAGCTTCCTCAGTCTGAACCAACCCTGACACCCATCTCCTCTGCGCCCCTCGCCTCAGTCTCTTGTAACTACACAGTTTTGTCCATCAACCATGGAAAGTGTAAGCCTCTTATTTTATAAGCAAGTTTACTTCCACTCAATGCTTTGCCTTGACTCAGCTCAGAACTTGTTGTGCGCCCTGTCTCTTCACCTTTCACAAAAACATCTTCAGAAGTGCCTGGTATTGCCCAGCTCCATAAATACGGCTCCCAGAAGAAAGCCAAAGACTTCATTTTTTCCTATCTGCTAATTTACTGGTGACTAGTCTTATGAAGTCTAGCTTCAAAGATCCACAACACCAAAAGTCTTAGTCTTTAAATATTAAACTAAGTCTAAATTCAGAAACTGTCAGACTTTCAAGATTCTTACACAATGTATGCCTGCAATGTTTTTCATTAAAACATGATTAAGCTATATCAGATAAACTCGCCTGCCTGAAATTTGACATTTTGTTCCATTTTCGAGCAATTTTGCAGACGCACATATGGGAAGAAAGGCAGGATGCAGACTCCAGATTTCTATTATTAATGAGGAAACTAATAATACATTTGTCCCATTAACTGTCAACTTGCCAGAATGCTGTCAACTGTCAGCAGTGGAAGAACCCTGTAGAACACTTCAATTTGCTCGCACACATCCACTATTGTGCTTTTCCTTGAAAATACCTTGCCTAAGCAAATTTCAATTTATGGCAACCTTTTAGTGGTAGCCCACAATCACGCAAGATAAGGATAGTCCAAAACTGAACCCTAAGATAGTACGGTATGGGTTGGCATATTAACTTGCTAATTCTTCAGATTGCCATAAGTAGTATTTAGCCAAGGACTCACAACAAAAATGTTGGAAATGGAAATAACACTATATCCACACAGCGAAAGTCCCCTCAGGAACCCGCAAGGCTGTGCATAAGTCTTTGTCTGATTCCACTAAAAGCAACCAGAATTCAATAGTCCTGCAGGAGACTTTGGATGGTCAGCAATTTCCACTCATCGCTTCTTTTATCCAGCCTAATAAAGTTTAAGTTGAAAAAGCATGAACATGGATGCACCGAACCTGTAGCTCCTTGGAAAGATAAGTAGCATATATGTATGAAAGTAACTATTATGGCTAACCTTAAGAAATAGGGACATCTATAAAAATGTTTCATTGACACCCCATTCTTCTCCTCATCAAGTGAATATACTGACAAGGAAGACTGACCAAATTTCTTCACTCAGCTTTAAAACAAGCATATTTAAAACAGTAAGATTTTAGAATAAAAGAAACCATTTATAGCAATATTTATATAGAAATATGCAAATATCTGCCATTTATTTTTTGTTTAAAGAAATGTGTGTACCTTAGCATTTCTGTTCTATATAAACTTCCTGACTTCAAGATATCTGGAAGGTAACATAATGCTGTATTTTAATACCAATATCAAGCTTTGTCCCTCATACAGAAAGCATTCAATTCATTAATCAAGATACAGCACAATGTATGGACAGCATACGTTAAAATACAGCCTAAATACATCGGACAAACAGAGGATTTGGGGATAGAAAGGTGGGGTGGGAAAGAGAAGAGCTAGTCCTTCGCTCACACAGCTTTCACCTAAAAAATCCTACTGCGGGTGCATTAAAAACCTTAGAAATGGCCAGATGGACTTAAGACATAGATAAAACAAAAAACTGGCAATGTAAAATTATATAAACAACAGCAATATATTTGGTAAACCTGCCTTTGCAGAGTGTGTAAATCGATTTCAATAGAAGGGAGAGAGAGATGGCTTGATGCTTATTCCAGACCCCGTTTTATTTAATGCTTTTTACGTCTATGATCTATACCACTGGACAGTGCTATAAAGGGGCCTCCAAAGTAACAGAGCTTCTACTCCAAACAGCACACTCCCAAACTGTAAATGAACTTACTGTGTTCGAACCCGAGCTGGCACCAGTGCGGCTCAGCGGAGGTTTATGGCTATGCAGAGCTTGTGGTACAGACACACCTATCAGACCTGTACCCACTCCATCGCTACGGCTGGATTTGGGCAACCTTACATTTTGCTTTTGAGATCAATCCAGGCTCATCTGCACCAGGACTCCAAGAAGTTTAGCTGAAAAAGCAGGCAATTACAAGACCTTGCCCAGCTCACACGGGCCCTAAGTGTCATACGCCTGAGTTAACCACAGCAAGTTTATGGATCCACAATTAGAATTTAATTGGAAAACCGTGTGCTTTCAACTAGGCATCTGAGTATTTATCTTCAGCGCAGCACTACCATCAAATAATATTTTCTTGGCTATCACACCTGCTAGCCTTCACATCAACTAGAATACCAAGTCTGCTTTTTAAATCAGAGATCACTTTAAAAACAACCATAATTATGCATAATGTTACGTCTATCATGCAGTGACCTGAATGCATGCATTCCAGGCATACAGAGGAACAGAAATGGAACAGGTTTTGTGGAAGAAAGGATCTCTCAGTTTACATAAAAGCACAAAATATTTTATGACCTCTTCTGCACTTATCCCTCACTAGAGATAGTAACAACAGGAAATCTTCAAAGGTTGCATTGCAAACTGACAAAGAGCACACATTTGAGAGAAGTCTCTTCCTTTCAGACAAAGAAATAGACCCCAAGAGATAATTTTCCCACTAGGGACATGGAAATAGAATTGGCTAGAATACTGCCAGCTCAAAGGGTGGAGAAACATGTGCTCTGTACAGCTAAGTCTCTAAGACTGCTTGTTAATTGCTGGTTTATACCTTTACTAGAGAACAAAAAATTAAAATCCAGGATTCATCCCATGCTATAGTGCACAATACCTTACCCCCTAAGTATCCTTTCATATCAGAAATTATACGTATTCAGTTTGTTCCTACTGCAGTGAAGAAGTACAGCTGAGAAGATATTTTCATACCCTAATACCTTGAAATGTAATAAAATACAAGAAACGAGAAAAATCACAGAGGAGGAAACAACCATCATTAGTTAGAAGTTTTGTGTGAAATCAGACTTGGGTTTCATGTTCACAGTTTCTAAAGCAACCCTTTCCTGACACCAAGCACAAATGGGCTTAGCCTTAGAAGAAAACCGGGATGCTAAGGCAGCAAACAGTCTTTAGGACAACGTGTCTTAGGTACAACACCAATACCAATTCAGGCAGCGATCTACCTACACACGCCAAGGACTGGCGGCTCCTGGGCAAAACTGTTTTACAGTTAAGGAAGGAGATTACTACAGCAGCTGCTCAGAAGCAGGGTGACAAAAGATGAAGATCATGCCAGCCAAAGAGATGCAGAAACGGAAAAAGGCAATTTTAAAATAAAGCAATTGCATACATTAATTAACAATATAATCACCATTATAATGACATAAGCTACATATCAATGATCATTCAGTAACTCCATTTAGAAGGGGATATAATGCTATCGAAATGAATATTCTGTAGGAATCTGTGGTTGACCTAGAGAAAGCCAACTTTATTTCAAGTGTGTGCTAGTTTGCTACTGAAAGAAAAACAAATGCACAGTGTATATAAAGCACTTGCATTAATGAATTTTGTTTAATTTCTTTGTGAAAATACAGTTCACACATAGCTGATCTGCATGCATCTTGTGTTTGTGAACGCTTGTCTACTTTTCAGCTATTACATTTAAAGGCTTCTGGACATCTGCTAAATGCATATTGCAAATAGAGCCCAGTTTTTAGATACTTAATAAAATAAATGCTTCAAAGGCTCACATTTAGGAAATGAAAGAACAAAAGCATTCTGTTGCTTAAAGGTAACTTCATAACTCATTCAGTTATTCACAAAAGTAGTCAGGGTTTTAATAATGTTTTCTTTTTCCATACTGCCCTTGAAACTGAAAGTTGTATTTCATAATACTTCCAGCTCTGTTAAATGCTAAGCCGATAAAGAATATGGAAAAAGGAGTTAATGTTAGCTGGTTGAACACTGCAGCAAGATACTACTAGATCATTATAAATGCTAAAGATGTCTGAAAAACCTGAAGCTTATTCTAAAATGAAATATTATCATTGTTGACTATAGGATTAATTTTCTTAACATTTTGCATAGCTTTCAAATTATACCTTCACAAATCAGATGGTTTTAAGTTGAACAACTTCCACACGACTGCCTAAACTACTCCAAATGTTGACATGTGTTTAATGAGGTCTCAAGCTTGTGTGTAATTGATATGGAAGTGCCTTGCACATCATCTAACGCACATCTGCACTATAGGAGTCCTCTACTTGGCTTATGCCACTCACACGAGGAGTGGCAGAGCACAAAATTGAAAGTCTACAGCTTCATCTCAGGAGCTATTTTCTACAGGCAACTATTAAACAAAACCACAAACATACTGGAGTGATTCATATTATACCACAGGTCTGACATGCAGTGCAGGTACATTTCTTAAAATAACAGTACATTTTAACATGTCTTTTGGACACCAGAAAGTCAAACGCCACTAGTTACAAATTCAGTAAAGCAAAGGTGGACACCAGATCTCTGTGTTCACCTAGAAGAGAAGTACTGAGGCAGGGGAAATCTGCATAAATGCAACAAGGGCATATTAAGATTTGTACGTTACAACTTGCCTACTTCTCTCAAGTTCAAACAGAGAAGTGTAAGTCATTTCAGTTTGCCTCAAGACAAGAGATTTAAGACGCATTTGATTTTTTTAAACTTTAGGACTGTTATGTTTTCTTTTTTAATACCATTTTTTTACAGAAAATTCAAAGCCAATCTCTTGATTTCCAAGAGCCTGTTGAATATTTAACAATAAATAGATGGCTTTCTCCACTAAAGATGACAATTTCAGAAAAGATGACAGGTTTGTTACAGAAAACCAAATGGCTTTAAAGCAAAGAACTTTTGAGTATGCAATAGCAAAATGAAACTTAAGAGAATATAATATAGGCTGTTTGTACCAACCGATGACTTCAGTGGTTCAGCAAACATCATTGCCAGACTGATAAATCTCTTGAGAAGACCTAGAGCCCTTTCTGTTAAACTAACTCTGTTCTCAGTACATTTTACAGGAAACAACTATGCAGAGTCCTAAATTAACAATGCATGAAATCCATTAATACTAATGCAATCTTTCCAGTGATTTAATGTTGCAGTTTACAGGTTCATACAGTGGCTCTAACCTCATGCTCCAGCCGGATCATGATGACTTTTTCTAGTCATCTCAAAAACTAGATATAGTTTTCTTCACACATTTCTGTCATCTCATTTGAATACTAAAACAGTAACTGCGATCTAAGGAATCTACTAAGAAGGGGAGGATATGCAGGGAAATAAACCACCCCCTTCCCCACTCCAGAAGCCTTCTCTTGGCCAATATTCACCTTATTACAGTTTCCATAAAAAGATCACCTAATGGAATGCAATTGCAATGAACTGAACTTAATTCTGTATTCCGAAAATCACTTGGAGCCCCAGTCAGTACCAAGGAGCTGTCACCACTTAACCAGCACAGGCTCGCACCAGAGCACCCCACTCCATGCTGGATTCCAATTCAAACCAGCACAGTGACCCCTCTTCCATCTATAGAAATGTAAAATAAAGAAATTCATAAAATGAAAATGAACATCGACTTCACTATTAAATACAGAACAATCTGTACCTGGGATGGTTGGGAGCACAAGAGGCTCAAAGCAAAGGAGGAAGCATGTCTTCCCTTTGACAAGGAAGATCAACAAATTCTATTGCTTGGGAAAGAATATTTACATAAAATTGCTTTTGTAAGCTATTCGTAAAATATCTAAAATTCAACTTCTTGTTCTAAATTCTTAACCTGGTAAATAAGAAGTTTGTACATATTTCTTTATCAGTTGTCAATAAAAATTCCCTTAATAAAATCTAAAATTCTGCTAAATCCAATACTTCACGTGGTCTACAATAGTGTCCCAAGGACCTGCTATCAATTCTTGAAAGAGGTGCTTACAAAACAAGTCTGATAATCTGATTTCAATCTCCACAATTGATGTCTTTCCCCAAATCCCAGTTCTGCTTGGAACAGACAAGTAATCCTACTACCTCACACACAGGGAGCTTTCTTACAACCATCACTTCCAGATGCAAGTATAAAAGAAGTATAAAGGACCTCAAGAATCACGAGGTGCTTTGTGTTTTCACCCAGATTAGTAGTGACTGAAGGTAGGAACTCAAACAGAGGAAACTAATCGTTTTTAAGACTGAACATGCTTAAATACACACAGCCATTCCAGTGCTCACAGAGAACCTTTTGCAGATGAGGTACTCTCAGATGCTCTAAACCAGACTGCCTTCTTGCAACACACACATCTCTCCAGTCTTTGGGTTGCTTCTGCTCTCTAGTCCCATACTTCTTTCCACAGATGTAACAGTACGCACTATCCATTCCTTATTTCCTTTTCCACCTTAAAAATACTTGCATCCTATACTCCAGCAAGTCCAGTTTTGGGGCCAACCTCCCCCATTTCCAGCTTCCAGCAGAAGCTTTCCTGTTCTTCCTCACAGCAGAGGCAGTTCCTTGAATCCTCACAAATTCCAGACCTTGCACTTCACACTTCAGGAAGAAACTGCATCTCCCGTATAGCTCTTTAAAAATGTCAAGGCAGCCTGGACTACCCTGGAAAAAGGAATCTTTCTAACTGCCAGTTACAACTGTGGATTATAGAAGACAAACTGCAGTTTTAAAAATCAGAAACAAAGCAAGAGGTTTTCCAGATCCCGAATCAAAGCAGAAATATATATTTAAGATTTAGTAAGGAAAATATGAAGACAAAAAGAACAATAAAATGGAGCCTGAATTAGCAGAGGAAGATTTGGGTTTGGTTTTTTTCCCTCATCTGTAAAATGCACAATGAGGAAGACGCAGGAGACTAGAATCCAAGCACGCTGAGGATGGACAAATCTTCTAGGGGGACACCAGGGCTATCTCCAGAGCTGCTGACAAATGCTAGTCAACTTCTCAATAATTCGGAGAAGTTCTTTAGCAGACAACCAGGCACAGCCCTCCATTTTTTACTCTTGCAAAAATGGGTGAACTTTTATCTTTAATGCTATTATAGTGCTATTTCATGAGCTTCCTGCAATTTAAATCTTCCCCAGCCTAATATTTATACATTTTATGAACTTTAACGCCCAAGCCAGAAATTGTGTTATCCACTGAATAAAAATAACTCCTGTGTGTTATGGCAGGGGGCAGAACGCTTCCATAACATTTCACACGTACTGAAAGTCAGCTTCCATCTTAGGGACAGACTAGAAGTTATTAAAAGAAAAAAAATAATATATATACACACACACACAAATAAGGCCAGCAAATGCGTGTTTCATTTTTCATCTTAATTAAACTGACCTGCTCCTTCTAGTCACTTCAGTAAGTGAATGCCCCCCATGGAGGGGCCGTGGGAGCCGCAGTGGGTGCGCAGCCTGACCTCCAAGCCCCGCTAGCACCTGGGAGCTTCCCTGTTTGCTTTGGAGGGAGGGAAGGGAGAGAAGAGTGCCTGCTGGCAGCCAGTCAAGGATATCTCCAGGGAAGAGGAACATACTTATTCCCCAAGCAGAGCTCTTCACAGCAGCTGCTGGCAAATGCAGCCCCTTGAGTTTTCCCTTTTCATGCTGTTCCTTGTCCTCTCTCCAACAAGGTGATTTCACCAAGGTACGTTCTGCAGTGTCGCCGAAGCTAGGATCCCCGAGGGGTTCTATTTGCAGGGTTAGTCATACAGGCAGGAACTTGAAGCTGGCATGTTCTCTAGCACTCTCCTGTCAGACTTATCTGATCAATACCAGAGCATCTCAGCCAAAAGTAGATGTTTCCACAAAGCAGCGTGTCATTTTGGGAACCTCACCCCAAATGTTTCACAAGCCACAACAAAAGGTTAGTAGTAAACGAGGAATGAGGTTGAACAGCTCATTTTCAACATTATGTTTTATGCACCAGTGCTTGAATGTACTGCATCAAATTATGTTCAAACACAAGGTAGCCAGAAATAGCAATCAATCAGTCACAGGTTGCAGTCATCAGCACCAAAATGTTAACAGCTGAACTGAAACTGGGGGAACCTGAAGCTGGCAAAAGTGAGCAGCACTCAGTGATTTTTGTATTAGGCAACTGGAACCTAAGCTTTTCTGCTTCCATGTTTCAAGTAACCTCAAACAGTCTGATACAATGTCAGAAGCAACTAACGATTCAGAGGTTGTTTAACAGTAAGGGAAGACCTATGACTGGCAGCAATAAAATGAAGACTGTAACTGGCAGAATACTGAGATACTGGAATTTGTCTAGAAATAGGTAGTGTGAGATCACATCCAAACACACACAAAGCCGCAAAACCAGCTCCTGTTGTTACACACTGCTCCAGCAGAACCATTTTGCAGCCAGCTGGCACGGACAGAACCACCAAAGCTCCAGCAGCGACTTCACACAGTGCTCCCCATGGAGCGCAGGCCAGGCCAACGCGTCCGCTTCACATCACATTTTCCTCAGAAGCTCACAAGCATGCATTTATGCAAACCAAGTATCAAACAGCAACATTTTCTGAAGCCGTTTGCAAAAATGCTCCTCCTGAACAGGGGTCAGCAGCACCAACTTCAAATGCTGAAGCTGCATTCACAACTTTTGAGTACCCTCTGTATAAAAATCAATATTAAACTGCTATGCGCATTTCTAAAGAGAATTCTCATATTGTGAAACATCTCTTACAAAACATCCAAAACAAGACAATCAATATAATTTTTGCTGCTTCTAAAAAGTGTGTTTTGTTTAATATCGAATCAAATTCAGTTGAGAACTGAATTAGTTAGGGTCAGATAAATACACCACACACCTTGCACAAGCAGGAAAATGAAGAACCAAGTAACAAATGCACACACAGAGTAAATTATTCCCAACTGACATAAGTTTTGCAGTGATTTTCTTTTGAAAACAGACATTTTTCTGCTTTTTTATCAATAAAGCTCTTATAGATAATCCACCTGCCCACTCCTGCACCTCAGTTTCTCTGTGCTCTACAGTATTGCCACGTGATGCCAGTCTAGAAGCTACAGCCTTTTCCCTACAAAAAATACTAGCATATAGTAGTCTTTCACAAAAAGTTAAGGTATTGTTTGTTAACAGCAGGGAGACAATAAAAGAGATCACCACAAAGCACAGGAAAAAAACCCACATGGGACTGCACGTTTCTATTTATCTTCTACACGCTATTTATCTAAACCAGTCAGATAACTGCCCTCACCTCTCACACTTTTAGTGCTACTCAGTTTTATCTCCCCTTTACGACACTCACTAAAGCAGCTGGTTACAGAAGAAAATTATCCACAGACTCTTGGTTTAGACCCTGCCTGGCAATTAGGTAAAATCCACATTATGGACACCAGCAGCTCTAACTTTGTAACATGGGAAGATGAAGTAAAACAAAATTAAGATTCAGAAAATAGAAGAATGAGAAGGTAAGTCAAAATATATAGCACAGTCTAAAAATCAGACTTCAGTAGCCTGAAAGAAGAAGAAAGAAGAAAGAAAGAAGTATAAGCGAATGCATGCTATCAGCTCCATGAAAGGATGTAAAAATTTGTGCTTGCTTATCTACCATTCCTTCAGCCATCTCCCTCTCCTCTACGGAAGCAAGGAAGTCTGCCAGTTTGTGGCAGGGGAGGTGAAACCTCACACTACTTCATCATCTGTGCATATTAAACATCTGGTGCTCTCCAGATTTCCTGGTTTCTGGAATATATTTTTTTTAAAGGTACATATTCTGAACACAAAGCGATCTCTAGAGAGAGCCACCAACAGAAGCATTTAAAACATCCTGAAAACTTTACTAAGAGTTATGAAGTTTAAGATTTACCCAAACTTTATCTGAGGCTTACAAGTTGATTTTGGTGATAGTCAAATCAGTCCTGGTTATCCAAACCAGCAACAAATAAGACAGCAGCACATACAACCTCCCAGCACTTCTCATGGCCAAGTCAGTTCCTGTAACACAACCAGTAAGTCAACACAGCTGCTCTGGACTACCAGTGTACCCCCTCTGGGAAGTCCTCATCTGTGACCAACAGCACTTATTTAACATACATATCCTCACCAAGTTATAAATCACTTCTGATTTAGTTTATTACAGTGACACTCTGCTACTATATAGTATTCTGTACTATAAGTTTTCCAGGGTTTTGTATTTTGTGATAAGGGTATATATGGCACAGAGATCAACACAGGAGGTTACACAGTGAAATGATGTATTTGTAATCAAATATACTGCAGAACTTCTCTATTCTTAAACATTCTTTTTTTAAGATGTGATTAGACGTCAGCAGAGATTCTTTAAGATAAATATCTTCCTTCTTCTTCATAGCAGATTTTAGATTCACATGCCAGTAGGATGTAAATGAAGAGGCAGATATGCTGCAGCACGCAATATTAAACAGCCTATAAACCAGCATTTCTAACGCTGAAGATTCTCACCCTACCTTTCCTCTCAATTTTTTTTTTATGGACTCCTGAACTGTGACTTTATTTAATCACAAAAAAAATTGAACAGGTAGCATTTTTCTAGAACAAGCACTATCAGAATGAAAAGTGCTACACCTACAAAAAGCCCCTATCACTCTGCTGTGCTACATTTCATAGGAGAGTATCTCTACAGCTTCTTCAGTGTAATGTCACATGAAGCTCCACTACAGATGGTTCCATGATGAATCCTATTATCACAATATATGAAGTAACACTTTGACAACTGTCTCTTGCAGGTCAGTTTTGCCACAGAAATCATAAACCAGAATGGCTCCATCACAAAAAAAAAAACTTGTGTGATTCTACAGTTTGGCAAAGAAGCTGTCATGACAGCAGCTTAAAAGACTATTCTTAGCAAAACTCCCTTTTTCAGAAATAATAGGATAGGGCAAGGATCTTATAATTCCTTAATCCTTTTTCAAATAAATGATTATACAAAAGGACAGTAGATGAGGCGAAAATCAAGGTAAACATTTTTTAAAAGGCTTAAAATATCCAGGTTTATGGCAGGGCATTATTCGTCATTCCAGTAATTATTTTTTTTAACAACATTCTTAAAATCCGAAATCAGTGAAAATTCAGTGAAGGAGGACTTCAAACAGCTGTCCCATTTTAAGTACCCAATTCAATTGGGTCAGCAGTGCAATCTGAATGCATGCAGCTGGACCCAGAAAACAGGTTAAAAATCGACACACTGGAGGGAAGGGATGCCACCCAGAGGGACCGGGACAGGCCTGAGAGGTGGGCCCATGCAAACCCCACGAAGTTCAACAAGGCCAAGTGCAAGGTCCTGCACCTGGGCTGCGGCAATCCCAAGCACAAACAGAGGCTGGGAAGAGAATGGATTGAGAGCAGCCCTGAGGAGAAGGACTTGGAGGTGTTGGTTGATGAGAAGCTCAACATGAGCCACCAATGTGCGCTCGCAGCCCAGAAAGCCAACCACATCCCAAGCTGCATCAAAAGAAGCGTGGCCAGCAGGGCCAGGGAGTGGCCTTCCAGTATCTGAAAGGGGCCTACAAGAAAGCCGGAGAGGGATTTTTTACAAGGGCGTGTAATGATAGGACAAGGGGTAATGGCTTCAAACTTGAAGAAGGTAGATTTGGAATAAATATCAGGAAGAAATTTTTCACTATGACGGTGGTGAGGCACTGGAACAAATTGCCCAGGAAAGTTGTGGAGACCCCATCCCTGGAAGTGTTCAAGGCCAGGCTGGATGGAGCTTTGAGCAACCTGGTCTGGTGGAAGGTGTCCCTGCCCATGGCAGGGGGGTTGGAACTAGATGATCTTTAAGGTCCCTTCCAACCTAAACCACTCTGTGATTCTATGATAATCTTGCCAAATGACTGGCACTATTACATTCAAGGGAACACTATTCCATATTGCTTTATATACCTCCCTTTTGTGCAGAATCATATGTCATGGCCCATTCAACTTATTCAGGTACCTGAATAAGCTTAACCACAATCTAACTTGAAATTCACGAGAAGAGAATAAATTTTTCATCTTGGCACCATATGGTTTCAGCTACTACCTAAGGGACTGTCAATTCTAACCATATCACAAAAATTTGCCTGCATATGCTAGTCCTCTGCCCATGCAATGACCACAGGCAAAGCAGTAATATAGAGTAAACAGGCAAACCATCAGCAAAGTCAGTCAGTAAATATGACTCAGAGTGCTTCAATGAGATCTGCAGGTTAGAAGCGAAATCCCATTCCAGAATTCCTCTGGGGTACGAGGAAGTGCTTATCCTGTAAGCTCTTCTTGTAGGGGAAGATGAAGCATATGGAAGCTAAACGTTTCATCAGAAGAAACAGCTCAAAAGATTCTCTAATTCTTTTAAAGGACAGAAGCAAACAAAAGATACCAAGTGACCTAAAATACTCGTTAACTATTGGTGATGAAGAGGACAATAGCTGCAGAACATTAGAGGAAGCAAGGAGTTGCATAACAGCTGGGGAAAAAAAGTTTTCAGAATGTTTTAAAACTACATTTAAGAATCACATCAATAGTTCCACAAAAAATAAATAAATCTTAAAACATTTTAACTTTAAATCCCAGTTACAAAAACTTAGAATCCAATTATGAATGTGCTACTTTCACCACTTCATGCATTTATCTGTTAAGTACAAGCAGATTAATGTGCTACGAAATCCTGTCTAAAGTATTTGGCATAAAATACCTCAGTAATAAGAGCTTTAGAATGGAACAAAAACCTCCAAAACATATTACCACCTAAGCACTGACAGTTCCTTCACAGATACCTCCTGTAATGCAGTACAGTACTTTGCACAATCATTTACTGGGAGTGGGGTGGGAGGGAAGGCAGTACGTTTCAAAATAAAGGCTTTACTTTCTAGGTAGTTTGAACCAATCATCGCTCTACAGGATTCATTACTAACAGCAATAGAGTCTGTTCTGTTGTCCCATTTCCCTTAGACTTTGGTAGTGCCTGATGCTCTGCCCTAGCAAAAAAAATTCCTAAGACAGAAGTTCCCAAACTAGGAGGAGTTTGAGAATTCCCATTCTTTACACAAGAACAAAAAAAACCTTCAGAAGCACTGCTGTGCACTGTCCACTAGCACTAGTGGCTATGCACACAATGAGTTATGATGAGAAACTTTTTGAAGAAAACTAAGAAGAAAGAATTTCAAATAAACTAAAAGAGGGGGAGAATAAAGTAGCTCTAGTCACATTAAGATCTTCTGATTTCCCCACAACACCGTACATTAATGAAACCCTTTTACGTCCAACATAATCTTATTAGAAACTGAAGTGTCTTCCCCCTTCCTCCCCAGTTCAACATATAAGTGCCACAAGAACCTTGTAATCCTTCAATTTTAAAAACAGCTAAAGAAACCCTAGCTATTGTTCAACAAGGAGAAGTTTTGCATTGCAGTAACCATGCAAATGAAAGCCACACACTGCTGGAAGGCTTTAAAGCTCATTAAATAAACTACTGCCAGGCACAAGGACCTTCCTGTTATTGTGTGTCTCCTGAGTATTCACTTTTGGCACGAAATGAAACAAGTGAACCTAGCCCACACCTTTCTAATAAAGCTTTTTAGGATATCATGTTACTACCCTTCCTACTGTGAAGGTGACCAGGATGTTTCTTGCCATCCAAAACATTCACACAATGAACAATCAAGAATTTATCAAGATTTATGCTGATGAGCATGTCAACCATGGCATTCACTTTTACTTGTTTCCATAGTAAAACTTAAAATTGGGATTACATGCTCGAAACTATGTGTGTACTTTCGTACCTGAGATCCTGCAAGTAAACACCATAGCTGCTGTTAATCTCATTCTGACATAACCATAGGCATTAAAGCTACTGAAGAATCCATCTAGGGCTTGCAAGGATGTGGCATCCCCAACACCAGATTTCCCACACAACTCTACCTTACAGTCACACATGAGCAGCTAGATTCACGTATTTAACTACCTACAGGTTCAAACCCCAGGACAGCTGCTTTGCTAAGATAAAAACCACTCACTCTGGGTGACGCTTTCTATTCTGCTCACCTCCCTTTCCCTAACATTTCTGGCTAACTTTACTAAACAGACAAATACAAAAGAATTAACAGAAACAAATGAGCTGCAGGATGCTGTCCTTTCAAGGCAGCACAAGCATTAAGAACAACAGCACAGAAAGATTTATGTACCTGCCATGGGTCTTTTTCTGTCTCCCGGCTGCTATTAGTCCTACCACCTCCGCAGTCATGAACCGCTATGGTGATCAATTGGAAATCAGAGCTGGTTTGCCACTTCCCGGAGTAACCACACTCCAGCTAAGCGTAAGGAACTGTCACCCACCCAGCAGAAGATCAAAGCCTTGCAGCAGCAGCTACCAACACGCTCCTCTGCTACAGAAAGCAAGACCTGGACAGACTTCAGCTGGCTACCAGGCTGCTTACTGCAGGCCGTTCCTTTGGAGATGGGTTTTTACGTTCATCACAGTGATCACAGGCATGATAGGTACCGTAACCTTTTTTTTTGGTCCTTTATGATAGCCTGCAAGCACTTCTGGCCTAGTCAGCTGGAAAGTTCAAAGCAGGGCAGAAAAATGCCAGTATCCAGCAGACTTGAATGAAGATGCTTATCACATCTCATTACTTCTCCCTCCACAACTTCTAAACACAGTTCTGAGCAGCCCTGTTTAGCCACATCACCATGCCTTTGTTTTGCCAACTTCCTCAAAGCTACTTTGAAAAAAAAAATTTGTATAAATTTATAAACTGTAGAATCATAATATGGCTTGAAAGCAACCTCTGGAGATCATCTACCTGCTCAAAACAGGTAGAACTTCAAATCTGTATTTGTATCAGGCTGTTCTGGACCTTGCCCAGTCAAAAGTCTCCATGGATGGGATCCTGTGGCCCCTCCAGGCTCTTGGTGCAGCACTCCCCCACATCAAGATATTTCCTTCATGCCCTACTGAAATTTCCATTCTTATGTCTTGTGACCATTGACCATCTTTTCACTGTACACTTCTGAGGTGAAAGTGGCTCCATCACCTCTACAAATCCTTGCTTAAAAATGGTCAAATACAGCAATGACATTCTCCCCTAACCTTCTCTTCCTCAGGTCGCAATCCCATTCCATCCTCCACCCTCAGGTGCTCCAGCTCCCAACCCTCTGAGCAACCCAGTGCTGGACTCCCTCCAGTTTGTCTCTCTGACACAGGCTGCATGTATGGGTCATACCCTGGGCAGCACTGCAGCTGGAGCTTCACAGCTGCCCCACAGATGGGAACAGTTCCTTCCCTGTACCTGCTGGCCAGGCTCTTTCTAATGCAGCCCAGTAAGTAATTAGCCTTGAGGGCTACAGAGGCACACTGCTGACTCCTGGTCAGCTTCTCATACATCAGAAGCCCCAGGTCATCTTCTGCAAGAGTCACTACCCAGTCAGTGGCTCCCAGCAATCAACAGCAGAAGACTCATCTTCATTTTATGTGCCTACGTGCATATGGACATGCATAGGGATGGGCATTTCCATGACTTTGAGATCTGTGAGAAATATGATACCTAATGTTCATTCTTCTGATTTCACAACAACCAAAACACCAGACTGGAGACATTTCAGGTTTTGTTCAGCAGACTAAGGTACGAGGTAAGTCTTTGAATGGACATGGACTACAATGATGGGAACACACATTTTAGCCGTAGTTTGTAGTTAAAAGAGTAAACATTGAGTTAAGACATTTTCATGCATGCTTTTAAAATTTATAGGAAAAAAAAAAGCTTGGTATAATGTCAATGTAATTAAGTAATGGGAGGTTGCCAGAGTTGGTTTTTGGTTGGTTTTGTGTTTTTTTTAATACTCAAAGTCAATAGTTACAGTGAATAGGCTCTCCAGTAACACTGTAGAATTAATGTTTGCCCTTTTTGTTTATTTTGTGTACACACATACAAGTGCATATACAGCATTTGCTTTGTTTGCAATGTGAATGACCATTAAGTTAAAGTATATTTTCTGCGAGTCACCATTTTAACATTGGTCTACAATATTCAACTGAGAACAATGAATAAGCATCCCGTCTGTTCACATATCAAGCAGCATTCATCCAACAATAAAAGTGACAATATGGGCAACAACTATGAGGTTTATTTTAGTATCAAGCTTACAGACAATCAATTTGGACAGAAAAAGAACCAAGGATTATTTTTTAATCACTTAGAGTGAATAAAGCATCTGAAGTTAAGAAGAAATGTGTTGCTATTAATTATAAGCTTGGTACACAACAAGATCATTATCTCTTCACACATAAATCAAAGAAAAATGCAGGCCTTAGAAAACCTTACAAAAATATTTTACAAAATAAATAACAGTCAAGGTAACAGTACTATATAAACAGGTGGCTGGGCAGTTCTCCACACTGATCTGATTCAACATCAGTAACAGATCGCTTTCTCGCAGTTTGATGCAGTCAGCTCCAGTCTCTTGGAGGAGTTCTTACCCAAAGGCTTTGTAAAATCTACAGCAGAAGCAAACTGCTCTTCACTGTTGGCTGTATGATAAGCTGGAGTGTTCCTTATGCTACACAGAATGGAAGACTCCTCCAGCTCACAAAAGGAAGCTCGCTACCACATGCTTGGTGTGTTCCTTGAGCTCACACATCAAATTTTACATCAAGGAAATCTTCAGTTACATTTTAAAAGTATCTAGCAATTCTGCTTAGGTTTGATTTCTTTTCCTGTGACTTAATTATTCCAATACAAGTATTAATTCCCCTTAATTAAAGGTTATATCATGCATAGCTACACTTATTGCTATTTACTTCTCATAAATTCCAAGTCAACGTATCAGCAACATATTCCACCCATCACCAAATCATCATGAATTTCTCAGCATCATCTTCAAACTCTTCTAAGACAGCACATTTCCTAAAAATATCACCATTCACTAAGAAGACTACAATTTTGCCACAGGACAAACTTGTACAGATGAATAATACTAATAAAATTCCATTAAGTATTTGGTAAATACAAACAACTTGTGAAACTACTCAGTGACCTACATCTGCAGTCCCATACCTTGAATAACAGTTGGGACAGAAAAAGAATAGGGTATATCAAGCTTTTTTCCCCTGAAGATTTCATGTATTACTGAGATATAATAAGTTGGGGAAACACTATAGTAAGGCAAGTTTTGACCACTGAATTAAAAGCTGCCCCTACCAAGCAGAATAACCTAAGAGATAAATGCTACATATTTTTGAAGTGCCACAAAAAATAAATGAGAATTTGTACTCCTGTGTGTAAAATACAGTGCTAAAATACTTAATACTTTCTTCTTCACAAATGCAGCATTTAGAGAAAGCCAAAACCACAAACTGTTATCAGCACTGCAAGGATGCACCTTCTCCCTCACCACCCTGCCTCAGTCCAAAAATTTCCAGATTGTTTTATTTAAGGGCCCCTGTTGATACTACACATACGCTTTGAAATGATTCATACAGCTAGGTGTGGAATACGATATCCATCCACACAAAGTTACTGACTCATAACTTCTAGATCAACTTCCATTACCAAATGGGTACTCATCCTCAATTCATTTTGGGCTCTACAGTGCATTCAAGAAATCAAAATAAACATCTTGTTCAGAATGCTTTTCAATAACAGCAGCTGAAGACCAAGTCCGCAAACAGATCTTTGAACAAGTACTTCTCAACATAAAAGAGGTTTGCCCACTTCCACCCCATTAAGTCTTCCAGCAGCCACTATTTGATCTGTGAATACCTTTGTGCACATGCATGACCAATAGCAGTCCCCACCTAAGCAGTTTCCTTGTCTTCCAACATTGCAACCACATAGTTGTTTGTCCGGACACATCAGGGAATTAATCAGGCTACAAAATAGTCCAAGACAACTTTTTTTTTTCAGCTGGATCAGTTAGCTCCTTGATCTACTTTGCCACACAGCAGCTGCCAAGAAGGAACAGCAGGTAGGAGAAACTGCTTAAGCAAAGTAGCCACTGAACATGAAAACTACAGGGTGATGTTACAAAAATATAAACACTTACAACTGCCCAGAAAACACAACGACTTTATCAGGCAAGTATCTTTCACTGACACTACAGTCACTGTTAAAAAGAATGTATGCAAATAAAACCGACTACTACTGTATTTTCATACAACTATACCTTGTAATGGAGCAATGAATGCCTCTTCAAATACAGCTCACCCTTCCACAAGGATAGCCAGAAAGGGCCTTTATCAAATTTGAAGGTGAATTTCCATCTCCATTTAAATAAGGGATTCTTGAAAAATTTGAAAACTAGACGTTCAACTAGATGTTCAGATTCTTAAACCAAAGTAAAAATTGTTTTTCAGAATCCATGTCCAAACTGTGGTGAATTTCACAACAAGCAGACAATGAAAGTAGTCTCAACTGGATTTTTGAAGAGCTTTCAAAAGCCAAGAGATCTTTCCATAACATAAACAGAAGCCTGTTTCTGCAAGTTTTGAATTAAGGACTAAGGGGTTTTTTTAAAGGAAACATTTACAGCAATAAAATACATGTAGCCTTTATTAAAAAGCCTAGGATCAAAACCAGATTAGTCCAATTTCCAAAGTGATACAGCAGTGAACATTATATTAAAAATGTATAGTAAAAATATATATATGCAGAGGGTGGGTGGGAAATGAAGTTTAAGAAATAGCACATGATACTTCTCAGCAGACTATTGAGGGCATTTGTATTTGTCCAAAATACTGGATCAATCCTCAGAAGTGAGGAGCTGAGCATGTACTTTCCATGCATCTTCTAAACAACACGTATTCAAACAATTTTGGCAGTTGAGGAAGGATGAAAAAGAAACCAGAACATGTATATACAGTGAAACAGAAGCATTACAACCTCAAATACTATCCCATTAGCTCATGGTTAAAAAAAAATAAACAAGCAAAACATGAAATAAACACATCAATTTCAGGTAAGTAGCAGGCAGAAAATAAATTCAGTTGCTAAAATCTCCAAACACTTGTTTATCCCCTAATATTTGCATAACAATTCACCAATATAACAAGTTTACCTAAAGCTTTTGCAAAGGAGGCTATACCTGCACACCTATAAAGCCAGCCAAGGCCTTGGTCCTAAAGAGAGGGGTTAAGAGTTAAAACACAAAAACCACACACAAAAGGCAACTCAACTTCTGCCTAGAACAAAAGGGCCAAAACTACAGGACTCAGATAATCTTAGCAATGTTTCTGACCTAGAAGTCCCCATGAAGCATATAGTAACCCACAGGACTACTCTGGGCCAAAAAGCTTGGGAACTTCTGCACTGGAAGACACCATTAAAATTCCTTTTCAGAGCGATGATAGAACAACTTCATACACCCTCTGCAACTCTGGATTACTCTCCTTCAGCAGATATTTCTCTCTCCCTTCTCCTGTCATACTTTTGCCCAGCTGGGCCTGAAAACTGTGAGGATCTGCCAGGCTACCTGCCATTTGTCTGGTCCCTGCACTGGCACAACACATTCTGCAGAACTCCGTACCTGCATCCTACTATCAAACTAGTCTGTGTCACACATCTTTGAATCAACTGGGGGAAAAAAAGACAAGATGGCTGCCCCCACAGGCAGAGATCAAAGCAGGGGACTATTTGAAATTCAACATACTTTTCTTAACCTCTATTAGAAGAATGAAGAGTTTCCCTTCATTACATACAGGGAACAGTCAAGTAAGTCTGTGAACCCACTTTGACAGTCTCCTTAACCAGGTTTGGACCAGTTTCTCTTCATGATACAGTTCAAACCATTTCCAAGTTATCTAATATACTGACATACCTGCAAATATATAACCACGCATGCCATATACTATTCTGCCCTGGAAGTGCGTTTGTTGGCATCTCTCGAAGTGAGACCGGGTCTCATGTGATCATTACCGCTTAAGTCTCCACACCTGTACATCAAACCCAGCTGCAAGGGGAAGCTTGCTCAATTCCACACACAGGTACCCTCGGGCAAGCAATACTTTCCTTCCCCGAACAAGCATAACACCCTTTGTGTTTATATTATCAGATAGGCCAAAGCGCGTAGGAGGTTTCGATTGTCTGAAAGGCTTCAGCAAGCCTGTCCTGTACAGCATCGAAATTCAAAAACATGCTACACACTCAAAGCCATTATTGTAGCTGGGGGAAGGGGAGGAATTAATAATCAAGGGGGATTTGTATCTGTAGGTTATTAGCGGTGCTCAGGTCAAACTTCGCCGATGGAACCACTCCAGCAGAAAGGCAAAAAGAAACGGGCTTTGGGAAGTGAAAGTGGATACTGCTAATGGCACAGAGAAACCAAAGAGCAAAAGAAATTCTGCAAAGAGACCGCTCGCCCCTTTTGCGAGAAATGCAAGAATTAAAAGGCAAAAGAATCAACGACGCTGCCGGACTCTCCCCAGCCCCTCCGTCTGGAGCAGCCGCATTATCCCAGAGGAGCATTTTTTGCGTTCAGGGGCATTTTTAAGAGCAAGGTCACGGGAGTTGACCAGCGGGGCGGCTCACCCCCGGCGGGGCCGCATTCCCGCCTCCTCCGCCGCAGACCCTTCCTTCCCCCGGAGCCGCCAGCCCGGCCCGCGGGGGTGCCCCCGCTGCCGGCGGGAGGAGGCGGAGGAGAAGCCCGGCGCCGAGCCTCCTGCCCCTCCTGCCACACCAACAAAGAGGCCCCCGCCATTATCCACCCAGACACCTCCGGCCCCCCCGCCGCCCCCAGCCCCGAGCAGACACGGAAGGTCACCGAACCGGAGAGCCCCGCGCCGCCGCCCGCCTCCGGGCAAGGCCCCGGGCCGCCCCCGGCTCCCTCCCCGCCCTCTGCCCCGCCGAAACATAAACAAAGCGGCCGGGCCCGGCCCCCGCGGCCAGCCGGCCGCCCGCCCGCCCGCGTACCGTACCGCGCCGTACCCCGCCCGGCTCCGGCTCGGCCCCGTTCCCCCCACCGCCGTTCCAGCGGGGCCGCGGCCCCCCGCCACCCCGCTCACCGCCTCCCACCGCCGCCTCCTGCCTCGGCCGCTGAGTAATGAGCCGGGGCCGGGCCGGGCCGCGCACACGCACCGCGCTCCGCCCGCCCGCCGCGGCTGCGGCTGCCGCTGCCCGCCCCCTCCGCTCGCCCCGCCCCGCCCCGGCCCCCGCGCTCCGCGCCGCCGCCGCCGCTGCCACCTCCCCCCGGCCCGCCCTCGGCCACCGCAGCCTCCCCTCCCCTCCCCTCCCCTCGCCCGCGGACCCCGCCGCCGCGGTGGGGTCCTCCCGGCCCCGACCTGGTCCCCGCGGAGGCCGCGGGGCCCCGGCTGCCACCGATCACCAGCACCGCTGGCCTTCTGAATGAGGCCCCTTAGCCAGGCCTGCCTTCCTGCTGGGGCTTTGGGCAAAAAATTGCGTTTTTCAGGTCTTTGCCTTAATGCTCCCCGCCAGTGCTTTGGCACCCAACCCTCTCTCGCTGGCGTCTGTCCTTCTGCTGCTCCTCGCCATCTTCTGCGGCCTTGGCAGCTCCAGGCTTCCCGCTGGCCGCCTGGCATGGCACTGCTCCGTCTCATTATTGGGTGTGTGGAGCACTGTAACGTTTTCGTGTTCTTTATCTGTTTTGGCACTGGTTTCCCTCTAAATCTTCAGTGCCTCTTTGTCGGATTTTGAGTTATTCATTACCATTGCCTGTGGCTCTTGGCACTTGACAGGGGTACTCTCTCCTTGGTTTTTCTATACTTTGGTATACCATTGTCTCTTTTTTTCTTCTCTTTTTTTCTTTTTTTTCCTTTTTTTTTTCCCCAGAATGTCCCTGCTTAGAGATGAAAGGAGCGTCTTGAAGCCATGTCAATATAGTTGAAGCAAGCCTTGGTATATTTTTACTACATAGTAAAAAAGGCCTTATGAGCAGTATTAAAAAATATATAAAATCTGCCAGTTAGGCACAAGGTGCTGTAAAAATGGACATTTCACGTTTAGTTCGTTGTCAAATGTTTGAGTGGCCGATGCCACATTTTTGAAGATGCCAAAGATTATATAGAGACTGTTGCTGCTAGCAGCTTTTATCCATCTGTAACGAGCGTGGATTTTTACATGGTAAAGGTGGTGCTTCAGAATATTCCAGTTTTGACCACTATCTTGGTGTTAAAAGCTCCACTTCCATAAAGCTGTCCATATACTACTCATACGCCCATTTTGGTGCGATCTCTGCACTCTCTGCCCTTAAAATTCTCACTTAATTTAAGCAAGCCCATTTTCACTCCATATGTTAGAAATGGTTGTTTTAGAGATCTCCACAGACAGATATACGATGCTTCCTTTATATCTATACAAAAAAAACAAAGCTATTGCTCAGACTCCATCCCCAGATGCCAGTGGGCCATAAGTGTGTTTCTCAGACACACCTCCCACCTCATCTCTGATTATTTCCATGGGACAGCCCCAGAACTCAAATAGACAATTTTTCGCTTTGAGGCTTTTTCTTGTTGCAGTATGTTCGATCACAGCCAGACATTGCATTCCCTTCCACGTTTATGTATGCCAAAGGCAAAGCTCAGCTGGCAGAAGGGGCAATATGAATCCCCAAAATACACTGTGGGCAAAACTTTTGGCTGATGCAGGTGACGGCACCTTCAGATGTTTCTTTCTGTTGGCAAATAGACCTCTGTTGTTAACCTCTGGTCTCCTCTGCGCAGGAAGAAACAGGTGGAGTGACATCGTGTGCAGCCAATTTAGTTATTTGCAACAAGACCTGTGGCCTTACAGGTCACTGATGTTACTCCCAGTCTTTTTGGGAGAGTTCTTTTTCCTGATCATTTGAAGTAAGACTGCACTGAGATATGGAAGCAAAGCAGGACAACAGTCCCCTTAAAGTATAAAATGGTGTTTTGCATAAGATCCAGATTTGTCACATTTCTTTTTCAGGGCATAATCAAATTCTCATTAAGATTTTATAGTTTACAAAGTTGATGCTTTTAAACAGAGATGTATTTCTAAGTGACTTTTTAAAACTAGTCCTCACAACCTTGTAGGCCATCAGCATGTATTGTCATCTTGCATGTAGAGTGGATAAGCAACAGAAAAAATGATGCAGAAATTACACAAAAAGATCAGATCGGTGTTGTTGCAAAGCATGATTAAGGAGCATTATACATTTTAATAGGGGCTCCAAAATATGTAAAGATTGTATGAAAGAAAACTGTGAAAGGAAAATAAGAATTTCATGCCGTAAATTTGCTACTTACCAGTATAATGGTTTAAAAAATAATGATAATATGATAGATAGGTTGTAAAGTTTCTGTACGCTATGCAAAATTTACAAGACATTGAAATAATGCCTCTCTAAGTAAGGACAAAGGTTTCTTTGATTGTATGTATAATCAGATTTTCAAAACCAAGTCCCTATATAAGAAAATAAAACTTTGAGGATGTCATTGAGTGTCACTATAGTATTGTTTTTGAAACTGCTTTGCAGAAGTGTTTTGTTACAAGCATAATGGTTATATTCATATATTGCATATGTCTGGGTGGAAACTGTTTTCTGGATTGTCCTGACTGATATCCAAGAAAATACAAAATTAAAGTCCTTATATCCATGAAAGTAAACAGGTATTTTGCAACGGACTGTAACAAACCCAGCATTTTTCTCTGGACCTCTTAACAGCTTAGGAGGATACAGGAGAGAGCGAGACTATGGATATGTTACAACAGAACATATAGGCAAGCATACAGGAGATTCGTATTTGGTCGTAGAGGATCAGTAGCAGAAGGGGAAAAAAGGTTTTGCAGAACAGTATAAAGAGAGAAGACTACACAAGGAAGGATGGCTGCCGGGCAGGGGCCGAGGTCTTTGCAGCAAGGGCTCAGACTGCGGCCCTGCTGAGGCCACAGAACGGCATAACTTGACAGGATCTTTGGCAGCAGGTTTGACAGCAAACATGCCCGGTGGCCCGTGAGAAAGTCTGAAAGCTGACGAGGGTCTGTTTGGGAAAATAATGGAATCACCAACCTCAAAACTTGAATTTTCATTTGCAAAATAAACACAAAATTTTACATGTAAGGAGAATCTGATGAGCAGTTTTATGTAATAATAAAAACTGCAAAATTAAGTTAATGAACAATCTGGAGCATGAAAATAATCATCTGCATACATGTAATTGTTAATAATTCTCTTACCTCCTCGGTTTCAGTGTCCATGTAGCATTAGTCTTGGATTTGAACTGCTGCTTCAAAATACGCAGTTGTTGAGTTGATATGTATGATATGTATGATATGATATGTATATGTATGATATAAATATGTTGATAAAAAAAAGTGCCAGTGAAATCTGAGTTATGTCAAAATACTGCAAGTTTTCTCACTCCCATACGTTGGTATACAGGTATGTTTATGAACATCATATTAAAACGTCTGGATTCAGCAGTCATGAAATTGCATTAAAAATGTAGTTTTGTCATTTTTTTAATATTTTCATTAAGTTCTTAGCAATTACCACACTCTTGGTAGTAAACACAGTTCTAGAATATTGATGTTTATAAACTGCAAAGCAAACAATTCAGGCTGATATCTTTGGAGTCAAGGCAATGGACCCGAGTATCTGACCCAAATTTTGATGTACAAAAATCAAAACATCAAAAATTAGAAACTATAAAATAAAACAGGCCCAAACATATATGGAGTAGTCATTTTTGCCCCTCCCCCCCATCCATAGTAGAGAATAATGATTTATTTTTGCACCAAAATTAATTAGCATAACACACATAGTAACTCAATGCGCTTCAGCTGAGTGGGACAGTAGTGAGCAGACACAAGGTGGTAACTGCCTAAACCACAATAGCTGTTTTTCAAGGGAATATCTGATTATGCCTACAGTCATTTTTAGACAAGCTGAAAATAGAAACAAGATATTCTAGGCATGTGTTGTAACTACAAGATATCAACGTTTAGACAAAGAACTGTGTGTACTGATTTTTAAAAAATATTTTGGTTAGGTATTTAAAAATATTTCTTTGCAAGAATGAACCCTCTTCAATGGATTGCATTGCTAAAAATTGAATTTCGTGGGACTTCTCAGGCTGAGCCACCTGTGCAAACATGCAGCCACTCTAATTCTATCACTTTCCTTCTTTTAGATGGTCATACATCATCATCACATAGGCATCTAGGTACCTTGCAGCAGTGAAAGCCGCCGTCTGGAAATGAACCAACTTAATAAACCCTCTCCTCATCTCACTAATTATTTCATCAAGAAGACATCAACAGGAATTGTGGGTACTCGGGGGGCCCAGTTTTTCCACGCTAAGGCTTGATAAGTCACAGCCAGGGTCAACATCCATGTCCTCTTATGAAAACAGGTTGATAAATATTGTTTGCTAAGTGAGATATATGTGGAAAGACAACCCAGACTTTGAAATATTTCAGAAAATTCCTGAAATAATACAAATGTTTACGTGAAATAAACAAAGCAGTTTGGCAATAATATCTTTTCTTAAAAATAGTTCACCATTGGCTGTGGCACAGAAGCTGCATTTCACATAAGAAAGTGAAATAGAAATTTACTAGAAACGAATTAAAATGACAATCCAAATTAATTGACATGTTACAGCCTAAAAAGGTGTACAAAGAAAAATCAACCCAGAATCACACATTCTAATTGTTGATAAATACAGCTGATGTTAAAATGTTTCATTTTAATAATGAAATAGATAACAAAGAACCCAATAAAAGAAACATTCTAACAGCTAGATTTGTTATTTAATTATGTCTTGAAAAGCAGTACGAAATCAGCTTCAAGTACCTAGCTGGAGGGACCTGCATTCCTTCTTTGAATGGAACTAGAAACAGTCAGTAGCTGCCAAATGTTGTGTTACACACGAATCCTGACTATTAGCAAATAATCGTGAACTGGTGTAAATATTTTTTTTTAAACAGTAACCAAAATGAATCGAGGACTTGCTGGCTTGAGCAAATGTAAGGGAAGGCAAGCAGCCACCGTGGGGCACCATGCGACAGGTTATAAATGTGAACATGAGGATAGGGTCATGTCCCATGTAAGGGACACTGAACCTCGGTAAAAATGACATGTCTGTATGTCTAGTGAAGAAACTGTGTTCTCTGAAATGTCACTAATACTATTAACCCCTTCTTTGCTTATCCTGAAAAGTTCTGAGCTGCCATATTTCGGTGTACAGCCAATTTCTATTAATAGGTATACCGAGTAAGTAGGCAGCAAAGTATGTACAATGATTAAACACTCAGCCAACTGGAAATTGTTTGTGGAGAGAAGTGTAGTTTAACTATTAGAAAACAGTGATTATGGTATCACATGCCTCATATTTCCATACAGTGATATTAACACAGCATAGGGTGTTCTTTATTTATACTAATACTCAATTGAAATTTTGCATGGGCAAATGTAGAAAAAGTTCTTGGGGTTTGGCATTCTCTGAGGGCATTAGACAGTGGGTTCACTGGGCTGGGCTGTGGCTATAGGTTCTAATTAAGTCACAACCAAGTTGTTATGGTTTCTTTACTGGGGAAAGATGGATTGTAAATGTGTGCAGCTTTTCTGCTGTGGGGTTTAGTTCAACAATCTGCCAAACATACTTCTAATTTATATCTGTACCCCACTCCTGTCTTTCTAAATTACATACTGACATGCCTGACCTCTCTTCCTTCACCCCTATCAATGAAGACTTTGTATTTGCCTTCCTAAGAATAATTCCAGTGCAAAAGGCATTTCCAGGATTCAGAACAAGGCCACAGGGACTTTTATATCAGCTGTTTCTCGGTTGTCATTATAGGTGATCATAGTTGGAAAAGCCCCTGTACCATTCTCTGTTCATGGTTTTTGCTATGTGGGACCATTCAAAGTTGGCCAAAAATTAGTGACCTTACACTGAACACCACCACTGATGACTCTGGCGCTGAACTGAAGGGATACTGAAGGCAAACTTTCAGTTACATTCTCTCCAACCAGCATTTAATATTCTTCAGCCTTGAACTTGCTCAGTGCATCTTTCTGGTTAAAAAAAAGACTTATCAGGAGTGCACCAATTCATGTCAGGGTTTTTTAATTTCAACTCCTAAATGCTAACACCTCTCCCATGTCAGATAATGTGTTATACATTATGTCTGAAAAGAGCTAGAAACTGCCTGCATTTCAAATGAAATTGGTCAACACCAATTATCTGACAACCTGTCTAAATGCTACTTGAATCTAGCATTCCATATAATGATCCCAATACAAAACCTAATAACTTCTGAATGTAGTTTTGAAAAACAACTAAATGTGGGGACTGTGAGCTAAATGGCAGGTAGAGGAATAGAGACAAGTTAGCTTTATCTCTTTTGACTTGGTGTTCTATTATGAACTGACCAAAGCATTTTGAAGATAATTAACAGTGTGTGTTATGCCAGTACCACACAATACCGTGACTTAGCGCTAAGCAAACTACAGTAGGCAGAATAAGGAGGATAACTGCAATAGCAACTTGTTCCCCTTGGGTGAAACTGTACCTCTTTGTGCTGGTTTGGTGCCTACACACACCTCTGTGTGGAATACTACCCTGTGACCAGTTATGTACACTCATTTTAGGATTTTGAAATAAAGATATATTTTGATCACTTCAACTATTGTAGAGGAAAATACTCTATAAGTAAAGTGTTAATCTGATGTACACAAGTATATCTGAATGTATGCAGGAATGTATGTGGTGGCCAAGAGCAAACCAAATATAAAATCTCTTTTCCAAGAGAGAAAAGATTTTTTTTTTCTTATAACCAGCATCCATGTCATTACTAGGTAAAATGGCTATTTTTAATGAAATTGTACATGGAATTGTATCACCGTGTTCCTGAGACCTCTAAATAAGTTTCACTCTTTCTTTCCTCAGATTAATGGCCTGAACTTACAGTTCTTACTTAGAGAGTAGCTCCGTTACAGTCTGAGAGCATTTGGCATTAAACAGTGCCAGTTTCTACTTTATATCATGAATTACTTGCTTCACACCCTCTCTTCTTGTATCCTAGAAAGATGCATTGGAGGATATATCATAGAAATACTGCCTCTCATTGAATTACTTGTGGGATCAGCAGAGCTGCAATCAGGTATCACAAACGTCAGCTACTTGTCCAGTCATGTTTTATTGCCTCACATCACATCCCAAAAGCAGTGTAAGAAGCAGAAGCAAATTAAACAGATTGTATTAGAAGTGATATTTTAATTTGGTCTCATCCATTCATAGAACTTTCTAAGGATTTAGAAAGTCCCAGGTGTTTGATCCAGCCTTTGCCAATTATTGTTCTTAAGGAAAACCCGTTACTGTCACCGGTGGCAGGTAAGAGTTATGCTGCCTTCCTGCCCCCTTCAAACACAAACTTATAAACAAACCCCAAAACATCTCCACTCTCAGTTTAGTGGGTTTTTTAAATTAACTTAGGGATTGTTTCTTAAAGGGAAACAGCGTGTCCAGATACGTTTGTTCATCATAGAATCATAGAATCATAGAATGGTTTAGGTTGGAAGGGACCTTGAAGATCATCGAGTTCCAACCCCCCTGCCACAGGCAGGGATACCTCTTACTAGACCAGGTTGCCCAAGGCCACGTCCAGCCTGGCCTTGAACACCTCCAGGGATGGGGCTTCAACAACCTCTCTGGGCAACCTGTTCCAGTGCCTCACCACCCTTAAAGTGAAAAACTTCTTCCTAATGTTTAATCTAAACCTGCCCTCTTCCAGCTTAAAGCCGTTCCCCCTCGTCCTATCACTACATGCCCTTGTAAAAAGTCCTTCCCCAGCTCTCCTGTAGGCCCCCTTTAGGTACTGGAAGGCCGCAATAAGATCTCCCCGGAGCCTTCTCTTCTCCAGGCCGAACAGCCCCAACTCTCTCAGCCTCTCCTCATAGGAGAGGTGCTCCAGCCCTCTGATCATCCTCGTGGCTCTCCTCTGGACGCGCTCCAGCAGGTCCATGTCCTTCTTATGTTGGGGACTCCACAGCTGGATGCAGTACTCCAGGTGGGGTCTCACGAGAGCAGAGCAAAGGGGCAGAATCACCTCCCTTGACCTGCTGGCCACACTTCTTTTGATGCAGCCCAGGATACGGTTGGCCTTCTGGGCTGCGATCGCACACTGCTTGCTCATGTCGAGCTTCTCATCAATCATCACCCCCAGGTCCTTCTCCACAGGGCTGCTCTTCAGCCATTCTCCGCCGAGCCTGTATTTGTGCTTGGGATTGCCCCGACCCAGATGTAGGACCTTGCACTTGGCCTTGTTGAACTGCATGAGGTTGGCTTGGGCCCACCTCTCCAGCCTGTCCAGGTCCCTCTGGATGGCATCCCTCCCCTCAAGCGTGTCTGCCTCGCCAAACAGCTTGGTATCATCAGCAAACTTGCTGAGGGTGCACTCTACCCCACTGTCCATGTCGCTAACAAAGATGTTGAACAGTACGGGTCCCAGTACCGACCCCTGAGGAACGCCATCTATTAATTTGAAATCAATTTCCTTACATAGATCCTTTCTTTGCATCTTGCTTACATATTGGCCTCTTCTCTTTTTCTTCAAAACTGAGATTGGGGCTACACAAATCAGACCCGATTCCTATGAAGATACTGCTGTGAAATACCCCTGACAGCAAATACCAGAACAAGAGCATGGACTCACATCCCTATATTACTTTGCTAAGCTAAATATAGATGACTGGACCAATTCCAATCTGCTTAGAAACCATTATGGAAATAAAACTTTAATTTGTATGTATACTGGGCATGGAAGTTCACTATCAGAAGAAGTGGTTAGGTCCTGTTATATGACTCGAGGAGACCTAAAACAAAAAGAGACATTCCCTGATTTTTCTGAAAGCTCAAGTGATCTCCATTAGCTCTGACAGCTCAAGCAGTGTATGATCCGCTCCATGGGACTCTGAACTAAAAACAGGTAAAACTTAATAGATGCACTGTGAGTTTTCTCTGTTTAACAGAAACCCCACGCCTGACCTGTGGTTGTAGTTTTGACAGCCTGCTTGTACCACCATCACCTGAGAAGTAAATAATAATCCTCACCTTTATGTAAACTTTAAGAGCTTCCCACACTTCAGCTTCTGTGGGATGAAAAGGCATTAATGTCAGAGAATAATTGGATTCTAACCCTTGCCAGTTCTCAGAAAGCTGGACGGAACATAAGGGAGATCCTAAGCCTCCATCCAGCAGTTCCTTCAGTCGGATAAATAGTCTTTCATCTTGTTAACCTTCTTTCATAGTGATCTAGTTACATAAACTTTGCCACAATTACATACATGTCATCTGTACACAGTAAAGATTCAATAGGTGAATACAACAAATGCAACTGAAGCTGTCATACTGCCTGTTTTTAGTTTATGAGTCTGAAATACTGCTTTGGTTCAGACCAATATGATGTGAATAATTTTCTAAAATGGCTATTTTCAGTGACTGTTTAGAATAGAGAAGGAACTATGGGTGAGAATTTGATTTCACAAATCTGGAACCATTGCTCACACGAACAGAACTACTACAGGTTTGCGTTAGGCCCATGCTTTCAGGAGAAGAATGATTGAGTCTTTTCTTAAAGCAATGGATCGTGAAGTATTTAGGAAAGTATTTAGTTGATTGAATCAACATTTCTACCTGATTTAATGGGAGCATATTCACACAACACATTATTTCCAACAAAAATGATTCAACAGGCCACATGCCCTATTAACTCCACAAATAGCGTTATGCACACATCTACTTAAATCAAATCTGGTAGGTACAAATGCACCACTATAAATAATTTCCTATCTCCTCCCCACTCATTACCTGGGGAAGGAACAGCCACAAACTTCTGTGTTGCTTTTCTCCTGCTAGTATGACTGTATTGGACAATCAGGCTGAATACAGCCCAAGGTGCATCGATGCTCAGAGTTCCTTTTTACCAGGAACAGCCTTTTGCTGATCTGTTGGTATTTGGATCCATGTATCCAAAAAATGAAGAGCAGTATCAGTCTAAATGATCACAGGAAAAGAGTCAACAAATAACCTTTATTGCATAGTTGGTGAGATTTATGAGTAAATGTTGGTTTGCTGATTCCACAATGTTCTGTTTGAGACATCTCAGAGGTGTGACTTTTCTACCTAGTTTTATTCTTGCCTGCGTTCCTGACAGACTGCCCTTCAGATCAGATTTATGACTTCTGGACCAAGACCAAATTTAAAAAAAAAAAAAACCAACAGATTTATTTTGCTGCTATAAAGGGACCAGAGAAGGGATAGAAAAAGATGGGTGATGTGCCCAGTGTGATAATTCAGCAAAATGGATGTTTTCAGTGACATTTTGGATAAGGCAATATTGCATTTGTCAGTGTCAGAAGAGAGAGATTTGCTGCAATTGAGATGATGAAAGCCTGAATAAATTTTGTTTAAAGACAGATAAAGAAGACCATAGCTTGTAAATTTTATTCAAAAGCACATGTCAAGATCCAGATACAGTGGAAGGGTTGACCTAGGAAGAAGACCAAACTGAACGTGAAACCCAGGGTATGGGCTAGGGATAAGAGTGGAATCATTCACAGTGACTGAGAAAGGAAAAAGGATTGAGAAATAAAGAAATAAGAGGGCTTTTTTGGGGGGGGCCATGTTGAGCTTAAATAACTACTTGCATGAAGTTAGGCAAAGAGAGACAATGCAAGGTTTTCATTTGGACATGAAGGGATAAATCTACAGTGGAGACATCTGTGAGGCATTGGCATAAAGATTGTAGCTGAACTTGCATTTGCAAATCATATTGCTCAGGGACAAATTATAGGGAGAAAGAGCAAACAAATGCAGCTTTCTGGAATGCTGATACAAAGCTGGAGGGAGAAAGTGAAGGATCCTCCAACTAGTCCCCAGAAGAGCATTTATGGAGGACAAGAATCAGGAGTGGAGACAGTCTTACAGTCCAAGGAAGGACAAGCCATAAAGAAGAACATGTTTGAGTGTCAGCTCAGTGTGAGGACCTAGAGTAATGATGATTTCAGCTTCTGATGGTAAAATAATCTTGACTTGTGTCTACCATGGACGTGGAAAGCAAAAGAGATGGTTGCCTGATAAGAATATTTTCTTGTAGCTTTTGGCCTTTTGTATGACACCGTATTTTGTGTTGTGTCCTCCAATTTTTGAGGGTTTTCTTTAAAAATAAAATGCTGTCTGCTCTATCTGAATACTAACATTATCATAAAAGTGGATATTTGCCATTGCAACACATAACACATTTTGATAATGTCTTGTGTTGGTTGTTTTGTTTTTTTTTTTTTACCATTTGGAAGTAAACGGATGAATTCAGTCTTTTTGGAGGCAGAGGGACTTCTATTTAGCTCAAACCAAAAGAAAACAGTTGAAGATGGAAGGAATAAAATAGAATGCCAAAAGAAGCAGAGATGGGAAGAATGAAGGAACAATTAATGTGAAGATCTTATTGAATAATTCCAACAGAACTTTCTTTTGTTTCACTAAGGTGGTTTTTTTTCTTCACTTTCTTATGCCCAGCTCACAGTTGCCCTGCAGCAGCCCATGAGTTCCCTTTGCCCTGCTCTGGGCACAGCTGCACCCTGCAATAACTAACCAGAATTTTTTAGATTGAGCAATATTAAAAAAAAAAAAAATCAAATTTCCTTCTTTCAGTTCTTTTTTTTTTCTGCCAGGCAGACCCATCAAAAATCTTATCCACATTGTTTATTGAGTATGAAGAATTTTGCTGCTCATAGAAGACACACTCACCCCCTTAGACCATCAATCTCTGCTTTGGTGCACTGCTTCTCTCTGGATTGGCAGGGGGCTGAAAGTGACATCAGTCCACAGGGCTTTAGATCTAATGCTCCCGTGTGCGTCAGGTAATCCAATTGAGTTCTTATATGTTGACGGACCCAGAGATTTTTATTGAGCCACTTCCTAAAAGCTGACTCTTATTACCTGGTGGGTGAACTACTGAAAAAAAAAAAAAGAAAAAAAGAGGAAAAAAAAAAGAAAAGGAAGGAGTGTAAACACGCTCAGCAGACATGACGTTGCCCTCAACTTCAAACCAGGAGCTGCTAGGCTTGGCTTGCAAGCAAGAGAAGGAACCTTACTGTTTACTTGCTTAGCCACTTGCCAGACCACACAGTGCTTAGTTACAAGATATAAACAAAGCAGTACAAAGAAAGGAAGAAAGAAAGAGAAGACAGAAGGAAAGAAAGAAAAAGAGAGAAAAAACAAGAAACAGAAGTCCAAGCAAGTCCCCAATATGTTTAATGTGACATTTACAACTGTAACGATCTAAACAATCAGTATTGGGCAAAAATATAGAAGATTTTAGACTATTCTGGATGCAGCATCTGTCCAACTTGTACAGGTAAGTTCTTATGTATTTCTCTCAATCTCATTATCAATTAAATAAGTATTAAAGCATTCATCTTCTTGGCTTTGTACAGCAGTATAACATTTACCCTGTTGCTTTTTTTTTTTTTACACATTGATGCTCATTTAATTTCTCATTTCATTAGAAGGCTGCTTGCTTGTATGAAAAAGGGTAATATAGGGGTGGTCAGATTGTGCTCCAGAATGTCAGTGCTCAGTCCCTCCTGCCTTCTTCTGGAGTTAGAAACATTCACCTATGACAGAATTTCACTGATAAAAATTTTCTATTGAAGACAAAGGAATAGAAGGCAGTAAACACTGCTTTTATGGCAGGGATAAGTCTTCACAGTATAAGACAGTTCACGTGATTCTGGAAAACATGTTTAAGTATGTTATTTATTCATGGATTTATACTGAGTACTATTATTTAGGAAACAGCACTGAACTCCAAACACCAGAAAGATGTGTCTCTAGTGATTACAACCTGGGACTAAAGGCTGTCAGTTAAGAAACTGGTTTTCTGTTTCTTCTCTACTGCTCTCTAATGTGTTTTTAGGCAAGTCCCTGCATTACAGTTTGCAGTTTCTAAAATAAAAGCAGCCTTATTTTATGGAAGTTTTGGTATAGGCTTCGTAAACATTACTGATTTAGAAATTTTCAGATGGAAATTCCAGAGGAATACAAATAATGGTAATTTACTGTTTACATCTGAAGTGTATCACTAATGATAGCAAATAGCACCATCCTCAGTGATGTGGTGCAGGAAGGCACTCAGACTTTCTCAGGTGACAGAGCCAGTGAGCCTCAGAATCAAGTTCAGAAGCTCTGAATATCTCTCCCTATTGGAAACAAAGGTGTAACTGGGACACTTTCAGGACTCAAAAACTAGCTTTATAGCACCTGTTTAACATAGTAACAATAGGCAAACCACAGCAACATTGACTACAGTAGGATTAGCTGCTTGAGAAGCTATGGAGAGACTTTGGGAAAGCTGGACAGTATAGGCCAGTATATAGTAGTATACTATACTATAGCAGTATAGGACAGTAGGACAGTATAGTAATTTGGGACTTTGTTTTTCCTTGGCACCTGAAGAAGCTAGAGTAATGCCTGCTCAGGATCTTTTACATGTGTTCTGGTGCTATCTTTTAATGTCAGCATGTCATTTGACTCTTCATTGCCAGTGCCTATGTCTGGAACAAGGCTGCCTCATTGCAGAGAACTACATAATGCCTAATAAAGGACATAAGCCAAAAACAAACAGAAAGGAGAAATACTACTATGGTGCTTGAGTTCTACTGTCCCACTATTTGTGGTACTGCAGCAGCAGACAGTACGACTTTGAAGCTTCAGTCTTTGAAGCACTGTAATGTAGATTATGTATCGGATGTATTAGATTCAGTCCTAGGCCCCCAGTCTTTTATGCTGGCTTGTAAAATGAGCTTCTAATGGAAGGTGCATGAAAAAAATAAAAGAAGGGCAGTAGCTCTCTATCATACATATTCTGTGAGGTCCTTGGGGTTTGACGTCAGCCCGGGTGGAGGTGATAGGGCATATAAGCTTAGCAAGAACAAACATAGCACCACTTTCTTTTGAATGCAGTTATCCAGTGAGATGTTTTTACATATTTCTACTGAAAGAATATCTATTTGCAAACTGACTGCAGATAGTCATAATATTCTCCTCCGAAATTCACAGGTAGGTTCCCTTTGAAATAAAGAGGAAACTGGAATTTGGCCCTATAAGTCCGATTCTGTAGGATGCTAAGTTTTTCTACATTTTCTTTTGGCATGAAAAACATTTCGTGTTTCTGAAGAACAATACCCACAGAACTTGTAAAAATGCCACAGCTTTTAACACCCTTACGACTCAGCTCCTGAAATTCACTACAGAGAGGCACATTACCACACTGTTCAAGAATCAGATTTCAAGTCTCTTCTCCAAAGATTAGACTTTTTAAAGGCTGGCCCAACCCATGAGAAGTTTATGCTTTCCTAGCAATGAAATACAGCTCTCTTCAGCAATGAAAATTTATTCCCCTTGAGTGGTGAATACTTTGCAATAGCCTGGTTAATTCTCCTATTCATTAAAGTCCATGTTTCTAGAAAGGACAGGAAATAAAGAAATTTACATTATAGGGTGAAAAATATCATATAATGAAGGCTACATCATAACAGCTATATAATTTCTGTGGCATAATCTTTCTAAGGAAAAGTCATACTTTAGCAACAAGGCAACTCCCTTATTGACTTGTCAGTGTTTACAGATTTGGCTCCACCTGTCTACTTTATTTGAACAGAATTTTTTTACATCATTTTAAGTGTTTATTCAAATTATAAACCCACAAATTTCCACCCCATATTTCAGTGAGTTGAATTTCATACTTAATGAGATTCATCTCTCTGGTATGAGGAATACAGTGTATTCTCTCCAAAATTATAATCACAAATGTACAATGAGCCAGCGTATAAATTTGTATAAGGAATATATGTGAATATATCAGGTTATGATTTAAATTCATTTTAAGCTAGATCTTTCAAAAATGTGCTCTTTTCAGTCTCTTCCAACTTTTTATGTAGCTAAAATTTATTGGTATTTTATGGACAACAGCATTAAAATATAGTAGGTTGTACTTAAGCAAAGTAATTAGAAATTATCCAGCTTTTTATCCAGTTATTATGCTTATATTTCCAGGAAAAAAACCCTATATTGTCATGAATGATACCATGTATCAAGAGCTGACTTTAAATATATTAAAGGGTTACTTTATTGGCCCTTAAATGCCTTATATACACAAGAAGTTCAGAGTTTAGTTTAGACATTTAAAAAAGTCTAAAGTACACAATGAGGGCATCTAATCTCCCCACATTCTTTCCTTTTTTGTTTCTCTAAAATACTTATACAGTTATGATTAACATATTATATTACATTTATTTTCAATACAGTTTTTTCTGTATTTGCCCTAAGATTATCAGTAATTGCCATTAGTTTGGTGATAGCAACAACATTGCCTTAATTAAATTTTAACTACTTTTTAATATGTTTTGAGAATTTACTGTCTGAGAATTTACTTGGGTTTTCAATTTTAAATGTTGTAGATGAATAATGCTTATAAAACCAATATATTTAGTTGTCGTTTCTTGGTAAATAGTTTTTATACTGTATTTTTGATAAGCTTAATTTGTCTCATGGAGGAGTACTGTTCTTCAAAAACAAAATATAACCTGAAGTATTAAACCAGAATTGTCATCAACACAATAGATGTAGTCAGACCCTATCACAATTACAGACTGAAGTGATTATTTTCTTTCCTCTGTAGCCAATTGCATGTTACAGTTTTCTGGATTCTTATGAATCAGATGCAAAACAAAACAGGTTTGGGATTCTCACAGGCAGACAGTTTGGTCCCAGCTTCCAGTGCTTCTTCAGTATCTCCTACCTACCTAGTCCTAGTTATTTTGAAGATCAACGCCTTGCAAATTCTCCATACAGTATTCAAAATTACATGGTTTGGATTTTTTTTTTTAAAGAAGCAAACGACTTGAGCAACAAAATATTGTGATCGTCATGTGAAAATTGTTCATTTAAGAATATTTAAGTGTAGACACTCTTGCGTGCGGCAGAATTTTTTCACTGATCCCAAACTATAGAGACCCAGTATCAGTTTAATACATATTTATTGTGCAATAATCTTGTGTTGCTATAAAAAGGAAGCCCTATCTTCCCATTTCAATTCAGAAATGATTCTATACATCAAATATTTAATCTGTATGCATACTAGGTTAATTTCAATTTCAAAAACTTTTTTACATTCACATTTATAACTATACAATATTTAAGTGCATAAAGGAGATCAGTTAAGTGTCTTCCTGGAGATACCTACTACAGAATGCAGAGAGGTGATTCTGGCCCTGGTTCAGGTTCATGCCAAATGCTGTCTCTGCCACCACGACTCAGGGAAGTCAGAGGTGGTGAGACTGATGCTGGCTGTGTCCATTTCTTCTCCACCTGTGACTGCAGAAAGTGTTCTGCCTTCGTCATGTCACATCAATGTACTGCTCGGCTCGGGACAGACTGTTTGTAAATTTTGTAAATTTACTTTGGAATTATCACTGATTATTTCAAAACTATAGCTCAGTCCAAATGTTAATATCGGCCCTATTTTTAATCCCCCTAATTCTGTATTCCAAGTCTGATTTATTGCACAGCAAGTCCTGAGATAGGCTGCAAGATCTTTTCTTAGGGTATCTGGAATACTTCCTATTGAAAAAGCATTTGTGTTGCCCTTAGTCAGATATTATTTGTGTTTTAATTTACTTCTAGTCGTCAATGAGTTTTCAGTCCCTTTTGATGGAGTTTCTGAACTCTTGTGTCATAAAAGGTACAAATTCATCACTGGGTTACTCTTAAACATAAGGCACTTCAAAGCAACATGTTACTGTAAGTTATTCATCTTTGAGAGGTGTAACCACAGAGGAAAATCAAGAGATAGGATAGACAGACTGATTTGATCTAGGTTGAAGTCCTCACCTGGGTGTGTTCAGAAATTACATTACTTGATATGTTAATTAACCCATTATCCAGCACCTCATGTTAAGTAAAAGGATACTGAATAAAATGCATTTTTCTAGGTGCTTTTCGTTCTAAAAGATCTTTGATACAGAATCACAGAATGGGAGGGGTTGGAAGGGACCTCTGGAGCTCATCTAGTCCCACCACCCTGCCAAAGCAGGTTCAACTAGACCAGGTTGGACAGGAGCATGTCCAGGCGGGTTTTGAATATCTCCAGAGAAGGAGACTCCACAACCTCTCCGGGCAGCCTGTGCCAGTGCTCTGCCACCCTCAAAGTAAAAAAGTTTTTCTTTATGTTCAGATGGAACTTCCTGTGTTGTGGTTTGTGCCCGTTGCCCCTTGTCCTGTCACTGGGCACCACGGAGAAGAGTCTGGCCCCATCCTCTTGACACCCACCCTTTAGATATTGATAAGCATTGATGAGATCCCCTCTCAGTCTTCTCCAGGCTAACCAGACCCAGGTCTCTCAGCCTTTCCTCATTAGAGAGGTGCTCCTTGATCATCTCTGTAGCCCTCTGCTGGACTCTCTCCAGTAGTTCCTTGTCTGTCTTGAACTAGGGAGCCCAGAACTGGACACAATACTCCAGATGTGGCCTCACCAGGGCAGAGTGGAGGGGGAGGATAACCTCCCTTGATCTGCTCTTTTTAATGTACCTCGGGATACCATTGGCCCTCTTGGCCACAAGGGCACATTGCTGGCTCATGTTCAACTTGTTGTCCACCAGGTCCTTCTCCGCAGAGCTGCTTTCCAGCAGGTCAAACCCTAACCTGAACTGGTGCGTGTGGTTATTCCTCCCTAGGTGCAGGACCCTAGACTTGCCCTTGTTGAACTTCATTAGGTTCTGCTCTTCCCAACTCTCTAGCCTGTCCAGGTCACGCTGAATGGCAGCACAGCCTTCTGGTGTCTCAGCCACTCCTCCCAGTTTTGTATCGTTGGCAAACATACTGAGTTTATACTCTGTTCCCTTATCCAGATCATTGATGAATAATTTGAATGAGACTGGACCCAGTACTGACCCCTGGCGAACACCACTAGCTACAGGCCTCCAACTAGACTCCGCACTGCTGATCACAACCCTCTGAGCTCTGCCATTCAGCCAGTTCTCAATTCACCTCACTGTCCACTCACCTAACCCACAGTTCTTAAGCTTACCTATGAGGATGTTATGGGAGACAGTGTCAAAAGTGTTACTAAAGTCGAGGTAGACAATATCCACTGCTCTCCCTTGGTGAATCCATGTTCACCACTCCCGATAACCACCTCTTCCTCCACATGCTTAGAGACGACATCCAGAGTGAGCTATTCCATCGCCTTTCCAGGGATGGAGGTGAGGCTGACTGGTCTGTAGTTTCCTGGGTCCTTCTTCTTGCCCTTTTTGAAGACTGGAGTGACACTGGCTTTCCTCCAGTCCTCAGGCACCTCTCCTGTTTTCCATGACTTTTCGAATACTGAGGTGTTGAGTTTATCTAAATGATCTCTAACCTGATCCTCCTCCACCAAGGGAAAGTCTTCCTTTCTCTAGACTTTTTCTCTTACCTCTAGGCTCTGGGATTTCTGGCCTTAGCAGTAAAGACTGAACCAAAGAAGGCATTCGGTAACTCTGCCTTCTCTGTATCCTCCATCATGAGGGCACCCACCTCATTCAGCAGTGGGCCCACATTTTGCATAGTCTTCCTTTTGCTACTGATGTACTTTAAGAAGTCCTTCTTGTTGTCCTTGACATCCCTTGCCAGATTTAATTCCAAGTGGGCCTTAGCCTTCCTCGTTGCATCTCTGCATACTCTGACAATGCTCCTATATTCCTCCCAAGTGGCCAGTCCCTTTTTCCACGTTCTGTAAACTTACTTCTTCCATTTGAGTTTTTCCAGAAGCTACTTGCTCATCCATGCAGGTGTCCTGCCTCCTTTGCTTGATTTCTTACTCATAGGGATGCACTGATCTTGAGCTTGGAGGAAGTGGTGCTTGACTATTAACCAGCTCTCTTGCACCCCCCTGCCTTCTAGAGCCCTAACCCATGGGATTTCTCCAAGTAAGTCTTTGAAGAGGCCAAAGTCTGGTGTCCTGAAGTCCAGGGTTGAAATTCTAGTTACTGCCCTGCTTCTTCCTCACAGGATGCTGAACTCCACCATCTCATGGTCACTGCAGCCAAGGCTGCCCCCAAACCTTCACATCCCCAACCAGTCCTTCTTTGTTTGTTAGTACAATGTCCAGCAGAACACCTCTCCTCGTTGGCTACTCCACCACCTGCATCAAAAAGTTATCACCAATGCTCTGCAGAAACCTCCTGGACTGTGTTTGCCTGGCTGTGTTGCCTTTGCAGTAAATGTCAGGGTGGTTGAAGTCACCCATGGGGTGTGACCATGAGGCTACTTTCAGCTGTCTGTAGAAGGCCTCATTGACTACCTCTTCCTGGTCAGGTGGCCTGTAGTAAACACCCAAAACAGTGTCACCCATATTAGCCTGTCCCTTAATTCTTACCCATAAGCTCACACATTCTTCATCCACCCCTAAGCAGAGCTCAATACTTTCCAGTTGCTCTCTTGCGCAGAGAGCAACTCCACCACCTCGCCCTGCTGGTCTGTCTTTCCTAAAAAGTATGTAGCCATCCATGACAGCATTCCAGTCATGCAAGCTATCCCACCACGTGTCTGAAATTGCAATGAGATCATGGCCCTGCAACTGCGCACAGATCTCTAGATCTTTAAGAAAGTCTGTCTTGCTAATCTGTCTGCCATGGACCCCTTTTCAGCCCTTAAAATGAGTCTATTAGCCCTCCAGCACCCTAGGAAAATGTCACTTCAAGTTCCCATCTTTTCTGGCATTTGATCTGCTTAGATTTGAAAGCAGTTTGTTTGACATCTTGCAGAATACACCTGAAGTCCTCTGGCTAGGTCCTTTCTTCCAAAAAGGTTTTTTCCCTCACTTCATCTTGCTGTCAGTGATACAAGAAATTTTGCCTTTGGCTATACTGAAGCAGGATTGGGTCCCCTAGGTTTTGGTCATTTATTTACAGGCTTTTAGTGTATCAGGTAGCACCTGAGGCCTAAAGGGAACTGCTAGACATAGCTAAGAAATGGGAGGACAACAGCTGAAAGGGATAGAAGGCTAAGAAAAACATTGTATCTAGAGAAAGTTGGCTAAAGACCATCTTTTTATAGACTTGTGTGTAGTTTTATTGGTGTGTCCTTCAATGTAGCACTGGAAGAAACAATTCCTGGTGTCTAAAGTTGCCCTTGAAAGCGACCAGTGGAGATTCAGATACTTCCACACAGCGTAGTGATAAAATTAAGCAAAATCAGTATTAGCCAACTTCATGTATCTTCATGTGCAGTAGGTTCACACCAGCTTACCTGTACTGTTATGAGTAGACAACTTTTTCTGGATATAGCAGTGCAAATGGAAGATGTTACATTCCAAGACCCCTCTCACTTGCCTGTCAGTATGAACCTACACTCACACTCTCTTAGTGAGTTAGTGGCTGAGGTTAGCAACCTCTCTGATCTGTCAGAGGACCTATTTATGTGGCCTCTCTCTGGCTTACTCATGTCAAAATCAATTAGTCACCTCTAGTAGAGGGGCTACGATGGGCATTTATGTCCAAACCATAAATAGGTAAATGCCTTTCTCAGACACAACTGTTTACAGAATCTACGTCTGTTTACACCCTTCAGCAATTTAAAAGCTGGTTAAATTTCCAGCTAGGTATTTTGCAATATACGGATAGAGTAATGAGGCAGAACTGAATGTTCAGTCAGAAGACAGACAAGACCTCTGCAAGAACAGCTTCCAGGCAGTAAAAACTGAAAGGAATTTCTGACTTGACAGAAGCCTTTCCAGTTCACAGGATGCTTGCTTCCTACCCAAGGTTAATCCTTTGTTGTTGTTGTTGTTGTTGTTGTTGTTGTTGTGTTTACACCTAAACTTTTTGCCAAAGTTCTCATTTCCAGTTGCTCTTCAGGATTCCCAAATGAGGCAAAGCTGTTCTTGCTTCATGGCTTTAAAAGTCGACCCGAAAGAAACTTGACCCCATATTTTCAAAACCTAAATGTGATTTCTCCTTCCTTACCATCTTATTCACTGCTGTGTCCTATGATCTCCCTTCTTCATCTGTTTTTTCACCATCATCCAGGTACTGGATTAAGACTTTCATGCCATAGAAACTGATTCTACAGCTGAACCAGCTCCCCAGTAAACTCCCTCTGATAGGCTTGCATGAAAAGGGCTGCCACTTTGTTAGGAATCCAGATGCCCTTGAGGATGTTTAATTCACATAACTGTGTTTGTTAAGGGAAACTCAATTTCCCTACAAAAGGAATAGGTTTTAGGTCTTTTATTGTCTTTATATAGGCAGCAAAGCAGCAAAAGTAAAGATGAAGGTTGACAAAAGCCAAGTTGCTCCCTTACATTTTACTAAATAAGACTGACAAATCTAATAAAGCCAAATTGCATGTAAAGTGACCCTGGCATATGAATTTACTAATGTGGGATTGTTATTAAGTGTTAAATTCAGATGCAAAGCTATAGTTCATTATCTTTTATAAGCAATTTAATTTCTTTCATTGGCCCTAGATTTCAATGACTGTTTGGAAGAAAGCTTGCACATATGATAAACCAAAATGTACAAAAATAGAATAAAATAGTTTAAATAGAAAGGTGATAAATATGTGGATGTTTGTGGCAAAATTATAGGTTAGCCTCACCTCAGCGTACCTTTCATATCTATGCAAGAAGAATAGATAAAATTCTTCCAGAGGAAGATCTATTGACTTGATACAATCCATGTAATGAATGAATGTGTTGCAAAGATTAGAATGGGGAGGATATTTTAGGCTAATTTGCCTATTTCAATGGCACCACCTTCTTCCATAGAAGTCAGCAGAAAATTTGTCTTTGACCTCAGAGCACGAATTGGCACTGAAAGCCCTTTGCTACTTTTTCCAGGCACAAAACCGTTAACCTCTATGTCCTGGCCGAACTCCAAGGAGGGTTATTACATTCTGCTGCTCTAATTTTTCCCTGCAGGCTCAAATAGATCTAGCATCATTTCCTGATGTGTAGTGTTATTGCAAACAATCAAGTCCCTTTTTGCAAGGTTACTGTTAACTTTTTCCTCCTTGCCTGCTAATTTGTCTGCTTTGCCTTACCAGTTGTAGCCTGTTTGAAGGTCCGAGTTGTTTGGTTCTGGATCACAGCTTTTATTAAATTGAGGGACCATGAATATGTGCAGTGCTACAATGATAACAATATCATTACATCACTTTTACTGTCATATCATATACATAGCATTGCCTGGCTATAAAAGACAATTAAATGTATTTTTTTCCCCAAGCACGCACACAGTTATATTCTTGTCAAATATCACATCATGCTGGTCTTGAAAACAAAAGTCAAAAATACAGCCCAAAATTACAGGGCATTCTGTGTATTTTTAAAAACCAATTGCCAATTTACTTGCAAAATAACACATTGCTTAACTCTACATTGCACTAAAACAATAACTTATTACACTTTAAAGAGATTATGATTTCCATGGCCATACAATCCAATCATTTTTGGAAGAAGTTTGCACATCATTGCTAGCAGAATTAATTTAATTCATACTTCGTATTGATCTGAGACATTACTTTTACTCTTAGAAAAAACATTCAATACAAAAGTTAAGCAGCTCTGGCGTAACTGCTAATTTCACTTTGGCTCTATAAAGCTGTAACGCCTGCACTCTGGATAGTTGCTTATTGAGTAACTTAAGCTAGTTAGAAGTATCAGCACTGAAATCACTTGGTATTAGCACTTCTATCTAAAATAGAGGATGCAGTGCTCCATCCCCCAGCACGGTCTTAAATAAAACAGCACTAAGTACAGTCTGGTGGATTACCCATATGGAAAAGCCACACACATTCTAGCTCTGGGGATGTGAATTGATTGCTGAGTCCCAGTACCACAGGGTTAAGTGAAATGCTATCACAGTAATTTATTATTAAGAGAAATGGTGATGGCTTAGATTAAGAAGATTTGTCTGTCTCTTCTAATTAAGGTTAGGTTCTTAAGAAGCTTTACTGTCCTTTGAAGCTACAGAGACTAAAATTAGGACTCTGGTTCTGTTTAAAATGTTACTAGGTTGGTCCATAATCCTGTAGTGATTGCAGCAAGGGATCATTCTTCCAATGTTGTGATTCCGTGTTCGGAAGCTAGTGAGCCAGGACAAGACCCCATGAATCAAAGTCTGAGTAGTCTATTAATCAGCAACAAGTTGGTCCTGCAGAACATCGTAATGCTCTTTCAGTGACCCCCTGAAGGCTGCATAATAAACGGGAAGCTGGCAAAGAAATCAGCTGTAAGACAGTAAATTGTATTGCAGGAAGAGAACAAATGGTAGCAGTACGTAGGCTGTTTGCGGAGGGTGAAGATCTGTTTTCAGGCTGTAAGTGAAGTCATTTTTCAGTGGCATTTATAATCTATACATGACAGGAGCATCCTAGGCTCTAGTGTCCTCACTTGGTGGTGTACAGGCAATGTCAAAACCTCAAAGCAACCGATGGATCGCTTCCAACTTTTCTCATTATGGCCCTATTTACACAGCATACAATGAACTATGGAGCTCATTGTTACAGGATAATAACAGCAGAAGTGTAAATTAAGTTCAAAAATTTTTAGTAAACTTTAAGCTTGTATTCAGTTTTCCTTACAGATATGTACATCTAGAGCAGCTCTGCCTAGACATGTAAATTACAGAAATGTAAAACTGATGAAATGCAAAAATCAGACTTGTTTATGAAGAACAAAACCTTCTTTGATAATATTTAGCATGACAAAACATTTGGAGGAAAAGAAGACTTGATACAAGTTACAAGTCAGTTTCTAGTTGGCTGGGATGAGGAAAATCCTTTCCCAAGAGGTAAGACATTAAATTATGATTCACTACAGGATGCCTTTCTCTAAATGATCTGATGCTGCACTGCAGCTGAGACAAAACAGGGAGAGTGTGGGGGCCGACATTCTTCTGCAGTACACCATGTATTATGTACCTGTCAGATAGGACAGTGTGCTGGGAGCCACTAAATTACTATTCAGCAGGTCACAGAGGGAATCATCTTTTAACTTGGTTTAGTGAAACAAAGCAAGTTTATATATATTGGTATGGATGAACTGCAAGTTCTGAGTTTCAGTTATCTGACCAAGAAAATATCTCATGAATGAATTCAGTAAGTCTACAGGCTTTTACTGATCAGTCTGCTGAGCAATGAATGAAACTCAATTGCTCTGTTGGACTGTGTTTATAAACCTTTCATGTTACAGTGCATCTCTTTTGCTTTGAGATTCTCTTTGTCTTAGATTAATTCTGTCAATGTTGTATAGACAAGAGCATCCAATTAAGCAGCAAAATCAATTCCCTACCATTCAGAAACCACTCAAAAAATCTGAACAGCACATATTCGTGAAGGACCTCCTGAATAAAAACTATTTGCCCCACAGAATCTTGTGACTGGTTTCAAATGATGAGTAAAAGGGCTGAAAAAGATTACAGGAATTCACTTAGTTCAGTCCCCTTTATTTACTCTTACTCAGATTAAGACAGGGATGAACAATACCTACCTTTTGTGAACTAAGAAGCAGGGTGGTTCACAAAGTATTTCTTATTGTAAGAGAAGTTGTAATTAATATGGTTTGCTACGAGCAATTCAGTCTACTTTATTGTGTCCAAAATCCGGTTTCTATTGCAGCAGGCATGAGCAGTTCCTGTGTGACACTGGCCGAGGTCCTGTGGGCAAAAGGAAGCCCTTTGGAGGAAGAAGAAATATGGGCACTCTTGTACCTGGCCACAGGGCAGCTTCTGGAGGACCTGCAAAAAGGTGAGGTGAAAAATATCTTCTTATAGTTCTTACTGTTGGAAATTCATTCTTGAGTTATTTTAGCTCTTTTGAGAGTTTGGTGGTTTTGGTTTTGGTTTTTTTTTTTTGAGACAAAAAGCACTAATGGCAATAATAGCATATTGCTAATAAAAATGAGACATCTTCCAGTGCTGCTGGGATTACATGCAAACTGCTCTGCCTACTTAAGAGATCTTCACGCGGTTTTTTTTCCAAATTACACATCAGATATTAACTCATCTAAGTCCAACTATACACGGTGGAACAGGACAGAAGAGTCCTTCTGAAAGTCCAGATAACACACACACAGAAAGTGCAGTGCCAGCTAAGATCATGTCCTTCATGTACTGACAAAGTAGGACAGATAAATCCACACGGCTCCTCATTCAGCTAGTAAGAGACTTTTATCCTTGATGATAATAATGTGACTAATCATAATGACTAGGCAAATCATCATGATGAATGCTTGCCAAGCAGGCCAGCTGTCCAAGACAGCACAGCTGAGGAACCTGTCACATTTTGAGAACTGTTTATGACAATGTATATTCCTTTTGAGGAGAGAATGGATGACGTGTTCTTACCTCCTGAGCATGTAGAATCAAAATACGAAATACTGAAAACAATTGATGTGTAACTTCTGCTGTAGCTGGAGAGGTGAACTTTTATTACCAACTGGTTTTTAATGGACTGGAACACTATAGCAAGTTGACTATACCATCAGTTCTGTATTATCTAGTATAATAAGAAGACAGAACACCCCAGAGAAGACAGGCTCCAGGAATGTGCAAAGGAGTGCAGCACAGAGATATCCACCTGCATAGAATCGGCTCAGGTCCAGCACAGCTTACTAACTCAGTACCAGACACTAAGCTGACACTACGCTCTCCTGATCTCTTGTTTTTTTTTTTTTGTTTTTCTTTTTTTTTTTTTTAAAAGACTTGTTGGATGTCTATTGAATTGAGATAATCAGCCTATGTTCCCTATGCTGCACTGGATAAATTTAGGGTATTATAATCAAATGATGAAGAGTAAAACAAGACGAAGTAGGGATGTAGAACCATGCTGGTCTATAGGTCAAGTGCAAGGCTGCTCAAACATGTCTTTAGAGAACTCAAGTCCAGAAGTGATGCCAAGTTGGACTCATTCTGAAGCTGAATCCCCAGTGCTCCAGTTTGTTGGAGGGCAGTGAAGGTGAACTGGCCCTGCATAGCATCATGCCAGTTGACTAAGGCATATCTCTGGCTCCACATCTCTTAATTACAGGTATATTGCTTCTGAAATCAGCGTCTTCTCAGGGCTAGTACTGACGTGTTTGTGCTGCACTGTGCTTGATGTGATAAATCTTCCTAGACCTGGTGATGGTCAGCACCACTTTCTATAGCGATATTTCCAGTGTCTTTGGGCACTGGCTGGTTAAGCAGGTATGCTGACTTGTTGGCTGGCCAACATTACAGAAGGCCAGGTAATCTTCCTTGAGCCTAAAGCACTAGCTGGCTATCTGTTTCTAAAACAGACAAATTTTCCAGCATGTGCTAGTTGTATTTGCATAGAATACTACAGAAAATTGGAAAGGAGCAAGAGAGAAGGCTAGCTGATGATTTTAAGACCTTTAATTTTCTAAAGAAGTAAATGCCACAACTGTTGCAAATAGGTGGTCTATAAGTCTTGAATCTCTGGGTCCTCTGGCTATACAACCCCCCAAGGTGTATATGACTTCCCAGATTAACATTTTACCCACTTTTACCATCCATTTTCCTGATGTCAAGGTCCATGCATAAGAACTAAGTAGCCATTTTTTAGTACATAATTTTTAAATGCTAAAATAACAAAGCATTTAGGGCATGTTTCTGAGCTCTTCTCCTATGGAGATCTGAATGGTCTCTGTTCTCACCGTCTAGACTGAAGAGTTGTTCAACAGCCAACTTTTTTTTTTTTTAAATTACCTGTATTTACAGGAACCCTATATCTAAATATTGCCCTAGTTAATGCAGCTTTTCCTCTTTCTAAAGTAAACAAATTTATCTTAGATGCTTTTCATCATGCTTTTTTAACGAATATTTTAATGAAATCACATAGATGCCTTTGGTCAATTCACTTAATGTATCTATGCAAGCATGGAGTGTTTGCAGAAGGCTGCACATCCTTGTGCTTCCACTCCCACTTCAGACCACTGGGACAGACGTCAGTGGATCTCTGCAGTGATATTTTTTAAGCGTACTCAGCCCTTTACAAGAAGAATCCAGTTCATTACTGAGACACCTTCAAATAGATTTTTTTCAGTGAAGAGCAAGGGCAAGCTGTTCCCTAAGGGACAGGGAGCCCAGACCCAAGCACGGTTACAAGGGTGGTAGGGTAGGGGCTGGGCCAGCCAGGGTCCTATTCCACAGTACCCAAATAAGGTGAGCAGGGCAGGTCTGGTGTTGACAACTGAGAATCCAGAACACCAAACAAGTTTGTGGTGACAATGCAAGGCCCAAGGCCAAGCTGGGAAGCTGAGTCAGGATCAGGTCTAGTGTGGGCAACCAGGGTCAGACAGCCCAGTGATCACCAGGCAAATCCACAGTGACAAGGCAAGTCTGAGGACAGGCTGGGAAGTCAGTCTGTGGGTCAGGATCAATGAGATCCACAGTCAGGCAAGGCATGGCTGTGGCTGAGCTGGAGACAGGCACTGCTACACTGTACCTCAGGCAGGGACTCAAGGGCCCAGGCTGAGCTCAACTGGAGCCTAGGACTATGGGCAGAGGATGGGGGAAGGTCCCAAGTGAGACTGATCAGGGCCATTAAAGCCTATTAGTGTCCTCAGGACCTTGTCAGATCTACATTTATCATTTGAAAACACCTTTGTTTGAAATATCCCCTCTCTTAACAGCACTGACACGCAGACAGAAAGACTGAATGTGAATAATGCTAAAATATCGTGGCCGTTCATGTTACAGGTAGAATCTAATCTAAGTTACAGTTTGGATAGTTTTCATATTTGCGTTCTGGTAAAATGATCCCAAAGTTCAGGTTAGTTGGAAATGATGTTTCCACTTAATGGAAAGCTTACTAGGTTATAGCAGTACTGCTACCTCAGCTTCTGTTGCCTGACACGCTGTAGTCTTCAAAGCTGGGCTCTACATCAGTTTCTTCATCTGTACGATGGAAATAAAGAGATACTGACTCTTGACACTGACTTTCTGGCAAAGTAACTTGGCTTTGCTAGACACAATACACTGAAAGAGGGGTTACTAAAATACAGAACTGACTGACTATAAGCAGCACACAGAACCAAAACATATCACCACAGAGATTTGTACCATGGTCATGTAACTTAATAGAAGCTAACTTAAGGTCTTTTGCAAATGCCAACTTCAAAGTATTCATGCTTTGTTGGAAGGAGTGTTCTACTCTTCTGATATTCTCTTGTGCTTTGTGTAAAAATATCTACCAAAACTGTCAAGATCTCCAGCATCTGCACATGGGATGTAACTGTGCCTTTCCTTAGGCTTCAGAAAGCCATGAAATCAATATATTGTTTATATGTGTGAAATGATGTGAGAGAGAAATCAAGTCTTTAACTATCACTGAATTCCAGCTGACAAAATCAGCCAGGCATAAATGAACATGATTCCACTGACTTCCGGGTACATCTCCAGGAACCTTCAGTGATGGGTTTGGCAATGTAGGTAAGACTCCAGCAATATGATTTTCTGAGTGCAATGAATTCAACACTAAGAACTCCATTATCTTCTACAACATTTTTCAGACCCTACCATCTGTGTGATTTGTCCATGGTCAGTACTACTGTCTGCTGAAGGAAATTTGTCCCTCCAAAACAATGCATCTCAGACAGAAGCTGTCCCTTTCAGTGCACCAGAATTGCTCCATAGACAAAGTAAAAACCAGCGCATCGGAATAACAAAGGTGAGGTATATTACAAAATACATCTTGACAGTACCTCATGAAGACAAGCTTGTGGGTTTTAATGCAACATACCAGGTATCTATTGTCAAACTCCATTTCTAATAACACTGAACAAATTAGGCTACAGTTAGAAAGATTTACATGTATCTTGCACTTCGCCATTAGATTAGCATGCATGTCAACGTCAAAATCAATTCTGAACATCAGTCCTCAAGGTCTGCAGAAATGTAGTATTTGTAAAGGCCCACAGAAAGGAAGAATATTTCTCTGAACATGATGCTTGGCCAGATACGGTAACTGTAATCCCAGAAGCAACGAGACTACAGTATCTATACAATCCGAGAGTGGAAGCACTCCCAGGAAGTCAGAAATATGTTCACCTTTGTTAACAACTTACTTTTCTTCTCCCTGACAAATGACTCTGGCAAGACAGTAAGATACAACATTCAGGTACCTAAAAGTTTTCAATACCACTAGGACCGCATCTGTGCATGCTTCCCTCAGGCAGAACTCAGTAGTTTCAGACTCCCACATAACTGATCACTTGGATGCTATGCAGAAACATGAAGCTTTAGAACAGGTGGCCCTGAGTTCAGTAATGCTCTTCTGTACATGACTGCTAGTCAGTCCCACAGGTAGGGGAGAGCTTTAATCGCCAATGGGAGAGCTTCAAAACTAACGAGTTCAAATTTCTTTTCCTACTTATGGCATCATTGGATAGAGGGCAGCCTGGGTCAGCCCCTCACGCTGAACAATACTCATTGCATGCTACCTAGTCCATAAGCCAAGAGTCACTATTGTACTTTTATGTACGTTTCCTCTAATCTAGGTTTTTTAAAAAATCATCTGTTTGGCTTCAGCCATTTTGTGCCCAAAGACACAAAAAGATGGTCTCTATACAGTACAAGGCTTTTCTGTATTTAAAGTTGACTTCATAAAGGGTTTCCTTTTCTGTTTTGACAGATGTTGGTGTATTCCTTAGGAATGACTCTCTATTGGTCAGCAGACTACCAGGTTCCTCCAAACCAGGCCAGTAAAACAAATATTTTTGTTTTCTTTTATTCTGTCCTGTATTGGTAGGTTCAAATGTTGAGAGGCATAATCCAAAGTTTCAGTAAGAGGGCTTTATGTTTTGACCACTAGAAAGAATTGGAAAGCTTGTGTTAAGGTCCAGACTTCACCAAAAATACTAGTTCATCCAAATCAGGAATTTAGTTAGGCCTCACCTTTACTTTCCTTTTTTTTTCCCTTTTTCTTCAAAAACCAGCATTGTTCCCATTAAGATGAATTGTACCTTGCTTTTAAGAGTGAAGATTATTTATTCCAAGACTGTAATAAGGAACAGGCTGCCCAGTGAAGTGGTTGAGTCACTATCCCTGGAGGTATTTAAAAGGCATGTAGATATGGCACTTAGGGACATGGTTTAGTGGTGGACTTGGCCGTGTTAGGTTTACAGTTGAACCTGATGATGTTAAAGGTCTTTTGCAACCTAAATGATTCTATGATTCTATGATTCTAAGATAGGAAGGGCTAAAAGAAAAACATCATGTCAGCATGATTATGGTTCTGTGCACATTTATGTGCTTTTTCAAAGAATGGGATACTAGAATAAAACTAAATAACTCTCCTTAGTTCTGAGCAAATCCTACCAGCTTTGCTAGTTGAAATTTTGCATTTGTTGTTTACCCAGAATCCTTTCAAAGATTTGTAGCACCCATTTTGCTTCATTTCTATATCCATGCCCTTGATTGTATGTTTTTGATTTCGAAAGCACAAGCTTTTAGTAGATTTAACCTCACTTTCATGGGTATACATGGTCTAAGAGAAAAAGCTCTATAAGCTAAATGACTATAAAATTTAAGTATCTGGTCTCTATGGCAACAGTTTTGGCTCGTGTAACTTCTCACCTTTTGAAGCTAATGCTGCCACATGTCTTACTTGCATGAATCTTTAAGATTCACAGTCTAATTAACAAAGCTGTGGAGCAGATTGAGCTGTTGCCCATCACCAAGAAGTCCCTATACAGGCTGATGACCCTCCTTGTAGATGCCAGTTCCCTCCAAGGCTGTCCTGGATCCCATCAGAGGCTCCATTTAGTGCTGTTATGCTGCCTGTCTGGAATTTTCCCAAAGTCTAAAGGAATTCAGTGTCCATTTCTCAACCAGGGTGAAAGGCTTATAGACATTCCTTGTCCCAGTTTACACAGGATTTCAGACCACTGGGAGATGTCATTTAACAGTACCTCCATTTTAACTCAGTCCCTCCAGCTGAGTGACCAACTACACATGCTCTTGCTGACACTATGTGAAGATCTGCCACATAAAAGACTTTCTCCTGAATCAATTCTGGAAGCATGTGAGGCACATCAGAAGGAATCTGCTTCCTTACCAGCAAATGTCTACATAAAGAAAATGGTCCAGTTTGCTGTGGGAAGTGTCAGTGAGGTAGGTACTGCACTCATACTAATCATCTTCTTTTCATTGTTGAGAGATGTGAGCAGCAACATGGGATACAGGTGAGCAATTGCCGGAAATTAATGCTTGTATGAATTAAGGAAGTGAAATTAGGTTCTAGTCTTCTAAGCAGAAAATTGAGTGGGCACATGTACAAGCAAATGAGGCAATGAAGCCATCCCTTACACCACTCTTACACTCTTGGGAAATTATACAAATCCAGCTTTTGCGCTTATAGTATCTTCATTTCTTTGGTTAATACTGAAGCAATCATAACCTTTACAGAGACTTCATATTGGCTAAAGGAATGGACTTCACACAAGAGAAAAGATTTCCCCATTGTCACTCTGATTTCAGGCTTTCTTTGTGAAATTCAAAGAAATTACATTTACATCATATTGAGAATTTCATTCATCGTCCTTGAGTGGAACTGAACATTTGATGTGCAATCAAGCCTGACCCACATGAAGTCTTTAATAAGTGAGCGCCTGAGTTTTTTTTCAAGATTTGAAATATCAAACAATTTTTGTTGACAAGATGAATGAATCTGGAAGAAAACACACTGCAAATATTTTTTTCTGTTTCCAACAAGTATTCCTTAACATTCTGAAATGACCTTTTCCCTTGCACTCTCTATTACTCTCTTTACCGCTGTGAGAGAGGGTGTCCCTTCTTAAACATACGCGAAGCCATCAAAACTCAATCCTGCTTTGTGTCTAAGCAGATGAAGTTGTTTATACCAAGCAAATCAGCAGCCTCTGACAAGCAGAGGGCAAGGATCACTTCAGCATGAAAGTCTGAAGTCCGCATATCATATGACATTGAATTGCAGTACTACTGTCTTCTAGGTGGAGCGGGTAGCCACTGAAGACAGCACAGCCTCTCAGCTTAACAGAAGTCACGTGATAAGGAAAAGACTGCATGAGAAAATATCGGACACCTCACCACTGTCCTCCCAGATGAATTTTCACCAAGGTAAAGAAAGACTTATAATCTGAACTATCTAATAAGGATACAGCCTTTTCTGAGTCTTTCCCAAGCTAGGTGAATTGTTTAATTTCATGCTGTAGTGATTACATGTAGTGTTGGATAGGATATTTATTGCTTTACATATAAATGACTTCATAATGGAAAGACTCTGAGGCAAGTCAGCAAGGTTTCTGTTCCTTATTTCCTCAAAGGATAGTAGTCTGAGGGCTGTGAAGCAATGATAACAAATCAGCTTGCACAGATTCAACTCTTAAAGCACTTTGCATAAAACCTGTGCATATAAAAAAGATACTTTCAAAATTGCTTTTGTGCTTTGTATACTGAAGTGTATTTTCGAAGGTAAAGAGTGGGATTCTGTGAAGTTATCCTGTTGCCATTAAGGAATATATATTCATCTTTCTTATTTGATTATTCAAGGAAAGATTTGTGGTTTCTTTCTGATTTCTGTTCCATTTTTCTATTCAAAAGATGTTTTATAACGGCACACATGGATTGCTGGAGTGATTTCAAGACACAAGGCCAAATCTTGCTCACTATATAAATAAACCAATATATACTAATTTAACATTTTACTTGACTACAATCAAGATTTTATTATCCCTCAGAGTAATTCTGCTACTGTAACTAAATGTGGACTTCAGGTTCAGATAGTTCTTTTTTCTAGTCTCTATGTTGTACTGTTTACTTCAACAGAAATATCTGATTTTGGGCAAGGGGAAGGTTGGCCTATGCTATGCAGGCTTTTTTTTGGATATGCTTAACATTAGGCATATGAACAATCCAATTCCTATCCAGCAAATTACATATTTGTTCCATTAACTTCAACTAGATTTAAACACACACTTAAATACCTGTGGAACATTTCTGTTAGGTATTATTGGTCATAAGAAAAGGAGATTCTTTTGAAAATATACAGACAAACCACGCCTTAAATCATATTAGCTTACTTGCTCATTCAGAAACAGCTTATGGATTCACACTTGCATAAGCTGGTGAAAACTCTGCTGCTGCCAAAACAGATGGTCCCATCTTCAACCCCCTATTACCCACAAACTTCTGCCATTTCCCTTCTACTGGTTCTAGTGATTATGTATCTGGGGTGATCTATGTGTTTTCTAGGGATTCGGTCATGTGGCTTACACTTGCTGAAGGACTTCAGTGAATCAGGATGCTGATTACATTGAGAATGTTTGAGCCACACTTTTCAAGGCAGCATTCCATCTCTTTCTTTTTCTTTTTTTTTTTCTTAAATTAAAAATGATCACCTTCAGAGATTCTGGAAAAGGACAAGAGACAATGCAACCAAAGTATATAGTAAAGTATGTACTTCCTAATGACTTAGGATGACCCCTTAATGGAATTTCTGCAGCCAACTCTGGTAATGCATTGTGTCTGGGCACTGTCCATCCTGCACACAGAAAGAATACTTCATAACTGAAGGGTTTGGGTATCAGAATATAAGGAAGGAGAACTTTGGATGTTACCTGTAGTTTGCAACCTTTCAGTTAAACATGTAGAGTAGAATTAATATACAAGATTTGTTTTATTTGGAATGGTTGAGGAGAACTATGAGAACTATTTTGGGTCAGAAAAAGATTATGAAAGTTATAGAATGAAGTTACCAAGCTTTCCTTGGTCCTTAAGGATATGAAATCAGGGTTAGAAGACAGACATGGACTATACAAAAATTAGTCAAGCCAAATGTTATCTACGTTATCATGCAGATACAGTGATTTATAATTAAAGTATATGATTCACCATATTTCCTTTCTATTTCCAGACAAAGGGTCCAGATTAATGAATTATAGTCGGTCAACAGAAGATTACAGACAACTCTCTGTGGACTACAGTGACTCTAATAGTATTTCTGAAAGTACGTCTTTGATACTGTCTAACCGAGGACAGAGAAGAGGTAAGATTTTCCTGAAAGATTATGTTTATGAATTATGTTCTTAACTCTTTTGTCCCCTGAAATATGAGACTACCCATGTATGGATAGGTGATAGGTACTCCAATGCCCCTGTGGTTACATGACTAGGGAGGTATATTTGCGCTAAGCTACAGAGAAGAAAGATAATTTCTCCTTGTGTCCCACTGAAAAACTGTATATTCCCTGGTTACGATGCAGCACCATCGCCTCTTTCTGGCTTTATGCCCCCTTTGCCAGGTGAAGCTGTTCAGCAGATCACAGACAAAGCCCAACCATCATGTTTCTGGTCAGATGAGAAATGGTGGAGCTACCCCACAAATGCATATGATGGGCACAGAATCACAGAATGGGAGGGGTTGGAAGGGACCTCTGGAGATCATCTAGTCCCATCACCCTGCCAAAGCAGGTTCAACTAGACCAGGTTGGACAGGAACATGTCCAGGCGGGTTTTGAATATCTCCAGAGAAGGAGACTCCACAACCTCTCTGGGCAGCCTGTGCCAGTGCCCTGCCACCCTCAAAGGAAAGAAGTTTTTCCTTATGTTCAGATGGAACTTCCTGTGTTGTGGTTTGTGCCCGTTGCCCCTTGTCCTGTCACTGGGCACCACGGAGAAGAGTCTGGCCCCATCCTCTTAACACCCACCCTTTAGATATTGATAAGCATTGATGAGATCCCCTCTCAGTCTTCTCTTCTCCAGGCTAACCAGACCCAGGTCTCTCAGCCTTTCCTCACAAGAGAGGTGCTCCATTCCCTTGATCATCTTTGTAGCCCTCTGCTGGACTCTCTCCAGTAGTTCCTTGTCTGTCTTGAACTAGGGAGCCCAGAACTGGACACAGTACTCCAGATGTGGCCTCACCAGGGCAGAGTGGAGAGGGAGAACAACCTCCCTTGACCTGCTAGCCACGCTCTTTTTAATTACCCCAGGATACCATTGGCCCTCTTGGCCACAAGTGCACATTCTGGCTCATGGTCAGCTTGTCCACCAGAACTCCCAGGTCCCTCTGTGCAGAAATGGGCAGGAGTAGAATAACACCTAAGACTTGAATGGGGGGATTAATGTTTCTTCAAGCCCATGCAAAAACAAAAGCACTAATTCTGAAATCTAGAGGAAAAATACAGAAGTAAACAACCCTTTGTCTTTTTTTCATTTTTATTCTAAAGCCATTGTGTATTTCCTGCTCAGCATGTTGTTTTCATTGTGCTAAATGCCAGGTTGCAATGCTGCTCTTCTGATTTACTTTGTCTGGAGACATTACAGTTGGAATTTTAGCTCCACTTTCAATCCTTTTATGGCAGGAACAGCGTGAAAGAAACTGTTTGGGAGGTGATCCATTCAGTGGAGTCACTGTGGTAGGCATAAGTCAGGGTCCTTCCCAAGCCACTTAAACCCCAGATTATGGGGGTACTCTGAAGCAAAGGGAATTCAGCAGGAAGGGGAGTACTGCTGTGCATGTGCATCTTCATGTTTAAATTGGAATCTGAGCTAGGGACACCTAGACAGGATGTTCACACTGCCCAAAAGCAAAAAGTTCCTCTTGCCAAATGTCATCAGCGTCTCCTAAAAAAACAAGCTTACCACGCCAGCTCCAGCTCCCCATTCTCAGACTCCTGCCCATTTCTATTCTCCATCCCACAGTTCTGTAAGTATGTGTGGTTGTTATATCCCAGAAATTTCTTCCCTAAGGCAGTAACACAAGCGTCCACTACATCAGTTACATTGCAACAAGGTATGCACACCAACTGGTTCGCTCATTGATGCCATAAATAGCAGAAAATTGCTGAGCAGTCCTTGCTTTTTCTCACTGGGGAGCATTAATTTGGGTTTATGATATCCAGCTGCTGATTGTCATGAAATTCGTAGGAACATGTTACTCACACGCTTCCAAGTTTGAAAGATTTAAAATTTACTAGGCAAAAATAAAAGGCATAGAGCATGATATCAAGGGACTAATTTCCCTAGGAAGACGGCAAAAAACCTGGGTGCCCACTGCATTATCACAAGTCTGCCAGGAGATAATTCACAGAGAGAAAGTGGATACATGAATATATCCTGGGAAAAAACAGCACCATGTAATAGCCTCTCAGCCCCAAGTCCTTAGCCCCAAGGATGGGGAAGGTGGGGTTACTCATACAACTGCCATGGATAGTCTCCTCCTGAAAGGCACTTTTCTGAAGCTCCAGAATTGCAATCAATAGCAGCAGCAGTAAAAACCTGTGATTGCAGCTGCTCCCTATGTGACGCATACATGTCAGTCACATACCTAGTGGCACATAGTGAAGGTAAATTCAGGAGCCTGTTTTGTAAGTTGTTTATTAAAAAATCTTGGTAATAAACTTGACAAAGGCTCTTTCCAGTGAATTTGTGTCTGTCAGTCTCCAATGAAACACTGGGAGCTGTTCATACCCAGGATTTTGTAAGACAAAACTCTAAAATTACAGGAGAAAACACAGAATGTGAGAGCTTGTTTGCTGCAGACATTCTTTCATGAACTAACATATTAGAAAAATGCATTCTTATCTGAAAAGAAATATAACCATCTAGTAGAGCACCATTATCAAGGGAGATCAATATCTCTATCCAGACTGTACTTTAGAAGCTCATTTAACATATAATAAATTAATCATCTACAGGATCATCTTCTTTGAGAGCCTCATGTTACTTAAACATGAGGAACGTGTTGGATTTGTGATCAAAGCACAGCAGTCTGGACACTAAAACTGGCCAACTTGTCCCACTGCCATAACAGCTGAGACAGAAAAACTAAGGGGAATTTTATGTGCTCGTCAAAGTATATTTATACAATTATGTGAAACCTATAGTGTAAGCACAGATTTTTGCAAGGCTTTCTCATTAAAAAGCATGTAGTTTCAGAACACAGGACTGAATCGTAACTTTGGTAACTAGCCCTGAGTATTTGGCTTATCTCATATCTCACGTTTTGTCACTACCATCTGCAGCTTGGAAAAACATGTTTATGCATATTTTAGCAAAGTGACTGTAGATTTTCTCGTTTTTAAAATTGCGATTGGCCCTTGGTACATGAGAATTCAATGTCATGTTTTCATGTTGGAATTCAGAGTGAGGTCTCAGGGTGTAGTTCATGGATATTTTATCTGGAGAAAAAGCTGACCTAAATGATTACTTCCACATAGCTCATCTTATCACCTCTATCATTCTGCCTATGTAATATTTTGAGATGCAATTCTTCGAATAAGATCAATGAAATGATCCAAGTGAAGAAAAATTCAACCTTTCCACCTTTCCCTAAAGTATTTAAAACATATCTGCTGCTCGAAGAAATGTTCATGAAACTACCACTTGCATAACCCTTTAGGGTTCTACCTCTAAATTTCAATCTTCAATGTATTTGGACAAAGCAATGCCTATCCTTTCTGTAACAGCAAAGATGACTGAAGGTGAAAAATTATATAGATCTTATTTGCTAATGACTCACAAACCATCCTATATTCCCACCAGATTCTTACCATGTAAATACATTTACAATATATTTAATATAGCAAATAACCAGTGGAATACTTACAAACAGTTTTCATTTCGGTGATTTTATACCGTACTCTGATGAAGCCAGATAAGTTTCATGGCTTCCCCCCCCCCTCCCCCCAATTTTATGCCTGCAAATAGAAGAACAAAGTATACTAGTGGTAATTTCTGAAGACCAAAAACTGTTTCACAAAGTAACACCATACATATGGAAATAACAGCCATTTTACCAACACAGTTCTTTTCCAAGTTACATTCACATGAAGGGTTATGAAGAGGAAGTAACAATAACTGGGAGAACTGGGGATGCTGCTGGTGTAGTATTCACTTAGCCCTGTCAAATAGCCATTTATCATGCCCAAGCAAGGACACCAGAGAGGAAGTAGCCCGTCTAAATTTCCTCCTTGTTGTAATTGTACCAAGATCTGATGCTGAGTGCTGCCACAATTGCTTCAATTGTGAAATTTCCTTTATTAATTTCAGGGAGAGTTCCACAGACACACAGGTCATGGGACCCCACCCTTAGTGGGTCAAGGACACAAAGCAGCTACAAGCTCTTCATAAACAGGTAATCAAAACTCATATTCCTAAAAGACAGAAGCTGTTTTACTACCACATGAAGCAGACAAGTAGTGTGGCAATGTCATTATCAGAAAAAGCCTGGATCGCCATCTGAACCTGCTTTGATAATAGATACTGTTTATGTAGAATTAAAGTATACTTAAGACTCGATTTGGCTCCAAGTGAAGCAATCCAAACGCTGCAGTGAAATGGAGCTTGGGCCCTGAACAATCCATACAAAACAAGCACATTGAAGTTTTCCACCTTTACTCTTTACCACTGTATCCTGCCAGACGTCACTGGCCTCCCAGAACAGCTGCCCCTAGTGTGTCTCCGTCAGAATCAGACAGATAAGTAGCAATAGCTCGCTGTGACTGAAACAACTGGGATGCAGCTCCACAGAAAGTGTGGAAGGGCAAAACTTGTTGAGAAGGTATGAAGAGTCATTGCTTTCACTGGCAAGGCATTCTGCAGAGTCTGTATTTCTCTACATTCATTTTTTGGATCCTGTCTTGCCTTGCTGTCACATTAGCAGAGGGCTGATGTGTTCCGGAGTGGTTATGACAGACGATGTATATGATCCATCATTTTCAGTGGATTATATGCATTTCCATCTCAGTTCTTAGATTGATTTGTCTCACTTGTGTCAGCCACATCCAGCCCTGCACAGCCACTTTACTGAAGAGTTAGAGGTAACCCAGGGACACAGTCAGTAAAGATCTCCGCTCTGTCATGAGGATTAGCCTCATTTCAGTCATGGCAGGTACAGTAGCCCTGTAGACATAGTCAAGGAAAGCTGAGAACTGTACAACTGATACTAAGTCCTTTTCAAAAGCCAGGGAAATGCCACTGCTGCCAAACAAGAGTTTTCTAGACTGGGTGTTAGCATAGTGCAGCTGTAATCATGGCTGTTTCCAAATGAAGAAGAAATGTAAGTACTGTTAGCCTCTAGGCACCACAAAGACCAGAATCCCATAGTTAAGCACCATGTAATCCCTACAGACATCCCATTTAAATTAAGTTCTTGACCCAGTTAAACAGGAGTTTCTTCTTTTAACCATGACATGAGTTATTCAGGCCCACAGGAAATGCTCCATTTAGATCAACTCCCAATTAAATGTATCCCAAGTAAACAGTTTGAACTTCCTGATAAATCAGCGATGATAATCTGAGTGATGTGAGACACCCCAGTACACCTCTAAACCTGCAATAAGAAAGAACTACAATCAGGCTGCAGGACAGTGGCAGCTTTTGTAAAGAAAGAAGTCTCTGTCTACCTAAATACACACACATACATATATATGTATACAGATATCTATATACGTATCACACACCTAGCAACGATATCAGTAACAGAAGATTTATTTACTGAGTATTTTGGAGCAATTGTCATGCCTCTGACTGCTAACCTGGGTATCTTCTTGATAATCCTTTATTTAAAATCATGCTGCCAAGAAAATGTTCCCCTCCTCCACTGAAAGATGAACTCTCTTCTCCAAATTTCCAGCAAGCTGTTTCCCATAGAACTTCAGGGACTGTAAACCCCACTGTTGGTTGTAAGCATCTGCAATTGAATTTCTACTGAGGTCACAATCCTATTGTAAGTACCACAATAAAAGTGGAGTTGAAATAATTAGTTTGGAAGCCAACAATTTCCCATATAGGAGGACAACCAACATAAAATTTAGTGATGGGTTTCCTATCTATAAAGCTTACTTCTGTAAGCAATCCAATTGACATAACTTACATCTCATAAACTTAAGCTTGTAAGTATATGCAGGGCTATGGCCTATATATAAAGAAGACACAGCTGTCAAGTCTGGCATCTCTCACCTTGCAGGAAGTGTTTTCCCCAGGAAAAGCAAGTCTTCTTAATACAGCATCTTGGGTTTTGAGCTAATAGTATTTTTATACCCACAAAAGTCACTTCAGGTCCTAATTAGGCATATTTCTTAGTTAAATGTTAATCTTTATGTGGTTGCGTTGATAGAAAGAAAAATACCTAGATATCTGTATAGACAGAGGAATGCAAACTAGAATGAATGGAATGGAATGGAATGGAATGGAATGGAATGGAATGGAATGGAATGGAATGGAATGGAACAGAACAAAACAGAACAAAACAGTTCAGTTGGAAGAGACCTACAACAATCATCTAGTCCAACTGCCTATATCAGGGCTGACCAAATTAAAGCATGTTATTAAGGGCATTGTCCCAATGCCTCTTAAACACTGAGAGGCTTGGGGCATCAACCACCACCTCTCTAGGAATCCTGTTCCAGTGTTTGACCACCCTCTTGGTAAAGAAATGCTTCCTAATATCAAGTCTGAACCTCCCCTGATGCAGCTTTGAACCATTCCCATGTGTCCTGTCACGGGATACCAGGGAGAAGAGATTAGCAGCTACTCCAGTAACTTTGTTAAAAACCTTTGGAAGCTCCCTGAATAGTTCCCTGAAGCAACTCTGCAACATGCAAAAGAAAAGGACAAAACAATGGGATAACAAAAAACTTCTGTGTGACTTTGGCTTTTATTAAAAATATAATTAGCAAAAATCCACCTCAACAAAACTTTTCCTTCTATACCATATAATCATTCTTTCCTCATTGATAAGACTATATTATATTTTAAGTTTATTCTAAGCACACATATGTCTGCTCGTGTGGAAAACACCATTACTTTACGAGTTAAAAGTATAGTATAAAGACAGCTTTCTTATCTTTCACACATCTTTCTCTTAATTAAATTGAAAATTCCCTCAGTTCCACAAGACATTAATTTATTCTAATGAATTTGTATTCAATTAAATTAGTTCCCATTCCTGGAAAATTCTGAGTGATGTAATGACAAATGTTATGGTTTTCTGAAGCCTTTTTGCTTCAGAAAAGAAGAAATGAGGAATTGACTTAATCCTGTAGAATTCCCAGAAGGGCATGGGGCTAAATTCTTTGCCTGTTGGCTTCACCAGACTTAAACCAGTTAGATTTGTCTCACCAAATGAAAAAAAAAAAAAAACCAAAAAGACTGCTATTGAACTAAAGCATAGTTTAGATTTATTTGTAAAGGCCATCAGTAATATTATCCCTGTTACATTATTTTTCTTTTTCTGTAAAAAAAATTTGGCAATTTATAACTGACATTGCTCTGGATTTCATAATATTCTGCCAGTCAATGTACCTTAAGCTTTTTGTCCTCAAGTCTGTGTTGTTTTGTTTGTATGCTATATATATTTTCACACAGTATCGTCAGGGTTGGAAGGGACCTCTGGAGATCATCTAAGTCGAACCCCCCTGCCACAGCAGGGACACCTACAGCACATTGCACAGGACGGTGTCCAGGCGGGTTTTGAATGTCTCCAGTGGGGGAGACTCCACAACCTCTCTGGGCAGCCTGTGCCAGTGCTCTGCCACCCTCAGAGTAAAGAAGTTCCTCCTCATGTTAAGATGGAACTTCCTGTGCTCCAGTTTGTGCCCGTTACCTCTTGTCCTATCACTGGGCACAACTGAAAAAACGCTATTCTCATCTACCTGGCACCCTCCCCTTAAGTACTTATAAGTATTGATAAGATCCCCCTGAGTCTTCTTTTTTCTAGACTAAAAAGCCCCAAGTCCCTCAGCCTTTCCTCATAAGAAAGATGCTCCAGTCCCCTAATCATCTTAGTAGCTCTTTGATGGACCCTCTCCAGCAGTTCCCTGTCCTTCTTGAACCGGGGAGCCCAGAACTGGACACAATACTCCAGATGCGGCCTCACCAGGGCAGAGTAGAGGGGGAGGATGACCTCCCTCGACCTGCTGGCCAGACTCTTCTTGATACACCCCAGGATGCCATTGGCTTTCTTGGCCACCAGGGCACATTGCTGGCTCATGGTCATCCTGTTGTCCACCAGGACTCCCAGGTCCCTTTCCACAGAGCTGCTCTCCAGGAGGTCAGCCCCCAACCTGTACTGATGCATGGGGTTATTCCTCCCCAGATGCAGTACCCTACACTTGCCTTTATTGAACGTCATCAGGTTTTTTTCTGCCCAACTCTCCAGCCTGTCCAGGTCACGCTGTATGGCAGCACAGCCTTCCAGCGTGTCAGCCACCCCTCCCAGTTTTGTGTCATCAGCAAACTTGCTGATGGTACACTCTATCCCTTCATCCAGGTCATTGATGAATATATTGAACAGGACTGGACCCAGTACTGACCCCTGAGGGACACCACTAGTTACTGGCCTCCAACTGGACTCTGCACCACTAACCACAACCCTCTGAGCTCTATCTGTCAACCACTGTTCAATCCACCCCACTGTCCATCCATCTGACCCATACTTCCTAAGCTTGTCTGTGAGGATGATGTGGGAGACAGTGTCGAAAACCTTGCTGAAGTCAAGGTAGACAACATCCACTGCCCTCCCTTCATCCACCCATCCAGTCACACCATCATAGAAGGCTATCAGGTTAGTCAGACATGACTTCCCCTTGGTGAATCCATGTTGACTACTTCTAAGAACCTTCTTTTCCTCCAGATGCTTGGAGATGACCCCCAGAACGAGCTGTTCCATCATCTTTCCAGGGATGGAGGTGAGGCTGACCGGCCTGTAGTTTCCCGCGTCATCCTTCTTGCCCTTTTTAAAGACTGGAGTGACATTGGCTTTCCTCCAGTCCTCAGGCACCTCCCCTGTTCTCCAGGACCTTTCAAAGATGATGGAGAGCGGCCCAGCAATGACTTCTGATAGCTCCCTCAGCACTCGCGGGTGCATCCCATCAGGCCCCATGGACTTGTGGGTGTCCAGTTTACTTAATTGTTCTTTAACTTTTTAATATATATATATATATATATATAAAACTTGTTATATATTGCTCTCTATGACATTTCCTTTGAAGGTCGGTCAGCGCTGTAGAAGAAATCCCTGCTGGAACTCAGAAGAACAGCAGACAGAACCTGCTAAGTTTAGGTTCCACCTTCTCTGTGTCTACAAAGGACTACACAGCAGCTGCTGCATCACAAAAATGTTTGTTCCACAGGAAGGAAAAGGTAACTAATGAAAAACGTATAAGCTGATTTCAAAATGTAAATATCATTAAAGAGAAACTTCTCATCCAGTTGTCATTCACCAGTGATGTGCATATTAGCTACTGAGTCATTTCATTAGATGAGTATTCTAAATTGACAGACTCCAAATTAGGCATGATCTATTTGTGATAACTCAGAACTGAAGGCAGGGAAAGCTCTTGTCCATCAAGCCTAAGCAAAAGCTTATAATTGAACCCTCTCTGATCTACATGTGTGATTTCTGCAAGCATCAAACACCATATGGACTGTTTTCACCAACCACTTTGAAGGGAGCTTCCGAACAGCCAAAAACATTTACAGAAACACTGAACCCAAACACTTGCTGGCCAACAGTGCTCAAAGGACGTGAACTTTTTTACAGTATATGCCTGGACAGAAAGCATAGGCTAGCAGTGAGTGTGCCAAACCAATCATTCACCTAAGGGTCTCTTTCTAGTTGCTCATTTGTTGTAGGACTCTGTTAAATGGGAAGGATAATGTTTCTTTGGCAGTTGGATGACAAAAATCCAGAAATAACAGAATCACAGGAAACTCCACAATGCTGCTGCCCATGGAGCTTTCTGTTGTGAAAGTAGAAGGGACAGGTTTCAGGCTGGTGAGTCCTTTCACCTGTTCCCAGTTCACAAGCTTAAGACTGACCAGTGGCAGAACTTTGATCAAGAGTTTCAGTTAGATAATTTGGAAAATTATCTTTTATATATAAATCAAGTTTTAAATTTTATTAATAAGATTTTTGCTGGGATACTAATTGAGTTCCTCAGGAGTCCAGCAACTGGCACAACAAAGTGCTAGTGCCTCTTTATATGTGGTACAAAACTGCATTGTCTGTCAGCAGGACAACATCAGTATAATGAAACAATCCTAACTTTTCTCAAAAAAAAAAAAGATCTAAATGGCTCAAGGTACTAAGTCATGGATAATGGTTGGAAGGGTCCAAATCTTACCACTTGCAGACATTTAGTTATTTCTGTCTGCTTCAAGGATCTAAAAGCATAGGTGAACCTGAAAAAAAACCCAATATGCAAAATTCTGTGAGGTGCATGCTCAGCGAGAAAAAAAAGCATCTTGTGCTGCTAAAGTTTGTTGAAGTTAAAGCAAAAGAATACAAGGTCTGCTACTAAGAAATATCAGTCAACCTTCATTACAGGAAAGAAAGCAGCTCTGCATTTTAGCCTGGTTCCCTATGGAAGCTAGGCTTATGACATCACAGTGGTGTCTATGTATGTGTCCTCATAGTAACTTGGGAATCAAATGGGAAAAGTTCTTAAAAGAAATTAAATTTCTGTAAGTGTCATGAAAATAGATACCTTGCAAAGGAAATGGATCTTGGTTAAGTGCCTTTACAGAAGAAAAGGATTCAGGATGAGCTTACCCCTAATTAGACCCCAGAGAGTCCACACAGGAGAGACCCCAAACAGAGACAAGTCTTCAATCAGCATTTGCACCGTATTAGACACCGAAGTCAATTAGCTACAGCATACAGATCAACAGAAATGGGTTTCATTGGTACTGGTGTTTAGGGTCTTCATTACATTAAGGAGACATTTATTAAATTTCTAAATTGCTTCCTTACAGTTTTCAGGTCCAGAATTTATTATTTTGTCTAGTGAACCACCAGTGACCTTACAGCTGCCTGGATCAATTGTGGTAAGTATAAACATTAAGAATTTAGAATTAATCTGGTGACCCTTTAGTTGGGGCACTTGGTAAGCTGCATCTGAGTCCCAACCCAGTATTCTTGCCATGTCCTCCTCCCAAACAAAGTTGGGGTTCCTGCAGAGGTACTGAGACTTGAAAGGAGGTCATTTAATTCTAAGTGCTATGTAGTTATTTCTGTTGGTGTGAAAATAGCTTAATTTATCCTTCTCAGCTAAGAATGCTGACTTTAGCACAAGACTTTTGAGATGGAGATTATACAGCAAATATGCAATGTGACATCTATGGCCAATATATTGGACTCCTCCAGTTTGCAGGCGCTCCTCTATGTTTCATTAAGATAAGGTTTTTTCTTTCAGTAAGACTGAGAGTATACAGCAGTAAAAATTAGGGCAAAGAAATTTTGGAATTTTCAAATCTAGAATAACCCTGGTGATTGTAGAGTCTGAGTATGCTCAGCTGTTTTGTTGGGATTCCCTGGGTTTTATAAAATTAGAAATGTTCGGGATATTAATTTGAGAGAGGAGGCAGGGAATAGCATAGTATTGTGACCAAATCCATCAGTTTATGAAGAGGCAGGAGACTAGGGGGCCTTAGTAGTAAAATGCTGTGGAATTTGCATTGCTTGTACTTGGCACTCATTCTTCATTTTTTGTTACACGTTCTTAGACGAAAAAAGGGAAATCCTATTTGTCCCAAAGGGATCTCAATGTGATTCTACTCAATGGGCAGTGCCTTGAGGTGCAATGTGACATCAAGTCCAAGGCAAGAGATGTTTTCAACACTGTGGTGGCATATGCAAACTTGGTGGAACATTTCTACTTTGGCTTGGCTTACCTGAAAGGTAATGAGACACAGCTAACTACAGTAACAGTTCTCTCCCTCAATGCCTCTGTAGTCACTTTGCTAATGAATTCCAGTAAGATCCTTTAAGATCCTCAGATGAAAGCAGATCCAAAACTTAAACAAAATTAAGGTAAACTGGTTTAAACTCTACTGCACTGATGTAAAGCATGTCTACCCTAGGACTGTGCATCAGCACAGCCATACTGTTCCTGACTGGTATTCCCATTCAGAAAAGGCTGTATCCCAGCCTTGCACTGGAATAATACTAAGCCGTAGAGCTCCAGCAGAAATTCCAGAAAGAACTGTACTGAGGAAAGCTGACTGTCTTTGTTCCTAGATATAAGTTGGAGTACAGGCTCAGCTATTTAATCTACAAGACCCACATCTACCTTGCCCATTTCTGATGGCAAGCAGGGCTGAGGCACTAGGAAGAAGCATACCTCGTGTGTAGGGCATGAGGGTTACAATGGGGTGCAGAACCTGAATAGTGAGCAGAATGCAAGCCCCATCAATTCTTGAGTGATTCCATAGATACCACACCAATCCGGCATCTAAAAATTGCACAGTTATCCTAAGTTCTCCATCAGAGAAGTAATACATTAAGCCATGACACAGAGAAGTAAATCTCAACTGACATCCATGATCCATTTTATTTTTTATTGCTAGTAATGCACTGAATAAAGACAGCAGAACTTTGAGGTACTGAAGTATCTCCAGACTTATCATAGAAGCCAAAATTCTTATTTCAGGTAAAGAATTCTTCTTTTTGGATGAGGAGACCAAACTCTACAAAGTGGCCCCAGATGGCTGGAATGACCAACCCAAGAAGAAAACCTCCATCATTAATTTCACACTCTTTCTAAGGATAAAATTCTTTGTCAACCACTTCAATGTTATCCAGTAAGTGCATGGTTCTGCTGACTGCAGGAAAAATGGTAGCATTTAGGGTGACTGTTCAAGGCTCCTCCTGTGTTCCTAAATCCTTTTGTGTTCCAGGCATGGCTTGACAAGACACCAGTTTTACCTGCAGCTTCGTAAAGATATTTTGGAGGAGCGATTATATTGCAATGATGAGACTGCCCTGAAACTCGGCGCTTTGGCTTTACAGGCAGAGCTTGGCAATTATGCATCTGAGGTGTGGATGAATAATGCAATATTTCTGAGAGGTCTCTCTCAACAGCTTTTACAGCTTTTGTTTGTCACATAGAGTTTAAAGAAGAAATGTGAATAGCACATAATTTCAGCTAAGTCCTTCAGTAATCACATTTCAGATTTAATTTAAAAAATTACAAAATTTGCCTGATTGAGGAGCAGTAATGAGCCAGATGAATTTGGCAGGAAATATGGCAGAATGATGAAAGACTCTGGGTCCTTCATAATTGATAACATAGCCCAGAAACTCCAGAAAATTTCCAGCATAGGCACAGCTTGGATGTACAGAGGGGCTTACAGAGATTAGAAAACATGGAAGAGAAAAATAAATAAACACTCCAGAATTCACAGCTATTTTGTGTGTAGGCTCAGATCCACGAGCTGCAAAGACAGGAAGGTCGTTGATGGCATATTTGAACTATTTATCCTAGTTTTGAAGTGTACAGAAAATACCCATTTATGTTCTCTGCCATATCTTCAGTTACATAAGTCAGTGTAGCTCTATTAATTGCATTCTGAGTGGTCTGACCCATCCGGTCAGATCCATCCCAGCACTGGGTCCCCCACTGTAGGTTGTACTAATGCAGCTGTAGCTGTCAGGTCAAAGTGTAAGACTGCAGGCATGCCTGGAGGCCCACCTCTTTTCTGCTCTCTGAACAGAGAAGTAGTGTACGCTTTGAGCACCTGGCTCAGCATAGATGCCAGAGGCACAGTTGGCTGTTAGGACACTACCCTGCTGTTCCCCATCTTCTTTTAGGAAATGGCAACAGGGTGGCTTCAACATACGGGTCACCCTGAAAATGAAAATGCACCAAAATAAGAAAAGTCAAGAGAGAACAAAAGGCTCCTCTCTTTTTTTTTTTCTTTTTTTCCTTAAGATGCATGGAAAGAGCTATTTTCGTGTTGAAGACTACATTCCAGCAAGCCGAATAGAGAAAATGACCCTGGCGTATATACAGCGAGAGCTTGCTAAATTACATCGTATGAATCATTCCCTATTTGAGGATGAGGCTGAACTAGAATTTTTAAAGGTAACTTGCTATAGCCCAAATGTTATTTATTTATTTTGAGAGAGAAAGCCCCTCTCTATTTACCATTGTCTATGATTTCCTTCTTGCCTGATGCAGTAGGTTTTAGATAACATGAACAAATTTGAATAGTCAACAAAAACCTCATAATTTCATTCTGCTGCAGATACTGTCACTCTAAATAACTTACATCACACTTACATGGTAGGTTTCCTTTCATTGATAGTTAATGCACATTTCAGGGCATTTTCAATATCCTAAAGGTTGATGGAAATTTTCAGCATGTTACCAACATGTCTGGGTTCGAGATGATTATAAATACACCTACTGAATATATTAGAGATTATTATAAAACATGAGAATAAGCACTTTCTTGACTTCTGAAACTACAGCAGCTGTTCAGCCACTTTCTAAACATGTAGTACTTATTTGTTTAAAAATACCTGTGAACCCTGAAGTTAGGAAGGATTTATCTGAAGTATTTTCTCACGTGATTATTTCTCTAGGGCTCTAGAATGTCACAATGATGTGGGATTTAAATTTTTCCCCCCTAATTTCTCCTCCTCCCCCAAACTTCTCTGCTTTCCATCAAATGAAAAATATCAGTAGCGATTTTGCTGCAGTGCTACATGCTTTTATTTATAGCATCATTTTAGTTCAGTTGCTGTTTAATTATGTCAGTTCCTCATCTAACACTGTCGGTGGAATTGAAGAAATAGATTGAAGCTTAGCCTTAATGACAGTCCCATCATGCATGCCAAATCCAATGAAGAAAAGCAGCTTTGTTAGTATCTGTTTCAATGAATAAGTCTGTAGAAGGAGCCAACACATCATACAAAGTGAGAAAGATAGCCCCCATGGCAAGAACACTCAAATTGCAAATATGAAAGGGATTAAAAATTTAAACCCAGATTCAGCTAGTGATTATAGATGCCCCAGTTTTCAGGACCTGAACATTTGTGCTCTGGATAGTTTTTTGAAAAACAGATCTTCTTAAAGTGTTTTATTTTGGTCACTGAAAATCTCTATTCAGAGTTAAAAAAGTCATTTGGGGATTCTACATTAGCTTTCCAGAAAAAAAAAAAAATTAGAATAAACTCATATTGATCTGCAGATCACAAAAGAGGGTGGAAAACCCTCCTCATATTTCATAGTCCTGTAAAGGGTCTGAGTCACATTTTAACATTTTGTGGCCAGGTGCAGGAGGTAGAAAGACAAGCAACAACACCCAGAACCTCTGGGTGAGTTCCTCAGAGTTTCCTCTACATGGTTAGATGGCACGGGCAGAAGATGACTCCTCAGTCCCTTGAAGTATAATCCTACTTAACTTTTCACCCAGCAACGAGCACTGTGCAAGAAAGAAGCAACACTGAAGATCTGTTACTATAGATTTCAGCACTGAAGGGAATTCTGGGGCAGTGAAATTCCCTCAAAAGTCACCACTATATTTAGGTGAGATAATTTGAGGTACTATTTAGCAAACTCTATAACTTCAGATTCTTGGCAATGGAAATGTATAATGTCTGATTTTAAAAGATTATAGCCATGAAGGAATGAGTGTATGTACCTGAGTGAGTTTATTGCAGGCCGGGAGCTGTGGTGTCACTGCAGTTAAGAGTTCCAGTTGGTCATTGCTATTGTAGAAAGGAAACCACACAAGCCCATAACAATGTCAGAGTAGCCCTGGCACCAAAGGATGAGCCGTTTTACTAAGATCATCATATTTGCTGTACCTCATGGTTTCTGGGTTTGCTCAGGGAAACAAAGACACAGAAAAGAAAATGGAAAGAAACAAGGTCTAACAGTAGTCAAGCAGCATTAATCCTGCATGGATTTCTATTCAGAAATGCACACAAGTGCCAAGTAGCTGTAATGCTGAGCACATCAGTGCCATGGAATGTTTAGATTATTGTGCAGGAACCTGCATAATCCTCCTACCTCTTGAAATGAGGTGTGTGGTAAAGTGTAACTTCAGTTGTACGCATGGAAAATGAATGCATGTAATGGATCTATGACACACCAAAGTGAGGTGATGATTCTGTGAGGCAGTAGGTATGAAAATTTGGTAAGGGTTTTCAAAGGTTTCTTGGCAGAGTGAAAGAATATTCAGTAAAGACACTCAAACCTATTTCCTCTCCCATCTACCTCCCTTTTCTTCCCATGCCTCTTTTTGAATAATGCATGGTAAATGCACTTTTTCTCTACAAGGTGACTCAGCAACTTCCTGAATACGGAGTGTTATTCTATCGTGTGTCCCAAGAGAAGAAAGGAGCAGGAGGGGACATCATCCTAGGAATCTGTGCCAAAGGCATCATTGTGTATGAGGTGAAAAATCACACAAGAATTGCCAGTTTAAGATTCCAGTGGCGTGAAACAGAGAGAATTTCAGCTCATGTGAGTTTTAACCAAGTGACTTTCTTCTCCACTCTACCACTTTGCTCCCATTCTGCCTGTCACTTGTATAAATTTATTGCATTCAGAGCCAGAATTAGATTCATTCTGTAAAGGCAAGTCCTTTTTGAAAACAGTCTAAAATCAAGGATGTGGATACCAAGACATCCAGTTATTAGTGAAGTTTAGTTCTGGAGTTTTTTGGCAATGCTGGAGTCAAATTACTATGAAACTGAATAAGCTGGTGTTGACTACTACAGAGACTATGTCAAACCTCTTTACAGCATATTCCATATTCATTCCTGACTTGTCTCTACTTCTCTCTCTCTCCTTTTGTTTTCCTACCTACATCAGGTCATGGGATCACGTCTCCCTCTTCCCAGATCTCATTATTCCCATCCTCATCTCTCAGTATCTTTATGTCTGTTAACAAACTGGTATTGCTGACAAGAGTGTGATCCCTTCTAAATGGTATTCTGCCATCAGAGATATATCAATCTACCATCATACAGTGTAGGTGTCAACCTGCATTATGCATTTCCCTGCCTGTTTGCTCTCCCAAAACGGCCCTTCTGCCCCTTGAAGATATTTTCATTTTCACATTAAATTGGTTTAATCATTTTAACATCTGTAGAGCCAAATTTTGCCAAATCGCTCAACCTGCTCTCAATGCAGTCAATGTCCAAAGGCTCTTAAATTTTGACATAGGACAGTTATGATCCCAATGACAGACACCTCATTAACAACTACTGAATTTACTATAGACATTTACTGAAGCACACATGAAGCAAGCTGTGCTTTTTTTTTCCTTGTAGAGAAAAAAATTCATGATTGAAAGCAGCTTCAGTGGCAAGAAACACACCTTCATTACTGATACAGCAAAGACATGTAAATATCTGCTGGACCTCTGCTCTGCCCAGCACAAATTCAATGCACAGATGAATTCTAGGCAACTTCGGCAAACTTCATCAGGTGAGGTATAAGTGCACTTTCATTATTCAGGCCATAGGACAAGGTTAGGTTTTAGGAAAGGTGCATTCAGTGAAACTGAGAATCAGCCACATCAGTTTCACTGTGCTTCAGCTTCTCGTTTGCAGACTAGAAAATAATGTTAGAGGTGTGTAAGTCTAATTTACTGTGTGCATGTGAGTGGGCATGTGCGGGGGTGGAGAGGGGTTCTCTGATGATAATAAGTATGTAGCTAAATTCAGATTTTTTTAAAAAGCATGATTACACTTTCCTTCAGGAAACCTGCTGAGAATTCTGAAGAAACGTATCAGACTTACTCCAAATGTAACCTGAGAAATGCTCCACACAAAGAGTAACTACAGTAGTGCCCAGATATGCTGGAGCTGAATTTACTTAACTTACTTGTCTTTGCGTAAGACAAGTGTTCAACCCTACAGTTCAGTCCCAGGACAAAACCACTAAACCAAAGGCACGTCAATCATGCTCACTCAACTATGTAGCTGCTTGCTGCTCTTATATTAGGTTTTGCAGTGTCTGTGGAAGATAGGACTAATACCTCCTCAGACTTCATATTTCCCATAGTTTCTAAGACAAGGTTCTAAGCAACCCATGGCAGTTACACAGCACTTCTCACCCACAGTTTCCAGCATGCTCTGTAAAGGTGGGTGAGGATCATTATGGGGAAACTGAGGCACATTAAAAAAAAAAACACCAGCCTAAGCTGACAACTGTCATCACTCTTGACTTCAGTGAAGCAACATGAATTTTCACTAGCTGAGGACTCATCCATTGCCTTAAACAGATTAATGACAATTTACAACCACTGAGTATTTGACCCAGTGAGTCATAGCAGTAGAATCAAGTGTCATGCCTTATCTGTTGGGATACTCCTTTCTCTAGTAAAACTCTAAAAGTGTTGGCAACAAATTATATCATGGGATGTAACAGAATGATTGATATATTGCTTCTTTCCCACTAAAATTATTTCATGAACAGTGAAATTCCACCTGCATAAATTTGTTACCACAGAAAAAGGTGTTAGGATGGTATTTAGGTTCAAGGCACCTTTTGTTGCTTGGGCTCCTGTAGCTTCAAACATAACTTAGTGGGACCGTGATTTGCAGCATATAAATGATTGCTAATAGTGAATCTGACAGTTTCCTGTGTCACATTTGCTTGTGGTAATATATCTTAATAAAAATTACTACATTCCATACATGCAGGGAGAACAAAAGATTGAGAGCTAAGAAAATTATAACCCGAGTCCTGATTACAAGCATCCGAAATCACTGAAAGAAGCCAGATTTACACAAACCATGTGACTGCAGGTTCTGAGGTTCGATGTGTGCTTGCTGTCCCAGAAAAAAAGGCTTTGTGAAGGCAGTGACAGACAGTAGTTCAAAATGCTGCTGTTGCCACCAGAGCAAGGCTGTAAGACATTATAAGGCTCTTTCTGCATGAGGGAAACTCTTCCTTCTGCTGCACTGTTCAGATATATAAGTCACCATCTCTACAAAACTTGCTAGCAACCCCCTACTTTGAAATCACCATGGCAACTCTCAGACTGTGCTAATACTGTGGACAGTTAAGCCTTCTGATGGCTCAACAAATGCCCCTGATCAAAGTCACTGAGGAAAGAGGGAGCCTAGGCTTAATGCTGCAGAGAAAACTGCATTCAGGATAATATTTGTTAAGAAAACACACGGGAGGTCAACTGTCATGTACAAGCAGAATTAAAGCCCATATTTGTGCTAGCCTGTACCAAGCAGGGTTCTTGTTTTACTTTCCAATGTGTCTTCAATTGCCTGCTGCCCCTCTCTCCTTCAAATCCCCTCTCCAGCCCACCAGCTGCGAACCTAAATAAATTAACAATGCCACCTCCAGCACTATCTCGTTTCAGGGAAATAAAATCTTTTGAGAGGTTAGATTTGTATATAGCAGAGCCCAGACATCATTAAGCAAGTAGATTTCACACAGAAGTGGAAAATTGGACAGCAAGCGTTGCCACCAAGATGGTCTCCTACTCAACTTCACTTGTGCAAATCGCTCAGAGCAAACAGGCAGCTCCTTGGCCCCTCTCTGAACTTAAGACACCATGTGTTAGTAGAGCTCCTGTCTTCTCAGATGTGTGTATATTGGAGTGGTGGGCCTGTGAAGGATGGGAAACTACCAACCTGCCTAATTCAATCTCTGACAGACAGATATTTCTAATACACCAAACGCTTACAGAGATATTCAGGTTTAAATTATACAGGGTTGTACATTTCATTTGTCTTTGTGGAAAGTGAACATGCAGTATAATTCATAGAAACTGAATCTAAATGCAACATATACTTTCTATGAAAGAAATGGATCGGAAACCCTTTCCACTCACTCCAAGGCCTAGATATCCTCAAGGATACCAGAACAAATATATCAGTGATGTCAATCTTTTTTTCTCCATGTTCAAAAGGTTGGACAGAAAGCACCTTTGAGCTTAAAAAGATGGGATAATATCACTGGATTTATCTTTTCTTCCTACCCCTCTCTCCCTTCTTATTCAGAGGAAAGTAAATTTGTGGAAATAGACAAATCAAATTCTGCGTATGCAGCTCAGCGTGAACACCTTGCTCTGATTCAGAGACTGTCTCGTTCAGAGAATGTGCTCTATGCAGCAAACATGGAAAACCTTTCTGCTGGGATGATGAGCAAATCTTGTGATAACCTCAGTGTAGAAACCAACAATAGGACTAGAGAGAAAAGCAATCTTGGCAGGTAGGTTTGCTTTTTCTTCTAAACGTGTGTAAAAATACTCAGTCATAGACTATATCATTGCAAACCTCTATGGTAAACTGTGAGGCAGACTTTTTTTTTTCAGTCTTTATTGTGGTCACACCAGAAGGCCTGGGGGTCCATGGTGCCAGCAGTAGTGCAAACACAGGCAGGAAACTAACAGTCTAACAGATAAGAACTTGAAAAAGAATGACATTTAAGTTTGTACCAGACTCAGGAATGAACCACTTAATGGGTTATGGAAAAGGATAAAAATAAGGGAGAATAAAAGTAAAATCTTTAATGTCCGTGTATCTTCTCTGGAAATGCCAGCATGCGAACTGAATGCACAAAGGAAGCTGGTTTTGAGCAGGTCTTACCTAACTGATTCCTCCATGTATAAGTGCGCAAATCATAGAGAACAGTGTAAGAACTTCTCTCCCTTTTCATTTGCATTGGTACATTCACCAGTGTAGGCGGTTACTATAGCTGCACACAGTCTCAAGGCCTTTGATGAATTCTAGTGCCTTTTAGAATACTAAGAGTTAGAACACAGCCAAGAAGAACATGAACTACCAGGAAAACTTTCAGACGTGGTTTTGTCTAAATAGACAGCAGGGCTAAATGAATCATGCTGAGGCTATGCTGTGTTTTCCTGATGCCTGTACTCAGCTCAGAGAAAAACACAGGGGGAAATCAGTCGGTGTGAGTGGTCTAATGGCAGCTGTTATTTGGAAGCAAATGCTGGCAAGGATAAACTACCTCTCCACTACAATGAAATGTGGGCCAGAAAGCAGAATACTCGTTGAAAGGCTATAAACGTGCATTCCCAACTTGGCTCTGACAGACTAATGACAATGAAGAGTGCTAAATACCATTGCTGATTTGTTATTGTAAAGCAGTCTTCATTTCCTGCTGTGCAGATCCACATCAGGGCTATCCCAGTCAGAAACGCACCTCAATTTGAACGGAAAGCAAAGGAGTTATGACTACCTCTCTATCCACTCAACTCAGAACACAATCAGTGGTGAGTATAATAATCATAGAGAGAGAGCACCCTTCCATATTTATTGTTTCAATAGGTGGAGACCAAAATATATTCTACTTACAGATTAAAGAATATCCTTTTGAACTTCTAGTCCTGGGAATTAACCCAGAGTTTAGCATGACAAGCTGTTTTCTTCCCTTTCACTCCTGCTTTCCAAAAGGATCAGTGGTAAGGGACTTAATGATAAAATTATTCTATCAATCGTGCCTAATGTTCTTCAGAGACTTAGTTCAGTACACCCAGGACTCTTACATGGGGCAATATCCCTATGCTCAGAGGTCATCATTTGGTTTGCAATTGAGATCAACCCAATTAATAATACATGAGACAACATAGGCTCCAGGTCCTTCCTCTGTTCTTGTATCTGCATGACACTAATTGGAATAAGAACTGGACACCTAATTTTCTAACAGAAGCCATGTTGCATGCACCCAGTGAGCAGATATATGGAATACAAAGCTATGATTATTTGGTTAGTTAATTTTAAAATTAGAACTGGACTTTAAACACACTGTGGCAATTGCACAATATTAAGTCGTGTTAACATTACAAAAGTCGCCATCACAATCAGTGCTGATTGGATTGCACCTACAGAGTCAAAAAAGCCTACAGGGCCAAAGGGTAGAGTTTCCAAAGGAACCCGTAGGAGATTTTGTGTCCACATCACCCTTATGTTCAATGGGCACTACATGCCTTTCTCTTTAGATATCCTAACCTTAATAAAAACATTGCAGATAAATGCATAGTCTTCCAGAAAGGAACATTATAGGAAGAGCTTACACAGCTACTGTATGTATACTTGTCTAAAGAATGCAAATTTCCAAACACTTGTTTGAGCTTCCTTCCTCAATTATATTGGTTCAAAAGTAATGGTAATGTTGAAAAGAAGGACAAAATATATTTTTCTTTTTTGACACCCCAGTTTTGCATACTATATGAATCTACTGTCTCCCTGCATTAATCTGCATTTATTCTAGCTGTTTTGTTTCTGCAGCACCTGGATCACCAGCCATCCAAAAGGAAGTTTTGCTAAGTGGTCTAGAAAGAGAAATCATATGTGTCAGCCTGAAACGTGACCCTAAGAATGGATTTGGTAAGGAAAGAACATGAATGTCATGTTTGTTACTGGGACTGGCAGATCCTGGTGTTAGCACTGATACTTGCTGACTCAAGCTGGGCAAGATTGTAACCTTCTTCACCTGATTCATTCTTCTTATAGAATAAAACTACCAATCTTTGTGAAGGACTTAGAATTTCCAAAACTGAAAAGGGCTAAGCACATAAATCAAGATCACAATTTTTTCAGAGGATTAACTAAGGCCACAGAGGTCAAGAGGACCAAGTGCTAAGAGTAGAATGAAAGGAACAAGGGTCTAGTTTCATTTCTGAACTACACGCACAGTGATTTTATTTATCTTAGACATTACACAGAGGGAGATGATGTTCTGCAAACCTTTCAGGTATTGCCTGTGGGGGTGCAAAATATGTACACAAGCATAACATTAATGTTTCCTGACTTTTGGATTCTTATTTGGATAACATTTTTGTTATATAATACACTATCGCACTGTATCTTGTTCTTGTGGATGAATTCAGAGGACCATCAGGTTTCAGAGCTGACCATTAATACAATTAAATGTCAAATTTCTAAATGGTGCAGGTCTGTGTGGAATATCCTGATCCCAAACCCAACTATTCCACCAGTGAGAAGAATATATTCTGCAATAAGCAAAAGATTCTGACATAGGATAGTGAAATTGAACTACTTGACAATTTTCTTAGATATCTCTTACATATCCATTAGAAGTTTACATGGCCCGCCTCAGAGGCCCCAGACTACATGACGTAGAACAACATTTGAATTTATCTAATGAGCTTTTATACCATTTTCCTCGTGCAGGTGTTAAATACTGGGGTCCACATAGTTTATGACTCTTGTAAGAAAGTAGCTGGAATCTTTAAAGGTCCTAAGCCAGGAAAGTATTCTTATAGAGAAATTATATTTAAATAGTCACCAAAGTCACCAGCACACTTTAATTATAACATGAGTTTAAAGATCTCCCAAATCAAGACCTTGATGCCATGTAGATTAGGGCTCCCCATTCTCCAGACCATGTATAAAACTTGCACCATTGGAGTAAAAGCCTTTTGTGCTCTTAAGGTTCATCTTTTCTAATACTGCCAGTGCCTCTGCATTCTCATGCTATCTAATTTTTGCAGGTTTTGTAATTATTGGAGGAGAAAATGTAGGAAAATTAGACCTCGGTATCTTTATCGCTTCAATTATCCCCGGGGGACCTGCAGACAGAGCTGGAAATATCAAACCAGGTCATTGTCCTTAGTTTTTAATTAGAATTAAAATACTTTTGTGGTTTAAAGTTAGCTACTCTGGATTTATTTCCCTATTTAGATGTGCTTTGTCTTGTTTTTATCCTTTTTTTTTGTTTAAGGAGGACGACTCATCTCTGTGAATAATATTAGTCTCGAGGGCGTTTCATTTAATTCTGCAGTTAAAATCATACAGAATTCTCCCGATGAAGTAGAGCTCATCATCTCTCAACCCAAAGGTATAAAGGCAAATGCTTTGCTGGCTATGGAATGCTAAGAGTTAACTCAGGACACTGGTATTTATTAGGCAGTGGGATGTAGTAGTACTTTCTTGCTACTCGGTGCCAATTATAACAACCATAGGCTAGCAATGAAAATAGTCAACTTCTAGTAGGTGTCCTGTGATGTCTATTCTACAGTCAGTGTGGAAAACATCTATTATGGGCTGCATTGCTGAATACCAAGGGAGTTTTGGCATTTCTTTCTCTGATACAGAATCAGAGTCCTTTGCGGTTATGAAGCAAATACGTTCCTCCACACACTGTATTTTACAATGACTGACTCATTTTATAGATCTGATTTCAAAACCAGTTGATGTAGGAAGTTATTACTTTGTCCTCCTGTGCTGTAGTATAATAATATTTGCCTTCAAGTTTACTTACTGTTTGCATTCAACAATGTTTTATTTTGGTATGGCTTTACAGACATGTATGAAGAAGGATTAAATGAAGAAAAGAATTTATCAAGAGGAAACAGCACTAGTGGATCTGAGGTCTCTTGTGTAGACAGTAGGAGAAAAAAGATTCAGGATTGTCATACAGCTCTCCCCAAAGAACAGGACATAAATATAGATGAACTTGAGAAGGCTCTTTCGTGGAGTTTAGCACCAAATTTGGGCCCTACTATTCCAGTTCCTTCAGCTGATAGCCTGCATGTGGAGGTAACCAAGATTTTAATGCTGTTCAGTAATATTAAGCCCAGCATGCATCTTAACAACCTGCCAGCTATATTAAGAAAGGAAAGTAACAGAGAAATTAAAAAAATGAGGAAAGGAGAAAGACAAGCTTGGAAGATGTTGCTTGTTAAATTACGCTGGAAATGTCAAAATGATAGACATGTAGAATACGTGAAAAAAAAATAGGGAAACCCTTCCACAAAATGTTATTAATTTAATGTTATTAAAGGATCTCCCTTTTCCAGTGGAGGTACAAAATTTTGATTATTTTCTTGCTGCAGTCTCTTAAGTTTTTGACCAGACACAGAATAGCAACATTTTGTGTCTAATTTCCTACTATTAGACAGCTTCCTATCTATACTCAGTTTATGCACATTTAGACAGATCCTATTTTAAGTAACATTAGTGTAAGCTTGAAATAATGTCAGGGATATAAATTATACCACTTCAGGCTTACAGTGACAGCAGGATCAAACCCTTTATATCTTCTGGTAACTCTCTCATTTTTTTTTATTTTTTATTCCTTTTCCCACCTTTTTTGTTGAGATGCTGTAGTCTCATTGGTGTTTATATTTTTGAGACAGGAAGTTGATTCTTCACACTTACCATCTCCATCTGAAACCAACACAAAGGAAATCTATACTGTGGAGCTTGTTAAAGAAGACGGGACTTTTGGAATCAGTGTGACGGCAAGTGTTACTGTTAATCTTTCAGTGCGTCTGTCAAACTGTTACACGACCAAGAGACACACAGGGAACTGTATTTATGTGGAACAATGATAGAAGATAGGCTGATAACAAAAACTGTTGGCATGGCACGTTTCAAACCTAAGTGTCCAATTGATTGACAGAGAAAGCATAAAGTACTGTCTCTGCTCATTCCCCAGTTCTTGCCTACAGAATCTGTGAAAGAAATGTGCTGGCATAAAGCTCGTGGCATCAAAAGTCCTTTTCATCCTCACTCAAACTGAGAACAAGACCTACCACTTGAAAGTGGAGTTTGGTCACGGATGGATATAGCCAAAGCCTCTGGAACATGAAGTGATTCAAAGAATTGTCCACATCATGACTGGTTTTGCTGCTCTCCTGGAGTTCCTGGAACTCAAAGGCTGTGTCTGTACAAGCAGATAACACAGGACCATGGCACGGGCTCAAGCAGTGGCCCACAGACACTGTTTAATTGTTGGCAGCCCCGGATATGGCTTTGGCCTGTGCCTCAACAAGCAGCATAAGAGAAGCCATCCCATGCTGGGGGGCTGAAAGTTTGGCTGTGTGGACTCAAGATATACTATGCCTCTTACTCTGAAGGCCAGAGAAAGGGTCCTAGCCAATTTCATTTCCTAATATAAGGAAATACAGTTCTCCTTCTATTTAGAGGACGAGAGAAAGCAGCAGTGAAAAGTGCCACATTTGAATAATAATTCCCTGTCCTGTTTATCAAAGTTGAATTTATCCCTCCAGGCTGAGCTGCCTTTACAGTCCTTGCTGAAATGGAGTGGGAAACAACAGCCATTTGATAGCCTGCAGAAGAAATTGAGGGCTGCTTTTTCATCTGCATTTGGCCAGGGGATGTAGATGGGCAGAACATGATTCTTAGGTTAATCTGGAATTCCTCTGAGCTGCAGGCTCTCAAGTGGCTGCACAAGTTCAGGTCCCTGCTTTACAAATTGTCTGAAAGATTAATAGTTGCTGAATGGATGTTGCATGGTTTGGAAGCTGGGATAGAGACTGACTGAAAGATGCAACCCCATCTGTATGTTAGCACAGGGAAAACTTTATGAACATTTAGTGCATGTTTTTATGTAGGCACATAGAAACACATTGCATTTTCCTGACAAAACGAGATTACTGACTAGGGAAGTATATTGCAACTAGATGGGACTTTGTAGTAACATAATCTTTGCTTTTTTTCCTATATTTAAAAAAAAAAAGTAGTTCCTGAAGCAGTTTCTTTGCAATGGAGGTGTAAGATGCTTTGATTTTTATCACAGGAAGAACATGTGAAGACTCCACTCTAATCTGGGGTCATATGTTTTGCAGGGTGGAATTAACACTAGCGTGCGTCACGGTGGGATATACGTGAAGTCAATTATTCCCAGAGGACCAGCAGATAAGGATGGACAAATAAAGATAGGTAACATGTCTGGCAGTAAAACTCTGGGTTCGATTGTTAGGGTGGAATGCTTGCCACAAGGACGATGAAACACATTTGGGATTGGAGGTCATACAATTGTGGAACATAATATGCAGTCCATCATCCTCAGCCTGTCCTTGTACTACATCTAGATATCCCACTGAAAAACCATGAGCCTCATACCAACATTGTACAGTTACTCTCTGTAGCTGCACATCAGTCTAGTGACTTTGACATCTACTTTCAGTGTTGCTGTGATAACCAGATACTATCACTGCATTCAGTTATGGAATACCCTGCTATGTTTTAAGTGCTAGTTATAGAATGCTGTACAGCAAGCAGTATTGCTACCATACAAAGTAACATAATTTGACACATGCAAGCATGAAGATCTATTGCAATGTGGGTAGCCTCAAGGCTTACACCCATTGAACTTGAACATCAAAGCAACTTGACCCTTTTGTTTGTTTTCTTTTGCCTCAGGTGATCGTCTGCTGGAAGTAGATGGCATCAGCCTCTGTGGCATCACCCACAAAGAGGCTGTGGAACACCTTAAGAAATCTGGCCAGGTTTGTACAACAGCAGAGCTCATTAAGATACCCAGCAGAATAAACTGCACTTACTATGAAGCACAGTTGCAAAGCTGGGCAGAAAGAAACATGCCCCCACCTCAGCCCATCCAACCCCATTCTCCTAAAAAGAAAAGTAAAAAGACTTAGGGTTCACTGTGTAGTGTGTAACTGGAACCTGTTCATCCTCATTTTAGATTGCCAAGCTGGTTCTAGAAAGGGGAAACTACCTATTGGCAGAGCCATGCCTGACTGCTAATGACAGAAAGGAGGACCAATGTGCAGTTGTTTCTGTGGCAACATCCTTCACAGATGGTACCAAGGACTACTGCTTTTTGACAGATGGTGAGCGATAAAAAAGGAACCCAGGGTGACTTCTTACAATGTGTAAGAAAGGAATGAATGAAAATAATTTTATGAAATTTATGTGGGTTGGAAGGAAAACTGCATACTGAATAAAAATGTAATGGGCAATATTAATGGCTTTATCAAAAATCAATTCTGAGCAAATTATTTCTGATATACTTAGAGTTACAGTTGCTAGATATAGCTGAATTTATCTTAGGCATAAATAGTGTGCCTCTCAGCCTTCATGAGATAAGGGCTGGCAGAGGACATCCCTGTCTGTACTCTAGAGCACTCTCAGGCAGGAGGCAGCTGTGTTGATGGTATCAGTCTGTTACCCAGAGAGAACCGCCAGCACAACTGCTGATGCTGTGTCAGTGATGAAGCTAGGGTGAACTGCTGCCCTGGGGCCAGGACTGGGGACTGCCATCACTTCATTTCTTAAAAGCAGAAGATTCAGAGATCTCTTTCACTGAATTTAGCCAACAAATAAATGCTGTATCTTTTACTGTAAGGCTGTCTCATAAACACCAAGTCTGAACCATACTTTCCCATGGGGCAGTTACTCCTCTACACTGCCCGTAGCAGAATGGGGTTCAGCTGCAAGTATGGTATTTGGGAAAGGGCTGATCTCTTGTTCTTATCTGGAAAGAGTAGTAGCTCTGATTCTACTTTATGCTGGTTAGGGCAGGATCCAAACATCAGGCAGCTACGGAATACAGCTACAGATCTACTCAATGCTTACAGAAGAATGTCAGAAAAGGATAGCATTTGAACCTTTTTATGTTGGTAAAAAAGGCTTCCTCCTTTATGGGCTTGTACCAGGTGGCATAAAGTCTGTGAACACACGGTGGAATAGAATCCAGTTCTCCCCATTCGGCCTGTGCGATTTCAAGGGCTCACATAAGTTAAAGGAACACCAAAGCCTTCTTTTGCCATTAGTATCAGTAGCTCTACCTCTGCAGCTCACAGGGAAAAGGTCTGCTGAGGGTATAATTTACATCAGTTCCCTAGGGGGTACATATGCCACAGCTCCCACTCTTTTTCCAATCCCTGTTTTGAACAGATAATACGTTTGAAGTCAAATTGACAAAGAATTCTGGAGGCCTCGGCTTTAGTGTTCTGCAAATGGAAGGAGATGCTTGTGAACACTTTGAAGGAGCTATTGTCAGAATCAAACGACTGTTTCCAGGGCAGCCAGCTGAAGAGAATGGCGAAATTGAAGTCGGAGACATTATTTTAGCTGTGAATGGGAAATCTGTTCAAGGACTCTTATATCAGGTACCAGGCAGTACTATTACTGGTACTCCAGATGGGTAACATGTTAATAAAGACAATGGGATGAAACTGCTTTTAAACTTAGTTATCACCAGAGGGAGTCAGAATTTGCATATAATGAATCTGATTTCTATGTAGGATTGTTCTCTAGAATTCTTCTGGAGAATTTCCTTCCTAACAGAATTCTTACAGAGAATATCTTCTGCTATTTAACTTACGACTTTCTACTACTGATGCACAAGGTCTATTCTTAGATGCACACCAGTTGTTAATTAGTTGGAGTCTTTGTTGGTGTTAAGCATAACTGGAACATTTTTTCCCTGTGGTCATTTGTGCTTCGTAATGTCATGCTAAATACCATGCCCCAGATTCAAATCTCTACCAGGTGAGGTAAATGCAGTGTAACTTTTTTACCTGGAATGAGAAATTCTATACTCAAATGAAGAAATTAAACAGTAAAAAAGGACTACATATGGATTTATTTTTTTCAATGTAATCTTTTCACCTTATGAAAAATCCCAGTTTTGTATATGAAAATGCATTGAATAGATAAGAATGGTAACAAACAGAAATGATGAAATCATGCAATTTTCCCACTGACAGATCATTCATATCATTAAATAGCTAGGGCAAAAGACAAAGTGCAGTACGTCCTAGACACCTGGGGGCTGCTGTAGTTGTACTCCTTTTTTTTTTTCTGACTTGAAGTCTGTCCTTTTCCAGCACTGTCTTGCTCTCTGACATACAGCCTTTTTACTCAGTTTGTGCAGAGGGGCACATGGGGTGTTTCGGCCTAGAGCATCCCGTCCCCTGTTCCCCCCCCCCCCCCCCCGATTAAGTATTTAATCTCCCACTATAGTTGAAAGCTGAATGCCACTGAATAGATGTTATGTCAAGGAGGGACTTTGAGAAAATCTCCCTTTGGTTATGTCAATATGGCAGTCTGTGGAGCTGTGCTAATATAATTGACTGAAGGTATATCCCTGCCCTGTGCAGTTTGAATGAATTTATCTGTAAAACTTGTTTTCTTTAAGAAAAGAAAAAGAATTAATTTAAACCCACGTGTCTGTTGGTGAAACAAGAGTTTGTAAACAGAACTGTCTTTGCATTAGATATACATTCACATAAAAACGATGGTGCACTTATACGGCAATCATACAGTAGTGAATTTTGGCCCCCAGACACTGCTGAGAGGCACAAATACTAGGAATTTGGCATTCACAATAAAAATTGTCTCCATCCCGGTTGGTAAAATGACATGTACTATAGGCTGTTCCATAAGAAATCTAATATTCCTTCTTCATGCTTAGGAAGTCCTGCACTTGTTGAGAGGAGCTCCTCCAGAAGTCACACTACTACTTTGCAGACCACCAAAAGGTGTTCTTCCAGAGATAGAGCTGAGTGCCCTGGTAAGGCAAAGCTTCTTTCAGTAAACTTACTTCTGTAAACCTTGAAAAACACTCCTACGTTTTCTATCCAGTCTTGAACAAGGCAACCTTCCCTTTCCTCCAAGGCCTTCTATTCCATTTCTTTCCTTTCCCAGCTTCAACTCAACCTCTAGAGTTCAACTGATTCTTCCTTAGCAACCAAAATAATAGAACACCGACAGATGCGAAACATGTTTATCCCAGTCCAATAACTTTTAAATTGCAGTACTCTAACTGGAGTGAAACAGCACATTCCGAAGCAGATTTAGCGATACTTCTAAAAATGCTCTACTAGGTCCTCAGCCAGAAACTGCAGATGTTCTCAACTGCAGCTATTATAACTCATGGGCATGAGGTAGATATATTACTCCCAAAAGCCGAGAGGAAAATAAAGAACTTCCTATCCAGGCTACCTCTTAGCAAATTTAAATAAATTAAATAATGATTTCAACTGGTTATTCAGCTTCTTATTGACAGTTAGCAGAATCTGCAGGGGAGAAAGAAAAAGAAAAAAATCAAAAACCAAATAAACAGTAGAGACTGCAGAGACTAAAACAGTGCCATTAGGTGTGCTAGCATTATTCCTGCTTCTTGAACACATTAGTCATGGACACATATACAAATACTCTTATAATGAACACGTATTTACATTACTCTTGCTCCATGCAGAATGGCCCACTCATGGTTCCTGTCCCACCAGGACTTATAAGAGCTGTCAGGACCATCTCCAGATAACAAACTGGCTCCTGTTGCTCTCCTGCAATGTGACCTTTGCTGATTTCTACGGTCAGTCACACAGGAGTCAAATCTGGAAGCCATTTCTACACAATGAAGATAGTATAGACAAAATTGAGGCATGATATGAAAAGAAATAAAAAGTAGCCACCTCTAGCAAAGAATTCATTGGGAAAAGTGAACTTGTGTAGTGGTTCCTTGGCTGGAACTCCTGAAAAATGTGGAAAATAAGCATAAAAACAAACCAGTTATTTAGTGAGAGAGGACTTCCCTCTATTTTTTCCCCTCCCTTCCAGGTACCATTTGATATTTTCACATTCAGATGCTTATTGATATTGCTTCTTCAAATTATTTTCTTCTTAAAGAAAAGAAGGTGGGAAATACAAAAGGAGTCACACTAACCTTTCTGTTATTTTGATAGACTCCAGCACCATCTCCAATTAAGGAGTTTGTAGCAGAAATGCCAGGAAGTACAGAGGTAGGAAATAGTATGGATCAGTCTACTAGTGATGGAGGTAGTACCTCTCCGGACCTCGAAGACTGCCTGGATTCTCCAGTGGCAGCAGATTTCAGTGAGCCTCCTGAAGAGGACAGCTCAACTTACGAAGACCAGGAAGCTGAGTTTCAAGAGAAGCCCAAACAGAAACTCATGGCTCCTGGGGAAAATTTCTATAAGCATCTTTGGAAGTTTCATCAAGAAGCTGCCAGTTCTGAAGTCTTCCACTCGCTAGAGGAAGAAGTGAAGCAGAACTGCTACTCACCATGTGAATTTGGATGGGCCAAAAGGTAGGGAATACCAAAATCTGCTCTGCAGCCTTTCCTTCAGCTCTTAGAATTTTGAAAGTGAATTGCTTAGGTTTAAGTACAGGGCTATCTGCCCCTAATCACCACTGATTACTGAAGATGTTTTTTTTACCATCTTATTCTGACTATCCTAATCTGCTGTTTCTGTTCACTCTCATTTCACTAGATTTTTCCGTAAGTCTGCATTGCAAGACAGTTGTATGAGTGCTGCACTACTGTAATCATTTATGCTGTTCAGCTGAAGCTACCCGCAGTTTGAAATCAGTGGAAAGGCTGTTGTTGACTTAAATATGAACCAAAGACTTTCTTACTTGTTATATGATCTTCTCATTTCAATTTTCACAGACTTGACTTAAATAGGCACCAAAAATTTCTTTCTTATTGTGTGATCTTTTTTTTTCTCTGAAAAACTTTGAAATGAAAAACAAACTCAGAAGACAAACCACGATCAAGGAGAAAAAACCAAACAGTTATTTTCCAGTCGTCAGAGGCCAATAGAAGCTCTGAACCAGAGCGGTTATACAATATACAGGGGAGTTATACAATATATAGACAGTCAGATTCCATTCCTGAGTGTCACAGCACTAGCTGACTGCAAGTCAAGTGGGGCCATAATGGCAGTTCATACTTTTAGCTCCTCTCTCTTGAGAGGAGAAGCTTTACTCGCATTCATGAGTGAAGCTGCTGCGTACATATATGCTTCTCTACAACTGAGAATAAAACGAGCAGAAATGTATCTGTAGCAAACATATTTGCCAAGAGATACATTTTCAACAAAACTAAGTTTATTGTGGGAAAAACATCAATTCCAAGAAAAGTTTTGGATTATTCCCAAGAAGGAAATTCTGAAATAAATTTTTTTGTTTGATACATTCTCAGTATCATTTAGTTTCAAGCTTTTGCATTTTCAAAAGGCAGCCAGAGCAGTTTAAGATGGTATGCATTTTAAACTATATTTTAAAAATAATCTCAGTTTAAATGATCCTTCCAGCTAAAAACATACAAAAAACCCCATAAGGAAATAGACATTAATGAAGGATTTCGTTTTGATTAGTGAAGGAATCTCTTTTCTTCAGATTGCTTAATACTTTTCATGCAAATGTAGAAATATTCTCATATGAATTTTAAGAGTTCCCTGCTCAGGGTTTCACATGCAGAATTCCTTTCACTCTTCTCATCGCTACCAATAAGAAACTTTGAAAAAGCTGCTTTGGAAAGCTTTAGCCCATAATTTTCCCTGTGAAATCCTGGTCCAGAGGTCACAAGACTCCAAAAGAAAGTCTAGCATGTCGGTGGAGCTTATGCATGGACCTGCAGGACAAAGACTCATGTTATTTCCCATGGTGATGTAAAGATGGGCTAGAAGCTGTGCTATGATTAAGCCACTGCTGGCTCATTGCCTTGAGCTTGTGTGGCTCTGCCAAACACCCTTCATACCCTTTGAAGGTCAGTCAGCACTCTACTAGCACGGGACAGCTTCTATAACACACACATTGACCAATTCCCATTTAACATTTTTCTTTCCTGTCTCCATAAGAAAGGAGCAGACTAAATTTGCTGTTATCCTCAAACATTTCTTTTAAGTATCTCAGCCATCTTCCACAGTATTGTTAATGTCTGTTGTCCAGCTATTAAAGCACAAACTGTCAGCTTTGTTCTCAGCTTTGCTGTGCTACTGGAGATGGCCAGCTTCTCATTTCCTCCCTGCACAGACAGAAGCCAACAGACTAGATTGCTTCCCTCACTGAAAGCATACATCGTGAGCCTACAAGTTTTTCTTATTTTCATCGGTATTTCAAAAATACCATCCAAGGCTACTAGCTGTATCCAACCAAAATGCCTGTTTTGCTACTGTGCTTTATAATTTTCTTCTGACTATATACAACTTTTGAAACAAGAGCTTAACACTGGGGATCTTCTGTGATTTCATACAAGACACGCAATTTCTGTTCCTTTTAGTTGTGTATGTTTGCATGGGAGATGACAGACACAGTTCAGTTATATCAGAGAGCAAAAGATCCTAGGCCACCGTTATACATGAAATGACATGGCATCTTTGCTATAAGAAGCATTAATAAAAGCTATGCCATTTTAAGTGTTTTTAAGATCACAGAATGATAGGGATTGGAAGGGACCTCTGGAGATCATCTAGTCCAAACCCCCTGCCACAGCAGGGTCACCTACAGCAGTTGCACAGGATGGTGTCCAGGTGGGTTTTGCATGTCTCCAGAGTCAGAGACTCCACAACCTCTCTGGGCAGCCTGTGCCAGTGCTCTGCCACCCTCAAAGGAAAGAAGTTCCTCCTTATGTTAAGATGGAACTTCCTGTGCTCCAGTTTGTGCCCGTTACCTCTTGTCCTATCACTGGGCACCACTGAAAAAAGACCTGGCACCCTTCCTGTAAGTATTTATAAGCATTGATAAGATACCCCCTCAGTCTTCTCTTCTCCAGACTAAAAAGATCCAAGTCCCTCAGTCTTTCCTCATAAGAGAGATGCTTCAGTCCCCTAATCATCTTTGTAGCCCTTTGCTGGACCCTCTCCAGCAGTTCCCTGTCCTTCTTGAACTGGGGAGCCCAAAACTGGACATAATACTCCAGATGCAGCCTCACCAGGGCAGAGTAGAGGGGGAGGATGACCTCCCTCGACCTGCTGGCCACACTCTTCTTGATACACCCCAGGATGCCATTGGCCTTCTTGGCCACCAGGGCACATTGCTGGCTCATGGTCATCCTGTTGTCCACCAGGACTCCCAGGTCCCTTTCCACAGAGCTGCTTTCCAGCAGGTCAGCCGCTAACATGTGCATGGGATTATTCCTCATAATGAATGAGGTTTAGCAATATTTCAATAAAGATTGATATAAAGAAAACACATACTTTAAAAAAATTGTGTTTCAAGCATTTCTATTAGCTTTAATGGTAAATTTAATGGGAGACAATCCTATAGAGTTCTATAGGATTCTGTAGATTCTCATATAGAGAATCCTATTAGAGTTCATTAATGACAACAGCCAAAACAATATGAAACACAACACATATGATTACAGTCTGGGCTTGAACATCAAAAGTACTGAATACTGTGTCTCCAATATAGTGGAATAAAATCAATAATAATTTTAATTCAAGTAATTGAACAAATCTGTTGATTTCTGTAGGACAACTCTTACGCTTCAAGGCAAGTATAAGAATAAAAGCAAGTTACAAATAGAAGCCAGGACTTGTATTTTTTAATGGTGAGACAGGAATAATTTTATATTTCATGTTTCTGATCTGTGGTCTAGTTACTAAGGAAGGACCTGTAGGAGCCAGGAATGTGGCTGGCATTCCTTTTTCAAGAAAATGCAAATATGAAAATTGTAGTAGTATTATAATATGCAAAGAACTTAATTAACTTATCTGGTAAGTGGTATATGGCAGATGAAATAATTAGTGGTCTAGGAATTGTCCGTTTACGCTTTTCAAGAAGCAACCAAAGTACTAATTAACGCCTTAAAGAAAAAAAAAAGAGTGGAAGATTTTGCAAAGGCTGTTTTCAAATTCTACAAGCTTTTTAATCTTTTAACCATCTTTGCAAAATATTGATAACTTATTTATTTTTATAGTAACACTAGAGGACCCAGACAGCAATTTTATACCATAACTAGTACTTCAGTTAAAATTAAAATAAGGTCATGTATAAACTGTAGACTTTTCAGTGGCCATCTAATAAAGCTTATGGAGGAAAACCCCAGCACTGCAATCTTTTTATTTTCCAGCCGCATATTTAATAAGAGTGATGATGACCTATCAAACACAAAATGTATGCCTGAAACACTCTCTCTAACCCCTATTGATGAAGAGTATCTCACTATCAGCTCAACGTCTGTGACCTCACTTTCACGGGGAGGAAGCTCTGAGACAGTCTCCACAGCCATGGCAACCCCACAACCACGAGTTTGTGGTCCATTGTCATCATCCCTGCCTGCTAGAAAGACACACGACAGTGACAATGAATGGGAAGACTTCGAGGAACTAGAGGAAGAGAAGGAAGAAAAGGAAGATTGCACTAGGGTATGTGACAGGCACCAGATTATTTACAGGTAGAATATGACAAGGGAAAGAAACAACTTTCAGAATGCAACATTCTTAAACATTAATTTTAACTCATTATCTATGCTATTTCTGCATGTTTTTTTCACTTTTCTGAACGTCCACGATCTTCAAGTAAAGCAGACCTTCCACTATGCCCAGCTCTCCAGAATTCTTTACCAGTAGCCTTAAGGCCCTCTCCTTGCTCTTGCCATCTTACTATTTCTTCAATGTTCCAGCATTCTGCAGTATTATTCCCAGTGTACAAAGGCCTAAAAGCCCTCTAGTAGCCTCTGAAATTAACTGGAGTTAGCTACTTGGGTTTTTTCTGTCATGTTTTAAACCCATGTGGAAAATAATTTTGTTACAATGATACTACTGTAATGTCCCGATAAGAAAGTATGATCCTTGTGCTAATTACTATTCAAAACATAAGGCTCAGTCCTGCCAAATGCTGAACATCTTGCATTGCTTCTGACACTAATGAGCTCTGAATTCCTACTAATTTGAGAGTACCGAGGACAAAATTGAACTCCAGTGACTTCCTTCAATGGGACAGCAATAGCGATAACAACGATAATCTCTGCACCCTACTATTATAATGCTTGTCAACTCAGAGTACTCCAAGCCTTTCTTTACACATTTCAAATGCCAAAATTCCAGTCCCTGAAGGCATTCTCTGCCTTATTAGGCCCTATCAATCAATCAATCACCATGAAGGTCCACTAGGTAAAAAGAAGTAAAATTAATTCCGGAGCAAGGCAATGACAGATCAGAGAAATCCTTACGTTTGCTCTTATTTATACTGTCTGAGGATCTGATTCCTATCTGTGTATAAAACATAATGGAAGATGTTAATGAAGCAACAGAAAAGCCTACATCAAACATATCTTGTGCTTATTTTACCAGGAGAGAGAGATCTTTGTGACTTTGACAAAGTCAGAGAACAACAGTTATGGATTCTCTGTAGTTCTTAACAAAGTGGACAGCTGCCTGTATGTTGATGAAATCTTGAATGAGCCTGCCCTATCTGATGGAAGACTAAGAAGGGGAGACAGAATCATTATGGTACAGTAATTCTTTGAGTTTATATACAGAAGAAGGTATTTTCAGATCAATGTCATTTAGCTTCAGCATTCTTCCTTTCGTAGGGTCCTGTTTATCACATATTTAGGAATGCAAGTACAAGTGAGCCATATAATAAATGTAATATTGGTGACTTCAGTAGGACAAATTTCAGACTGAGTAGATGTATGACCAGGCAAATAACATGAATCATCTAGCAGCAATGCAAGACTACTGACATATTAAATGACTTCCCAATTAAATGACATAAAGTGAATTAAGGTAATAAGATAGGTGACATAAACAGGATGCAGGAGTTATGTCCTTTGTAATATATGAATAAAGCCTGTTTTCAGCCTGGTTCATCGTCAATTTGTTGCATTAGACTGTCTTCCTTGTTTTTTGCTACAAGACCCTGAGTTTCAAGAAAAAAAAGAGCTATTCTTATGAAAGCTCTGCATTCAGAAAAATAAAAAATCAAAAAAGAAATCTTACTGCAATTTTAACTTGCATTCACTGACATTAAATACCAGCAAAGCAGTAACATGAAAGTGAAAACAAATTTAAGTTCATATGCAAAATTCAGAGTGGAGGGAGAAGTACATGATGGTCAATGAGATCTATGACATCATTTTACTGGTTTGTCATTTAGGTGAATGGAATTGATGTCACATCTTTACCATGCAACGAAGCCCTGACTTTACTGCAAAGCTCTCCTCCTGATCTGCACCTTGTGGTTGGTCGTGCTGACAGTGATCCGCGTCCCTCTATTAGGCCAGATGAGATTCCCGAAATTACTCTGACAAAAGGTGCCAATGGACAGCTAGGTGTGTAGTAAATACTGTGCATGCTATTTTGGACAGGGATTACAGCAATTGTGAGACAATCATAAGCAACCATGGTCTTGGATCAATATGATCCTGAGTGACCTTGACAGCTTTATGCTCTCCTTCATCACCCATGACCAAGAAACGGAGAACTTTATTTTGAGCAAAGCCTTAAAGGGAACATTAATATCTGGTATTAGACCAATGAAGACAGTTGAAAAACTGATCTTTGTATTATCACCCTTTCAGCTGAAGTTTCTGGCAGATCTCCAGTCTCATATTTTTAGGTTACTGATATGCAGAAGTTGTTGGTAATTAGATAATAATGTCTTCTACCTGCTGAGATACATCAAGATCTATTTTTAGAGAAAGAAAAAAAAAAGCAAAAAAGAAAGTTTGAGAAAGAGGAGCCATTTAGGGCAACAGTTTGCTATTCAAAAAAGCTTCACTCAAATCATTGATTTACCACAGACACAAGGCTTTACCTCCATTGTACAATACAAGCAATAAAAGAAATTCCCGCAGTGTATCTTAGTATTTCTGCAGAATGTGGCAAGTACTGCACACAGATAAAACTGTGGACTCAGGAAACAGTATACTTATATTTGCTCAGGTATAGCATCCTGTTTCCAGTTCAGAAACTAGCTTGTTAGGAGATTGCTTGAATATCACTGCACAATTCAGTTTTGCACTGTATGGGTAGCTCCTTAGTTGTCTTATGCCTCCATTCCCTATGGCACTCTAAAGACTGCAAGGCACTAAAGCACTCCGGTAATGAGGGAGACACTGCTATGTAGCTAAGTGTCTTATTCAAATGAGTATTCAACATAAGATGAAATAAAGCACTATGGAACAGCTGAAGCATGGAGATGGACTATACCATTTAAGTCTTTCCCATACTTTTTAAACATATAATTGCATTTCACTCTCCCAGTCCAACTCTTACACCCCATTTCACTGGGGCAAGACTGTTATTTACAATATTAGTGATTTGTTCAGCCTATCTTTCGATGACCCACATCTATTTCATTAGGCTGTATGTCACTGACAGTGACATTCAAAACACGCTGCCACAAAAGATGCTTTCTCTGCATTATTCTAGGCTTGAAGCTGACAGGAGGAGCTGGAAGCAAGTTACAAGGTATTTATGTGCTAGAGATAGTGCCTGGCTCTCCTGCCAGTGTGGAAGGCAGTTTGCAGCCACGAGATCAGATTGTTTGCATCTGTGGACTGTGGACTGAGGGCATTAGCCTGGATGATGCAGTGAGAGTGTGTGAAGCTGCAACCCAGAATGTCCAAATCAAAGCCACAAGGTAAATCTGAGCATACTCAATCTCAATCGTAATGTTGAAGCAGGTTTCTAAATTTTACATCAACAAGTCAAACAACAGAAACAAGACAAACTACAAGAAAAATGCTTTACCTTCCAAGGTCTTAATGTTCCAACCTGATACATAACATCCATTAGATATCTTAACTTCTTGTAATTACAACTAACACAGTACAAGTAGGGTCACACAGCACAAATGCAAACTCTTCAAACTTCATGATCCAAACACAAATGTGAATCCTTTAACTGTGAGGCTGGCCACTGTTTTCAGGTATCCTATTCTCTGGGGAAAATCTTTATATTTCCACCACTAGTGCCAACCTTCTCCATACAATCTCAGATTCACAACTACAGGCAAGAAACTATCTCTGATAGGAAAATTCTGAGTTACTATCAACAGCCAAGCATTTAAAAAAGGTATTAAAAATGCAGCATTTAATCTGCAGCATGTAACAAAGAGTCAGCCCAGGCTTGATCAATAACCTGTAGTTAAGAATTTCCCTTATTAGTTCTTGGCTGCACTTTAGATTTAGTGGCTCTACAGTCTGATACACCACCAGCAGAGGTGCTGGACTGATACAGAAATAGCTTTCAAAGATCTCAGAGGAACAGTTGAATAGTAACCCAAAAGTATGTGGAAAAACTAAGTCACATAACCAGAGTGAGCGATAGTATGTCTCTCACAGCTGTCTTAACATAGTTCAAACTTTCATCAATGTTTTATTAACTTGCACTGGTCTAGCAGATGAAACTGCAGCCTCATTATACTTCTTGCAGTTAGTAGGCAACACACCCTGATCATAAGAATTTACAGTACAGGGAGACGAACAGAAATAGGGTAAAGGAAATGACAAAAGATCATTCCCACTTTATAGAGTGGGAACGGAAGCTGAATTCAAAATGTACCACAGGACAGTTCTGTACTGGGACAGATGGTTTAACGTGTTCTTTCTTTCTCCCACCCATTTAAATAAAATGTTTTGCTGTTGTTAAATATCATCAAATATTTTATATATTGATATAAATGCTTTTTAGGAAAGCACCATTAACAAAAATCATAGAAGTACAACTACAATTTAAACAACAGACTTTCTAAAAATATTTTTCATATGTGCTTTACAAAGCATGCAGCTCTTAATGGCTCACATATTTCACTTTTTCTGCCCCCAGAAATGGCAATCCAGTGGTTCCTATAGAGCAGGAAAATAGTAAGTAAGGCTAATATTTTTGGGTTTTAGTTCAAAACTTGCTTCTGATTTTGGAAATAAGGACAAGGTATTGATTCATTGCATTTTAAAAGTTATGAACAGTCTGTAACTTGGCATTCAGTATTTCTGCTATGGCCATTCTAAGGGTCTGAAGAGAATTTGGTAGCTCTTTAAAGATAGAAATAAAATGTATAGTTCTCATAAAAAACATTTACGGCATTTTGCATAGACAGTTTTTATTTTTTAATTTTTTGTTCTTAAATGGGAGTTTTACGTGGTCATATTTCAACATCTGTTTTGATTGACTAAGGTTGATTCTCTAAGGTGTTTTCCAGCACTTTTTGAGCCACTATTTAATATGAGCTACTACTTCATCATCTAGACCAACTTTTTAAACTGTTATCAATAAATCAATAGAAAATCCGAAACAGGCAGCGCCAATATAGTATCCCTTAGCTAATATAAGAAAATTCCTATCAGGGGTCAATATTTAATACTATAACTGACACAAAACTTCAGTAATTACCCGCACTACAAAGACCTGACCAGAATTGCTCTAGCAGTAGAAGGAGCCTCAGCGAGCAGAGGCTGCATCTGCACCATCAGGTGGAGGGATAGGTATCACGTCTATGTCACTGCATAGAAAGTGTCTTAGCTATGGAAATAATACTTTGCAGTGTACATTTGGCTGGAGCGTTAAGTCAGGCCTAACCCACAGTTTCATTTACCTGACTGAATATCTGATTATTTTTTTTAATCATGCAAAGATGACCTGAAAAAGTAATCCTGGATGAGAATTGCCCATATGCCTACACTCGTGTGACTACTGGCATATGGCTACCTGAAAAAATTACTGCAAATCAAGCTAGTTTCAGATTTCCTGCTCTACAACTAGCCATGTGTTTGTTTTTATAAGTGGAAGCAGCTTATTTCACTTACAGAAGAACAAGCTTCTTTGAATTTACTACAAGACACAGATAAAGCTATTTGTGTTCTCAGTTACTGTGGTATAACTAAAGCATGGTAAATGCATATACTGATAGGACCTTGCTTACACATCCTTGCTCCATGAGCTCTGCAGATTCCAAGATTTCTCAAGACACCTCCAAAATATGTTACCAGATCTGATCCGATCCACCTCTGATACAGATTTGTGAACTCTACAATGGTACAGTTACCTGCATCTCTTATAAAACAAGATTCTTCCCTATAGTAATTTGGTATTTGGTGTTCTGTTTGCTATCATCTCTGATAGACTTATAAATCAATCCATAATAATTTGCTATTAAGGAAGCAAGCCTTCATTTTATAGAACCTCTTAGTTACAAAAATGCATACTAAAATCGCAAATGCAACAGGGAGGTTTTTGGGGTTGGTTAATTTGTTGGGTTTTGTTTGTTTATTTTTAACAACAAAACACTCATAATTTTCTATAATTCATACATTAAGAGTACTTTGTGGAATACAACTAAGATCACCAAGATACGATAAAGCAAAACCCCAAAACTGGGGTAGAGGTGGAAGTGTCAAGAAATGCACATTGTCCTCTTACATATCCGTATTTGCAGACACTAATGCACCCTGCTTCTTCCTCTGCCCGATCATTGCCACGTGTCTAGAATGTCTCAGTCTGATCTCTGATTGTTGTTACAATTTTAAAAATAGCAATGACTGAGATGCAACATCTCTGCAACTCATACAGAATTGTTTATATCACTGTGCAAACTGGCAAACTTAAGCAGTGCTAAGTGTCTCAAACTGCCTCATATAGTATCAATACTGGATATTGATGCTTTTTTAAATAATTTAAGCACAGAGCTTACATTCCCTTGTGTATATGAAGGCTAGCAGAAGGCCTGTCAGAACAAGCCTACATGTATGCTTTTAGGGCCACATGCCGAGACAGAGAAAGCCAGTATTTCTTTCTCAAATGAAAACCTGAATTCCCAAGAACAGCGTCTGCTGCATCAACATGGTAAGGAACTTTGTATATTTCAATTAGGGTTTGTAAAATTTTGTGCCCTCTCTTTGAAAGAAAATAAGTCTGCATGTGGTGCTGGCAGCACCTGGAAAACATTAATTCTTCATAAACAAAACCGCCTCCCTCAGAGTTTCAGAGAACACATACATTACCTGTTGTCCATCTGGTGTCTCTGACCCTGTAACATGCAGCTTTTAAAGCTTGTTTTGGAACCTGCTCACTGGGAGGTAAAAAGTCTACAGGGATAAGGCGCAGAAGGTTCAGTTCACGGTTCAGGAGCGTAAGCCCACATAAGTCCACAGGATTTTTTTTGTGTTTTACATGTCAAATATAAAATGTTCTATTATGTCTCTGAATATGATTTTGAGTGTTATGCTATAGAGTATTTTACCAGTACAACTGTATAAATGTTGTTGGTGCTTTTTCACAGAGAAACGTTTTGAAGAAACAAACCGTGGTACTCAGCAAAACACTCCTGATTCTCCAGAATGTAAGGTAAGTGACAATTTTATCAAGTGTGAGATGGTCCATCAAGTGAAGTGAGCTATATGGAGTGAGATTTTTTCAATAGCGGTATTTAATATATTTGCTTCCTCTCTGGTTTCCTTGAAAATGTGAATATAATGCTTTTGGAGAGTGACCTGTGAAACGTTGAATTGCTTCAGCATTCATGGACTAGAATGTAGTAAGCACGTCCTGGGGTCAGACTCTTCTATTGCTGTTTATAAATGTATAATATCACTATTTTACCAGCTTGGTAAAATAAGCATGACTCCTATGACGTAGACTCTCTGTTAGGTCTTCATAGTACTCTTAACAGCTTACAAGGTTAATCCTTAGCTTAGAAAGAAAGTAGCACAGGAAAAAGATACAGAATGTCACAGCATGGGATTCTGGGGAAAATAAGTGTAATTGTAATTGGGAAGCATTTTCCACAATAATCTTTGAAACTTGAGATTAATGTTTTATTCTGAAATTCTTAGATGAGGCATTTGAAAAGAGGGTAAAATTACTCCAAACCTTTGGAGTATTATACAGCATTGACATCCATCATAACAGTTTGAATTTGGCAAGAGCAATGCCATTTTTGAAATGATGAATTCCTAAAACATACGTGTGTTCTTTGAAAAAAAGTAGTAATTTCCATGCTCAACATACAATGCTTCAAAATTCTTACAAGTGCAAACATCACTTCTATTTGTGCAAACATGTGGAAAATAATATTACTTGGAATTGAAATTACCCAACTGAAATTGGGACAGATATTTCATGGGAATAGATTTACTAGTTTTCTCTTGATTGTGGTTTGCAAAGAAGGGCTGTCTCTTATTAAAATTAGACCTCCAACCTTGCAGAAAAATTGGAACAATTTTCTCAGTTTTGATTAAGTCATCACTATTACTGCTCCTTCTGCACCATTTAATCCATGATGGTTTATCTGTTCAACTTGCTAAAATAATTTCTGAGGATGATATTTGCAACATTGAAGCTAGTCATGCTGCAAGTCATAAACATTTCTTGGTTGCTGCTATTTCTGACATAATACTTGACCCTAAAACCAGCTGATTTGAAAACTGAATGAAGTGCTAAAGCCAAACAGATGGGTATGTTGGGGTTGCAAGGTTAAGATTTTCATTACAGAACAATAAAATAACGGAGTAGTTACGGCATTACTGTCATGCTGGAGGCAAAAGTGACTTGTTTGTGAATAGAGGTGATGTATTTGATATGTTATAAAAAGATTAGAGAAGTACGTATTTCCTTGCTTGTAAGAGGTTCTTTCCCCTCCAACAATTATTAAAAAAGATTATGGAAATAAGTATGTATTATTTTCATTCTGATACATATATGCAGCTGCTATGTTAATCACTGGAAGCTCTATACACCTATTCAGGAGAAGAATACATCCCATAATCTGTATCAGCCAGTGAGGACTGTGAAGCATAATGTGATTCCTTGGTATTAAAAATACAAGCAAAACCAGCCCTGAATAAACTCCACTTTAGACCGTGTCCTTTTCTATTGTAGGACTTCATTTTTAAGATTGAACTGGAAAAAGCAGAAAATGGAAGCCTAGGTTTTGCACTGGTAGGTGGAAGAAACGGCAGGGCTATCCTCATAAAAGCCATCAGCCCAGACAGCATTGCAGATCTAGATGGGAGGCTTCAAGTTGGTGATATCTTACTTAAGGTAATGCTTGTTCTTCATTGTTTTGGCCTACATTTTCTCTAGTTATTTTATAACGAGCATTCTGTTCAGTATAAAGGTTGTGCAGATTGGAAACCTGAGGCTACTTGGCACAGTAACACGTAGAGGATGGTGTCCCTCGGCTCCTGGGGGTCAGAGGGCTGTTCTGCTTTCCCCCTCCTTTGCCTTGAGTTCAGCTTCCTGGGGGACTAAGCCTTTCTACAGCTGGAGGTGGCTGTTGTCACTCCGGCAGAGAAGCAGACCCAGAACAGCACGGCAAGCGGCAAAGTGCAACTACTCCATAGCATAACTGTGCCCAGTGAGGATTACACGTAAAAAAGAGAGGGAAACAAGAGTTAACTGACCAGGCGTCCATACAACAGCTAACCAGGAGGATACTGGGAGGAACCCATCATCAGTGCCAGTTAGGTATTATCAAGATGAGCAAAAACCACTGGAATTTATGAAGTTATATAAAGATTGCTCAGTGCTGGCATATGTGATTAAAAAAAGCTTTCTCTTACAGGAATCTGGAAGTACATATCATTGTATTTTTCAGGTGAATGAAACTTTTGTGTCGGGTCTACCACGCCAAACAGTTATAGATTTGCTGCGCAAAGCTCAAGGCACTGTTCAACTCACTGTCTGCCGAAGCGTGGCTTTGCACTGGGCTTATTCAGGCAATCAGAGCAACAGTCTGCCTTCCCCCGCAAACACAAAAGCAGAGCCGGGTAAGCAGCTACATCCACTTAGTACGTGATAAAAGTGGGGTTATGCGTTGCCTGAATTCAACTTCCCTATTAGCAAAACAGTTCAATATTACTAACTTTACAGTTAGTCCTGATTCATAGCTGTGGATGCAAATACATTCTTCACCCTGACCTACAGCTCTGGCTAAGCTACTCAAGACATAGGACCACAGGGAAGGAATGGCCAAGTGTGATTTTTAAGTCTAGGAATAGCGGAAGCAAAGTTACAAGACCCTCAAAGATGCTTTAACTCAGCTTATGTTTTTAAGTCAGGAAGGTTCCTGGTCTGATTTTACCCAATTTTATACAACTCACTGATGGAATCACAACCAATTATTGATGCAGCTACTGAAATACAGTTCCCAAAAATTTCAAACACCAGCACTCCTCCCTTATCTCTTAGAAGCACTACACCTCCTGTTCTGCCTGGCAGACAGCTACTCTCCCTTCTATGCTTGCTCATGTTTAAATCCAGAAGCCTCTGCTCGCAGGTTGATTGCTAGCAATTTGAGAGCACACCCACCTGCACAGGGCAGTACTTAGAGAGCTGACTACTCTAATGAAGGAAACTTGTGCTGCAGGTTCTGCTCTACTGAATACTCAAAATTTAAATACTAATTAAAGCTGGGAGTGGTAGCAAGGGTATACTATTACCAATAGATTATAGGTTTATATTCCTCAACATTCCATTTTTTGGAAATTTGAAATATTTCCTATAATGTGGAGAAACTTCAGTGGGAAGAGTAAATAATTCCTCTTTAATATACCTTCTGGCCTGCTGGTTACAAATTGGAGGCTTTGTTTCAAATCTTCCCAGGCAAGAAGCCACTGCTATTGATATTTACTTTCTCCCCAGCTGACTAGGAAGAGATGCAGAGCTGACTGAGGTTTTGGACACTTATGCAAGCATTTATGCATCTAGTCAGCTTTACTGATGTAAACTTACCTGCACAGGCAGTTTTGCTGTTAGGCAGCAACTGCCTCTAGGGTTCAAGGATCTCAATTTTTTCAGTATCTATTAGACTTTAACTCCTAGCCTGTGTCACAAGCACTGAACACTTCTTCACTTACTGGAAGCTACTCTGTGTGTTTCAAGAGCAAAGTTTTTCCATAAGGATAAGAAAGCTATGCTCAGCACCAGCCTGGAAGGAGGATGTTTGCTGCCCCATCTCTATTCTAGTTTAATTTTGGGGGTTAAGGATGCAAAAAAATGGAATGATGGCCAGTTATAAAAAGGCTGATTGAAACTCTTGCTCTTTTAAGGGCTGTGGAAATATTCTCGTTTCCTTCGGTGGGACTAGCCTTTTCCCCAGCTCTGCAAATTCAAGGAACTAGGTGTGAGGACATTTATTTGCATCTCACATGACATTGGTGAATTATGCAGTTGCTGGAATGTTTAAACTGTGTTCCTGGACCAGCAAAACTCAATAGTATTATAGAAACACTAGCAGCAAAGTTTACCTATGGTATTTGTCCCTTAGCACTGCAAAGTAATGGGCTGGATTAGGGAAGGCAGGTCTAAATTGCTTCAGGTTTTTTATAACTGCTATTGATACAAGGGTCTGCTTCAGTGTATCTTCTGGCAACCTGAATTATGCTGGTGATATATAGCATTTGTGCTGCACTAGCCCTCTCGGAGCATCCATGAAAGGGCGATTCCATGCCAGTTTCTGGCATTGTATCTCAGAGCCTCTTCCAGGATCAAAGTCCTCTCGTGTGGGTGGCACAGAAGAAATGGATCTATATTTTCATGCTTTATAGGCATTTTACTTTGATTTTGTTTTCTGGTATTCAGACAGTGCTGCAGGAAGCCTGCAAGCTCAGCCTGTTTTCACTTTCAAGGAAGAAGAATTCAACCAGATGTGCACCAAGGTAAAATCTGAATCAGGCTTCTAAGTTATCAGGCAATGTACTCATATGTTTATTTACAAAATGGGTTTGCTGCAATGCAGGAAAGAACCACACCTTTTTAATGAAAAAAGATTAATGTGAGAGAAGTGTGCTGCAATGACTGGAACTGCTAACATTGGAATGAGTCAGGGGATTCGACTGAGATAAGAGCATATGATTAGTATAATATATATGCTAAAAGGGCGGGGGGAAGGAAGGTTGCATATGCAAGTCTAGTTCTGGTGCTTTATAATATTGAAATGAATGATTTATTAATTTTAACATTCTTTCAGTATTTTAAAACAATATACTTTAAAAGATTTTTATTCAACTGTCCTCCATTAATATTCATAACTCCAAGGCACTCAAACATCTTCAAACGTGGTTATGTTTTTGAATCTTAGTAAGTCCTGCAAGACATTCCACATCAAATTTTACAGCATCTATTATTTCTAAGCTTACAATTGTAAAACCTCTCCTCAGAAAATGTGAGAAATACAGGTCATCTTATCCTCCAGAACAAACAAAAAACCCAACCCCTGCCTCAACCAATATAATCAGACTAGAAAAAGAGAAATGGAAGAAATCCTTGACATGAATAAGCTGAGAAAATCTTTAAGAGGAATTTGCTTGAGGAAGTTTTAAGTAAATGTTGGAATGGGTGTTGGAACTAAACTGTTAGAGATTGGTGAAATGTAATATCAAAACAAGGTAATGTCTATGATAAGACGAAGTACACCCAAGAAATAATATCAATGAGAAGTACGAGATAGTACTGAGGTTACAAATTTAGTTTTAAGCATGTGGTTATGTCTATCTAGTTCAGCACAACACATGCCTAACTTTAAGCACATGCTAATTTTTTTTTCTGAATTGGTTCCATTAACTCTCTTTTCTTCATTATTTCCAGGTTGCCTTTAGCTGTCTCCTATGAATAGAAACTATTTATGCTTTACTGTATAGAGCACAGCTGCCATCCAAAGATGTAGACTTTGAAAATGACAAGCTACTGAAAAAAACAGATGCAAAAAAGCAGCAGTAAAATGCCTTTTCTTGGCAAATAGAAAACAAAAATCCATGTAGCATTCTCCAATCAGTGTAGTCAGTAGGTGCAGAAATTGGATAAAAGAATTAATGGTTAAATAGGCAGCCATGAGTCCCCCTATTCTAATGGGGAAATACAAGCACAAAAAGTAAGAAAATAAGGTATAAGTGGCAGATGCCCTTAAGATTCTGTGGGGCGTTCAGTAGTTTATACCATTTAACATGCCAGAGTGGTTTCTGAGTGCATCTGGAATATTAAGCAGGGAAGAAAGAAGAAACACCACTCTGAACTAAGATTTACATTATTATCTATCAAGTGTTATAACAGAGAAGGAGCCACTTCCACATACTAATGGCAGATGTCCTGCATCATTATTTAAGTGCAGGACACAGTTATCATGTCATCCTCTAGGATGGAAAACCAGCCATCAATATTATTGCTTCTACTGCATATGGAGGGTGATCAAAGGTCTGCCTTCTCTGTTAGTTGAGTGCTTCTTCAGTAGAGCAGCTGCACCCTGCTTCTAACAGCTGGCATTATTATATCTGAGATAAGAAAAGGAAATTATTACCAACAATTCCATCTCAGACACTGGTGCTTTCTGATGCCAAGAGCTGGGAGGTGAAGAGTAGAGTGACTCATGATTCTTGTGATTGCATTTTTTTATGAGATCAGAGATGATATAACTAACATGAACCTTTTCAAAGTTTACTTCTGCTAAGTTGTAGAGATGTCTGAAGACTGTATTGTTATGAAACTCACAAATACAGCTGATGTGGCCTTTTAGTCCTAGTAGATACTGCAATGCTGAATCAAAGTTACATACTTTCTCTGAGAGTGGAAACTATTCTATTTTGCCTTTCCTTCTTAAGTGAAGGACATATTTTTGTCAGATATAAAAAAGAATGTTGATGAAAGTAACTATATTCTTGATGTTTCTGTGTACTGATTTTTCACAGCTTTTTCTTATTTTAAACCTGCAGGATCGAGAAAGTGCATACAATTCCCCTCTAAAAGGTCAGCTGGCTGGACAAGACTATAAGGATATCATCAGTAACGTTTCAGACAGGTAAGTCTTTGAAATGCAGTAAAACTATGAAAATAAATAATATGGATAATTTTTTCTTATATTTCCAGAGCTGTCCTAATATGGTATGCAAATGCACTCATGTGTCCCAAATGATAAAAATACAGTTCTACTGGAATGCAGCTCCATCTGCAGTAAGAGTTGCTAAACAGCTTCCACACAACTATAAAGACAAATGAAATGGAAGCTTCTAGATGTAACAGCTTGTGCAGACATGCCTAAGCTAGCTTTAGCCTTCCTAGCTGAGGAGGAGAGAGAACAGTGGTAGCACTATCGCATTGGTGTGGGCAGGGTCCCCATGGCTTTTACTAAGTGTTCCAAGCAGGCCTTGCAGCCTGGGCTGGACCCTGTGCTACTATGGCTGTAGTGAGACAGATGTTGAACTCCAGACATCTGGCAATCAAGAGAATTTGAGAATGTTACTCCAAAGAAAGTATGCAGTACAAGAAGAGAAGAATTTTAATTCAAATTTTAAATCTACAGTACAATGGGAAATCAAAGAATAATGGAGTGTTGATAAAACATGAGCAGTTTTGTCTGATGCAGAATATATGAAATATGCTTACTTTCTTTATAACTTATAACGCACATGAATAGAAAAAAGGACTAAATATTTACAATCAAAATTTAAAATTTTGTCAGAACAGTATTTGGCCCATCAATTAGGGATTAAAATCTTCCCTAACTTACCCGTTTGCAGAGATAAAGTTTGAAAGAAGCTCTGAGAGCATCTGCAAGTGAGAGAATCCATGTGAATATAGGCTCAGTGCCACTTGCTATTATCTCATTGCTAATGCAATATTATCTTGTGATATACCAGGTAATCAGGTGTGATTATTATTAAATTATCTTCCTTTGTGTGCAAGATGCATAAATGCATCCATGGCTAATACAAAGTTATCTTAGCATATATAGGGATAACAAGTATCTTTTCCGGTTGTTTTGCAAATAGGATGGTTTTCTGGGCCCTGTCCTGTAATCTGAATCATTTTACCACCAGAATTTTCTGGTATTTCTATTTCCTACGTGCAAAAGCTTTGTGTAACTTCAACATGCACAGCTTGCACTGGTTACTGATATTTGCAAAGATGCTACTTATCTTATTCTCCCTCTTAAGTGTACCTTTTACTATTTTTAACATTATGTATAATGATCATATATAGGATGGGATAATGTAAGACTGTATGATTAAGCCTACTAACATTGTTAAATGTTCAGTTTGAGGGTATCGGAGTTATCCAGTAGAGGAATATTTGACCCATTCTGCCCACATTACAGTTGTATTCTGGACTGCAGGCATATCTTCTACCTAAATCATACTTAAGTGCTCTAAAATTTTCTAAATTCTTTAGGAAACAGTAAAAAGCAAAGCCTATTTAGCTATGATTCCTGAAAAATGTCATACATGAGAAATTGTCTATAACTGTCACAAATCTTACTTCCAATAATTTTTTGGGCAGCTTTTTATACAAAGTTTGTTCTTACCTCTTTAAAAAAATAAAATGCCATATACAGATAATTGTTTTTTTCACTAGCCATATTTGCAAACACTTCTCCAGACAAAATGCTATTATTATTCCTTGAACTTATGTTCTTCAGTGTTCACACTAATTCTTGAAAATACTTGCTTCAGAAAGTTAAAAGTGGTCAAAAATAGATGAAAACTAAAACCTTTGTGCAGTTCAGATTATCAAAGTTTCTGCCACTTCCATAAGCCCGTTCAACTAATCCTGTTTTACAGGTCACAGAAATATGCAGAATATGAAGGCTGCAGAAGAGAGAGTCAGCAGTCTGAGTCAGACAGCTGGAACAATGAAGATGATGATACGCCCCACAGGATTTCCGTTCTACCTAGAAGTAACCATGCAAAAACTTCTTTTGTTTCTTTAGCATTATAGGCCAGCTCCTCTGTATATGTACAGTGAGAACAACGCTAATCCCTTTTATACAAGCTAAGAATTTGCTCTTTGTGTCTCAAAAACCAGGGCACTCAGGACACAATTGTTACTATTGATACATATGAGGCCATTAAACGTTTGCAACATCCACAAGAAGAAGGTCTACATCAGGAGCTCTCCAATTCTTTTGGAGAACTGCTAGAGGAAAGGAACATGAGTCTGAATGTAGTTAACTGAACCCAGGGAGGGCAGCTCTGCTGGCATCAGCCACTTGCCACTGCTCTGAGCACCTTTGCTTTGGAACTCCAGTTTCAAAAAGATGAGCAACTTTTTACTTTTATTTTTGTGAGGTTTTTTTTGTCTCTTTTTTTTTGTTGTTTGTTTGTTTGTTTTTTGGTTTTTTTTGGGGGGGGGATTTTTTTTTTTGGTAATTTTATATATCGTGACCTTCCGCAAAGGAAAATCTCTGAATACCTTGGTTATAGTCAATTACAAATTGAGCAAATAAGAGGAAAAGAAATTTTTTTAATTAGTTTGAGCGACATCATGACATTTGTTCAATCATGCACTATTGGATAGTGCAAAGAAATGACACATTGGCTCAGTGGCTGAACAAAACAAATGAACACTGCAAACTGGGTTGGAAAAAATTTTGTGAGAGCTTCCCAGTGCATAATTAAAAAATCAAAATTCTAAGTTTGCCCCAAAATGAATAAAATAAAAGTAGATGGATTATCTCACAAGAGATACAGTAAACAGACTGGATGTAATAGAAGGCCTTTTTCATATATGAAAGACAATGACAAAGAAGGCCTTGAGAATTAATGGAACAAATTCCAGGAACATACTTCAAAATGTGCTTATTATCACTGGATGAAATAGGTTTTGGAAATCATTCTCCTTTCTCCCTTACTGTTCCCATACAACTCCTCAAAAAAGTAAATAAAATACTTTTACACAAAAATGTAGAATGAAGGTCCACATTCTCTCTCAAGACTTTGTTCCAAGAATCACTGGATTTCACTTCATGTAATAACTTCATTAAAACCTCTAGAACTGATGTGCTTAAACACATACTGAAACACTTTAACAGCTCAGGTGCTAAAGGCCCTCTGATATCACGATGCAGTTTACAGAAAGAATCTGCCTAGTTATTTCTGTAGGAAATTAAGCTGGCCCAAACAAGAATAATTTGTGAAAGGAATCATACTGAGGATGCTGCAGGATCCCATAGATTCTCTGAAATACAGGTCTCTCCTTGCTTCTTCTTGCCCTGTGGAAGCAGTGAATTGCTGATGGCTCTTATCAGAAGTAAATCACAGTTATCTCCCTCACACTGCCAAGCTGTGCTGGCTAGCAAACAGAAAATTATAATCAATCTATTCTCTAGTACCTGCTAAAAGTTTGGGGGTTTATTCCACTTGATCTGGAAGGTAAGAGAGGTGTGTGTGGGAAATAGCGTGCTCTGTCTGGAGCAGGGATCTGTCCTCACTGGCATTCTCAACTAGTTAATAGAAATACCCTCACATCTGTGAGGGTTAGAGAACAGAAGGTGAACAGAAAGTGTTTTAGAAGCTCAGACAAGGCAGGTGCAAGTTGTAGCCCAGACAAAAGCATAGCAAGAACAACACTTTTGTAATGGAGATTAGTTAAGAGTAGCAATGACATCTTACCAGAGGAAAACAAAGTATTGCTCCTTGTCTTCAGCCTACAACAAACCTGTGGAACAGATCATCAGGTTTTCTTTGAGACAGCTAGCATGTTATTCTTTGCCAACAGTAGCCTATGACTTAAAGAAGAAATTCTATAATTCCTCTGCCTCAATCCACTATTTTTAACCAAACAAGCTACTGGATTTACTCTACGTAGTAACAAAAGTTTTTCACTTGCTCCAGTAGAGCAGTGATATTTCTGGAGATATAAATGTTTATCCATCTTCTTAATCTTCAAGTTTTGGATCAGAACCTATACTTCAGGATGAGCTAATTAGTAAAACTGAACCCTGATTTTGGTGCATCAAAGATATTTCACATCTTGTTCTTGAAGCGGAGTGTGAGGTAAGATGAAAAGAACAGAAGATATTTTCTTATTTCAGGGAGGAAAAATTTGCAGTGATTATTCCTAGCAGTAGTATGTGGCAATACTAATTTTCAGTAAAGTGTTGGAAACATGAAGATGATTCCCTGTGAAGATGTGACCAGAGTCTCCTATACCAATATAAGCTAGCATTAAATTTTACAATTCTGTAAGAACAGTTTATTTCATACACACTATTTAGAGTCTGTATGAGGCAATAAGTTGCAATAGTTGGATCTGCTTCCAAATTACATGAAATGCGGCGTTGGTTGTACCCATGGTGCTGACTTATTCTTCTTTCTGCTGTGAACATAAGTCAAAAATATTTTTTCACATTTCACTTCCACAGTAAAAAGATCAAAATGTACTTCAGTACTGCAGCCTCCTAGTATTTAAATCCAAGACTTTGCACTATGAACAATAATAATTAAAAACTCCTTTGGTTTTTTGTTGATATATAGGCAGAACCTTCGCTTCTGGAGATGAACTGGCTCAGTTAATCAACTTTAAACCATCACTCACTGAAGTAGGTGCAAGGACTGGCGTCACAGGTCTTATTCGAGATCTTCAGTCACGGATTGAGAATCAAGAGGTGTTGAAGGAGTTTATGGTAAAGTGTGATACCTTTTTAAGATCTGAGTGTTTAGCAGAGCTAAGAAAGTGACTTTTAGCAGCCTTCTGCATATTGTATGGGAGATTGACTTGTACGTCTTTACTGACTCAGCTTTCTCAGACAATTATTCCAGCCAGAATGGGGCTTCTACTCTGCTGTTTGAGTGGTGCTACAGTATTTGGATATCTCTCTTTCCACGCAGGTCAGGCTTACATTGTTCCCTGTTGAAAGATACTGCCCACATGGAATGAAAAATAAATTATACACAAAAGTAGACTATGAATCACTTTTTCTTAGACTGACTTCTTCCTATTACCCCTCAGCTCCGCTGAACGTCTGCCTAAGAATTATTCTAGAGGCCGCATTAAAGCAAGAAATCCATGCTGCTAGGGATTCACTAGTGTTGAAACACTTAGTTGATGAAAGGAAAATATTTCACGTAATGCTCCAGTGATCCATGGAACTCATTGCCACAAGAAGCTATTAAGGTCAGGAACTTTGTGAAATTAGAAAGAAAAATAACATACCTCCGTAGATAATGAAAACACATAATTACATCTGATGGCATATAAATCACAAAAAAGTGTAAAATTAAGAAAGCATATAAATTCTCTTGTTTCAGGATATAAATAGAGTACTCAGTTATCAGCAAATTCCCAAAGAACAGATTGTTTCATAACTCTTCAACACAGTACTGGAATTTCCTTTAAAGGATGTACTCATCACCAGTGAAATAGATTGCTACCACTTTTCCATAGTAATTACAACGTTATCAGTTTCTTTCACTTGCCTTTATATCTCTTTCTTTCTGTACTTTCTGGGTACAAAATCCCACAGGCTCAAGTGTATAGGATTTGCTGACTTTCCCTGAAGGCTCAAGGGCATGTATTAATTTCCATTGATTCCAGTCCGTTACTGATGTAGGCATAGCATGCTATGAGCCGAGTCACACATCTGCACAGAAAACATAAAGATCTAATAGGGAAAGCACTGATTATGAAAGCCAATGGATATTTTACCTGAGTGAAAGCTGCAATAACTGATTGTCATGGTTTGGGCTACCTCAAGCCAGGACACTGATGAAGATGTTAAAGAACTGTCACTTGTATTTCTGTCCATATACACCGTATAGTGGCATAAAGTGATGGCTGAACATTGTGCAATGCATACCAAAGAGGTAAAAAACTAAAGAAAAGTGAAGGTAACTCAAAACTGTAAATGAAATTAACTTGCACATTCCTGCTTCCAGCTACACTGCATTCTGTCCCCCTAAATCTGCTATAAAGTACTTAACGACCATATGATTTGCACTTAACATCACTGATGCTGTTCCCTATATCCATCAATTTCTCAGTCACTGAAAAGTATTCACTGACATTCACTACCTGTTAACAGTGCAATAGTTGGTGCTTTAGTCAGTACGTTATCAATTATGAATACTGACATTTGGCCAAGGCACTATTCCAAATATCTATTTTACAGCAATATATAACAGGGATTTGTAGTGACAAGAGCTGAGGATATGGGTTGGAAATCTCACTTGAAAACCCCAGAAATTTTGTGCAGGCTGAAGGAAATACAAAGCAATTTGAATTCCTTGCCTAGAAATTTAGAAAATTATGTACTGGTTCTCTGCTGTAAGAAGTCTATTCGCCAGTCTTGGGTCACATATAGCAGTAAAGTTTGCTAACACTGACTCTGTAAAGCTTGTCTGTAAAGTATGTGAACAACGTGGATTGACTATTTCTCTTTGATCTAGGCTTTAGAACATGTGAAACCAATAGATGACTGCAGAACTGGCAAAGCACCAGAAAACCAGGATAAAAACAGATACCGAGATATTCTTCCATGTAAGTATGCACACTAGTGAGAACATACATTCAGTGAACAAAGACAACAGAAAAACAGTTATAACACTGAGATGCAGGAAGTGCAAATCCCACCACATCCTTAGTCACAGAGAGCTCCATGAACAATGAAATGTGTTGAGTGTTCAAGGCCAGGTTGGATGGGGCTTTGAGCAACCTGGTCTAGTGGGAGGTGTCCCTGGCCATGGCAGGAGGCTTGGAACTAGATGATCTTTAAGGTCTCTTCCAACTCTAACCATTCTATGATTGTCTGATTTTTCCAAAAGAGGTAGAGTTCAGGTAAGGATGTCTGCATTACGCAATATGTAATTTTCTGAAGTATCATCTTCCACAAGGCAGGACTTGGTCTGGTAGGTGTCCAGCTGTCTTGGTGTTTCCTTCCATCTTTCTCAGAGATATTGATCTACATTTTTGTGGGCAAGTACAACTTGAACTATAATAGCAGTTCTTTAAATCTATTTAAATGTACAGCTACATCTACTGCTTGTGACAACAGTGGAATTCTGAAAAGTACAGAGGAAATCACAGTGTTATGTACGTCTTGGAAAGATCAAGATTCTTTCAGAAGTATTTGAAAGCATAATACCCAACCAGAGCTTTCAGCTGCTCAGCTCTGATCTGAGTCAGAAAAAAGTTTTTTCGCTGATGATAACTCATTTTAGAAGGAAGATTTGAGTCCAAGAGCTGAATGATTGCTGTTACAAAGATTTCCTAAAAATAACGTACTGCCCAATGATTCCCCAAGAGGTATCACGACAGAGGAAGAACACTTTCTGGACCCTTGATGTCTTTCTGAACTGCAGCAGCAGGACAACACATGCAAAATTTATAGCACAGTTACCTCTCTGTATCAATGATACAGTATACATTCTCAGAAGTTTTCTGTTTTATAATAGCAATACCCAGTGACAAAGTTCCCATGCCATACATTAAAAGCAGTGTTGGATACACTATTTTGAATCGCTGCCAAACAATTCTGTGGTAATTAGAAGGCTTGTCAGAGTGTTACACAAGTATCTTAAGAGAAATAAAGCTGCAGTGAACCATATAACTTATCTGTGGGAATCCCTATTAGCAGTGATTAATATTAGTGCTACTAGCCAAATGTATTCTAAAATCCAGAGGCACTTTGCTGCTAGAGGCTGAGGTTCCCCACCTCCTGAGTGCCAGAGATGGTAGAACTCTGTTTCAGATCTACAGCTGAAATAGCAACTTTCTGTTTCCGTATAGATGATAAGACACGAGTTCCTCTGGGAGAAAAGAATGGCTACATTAATGCAAGTTACATTAGAATGGAAGTTGGAGAAGAGGAACATTTCTATATTATAACCCAAGGGCCTCTGCCATCCACTACGGCTGATTTCTGGCAAATGGTCTGGGAGAGTGAGTCAGATGTGATTGCCATGATGACAAAAGAAGTGGAGCTAGGGCAAGTCAAATGTCATCGATACTGGCCTGAACCTCCTCATGACTCTCTGGACGTGGCTAATTTCCAACTCAGGCTAGACAATTACCAGATTCTGGAATACTTCATAATTAGAACAATAGAAATGATCAACAAAGAGGTAAGTTAAGTATACGTAATACTTCCATATATGATGAAATCAAATAGCTATTTTACATTACTAAATACTAGAATTATTGTTTGCTTCTTCTGTAACATTTGCTCAGTATTTTTAGGAATGTAAAATCTGAATAACAGACATGAAATTAGGGTTAATGAGACGCTGCTTCTTTGCTCAGTGCACAAGCAATGGATCCAATATTACATACATTTGGACAAGAATGTCCTAAAATAAGTCCTTTAATAGTCATAGAGCTGGTGTGTTCAGTGTTTTGCAGAATTGCTTACTGTTCTCATCAAATCAAAGGGCTGCCAGAATGGATTCATATTCGGTAATGGTGGCTGGAATGAAAGAGGGCAAGAAGGTGGTTTTAATCCTGGAATTTAGAACAAATGATACTTCTTTCATTCATGAAAAGACATGAATACACATGAAACTACAAATCCAGGAGCTAATTTTTAGGAAACTAACAAATACAGAATCCAGGTATAAGAACATGGAAATTGGGGCAACTATAAGTCCATCAGTCTTGACTCAGTATTAAGTAAGGCTTTGCAAAAAATTCTGCAGGACATATTAATTAATGGAATAATTAAAAATTTACTACTTGTGCCAGACTAACTTGGTGTCTTTTTCCATCAAGAAAAAAATATCTTTATGTGAGGAAAACACAACTCTCTTCAAGTCCCTGAGTGTGAAGCATAGTAACGCATTTGATATGAGTCTACCCAAAAGATTATTAAGATGGGAAGATGACCCATTATATGTGATTGTTTCAATGAACATGTTATGTTTGCTATGTTTGTCTTGGACCAGTATCAAATTACAACAGAAAGCCATGGGTTTACTTCAGCAGAAATCCAGACATACATTCAAATTTTTCTGATAATAAGAATCTAGGTAGTTCTTTTGCATTCAGCTGAACGTGTTTTGGCAAGCTGGCAACAAGAAGTACTGTCCCAGGACCATTCAATTAATGACACTATTTTTTTAATCTACATTATGAATATTCTTATAAGCATTTTTTTTAGTTGATGTGGCTTGTATGTTAGGGTATCTAATCACAAATTGTTCTTTTATATCTGATAGTCAGAATAGCATTTCCAGTCTTACTATCATGGCTGTCATATTACTGCTCTTTGATTAGTATGGCTTAGTTTGGTTACAAAAACAATTTTAGAAAACAGTACTTGAATGTTCCAATTTGGCAAATGGTTTTGGTTTTTCTTTCTATCCAACAAATAAGGTAACTACATCCTTTTGCGGCAACAGAGTAACTTCAGTGTCTCATCAAAATTATATGAAGTAAATTTCCTAGGCCTGTGTCTTCTGAGTACGTTTCCGAAAACCTAAAAGAATCCTTAATAAGGTCAAGTATGAAAATCTGCAGAATTTTAGGATAGACAAAAAATTGATTAAGAATGAGGCTGAAGGAAAATTTATCAGTGGAATTCCTTGAAAATCAGTCTTAGGACTGATCATTTTTAACATTTCTGGTCTTTCTGTTCCAGACAGAAGATAAGCGCATTATAAGTCATTTGCAGTTTACTACTTGGCCAGATCACAATACTCCCAAACTGACAGAGCAGCTTGTAAAATTTATTTGTTACATGAGAAAAGCTCACAGTACAGGACCTATTGTTGCTCACTGCAGCACTGGCATTGGAAGAAGTGGAGTTTTGCTGTGTGTTGAAGTTCTGCTCAGCTATATAGAAAAAGATTTACATGTAAGTATCAAGCAGGTCACCGTTAAGTATTACAAACTGGTATGGATGTGAACAATGTGGAGTTATCTTAGACTAGAGTAATTCCTGGTAGAATTAACTCTAACAAAATGGAATAAACCTAGCTTTTGTTGTTTCGAACAAGAAAGATAATAACTACAAATATACCATTTGTAAAAGAACTGAGTCACAGCTTCCCCATCTGAACATGCTTAAATGTTTCTTTATAACTTGCATGTCAATAAAAAACTGTTCTCTTCTGATAGTTCAACATCAAGCAGATAGTGAGAGATTTGAGAGCTCAGCGTTTTGGCATGATCCAAACTAAGGTAAGTTCTCAATATTCAACTAGATTATGATTTTTAAAAGCCTCAGTTAGTGGTACATATACACATCCTTTGATAAATCTGGGGCTTAAAGCATAATTTTAGTCTTCTAATTTGAGGAAAATAACAGCCTTTCAGGCAAGAGGTGCCTAGATTTAAATATGAAAGGTCTGGCCCTTACTAACTCATCGAAATAAAAGCAAAGCACCAATATAGTACAGATACCAGCCTCCCCCTCCCCCCCCCCTTTTTTTAAGCAAAAAGAAAAGGAGGGATCAACAACAAACCTGGTGAGATACCATAAACTCTACCCTTCAAAATTGTGGCCCTTTGTTGAGTTCTTGCTATCGCTGAGTTATCATCACCTCAGTAAACCCTTCTACTGCTGAGTTAAACTTACCCCTGAAAAGAGTTTTCACACAGGAAAAGACAAGATGCGGCTAACTCAATTTAGAGCAACCAGGTGGTGGGAAGAAAAGCAAGACAAGACTAGGATAAGTTCTTCCTATTGGCAAATATTTTATCACACTCTGATACATTTTTCTTCAGGGTAATGATTGAGCATGTGATTAAAATTAAGCAAATAGATAACCTTCACTGACCTAAATGAGACTTGAGCACATGCATACAGGTACTGCATTGAATAAGAAAGTGCTCCTGAACTTTTACAGGTGATGGAACAAAAAGAACAAGGATGCTCATAAATATCTAAGTTTTTGTATCCATGTTACAAAGATGCTGGTGTTATAAACAGCACTTCAGCCAGTCCATTCTTTGTCTAGAATTTATGTTGAATGTAACCAGGTGTTTCACATTGGTGTCTCTGCATACAGGATGAGTATTTATTCTGTTATGAAGTTGTGCTGGAAGTCCTTCAGAACTTTCAAGCAATGGATTCCAACTGACTGCAATACGACTCTTCTCTGTCACTATTTCCCTTGGACTCCAGGGACCACCCAGCAATTGCTTTAAAGACATGTCAAGCCAGCACAGACAAGTGTTATATTACATGCTTTTTTAGATCACTCTGATTTCTAAGGCATTTCAAAACCTTGCTTAACATGTCCTGGGGAAGTTATTTAAATCCTTGCTCACAGTTTGGAGAAACAGCCAGCCAGCACTGCAACACTGCTGTTAAATTGCCACGGACAATTTGTGTGTTCTGTGTAATAATGTATTAATTTTTAGAAAAATATTTTGGGACTGTGACAAAGATATAGCAGCCTTTGGAATTGGATTTACTTTCCAGAGGGCAACTACAAAGATCTAAGATTCTGTTGGTGTTGGTGGAAGATTAGTTGTCCCTTACATGTTGTTCTGCACTATTGGCTTCTGGACTGCAAACCAGTATTTTCTACAGTAGTTATGCTTTTGTGTGGAAGGACTCAATTTGTTTACCTTTGGTTGCTTGAACAATGTAGAACCATTTCCAGTCATCACGCCAGCCCAGGAATTTATACGACCATCACTAGACATCTGAAATCAAGAAAGTGACAGAAAAATAGGATGCCTTTAAAGCCTGGTTGGTTCTCTTCAAAGCAGGAAGAGCATTTTAATAATCAGATGGAATATTAATTTTTCCCAGCAATATGAACAGCTGTAGATAGCATCAGTATTCTTTCATTCTGCATCCATGTAAAAAGGAATGCAATACTAAGCCAGACGAAATGACTGCGTGTGCATTGTAGCACGCATATGTATTTCATCTTCCCCTGATTCTTTCCATTGATTAACTATCTTGTAATTCTTATCTAGGATCTGAACTCATCCGTGGGAAGTCCCACTGGTTTCAGTAGGGGCTGAATCAGATCTTTACGTTAGAATAAATAACTCTCTGTAAAGTTTATTTCTCTTGTAAAATGTGTTTCTGTTAGTGTGAGTTTGAGTGGATTTGAGCAGAAATCTGCTGTTCAAGTTTGTAAGATTGTACTTGTTTCCATAGTACTATTTCTAAGTCCTTTGCCTAGAAGGTGATATATATGGAAGTGAAGTTACTAGATGTGCATTGGAAGAGTAACTCTTAAACATAGGAAAATATAACAGCATTTATTTAACTGAATTGTATATATTTTTAAAACTTCTTTGATTTCAGGAAAGAAGAAAATGTTAAGAGGCATTTGAATATAAAACCGCAGTAGAAACAAGACAATAAAATAGCTGTTTATTTTCATTAAGAATGAGAGGTTTATGGTTCAGAAAGAATGAGGGATTAAATACAAATTGAAAGTATGACTTTTAGAAAAAGCCACTGTAATACAATTACAATTAAGGCCAAGGGCCATTTTTTCTTTCTGCCCTCTGATAGTCTGCTGGAAGTCAGGAAAAGAGAGAAATGAGATTTATGATGTGAGCCAGATGCTAATTTCAAACATATTGATCTGTAGAGATCCAGAGTAACACTAAATTAGTGGAGTAACCCTGGACTTATATTGGTATAAACATAAATAGAATTCAATGTTTTGTCTTAAAGTCATTGAATTTGAGCCTTCCCAGAAGCATTACTTTCCATACATTCTGCATTTACTATCTTTATGTTGCATATAAAGGATTGTTTGCACAGTTTTGTCAAGTGTCATCAGCCAAATTTTTGTTCATAACTTTGTTACCTTCATTTGGTATTTGGCCTTTCACTTTGATTTTATTTACTGCACATGTACTGCTATGCAATGAATGCACTACACTGCACACAAATGCACAATTCACTTTTTGTACCACAACAACTTTAAAAAGCTTCTCAGTGAAAATATTCCTGTACTTTATGCAAAGGTGTTTTTTCTGAGGTTTAGAACAAGAATTCTGGATTTAGAAGGCAATCTTCACAGCATTATTTGTTCCTCCACAATTGTGCATCATCTTTGCAGCTGTTCGACAGAAGTGTTTGCTGTTTGACAGAAGTTTTTCCTGTTTTACAGGGATATTAAAAAGATTTCTGAAAACACTGAATTGTGTTTCCTTTCAATTCCTTTTTATGAAAAAGCAGCTTTAATATTTAACTACTAACCAGTAAGAGCTCTAGGGAAAATAATCTTCTATTAATTGGGGCTTATATTTAAACTTCCTCTAAAGCAGGATTTTGTGATGATGGTACTTTTTGTACATTCCCCTGAAGCGGTTGTTACTGCCCTCTGAGATATTCTACTATATCCCACGTTCTTATCCTTTAGGAATATAAGAATTATACACTTTTAAACAGATACTATGGTTATGATCTCCATAATGACATCCTCACTCAGACTGAACTTTGTTTTGGATGAGACACACACATTTACACAGATGTAGTCCTCTAAGGCTGCTAGCAGAGTAAGATAAAGCAGAACTGTCCCTTCCAGATATTTCCTAATCTGTTATATAACAAAGAAACTTTCACCCACAGAAAATCTCAGCGCCTCCCAAACCAGCTTTGAGTGGAGCCAGAGAGACGCAATTTACCACATGCTGGGTGACAGGCCCTCCATCTGTCACAGTCACACAGCGATCCTGCAGAGAAAGTCTTTCAATCCATGACCTGAAAATATTTTAAGAAAACTGCAGACTTGCAAGGGTTCTGCACATGTTTGAAGCTAAAGGCTGGTCACCTCAGTACTAGTACCACTCATGAGCTCCACTGCTGACAGACAGCCTAGACAGCAGTTAAGTTTTGAGGAGGAAAGGACTGAAATGGTAGACACAGCTTCTTCCTACAGTAGACACCATGTTTGGAGAAAGAAACAATGAGTCATCACCAGAAAGTGCTTAGCAGATGTGGCTGCTGTATATGCTCTCTTGGAGATGCCAAGGAAGCATCTGTTCTCAGCTTCCCTTTAAAGGCAGGATTCAGAGATTCAACTTCCAGCTCTGCTGCAGACGTCCTGAATAAGCCAAACCACTTAAACAGGATTCTCTGTGCCTCACAGGTTTCATCACAGAATCATAGAATCATAGAATACCAGGTTGGAGGGGACCTCGAGGATCATCTAGTCCAACCTTTCTTGGCTAAAACACAGTCTCGACAAGGTGGCTCAGCACCCTGTCCAGTTGAATCTTAAAAGTATCCAATGATGGGGAATCCACCACTTCCCTGGGAAGATTATTCCAATGGCAGATTGTTCTCATTGTGAAAACTTTTCCTCTTGTGTCCAGTTGGAATCTCCCCAGGAGTAACTTGTACCCATTACCCCTCATCTTTTCCATGTGACTCCTTGCAAAAAGGGAGTCTCCATCTTCTTTGTAGCCATCCTTTAGATATTGGAACGTGGTGATAAGGTCTCCCCTAAGCCTTCTTTTCTCAAGGCTGAACAAACCCAACTCTCTCAGCCTTTCTTCATACGGCAGGCTTCCCAGTCCTTCGATCATCTTTGTAGCCCTTCTCTGGACCCTCTCCAGCCTGTCCACATCTTTTTTTTTGTATAGCTGGGACCAAAACTGAACACAATGTTCCAGGTGTGGCCTGACCAGCGCTGAGTAAAGTGGGATAATGACTCCTTTACCCCTGCTGGTGATGCTCTTGTTGATGCAACCCAGCATCCTGTCGGCATTCTTTGCTGCAGCAGCACACTGTTCACTCATATTAAGCTTGTTGTTCACCAGCACCCCCAGGTCCCTTTCCACAGACCTGCTCCCCAGCTAGGTAGATCCAAGTCTGTGCTGCACTCCTGGATTATGTTTTCCCAGATGCAAGACCTTACACTTGTCCTTGTTGAACTTCGTAAGGTTCTTGTTAGTCCACTCTTCCAGCCTATTAAGGTCTTCCTGCAGGGTGGCTTTCCCTTCCAATGTGTCCACTTCACCACTCAGTTTGGTGTCATCAGCAAACTTGATCCCATCATCCAGATCACTTATGAAGCTATTAAACAGCATTGAGCCCAGTATCGATTTTTGGAGGACCCCACGTGTGACAGGTTGCCAGTTTGAAAAGGAGCTATTTACCACCACTCTCTGGGTGCGGCCTGTCAGCCCATTCCCCACCCACCACACAGACCACTTGTCTGGACCGTAACACATCTGTTTCTCTTGGATGAGGCTGTAGGGAACCATGTCAAAAGCCTTGGAGAATTCCAAGAGACAACCCCTCTGATCTTGACCCAGAGGCGTTTGATAGGGCTTTCACAATCACTGTAGTTGAATTCTATACATTCAAGGTTCTCCTTCACACAGACCGCAACTCCTCCTTCTCTTTTTCCCTGCCTGTCTTTACAAAATGGCCTATAGCCATCCATCATGATCATAGAATCATAGAATCATAGAATGGTTTACGTTGGAAAGGACCTTGAAGATCATTGAGTTCCAACCCCCCTTGCCATAGGCAGGGACACCTCCCACTAGACCAGGTTGCCCAAGGCCACATCCAGCCTGGCCTTGAACACCTCCAGGGACGGGGCCTCAACAACCTCTCTGGGCAACCTGTGCCAGTGCCTTACCATCCATGATCTTCCAGTCATGTGAGTTGTCCCACCATGTTTCAGTTATTATTATGATATCACAGCTTTCTGACTGGGCACGGAGCTCCAGTTCCTCCTGTTTGTTCCCCAGGATGTGTGTGCATTGGTATACACACACTTGAGGTGGTTGATCTTCTGGTTCTCATCTTGAGAGATGGCTAGGGGATATTTGGTGCTGCTCTGGTTGGCACAGCTTATTCCCCAGTTGGTTGCAGTGGCATGAGCATTGCCACTTTGGACCTGCCCCTCGAGTCCTTCCGTTTCTTGTTTTACACTGCACTGCTGGGGTACACTCGTATCCTTTATAGATGGGGCCACTGAGCACAAAGTGTAGATAAACTGAAAACAGCTAGAAGACTGCTAAGAAGCATTTAAGTATAGGGGAATCTGGCTACATCCAGCAGCTCATACACCATGTTCCCCCATACATAGCACAAATGAGAGTCCCACTTTTGTATTCTTAATTCATGCAAAACTCCCATGCAGATCAAGGCTCATTGATATGCATTCATTTGGAACAAGAGATAACCAACTCCTTAAAAAGCTCAAACTACTTGACAAGTCGGGCTAAACTGGAAAGAAAGGAAGATCTACTGTCCCATTTCAGTCATAGGGAAGTGAGACAGGGGTTGGTAATTTGTCTAAGGTCTACAGAGGTTTTGGAAAACTTGGTAACTAAACCCAGATGATACAAGCTCTGATTCTGTGCGTCCACACAGAAGTATCTTTCCTCAGTCAGCAAATAGGCTCCTACTGCTCTGACCCATTTCTGATAAGATATTATTTAGCATATAAAGTGGGCTGACTGGAACTTGCACACATCCTAACATGCAAGAGATTTATTATGGTACAGAACCTCAGCCTATGCCTGTGGTCACACTGCTTACTTCAGAAGCGGCACTGAGATCACTACTTGTATTTCTGTGTCATGTTACTCTGCCGCCTAGTCACCAATCAGGACAAGCTGCAGTACAAATGCAAACAAAATAGACACATTTGTTGGAGGCAGTGCCTGCCATAACAAGCACTCACAACAAGTAAACATCTTCTAGTCCTCAGGTTCACAGTGTAGCACAAAACCTTGTTCAGACAGTAGCTGTGTCCACAGTGCAGCACATCTCGTCATTTTACTCTGGGGAAGCGACAGTTTTACTGCCATTGAGACTGCTGCTAAGTTTTTTACGTCTACTATTTTATCTCAATTTAAAAGCAAGCATAGCAAGGACAACCATCTCATAGCTATTAAGTTACAAAATCATGTGAGTAGGGGGAAACCACTGTCTCCATTCTTTAATATCTTCATTGAGTTCTATGTTTCATGCTGATGGGTCCTTGTACTGTAATATCCCATCTGCAATGACAAGATACCTTAAAATATCCACACATGCCAAATGGGTGCTATTGCCTAAAAGAACATTGTCAGGTTTAAATAATTGACTTTAAAAAGTACCAACTTCTATTTTTACAATTTGTACTAATATAATCACGCTTCCTTTTAATTTTCTTGGAAAGCTTGAGAGATGAGTCAGTATGTTTTCTCAAACTGTCTTTTCAGGTGGAGTTTATGGCCTTACTGAACAACAGAATCTTCTGTGACGGAACAAATAGAGTAAATGCAAATACCGCTAGTACTGCAAAAGAACTGCAAATACTGCCATCTATGGGCAAATCGCTACTGCGACAGCATTTATCGCAATTGGTCACTCGTGCCGTTGGCACAGAATCACTCCATGAATTTTCACTGAGGTCCACTCAAAAGTGTTACCAAGACGGGCTTGGCAGGATGCAGTGCTCTCACTCCAGCCTGGCAAGTGCCTGTCTGGCCAGGCAGGTGCTGCACGCTGCTGACAACCATATAGCCGTACTGCTGCTGGTCCTAAAATAATGATATTATTTTATATCAGTCGGCCGCAGGAAAGGATATCTAGAAATCTGACAGGATCTGCCCAAATCTGACAAGAGCCTAACTTATGAGTAAACTTGCTCTTGACCTTAAAGCAGGGGTGCTTTTGGAATGAAGCACTTTCTTCATTTACTGAAAATTATGAGTAATGGGAAATCCTCCTGGAGTTTTGCAAGAACTGGTATTATGAAACACTGTGAGCAGCTGAATCTAATTGGGTTGGGGTATGTTTAGTGTAAAATAATCCCTGTTAACTACTTTATTTTGTGAAGTATCTTGCAAATTCATCTGCAGAATGAGGACAGGAGACAGTGTCACTGTCATGGTTTAACTCCAGCCAGCAACCAGGACCATGCAGCCACTCACTCACTCCCCCCAACCCTCAGTAAGGGAGGGAGAAGAGGAAGAAAAGGAAGGGGAAAGAAAGAAACCTCATAGGTTAAGATAAACACAGTTTAATAGAACAGTAATGGAAGAGGAAAATAACAACAACAACAATAATAATAATGGTAAAAGAATATACAAAATAAAGTGATACAACACAAGTCGCTCTCACCACCTGATGATCGGTTGCCCAGCATGACCTAGGCAGTGACTGTGGATTCCTGCCCCCCTGCAAGCCCCCATTTATATACTGAGCATGACACCTATGATACAGAATATTCCTTGGGCTAGCTTGTCCTGTCTATGATCCCTCCCAGCTTCTACAGGAAGCTGAAAAAGTCCTTAACTAATGTAATCACCTAGCAACAACTAAAACAATATGTGTTACCAACATTCTTCTCACACTAAATCCAAAACACAGCAGCTACTAGAAAAAAATTAACTCTATCCCAGCTGAAACCAGGACAGTCACATATCTTAGTGTAATGATCCCAATCATTGCACATCAAAGAATGTGATCAACGTAACAGTTAACCTGTACGTTCTGTGCTGCACAGATAGCTGAGCCCTCAGGCCTGTGTTGTGCTGTGAATATCTCTTAGCTGCAGAATAAACTTAGCCAGCTAATTGTAACAGAGAGCCTGGAGGCAGCTCCCACTTACTACTGGTGATTATGCCACCTGCGAGTTCTTGCCTTTACCTAAAGGTGTATCAAGAAGTTCTCATGTGAACATTCTTTCTGTTGGACAGTAGAAATGCTGAATGAGGTTGTTTTCTTGTGAGAAAATCATATAATAGTTCAAATGACCAAAATAGGGTAACTCTTCCACAGACAGAGTCTGCACAGCGTGCTGTGCCCAGATCAGACGTCTATTTGATGCTGCGCAACTTGGAGTTCCCTGCATCTGAAGGGATGTAAGATTATCTACACTATCCTCTCTTCCTTTACAGTGTTAGCACTAATAAATAGTACTTTAAATGATACTTTGCATAGTCTGAGTGCCTTTCTTACTGGAATTATAATGGAACAGCACCTCTAGTTGCAAACCACTTTTACCAGTGAAGGACAATGTTATTTTTCACAGTTGTTAAATCCCAAAGCTGGGCTAAACTCAAAGATTGCCTGCCTACTGCTTGCAAAGATGACTGAATATTATTGCAATACTACAAAAATATAGATGCCAGCTGAGATGTCTACACTGAAAAGAGAACTCACCCTTTTAGTCTAAGTAGACTGAGGGTGACAGTTCACTATTGATCTTTTAAATGTCCGGTAATGTGTGTGATGGAAGGGCACAGCACTTACAAAGATATATGCAACAGTAAAGTGTGATTCGCACATAATGTTCCACTGAGGTAGCTCTGTAGGTTTAGAAATAAGCTTGTGAAACCAGAAGGGTATTCTGTAGTGCCGTACAGGTATAATTTTTCTTGTCTTGGTCATTTATTTAATGCACACTAGGAATAACAGAACCTCATATTTCATGCTTCTCCAGGCCCCATAGCATGGAAAACATTAACACGGAACGACAGAACCACAAAACCACCGAATAGTTGAGTTTGGAAGGAACCTCTGGAGAGCATCTAGTCTAAACCCCCATCTCAGAGCAGTGTCATCTACATCTCAGGGCTGTGTTCAGTTGGGTTTTGACTATCTCCAAGAACGGAGACTCCATTACCTGTCTAGGCCACCTGTTCTGCTATTTGACTATCCTTAGAGTAAAAAAGTTTTTTTCTCATGTTTAAATGGAATTTCCTGTATTTCAATTTATGCCCATTGCATCTTGCCCTGTCACTGGATACCACTAAGAGGAGTCTGTTTCCACCTTCTTTACTTCTTTACTCCCTCCCATCTAGAAATTTGTACATATTGAAAAGATCTCCCCCGAGTATTCTCTTCTCCATGCTAAACAACCACAGCGCTCTCAGCTTCTCCTCATATGACAGACATTCCAATTTCTTAATCATCTCAGTGGCATTAATATGCCAATACTGATTCAGAGAGAGGACAAGATTCCATCCAACAGCTGCATGTCTACTGAAATTAGGAGATACAGTTTTTTGGTGCCTACTAGCATGAGAGAGTTGCTGTTTTAATACCACTTATGCACTGATCAAGGCCTGAGAGGCCAATATGGGAGTTTAAGGGAAGACGCAGAGTCTGGAGTATCTCTTGGATGTCAGTCTGCAAGATCTGCCAATGACCAGCTCCACTTTTTAGCTAGTCTTAACTCTTTGGTGTCTTTCTTTGTGTAACTGAGTTCTGTACATAGCTCCCTCCCACAGGAAGTAAGTGGCTGTATAGAAATCATTGTCCCTTCTGCACAGCACCAGATACACATGCATGCCTGAGGGACAGTGAACTTTTTGAGATCCTGCTCTGAATTTTACAGCTATTTAGCTTGCTCATTAAACCATTCAAAAACAAAAAACAAAAACCAGCTAAAACGCCTGAGAGCAGTACACCCCCAACCAGGCGACAGACACAATGGGGTCTATACAGTAGCTGTACAGCACCCCAGCTCATTACACAACCTAGTAATTAACTGAAGTTGCCCATGCTCCCTCCCCTCCCTGCATTTGTTCTCTTGAGAGATGACAATTCATTCTCCTCCTTCCTGTTCAACCCTCTTGGAAAGGCATGCTAGTGATTGTAGGCTTTCCTTTCCCATCACACTGCTGTGAAAAAGCTCCTATTCCCCTGACCACTTCCTTCATGGCTGAAGTAGATTTGGCCCAGGCAAAGCACCAGCTGCAGTACCTCTTGGCCCATTCACTACACCTACCAATAGCTCCCAAGGCAGAAACGACATGCTGTGAGCTTGCTTAATGCCAGCATCCTTGGATGAGTGACAAGGACACTATGGGAAATAATGAACATTAGGGAAATGCAGCTATAGCAACGCTAGTATTCCCAAAGCAAATCCCCACCATGAGTGCAAGGAAACTGCTGTTATTGTATGTGTAAAAGTGCTGATAAAGCAGGAAATCAGGCTACAGCATCAGGAGAGAGCATACCTGGCCTGCAGTCTTGCCACAACCAGTAACACACCAGTAGCACACCTATAGCAGACAGAAAGTTGGCTCACACACTTTTGGAAATGTTGAGTGAAACAACAGATCCAAAACTGTTAAGACTTTGCAAGGAAATCCGAAACCTCACTCAGCTGGCTCCATATTTTACTGCAAGTTTAGCACCACGTCATCAAAGGAACCATTTACTGATAACACTGTCATAATGGTAAAGAGGCCGCCATTGTTCCAGAGGCAGACTCTGAACCCTGGTCTCTCACTAAACTATCCTGCCTCTACCTCACACCTATTTTACCCACTGAAACCAGGCAAAACTTGTAGTTGTGTATTTAACAGCGATACAGACGATGCTTTCTGACTGTTTGGAATCCTAAGCTGAAATAATTGAATGACTCTTGGGGAATTTCAGTATTCATTAGATAAAAGAAATAAGACATTAATTTATTTAACTTGGAATAGCACTACACATATTCCTCCAGAACTCATGGGTTCCTCTCTTCATCATATCTATAATTCATTGTAAGACAAGTTTCTTAACGGTATTATGCCTCATTTTCTTTGTCTACTGTTTTGCTGTCTTAGAGGAGATGCATGAGACACAGGTAATGCTTGTGAAGTGTCATGGAAGTACTCAAGGAAAAGATGATACAAAACATAAAATATTCTTCATGCTTGCACTTTTCAGTTACTACACATTCCCCTCCACTGCTGTGTGTGAATTAGGGTATATGTAGCAAGCATCTGTCTCTATTATTAGGAAATTTGTGCTGCTTCATTAAGGGAAACGTTTCACATGACTGTGAGCTATTTCCATGGCATGTGCCTGTCCCCCGGAAAGAGTGCTAATGTATCATTTGAACAAAGCAGTTATTTCACAGCTGGAAATTCTATTAGTATCACCTAACTTGAGTCACTTAGCACAGATGGAGCATCATTTCTTTTACTTGACAGCAATTTTAGATCAAAAGATCTAAAACTGTTCCCATAACCAGAATTTAGACAAAGCCTGGGATGGCAGCAGCAGTAGGATGACCACGCCTCTCAGCTCAATACAAATGCTCAACTCCTTCAGAGCAACATCGCTCTAGGCAACGGCAGCTCCTTCCAGAGCACTCAGCGCCAGCTCCTGCCGAGATTTTCAATCTCATGGAGACTTCTCCACCTACTCCCCTTCTCATCAACATTCACTTAGATCCTTAGCTAAGAGTGTGGGTGGCTGCTGGGTTATGTTCTTCTGCTAGACTTTGTCAGCAGCTCAAAAGGTCAGGCTCAATTATTGAAGGAGTCCTCCTGGGGACTTACACTAGTTTGAGCTCTATCAAAGCGTCTGGTGAAACTCAGTTATCCCCTTGGAGTTATGAAAAGGATGCAGAATAAGCTGAGAGCAACACGAACAAGTAAGTATGTTAAAAAAATCCATTAAATAAAACTTTTCTTCCTTCCTAACTGTTCTCCCTTCTTAGTTGTTCAGTTAATGGTGCAACAGGTTTGCACAACCCACTTCTGATTGTGCACCTTGACTCCCAGTTTTTTGTAAAGTCCTTGAGCATTCCAAAGTGCAGCTAGGCTACCTCCAGGTGGCCAGGACTGCACTGGTCAATGGCCTGTAGCCAGCTAGAGTGTTTACAGCCTTGGGTGGGGAAAGAAAATTTTGTCAAAGCTGCTGCTCTCTGTAGCTTCAGTCTAAGTTGCCTCAAAATCATTACACAGGTCAGCTCCCTGGGAAGTCTTCAAAAAGCAATCCACACACAGAACTCAGAACAGACCGTAAACTTTCTTACCACAGTCTAGTTTATCACTTAGCTTTTCCAGGACCTATACCACACTGTTGCTGATAGATGAGATCTTAATGAAAGCACTTTTGGTCCCATTCACTTGTCTGCTCCTTACCAATGCAAGGTTGGTAAAGTTTAATCACACCCTTATTCCTTCTTTTCTACCATTTACACAAAAATGACCTGTGACTAATGTGTTTGTGAGATGTGTTCTGGCTGCTCTTCTCCCTGTCCACCAATGGGAGGATACCCTGTTGTCTCCACAGCTTTCAGCCACAGGGTTTACACATGCTCAATTCCCTTTGAGGTTTCCCCCCAAAACTCTTTTTTTTCCTGTCAGGCTGTTCTTTGAACACTAACTGGGATGTGACTGATCTGCTTTTAATTCTCATTTACTCCTTCAACAGCTAGGGTTACCAAGTCTGTATGTTGTAATTGCCTTGGCTTCTGGAAGAGGTAGCATATACCTATTCCTAATTTTATCAGGTTTGCATGGCAAGGTTTTGATAGCAGATGGCTTCTGTGAGAAGCTGCTAGAAGCTTCCCCTATGTCTGATACAGCCAATGCCAGTCAGCTCCAAGACAGACCTGCCACTGGCCAAGGCCAAGCCCATCAGCGATGGTAGTAGCACCTCTGTCATAACATATTTAAGAAGGGGAAGAAAAACCTGCACAACAGCAATTGCAGCTGGAGAGTGGAGTAAGACTATGTGAGAGAAACAACTCTGCAGCCACCAAGGTCAGTGAAGAGGAAGGGGGGAGGAGGTGCTCGAGGAGCTGGAGCAGAGATTCCCCTGCAGCCGGTGGTAAAGACCATAGTGAGGCAGGCTGTCCCCCTGCAGTCCACGGAAGTTAATGGTGGAGCAGATATCCACCTGCAGCCCGTGGAGGACCCCACTCTGGAGCAGGTGGATGCCTGAAGGAGGTTGTGGCCCCATGGGAAGCTCGCACTGGAGCAGGTTTGCTAGTAGGACTTGTGACCCTGTGGGGACCACACTGGAGCAGTCTGTTTCTGAAGGACTATCCCCCATGGGAGGGACCACACACTGGAGCAGGGGAAGAGTGTGAGGAATCCTCCCCCTGAGGAGGAAGGAGAGGCAGAGACAATGTGTGATGAACTGACTACAACCCTCATTCCCAGTCCTCCTGTGCTGCTCCGGGGGAGGAGGTAGAGAACTCAGGAGTAAAGTTAAGCCTGGGAAGAAGGGAGAGGTTGGGGGAAGGTGTTTTTAAGATTTGGTTTTATTTTTCATTGTCCTCTTCTGATTTGATTGGTAATAAATGATCTTTTTTTTCCCCAAGTCGAGTCTGTTTTGCCCATGACAATAATTGGTGAACGATCTCTCCCTCTCCTTATCTTGACCCAGAAGCTTTTTATGCTATTTTCCTCCTGCCTGTACAGCTGAGGAAAGGGAGTGACAGAGCGACTTTGATGGGCACCTGGCGTCTAGACAGGGTCAACCCACAGCAATCCATCTCATATCATAAACGCACATAATCTGTACTGGTTTGGGAGAAAACTGGCAGGATTGGGAAGGGCATGTGCATTAGTGTGGATGCATTCATCAGCCTACAATGCCACAGGAGCAGGCTGATGATGGACGCAGGCTGCCAACAAATTATGCAGGAAATGGGGCAGGAAGGGAAAATTCCTACCTTTCTTTAACTCCTTGGAGTAATGTCCTTTCTTCTTTGTTCTTACCCTCTGCCAAATCACAGAATAATCTACAATAAAATAAGACATCCTTTCACCCCTCAACCTAAGACACAGTAATGTGTGTGTTTGTGTGTGAGTGCACAAGTATGCATGTACGTAACACTGCTCTCTACAGAACAGAATCAAACCCACCACTAAGTGCCCCTTTACAGCTACTAGAGATTTTGTCAGTGGGTATTCTGCCTTCATTCCTGTCTGTGCTTTGTGCAGGAGAATCTTTCTGCCCCAAAGGATGCCATGTGTGTAGCACAGTGGTGAACACGGCTTTCTCTCTGGGTATGGACTTAACAGCTTATCACTGCATCGTAACAGTACCATGAACACCTCAGTATCGGTAGACCTGTTTCCTGCTCTAGTGCTGGTCAGGGAAGCTAAAATGGTGGGCTTACCTGACATTAAACTCCAAATACTCCATGTAGTCTGCTGTGTTAAAGGCCTAAGGTCTGTCCAAGTAGGTTTAGGCTCATGCCCTGTGCTTGCTATGCCCATGTTAATATCCACCAACTAGACGAGCTTTCAGTATGGGCCCCATCTGTGTGTAGTTTTGTGTTTGCATGGACATGAGGCTAGGGCTAGCAGAGTACCAGCAGGAGGGATGGTGACAATGGCCTGTCAGAGGGGAAAATCACTCTGGGAGGATATGTGTGATGGACCCACTGGAGTGAATTAGGTCACCTAGTGCTGTCATAAACAATAGGGCCAGAGCTCGTACAATGGCAAGCAGCCTCCCATATGAAGGTCTTTGGACAATTGGCTCTGCTAATAAGGTTACCAGCAGTGATACTACATGTCATGACATCACTGCAAAGATGAGCTGGCATGGGAAGAGAGGCAGAGGTCTGAGGCGCTCAAGGCAGACAACCTGAATCCTAAGTAGCTAAGAGGATATGTGCTTTGGATTTGATGGATTTCACTATGAAAATCCACCCTGCTTTGTCCTCTAACCTAACTCTTTCTTACTGAAGGATGAAAAGATAAATAGGCTGCAGCCACAGGCTGTGACTGTTTAAACTTACCAGTGACTTTAAGGTCTCAGTTCAGCATTCTTCAAGGGAGGTTGGATTTCAGGAAGTGCTACGTATCCACATTTTGGAGTCTCAGTAGTAGCTGGATCTGTGGTGTAACCTTCACAATCACTTCTGAAAAGTTTGACCATCATTTTACCAATTTCCTCCTTCTAATTCTTTCCCATTAAAAATCCTAAAAAGGGATTAAGGAGAAAAAAAGATCGATTGGTAACATTTCAGACTCTTCCCCCTTTATCAAAAGCCTCACAATACCCTTGGCAAATGCAGGGAATCCTTTGTTTCTCAGGGGACATACTGTTCTAATACCTAAAAGACACTGGGAGAAAATTTTGTTGGTTTTTAGTTCCTCCATCTTTTGAAGCTGCACAAATGCTATACACAGCTAGATCCAAAAAGTGCAATTGCAAAAATGAGAGCAAAGGCAGTAGTGCTTATGTTTATAGGATTAAAAAGATCTAGAAAAAAAATGGAAAAACTCATTCACATCCATCTGCATGCAGATCAAATGGAATAATTCATTTGAACTTCAAGCAAGTGATTTCCACTTTCATTACCAGAATTAGCCTGAATATAACATTAACTTCACAACCGTTCCCTTAACTGAAGTTTTGTGCCCATTGCCAGACCTACACCTAAACCAAACTCTGGGCACGCATATCTAACTGCTCACAAGTGGGTTGGTTTGCTGAACATACCCACAATAGTACGTTCCAGGCTAAAGCATATATGTGCTTTGTAAGTTTAAACACGATGGACATTCATCATCAGCATTCAAAACTCTTTGATCACTAAACTACGCAGTGTTTAGTAGGCATCATCATAGCACCATGTTTTGATTTTGTACTCTCGTGATTATGAGCATAAAATCAATAGAAATGTTTGTGGCTTGTTTTGGGGGGAATATTTTTAAAATTTGTTTTCATAAATTACTTGAGAGTGTAATCACAAAAAGCTTGTGATGCTTCCAGGTCCCACCAGATGTCACCAAGATCTCAAGGATCTCCGGAGTCAGGCCAACAGAAACCTGCTCCTTGAGTGCCAGTAACATATGGTGTCTTTCCCTGTTAAAGAGAACGGGATAAACTAGCAAATTTAAGGAGCTGAAGACAGAGCCTTTCCTTGTGTCAGTGGAAAAAACACTGCTGAATAGCTACTGAGCCAAAGCTGCTATGATTTCACTGCTGTTGGGAGAGTTTAATCGGAAAGGAGTCAATCTCCCTTTACTAGGGAACCAGGTACTAGCAGGGTACTAGGGACTACTACCGTCACTGTTCTGCTCTCTTCTACCTGAAATACTCAGCAGAGCGGGCAGGAGGTGCAATAACATGCACAAGGAAGTTCGTGTTGCTGCTTTGCAGGCTACAGACTCTGAGATGAAGTGGCCTGCCTGAAACTGCATAGCGAGTCACGAGCTAAACTGGGCACTTTCCACACCCACCTTGAAAAACACTTGCCAGTAAGCATCTTGCTTTTCAAGGCAGTGGTTCTCTTCTGAGTTTTACTAAGGGCTGAGCTTTGTGGTGTCTTGCACAGCATAAATGCCTGAGGTCTCACTACTCAAAAATGTGTGTTCCCCAAGAATAAGCCAGCTTGCCAAGAGGCTCTCCTCAATGCATCCCAATTGGCAGAATAGCATTCTTAAGGCTCTGCCATCAGAGGAAATGTTTAGTCTCAAAGAGATTAGATGCGCAGACTAAGTAAAATGAATAGAAGTTGACAAATATCCAAGATGTATGTTTGAGAATGAAGAGGCTGAACTGGAAATGAATGGATTTTAATGAGAGAAGGGAAGGAAATTCACCATGATTCACAGACATCTATTGTCCTGAAAGGGCATTGTTCCCCATGGCCCCAGAACAAACACGAAAGGCACACATTCCACGAGGTATTGTTGGGGCTGGCTTGACTATGGCAGCTTGGGCTTTTATAGCACCTTTCATGGAGGACTTCAAATCATTTCACTTCTGAGAGGCTGGTAGCATTATTCTGGGCTTTTTACAGACACTGTAGTACACACTGAGACAAAATGACTTGGCCTCACGGTGAGCAGCTCCCAGAGCTGGGAAAGTGAATCCTGAACAGTATAAATGAACCTCGGGCCTAGCGCCTTATTTCTGCAACCTTGCTCCTAGGGAAGCATGGCGGTTGGTTTCTATTGCACCAGCTCTCACAAATGACATTGTGATGAAGAGATCCTTGTCCATAAGAATAGCAAAGCCTGTTTGTCCTGTGTATCTGGGAATAGAATGTACATTGGTCACTACAGTGTACACAGCAGCCGAAGGCAAGCAGAAGAACGGGCACAGTTTGACCTTACTCTTTGGTGCCCTGACAAGCTGACAAAAGTCACAGGGTGATTCAGCTCAGTAATTAGTCTTATGTGTTATTTCTGTGACTCACCAGGCAACCCTAGTCTTGTCTCCTGCCCAGTGCAGCTATCAGCATTACGTTCTCCTCCTGGCCTACCAAAATAGCTTCCAATCTAGAACTGGAATATCCTCATTGTTAAGGTGTAAGTTTTCTCTAAAGTTCGTGTATATCTTTTTAAAATAGTTCATGACTGCAGACAGAACACACACAAACCATTCACTGCTCTGTGATTACATGGTCCCAGTTCTGCTTCCCGAGGAGAAAAGGGAAACTACAATCCCAGCCTGGGCTTTCTCTCCACTGTTTTTCCCTACATCAACAAAAGTGATCTCTACAGTTACCACAAACTCCTTCAGTTCTTCTGGGAAATTCTCTTTTTCCTCAGCTGGGCCAATGACTAAATACAGGATCATAGCATTTCCAGTGCTTCATTTTCTGACAGAACAATAGTTTCTCTTCCTGCCATGAACACCTTGCTTTGACAGGTACACAGAAACAACCAACATTTAAAAGGCAAGGTGGACATTGTAACCCCTCCCCTTCTGGTACAGAATCAAATTACCCTTCTTTTCTCCCTCCCATCAGCATTCATTGTCATGCATGCCCCTGACAAACCCTACTTACACACACGAATAGGAAGTGACTATGGAATTGGAAGCACAAACCACTGCCACTTACAGAACTCCGCTTCTCTCTTCCACTACAGACAGACATGATCACAACTGACACAGTGCATTTGCTCACACACCAGCCAGCCCTGTTCAGTTTGTGGTGCAACCTGTGCTACAGAATGTCCGCTGCTTCTGGTACTCAACTTAGCTAGACCTAGTAATTCTAATAGCTGGCAGCTCTTTTGCAGCTACCTGAGTTGCAATCACATCCATAACCACAATGTTGCTGTAAACTTGAAAGGCCATCTGAACATTTTGCCTGTTAATTGTTTTGTAACTAGTGGGAAATTTTCCACCTTCAGGGCTATTGGAAGGAATTCAAGCCATAAAGCAGAAGGGTAGCAGGACTCTGATCAGCTGAACACTAAAAGTCTAAAAGGCCTGTATTTTACTTCTGACTCTTTTCTTGATCCATTTGAATTCTCAAGATTGTTCTATTTCTTGTCTGTTAATTATAGCTCATCATTTTTTTTTCCCAATAAAAAGAACAGATGAAGGGACAAGAATGAAAAAAAAATCAACAATGAATTTCAAAATGTATCTGAAAAGCCAAAACCTCTTTGGTTTCCCAAAATCTAGGCAAAACTGCAGAGGCCCCCAGGAAGAATTCTTGTTTCCAAGCAGTTCAATAAGCAATTTGAGCCAGGGATGACTTTAATTCTTCTCTAAAAAAAGATTCCTTAGAGGGCAACTAATCCTGAACAGTCCTGCTATAATAGAATATTAATGGAGAGAAATCAATTTCCAGTATCGCTGCCATGCCATGCTCCCAGAAATAAGTGCACCTACTGTGGCTCAGGTTTAGTAACTTTGGTCCTGCTGTAGAGAGGCAACCTTACCTGTTCCCCAGCCCTACTGCAAAGCAAAACAGCACATCACCCCTGAGACAGCAGAGATATTTGGTTCCTTAATTGGATCAATAGTCCTTGCTTGCCTGTGTGTACTTCCTTGACTAAGAAATGAGTCATACAGAGGTTGATCGTAGAAATCTCCCTGTAGTGAAGGTTTGTGGTTTCTCCCAGTCATGCAGTCCCTACAGGCATAGTTGCATTCCAGGCTGTGTTTAAAAAAATTGCTAATGGAAAATACTTCCACACCCAGTGGCTAATTACTTTCTCCCTCAGAAGCAAAATCCTGGTTTTGTTATGAATGCACTACCTTTTAACTGTTAATTTCAAGGGATGGCAGAAAGACCTAGAAGGGACAAGGGAGATTCTGTAGTACCTATAGTACTGCTCTTGTTATGCTTTTTCTTGTTAGACCCTGCTTTTAAGTAATTGATAATTAGCGTTTAAAACCCAGTTTGGTTTCCTGTTGACTCATGTCTGAAAATCTAGAATGTGACAAATGTATTAGTGATAATTCATTGAACTTCCTATAAGTCCCTATATTCCCTATAAGGTTCAGCCTTGCTGGCATCAAATGCCTGAAAATAAGAGGGGCCTTTCTTCAAAACTGTAAGATTCATTTAAAAACAAGTATTTCTTTATCAGAGAGATGTTGGGTTGGTGTTGCAGTTGTTTTAGGTAACGCGTTCGGATTTTCTTCCCCAGCCACAAGCATTTTTTACTTCATAAGCACATGACCCCATGAGCTGCATTTTCAAGGAAAAAAGACCCCCACATATGTTGTAAGACTTTCTTTTAAAGCACAAGACTTAGCAATGCTGACAATTCCTACATGGTTCCAAATGGAACTGCACATAGGTCACAGGTTGTAGGAAGTTTCTTGTTGGCACCCACAAGTTCAGAGGATCTGCTTTCCTCCTTGCCCCATCGCCATCAAAAAGGAAAAAGATATAAATATAAATACGAGCTGTGATGATGTTCTTGGAGGGAAACACAACAGGTTAACAGGCAGAAAAGGGGCCGTAGTGTTCTTCAGAAGGCTCCTCAACTTGGATTGTGAGAGGTCATTCATACTCCAATTTTGACATAGTAGTTGTGACCATCTAAAAAGACCCATGCAATACAGCCTGGAGAGTCAAATCCCCTCATGCAGATCCACAGTTTAGGGGTGAACAATGATACACTTTTTAGGGAAACATTGCCTGTTCCCTCTTATTCCCTTCCTCAACTTTGAGATGCTTAAAAGCCAGAATCTTACGGACTACATCTCTGTCCAGATTTTGGCTCAGCTGCCTCTTCCAGCACAAAACAAGGCATACTGAGCTCTGACAGTCCCTCAAGTTGCCCATCTTATCTGAAAGAGGATCACCCCAACTGGGACACCTGGTAAGCTAAAAGTGGCAGCACAGCGTTGGGAGTGAGAAAGGCAATGCTGAGAAATTAAGTCGTTTGGATCCCGAGCACAGCTGGCTGCCTTCACATCCCTGAGAGGGCTAGGGGGAGGGGTATAAATTGCTTGTTTCAAACTGTCCTTATTAACTAGACATTTCATTTAAATTGTACTTAGCACCTGCCTCCAATTACCTGACTTCAAGGCCCGTGCGTGACAGAAGTTGGAGCTCTGATTAAATCCATGCTTCGTACTAGTGAGCCATTAAGCCAAATCAAGGCTCGCCGCTCCTTTGAAGGAGATCATTTGTCTTCATTAAAAGTGGCCATCCTTGATTGCCCTGACAGTAGCTTCTCCCTGCAAGATAATAAGGTCTGTTATTGTTGAGAGGTAAAATAATGTATTGCAGTCCCCTACAGAGTGATTTGTATTTATTAATGTTCTCACAAATTACTGTACCCTGATTAACATGTGACTGTGACAGGCAGTGGGGTGTGCTGCTCGTCACGGCCATTCATAGCAGCCACTGTCTCGCCTCAGATCACTAGATAGTAACAGAATGTAAGGAAGCTGCCTCCTGCCCTTTAATGTTGCTTTGGGTCTCTCAGGGCATGATGGACAGAGACTTAGCCAGGTTATGAAAACCTAACTAATCACATCTCTGATCAGGTCCTAACTTCAGTGCAGATACAGAAGACTACACAAAAGTCACCCTCTTTGCTCATAATATAACTATAATACTCCATATTCTCACCACTGTGAACCAGTATCTTACACTTCTCATCCACAGATTTTAAAGTATTTTACAAAGAAGACCCATCTTCAGTGGTGGGGAAAGAGAAAAAGAGGAAATTCATAAACTGACTTTCTCACAGTCACCTAGGAAGCCAGGAAGAAGGCAGGTGCAGAATTCAGGTCTTATGAACCATTAGCCCCACCATTTGGCACATTGAAAACTGTACAAATCCCAGTGCACTTTACTTTTGTGACAATCAAAATCAAACTAGAATTAGTGTAACATGTTCTTCCACAATGATATCATAAGTAAACCATCTCCAGAGGTCCTGTGTGTGGATGACAGGAAGCATACAGGAAATTTAGAAGTAGGTAAATAGGTGCAATACCTACTGCAGTGGGACTGTTTGCTAGCCTACCTCTGGGTTCCAGTCCTGGGTCTCTTTTGTTCACCCCCCCTAAAATTCAGAGGTTCTAGTTTGGGACAATAGCCAGTTCTAGCTAAAATAAGCTCATTCCATACCCTGACTTTAAGGTAATTTTCAGAATGCCACTATGCCAGTTCACTTTCTGAGGGAAAACAGTGGCAGACAAACACTTCTTAGTGCCCAGATCAGGAAACAGGAATGTGTTTGAATAGCTGCTCTCATCTGCACTATCAAACTAAGATTATTTCAGCAGAGTTCAAATAGGGTTGTTTGATTCAGACCACTATAAATAAAGAAGATACAGTGTGGGGAGAAGTTGAAAGAAGGCAGAACTTCAAGAAGCAAACTCAAAAGGGGTTTTTCATTGAAGCTTTAGGGTGTAGCCAGTTCCAGTTGTTTCTACTATATTTCCAAGTCAAAGAAGTCTATGATCATGTTACCAGTTCTCCCTAAATCCATAACCAAACTAAGCTGTTGATACAGTGACAGAAGCTTGCAAAAGCCCTAGATGGATTTATGTTCTGAGCACTCTAAAGCAGAGATGGGAACTTTCCAAGCAGACAAGCTTCATAGCCTGTTACAGAGGCAAGGTCTGTGGGGTAACTGCAGCTATGTCCACTGAGCGAGCAGAGGCCGGTATCCTCCAAATGAGCACAGTCAGTAACATTGCAGATCATGTGAGAATTGTGGTCATGCAATATCCGTCCTCAGTCTCATAGGAGGACCTACCCTGCTATGGGACATGACTTTCAAGGGGACCCACCACATGTCCTTCGGTAAGATATTCTTTTGGTTTGTAATAAAAAGAAGGCATTTAGCTGCCAAAACAATTCATTTAGTATGTCTCAGCACTATCTCTACAGCTGAGAGATGCCCAGGAAAAAAAGAAATTGCAGTAGCCTTCAGGCTGGATAAACTGCGATTGCAGGCTGAAGGTCCACCTTGTTCTAAACCTTGTGTGTCTTGTGGATTTTGGCAAGTCTTCTCAATTCTTTAAATAGACGCTTAAACAGTCATTTGTTTAGAATTGATTTGCTAGTGACATTAGCCAGATGAAGAAGCAGAGCATGTGACCTTAAAATTCTTCAAATGTCTCTTTAAAACTCTCTTCCATAAAGACCTCTACAAAACTTTGGGCAATGTTTAGACAGCTGAAATGTCCTCGCAGTTGTTTTAAGTATCGCACTGTCAGTTCACAAAGAGTCTGAGTTTGCTATAGCCATCCCTTCCAAGTATGGCTCTAATTCATTAAGCCTAGCAGCTCAGAAGCTTTTATTTTTGAGGATCAAATTGCCTGTCACTCTGGCCACGAAAATAGCCAGAACTCTGTAACTACTGCTTATTACACAGATGCTTACTGTTTAACTCTCACCTTGTACACCTTTCCTTGTCTTTCACTTAGCTCTTGCTTCACAAGTGATATTTGGATGCCATATAAAACTACTTGTAGCATTTCCAGTGGAAGAGTTTCATTGTTATCTACAGACTTCAACAAAGTAAGTAACACCTGAAAAGTATTCAAGGGGGGGAATCTTATTCCATAATTTCAACCTTTAAATTAATGAGTTTTGACCTGATAATTGTTATTAATTTCATCCATCTTATGCTGCACATACATGTGTCTGGGTGAACAGATATATGAAATAATTTAAAAGTGTTGTCTTATAAGGTATCTTTATTGTTCTACAGTGAAATCTTCTATAATTCTTTTTCTCTGGAAATTTTTGAAATGAAGCCTAAGTACCACCCAGGTATCCAGGTGACTGAGCCCAGTTCTGTCACAAATCACATATGTGAACATTCTTCTACTCTACATACTAGCAGTAGAAGTGATATGGGAAGGCACATCTGAAAGTACATACTGAAAAGAATACAGACTGCATCTTCATACTGTATTTTAGTCTAACAACAGAGCTCTTTGGCCCACGACAGTCAAACAACTGGCAGGTCAGCAAGAAGAGAGCAAAGTCTGACTCACTCACATGTGGCCTGTTAGTGCCTTACTGAGAACAAGCTCTCTGCTCTCACAAGTTGCCTGGCTTCTTCATAATTCCTCACATGCAAACTACAGCCTGTCATCTCTCTTAATGTGTGGATGAGAAAATCAGCCACTTACTAGAAGCTGGGTGATCTGGCAAAGGTATGTTCCTTGGGATGTAATGATCAGGTGGCTTTGATTGCGCCTGTGCCATTAAAAATGTGGTAGTGCTGTGTATCCTGTGAATCTCTCCACACCACAGAATTCTGGATTTCTCTAGTCTGACCTTGAAGTCTTTAATTAGTCCATTACACCAACTCTCTGTCATTTCCTCTCAGCCCAGGAATCCTTTGGTATCCTGCCCTGTTATCTCCAAGGCAAATATGAATAAGGGTCTTGATGATTAGATAAATAGTGCAGAAAACAGATGTGAGGGGCTGCAAAGTGTGTACATTATGAATACTATTGCAATAACATCTTTAATCCCTTAATGAGGCCACTTTGTCAGGATAAGAGAAGACAGCCAGACTGAGGGATTTTGCTGCTGTATACAGAAGCCCAAAGAATGTTCTTAAAGTAACAAACGTAACCAACATCATGACACATTCTTCTTATCTTTGGACTCCATGAAACTTGCACTGATTTGCACATGTTTGCAGAAATGCCATTTTTCTTTTCAGGCAAGGATCCTTTTTCATATATTAATATATTTATCTGTGATTTTAACAACAACATCCAGGGAGAGCTGTAAACACGAAGACAGTTGAGAACAGCCAAGATCTACACACCTTTATTGAGCATTTTGGGCAATACTTTTCATTATCTGCTCACAGAAGTTGCCGTGAGCTGGCCCAGTTCTGTGTTTGGAAAGCTCTCGTGCTGCATAGATTTGCTTGGGAAAGTTTGCGTGTGCCCAGTACTCAAGAAAGCACAGTCTAAGGAGCTGACGGCCTGACACTGCATTACTTCCCAGAGCTCTGGGGGATGCCTGCTAATCCTGTAACACATCTAGGCCCTTCTGGGGGGCAGGCCAGATTCCTGTCCATGATCAGAAGTAGCATGCAAGAAGCTTGTCTTGTGGTCTTTTGGCATTTCTGCCTCCAAACCCAGATGGAAACCAGACATGAAACAACATCTTATTCCAATAGCTAAGGCACTCTAACAGTTTGGATTATATTTGGTACTAAAATGGTGGGAGGAAAGTGGGGAGAGAAGATAAGGGATGGCTGAAGTTTTTCCTGTTCCCATCTAGACTTGGGTTATGGTAAGATGTTTGCTTTCTTTGTTTGCTCTCTCCTCTAAGTTGTACACCTAATGTATAACAGAAGTTGGCACTACTGATGTCTATGACTGTTAGCTCATACTCACTCATCCCTGGTGTTATCTGACAAATAAGCAGTTACACTCTTTTCACCTTACAGGCAGCAGTAGCCTGACACTTGACATGCCCCTGGATAAAAGATGCAAAAAATGTTGGAATAAAGAAATAAACATAGCATTTTGTGTACCAAACTAGTATCACAAGCCAGTGTATTGATCTATGTAATTGTTCAGAACAGTGGGGATAAATAAGGCACTTAAAGTTCCTTGAACTCTCAACACAGTTACCATTAGCCCTCTCCTTACAAGTGTAAAAGGTCAGGCATGGAAAAGATAAAGAGTTCTGCCTCCTCAGTACATTGACCAGCATAAAGGATCTGGCACAAGAAAAGGTCACCCAGGAAAAAAAAGGTTGGTAAAGTTTCATATGATTTTAGTATAAAAGAGAAGAATGCATAGCCACTGTTTCCCCTTCAAGCAACAATCTGCTTCCAGCCTTGGCCTCTAAGGCTTTGTGCCATGCCATTCTTAAGATACATCATAACCTGCCAGTACTAATCTTCTGTGGAGAGGGTAGGGTAAAAACTGGGAAAGTATCTAAAAAAGTTGTCTGGCTGTCTCTCTAGATCACAACCAAACCATCTTAATCTGTACGGGTGAATACAGGCCTGGTAGGGGGCATCCAGACCATCAAAGCCAGTCCTGCACAGCTGTAGACAACGAAGCAACTGAGCTGGCAGATGTATGCAAGCTCTTTTGCAAGATTTCCAGGACTTCCAGCATCTGGCTGGGCTGGAAAACCCCAGCCTGTGCTGTGGAGCATTAACACAGTGCTTCCATTTCAGACTCCAGCTGGAACTAGGGGCCATAGAGACAGCCATGAAAAAGAATCACTATTAACAAAAAAGGGACCCTTTGAACCCAGCTTTTCCAAGCTGCCAAGATGAGCCACAGAAACCATTTAAGCAGATGCTGTTTCAAGCAGAACAGAACTGGAAAGACTGGAGTCTGCATCCATTTGGGTGAAACGCGGGCAGGTGGTATATTGCTGTGTCAGGCCACTATCAAATAGGGAGAGGCACTGATACCTTCTTAGTATGAAAAGGCTTCCGGAATCTCTGCTGTATGTATTATTCTGTCTGCTATCACAACAATTATTTGATTGCGCTGTGCAAATTGTCTCCCATCAGGATTGGGACTTTATTGTAATGGCTGCTGTGTAGTCCCTGCCTTCTAAAATTAATATATGAAACATCCTAAGAGATCTGGTTTTATGGATGTTTGCACTGGAGACATATCCAACACCAAAACTCTGGTTCCAAACGCTTATTAAGTTCATAGTAAAATTATCTCCTACTTTCTTTGATTCTAAGAACAAACAAAACCAAAAGAGAGTTAGGAAAAACCAGTACCATTTAACTCACAATTGAGGAGGTGGCTTCACTCAGCATAACCCTTCTTGCTGCTAACAGAGAGATTGCCAGTTAGTACTCTAAGTGACACTGCAACCCTTTTTTGTGAAGGTTTCAATTTCTCCATTCCCTGCTCTCCCAGACATATAGTCTTCAGAGGGGAAAACTCAAACCTCATAAATTCAAACCAGAGATTTCAACCCTGCCTTTCAACCCTGCCTGTATTCCATTGGCACCTTAGTGAACTCAAGGGAAGTTGCAAGTCCTTACCGCTGTCCAGATCAGAAAGAGAAAGGTTTTTTTTTTTCCTATGCTAAATTCACACACTACGTGAATCCAAAATGTAATTGCAAAAAAAGTCGCCTTTTATTCTAGTGAAAAGAGGATTTACAAATCTCAGAGTAGGAGGCCTTTCTTACCTGTGGTATTAAAAAAATCTTCACCCTTTGGTCTTCCTCCAATTTGTTTCAAATGGCATGAGGGAATAAACAGGCATTAGCCAGTCAGTCCCATTTCACGGCTTTGATCAGTTTGTAAATGAACTTCAAGACAGCTGATCATTCTCCAAGTGGGGAAGCTCATCATCACCAGTGATGAATGCCTATATTTTGTGACAAGGTCTATTTCCATCTGTCCTGAGACTTCTAACAGCACACATGTGGCAACTTGTGCACCACTGCATAATGAATTGGATTGGAGAAATTGAAAAGCCTTTCACTCCTTCTATATACAGAGTGGGCACAATGCCAGACCTGGGATAAGGAAAGGTGCCAAGTTTCCAGTTGTCATGAGTAACTACTGCTAAAAAAGAAAATGCACACGTATACACATATGTATATGTGTGCATGTATATAAAACACACTCTGCACTTTCTCACTTTTATTCAAAGTAGTCAAATTCAGGACAGTTAATTCTTGTCTAAATTTTTTTTGGGAAAAGGGGGAAGTGTCTTCCTTCTCATCCAGTTTTGTATTCCACAGAACTGGGTCAACAGCACCTGTTTCCAAATCCTGCAAAGCAGCCATGGAATAATGCACAATGGCTACAATTTCATGGGACTCATCTGATAAAATTACACTTAATACATTTGATAAAATTAGTGGAAAGCAATGATTAAGAATAGATGTAAACTCAATTCCAGTCACACTTACTTTTGCCTTTATAGATAGATACATAGACAATTTCCTGTATTAAAGCCTAAATTCACTTCCTCTTCAAAGTGTTTGGGCATATCCCTGTAGTATGGCTACTCTAGGATGAGGGAACAAATTTTGCACTACATTATTCCACAGCATGGGCCCAAGTATGCTTCACATTAAGAAGATAAGTTAGTCACTATACTCTGCCTAGAAAAGCATCGTCTGGCCAAGGGCTAATGGAGCAGGTAGGCAGCCTAGGTTTGACCTGCTTTATGTCTGTGTCACACGGAACTGAACTACAAGCACCCTGGGTCCTAGCAGTGCATATCATGGTGTCAGGTCAAGGAGCTTGCTGCGCTTTAATGTGCTTGCTCCTCTGTGTTTTGTTAGGCCGTCTAGCAGTAGCCTGTATAACCCTGGAGATGTTTACGTCATAAAATGCAGCTACCACCATGCAAGCCGGTGTTTCTAAATGATGCATCGTAATACGTACATTAACATAGGCTGATATTGGACTGTACTTTGGCTATGAAGACTATCACTTGTCAAGACCGTTAGCTTAGCTCAGTGCCACTTTTACATGGCTTTATTGCTTCCAGTCCCTGAAGCTTGCTCAAATGTTGCTAGCTTGGGGTATATGTACAGGAGAGTAACACAATACTGTGCGAGATAAATACACACTTAATGCCATTCTGAGTTTCACATCTGTAAAGTAATCCAATTCTTTGTCTATTTGGGATGTTAGATGTTAAAAAGGGATGAATTTAATCCAGATTTACAAGCTGTAGCAGAACTCAGGATTTGAATATCATGTTCAGTTGTAGAAATATCAGTTTAGGCTCTCTGAAAATAATAACTACACCAAACTCAAGGGAGTTCCACTTGATTTACCCCACTGTGTGATGAGCATTAATTAAACTGCATGCAGATCTGGCAGTGTTGTACAGCAGCTACCTTGAAAATGTGACAGCAATTTAATGGATCGCTACTTAAAACCAGTGTGTCTCTCTGAACGTTTTGACTCAGCAGCAGTACAATGATTCCTTCAAATTAGAGAGAATAAATATTTTCCTTTATTTCTGGCTGATAATGTCTCTTGAAGAACTGCAGTAAAATGAAACTTGAAAACTATGTGACAAAATACAGGGAGGGTGATCACTGAGCAAAGAAAGCTGTACTTACAAAATGAAGCAACCAGTGATTTTCAGCAACATACAGAACTCTCATAGTTGCAAAGCATCAACATAAACAAATAAATCCCATTCTTTGTGAATTCAGAATGGAGCTCTAATTATACCACACCAGTGAAGTCCATGACATTGTTGGAAACATAGACCAAAGAGACAAAATGTTTTGCAGTCATTGTTTATACACTGTAACCTTTGCTGTGAACAACAAAAAAAAAGAAGACGACAGAAAAAAGAAAAAAAAAGAATGCTTCTAAGTAGGGTGAGAAGATGAGGAGGAGGAGGGGAAGTGAATGGGTGGGACCCCAGACCGAGTGTCTCTTCCCTTTAGAATTTGTTGCACATGTCAGCAATTGACAAGCCAGGGGTATTGTTCAGGGCAGACCTTATTAATTACTGTTCAGTAGGTGGCAGATGATAGCACCCACAACTGCAATTGTCATTGTGCCACCAATCATCCCATTCCATACACTTGCCAAAGCAGCAGCCTTTAGATGCAAAAAAGCAAGCAGAAGCAATGAGCAGACATCTGTGATGACCTACAGGGCCTGCCCTGGGGATCTGCTTGTCTTTGGATTCTCCACCTTGTGATTTTCGATGCCCTAAGAAGAGCAGCCCCTCCTACCCTACTTTGTCCTTTAAACTATGGGATCTTGTTCTCATCAGGGGGTACCATACTCTGCTGACTGGCTGGATTGGCATGATAAGCTTTCTTTCACATAAACCTGTACTGGTCATGTAGAAAATACTCTTCCACAACACTGGAATCTAGAGGAGGAAGCCAAAGAAAATGGAAACTCTAAATACTATTGTTGAGTGAAGGTTTCCAATTATTTGGCTATGTAACTGGGATGTTTATTTTTAGAAATGAAAATATCAACTCCATCCTGTCCCCCTCCCCCAAAGAGATGGAAAAAGGACTCATGCCAACCTATATTGATGAAAAGCATGTTCCAATACTTTAGGGGAAAAGTTCAGGAACAGTTTATACAAAGGAAAATATTAGTCTTGTGTTTTCTGGCCAAGTCAGTGGCAGCTTGGGTTATCTGCAGCAAACATGCCAGTTAGACATGCCCAGAGAAATGTCAGGCTTTTCCAGCCTGCTAACTCATAAACATAATTCTGATCAGTAATACTGATTTTTCACTTGTTTATGCCAGGACTTCTTCGCTTAGCCCTTCTGCCTTCCACACAGCAAACAGTTTCTGCCAGTGATGCATTCTGATATAGTTCCAGGATCAAGTCTAAATGTGATACCTGCTCCAAGCCAGCCTTCCACACTGGAGTGGTCCGGAGTCTAACTGGACCTCACGAGCAAACATTATCATGACCTCGTTCAGCATGCTAGAGGAAATGTTCAAAGGCAACCTGGAGACTGCAGCAGATGGTGCTAATTTTTTGGTGGTAATTGATGTCCTTCTAGTTTCAGGAATGAGTCTAATACAATATACTGCTGAGGACTCTGCTGCTTGGGTTTTGTGAGGATAGGCATTTTGGAGATAAAGCACAGAGTCATATGATTGTGACTGCAGGGAGATTCCAGTTTTTGAATTCTTAACCAAACTCTGGTTATTTAGAGGTTTACCCATTACTTACAGACCAGATGGGATGAGGAATTAATTTGCATTGCCTGAAAGCTCCTACCCTGGGAACTATTTGTTGTATTCACCTTTTTTATTGCTAAGTTGTTCTTCCAGTTCTCAGCATGCTTTTCTGCTGTGTTCCAGGAACAATAAGAAAGTTCTCCCATTGCATACTTAACACATGAAAGTTTCCATGCTTGTAACCTAACCCCATAAAGCCTAGAAAAAGTCAAGCTGGTGTGGCCAATGATTTCCTTGAAATTTACAGAGTGCTGCTTAGGTTCTGGTAAGCAGTTTCTTAACAACAAATTTCTTGTTTACTGATCATGATGAGCAACATCATATTCAAGTTTGTTCTTTGTCTTAAGACACACACATGCTACTGCTGAAGCCTGCTTTTACTCTCCCCAACACACCACCATGTCCAGAGTCTTCTGTTGCTGAAACAGGACTGTGGGCTAGACTGTTTTTTCCAAGCAATATTGTTTCATGCAATACAGTGGTAATGACAGGTCATAAGAGGGCAAAGGATGAGAGAACAGTCTGCCAATACTGCCCCATTTCAGCACACACACTGAATATAATCTAATTTGCACATCCCCAACTCTTCACCTCACTTTTAATTTGATAAGGAAAAACTTGAACTTCCAACTGGAACTGACTTCTCTTTCAGGACGCTTTTGTTTTGGCATCATTTTGATTTGCTTCAGAAGCACACACAACACCTTTTACATACTAGGGGGGCAGTAACAGGACCCACCAGCTCTGGCTGTTCAGATAATTTTAAAAAAGAGCTATGCATCTCCTTAGTATTTACTAACTTGCACTGTACCTCTGTGTATATGAACTTGAGCCTTACACTGAGATCAACATGTAAAATGGTTTAAAAACACAGGGATTTTGCTAGTCTTCATAAAAAAGGAGGGCTGATCCATTTAAAAACATCCATTCTCTTCCTTTGTATTGCAAAGTGTTTTTGGAAATCTGTGCATAGAAAAAAAGCAGACCATGAGCAAGCCATTCAAGTGGATAGACTAGAAATAGTTTTAGCTTGTGAGCACAAGACGACACATAACCCGTCTTTAGGGGATATTATGCCAAGAGAAACGTGTTGAAAAACAAAGCAAAGTCACTGGGCTTTTATGCAGACAGACCATACCTCCTAATGAGCACAACCTGTAAAATCTACGAGGGTTGCAGACCCCACAATGAAACAATAAAGGAGAGATTTCGTGTGATTCCTCTGGAGAGAGAATTACTACTTACCTCAGAAAAAAAGAAAAAACATCAAGACATTTTAAACAGGAACACAGAAATGCTAATAGTATCATAGCACTGGATGGAGTATAGAAACAAGAAGTAGAGCTTTTTCCCTGCTGTTTAACTCGTTAAAACTAAACAATGGCAAGGTAACCTTGATTTTAATTTTTTTTTTTAAATGCCAGATGCCAAATATCAAAGATCTGATTTTTCATATTATGCTAGTGGAGTACGAAAATTTGGAACCAGGTAAGAGGAGGAAGAGAAAGATCATTAAGAAGGAATAGGCAGTGGGCCACAGAATCAGGGTAGCAGGGTGTAAATTAGGAGATATTCTGGAATATCTTTGTGACAGACCTATTTCCTAATACATACAAACTATTTGAAATTAACAATCACCTCCACTGCAGCCAAAGGCTCAAGCAGTAGTAGAGTGCTCAGGTTTTTCAGATCTTCAGAGAGAACCAAACAACGTGTTCTGCCAGTCTTCTGGTTTATATTTGAAAATTATTTTGGGGTGCTTATTCTCACATAGTGCTGAAGTGATACATGATGTCTGTCTTTTCTGAGAGTAACACAGTACACTTATGTTTAACTCTCTTTGCAGTAAGAGCAAATACAAGTCCTTTCAATGCTGCTAAAGAATATAAATGTGTAACCCTTGAGAAGCCCAAACCTAACCTTTCTCTTAATTCTGTAATGCATCCACAAAGAAAGGTGTTACTGACTAGATGTTAGTTTGCCCGTCATAAAGTACTGACCAGCTCTATCCACATATCACAGATGCTCTTACAGCCCAGTTGAAATGTTCTCATTAGTCTCCTAAATAATCTTAATCCATATATGTACATTGTACTAGGACAGCTTTTGAAGCCTTTTCTACCTTTAAAAATGAAAATTAAAAAATACATACAGGTAGGTACATTTGAGAGTTTCATAGTTATTTTTAAACAAACTGTTAAAAATGAATAATGTAAAAAAATGGAAGTTATTAGGAAAATTAAGAAAAATAACATGGAAAGTATGAACTAGAATTTGAACAAGTTTTTCAAAAAGTATGATACAGCTTTTCTCTCATTAAAGCGGATGTTGTTATGGTACTATTGCACAACCTGGCACAACTGTAGGATTCACCACTTAGGTATTCTCCAGCCTCCGTGGTGGAATATGACAGCAAGGAAACAGATGGATACTGGCTGCCCAAAATGCCAGTGGTACCTTGCTCCAGTTCACACTTAGCTGTTTAACTCTCTTTAGAAAGCATAGTTTTGACCTTACTCCTTCCTTTGTGTTACTGTGTGGTTTAACAGGTTCTGCTGAGTATCTGACAGGAGAAAAGAAAACACATTTTTAGACATCTAGTTTGATTTGCATTGTGTAGGGAGTCTGATTGCCTAATTTAGGACTGCAATTCCATTTTATGACCTGGCATCTAAGTTAGACATTGTAACACTGAGTCGTAGCTGCATCATGCCTGGGATGCAGCTCAAAGTGTGTCAGTTCTCTGTACAATGGGAATTTGTACAGTATTACATAGCATTATAGTAACTTCATGTGAAAGAGCAAAGGCATTAAAAATTGTGAGATGGCCATGCTGCAGGGGAATGGAGCTGTACAAATGCCTTCAAAAGGTGACAAACGTTGAAAATTTATTACTGATGTACCAGCATGTAAGGTCTACGCTGGCAGAGCAGAAAGGGGCATTGTTTTTCCAGTGTCCCTGCTTTTCATTCCTCCACATGTCCTGGTACTTCCATTCACTGCTTTCAGTACAAAGTTCATTAACATCTGCCTGGAAATCTTTGTGGTTGTTGTTTCACTGTTGTTCAAAAGCACTTTCCATTCTTGTCAAATGGTTTACGTAATTGAAAGCAGCCGGACATTCAGGTGGTAGAATATTACACACTCCGGCCATGGCTTCCTTTTTCATGCTCCTTCCTCCTAGCTTTGTTTTGCAAGCGTTGATCTGTTTCACTTGCATCTGGGATTTCTTTCTTTAAAAGCTGTGGCTAACACATGTTCTTCTCCAACTGGGAACTGGACGTGTCTTTGTTAATGTCACTCAGATGCTGATTTACTCCTACATGAAGTTCTCTTGGATTTTTTCCAAAGCAGCATGGTTATCATCATCTCGTGTTGCTTTCTACAAAGTCCTGGGTAAGTCCTCTGTTTGTAAAAGATAAACAGCTCCACGGACCTCAGTGAGCTGATACATAGTCAGCTAGAGGAAACTGATAGCTCTTTTCCCATGCCTCACTCTCCTTCTCACTTTTCCCTGTAAACCGTTGTTTGGTAAATCCACTCCATACATGGGATGAAAACTGAAAAAACATGGCTCTGCTTATTTATTCTAGAAAGAGGGAGTATTGCACTAAAAAAAATTAAAATCAAAGCTACAGAGGAGAAGAAAATTAACCTGCCATCTTGCCATCCTTTCACCCCATTTCATGAGATGTGAACTGGGGCTGTCAATGAAATTCAATGGCTCGTGACAAAAATCAAAAGGGAGATTATTGTATGCAATGCATAGTCAGATGGCAGCGTTCACTGCTGCAGGGGTCACAGAGCTATCACTGAGACAAGGGTTTTAAGCGGCTAGACATAACCACAGTGATGTGGTCTGAGAAAAAGAGGATAATCAAATTTCATGCTTCAGGAATGAGCTGATTATTTTCTGAACCCTGCAGGCTACCACACCCTTTACAGCACTCACCCTTCTGCCGGGTGTTTTACGTAGGCTTCAGTCTGATTTTCCAGGGCCATAGTTGAAGACAAGACACTAATGTACAAAGGAGGAGCAGAATATACTGTGATAAGCCTTGGCATCCTTTTCTAATACTGAGGACAAAACAGGTATGATGTTCTAAAGGTTGTTCTTATTTTCTTCAGGAAGCAACTTTGCTGGAAAACAACAGTGCTTGGAGGGGGCAAACCTCAAAATATGTGCAAGTGTGAATAAATTTTTTCTAATTCTATTTTTCTTCTCAATGTGAAATTTTGTTTTGAAATTTAATTTTGATGTACAAAGTGCAGGCATTTTAAAAGATCAAAGTGAAGCAATGTTTTTAAACTACTGAAACAACATTTCAAGAAACTCAATCTTACTTTTTTCTATTTCCACTAGCAATTTTCTAGACTTCACTTTTTCATTCCAGTAAGATGAGAAAATACCAAACCCCCCAGTTTTCTTGTGGAACAGAAGAACAAAATTTCCTGTTATTTCTGTACTTCAGAGAATTCAAGTACAGCTACTCCTTATTACCTACTGAGATAAGAATAAACAAGACTAAGGCTTCAGTCTCAGTTTCTCATCTACCAGCAGATCAGACTGTCATACAGGGAGACGAAATTAAAACAAGTGTAACACACTCTGCATCGACAGAGGCAACATTGCTCCTGGATGTTGGCGGGATTCTTGAAAACTGGTATTTTTGTGAAAGAGTTGAGTAAAAAAAAAATCTTCAGTCAAATATAGACTGAAGAATATTAACTTCCAATCAGCCCTAAAAAGATGGCAGTGTTCCTGCTGATAATCTTGACTCACAAACATACAGAGAGATTAAAACAAGAGCCAGAGTTGCCCAACTTATTTGTTTCTCAGACATAGGTGTTGTATGGACAGCTAAACTGACAGAAATGAGCATTCTGAACCACTACAAATTATAGCTTGGTATATCAAGGAAACCAACAGAAAGTCTGGTTTTCCTCAGTATATCACACTAACTTGCAACAGTACAGCACATGTTCAGGATCAGCTAAGCTAGTCATATAGTGGTGTAAGGACTCTCCAAGGGGTAAGTAATCTCCAAGGGAGAGAAGTGAAGCGGACAGAAACAGGTGATAACCTCTGTAGTTTACATCTATGAGTCAGAACATCATGTACTTTTCTATAGGTCACTGAGAAGCAGGATCTGGTAGACCTGCGACACAAAATCTGCTCTTCTGGGTACTAACTCATTGCTTTACAAAGCTTACTTCCTTCTTTTGAACTTAAAATATAAGTATTGCCCAACTGCCCCTCTCATTTCCTGTGGAAAACCAAACCAAACCAAAACCAAAATCAAAACCAAAAACAAACAAAACCCCCCCAAACCCAAACTACAACAGAAACAAATCTCTCTAAGTCTGTATAACTGCTAAAGGAGATAAGAGTCGTAAGTGATTTTTTATAGGAACTGGATTGTCATAAAGATTCTAGCTGCTGACATCCAATGTCAGAGTAAGGCTTGCAAGCTTTTCCATGGCAAGCATTAATAAGCACCAGAGAAACAAAAGGAGGTTGTTTCTAATATTTGGAATATTTGTCAGGTTCTGTTCTGAATCACTTTGAACCTCAGAGGCAGCAACCTCTTGCTAGGTTTCAACCATGATCAAAACAAGCTAAATGGGACATTGTTAGCAGTTTCCATTTCAAAGCATTTGAAGGTTTTGCACCATGAATTTGATTCTGCTTAAGTAAATCTAGTAAAACACTAGAAAATCTCGTAAAAATTGCAGAGAAGAGAAGCCTGTCGTTCAGCCTCACATTCCTCCTACACTGCCCTCCAAGTCCCTCATCATGTCCTGTCCCCACAGTCTGACACAAAAAATGTCTCCAAAACCTCCCAGCCTCTGCAGGAGCAAGGAGCTCAAGTCCAATTCTCATGGACTCCAGCAGAGGTTGGAGAGGTTCAAATGTGGGTCTAGCTGTCAGTAAGTTCTATTTCACAAAAATAAAACATTTATTGACATTTAATCACTACTGAGGTGAACAGAGCTAACTTGTTTCCCCTAAAGCCTCTTCTGGGTAAAGTCAGAATTTCCAAAATTTTTGTTGTTTGGACAAGAGAAGTGGCAAATTGCATGATCCTTCTCATCTTTAAGTGCCAGGAAAGGATCTTGGTGAGAGAAAGGAAAGGAGACATCTGTGGTAAACATGGTTTGGAACAAGCTTCCGCTAAGAGTCTCTGGCAACAGATGACAGCCTTCCACCACAATATCATTATTTCCAGTTAGCAAATTCAGATTTCATGACTGCTCTCAGGAGACCACTGTCCTGCTACCATGAATCACAAGCATCACTGAATGACCTTCTGCAAGTCCAACAGCAAGTCTGTTCCTTGCATTCAAGCAGAAAATAAGGCTTCATTAGCCACTCTCCATGTCAAAACCAGTAGCACAAGTGCAAGGCTTATTACCCATTTATTTGCTGCAAGGACCACAAAAGCATAACTTAATTCCTCCTCCCTCTCTAACATTAATTTTTCTCCTTTAAATATTATCTGTACTACATTAGGAGCCCATAGTTCCAGTTGAGATCATTGTCTATAAATGCACACAGTAAATCTTCCCTGTAGACTCAACTCAGATTTTTATTCACAGCTGCCCCACACTGGACTTGTGTCTGCACAGCAATGTTATGGAGTTAGCTTAAGCTAACAGGCCTACCTGAGGCTCCTTGATTGATTAGGAAGGTCCCAGAGGAATTCAGCTAGCTGCACATAATTTGCACTTAGTCAGCTAGTTGGAACTGGTATGGAAACTCAGTTGCTCTGGAGATCAAATCAGAAGATTGCATTGCCTATTCACACAGCTCTTTCTGCAAGGAATCCACTTTTTCATCTCTCTCTTTCAACCTCTCAAACTCCCTACTCCACTTCTTTTCTTGCAGAGTCTTTATTTCTTTCCCTTCCTCCCACTTAAAGACTTTCCCCTCCTCCCCATTGTTTTTCTTCTCTCCTAAACTTGTTTAGCCACAGCCTTTTTCTTTTCTTCCCACTCCAGCTCTGCATTGACAGCTCACATCTGTTCTTTCAAAAGCCTCATTAGTTGCTGGGGTTGCAACCATCTTTGCTGTCTTTTTCCTCTTACACACTCACACAACATTATAGATGTCTTGCTCTGTCCAAGAATCCTTGGTGAAATCTCTGTGCTTCTCCCCTCATGCTGGGTCTGTTCTGCCCTGGGCCCAGTGATCCCGCTTGAGTGATTGGGAGCTGCTGCTGTATCCAACCTCTTCCTCCCTGTCCTGGTTTGTGCGACACAGGACTAATTTCTCTTCTAATACTTGGGAAGACTGCACTTTTAGAAGACTCTAGTGTCTGAATTTCTGAAAATATTTACCTTATAGCCAGCTATGGTGTGTGGGTTTCAAGGTCTCAGTGTTTCGAGCTCACCAGGTGCAGGGATGAGGAGGAGCACTTGATCCAAGCTGGCCAACAGGATTATTTCAGACCATGAATGTCACATTCAATATAAATTAGAAAGTTTGCTACAAAGCTCTCTCTCTCCCTTGATGGCTGCCATCCTAAGAACTTCTTGCCCCAGTGCCAGACCACTGAGCCCTTCAGAGATTAGATATTAGGAAGAAATTTTTCACTCTGAGGGTAGTGAGGCACTGGAACAGGTTGCCCAGAGAAGTTGTGGAAGCTCCATCCCTGGAGGTGTTCAAGGACAGATTGGATGGGGCTTTGAGTAACCTAGTCTGGTGGGAGGTGTCCCTGCCCATGGCAGGGGGTTGGAACTAGGTGATCTTTAAGGTCCCTTCCAACCTGAATCATTCTATGTATCTATGATTCCCTTCCTCCCAAAGCTGTAGCGCTAGCAGTGTCCAACATTTGCTGTCCACTGCTGGGAGTGCACAGCTGCCTAGCAATAGAATTGGATGAGTATAATCTTTGCATATTCTGTATTGGTATTGGGATTGATATTGGTTCTTTAGTGCTAATAATGTAAATTATCTAATCTTATTCTATTAAATCTGTCTATATTTCAACCCCCGTGTTTCCTTGTTTTTTCCCGATTCCCCTTCCCGGGTCGGGAGGGGTCATCGGGTGATAGAATGATTTTCTAAACGACGATAAATTGTTATGGGTTTCTCAAACCATAAGATTCCCTCAGAAGTTTTGTTTGGGAAAGGATCTCTAACAGCCAGTTGTCAGGCTGGAAGAGCAACCAGTACATCTGTCCTCTTTACACTCTTTCTCCTTCTACAGCCTGCACTTGGGGGACCATGTTCTGCAAAACTGATTTGGAAGTATTTCTAAATGAGGCCCAGTGGTACATGCAATACTTTTCACCTAGGCAGACTAAAAGGTGAGGAACACAAAATGTCCCAACTTCTAGATACACGCCTGACACAAGGAGCTGGCATCATGCTTAGTTCTCAATCCCCACAGAACCTCTGCTGATGGAAAGAGATGTAGCAAGGCAGCCACATGGTTTTTGTTTATTTCTCTTCTATCAGTCTCTGTCATGAACCTCTCCCGCCCCACAAACAATTGAAGTCACACCCCTTCTTTTCAAAGGCTCTGCTCTCCCAACACTCTCCAACACATCCACAGACTGAGGTTCCCCTGGGTCGGCTGCCAGCCTATATAAGTATAAACCTATCGTAAGCCTAGTATTATAACTGATCGCAGTTGTGGTAGGGTAGCGGGAGGAGAGTGATATGGCTTCTCTGCTTGCTAAAGACCCAGCCAGAAAGCATAAGACAAGGTCTACTCCATAACAATATCTTGGAAAGTCTTTAAAAAGTGATCAGCTTTGAGTCAGGAAAACTAAAATCCCGTTTTTTTGAGTTTGTTTTACAAAAAGTACAGACTATTTCATTTTGTTGAACTGCCTCAAAACATTTCAAAGCATTTATCTGCCACCATATGGTTATATATATATATCTTTGTATTCCAGATCCCATTTTCTGTGTAATTTCAACAAAGTATTTCAGATAAGATTAGGCAGAAAAAAACATGAAATGTTTTCATTTCTGAATGTTGAAATGTTTTGATTGAAACAATGACAGTTCCAAATGGTGCTTTTCAGAATTATCATAATGCAGTGTGGTTTTTTTCAGCTTTTTATTTCACTTTGCAATTCAATTAAATGTTAACCTTTTCAGCTAGTTTTTAGTGAGTAAAGGGTAAATCAGACACAGGACACATTTCCTCTCTCTTTTGTTTTTAAGTCCTTCTATAAATTTGACCAAGGAGATTCACGTTATGGGTCAAAACCAGTTTGAAAACGAATGCCTATTTTTATATTGCAGAGAATTAGCATGCTGATTAGGTAAAGTATAAACTCCTGTCTGCATATTTTTTCAGTGAATGCTCCTGAAAATCCAGTCATATTAAAGCAACAGTAGGGTTAGGGTTTGGGTTTTTTAATGGACTAAGCCAATACCTGTCATCAATGTTTTAACACTGCGGCACCAGATTGGGTTGTTGTGGGGCTGCTTTTTCTCAAAATCACATTCACTAATGCTTCTGAGCAGTCTAGAGTCATTAGGACTCATTCTCATACTATCCCTGTTTGCCAGGGGAATACTGAACCCATCCCAAAGACATGAAGCAATCAGCTTATGGTAAGAAATTGTGTTTCTGTTCTCTGGAATGCAAGGCCAGACTCCATTCATAATTCTTTCCTTTCTCTTTTGAACAGGTTTCAGCTTCCAAAATTCTTTATATCACATATTTTACCCACATTAACAAATAAAATTTAGAAATCTCTTCAGTATGTAGGTGAAAACGTTTGTCTGCTTTTTATTAACTATTGTGATCAAAGCGCTGACATACCGAGATTTTCTTGTATAGGAGAATGAACATGGTGACTTGTGCCACCTCCGTCAACAGCTGAGATACGGTGCAAGTGAAAAGACAAAAAGTCCTCCCCTTACCTGTTTACCGCCTCACCTGGCCTTGAAAACACCTATTTTGCTCTTTGAAAATAGCTCGTAAATATGCTGTTGGCAAAGAACCTGAAGCACAGGTTGTTACAGACAAGACTTCTGATATAGCTGCAGCAGAGGGAGCTGTTTTACTGGCTAAGGAGGAGAGAGAAGGTTGGGATTCCTGTCTTGGTAGGTACAAAGGAGCATTTTCAGAATAACTACATCAATTATTCCCTTTGACAGTTGCATCATCCTGTTGTTCTAGACTAGCTGGATTATTAGTATCCATAGGCTTTAATTAAGCACCGATTCTGTTGAAAATTAACTCTTTACTCTTTCACCAGTACAAATACATACAATGAGATAATGGAATAGGACAAAGTGTTTTTCTCTCTTAGTGCTCTACCCTGCAAGTGAATGCTGTAAGGTCCAACTGCCTGATAATCTAGATACCAGTTGTCAGATATCAGCCTAGAGGTGCTCATCATCTAAAGGATGGAGCAGCTTCACAGTGAGGCTGTGCAATACAATCAGTCCAGGTTCTGCAGGTGTTTTCCTGACCACGGGATGTCTTTCTGCAGGCAAGGACCTGTGCTTTGTGAAAAGTTGCAAAGAAATCTAAATATGTTGCATGCACAAACATTGCACAGTTATATAGGAGGGGAGGTTAAGTAACCAACAGCTGCACAGCAGAAGCTCAGAGAGGCAGCATACTTCTCCAGCGAATCAGCCCTTAACTTAAAGGCCACATGTTTGGCCAAAATAACTTTGTTTTGCCCTTAGGAATGTGATCTACTACCATCCCTAGCAATGTAAGAAAGCAGAAAGAGGGTGACACAGAAAGGGATTGCAAGGAGCTCCTCTTTGGTGCATTGCCTTTGATCCACAAAAGCAACAAGGTGAGTGAACTTCAGTACATAAAAGAGAGGAAATGCTTCAGGTGTCAAAATTCTACGTGGGATCCTTTGTCTTTTGTTTCTCCAATGTACTAATTTTATTTGGATTCCTTACTTCTTCAGTTGGAGAAATAAACAAAGTAGAAATGTCTCTTGTGGAAACTGGAAAACAAAATATCTTGCCATTGCTTTCAAAGAATGTTTTAAAAGTTATCTTCAGTATCGGGACAGTGAGCTTGCAGTGAGATTCCACAGCCCACCTGTATCTTGGCCTTCCTAACATGGGATGCTGCGGAGGTGAGGAGTCCCTCTCCTTTCTTTATAAGAAAATGCCAGAAGCTAAGCTCTGAAGGATGGCACTCAGCCTAATGAATATGTAGGTATACAGAATACTATGTGAACACAGAGATCCACATAAATGTATCATTCTATACATTTGGGAATTCATGACCTGTGTGTCTAAAGAGGTGGTGTCTGTTCATTTCAGATACAGTGAAAGAAAAACAGCACCATGGAAATTGATGATTCTGTTGATAAACTGAAGGACAAGGTGTTACCTGCTGCCCACAAGTGTTTCAGTATACCCTGGAAATTGCTTTCAGAGATTATGTCAGGTAGAAACTCTGCAATTTATAGTGCTGCATACAGTTTTTGACCCAGCCTGAGATTGTTCCAGCTCAGAGACCTTTGGAGAGAGTCTGAGCACCTCAATTTAGCAAGGCTTTTTACATAGTACTGTCATGAAAACCTAAAGTCCAGTAGTGATGGGGGCTTCTTTAGTAAATTAGAGTAGCTTATGTACCAGAAAAGTACGGTGTATAATGTGCCTTACTCACCACACAGGTTGGGATTGACCTTTATCCACCATCTACATATACTGCATACATAAAATCAGAGGCCAGTGGATTTTGCTGCAAGCAGTATATTAAGAACAATAGCCCTATCCTGGTCCATTCATATGTAGTGCATTTGATGCTATTAAACAGGGGTATCATCAATAGATAAAAATCAACTCTTGGATAAAAAGCAGTGGGATCAAGCCAGGGTAGAAGCAAAACAGAAAAAGACTTGGGGAACAGCTGGAGAGACATTCCTCTTTTTTGAAGTCTTGCCACTTCAGCATCCTCTTGGTCTCCTCTCCCATTTCTGGGTGCCAAAACAGTACCAATGGCCAAGAATACTTTTAATATATCACGAGCTGGTTGGAAGGATATACCTTTCTTCCTGGAACCAGTCATAGCACAATAATCCAGGATTTTGTCTGCACTGCTGCAATACATCTACCTGTGGCCAACTGCACATGGGCCACCCAGGAGCTCCAGCTGAATCAACAACGCATAGCAACTTGCCTCTTTCATGGTAAGGGAAAGACAGATGACAAGACATTGCACTGGGGCTTCTTTCCATATATTGATAAAACATGGACCCACTTAAGGGCCCTGACATTGATCTTAAAGGGTTCAATAAGTAAGCTATTTACTGACAGCTAATGATAATAGCTATCAGTGAAAATGATTAGGCTCTGCAGGGGAAATAGAGCTAAACCAGGAATCTAGTGTTCTTAGAGGTCAGAAGGGTCCAAAGATGTTATTCTCTGTTCTGTGATGAATTGAAATCACATGAAAATTTTAGGTCAGGGATCCTATTAGCTACTACAAAGAGACATGTGAAGGGACTTCTGTTGACAAGACCAAATTTGAAAATTTAGATTAAATTCATCAATATGTTTAGTCTGAAATAGATATCAATGAAAGAAAAAGTCAAGACATTTGAAACGTTTTTGGATTTGACTTTAAAAAAATAATATTTTTCTTATTTTTCACTTTTGAAAGTGTTACTTTTCAAAATGACCTTAAGGGTTACATACTTTCAGCCGAATTAAGACATTTCAAACAAACAAATATTATTTGCACCACTTTACTTCATGGCCTCTGGGCAGTGGATGTTCAGAATGTGGTTTGCTTCTCTCCCCACCCTTCCTGACCTGCTCCCTCCATCTATGGCATTTCCCTCCCTTGATGTGAACATGGTGCCAGAAATCCATATGCTTCCTGCTTCTTGCCACCTACAAAAAAGGTAAACCACAGAAAGCCCCACATGCACAAAATCAATCGAAAATAAATGTGGTTGATCACATATTTTTCTAATAGCTTTTTGGCTTAGTTGCTTTGGGCAGAATTATGAAACAAAAAGGACAGAGCCAAGCTGAAATGACTAATTGCTGGGCTGTACAGTCTGATTCCCATCTCAGACTGGTGTAAAACTGGAGTGACTCCAGTGGAGTCCAAGAACTAGTTCCAGGGACAGTACACATACTCAGCTGGTGAAATACAATGATGCACTTATGGCTTTGGGCAGCCTGACTCCTCCTCTCCTGTGAGCTAAAAGAAAACAGAAAAGCTGGGCAGGCTGCACACACTTTCCTAGCAGTTACCTACATTATTAAGATGCTGTTCAAAGATAACAAAGCACTAGCCAGATGTGTTCCAGTTTCACAAACATCAGAGAACTCGGGAGGTGAAGATGACACAGTAGATACTTAATTTAGCTTCCCCTGTAAAACACTTGAAGAAACCTCACACAATGAAATCTTCCTGACCTTTTTCAAAGGACTACTGTATAGATAAATAGCTCTTCCTTTCTAATCCAAGCGTGCACTCTCTCATTTGGCAGCTGACATCCTACTGATATTTAGAGGCATTGCACATTTACATGGTATAATAATTCCTCCCCAAATCAGTGAGATTTTCTACTTTTAGATGCCCTTCTCTCACGCTTCACAATATTCTTTAAAGCCAGCTTCTCAGTATATTTTTTAAAGTTATTGCTACTTTGATCATGTGCAGCCTGAAACAGAGGCTTGGGTTTCACTGAACATTTACATGTATTACTTAAATCAATCTCTGTTCAGCAAAACATGACAACATAAGCTTAATTGTAAGTATTCACTCAAAACCTCTGCAGAGCACAAATGGACTGCTGGAATGGGGCCTGCCTCCGGTACTGTTTGTACAGTATCTGTGATATGGGCATTTCTAGTGCAGTTTCTGGTTATTCAGGGTGATTCATTTCACACCAGGGCTTTACTGTTAATACTCCAGCCTTCCACAAGAGATAAACATCAGCTGTGCCACCTAGATTTAAGGCAACATTTAAAAAGAAGCAGCAAGTCAGAACATAAACTTGCAGAGCTTTGTGTACCAGTTCTTCTTAACCAGTCTTAGCTGGATTTTCAGCTCCAGCTGAGGCACAGCCAGTGAATGCTGCCCTTTTGCCTACCTGTCTGTCCGCATCACAGCAACAGTATTAAGCTTCTGACACTTTGCGATGCCACACACACTCTGCAAACGCATGAAGTGAAACAAGTCACTGCCAGCCAGACATGTATGTAGAGTTCTGTGAAGTGCATGGTCTGATATCTGGTACCTGATGAAGTACAGGGCTTGGGGGCTTTCTGGTGTCTCAACTTTACATGATGCACAGCTTGAAATGATTTTTCCTCCTAGCAAAGCCCGGTTTGATTTCTTTGAGCAAGTAGTCCTACCGATTTGCAAGCAAACTGTTCTCTTTAGAAAAATGCACTCAAAATATATTTCAACAAGATTTTCTGGAATGGGAAGAGAGAGCCTCAAGCCAGCCTTTTGTGTAGGACTCAGATTTTATATTAGCCTTTGTCACTTCTGTGTGGAAAAGATTGTGTACATGCAGTTTCATTCTTGTATAAATTGCACCCTTGGGGAAATGAAAATTAAGTTCCATCATTTCTAAGAGATAATTTGCATGTATAATTCCCATGAAGACCCATGGGTTCTAGTAATCTAAGTATCTCATTATCTAAGCCCAGATCTCTAATAAACTTACAACAAAACCCTTTAATCAGACCAAATAATATTATCTGTATTTTAAACATCAGTTATTATCTGGTCTATAATTCTGTTTGTATGCACAGATAAACAGTGTATTCTGTCAGGCAGCATGTAGACTAGTAGATCCCAATAAATCACAGACCAACAGATAAGCAGGACAGAATCACTGCAAAATCTCCGTCTTGGAAGGACCTTTTTGCTGTGCTCAGTTTTGGGAGAAAGTTGCTGACAATATCTCATCTTTAATCAGTATTTAGAAAATACCTCTGCCCAAGTCTTAAGTCATGCATAATTCTGGTTGCTACCAACTGGACACATTTTGTGTGTGGAATTTTAACTTTATGATTCTCACATGCTTCCCAGGCTGGAGTTCTGAAGAGACAGACCAGGTAATTTTCATTAGTAATCTGCTAAAGTTTAAAAGATCCTATTGATTATTATGAAGATGGTTTAAGCACTCTCTGTTTTTAAATATGTGTTTTATAATCCATTGCAATTTTAAAAATCAGATTGAAATAACCTTAATGCCAGTGGAAAATTTCCTGAACAGTTTGTCCTCGCAACTCACTGACGCCACTTCCGTGCTTAGCCCCCAGCTTCCCCCACCCTCCCATATAATCTCAATCCTGACAACTTCCATTCACCCTCCAGCCACATATGACTGCTAGTGGAGGGAACTAATGATAAAATATAACCTCTCCAAACATACCTTAAGTTCATTGGTAGGAGCAACTGTTAATTCGAATCCTGACCCTCCCAGAGACACTGAGCAAGAGTTTGCCTTGGTTGCTGCCATCTCTTTAGAAGAGGAATCATTGTGTGCACACATCACATCTTCATACCCCCAGCACCAACTACATCCCTGCAGTGATTTCTGGAAATGCCAGTCTTGAGAGATCAGCTCCCTGATCTTGAGGGGTGGTACCATTTCAGGTTCAATCTTGCATTTGGAAATTCTTGCAACTGAAATAAATAAATAAATAAATAAATGAATAATCCCAAATCCATATAGGACTTTGGATTGGTCACCTTAGTAAAAGTTGCAGCTGTTCAAAACTTCTCCACAATCTTGAAGAGATCTGTAGATCCGCAGCTATGGAGAGGCTTGAGCAGCGATAGAAAAGAGGAGCTCAGTGGCACCAGTAGCTATAGAGGTGTGGATTTCCTGAGATGCAAAAGAGTGTACACCCCCTGACACCACGGTCACTTTAATTTTTCAAATGTTCACAGCTGGCAATACTGTCAGATGGCCAGGACATGGGGAAATGTCCCCAGCGGGGGCAATCCAGGATGCATCAGCTGCTATGTGTGGTCCTTTAAGGATTTTTTCATTTGCCAGGGAGAAGCAGCAAAGAGAAGGCAGTAGTGAAGAAAACAATAGTGACTTACTGTTTACATGCAGATTCCAACAAACAATAATGAGGTGTATGTGGTCCAAGAATATAAGGGTACCAAAGAAAGGGAAAGATACCCTGGGATGCCCTGCCATGATTTTAAGGAATTTCACTCACAACATCTCTGCAAAACAGGTGAAGAACACAATCTGGAGTTGACGAAGCTGGATTTGTTAAAGTTAAAGTACTCCGAGGCAGGACTAAGAATAAGCACAGGAAACCCTATTTGCTTACATGAATAGCTGTATAATAAATATAACAAACGTATGCATATATTTACATATGTAGACAAATGTATGGTGAAAACAGTGAAGTGGCAGTCAAGTGCACTATGCAGTTGATGAAGCATCAGCAGATAACATGGGAAAAGATGTGAGTGTCGAGACTTGACTTCTAACACAGTTCTTGCTGAGTCCCTGTGTACTCTCTGGGCCCATCAGTCTGTCTGCAATGGGATGTTTCCAGCAGATAGGAAAACTGAGAATGCCAGCCCCAGCCCCACCACTTACAGTGGCACTCCGTTCTCCAGAGAGCAATGTGCTACAATGCAGAGACCCAACAAAGTGCCCCATCAGTTAAATCATGGAGGATGGTGACTTCCTGACCTCTCACCTTGTGTTCTAAACTCCACCATCATAGAATAAGCTGTTAAAAAAACAACTCAAACCATTGTAATAGTGACCATCATTACTGTGGTGTTTGGGGTTGCCCAAATTATGTTACGGAAGGGAGGCGTAGATGGATGGAAAGAAAGGAAACTTATCCAGTTCCTATAAACTAACTCAGAAATAAGAAATGAAAAACAAGAATCTCATTTACTTTTTGCTCCTTGGGTATGGTGATTATTTTTTTGCCAGAAACTTATTGTCAAAATCTCAAAGTGCAGCATTGTTCCAAGTGAAACATTTCACAAACATCTATTTGAAAATTTTTCCGGTAAGAAGATTGACATTTTTCTTCACCTCCCATTGAAAACTTTTTTCAACTAGAAACAGTACTTTGCTTGAAAGATAATTTAATTTCATAAAATTCAATTTTAAAGCATTTCAGAAGATGCAACACATCATTTGATTCTAAAAAAAAACCAACTCCCCTTTTACAATTAAGGTTAGAAAAAATGCTGAGGGTAAGGGGGGGCAGCAAAACAGATTTTGCTTTTGGGTCATGGAAAAAAAACCCAAATAAATAATTCACAGGCCTAAGCAAGTTATTTGAGTTGAACAGTTCTCATTTCTTATTGCAAAGTGTCCTACAGTCCAGTTGTTTGACTTGGCAAAGTGGTTTCTTTAGTAGGCAGCATACAGTGCTAGCTGCTATCATGCATTAATGCTGCCATACCTGAACCCTGACAACTGCATTTTATAAGTGGATCTTTATATTAGATATTTGTGAAACCACAGAATCCCTTTCCCTTCCAGGCTCAATAAACAGCTTAGTCAAGGTTTTGACTATCTGTTTCATTTAATTACATATCCCTTGATTTATGGTTCAGGAAAGGCTGTAAATGAGGACATCACATTTGCAATCCAACCTCAAAATGTTTTCAAAATCAGCAACAAAAATCCTCACATGAAGTCTTATGAAAACAATCCCCTGGGGAACCACATGCAGTGCAGCCTAGTTAGCTTCTGTGTTTACCGAACAGGAGAGATGAATGGCTGACTTTGATTTTTTCCTAGGTGTGCAAATAAGGAGCATTAGACTTGCTTATCCTGAAGTGTTTACCTTCATCTGTCAGTGCTGGGAGCTGAACACGTGGCTCTGTGCCCCAGGGGAGGCAGAGGCCGGGAGATGTAAAGCTGAGTTAATGTGGCTTGGCAGAATTACATGGTACCAGAAAGGCAGAAGAAGGCAGACTGTCAATTAACAGGGGTAGCAGGCACCAGAAATCATAAAACAAAGTTTCTAGATGCTCGGTCAACCTACCTCACTCAGACATCAGAGTCTCCGATGAGCACATAAAGCAACAAGAAAAAAAGAGAGACAAAACCCTTAAGGAATTATACACCCAAACCCTGCTTGCAGCCTACCTGAATTTTAGGACCATTAAATCCACAGCCTGCCTGAGGCTCCATATTTATCAAATGACCTGTTATATTAATAGTGGAAATAGTCCGTCTTTAAGCTTTCTGTTCTGTAAGTGGTTCAAGGCACATGATTCCTGTGGTCAGTAACAAACAGAACAGCAGCATATCTGGAATCCCCTTCATCCAGAGCTGTAGCAAGATAAGTTATGCACTCTGGAATGATACCCCCAGGTGTATAGCTGGCAGAACTAAAATGCCAGGTAGGAATAATCTCAAATAATCTCGTCAACAGCAATTCTAAGGAAAGTTCCAGATATGGGATAAACATGGAGACAGAGTCCTGGAGGATATGTAACCTTGCATCATTGAGGCATATTTTGGTTCATCGACAGGCAAATTTTAAAACCACACAGGACCACTATGATCATCTATACAAATCCACACAATGATTTATGCAACAATGTTATAGCACATGGTTAATCTGTAGGGTACCTTTTAAAGTTACGATGAGTGTCTTTCCAAATACCTGCCAGTGATCCACCGCCCTTCTGGCAAGTTGTTGCATTAGTAAATTATGTTCTGTTGTATAAACTGTTAAAATATTTTTTTTATTAACAGATTAAAACAGAAATCTCTCCCTCTTGTGGGTGTTTTGTTTTAACTTAGATAAGATTAATATTTTGAGCTTCTTAAGCCTTTTGATCTAAGGCAGGTGTTCAAGACCTTCAATCATTCTTTTCAAACTGTAAAGGACTGGAAAAAGAGCCACAATATCCTTGAATGAATCAGCACAAGCACTAGTCACACTTTGAGCTGGTCAATACATTTATATTTTTTTCAGCTAGAAATGTTTTGCTGGGAGTTACTGATTCACCCTCATGCAGTGCAGTGGTTGAGGTGAAACTTCAAGCAGGAAGTTCAGGTCCAGAACGGAATTTCTGACCAAACTGCAAAAGCAGCCTTTAGCACAGGGAACAGTCTGTAATGGGACAGTCACATACATACAGAAAAATGACACTGAAGTTTCTCCTCTAGGACAAACACATCGAGGATGTGCACCTGCGTCTCACAAGTCCTTGGTAAGTTTTTTTGATAGGCTATTTTGGAATGTTTCATTTGCATGGCAATGCACTACAAAAACAGAATCTGAAATATCTTATCTATTTTTAAAAAACGGAATTCTTATTTGCTGATCAGCCCCAGATATTTCAGTGAAGGTTTCATTCGGTTTATAAACAGAAGTATCCTACTTGTCATTCCTGTGACTGTATTCTGGCAGCAAGCAGAGAGTTAAAACTGAAAGTTTAAAACAACTTTTTCAACTGCAAGGGTTTTCTCAAGAAAAATGTCACTTTTATGTTTCTTTCTAAAAATCCAATGCACTGTTTCTGTCTAGGTAATTCTGCACTAATTACTGGACCCACATCTCCCCAGAAACAATGGAGAGGAATCTTATCATTCCCACATTGGCACACTCACCCTTAGGTTGACAGGAAAACTTAAGCCCTTTTCATGTGACTTATGAAATGGCTTCTGGGCAGGAGGTGCAGAACAGAGGCCAGAGAGCGCAATGGCCATGGTAAACCTGCCTGAAGTGCCAAGCAGCTCACTAAACCGAGTGCTGTGCAGAGGCTTTGTACACGGTAGTTTGGAGATGGAGGCACCCTGCTTCTCTTCTCACACACTCTTTATTAAATGGGCTTTTGTTAGGCTTATAGTTAAGATTAATGCAGCTCAGTGAAGTACCAGCTCATTGACTCTTCATTTGATGGGTAAATTTCAAAACTGGACAACTAATTACAATATCTCACCCCCCACAACTTAATGTATTCCTGAAGTTCAAAGAACTATTCAATAATAACCAGCTGTTGCTGATAATAAAGTTATTTCCCACATATTGAAATGCTTTTGATTCAGATACATGGGGAAAATTATGATTTAAGACACTAGCTACTCTGAGATAGGAAAAGCTACATTTTACCATTCCCTTAGTGCCAGCCACTGTGGGGCAAAGGCTTATGCAAACAGCATCTTTTTAGTATTTGCATTCGTACTGCTTTTCTGCGTATAAAAGCTTGAGTCTAAAACACAGTCTTCATCTCTTTTTCTTCCTTTATAAGAGCACACAGAACCCACACCGGAGCTTGGCTCTTACACCATGCTAATGGACAACTTACCTCTCCCACTCATGACAACAGAAAACTGGGAGATGGCTTCCTCCGTGGCATACCTGCCTAACATCAGGAGCAACTTAGCCTGCAAAAGCCTTTTTTATTTCAAAATAACAGTGGCAATGACATGAGGTGCCTTTAAAAGCACACTGTAATTTCAGGTGAATGTCATTGATCGTTGCATCTCATATTGGGCCATAAAACAAGAACAGCAAAAGCACATGTATCACAGGACTTACAAGTATGAGTATTAGTTTCTAGCTCTTGCAGAAAGAAGAAACATTTCTTTCAGAAGTCCAAAATGCAAAGAAAATAAGCTCTGAACTTCTTGTGCTCAAAAGCCCTATAGTTTTTTTGGTTGTCATGAAAAGCCAATTTCCTGATATTTTGGGGTTTGGTTTCTGATTTTGGGGTTTGACAATACTACACGTATTTTCTAGTAAGGAATGGAAAAATGTACTTAAGTAAAGATCCCTTTTGCTTGTTGAACCTCTGTGTGCCTTGGAGAGGTCATCCTCACCATCCCTGTCATTGTATACTCTCTGCTACGCCCCTGACTGTGCTGAACCAGCTGCCTAATGAACTTGCAAGGGAACACCAGAATAGGTTCCCCCCCTGGGAATATGCTGGATTCTGGCATGCTATTCCAAAATTCCTAACTCAATCACTTTCCAAACATGCTTTTCAACAGCCTGAGGACTCTATTTGGTTCAACAGGCTATTAGGGTCCATGTAGTACAGCCTACCAGATTTTACATAGCACTTTAACATCTCTAGCTTAGTCTGTTTGATTGGTAGGCCAGGGAAAATGGGGGAAAAAAACCACTGAAGAAATTTCATAAAATACCTTTCTCTCCCCCTCACCAAGTTCTGCAACTTTGAAACACCTTGTTCAAATAACTTCACATTCGGTCAAATTATCAACTGCCTACAGCCCACTCATGCCAAGTTTGAAACGCAACAGAGTAAGAAGGAAAGTGCTTTAGCAGAGATGCCAGTAAAAACTGGATTTATAGAGGAAAACAAATTTTGTCCTCATCTAAAGAGTGTAAGATTGTGAGTTAGACTTACAGAATGGTATTTGCTTGGTTCTGAGTGATCACCATATCCTCCACACAACAAATAAAAAATCAGATAATGCACACAGTCCCATCAAGTTACCTTCTGAAGAAATAACAATAGATTGTCTCTGCTTCCAAGATCCTGCAGTAAAAATACACAGGATGCAGAGAGGAAAGCAGTATTCACTTCATTTTACATCCAGGCACAGGAAGACCAAGTGAATTATCGATTGTCACTGAAAGAATAGAATTAAACTCAGAATCCTATGACTGTTGAATCCTATGACTGAGCTTTATCCGCTTTCAGGTCTGTTTGCATCTTTTCATTCATATTTGCCAGTATTTCTGAAGCAATTTGAGATATCTTGATGAAAAATATTAGCAAAATAGAATGTATTCTTACTTATGCTATAGTGGAACCATACATTTATAAAAGTGGTAGAAAATGTTACAAGCAGATAATTCAGAAATTACAAGGATTTCTCACATTGCCCATAGAATCACCTTTTTAGAAGTCAGTGGACTGTTTTTTGTGGGTATTGCAGGGCTTGCATGAGCTGAAACTTTATTAAATTTCCAAAGCGATGAATCCACTCCCTTTTTGACCCTAGAAATATCTGTATCCTAACAACTACACAAAACAATAGTGAAGTGTGACTAAACGTGAATGGCAATGTACTGCTGACAAGCTCTGACCATTAACATTTTTCTTTCTGTTTAACTCAGCAGGCGAAAGGCAGCTAACAGAAGCTGTCTGCTGTTATAAGCACTCACAAGCATTTCATTGTGAGCATGCAAAAGAAAATGAGTGCAATTCTCTCTGAGAATGCTACTTTCTAGGTTTTCATTATTTCTACAGATTAATCGTGGATAAATGCAAACAGCATATTTAGAAACAGGACACTTTCTTCTGTTGAGATCTTTGAAGCCTGCAACTCAAGCAGGTGAAATAATTGAGACATACAAGGCCAACATCTGCTGTGCAATTGTACTAATATGATTAGTTTTGCCATGGTGTTACCAAAAGGAGAATATAGTCCTTTTATAGCTTAATTGATCACATTTAGATGTTTGGTGAAGTCTGAATGCAATGGGAAAGCTTCTGCGGGGGTCAAAAGTGATTCCCCCTCACACTAGTACATAGCCTCATTATTGACTGATATGCTGAATCCCCTCAGATTTCAGCAGGGTGTGGGGAGGCACAGAACTCAGCTTTCCTCCCTTCTGTGTGAAATTTCTAGCTACTCTCTTCTTACATAAAAGGCACGTCCTGCTTTGCTTGCAGTTCTGTTTTAAAAGAAAACAACGAGCCCCTCTTGGTGCTCTGGAAAAAGACTTGTAGGTACCTATATTCAGGAGATGATTCATGGCACTGGATCCTGAATGGATGGAAGAACCTGTGTGCTGTCTAGAAAACGAACCTCTGTTTCAGAGAGGGCTCCGTGCTTAACACTTCCAACTGGTTACTCTACATGACTTCCTGCTCCCAGCGCTGGTTGCTTTGATTCCCATTCTGAGACACCTGCCTTGGCGCACCAGGCACCAGGAGCCTTGGCACTTAACCCTAAATTCTGGATTCCACCAAAGGCACTTGTAACTTACATTTAGGGGTTACACCACCTTTCTTTTGGGAGTGCAAGCCTGGGAATTCTTTCTGCACCTTGACCTCCTATAATCAACGAGACCAGTGGTTGTTTATTACTTCCCTCTATAAAGTTACACGATCAGTCCACAAAAACCATTCCAGACAAATTAACTAGTTAATAAAGGGGCATTCCTAAAAATATTGTTACACATTTCTCTGTTTACAGGTATGACAGGAATCAGATTAGACTAATCCTTTGGCTGCTGTAAAGCAATGTTACCATTGAAATTGGTGCAGATGTGCTGATTTACACCTGATGAAAACCTTGCCAGTAAGATCAACTAAAACAATTATCTTAGGAGAGAAATAAAGACTGTACAGCAATGTTCACCTATAAGAAAGCCTCTTCTTGCTCCTCTTGCAAATGTCATGTTGTAGTTCTCTGGATTGTCACTGGAGGGTTCTACGGTACGTAAATATAAAGGGTCAATTTTAAAGTAAAAAAAAACTAAATAAAGAAAAGCAAAGCCCATGCTCAGTGAGTTATGGAGAGTCCGTGAAGGGTGGTAAGTGTGAGAATCCAATCCTTGCTCATAGAAAGAGCCCTACTGTATGTTCCTACAAATATTGATGTTTGAAATCCAAAGCACATGTGATGCATTAGTGTGAAACAGGGATTACATACATGCTGCTCTCTGCCCTGCAGTTCAGGAAAAGTCCTTATGTAATGAAGAACTGAAAGACTTATGAGGGAATCCAATGGACTGTTATCGTGTAAAAATACCAGTGCTCTCCAAAGTCAACTCACAGTTGCTCAAATGTATGCCGGTATGTGTTTTGTTTTCCAATAGGTCTGAGAGAGAAGGAGCTCCATTCATGTCAGACCCTGTTAATCTCATACCTACAGCTCGGTCTATGTGAATGAAACAGTGACTTGGGAAAGCCACTGCTTTTCTTTCCAGTCAATTCTCAAACATATAAAACCTACCGCAGGAGATCCAAACACCCTCAAACAATAACAGGCAATTTTGCCAATTACAGAAACTACTTGTAGGCAATAAGAAGGAAACTTTTCATCCAACTAGGGGCTCTGATTTTGGGTGTTGGAAAATTAAGAATGATTTCTTGATGCTACCTTCACCTGCTTCTCTTGATAGCCGTCTGAATCCTGTAAGTTTTAATCATACACTATGCAAATGCCTGGACCAATTCTTGATTTAAGAAATCAGGAAAAAAAAAAAAAGAAAATTTAAGAACAAAACCCAAGCAAAATGCAACAACAGAGCTCCAAGGTTGTGTAGTCCCAACATGTGTTAGATGAAAATAATTTTATTTAAGTGGTCATCCAAAGAATAGGACCAAGCCCAGAGTTTTTCACAGGCCAAATTCTGTGCTCTTTTCAAACTAAGCAAAGCTCCCATTAACTTAATGACAACTCAATAACAGTTGTAATTGCCTAAGAAGTGCTAAATAGGAGCTACGAAGAGACTTTCCTATTCACTTCAGGTATGGCAAATGCTCACTTCCAACATTTTGGGACAGTTTGTTTTACCCATCATGCCTTATCCTACATGTTAAAATCCCACTGCCTCTAAAAAATATTACTGCTACAGAAATAAGACCTTTGCTTTTGAGAATTTCTCAGAAAAAAAGCATACATATCCTTGGCTCTGTTTGAGATATCCAGTAAGACATAATTGGTATTGTCACCTGCAAAGTTTAATACAGTGTATAATTGTGTATCAGTATGACAGAATGTTTTAATTCACTCTTGTTTCTGTGGCCAAGCTAGCAGCACCACCTATGCTTCTAGATCACCTCAGCCACAGTGATATGGTGGTATGGAAAAGTCATAGGACACCTACGATAATGGGACCTCTGACTCATCCAGAGATAGAAATTTGGAATGAAAGAGCAAGAGTTCTATATGGTCCATTCAAATAGAGCAGGTTTTGTGTGCTTTCATTGATGAGTCAGGGTGGAAACTATTCTGAGTCTGTCTGCATTTCTAAATGGCTTTTATGAAGGTCAGTATCTTATTTGTAGCTCAGCAGGTGTGTTCTTGCACTGCTAGGCCACAGCGGTCCTGTAACAGCAGCTGTTCAATCACACCTTTATAGTAGAGGAAGGTGCAATCTATGTTATTCTTGCAACCAAGGAGCAGAATAAGCATGCCATGTTTGAAGTCATCAAGACCTCCGGAGGTAAAAACTTTAAGAAATAAGTCCTGGTTTTCATTTTGCTTCCCCACAGGCCACCAATTTCCTCAAGAATAATCTTGATGACAGTTTTCACATTTGATTAGACTTTCAAAGAAAGATTTATTTTAAATTCATGTAAATTTTGCAAAAGTAGAGGGCACAAAACTGCAGGATGGCATGATGCATTTTCAATAAATTCTCCTATTGGAATAAGATTGGCATTCTGGAAATTTTCCAATAATTTTTTTTTTAAGAGCAAAAATTACTGTGCTTTCAATTACCACTATGTGAGAATATCAAGTGCTTATACTGAGTAGCTCTCTGAAACATTGATTTAGTATAAAAATTACTGAAACATTTCACAACGCTGGGAAAAAAATACATTATACACAATATAAGTTCTGGTCTTGATACGGGACTCTCCAGACAAGGTTAATTATATAGTTTCATTACTCAAGAGGTCAGAGTTTTCTTAAAGCCTCGTCTAGAGCTCCATGGAAATCGCACAGAATTTCAGGTCTTGCTTGAAGTACTGTACGTTAAATAGAAAGAATGCAGGAAAGGAATGATCAGAGCAGAAAGTAACCAGCTTTGCATTAACAGCAAAGGCAATTGTAAATTGAAGAGAACTCTCTATTACAGTTGGCTTATTCTACAAAGCACAAGGATTTTATATACCTCGTAATTTGCCCTGGATGTTCACATTCATCTAACTGTTTCTGAAAACCTAGTAAACTTTTAGTCTCCATGACATCTGTGCCAATGAGTTCTTCAGATCAATCATCTGCTATGTAATTTTTACTGTGTTGCCTTTTGATCCCTGCTTTCAAAGAAGTGTCCAATATATTTTCACTAACTTCTTCCCTAAACTTTTGCCAGGCCTTTCGTTGCTCATTGCCTCTTGAAGTTTACAAGTCTGAGATCTTTACAGCTACACCTAGTCAGCCTTTGGTAGCGAGGCTTGAGTTTGCAGAAACTCCTTGTCTGGTTTGTTGTGTGTGGATTGTCCCTCAGAACAAAAATTATTCATGTGAACAAAAATTAATCACGTGTCAGTCTGTGTCCAATGCCTGAGTTCAGGCATTAAGGTAGGAAGAGCTCTGAACAAATAATTAAAGATAGATTTCTAGGAGCAGCAGGGAGACAAATAGTGGTGAGAAGTACTTAGAGAGTGTAATAAGCAAAACAAGGAACAAGAGGGGAAGCAACATATAGACTGGGACACCAAGGTGAGACTGTTTGGCGAGCTGGAGAACATACATTGAGCAGGACCATTCTGATAGAGTCTTGATATTTCTCAAGTGTGGAACAGAGTTATTTGTGGATTTAAAGAATATCTGTTTCTGATTTGGAACTGGGAAAAACCTAGCTTGTGAAATCTACCGTGTTCTTTCTTCTACCAAGCCCTCTGCAAAGTCCATGAAGACTCCTTCCTCTCCTCAGCATCAGGATGCCATCTGCATTTTCTGTAGAAGGACATCACTTAAGAGTCTCCTTTGACTCTGACCCACAGCCCTCAGGTATAGATAGCTATTCTCCAGCCTACATTGAAGGGATATTCAGTGAGTGCTTGCTGACCAATATCTCAATCGTAGGCAGGACTGTTTACTGTGGCTACTGCAATATAGACTTTTGTAAAGGCTCACTGCCTCCCTTCCATGCTCACCCTACTGTAACAGGAACTACTCTAACCTTTTTTCTGCTACTGCCACCAGCTACTCTAGCTGGGTGGCCCTAAAACTTCCAGGAAATTGGTGTCTGTAGCTAGGGAAAGCCCAGGTCTCCTAGCTACAGTACTGAAAGCTTTTAGTTGCAGTATAGCTGGCAGAAGTACATCCTGCTCTGGCTGCTGCAAGATGGGCTGAACATCCTTCTGCCCCTTATAAGACATGGAGACAATTGCAGTGCACTGGGCAGCTCACCAGTCAAGGAGTTTTAAAGCCAGGATCTGAGTGGGAGCTGACAGAAGTGGGAGGAAGGAGAGGCTTGCGTGATTATTAGAGCCCACCCTTCTGAATCTATGCACATGCCTAAGAAAACTCTGCCATCTGTACTCTAAGCTCATAGGAGATAAGCGGAGGAAGGAGGGGTTTGTATCACATGTGCTGCAAAGCCTTTGTAAAGAATGAAAACAAACTGTGGTGCTGACTTTGTCTATGAAAAACAGCGAGGTCTCAACCATGCCGATGTTTTGTCAAAAAATATTGAATCAATTAGTGACCGTAACATTTTCAAATAGGTTCCAAACAGCAAAACAGATTTTGGCATAAATAAAAACCCGTTCTCTTTGTTGAATCCTTATAAGGCAAGTTTCAGCGCAGAAGGAATTCTTAGCAGCAGTCATCAGGCTGGACCTTTGCAGCAGGGGGAAGCTTTGGTAGCAGATGGGGCGCAGAATACAAAATTGTCACTCCACAGTTCAAGCCTCACTTTAAGGCCAACTGGAGTTGCTAAAGGGGTGTCAGTGGGACTTCATTTATGCAAAGAGGATGAGTGTTTTCCATTTAGCAGAGTAGCTGTATAGATAAGGATTTTGTCCCTTGGCCCTCTAAGGTAAGTTTGCAGGAGTCACTGTAATTTGGCTTCAGTTTTCCTTTGTCAGTCAAAACCCACAAAGTGATTCACATGGTGATTTGATCCTCTGAGCTGATTTCCAGCCGACTTTCTTCCTTCTTGGGAATAGCACTCAATGGACTCTGCAGTGTTAATCTTCTCTCCAGGAACATTCTAGGTTTGTCAATTTTGGGGATTCCAATTAAGACAATAAAAATATAATAGTCAGCCTTCTTTCTTCTATCCTAACACCTATACAGAAGACAACTTCCTTTCTGGTTCTGTTACTCAGTTGTACAGCATCTCCTCTCAAGAAAACAGCCATTGATCTTCCTAAAGTCCAGCTCAGGAACTCTTCAGTCACTCTAAGCTTTGCTCTCACTCTCATTAGTGGGTTTCTTATCTCCAACTTTTGCAATGCCTGCAATCCCAGCTGAGGAAATAGCTCATCTCTAAATTAACTGCATAATTTTGGATATAATACAGGATAGATACATAGAGGAAAAACCACACCCACACCAAGTACAGCTGGAGCATGGGAGATTTAATTTGCATTTCTTAAGTATTCCAAAATTTCAAAACAAAGACCATATTTTAAAGTGATTCTTCACCCTAAGCTGTACAAGGTGACCAATATTCATCTTACAGCCATCAGGCATATCAATGCCTTACATTTTTTAGGATACTTACAATACTTTGCCAGAATTAGCTGTTAGAACTGAAATTTCACATGCTAGATGTCTGCCAGAGAATTGCTATTACTTTATTTTGCACACTGTGCTGAAAAAGGTTAGCTGTTTCCAACAACTAAATTAGGTGGGAGATGTTGTTTTGTGGTGTGTTAAATATATTCTCATAACTGTTTTTTCAGAAGGTTCTGCTGAAAAAGAAATTTGAAATTGAAATGAGTTTCTCCTATGTCAGAGATGAGCCTTTTGTCTTCCCCGCTACAAACAACTCAAAGTTGTCCAAACCCTAAGTCACTGGGGGCAAAAATAATGTTTGCCCACTAATTAAATTAAATTCTACAAATTAAGTTAAATTCTACAGTAAGTATATTTCAAATGAGAGATTCAGGGGCTGATCAGGGTTTTCCCAAAAATTGCTGTTTCAGTCTGCTGGCTAAAACATCAAATCTGAAATTAAGGGAAATGTTCCTCTCTTATCTACAGGGCTTAATTGTGCTTAGGTGTCATGGGACATAGAATAATAAAATTATAGACTTATAAAATCATTTAGGTTGAAAAAGACCTTTAAGATTAGTGACTCTAATCGTAAACCTAACACTGCCAAGCCCACCACTAAACCATGTCCCTAAAGTGCCACATCTACACATGAAAGTAGCCTGACTCAAATGTAAATGGAAGAAAAGAAAAGGATGACTGCGTGGAACTAGAAATACCCCAGGAGACAAGGGCATACAGGCAAGGTGATCAGGAGCAAGAAGGAGAAAAGGAATGATGATGATGATGATGATGATGATGATGATGATGATGATGGTGATGATGGTGATGATGCAGAGATGGGAAGGTAGGAGTTGGAAAGTAAGTCAGAGAAAATCTCACTCTTGAAGTGATAAATGAGAAAGAAGTACCTGTAACCAAAGATTTCCGTAACTCACTATTCCTTTGATGTCAGTAAACATTCTCAAACTGCATTGGCTATTTGGCAATGGAGCTTTGAGGACTACTGATTTGTTTTCTTCAGGTTTTGTCCTTGTTACAATTGTTTAAAAAAACCCGAAAGACATTCAGAGAAAGACTACATGTAGTACCTAGGGGCTGGCTGCACAACCAACTGTCAGAGAAGAACACAGGCCTGGTTTAGTCCTCTGCTGGCCTGTCTCTGTGTCACTTCGCTGAGTGCTCCTAAATCTGCTTTCACGAAGGATATCAGCATTTCCCTGAAGGAACAGGAACAATGAGCACAACAATGAAAGTTCCAGTAAAAAACGTTCAGCTGGCTTCCACTGTGTTGGCAACTACATTTTAAATAAGAGTAAAGGAAATTCAGGTCAGTTAAAGATTCTGCGAGTTCCCCTACTCTTTCTCCAGCTAAATGCAGTAGGAATGCTGCACACAAAAGAGGCCCACAGAATCCAAGAGATTCAAAGGGAATCCAGGAGATTCAAACAGATTGTTTCTAATTGTTATACTGATGCCTAAAATATGTAAGAATCAGTTGCGTACTTTGGTTTTACAAAAGCAGTAGTACAATTCCAAGGGTTATTACAGAGCAGACCATATCATATCTGTTATTAAGTCGCTCCCCTAGGAAACCCTTAACAATGCAATGCCCAGTTAAACAAAACAAAGATGCAGAAATGTGAATGAGCTGAGGCCCTTCCTTTAGATTTCTCTGTTCCCTACTGGTATCATCCCAACAACGGCAATCGGGATGCTGCTAATTTTGCAACAGAAATAACACAGTAAAAAATTAAGAATGCACAGAGTAACCAATTTTACAATTCCTTAACTTCTGATCCTTCCCCCAGTCTTCACCTGCCTGACACTAATCTTCACCTAGCCAAAACTCTCTGGTCATTTCTCAAACTAAACTTTCAGCTTCTTGGGTGCTTTCAAAATTATGAATTTCTATAGAGATGAGAGCAGCTGAAAAGATCTCATCAAAACAACCAAAATCTGTGTAGAATTCTATTGAACCTACTAAATGTATCTATAAAAGCTAGTCAAGTGTTTAATAACTCCACAGGATATTCAGGATATCAGGATGAAGAAAATATTCACCTCAAAATCATCTGCATGAGCTAGATACTGCACTGGAGTAAAAATTATTTGTTTGTCTTTCCCTGGGTTTACTCTGTGATTTCTACATTTTTTGTTTTTTTTAGAAGTGTTTGTGCATGCCTCTAACAAAAGAATGTCTTTTCAGTTGCATGAAGCACTGATTTTAAGATAGGAAAAAATTGGTTTAAAAGTTGTGACAATCAGTATTAGATCAATATGCAGCTGCTATTGCCTGCATTGCAGGCACAGTCCCTTAATGCTTTTTCAGTAAGCTGTGTTTATCCTTCTGTTTTCTGTTTCACAAAGCTCTGGTCTTCCTGATCTGTTCATTTTATGACACCTTTATGGTGAAATCTTGACTTAACCACTTGCTGTGGCAGTCTCCTAGCGTACATAGTGCCCTGTGCTCACATATGGTAGGTTCAAACCCTGGATATGTAGATACCTGATCTGTTTTCTAGAAACTTGTTACTTGGACATGATTCTGACAAACCAGAATGTCAGCCCAGGTTTTTTGGCAGTGTGCCTCCGTTTTCTGTTTCCGTAAGAGGCCTTTACTTTCCCAAGCTCCTTGTCCCACTGGTAGTTTTATAAAAAAGCTCAGCAGGTCCCTGGAAGTTCACAAAGACTTCTTCATTCATAAACAAGCTGCTTGCAAGCCCCTGAACAGAATGGCTCTATCTGTGACGTCTGATTGACCTTCAAGAACGGCACACATGACAGAAAAAATAATAATAATAAAAAAGGGGGCAGAAAGTTTAAGGAAATAGACAAATGAAGAACAAGGGGCCCATCAGTGTGTTAGTAATGTGGTGAATGCAAGAATTAAAGATATAAATATCATGATGGGCTGTATTTGCATTGCCACAGTCTGGTTAAAAGAAAGAACCCCAGAGCTAGGAACCGACGCCTCTTGCATCCCTAATGGCTTCTATATAAAAATTGTCATTTTCTTTGTATGATTAAAATAAAGAGCATGGGCAAAATAAACTCTCCCTTCCTACATGTTTCTTTTAGTGAATCTACTGTTGATAGAAGATGCCAGTCTAACAAGTCTGCAGACAGAGGCCTTCTGTCTGCAGAATAGGTACAAGACAAGCAGTGGCAGGGAGAGGGTCTCTGCCACACACACAGCTCGCTCACAGACCGGCGAGACCACCCCAAGAGGGACAGGAGCATTCGGTACTTGGCCTCCTTACTGACAGCAGCAGCCTGGGAGCCAATCGGTGCCCTTTGCCAGAGCAAGTTTCAGGCGGTCTGGAGTCTGAGCACTTGTCACTAGCCTGAAGCTAACAGTTCATTTAGCTTCATTTTCTACCCAGTGCTACTGAAAACTACTCTAGAGAGTGTAAGGCATGTCAATACTAGTCTCTACCATACGGGTCATTCAAGTAGTTTCTAGTTAGTCTGTTAGTCACCATTCCCTGTCCTCTCTTTGTTCATCTACCTCTACCAATCACCCTTCCATCCTACTTTGAATCAGGGGGGTCTTTCAAAACAATCCCAATGCTGTTTTATCCTCCCCAGCAAGCTCACTTGTTGCCTGTCTCCTCCATATTGGAATCTTTGTCCCTTCTTTTGCTTCCCAGTTGGCACTTTTCTTATCTTCCAGTCTTGCCATTCCAGGGGAATCCCAACAGGGCAGCAAGGACTTTCTTGGCTTTGAGCTGTTAACAGCTGACCAACACCCTCCCTCTTCTTCAGTGAATCCGATGCTCATGCATTTCTACATTTCTAACTGTACTGTACATTTTGAAAGTCAAAACTTCTAATTCCTTTCCCTGCTACACACTGCCTCCTGACTCTCTGTGGCAACAGTTGATGATATTGCTGTGTCCTCCACAGTGCAAAGCCTCTGATGGCAGGGAGAGGTTATGTGAGCAACCTGCCGAGTACCTGCTTTGTGATATGGAGTATAGGAGAAGATAGTGTGTTATCTCTTTTCTTCCACTTGATCTAAGGATTTGTTACAGTGCCAGAAAGGATGCTATGGTCTTTCATTTTATGTCAGATTCCAACAGTCTGAGTGACACGATGACTTACAATACCGGCAATGGAACAGAGTTCAGTCCTGACTAGGGGTGATCATAAGCCAGGATCAGGTTCTGGCTGTAGGTGGCCTTATCTTAGATGAACTTCCGCACCAGACGCTGAGTTTCCAAGAGTCTGAAAAAACATCATCATTTTAGGTAGCATAGCTGATAGCTCTCCATCAAGATGCCTGCCAGTGAATCAGTCATGGAAACTAAATTAGTCTTTATTACTCTAGAACAGTCAAAACTCCAGTTTAAGATTAAGTCATGCTGGCAAGGCTCTGTAGAGAAAACCCTGGCATTTCTGTACATACTGTAAGTGCTCTGTGGGTAAACAAGAACATTTTATCTTTAGGAATGGAAATCCAGAATATCTCAGCAGTGTTATCATCACAGGAAAATTACCTGACAGGCCCTGAAGGACATAGGCAAGGTCACGTGGCAAGCCAGTGAAAGCTGTTGGTAGGGACATCACAATGGCCCAAATCATGCTCCTCTTTTTTAATGGTGCTTTGCCAGCCTGGCCTGTAAGCACAATTAATTGCCCCAGAAGCATTCAGGTAAACAAGCTATGATTTGCTGTTATTGATATTGATTTAAGCCAGCATGTGGCTTGTCTAAGAGGGCTAATATGTACCCGAGCATGTTCTTTGGTACTGCTGTCAACTATCATGGAACAGTCCTCTTCCATGCTATTAGTTTCACCTACCGTGTAACAGGGTGGCCGCATCCTAACTGTTTATTGCAAACTGCTGACTCCTGAACCATGTCCACAAATTGTGTAGGACATTTCCAGGTAATGGAAGTGAAACTGTGCCAGGAACTTTTCCAACAATCTAATAGCCCAGAGAACTGAGTTCCAGTGCTGAGGAGTGCTTCCTGGCACTGTTTACTTTACTTGTAGATGAAGTAAACCTTTCAAAGATGAAGAACTTGGGGACCCTTTTTATTGCTAGCTTTGCGGGGCTTAGGCACCATTAGCAAAAATGGCAATGTGTGAAAGTTTTCCAAATGTAGAAATGGCTCGTGAGTACTTGAATATGTTCCGTTTACTGTTAACAGAGATTTCTAGAAGATATCATCTCTTCCTCTGATTCTCAGGAATACAATCAATTTAAGGCTAGAGTCAAAACAAGCAACCAGCTCTATTCCCATCCTTGTGTCTTTGGTTCAGGACTTATCAGCTTTATGCAGGTGCTCAAAGCTAACCGCTTTGTGTACAGATCCTGTCCTTTATCATTAAATATGAATTAAGCCCCTCTCAACTGATAATCACAGTACTTCATTTTTCAGCACACATGAATCTATATGAACATTGATGGGATTTCTGAATGCGAGTTGAAGGCAGCAGTTTAGAACAGGAAGCATGAAAATGGACTTTTAACGAGGAGACAAAAATCCCATTTTGAGATAAATTCAGTATTTCACAACTTTGTTTGTATTGTGCACTGCAACAAAATTTGAAGTATTCAAAGGTGTACAGCAGCTGGAAGCACTAAGCCAGCTGCATAAACAAAGAACATTGTTGGAGCTGGAAAATAGGCAAGGAATATACTTGCAAAGGAACCAATCATGGATCATCAATATCCGTAGATATCAATCAAGGCTCTCACAGAGTAAGACAGTTCCTCCAGCAATGGTTTTAATGTTACACCTTCTCTAAGTGAGTATCTAATATGACAATGCACTGCAATTGCTGGTTCACTCCCCTCTGCTTGCAGATCACATTTTGATCTTCAGATCCGGTAAAGCCCAGAATTCAGGTGAACTCCTAGTTTGGGGAGTGCTTCATAATTTTTTCTGCAAGTCCAGATACAGCAATTATTGCTTTCATGGCAGAATGGGGAATTCAGAAATCCATCAACTAAGCTGCTGACTTCTCTGATGTCAACAAAAAAACACGTGGACATCATCTGCTGCATTTACGAAAGGTGTCCTGATACTATGTCTCCCCAGTAAGCTCAGCACCGTGCAATAGCTCAAACAGAATCATTACCCTCATGAATGTTTACCAAAACTAAAACTATTTTTTCCATTTTATTTTATTTCCATTTTATTTTATTTCCATTTGATAAAAGAATTTTTTCCTGTTTTCAGCACCCAATCACACCAAACTTCAATTAATCCTGATAAGCATTCATTGCAGGCACATTTGGTGATATTCTCATGTCTTCTAATCATCCAGTAGAGACAAAAATGCCTTATTACTGGTATACATGCAACTGAGCAACTGATGTCACAGGGTACAAAGTCTTGGAAACAGACCTCTAAACTCTAAACTTTTTTATGTGTGAAACATTGGAGGATATCACACATAGAGTCTGAAAAGCCATTTAAGTTCTGCAGTATCTTGACTGCACATAGAATAAGCTGGTAGGTGAACAGCTACTCACAGTCAAAACACCGACATTTTAACTATTCTTTCCACTCATCATTTTACACACTCCTTTTACGAAAACTGTGGTTGGAAAAATTAAGTCACTACAATTTCAAGATTTGGTTTTACACTTGGCTGAAGACTGCTTTGTAGCATCTTAGCATTTTTTACTGAAACAGGAAGTATGGCTCAGAGTGTAATGCAGGTGACAATGTAACAGGCAGTGTTACATGGAGGTGGAGAAGATCACTTACACACCTAGTGTACCAACTTTTACTAACTGGTGCACCACTCAGAAAGACTCATCATTCTGTCCAACCTTGTAGAAAACCATCAGAGTTTTTAGAGTATTCATTCTACCAAGCATCTTTCGACTGCGGTGATCCATCCCCCACTCCCTCAGAGACAGTGAGTTTTACAGTCTTCTCTCACGACAAGAGTATTAAAAAAATGATATGGAGTTCCATATGTAATGGAATAGGGCAAAGATTGTGCTTGAATTTTGTAACAGATTTTGTGGTGATGCACTAACACTGTTCCCCAAAGCACTGGAAAGAAAGACTCTATCTTCTTCAGGAATGTGTCTAAACTGATCTGTTTGAGACCTCAGCAAGCCCGGACAAAATTAACTGACATTCTGACCTGATCACAGTTTTCCATTTGTGCATTTGTGGAGCAGGACATGTACATTACTACATCCAAGTCGGAAGGAGAGAACTGAGGAAGAATGCAACTATCTTAATGAGAATTTGAAGACTCTTACTAAGGCCAGATGTTTTTATGAACATCTTAAATGACTATGTTTGGAAAGAACTTCAGTTTTGCCGATTATGAATGCTGTTGTTTTGCTTTTCAAATATTTTTAATGTTTTTTTGAATAACCAAGCATGTTTCAAGCCTTTTCTATGGTTCAGTTCTCCTTTTGAAACCCAGGCTTTGACCTTTACCTGTTGGAAATACCTCAGCTGCCTGGGAACAAAGACCAGACGCACCTCTGATTTTCCCAGATGTTCAGCAGTAAGAACACTACAATTTTTAGCAGCTCAGTGCAACCTTCATAACTCTCTAATGTTTTCTAGAAGGGGTTATGCACACATCTGCTCTAATGTTAACTTCCTATCTCTCCTTCTCTACCCGCCTTCCTCGCTCTCCTGGACAATCAGAAAAAAATACAAAGGTCATGAACCTAACTGCAAGCATCTCTTCCTGCTTCTTGTGTGGTTTTCACCCTGACCTTGGTACTCTTTTCTGTTTCCCTAGTGGCATCTCATGCTCACAGCACCCCCTCATGCTTCCTTAAGAACAGGAACAGCAGAAGGAGGGAAAGAAAGTCTGGCAATTAGAAACACACCCTGAGATTTCCTGCTTCTAGTGCCTGTTGCAAAGGGACTGCTGTTTCTCAGTTAACAGAGAGTAAAACAAGAGAAAATTAATGAGCTTAGAAAATTGAGGACAAATTGAATAAAATGGGGCCAAATTCATCCCTGATGTCTTTTCTTTGAGGGCAACAGAGGGATAAATTTATCTTGATATTTGTAACCATTTTTTAAGGACACAAGTGAGGATTGGGGCTTTTGTTGTTGTTTTGGTTTGGGTTTTTTTTTTAACCATGCGGTCATTTGGTACTTGCTACCTAAACTACTTCATTAATCTTCTGTAACTGAAGATTGTTATTATATTCATGTAACCATGAATATAATATGATAGCGAGTGGAGGCAACATGATTAAGTGGCTGAGTTACTGTCACTAAGGAGTGAACCAGCCACTGAATAGTGGTATGACCTGAGGCAAGTCACTTTTGCTCTCTGTGCCTTTGGATATCCTCGGCCTAGATCATTCCCTTAACACAAGCTCTTCAATACAGATACCATCTCTTCACTATGCTTAAGTAGTTATTAGAGTTTTCTGCTTGCTGACTTGGTCTAAGTGAATTTTTATTACAATGAAATATTTTTATGGCTGGTTTACCACTGAACTATAGCAAGGACACTTCCACAGTATTCAGGTGCAAAAACCTGGTATGTACGATATTCAGCGCTAAGAGGTGTTGACAATACTGTCACCTAGCAGATTTACTTGGCCTTAGGAGAGAAACATTTTTGGCTTGGAATTGTTACAGAGCTTAAATATGCAAATAATTGGAAAGTCCAACAAGAGTTTCCAGTGAATTGAATACTAATTTTCATTAACCACACTTAAACTGTAAATTTACTATTACGTAAGTCACATGTAAACGAAAAGCCTTAAATCAGGTGTGGAACGTACTTGTAGACAAACACTTCTTAGCAATAAATTAAAATGAAGCAGCAATTGCCCTGTTATGGCCTAGGTGGAGCACTTGCAAGTGCCGCACAAAGAACTGGCTATTCACATGGTTCTGGCACTCCTTCCTAGTTTCCTGCTGCTAAATTACATTAAGAGACTCTAAACATACTTTCTTAATATCCCTGCCCCCTGCAGGGAATTATTGTGGTTGCCACAAGAACGTTACTTGATCATGACGGGGCAGGAAAGGGCTTGGTACAATCCTGAACAAGTGATCCATGTAACCGTCTCTGGGGTCCTAATTCAGCCTGCTGTCTCTACTCAGCAAAATACGTGGCCCCTCTGTTTAACTTACATAAGGGGTTAGGTAAGACGGACTGCAATGAGAGCTAGTACGTTTTTAATTTTCCCAGTGATGTCAGTGCAGTGTTGGAGGTTACCACGGGCTCTACAACTGGGGTTATAGACAGTAAACTCTGCAGAGCACGGGCAATTTTCTTTTCCTAAAATACTTCTTATCATTAGGGTTTGAGTTTTAACTGTGGCTCCTACTGTAATACACCATCGTTTCTGCAGAGAAATATAGGTTTATTAAGAGATGAAAACAGAAAGCCACAGTATCCCAACAGTTTGATCATTGCACTCTTCTGATGCCAGCCCATGAACTGTCATTTAGTTCAAATTAAGTCAGTGCCCTGTTCCTGGGTCCTTACCCTCATCTAGTTTTAAGATTCACCATTCTTAAAATGTATTGTTTTTTTAATTCATGGACTCAGAAAGTGCTACTCAGTGAATTAAAACAGGAAAATGTCCCTGTTTCTGAATTTGCTAATCATATATTTACCTGTGAAATGCACACTGCTGAAATTGTGTGATAATTCATTGATAATTCTGAGTGAAAAATAGTCAAACCTCTGTTTGGGTTACTTTTTCTGACTTAAATGCACTTGCCAAAATGTCATATTTTACGAAATATAAACCAGGATTTTTAAATCCACAGACTCCTATCACAAGCCAGGCATTCTGCTTAGCGATGTCCACAGTAATCCTCAAACCTCTGATTCAGCTACACCAGACTCTTAGAATTGGCCTCTCTTGATCAGGTCGATCAGGTTTTTCTTTGTATCAGTCTTAATCAGAGCCTTACTTGCTATAAATTGGTTAATGGGACTAGATCAATTTAAATTTAATGAGGACTTTATCCAGCAAAATGTCTTCTTCATGGATGGCAGGAGTGTCCGTGTATGTGTTGGTATAAACATACACGTGTCTTGCAGCAAAATGACAGGAAAGCCTGACATAGGGTAATGAGGCTTCTGAAGATTGTCTTCTGAAAACATGGAGCACCCTCAATCTGTGCTGCTGCCATCTATCAGCTTGTAATTGTAGCAACTTCAGGTTCTGTCAGTAACAACAGTGCAGGATTACAAAGAGGAAAAATGTGAGTTTTGAACCTTTGACCTGTCTGTGCTCTCTTGACTTATCTTTGCCCCGGTTTCTTACATTGATCTCAACTGGTAGAAGTTCCTGAGAGGTTTTGTACATCTCAAAATGGAACTGTGCACAGATCGTCCTTCCCACTGAGTCTCAAGTGCGATGCGAACAAGGCCATGCCACTAATTTGTTTTGCCTAGAGTCAGAACTGCTCTTTGCAAATTTCTCTACCATGGCTCTCCTAGTTACTAATTTGTACAAACAGACCGTGCTTTGCACAAATTCCCCTGTATTCTGGGACTTACACTGTCAGACTTGAGCATGCTTTTCTTGTTCGTGGTGTCTTATTTTTGTTTCCATGTCTCTTACCAAGTACTACCTTGCCTGACAGAGCTGAGGAATAGGATACTCTAAACCCATTCTCCTGGCACTGTTATTCTTATCTGATGGAGAGACCAGGCCCTTTCCTTTCACAGATGCAGCTAGAGAAAAATGAAGGAGTTACTCAGAGGCTGGCTCAGAGATTGAGGGAACACCTCACATATTGCTGCTGTTGGATTCTGGCAAGGCTGTAAAATAGCCAATACCTGCAGCACATTGTCACAAATCCCAAGGACCATTATCAGCTTAGATGGTGCCTGGTTCTAGGTTTGCAAAGTAGTTTCAGAGAACTCAAATCTGCCCATTTTTAAAATATATCTATTAATATTTACTTACATCACAGGTAAGTATGACATGTGGTACAGTGCTTAACTTACTAACATTTGGAGAATGCTTTGAGATCCTTGATTTATAAGCAAATTTGATGCTTCTAACTGCGTGCAGCTGGGATCTATCAACCTGTGTTTGGACCAAACTCAAGACAAACCAGCCTACATACTAGCTGCTATGACATGCATTTGCTGGTCTCCAGCAAGCTCTGTTTCTGTTGTTCAGACTCCTCCATGCTGGGTCTGAGCCTCCTCACTGTTGTTACATCCTGTGCAGTGGGGACCACAGAAATGAGGTGCAGAGGGGTTTGCGCTGGGCCCATGCATGATGAGGACTTCCCCACACTGGTTGAAAACAGTAGTAAGGACTGTGTTCCTGCTCTATTGCATAAGCAGAACATAGAGGAGAGAGAACATAGATTGGAGAGAAGGAGATGGATGTTAATCTGGTTTTGAAATTAATTTAAGCCCCTTTTTCTTCTGTAATCCTTTATTCAAGCTCTGGTGTTTTCACATGATATGAGAAGAATGAAAACACTTGCTAATAGACAATGAAATGTAAATTATGCTCAGTTGGAAGCTGTTCAAACCAAAGGTATCTTTTGGATTTAATTAAAAAGTAAGGTACCCCCATATGAGATTTAGCAACATGCAGCTATTGACTTCTCTATTAACAACATATTGTCGTATGCCTATGGACCTGAAAGCCAGATGTGCTGTACTGCTGCAGCACAAAATTTCTCAATTCTGCTTCATCGAGGTACTGTGTCCCAGAATGTGGGTAACCTGATATTAATATACTAAGGGTCACTATTACTGTGACAGAACTATCAGCTTTACTGAAGGCACCTACTCCGACTGCGCATCTACTAAGTGCTAGTTTACATACACACATTCTGGTATCTGCATGTGGAAGGCCTTACGCAAATCATCAGGGTTGGGTTCGGAAGATCTAATCTGGCCTTGGTTAGGATGTTTTATTCAGGTTTACAGTGCAGTGAAAAACTCAATTTTTAAAAATGTGTGTGTGAGACAGACTGAGAGACACAACTCTGATTGACGTGATCTGGTACTCTGATTTAGACATATATATGAACATGCACATAGAAAGCTATGAATGTGTACATATAAATATAAAACTTACATGACTATATATGTATATTTATCTTAAGTTTAAGCAAAAGTATTCTTACTCCTAACAAAGCTAATAAAGAAGGGAGAAGATACTTTTTGATGATATTTTTATATGACTAAAGTTTGCTAATTAATGAAAAGAAGAGCCTTTTCATGAAAAAGTTATTCCTGACAAATGAGATACTGCTTTTCTGTATGAAAAAATTATACAATTACTTTTGTATGTCATACTTCGTGGAAGAGAGATATCAAGGAAGCTAAAGAACCTACTCATCCCTTTCTCTCTAAGCATATGTGGTATATTGCTCCTTGCCATATGAATGAAAAGAAGCTGTATCAGTGTGCTGCCCACTCACTTCATCATGAATACAGCTGCATCTGGCCAGGGATTGCAGAGTACTTTGTAACAGCGTGATAAGTCCTAGCTGGAATTCTATGCTCACTTTATGCAGGAAGTTGGGTGAGATAAATATAATGATCCCTTCCAACTTTGAAAAAAACCCCACCCTGAGAATCAGTATTTCTTAGTTTCTAAATTAAGAGATGGCTGCACAAAGAAGGGAAGCGACTGCTTAGAATCATGCAACAGGCCTGCAGGAGGTGGCTAAGTAAAATCTCATTGTCATGACTCCTGCCTGATAAATCTTGCACCTTGCTTCCGTCAAAGCAAAACATGACAGAATTATTGCTTTTTCATACAGAAAACAACTGACTCTACAACAGCTCATGGTAAGTCATATGCTTTATTTTCTCTGTTTAGCAAGTTTAAGAGGCTGCTGTCATCATTGCTGATTCAGCATACTTCCATACAATTCCAGTTCAACTTTTTGCATTAGTTATGATCAGAAAGAATGTATCTTCATAGAAGTCAACTGCAATTGGAAAGGTACAATGCCTTTGACTGTAATTTCTGCCTTTGGTCTCATTGTGGCAATTCCTGTATCATTATTCAGTCAAGAGGACAACTAAGTATGCTGTACTTCCATCGGAATTTCCATGCAAATATCCAAACCCATTTTAGAGAAAGTGAAATTCTGATTAGGAATACCGTTCTGGAATACAGTGATTCTCAATTTAGTGCCAGAATCGTGACTTGCACGCAGTTGCTTCACGCACTACATGGAGCACGGACTTGATCTGAATTTACTTCCTGTGTTTGAGATCAGGCAAGTAGATGAAAATGGCTCACAGTTAGCATAAGTGTTGTACCCATTTGGGTCCCACAGGATCTCTGCTAAAAAATGCTTAACCTTTGTTGTGTTGTTCTGCAAATGGTTGAATTTCACTCTGAATCTCACTTTGAAGCTAATAAAGTCATTTATCTCTTGCAAGGGGGATAAGAGGGGAAGAGAGGACATGTCCCCGGTAGAGGCTGACTCATGGTCTAAACACTGGCAGAAGAAAAATTGCCTTAATGATTTTGACACTGTTGTTGAATCAAACATCTTGTTCCCATAAGAAGCTTTGCATCTATCTATAGACAACAACTGTCTGATCATAGCTGAAATGCAGATTATTCCATGACGTGTAGTACCCTTATCCAGCCAGAGATAACATTATTTTGCTTCCATACATGCCTCTAGAGCTGAAAAACAATCTGAGTCTCCACAGCACGTTTCAGCATTGCTGCTTTTTCAGAAGGAATGTTCTTCTTCCACTCCAGCTTCAGCTTGGTACCTATATAACACAGGCATTGTGCCCTGCAAATACAGAACAAAACAAACTTTGAGGTTCCTTTAAACTAACACAACCATTTCTTCCTTCTAGCACATGCCTGTGCATAGATTCCCATTCTGCAACTGATATTTATTGATCTAGATTCATATGATCCAAGAAAAGCTTGACTGCATTGCCTTGTGGTAAAATTATAAGGGGAAAAATTGGAATATGGGGGAGCAGGGAGAAGGAAAGCCAAGTTTTTATAACTCTTTGTAAACCTGGTTTATGTGAGCCTAGCCAACCCAGGGTCTAAATGATCTGTTACACTCAAGAAGTGGATGTGAAAGGCAGCACTGTTGCTGAGCTGCTGGTGCCCCACAGAATCAAAATATTTCTGCTGAGCTACAATTTAAACAGTCATACTCCAATTATGGGTAGCAGCCCCTGTGAGGAAATATGCTTTCCTTCTCAAAGCACTTCACCTTCAGCAAGTAAACATTCCTAAGTGTAATATTAAAAGAGTAAAGTTTATGTGCATTTTTATTTTGTGCTAATAGAGCAATTAAAAATGCACACTGTCTTAACTTTGCAGTTTTATTCTAGAGAGGTTCCACTGTTTCCCTGTGGATTCAGGTCTGATCTGCACATCACTATCTCTCAGGAGAACACAGACCTGTCCTGCCTTTGTGCTTTCATTAACGCAATAATTAACTATTATGGGTTCTCTGCCACGACCAATTTCTGCTTAAATTATCAGATTGCAATTCCCTGATACTGTGCCTTCCTCTGGCACAACACTCCAACAAACCTTCTACCAGCTGAACTCCTCCTGCCTGCCACTTGTTCCTCTGCTTGCCTCTAACATATATGATGTGCTTTTACTTATCCTTACAGACTGCAGAATCAATTGGAGTAAAATAAGATTTCCCAAAACATGAAACCACATTGAGAGCCAGACCCATTCATCTTCTTCCTCTTCCACCCCCATACAGTGAAAGTGTCTGTACATTTGGCAGATAATAAAACTATCTTGCAAGAAACTTGTAGACTTTGACAGTGCTGAATACACCATAGGAGAGTAAAGAGACTTGTGCCAGCAACCAGGTAAAGTGTCCAGAGAAATGCACATGGTGATTGTGAGAAACCTGTATAGTGGTGGGTGGAAAGGGGTAACATTTACTCCTTTCCAGTGAATCTGTACAAAGAATTGTTAAGCATCACATGAATCAGAATAGAGTTGAATTTTGCAAAAAATACATCCACACAAAGCGAGAACATTTTTCAAGGTCCTCAGGTCCTATTTACCAACCTTTACACACACTCAGATTTTTGGAAAAACTCAACACTCTATTGATTTTACATATATGCATACAGAGGTTCTTGGCCCTTGAAAATCTGGCGTCTTTTCTGGATGTATAAGCCTTAAAATTCTAAGAGGAGTTCTTTCAATAATGTGCTCGAGGGCTGAAGATTAATTTGAAATGGCATACGGCTTTAACACAGCTTCTCTGCAAAGAATTTATCCATTATGGGAAAGAAAGCGGAAAGAACATCTGGAGGTCTGTTGAAAAAAGGTTAGCAGGAATTAATTCAACCTTTTTCTCCTCCAAAAGCCTCATGTAGGTTAGAATCTGAAAAGATCTAGGCTGAGGCTCAAAACTAAGGTGATGATCTCCTCACTGGATCTTCTGCTGTGTTCAAAGGAGTAGCGGAAGAAGACAAGATACACTATGAGGATGGTTAACAACTGGAGCAAAATTCTGAGGCCACTAATTGATTTTTCATGTCTCAAGGTCTTCACCTGAAGACTTGCAGACATGCAGATGGGAAGATAGGCTTTAGTCAAGCAAAAAGGTTCTTGGACTCATTGCTTAAGTAACCAGATGAGATTCTCTGGCCTTTTACACCGATAGTGAGGCTAGATGATCTAATGGTCCCTCCTGGCCTTAGAATCTGTGAATCTAGAATTACACACCACTATAAAACTTATGTAAGGGAGGGGAGAATAGAGGCCAAAGAATTACAAAGAGTATTTATAAGCCTGCTACAGTCATCACTAATGTACATATAATTGGCAAAGCATTTACATCAGAGGCCAGTTGTAACACATACGTTTATTGAAGGCTTGCACATTTCATTATAACTGAATTACTGAACACATCTAAGCCATTTATAGTGAACTGTGGCAAACTCTAAAATAAAGTAAACACATGTGCAGGGGTTATTGATGTGGTATGGCTGTTCTGATATTTAAAGGCATTATAAACGATTTGCAAGGCATTTAATAAAAGTGACCTACATTTATATAGCGCCTTTTATCCTGAGGTATCCCAAAAATTCTGTACAAACTGTATAGCCTGCCACTGCATTACTCCAGGCTGACACCAGTGTGACTCTTCTGAAGTCAGCTAGGTCGCAGCGCCATAATGCTGGAGTTAGAATGTGACTAGTCCAATCTTGCATATATAAATGGTGAAGTAAAGGGGAAGTAGCAGTTGTTTCACAGGTTTCACAGGACCTGAGTCCTTAAGAAGCCATTGGGTCATCTAATCGGACATTTCATATTACTTAGGACATCTCCGGGAACCAGGCAGAGGATTTGGCATCTTTCCTTACCTGTCTGAGCATGAATACCTTACATGTCTGAACATTGCAAGTCTCAAACCTCACATTTAAGCTTGCCTCCCAATAATTTCTTTCTTACATATTCTTCTTGGAAATAGGGACACCAAAACTGTTCTCATCAATTCTGTGTACAGAAGCAAAATAACTTATCTATGACCATTTGATATTTCCATTTCATGGCCTTTTTACCCTCTTACAAGATCTGATTCTCCCTCTTACTTTCAGTACTGCACTAAGAGCTCTTGCTGGGATGGTTATTTGTAACAACATCTCATGCCTCTGAATTTCCGAGACAGAGACTCACAGTGTGTGGCAATTCCTTGCTTTCTTAGTCAGCAGTCTTAAAACTCAGTTTATCTGAAGAAGAAGAAGAGCACATGCCCAGATGATTCTGATCACTACATGATAGAAACTTGCCTTCTTAATTTTTCACTATTTCATTAATCTTTATTACAAAACTAGCATTCAAAATTCTATTTCATTATTCAGTTTGTTGAAGAAAATATTAAAGGGTATTGGAGCAAAAAGCAGTCTGTGGGGATCCCTCCTAGCATCTCTTCACAAATAAATGAGATTTGTTGGTGATACACCTTTTAATACTTCCTTTTAATTCCAAACAATACCAATCTGTGCAAAAGGACACTTCAGCCCCGGTCTCCATCTGCATCTTGTGGAAGGAAACATACGTGAGCAGGGAGTGAACTTCCATGCACTCCACTAGATGCTCCAATTTGATGATCAGAGGATTACGTCTGGGTGGGGCCGGGTGATGGGACATTACAAGAACACCTACCCTGGAATGCAGCGATAGCCTATCAGTACTAAGTCAAAAGCCTTGGAGAAAGCCATGTATGCTGTATCAGAACACTCCTCATATTAAATACATCAACAATCCCATCAGAAAGAGATAATAGTTTGACTCTTGGAGATACACTTTCAGAGAAGCAAAAAGGACTGATTCTTTTGACCAAAGCTACAATGTGGTAAGCCACAGTAGAACTGAAGCAAAATCCCAGTACTAACATTCCTGAAAATAGCATTATGGCATCTTTAATTGACATTAAATGGTCAGGATATAATTTTAGGGCTTCTCCAAAAATGTTACCTGTAGCAGCCCAAAGCCCATAAGGCTCTGGCCTCTAACACATCAACATTTTTTCCTAGCACAAGAAGGACCTTTCTAACAAGACTTCAAACCAAGTGCTAATACCCTTTACATTTACTTTGTGAGACTGTTGTTCAATAACATAGCATGACTGCTGGTATACAGAAACCTGATAATGAAAACGGAATGCCAAAATACTCCATTTTTTTCAACTCTCCGAAAAAAAGATATGACTTCTCCCTGCAAACTGTCTGTCATATCATTATGTCTTCATCACTACAATCACATTACTAATGTAGTCTGTATTCTGCTGTAGTACTCTGATTGCATACTGCTGAACTTTATTGATAATAAAAGCATATGCTCACTATATTCTGCAATTAAAAAAAAAGTCAGCATTGTGGGCAAAATGATGTGCTTAAGCTATAATATACTCAACCTTATCTAAAGGTAGCTGTTTAGAATACTCTTAAATTAACTGTAAGAGTCACAAAACTGGTTTTACAGGGTGAAATACTCTAAAATACTCTGAACTGGACTGGGTAAGTGATCAAGGCAGATGACAGTAAAGGACCCTCTACTTGCATATTGTGAAGATCCTTTATTAAGTAACATTCATAAAGTATTTTTCCCTCTCACTCTCGCTAACGAAAAATCTAGCAGACCTAACATACCTGGAGTGATATGAAGTTCTTTTATCCCATTTTTTGGGGGGAAGATTGGAGATTTTCCATGTTGTGTTTTTTGTTTTTTTTTTTTTTTAAACAGGACATTTCGTAGACCTCTTTAGATCACAGTTACACAAACAATTTCACTGGTATGACCAAAGGGCTGTGATGTCTAGCAGGTGGCAAGAACAAGCAGCTGACGGATGTAGGCAGGCTTGGCAGAGACAGGAACAGGAACCCCTTACACTCAGCTGTGAAAGAATTTGTAAAATGGAACTGCAAACTCAGGAACTTGAACTTGCTAAACACTAATGACAAATCAATGAGAGACTCAGGATTTTCTTAGATAAACACGTTCTCTGGTGCCAAAGCTGACTTAAGAAGTTCCTGCCCTCCCCTGCACCTGTTAACTCTTTTTCTCTCCCTCCAGCATTGCCAACTGCATCACTGAAATGTGTCAGATTAAAATGAAAACTTTTAATCCTATTTTAGTTCTGGTTAATAGAGTGGTTCCACAAACCGTTGTCACGTAAGTGAAGGGCTGGAGCATGACACCACAGGAAGAGACAGATGGGTGAGAACAGATGGGTGGGTACCTGAACAACATAATTATCACAATGGTAAATACACATCTCCTGAGCTTTGGTATACTGTTTGATACCACACTTCATCTGATCCAACATCTCCTGGGAATTCATGGATAAATTCTCCCTGAGTGTAATGGCCTTTGAATGAGGCCCCAAAAGCAGGTACTGTGCGATAACAATTTCATCCCCTTCTGGCTGAAAAATTTTGTCAAAGAAACAAAACACTATTTAGAAAATAGTTAAACTCTCCAGAATGTAGATCTGTTTAATCATCGCTATTTTCATTGTCCCACACTGTACTATTGCTACCTTTAAATGTCAACATTTACCCTTATCTCTCAATATTATACTGCTATCCATAGTTTTATTATATAGATTCATGTGGGTTTACAGCTGCCTCACACAGTCTATGAAATCTCAAACACACTTGTTTAGACTATGAGCTTGTTTATTCTGGACTATGGTGACCAAATACACTCTCTGAAGCTAATGTGATTAGCTTGGCCAAGCTGATTAGGACATAAGAATGTCAGGAATTCTTCCTCCAGATGTAGCCTGCATCGCTCAGAACTTTCTCCAGCGGGAGCATGGCTCCCAAGCTCCACCTAACTTCACATAGATGGAGAAAATCGCAAGACATAAAATTACCGAGGCAGAATGAGAGGTGGGAGAAGGCAATGATTGCCTTAGACATGTTCACACTTAACAGAATTAATGTTTACTGATACAATGGAACCTAAACAGGCAGGCCCATCGTTTAATGTGTTAGACTTGCAGACCTTTGACTCTTTTATGGTTAATTAGCCTTTAGCTTAAGAAAGCCCCCAGGTCATAGAACTTCCATCAGCTCTGAATTCAAAGCTTTGCCCTCTCTCACCCTGGCAGTTTACAATGTAATGATGATTGATAGCCAGATGAAAGCATTGGCTGGGGCCTGTCTTTTTGCATTGTGCTGGGAGAGAAATGTAATGATCTATAGCTGCAGTGGTTTCAGAAACCATTTTGGTTGATTGTGACCTTAATTACCCACTTAAGCAGGCTTTGGCCAAATTGATTTTATACTGCTTTATTCTACAGCAGGTTAAAAATTAACCCTGCAATCTTAGATGCATTTTACAAGGTTTGTATTCCCTTGTTACCTAAAAAGCTCCTAGTGAATACGATCTCAGGCTGATATTCATGAACTCAAGTAAAAAGGAGGAATGATACCTTTTAACAGTGATAGATTTACACTCTGAGAAGGTGTTGGGCCAAATAGTTAACTGCTATCAAAGGTATACTCAAATGACCAAAGATCTTATTACATTTAGTTAGTGAGCAGTATGTGACCTAGATTCCCACCCAAACTAAAGCGTTTTTGCTTAGTCCCAGTAATCATAGGCAGCTTGAAAATGCTCCAGACAAGCAGCAGCAGATGCTGTTGGGATGGAAAAACTGCACATACACAGGAGCAAAGTGGCTGACTTTATTGGACTAAGTAGCATAGAGATCAGACTGGCAGAGTATTTGGAGCGGGAAGCACCATACTTGCTCTCAAGAAGTCCAGCCCTCCCTACATCACATAAGGAACATTCTGTATGAAATGCTTCTAGAAAGAAAAAAGGGAGAAAGGATCGTAAAGACACATTATCCTTTCCTACATGAAGAGAACTCTCCAAAACAAGGCAAGGGACAGGAGAGAGAAAGACGGGACTTTCTCACCCCACACTCTTTGCTTACAGGGTAACACTCAGAACATTGCTAAGATTGCTACAGAGGACTGAAATTATAGTCAAGCCCAAACTTGTCTTACATCCTCTGTGAGAACAAATGTTTTCTGACAGAGAGAACTCGGCTCTACACTTCCTGACTGCAAGCTACCACGTGCAGCGGGGAGGAGGCATGTTAACCCCATTCTAGATCTGTTCTTATTGTTCAGCCAATATGAGCAGATAAGGTGTCGTAGTATCTTTCCTAAAGGAGTTTTAAAACTGTCTTTCACAAAAGATCAGTATTTGCACACAGTCTGTGCTCCTATGGGAACACTGGCAAATCCACAGAGCTACAGGCACTCCATATCTAAGTAGTGTGGACTGGGGAGGCTGTTGAGCTCTGGCCTGTACCCTAGTCCAGCTGACTGCAATGTGCTGCAGACATAACTCAGCTCCTGTGCAGGAGACAACCAAAATCTTATGTATCATACAAACACAGGGTATTTCTCATTTCTTCACTTTAATGTGATCCATGATTCTTAAATTTTGTCTATAACCACCCTAAACCATCTTTTTTTTACACTGATGACATTTTGTTACTGGGATACCTGGCTCCCCCAGGTTATAGGCTAGGGACCGGACAGCATGTTCACTCTCAACTGTAACCTGCTCACAGAAAACTATCTGAAGGCCTCAAGCAGAAAGAATCATACAAGTGTTCTGCTTACCAACACACCAAGAACTGTAAGACATTCCCAGAAAACTTGCTAGCACAACAGGGAGTCTGGAAGCAAGGAAGTAAGGATTGAAAGAAGAAACAATTTTTAGGTATGGCTTTGCAAAATAGCTGCTGCTCACTCCTAGAGACATGACGGGGATGCTAATCTTCCAAACTGATTCTGTAGCAATGACATACTCCAGTTGGTGCAAGTGTCTGTACATGCATTTTCAACAAAGCCTTGATAAGCTGAAATATCTGTTCCATAGAACAAAGTAGGCTTTTGGCTTGTGCTGAGCAAGCTCTGAATGATGCTTTTGCCACCTGTGTTTTAAGGAAAGCACTTTCTGTTCTGTTTTATTCCACCTGACACTGATCTCCACATGGCCCTGTTCTCTGTGAGAGAGAACAGCTGTTTGATGTCAGGAAGAGGCCTTCCTCAGCTATTATTTGGGTGCAGCTGCATGCCAGCACTTGCAGCTGATACTACTTTTAACTCCCATCTTAGCTTTCCAACTATTCATTTTATTCCCACTGTCTTCTACTGTATTTTTTGCTTTCTTCTAACTTAGGTTTAGAGACCTCCCTTTTTAAAGGCCTGGAGCAAAATTTTTGATTTTGCCTCTAAAATGAAAATTATTCTAGCTATATCCTTTACAATACTGGTGATGAGGTTTGAACCAACAGATCACAAATTGAGGGTGCTCTTATTTAGGTATTCTTTATTCTACAGGGTGCAGTGCATTTGAAGCCCAATGTCTTTGTTAATCTAGCTTGCACCACTCAAATTTTCTGGAATTTTGCTCAGTTGTATGTGTAGTTCCTTTTGGCCAAGTACAGCAACCACCAAAAATTCACAGCACTTCCCTCTAACTCTTAGTCCGAAGTGCTTACACCTTAAAGAAACAATATTCTGTGTCATGGCTGTCTTAAGTAATGAAAGATACTTGTAAAGATCTAAAGAATCCACCCAGGCCAAGAAAGCTTTTCTTAAAATCACTGAGATAGACTCTGAAGGTATTTTGCTGTTGTTCCCTTGGGCTGTCTTAGCCTCCTCAATACAGTGGTCCATCTGGCCTCCAGTGGAAAATGACCCAATTCTAAGTCCCTTTGCATCTTGCTGGTGGAACCCCATTAATGTAATGCAAGTCTTTGGCCCTCTCTAGTGATCAGTCCACATGGAACACCTCTTGAATGCCATTTCTTCAAAGGAATAAAAGTACCCCTCACCTAAAGGAATTGATGTACACATACTTGGATATACAGGTACTCATCTAATTTCCTTGAAATAACTATGGGTTTCATTTTGGATCTGCCAAAAGACACTGACATCATCTTGCTCATCTGTTTCTAAGTTAAAAGTGACCCACTTAGCACATTTATTTCCTGGAGTCAGTAAGGGACCCCGCAGCAGACACATACAGATTAAACTGCCTTTATATTGGAAATGTTTCTGTTTAAAATGCAGTTTTTGGTTAGAGTGTTCTCACATGTGCCATTGCTTCCTCCACATAAAAGAGGGAGCTTTGATACTCCCGTTTGTGAAACACATCACCATGCATTTTAATAATCCCAGCACAAAACTGCTAAAGTTAAACCAGCCCCCTGGCCTCTATATTGTTTGATTATTGACACATGCAGTGATTCTGAAATCTACTTGTGACTTTATCTGGATGGGATGAAGAACAGATTTGCTTAAATTCTTGGTGACAGAAGTATAAGAAGGATAAAAGAGAGGTTATTTTCCATCACAACTGTTACTTGCTTAAAAAAATCTTCCCCAAAGCAAAGTTATAATGTGATATCTTGGAAGAACACTACTCCATTCTTCGTTCAAACACCCTTTAACTCCACACCAGCAAGATAGAATCATATTAGCTAGCTAAGGACTCTCAAGATACTGATCAGATCGTTTTAAATTTCACTGAGGCTAGAGCTGGAAAAGGTTAAGATGCACTTCCCTGCAAGAAAAGTAGAACAACTTTGCTGCCAGGGCAGCCGAAAAAGCTACCCATAATGTTGATAACACCTTATTGATTCAAATAGCTACTTTGATGAAGCCACTTCTTTTTTTCCTGCAATCCTTCTGCTGTGGGCTGGAAAGGTAATGCCAAAGGAACACATTTGGCAGTTGGAAAAATATTCCATGAACACAGGAACATTCAGCAGAGAGAGAGAGAGAGATTGAGAGAAGCGGGTGATTGAAACCAGATGAAGCCAGCTCATGATCACAGCTTCCACTGCTGAATAACTAAGTTCATGTAAAACTGCCAGGCATTCCCTCTGCCGTGTGAGAAACCCCAAGGAAGACCAAGCCTTTGTCTTCTTCTGATACATGAAGCAGTGAGGATATTATCAACTCATAGATGGTCCACAATATCCATCACTCTCTTTGGTTCTGGTATGTCTTGCCACTTCTAGACATGGGCCAATTATCAGGAAATCATTATGCTAGAAGCCTGTTGATTGCAGATCAACAACTCCACCAGTGCTAATCGTGTCTACCTACTAGGACTTTCTACTCTTTGGATGCCACATAGGGGAAATACCCCTCTCAAAAGCTGTAGTATAAATCAAATGCAGTTGGGCTTATGTATTTATCACTGACGCATCTGACCCTAGTAGAATTAGCGGACAGTACGTATGCAGCCTGGTAGGCAGAGCATTATAGAGAAACTCAGCACTTTGGGTTTTTTCCCTAGACTCTAGGGCTTTAAATAATCTTGGAGATGTCACTTCCTCTCCCTATGCTTCATGTACTCCATTAAGAGCTACACAGATAACAAACTACCTAGCTGAAAGCTAACTTACCTGTGTTCATGCAAGTTGCAGTCACACCTTTGACTACAGACAGGCATACTCATAGGTTTTAAGCTCTTGGAGCTGAAATTTTTTTGTTCTGTAGAGTACTTCACGCTGGTTCATGATGGATAGTTCTAAATGCTACTGTCGTACAAATGATAACAGTAGTCATCTGTCAGCAGTTATTTAGGGAAAATCAAGCAGCTAGTGCCCCTCATTGAGAGACCAGTGGCCAATAACATGGTCTTGAGGGTCAGATTCAGACCATGACACTTCCAAACTTCCTCCTACAATTGGACGGCCTGGTGGAAGCTAGAAAATCAGTCATCCAGCTGATTCGGAAGAATATGGGATCATACCCACAAAAATCACAACTTTGAACATTATTCACTAATGGCATGAATATCTGAGACAGAAGAAAGAGGTTCTCCCAATACTGGCCCCTTAAAATGGCATTAGAAAGAATGTGAAAAGGAGAGACAGAATGTGATACTTGTCATAGATGTCCAGAAGAGCATTACTTATGACATTTCCATCAATGAACAACACTCCACAAAGATTTAGTAATTTTAGCACTTTAAAAAAGAAAAGCAATAATGGCTGGAATGTTCCTCTGTGTCTTCCCTGGTAGGAAAGACCGCCAAGAACATTCCCAGACCTTCTTGACTTACTTCCCACTGCAGCTTTATAAGAGCAGAGAGGGTATCCTCACAGTCATGCTGTCATGCTGATAATTTGGTAATTAACATACAATTACAGGTACAGAAATCCAGAGTTCTAAATGGAATTGGCACCAACCTGTAAAAATGAAATATTTTACCTCAGTTTTAACCTCAAATGGTAGAGTTAGGGAAATTATATCCCCTTGTTATGCAATGCTGGTTGGGAGGTGTCATGTAACCAGATCCACTAGTGACATGTAATCAAGACAGAAATTCCAGGGACAGTGAAACAAGGTGACAGCCCTCTTCATTCCTGTTGTTTCTGCCCAGCAACTTTTCAGCTAAAGACAACTTCAATATTCAGTATTCCAAAGCAAAACTGCTGATTTATGCTGTATCGAGGTGCTTCAAAATACCAGCTAAATTATGTTCAGACAAGCTGAGCAGCTGAACAGAGTAAATGCAATGCATAATGTAGACCACTCGAGGGAGTATATGAGTGGCAGATGAAAAGGTCAAGACGATAATATATTTGTGAACTACAAACAACAATTTCCCTATTCAATAAATTAAAACAATAGTACAATTGCCAAAGTGCTATATTCTGAGAAGGTCAGACAGGACAACATGTTTCATTAAACGATCTCGTAAAAGCTGCTTCTAATAATTAAATACTGTTTGAAAAATGATTATGCAGGCTGAGACACTGGGCTGATGCCCATGACCTGCAGTCATGTCACCCTCAGTTGGATGACTGCTGGAAAGGGGAATGTGCTGTAAAGGCTGGCTGACACAGTTGGCATCAGAGTTTTTACTGATGGAAAATTACTTCAATATATTTTCTCCATGGAACTCAAGTTGTGATCAACATTTTTCATTTAATATTTTCTGATTTTCTTGCTTACATTTCTCCCATGAAAGACAGGAAAAAGGCAATTATTTCACTCTAACACATTCTTACTTTGATTTTTTTTTTTTAAGAATAAAAATATCAGCTCTTTGAAAAGGAAATAGAAGCATTTTTCTCACATTAAGGTTCTCACACAAAATAAACTTGCCTTTTTCAGCTGACTCTGCTAGCAACAGAAGTTACTGTCAGGACATATCTTGGAAGGTAAAGGCTTACAATGCAGGTGCACCTGAAAATACCTTCACCTGCAAAGGGCTTGAAAGATGAAAAATGCACGAGCAAGAGGAAAGCAAGAGAGGCAAGGGGATATATCCTATTCCTGCAGCTCCTATTCAAGGGCAAGGACAGTACCTGGAACTGACAGAGCTCAGTGGCGAATTTACCTGTGCGCACCTGGAGATTCTCATCTTTCAAAAGGAGGAAGGAGATTCAGCCTCTCTATCTGTGCTTTCTGGCTATAAGAGGGAAACAAGCTGTGCTATCCAAGGAAGCAGTACCTTACGTGCTCCTTTTGTCAACTGCCACCGCCAACAGCCTATGCAACAAAGAAAGGATCGTGTGCTCTTGCAGAAGGTGGGCCTGCAAGGCCAGAAAATATGACAGCAGATGCAGCAAAGGAACAAGCTGAGGAAGTGTTCAGGGGAACGCTGCTGGAAGTTACAGGACTAAAAATGCCCAGTCCCTCTGCACTCTGATGTTCTGGTCATTTCTTTGTCCTTACTAACCACTGTGGGGGACGACAGAAATTCCTCTGCTCAAACTCCACTAAAAACCCCCTCTTCAGTCTCAAAAACACCTGACTTGTATGCTGCAAGAACAAACTTACTTTTTATTTATTTATTTATTTATTTTAAAATAGACAGGATATTGAACCAGCTTGAGTGGGAAAAAGAGATGCAACTGAGAACTTCAAGCTAAATCCCATGAAACAAAAGCACTGAACTGCTGCAACTGGGGCAAAGTCCATACTTAGTTAGCTTTTACATCTTCAGTTTCCAACAGAAAAGACAGAGGATGGTAAACCAATGTTAGGAGGAGTTAAAGAGAAAGAGAGAGAGAAAATCAGCCTCTTTTTTTTGTAAATTAATGCTGCAACTTTTGTATCAAGAGCAATTACGATCTTAAATTAGTCTTAGCTATGTCACAAGAAAAACAGAGAAACCCAAAGATTGTATCTTCTTCTTAGTGTTCCTTTCTGAAACCCAAGGATAGGAATTTACCCTGGGATCAAATAAGAGGGACATCTTTCAGCACTGTTACATAGTTTCTGGGAAGAAAAAATAGAAATTGGAGACAGGAAAATTTAACAGAGTTATCTAACTCACCTCTGTACTAAAACAGAACTACACAAACCTCTAATATAGTCTCCGAGGTGTGAACTTCCTTGACTGGGATGTGTATGGTATTTTCTATACTTGTATTATAACTGTGTGTCCTGGTTTGAGGTAAAACTGGACCAATTTTGTTCAGTAACTTTGCTTCTTAGTTGGGCCTCTTCTAACTACTGAAATTAACAGCATATAGTGCAGAAACTCTTTGTTCTCAGAGTGATAAGACCTATGTTTATAGCTGATGCCCAGGCATGGTATGCAGAGAGGCTCTTGCTTATACTCATTGCTGTAACACCCCAGGCCGGCTCACTTTGTTACTTGCTCTGTTGGAGGGTTGGAAGTGGAAAAGTACAGTGGGGTCCCACCTGCGGGGAAGGGCAGATGGGACAGGTGACCTAAACCTGACCAACAGGGTATTCCATCCCATCCGCCTCATGCTAGTAAAAAGCTGAGGGATCAAAGGATCAGCCCTCTATCTCTTTCTTCAGTGGCGACGTCTGAGGAGGACACTGTCTGTTCATCTGCCTTTGATCCCAATCCTGAATGCAGATCCAGAATCCAGTTCCTGTTTGTCACTGAGTCCAGCCTGGGACTTCCCCAGTGCCAACTGGTGTCGTGATTGTCATCCTGGGAGCTTGATACGGTTTTGTATATATTTCATTATTTCCTTTTATTTTATTATTAATATTTCATTAAAGTAATTTAGTTCCTTCTAAACTCATAAGTCTCTTTTTCCCTCCTCTGCCTCTCTCTTTGAAGAGGGGTAGAGGGGAGCATCTGTCTGTCCCATCTGGGGTCCCCCACGTCCCCAGTAGCCGATTCGGCCTAAACCACAACACCGTGCAACAATTTGCTGCAATGTGGACAAAAGGCGATAAAATCCATGATGAGAGTTCTGAGAGCTTTTTCCATTTGGGTTAGAAAGAAAAGGTTGCAACCTCCTCAACACTACTAAAAATAAGACAGAGGAGTCCCAATTTACATGCATACAAACAAGCACCCCAAAGACCTCTTCTGAAAGTCTCCATCTTAGTTTCTCTGAGGCAACCTGTGTAGGTTGTTACGTTAACGAACTTTCAGCAGTAGCAGTCAGTGTATTTGCTATGCATGCCCCATTCCTGTGACTCAGGGTGCTACCACCAGGTCAGGTCAGGTCACAGGTGCCACCCCCTACATTCATTGTTCTCTTGTGGCAACAAATATTTGCACCTGAGGTGCGGTGATGATGGATTCTGCTTTGTTCTATGTCATAGCTAAAACAGGAAAGAGGAAATCCCTGCCCCATCCCTCTTTTCCTCTTACCTCATTTTCCTCTCTCTCCTGTCTGGAAAACAGTCTAGCTTGCAAAAGGCCTATAAAAGCTAATTTCTTCCTGCTGGTGACAAGCAATGGAATAATTTCTGCTAGCATAACACATGGAGAAAGCAGATAGTGATGAACTTATTCATTTACAACCAGGTATCACTGACATCAGTGACAATGCTCCCCTTGAATTTCCATGGCAGCAATGTGGATCTCAGTTGGTGAGGCAAACATCCTCTTCAGTCCACTGTACAGACAGTAAGCGCCACAGGAAGAAAGGCAGCATTTTGCAAAAGTGGGGAGATTAATGAAGGTGGCACAAAGTGAAATTTTTCCAAAAGTGACTGATGTTCCAAAAAGAAAGTGATGGATTTCAAGTCAAGAGTAGTACGGCAAAAGTAGAACTGACCAGAAGTACTTCAACAAAGCGTTTTTCCTCAGAACTTGCTGATTTAGCCAAATTAAAATATTCTGTATAAACAGCTTTATTCCCAATCTCTGAAAGGTTCCCGTTACTTTGAGACAATATTTTCTGAAGACTCAAAATTATTTCCCAGAACTAAAATTCACTTTCAGAGCCAGCTTTATTGCTTGCAAATCAAGCATGCTAAAATCATGAGTCAGGAGCTTGTAACCCTAAAACAGAATTAAAACATGAGATTAAATGCAAAAATAATTCTTAATTAATTTGGTTTTGAGCTTTGAGCTATCAGGGTTCAATGGTGTCAAGCTGTGTTATACATTTTTTTGCACCCAGAAAAGCAGGATGTTATTTAAAATAACTAGAGATGAAATTTCATATGACTGTGGGGGCTAAAGAAAGACACCTTGACAAACATGAAAAAAAAAAAGAAGCTATTCAATTCCACAGAAGTAAGATGCATCCAGAGAGCTGTGCAAGATCAGCCAATAAGCTTTGTTTTATTTTAATTAAACAAAAAAAGCTTTAAACAACAAAAACAATGCCCCATCAAAAAAGTGGGGCATCCTTTACTCTAAATAGAGTGCACAGCCATTGTTTTTACTACGGGATTTAGGAAGATTTGACCCATCTGGATACCTATCTCTCTTAAAAATTAAGGTGGCTAAATATGCATCAATGTCAGCACATAGAAAGAAAATTTAATTCATGTAAGATCTGACTTGATAATGCTTTCCTGGAACGACTGTTTAGTCAAGATTATGAAATAATGTTTAAAGTATGGTCTTGTTACTGATCTGTGTCATCCTTTGACACAGCAATTAATTTAGGTGATCTCAAAATTAATGTACATGGTTCCAACAAGCAAGTAAGCCAGCACACACATCTGGAGTAATGCTGGCAAAACACAAGGCTGATTTTAAAAGATATTGATGCTATGCAGTGGCATGGGAGCATGTCTGCCATGTGAGCCAGTTCAATCAGCCTGAAGCAACAGATTCTCACACCTCATAGGGGTCAGCAATTGGTGATGTGCCCAGAAAGAGACCCAGGGAAAAGCAGGTGCCTCAGACTTGCATTCTTGCTGCTGTTCTTCCCACTTCATGTACTATAGCCATCCCATACTTCCTGCTCAAAGGTACTGGTAGTAACATGTAGGTGTTACTTGGGACTTCTAAGCAGGCTTGAACTCTTGTGCACTGTACTCTGCACTTACAGACCATAAGAGAGGGATCCAGCTCTACAGAGATTCTCATCTCCAAATACAAGATGCACATAGAGTGAAAAAGGGAGGCAATGCACAAAAAGAAGTGTGCTGCAAAAGAGGGCTGCAGGAACTCCAGGGGTCAAAGTATTATCTGACTTGAACCAGCAAGATTTCAATTGTATTCAATTCCCTGCCCTGAGCTAGGCTTTACAAATGATCATGGATTGCTGCTTAGGACCTACGAGCATTCAGATCCTGAGGCCTCCAGTTTCCACTGTGGATTTGGGCCTGACCTGCCATATGCTGTGGTGGTGGTCCTCAGTCAAAGGAAATCCTTACTGATGCTCAGGCCTCATAGCCTGGCTGGCCAAAGTCTGGGCAGAGACGGTTGATCTGCCACCTTCCTGCCACTGGTTTGAAATGTTCTCTGGAAGGCCAGAACTAGGATTATTTTGGAGACAGAGTTATGCTGGAAAGGACAGACCGAGTCCTGTGTATTTCATAAACTATTGCCAAAATCTTCTTAAACTTATCCATCAAAAGCTGGTTGGGTTGTTTTTTTTTTTTTTGCAGCTGAAACCATCAGAACCTCCTCACCACGAGGAGGAGGTGGGTAAGTAAGAGGAATTGAGAAGCCGTCATTACCTTGAATCTCAGCTGAAGCACAAACCACAAAAAATAATCAGCCATTGGGCTTAACGGCAACATATCCCAATGCAAATATTGATATTTTGCAGTACAAGTAGCTATTGAGAGATGAATAGCAAGGGGAACTGATTCAGAGGCCAAGCAAGTTAGTAGACATTGAAGGGGCCTGATTTAACCCTCCCTTATATTGTTATAAACTCCTTTGATTTCATGGGACTAATTCTTAATTCATAACAGATATAGCAGAATGAGAACAGTGCTCTGAGCCTGAACTAATATCCTAGATATCTCACAGCCTGTTTCCTCAGCAGGTGTACACCAGTACAACACCACCCAAGCAATGGGTAACATTCCCAGCTGGTGTAAATCAGCATGGCAGCACTGACATCACTGCTGATTTACTCTGAAATTAAGGACCTGTATGTACATATTTCAAATTCCTGATGCTTTCTTTTGCTAAAATGCAATCTGTTCAGTTGGAGGATCATGGAGAACAGAGATGAAGGAAAGTATTTTAAGCTCTCCCTTTTGTTCTGATGGATTGTACAAAAGTGTCTCTATTTGCTTTATTGCTCTCCAAGGACCTCTCTTTCTTCTTTTTTCATTTTTCTTTTTTCTTTTTTTTTTTTTTCAGAACAGCAGGCAAGTGTTGGGAGAAGGGATATGTAATTAAAGTAAAACATTAAAACGTCACGTAGCAATTAAAAAATAAAGAGCCGCTGTGCTGTTTGACGGTGTTTTTCCACATATGCAAGCCAGGCAATCATTGGCATACCCAAGCCCAATCTTTGGAAAAACAGAATCCCCCTCGTCTACTGTGCTGCCTGCAGCCCTGCTAAAAAAAAAAAAACCTACAAAAAATCAAAACAAAATAAAACAAAGAACATGCTACCACCTGCATACATAAGCAGAGATAATGATCATTCTGAATGCAGAGACATGCATCTTTTTGTTGTGAAAAAATTTGGGACGAAGGAAGAAAAATATTTTATTAACTTAGTAATGAGGAGTTTCCACAGCTAAGGTAATACATGATAATATGGACTGAACAGCAGCCCATTGTTTGAGAGCAGAATGGAGCCCTGTATGGGATCACTGCTGGATTCTGTATACCACAGATGGAAGGGAGGAATTACACCCTGGATTTGGGGGGTGGAGGGTGGTATGCATTTCTTTTACAGTTTTATTGGCCTTGCATAAAGGTCAGTAAGTCACACACTCAAACACACGCGCACAAACACTTGCTCATGCATATACACACTGAAGCACAGACAATCTGTCAGAGCTGGGAGGCAGCTTGTGTAAGTTGAAAGTTTAATGAGTGCCTGACACTAAGCTAACAAGGTTTTCAAACAGTGGCTAACAAAAAACAGGGATCAGAGAGACTGCATTTGGTGCCAAGATATTTGTTTTAATATTAACAAGGGCTGAATTCAGGCAATAAAAGACAAGGAGGAAAATAATATCTTCTGAAAGTGCTGAAAGCCAAGCGGTTCAATATATTTGAAACAACATATGTGTTTAAACATGAGATTTTTTTTTAGGATAAGAAAGAAAATCCATGAATATGAAGCAGAAGCAAGTGGTTAGCAACACAAAAATTTCAGCAAATATGCACAGAGCTAAATTCATTTTCTATGCTACATATATTTAAAATTTGACCTAATACTAGCTGCGGAGTCTTTTTTAGTACAACATGCCAGATCCCCCAAGAGAGTCATGGTACATTCCCACAAAGGTCAGGATAATATAGATTAATAAGAGTGCCCATTTTAATACTACTGAGGATCTGGGTCTCTGATACTAATCCACTGCCTAGTTAAGTAAAAAAATGTTGTTAAGACCTTCACAACACTTCCTAGGCTCTTTTTGAGGATTTTAGGATTTAGGTTTAGAGCTTTAAGACATGCCAATGGTGGATGACGTACAAAGGGATTAAAAGAAAGTACACCAATAATAGGCACAGAGAGGTTGACAAGGATGGTGAGAGGTATCATACAACTTCCACAGGAGAAGAGAATATATAGATTAGGACTCTTTAGGTTGGAAAAGTTATGACTGAGAAGAGATATGCTAGGAGTCTGTATAATTACGAATAATGTGGAGAAGGCAAACAGGGGATTTGTATTCTTCTATAGCATAAAAATTAGTGTGCCCCCCTCTCCTCTCTCCAATTAAATTATAAATCTTTTGAGGACTTATCTATGTCTATGTCTAAGGACATATATAGCAGATACATAAGTACTACATAGTACATAATTCAGTAGTGAAACATACATGTGGAGGTCAGGAGCACTACTGAGTCTGAAAAAATATATACGCATTAATGGAAGATAGATCATGTATCAGGCAATAAACATGTCAGCATGGATGCAATCTTTCACTCAGGAGATCCTTAAACTTCTCATGACTGGAAGCTGGGATGATCGAAAAAGGTAATGTTTACCTCATGCTTGCTCTGCTTTTTTTACGTTCATAAAAGCAAAACTACTGCCCCTGCACTTCACTGATGGAATGATTAGGAAGAGTAGAAGCAGCTTCCATTACACTCCCGACTCTAACCCCTATGAGTAAATTTGACACCACCATGTAACTCCAGTGAGTTGATTTTGATTAACACCAGAATGGGAAAAGCGATTTCAAGCTTTGCATTTTGCTTTCTCATGCAGTAGGCAAGTTCTCCTGAGTTTATTTTTCAAAGCTGAAACCTTCAGAAATATACTAAATGAACAAGAATTTGTCGTTTGAAGAGTTTTCAAGCAAAGCATAAAGAATGGCTCTCATCTCACCCACAAAAGGTATGAACTTTCAAAAGTACTGTTATCAGAACTCAGATGATAGTCCAATAAATTTTCAGGCAGGCAAAGGCAGAAGTACAGAGTAAGCTTCTCATTCTGAGGCTGCTCTGATGTTTTTGTGCATATTACAATACCACAAATTGTGGAAAACTGAAGGAAAACTTGGAAGTCACAAATTCAATGCACTATTTTACATTTTATTTTAATTTCGGCAGCTTTTTCAGCAGGTTGAAAAGCATTTCAGACTGAAATTTGAACCAATGTGACTTGTAACCCTAAATTCACCTGAAGTTTGGTATTGTATTCCACATACACTCAAACTCTACTAATTCCATCTTACCATCTCATCTGCAATATACAATTTCAGATTCCCAAATGATTCAAATATTCATAGCAACATGAGTTACAGTAAAGGATCTGGTCAACATATAATCAGAGAATGGTCTTTATTTCTTCATTCCTTTCCTGCTCCCCCACTCAAAGGGGGATAAACAGATAAATGTATGGAATCTTGGAAAGGCACTGCCAGTCTTCGTACTGTTTTAATGCTTTGCAAAACGTTTTCCTCAAGACACAGTGCCTCATCCCTTATGGTATAAGAATTTTTTCAGATTGCCTAGGCTTACCCATTTAAAGGCCTAACTGATCCATACCAGCCACCCAAATATTCTAAGAAATAGAGATTCAGCACCAGCTGCAGACCACATTTGTTGTAAACAATGCTGAAAAAATGCTCCCTCATACATCTGGAATGTTTGCTCAAGGATTCATAGAGTATGCCCAGCCCAAAGAACAGTTTTCTTAGTCTTCTGAGTTGTCTTCACAGTGTCCTCTTTGGAGTCAAAGATGGGTGTGTTCGTCCCTCTTAACTTTTGCTCTGAAGGCATTCAAATATAATAACAGACCTAGCACAAGTGATGGCTGCTGCCGTCATAATCAGTGGCAGGTTTGCCATTGAAAAATGCTTGCAAAAGACTGTACCAGTGAGAAGGTATACATGTGCTGATGCTATAATAGGACTTGCAATGTTATCAAAGTCTCACCTATCCAAATCTTCATCGAAAATGAGATTATACCTAATTTCAGAAGCTAAATGGAATTGAGCTTCTTTATAATGGAAAAGGAGACCTCCAAGTGCACCTGGGATCCAAACCATGACTTTTTCCGTCTGATTCTACTTAGTACTATCACTCTACTGCTAGAGATGTTGCATATCAGAGGAACTTGTAAACTGTGGCCAAAAGTTACTGATGCAGTTTTTAGACAAGAGTCAAATTACTAATACAATGTTCAATTAAATTTTCAAACATTTTCATATAACTGGTATGATCAGAGAGCATATAAGTGTGCTCCAAGCCTAGACAATCTAATCAGCTAATGGGATTAAAATATATCTGTTTCCATGCCCAATGGTGCACACAGAAATGATGTAGCTGACAGTACTCTGTCTTTGAATCATTAGCCTGAATGACCAGATATCAGTTTGCAGTTGTGTCACCTGAAGATGAGACCATTGTCTAAATTATTGACCAATATTGTCTCATTGATTCCCTGAGATCCCCTGCATTTCTGTACAATGCAGCCAGTCCTCATAATTTTTGAGAATTGCCTTCAGCTTTCCTTGAACCGAATAATGGGAGGACTACATGCTAGTTCTTGTGGCTGTGTAGAAAATTAGAGACTTTTGGGGATTTTTTGACAAACACCATTTTGAAAATATGTTGAGATTTTTGTGGACACACAGCAATTTCAAATAATTTTTAGACACAAAGGCTTCTCAGGTTCTTTAGGGAGGGAAAGAGGGAACGAAGAGGAGAGAGAAAAAAAAGAGAGTCAGTTAACGTGCACTGACAGTAACACTCAAGCCATGAAATACCTCTAAAAGATTAAAGTCAAAGCTGACAAGGCAGCAACTTCATCCACAATTTAAACAAAATTTGGTTATCCCAAATCTATAATTCAATTACAAAACTATGTCATTTCTATCTTCTTATTTGGATGTAACAGCTGGAAACTACCAAAAGTACTGACAGATGTCTAAATGCCTTTGAAAGTAAATGCCCTAGGAAAGTACCAGGGATTAAGTAGAATGAATTTAAATCAAATTCTTAGATCAGTCTGAGTTCAGCAACCTTTTATTTCTAAAGTTATTCTACAAAGAAAATGGAAATATCTAGGATGTGTTGTAAGTGAAGCCAGAGCATTTGCAACAGCTGACATGCCATTAGGCAACTGAAAAAAATATGTAAAAGGAGATGTCTGGAAGAATCACTCCACTGAACAAGTGGAGAAAGAGAAAACTTTTGCAATCTACTAACGTGAGCAGCAAGCTAGAGAAAAGGAAAATAGTTGGGACTTTTTCCTGCCCATCTGATAACATACTAAGAATTAACTTTATATGATGATCTATTTGCACTCAGAAAAAGGAATTCCACATGGAAATTTTTCTGCAGTAGCTACTGAACTTTAAATTCACATCTTGTTCAGAAATGATTCCATGTAGAGAAATTTCAAACTATAGATTTTAAGAGATACTGTCCTTTTTTGTGATTTTACTCTTGGCACAAGGCAGGCCTGGTCTATGATGGACACATATAGATATTACAACAGTGAATAATCATTAATTAAGTGTATCTATCTCCCTTTCCTATTTTTATGAGACAGAACTTCATTCTTCATTTCCGGGCTTAAGCTGTTGTACATTGTCATTCTTCTGCTGCACTTCATCATAAGTCAAAGTGGCTTCCAAACTTTAAAGAGTTTTGAAAACTGGCAACATAAGTTACTGATTTTATCTGCCATTCTTAAAAAGGGTATAGCAGTACAGAATTCAAAATAACATCACTATTATGCAGTCTAATGTTATGTTTATAGGTTTGTCAGATTCCAAATGTCTAAGAACTAAGTGATACATGGCAATGGGCAATGATGGAGTAACTTAGAGAAGACAATTAGTCACAGGGATAAATTCCACTTCTGCAGGGACTGTCTAGAGAAATCCATAAGCAAGGATTCCTTCCTTCCTTCCTTCCTTCCTTCCTTCCTTCCTTCCTTCCTTCCTTCCTTCCTTCCTTCCTTCCTTCCTTCCTTCCTTCCCTCCCTCCTTCTTTCCTTCCTTCTTTCCTTCCCTCCTCCTTCCTCATTTCCTTCCTTCCCTCCTTCCCTCCTTCCTTCCTTCCTTCCTTCCTTCCTTCCTTCCTTCCTTCCTTCCTTCCTTCCTTCCTTCCTTCCTTCCCTCCTTCCTTCTTTCCCTCCTTCCTTCTTTCCCTCCTTCCTTCTTTCCCTCCCTCCTTTCCATGTGCAAACCTACACAAAGTCCCAGTGCTTCTTCCATTTTTTCCTATGCTGGTTTCTAGAGTGGACAAGACCAGTGAAGTTGTGGAAAGTTGTGCTACCCAACAGTAATCTTCATATTTTAAATGGTACACAAGGCTACAGCAGTGTATGTACTCTGTTGCTTCAGTGCCATATATAGAAGCTGATAAAGAAATTTTGAAAAAATCTGGGTCTTTCAGCTCAGCAAGGCTTTTAGGATTTTTTTAGTACTAAAATTTTGAGGTCAGTCACTGCTGCTAACAACCAGCACCAGAGATGTGGTGTTATACACATTCTCAGACAATGTAATTCCACTTTGCCTTGGCTTCCAGGCCAAATAGTTTCTACAATCTTATCACAGTAATGGCCTGATTTCCCACCTCTTCTCTTTCTAGTTCAAAATGTGGTGAATACATTAGATCTGTATCTGAATATACTGATCTGTACCACTGAAAATGCATACTACTTCCACTCCCCTCGCTTCCTATTCATGAAGAGATAGACTAAGTTGTAGGAGAATGTCCTTAAAGAATGTTTTTCTCATCTTTTTTTGTCCAAATACAAGAAAAAACTATATATTTTTTCAGTGCTACTCTATTTTTCTTTAGATTAATAGAAGCAGTAAGCAAAAATACAATCTCTAAAAAGACAGCATGTCACCTTTGAAACATACTGTATTGGTTCTTTGAACAGAGTGGCAGTTTTATGAACTTAAATGTGCAGTACCTAGAAAACAAGTAGCAGAAGTGTTCCACAGCTCAATGGACAGAGCTTTGTTAGAGTGAAGGGGCATCTTGCTTTATTATCAAATAGTGCTTTGTTATCATATAATGCAATGAAGATGTTCTGTATCTTTAGCAACACTGAGAATCAGCAGTTGCACTCCTCTAAATATTAGTGGTTTGCATTTTGAAACCAATTGCTTCCCGCAGACGGATCCTCCCTTTTAATCCCGAGCATGAAGACAGTGGCTGACACTAAAGGGCAGGAAATTTTAGAAGCAAGAAATGGAAAGATTTCTGAACAGCATGAAACTGACCTGTTAAAACTCACCGCCCCAGAAGGTCACAGAGTGAGCTTAACTGTGGTCGGGTATTAATGAAGGGCTTGGATCATTTTATGACCATTCGCATCTTTAGCCATGCTAGGCGGAGATAATGATTGCACTAATCAGACCAAGCTTCAGGGCATAAACTGTCTGTGGGATGTATCTGCCATGGATTACTTGCCCAAATAGGATTCTTTTTCTTTCCCCTCTCCCAGCTCATAAAGTTTTGAACAATTAGCCTTCTACATTAACTGTCATCCAGTTATTTCTCCAGTGGTGGGCACCAGTCAGCGCCAGAAACACTGGACCAAATTTCTTCAGAATGTGTGGTTTTTGCAGTTGAGACTTTCCAGCGTGACACTAACTAAGACAATGCACCGGCAGGACCTGTGGAGGTTGGAAAACAGCTCAGCCCAGAATACACTTGAACCCTGAATGCGGTTTGCAGCACATGTAACCTTTGAAACAAATATATCACAGTCTTGTAAAAGATTACATTGTATTTTCCAGTATAGACGACTCCAAAATTTTTGTCACTGTCAACCCTCAGAATTTCTTTCTGCCCCACCCCTCCCATCCAAGTTTTCATTGGAAACACAACAAAGGTGATGTAGTTACAGAAACCAGCTACAGACCCATTTATCATTGTTTTATGGACCACCACTGGTCCATAAACCACAGTTTAGGAATTGCTGGCCTAAAGCATCAGAAAAAAGCTAGGAAATAGCAACTAAACTATCTGCGGATTTAAACTATGAGAATAATAGTTTTGGCAAATCTCACTCTTCTTTTTTTTGTCCGTAAATGCTCTACCAACAAATTGTGACTTAATTTATTTATTATTCACAATTGCTGGGCAAATAGAATCCACATGTCTCTAGACTTTGCTAGCATAAAAAAATCTTGATCTCAATTTCTCTGCTAACGTGAATTGGAACAGTCACTGTGTCATTTCGAGTAGGTAAAGATCCTATTTAAATCAGAGCTCTGGGCTGCTGGTCAGTCTCTGACAGTTTTACAAGAAAATCCTTGTCAGTAGTTATTTTCTGTCTTTTATTGTAGGGAAACAAGGGCAAAATGGTTTGATTTGATGACTGTTTGCCTGCTGAAGTGATGAATAATTTGTCCATTAGATGACTTGCTTAATGGAAATCAATGTCAGACGTGACATTACTGTATATGAGATCCTCTTGGTTTTCAATTCCATACGTTCACATCTAAGACAATTATCTTGCAATTGTCCATTTCTAAAATTGGCATTTATGGCCCCAGTCCAGTGTTCCACTGGCAGCTAACTAGATGTCACACCTGCTCAAAAACATTGGGTTTTGTTTAAAATAATTGTTATGATGAAGCTGAAACATTCTGTGATTATTTAGATGCCAAATTACAAACCATCATGTTTTTGCCTAATTTGCTTTAGCAGTCATAATACTCCATATATTATGCCTACTTTCATTGCAGCTTCTCAGCATATTCCAAGAAAATCTTGAATATTTGCTGGTATCTTCATATTAATGAAAATGTAAGTATATTTCCATATGCCAGACTTTTGCTCTTCTGCAAAGGAGTGTTATGGTGAAATCATCGCCCCCTGTATCTATGTCACAACTCAGTGTCTTATGTACGGCTAGCACTTGATCCCAAGCAAGGAACTGGGAAATAAGAGCCAGAAAAGGGAGAAAAAATATTCTAGAAAATGGAAGAAATATTCAGTAAGATAGGTCCTCATCCTGGTCCACTATTTTTTTCTGGGTCTATATTGAGATGTTGCAGTTTTGGCTTGTGTTGCTTTACATTGCAATACACCCTCATCCAGTTTGATACGAGTAAACAGCACAGCAAATGGAAAATAACAAGCTACTTAGTCATAAAAGATATTTCAAACATCCCATAATATGCAACCACATAAAAATTGTTGACCATAGCAGAAAATGGCCCTGTAAATTTTCCACAAATTTTCTATGGCTCTGGATTAAAAAAAAAAGAGAGAAAGTTTTGATATCATTGTAGTGTTTTTTGGGTTTTGTTTTGTTTTGTTTTGTTTTTTAAATACAATTCTGTAGTTTCCTTTCTGGCAGAAAGCTGAAATATGTGAGCCCAGAAGGTTTATGGCATTTTTTTAAATGATTGGATTATTATTATAATAAGCTCTGGTGATATGGGATAGCAAAAAGATTGTTTTGTTACTTGAATTTTGATTACAGGATAAATATTTTTATGAAATCTTGTAAGTTGTTCTTGGAACTACATGATCACTTTTTGGTTTAAGTTTTATTCTCTAATTTCTTAGCTGAAAGTTACTGGAACAAAAAGAGCTGGGAATTGGCCTGAGAAAAGCCAATGTCAGGTTGAAATAAAACTGTAATAATTTATGGTATTGCCAAATGATATGGGAGCCCAGTCATACTAAGAATTGTTCAGATAGATAACAAGAATCTTTGTACCAAATAAGCTTGTGTGAGGTCAGGAAGGTGAATAGCAGAGCTGGGAATAGAAGCTTTATCTCCTTATCCGGTCCAGTGCCCTTCCACAGGACTATCTCAAATTATGCTTTTCTCCCATCTTCAAATTTCCTTCTCTGTTTTTTCAAGTGAGCACTGGCACTGACACACTGGAGCAGCCTGGGGTCAAACTAGTCCAGTAGGTTCTCTCTAAAAGCAGTCAATGCCCCATGTTTCCAAGAGACATTTTGATCCTAAACCTCTTATAATAAAAGGTGTTAAAATGCAAGGACTAGACTGTCTTCTGCCAGGCTTTCTCATGTGTCTTTTTGCTGCCTCGTTATTGTTTTCTTCTTTTTCATTTCAGCCCCAAGGTAAGCTGCAGCAATGTGAGCTGCTCTGTTTGATGACTGTCACAAGAAGGCAAGGCGGCACTAAAGAACAGTACCGTCTCAACATTTCCTAAAGTGTCTGTCTCTACTTTCTACCTGCACGCACTGAGTTCCTGCTACAGATGGTGGCTGGCACACAAGCTGAGCACTCCCAGTTGTGCTGCCATTCCCACACAAAGGGTCAGTTTTGGGATGATTGGGACAAATCCAAGTTTCTGCTTTCTGAGCTATTTTCCATCTTCTCTTTGTACCCAAGTAGTTAGAAGAAGTGAGATTTCCACAGGACCAAAATGCCAAAAATGTACTGTGAGATTTATGACAATCACAAGAAATTGCAATTTGTTTGGTTTGCTTAGTTGCACTGAATCACACTTAAAAAGAAAAGAAAGAAAAAAATAGACAAAAATAAACAATCAGCCAATGGCATCAGCTTTCAGATAATTCTAACTTTGAATTGGATTGCTATCAGTAGCTTAGTTTAAATATATGTTCACTGCAAACAGGCAAAAATGAGCTATGAGAGTTGATCTCTGCAGTCTCCCTGAGCCCTCCTGAGTCAGACAGTTGCTTGTTCATGCAGCTCAATCACTGTGGTTATACAGCACACTGTTCCATTTCAAACTTTAAAACACTCTCAGCTTGGTACATGCATTCTGGTATCATTACACGTGCATTTAAAAGTCTTGAAGCATTAATTCTGCTAGAAACAACAACGGGTGATAAGTGTTAGGAAATTCCTTGCTTTCCTGCATGCACAGACATGCATAAGTTTACTTTATGCCTCAGTTTACCCAGTAATGAAATTGAGATAGTAGTACTGTTCTGTCTTCCAGGGTTGCTGGATATGAAAGTACGAGAGACTCCATATTGGTCAAATAGTACAGCTACAGGGACCAGCTAGTTCAGAAGAATTTCTTGTTTTAAAAGGGTAGCTGAGGTAAAACCATACAGCCCTGGATTTGGGATTGGCTGTGGATCTAAGCTTCATCACTGTTCCAGCATAGGGCTGAGCCTGCAGCAGCAGCTGGGCCAGGACCCCGGGTTCCAAGCTCACTGCAGAGGTTGTGCCTCTTTGGTTTTGGTCTGGGTCCATCTCTACTGGACCTAAACCAATATAAGAAAGTGATGAAAGATACACAGTTGGCCACGGAAGCACAGAAACTGTGGTTGCAAGAGTAGAAGATGAAACATGACTGCTCCAGCTCAAAAGTAGCTTATACAGTCTAAAGAGCCTGGACTTGGCATATGGCTGATCTGTACAAGGAGAAGGGCAATGAAATACACATGCAGCTATCAGTTCCCTGCTGTTCTGTGTCTATCAGCAAACTCCCAGTCAGAGCATGTATGTTTTCTCCTCTTACCCTGCCACTCTACTTCTGAATGCTGCCGCTCTTCTTTGCCAGTACTACACAATCAATACACAACTCAATGTGCAGAGTGGAGACCTCTCTGTGTTTTTTGCCTCCCTCTGGAAATTTTGCAAACCCATCCCTGGATTGTCCGGATGCATCTAAAGCTCTTCCCCATATAAACAAATAAAAACAAAAAAGCTGCAGTCACAGAACTTTGTTGATTCTTCCTGTGCCATGTTAGGGTGCAAATGGTTCCCAGCAGCCTTTGAAAACCTGATGCATGGATTAGCTACATCAGCACACGAAACCCTTTACACATACTGAAAAAAGGAATGAGGTGGTTGTTTTGTAAAAGACCTGCACTGTCACTGTCTAGACTTACCAGGCACCCGTTCCATTTCAGTGCATCACAACAAATTTAACTTAATGCACCTTAACAAATGAAAGCTCCCTAAACAATATACCATCAACAGGGCATCATCATTTCAGGCTCAGTGCTTCTGGGAGAATGTGATGTTCCTGTCAAGCTCATCTCCCTAGGCATAGTGCTGTGACGGACCTCTCATCACAGCCAAAGTGAAGGTAGAAGGACCATGTTGTTAGTTTTAAAATCAACTTAACAGAAAATCTCACTTCTCTTGTTCTTTTTTCTCCCGCTCCCGCCCCCACCCCCCCAGTCCTTTGCCTCCTGGGAGGTTTTTTGGGAGGAAGAAATAAAAAAATGTGGAAGGACTCTCCCTCGAAATGTTTGTTAAAACAAAACAATAACAAAGGACTACAGATTCTAAATTAAATATAAACAGCAATACTCACTTCTTTCCAGTTTGGGAGAAAATATGCACGATTGTTTATAGCTAAAATTTCCCAGATGGCATTTCAGAGCTTGCTATTCTTCTGGCACTTCCTGTCACAGAGGCAGGAAAAAGAAAATGGATTTTTATATATAAAGTAAATGATATGACACAGATAGCACCCATGCATATATTTTATCACTTAATTCCATGAAACACAGCTAAGCAAGACCCAGTCAGTTCAGAAAGATGGACTCTGAAACCAGTGGCAATATTTCTAGTATTTAAGCAGCCAGTCATTGGTTAGTTAGAGTTACTCCACAAATTTAATCACAGTTAGACTAGGGCCTCTTTTTCCCAGTACTACAGGTGTAAAGATATCACTGAGTATTTCTCAAGCAAGAAGATCTGAAATATATTCAAAAGGTAGGTACTAATTTCTTTGATACCCTGAGACTGGTGTAACTAGACTTTGCTGCTGAAGTATATTTTAAACACAGATCTTTTACTCAGGGACTTGAGAAGGTATGACATGGAAGAGATTTTTTCTAAGACCAACAGAAGCAGCCACACCACTAGGGGCTCTAGTGAGACTCAGTATTCAGCAAAGCAGAATTTTGTTACTTCATATTTCATAATATATTGGAATTATGGAAACAGAAAGCACAAATACAAAGTACAGCTCAGGCTCAGTGATGATCTTTTACAGTGCCCAAATGGCATGCTTGACTGGCACTTCCCAGCATCTCTGTATAAACTTCAACAGTATAAATTGTCCAATTCCATGAAACTTCATGCAGCCAGCTAAGGAATCTACATTTTGCGTATTTTTTTTCCGTGACACTGTGAAACCTGTAAGCTAATGCTCCTATTCCAGGATACTGTAACAGAAGTGTCTTTTCCACATTTGATACTAACATAACGGTTTTGACAACTCTCTTCTGCTGGAATTTGAAGTCACCCATGATAATAAATGTACACCCAAAGTTCTTCTGTTGGTCTTGTGTGCATGGGCTTGAAAATTAATGTTTTGCCATTCCTTAGGACCTTCTGATCTGTGTGCAAAGACAAACTGTTAGAGTTCTCAGACTTCACATAGGCAGGGATTAATTATCCTGTTTTACAAAATGGCAAAGAGGGCAAGTTTGACCTGGGGGCCTGTGAAGAACATTTGTTTACTGCTGCTGCAAACTCCATGTAACGTTGGGAAGTCACTTAGGCCTACATTTTCAGAAGTATAAATCCTACAGTTCTGTGGGAAAGTTATCTTGAAGCACCCAAAAAACTCTTTTCAGAAGGTAACTAGCACTGAACCTCAGGAAATCAGTCTCTAAACAGACATCTCTAATCAGAACTACCCAGGAAGGCAGCCAAAATCCCAGTTACTTTAAAACGGTTATCCCTCTCTGTTTTTGCTTCCCAACAACATCTGTAAAATTAAGAAAGATATAAATCATAGCGTGCTTTATTGAAAACACATAAATCAGATACAGGCAACTGGAGTCATGGAAGCACTTGAATAGACAACTAAGCCACAAGGACATTCAGTTCTACAACCCAAGTTACACAAAGCTGAGCAGAAATCCAAACCAGCTATCTACGGTTTGCTCGAGCTCTAATTCTCCAGTTTTGTTGTTGAATTATGGTTCCTCTGCCACCTGATGGTAGAAAGAATTGTGTTTTCTCCTTTCCTTTCAGCTGCAGAGGGCTAAGCAGGGATGAGGGTGGTTTTGGCTTCCCTTTATTGAATTCAGTGAGAAAAAGTGGTGTTAATTAATAATCATCAGCTATCTGCTCTAAAAGCACCATGAAAAAAGAAAAGAACATTAGTTCCTTCAAAGACAAGTCTGACTTTTATGAGTACCTTGTACTAAAACCAGAAGTGTCTTGTCTGCATTGTGTTTTCAACTTGGAAGAGCTACTGAGATGTAAAAAGCACAGCTTTTTTAATGCACTTATTAACATTGTAAAGTGTGAAGCAGTGAAATCCCCTCTAGTTTTGGGTCAACCTTGCAAAACTTTTTTTCCAAAACAAATGAGGAAAATACAAAATTAATTTGTGTTTCTTTGTGCCCTGTCATTATAATTTAGCAATTCTATTTTTATTGTTATTCCAAGAAACATAAAACAATCACAGTTACATTGATAAGCATATTGTGGCTACTAGTAGCACAATCTATAGAATTGACCACTGTAAAGAACACAGGCCTAAGGGTAGTAACATCCAGACCAGAAACCTAACAAGGAAAGCCCTTAGGTTAAAAATCAAGAATCTCTTAACTGGAATTTAATGACTGTTCCTCACTGAATATGTTTTGTACCCAAACAGTCAGCTCTGTGTTTTTATGGCATTCACTTTGACTGAATTATTCTGTCCTGCCAGTCCTGAGATTGGGACCTCACTGTACAATGGAGTTAGTTATTCTAGTTAAGACTACAATTGTGGAATACTTTAGCATTGTGGCTATGGCTGCCTATAAAAGCATTGGTCCTTCATGAACAGAGACAGATTTGGGGGCAGTTGTAGACTGTACCATTGGCAACTGTGACTAGTCACAAGGCTGTGACTAGACAACATGAGGCAACAACATGTTCCACATGATAACAAATCTTCTCTTGTGGCATGATATTTTCCTATGATTTCATTTTAAAAAGATCTTATCTTTCACAGCTGGATATATACTCTGAAAAGATACCCTGAAAAGAGGTGTCTGTCTGAGAATTCATAAAAAACAGCTCAGAGAGATGTATGAAATAGCCCCCTTCTTCATAGTGGAAAGTTAATTATTCCAGTAAATTCTGCAGCTGCTTCACCGTTCAGAGTAGAGTCATGATACACTGAATTCACAGAATATCCCTCATTGACTTTAATGGAAACATAATTTTGCCCTTAATAGTTGGATAGAATGATTCTAAAACATGCAAAGTGAGAGAGACCAACACTATAGCACATCTGCATTTGTTACATTTAGTGGCCTTTGCAAGTTCAAAGCAACAGCAGTTGTAGCATCTAAAGTGGCATCTTTCTGCAAATAATATGTATTATCTGTTCAAATCCATGTTCTTATTTCCCTTCAAGCTGTTCAGAATATATCCTACTGGTGCAAAAGTTCCAAACTATAACTAATTTTAGTACTAGAATCCAAGTAATTCAATTTGGTAAAGCAAGCCATTAGATCTGACCATCTTACTCTGGAAAAGAGAGTTGAAAAACAATAGTACTCTCTGCTATACAAAATTTAGACACTTTCTTTTGCTAGTGCAGTATCTCATTTCTCTCTCCCTTTTTCTCATTTTGAATACTGGCAATTCTCTCTCTTGTGGTTACTTTAATTTCTGCTTTGAATGCTTCCCCCCTAGCTAAACTGGATGGCTTTTGATTTTGCCTTGTTTTGTTCTCATTTAAATGGTGTATTGGAAACTTCCAGATGTCAATATTCTAGTAAAATTTTATCTTGGAAGACCCCTTCCTAACATTCACTTCAAAACCTCAACATTCTTCCAATGCTGATTTACCCTGCAGTCCCCTGGCTGGAGAGTGTTACCACCAGAACGGGACAGCCACATATCAGGCTGACAGTCTGCCCATTGCCATTACCTCCACTTGTCTTTTATAAACAGCAGTTGGCCACAGTGAGGGACGTCACTGGCCCATCTGGCCCCGAATTCCACATTCAGCTGTGGCGTATGCCAAGTGCTTCAGAACAAGGCAGGAAAGTCCTGGTCATAGCCAGTTGTACATGACGGTACATGACTGGAAATGAGAGAAAGGGGACTTAAACTCCATCTGTCTCTGAGGATCAGCATGCACCTCTGAGAAGGAGATATCATATTCCTTGAAACTCTTTGACTTACCCTAGCTAATATCACCTGAAGCGTCACCGTCCAAATGCATAGCCAAACCTTCTACCAAGCCTTGCTCAGGTCCAGAGGGCAATTACTCTGACAAAATACTATTCAACCTGAGCTGCAGTTATGTGTCCTGATGAGCAGTGATGGGCTCTGATTTTGTGCCTCAGAGTAGGAATGACAGGAGATAGTTTCTAGTCCTGTTTCTGATACCCTGCTTTTCTCAGTTCTGTTCCCCACCACCTATGGTCTTTTTAGACAAACAATGATTAATCATTGGCAGAGATGCTAAGTTTAGCATGAATGGAGATTAAACCTCTTAACAATGACCTAAGAGCATTTATGATGAGCTAAAACATTTTTTAAATAAATTTGTCACTAAATATCAAAGAAGTCAACACCACTGGTCTAAGGTTAGGGTTAGAGCTACACTTACAATTTGGGACTACAGGAGCAAAAAAACCAAACTTCTTTTGCTCAGACCGCTAAGGAAACAAGGTTGACATTCTGGCATCTGTGGAGCACATGACTTATTTTTATTCCTGAAGTGACTATGAGCTTTTGGGCTACTCTTAAAGATAGGGTTAGGGCTAAGGTTAAGTTAGGGTTAAGGACAACAAAGGTTTAAGAACTGGTCACTGGACCTGAAAGCTTGAAAAGAGAAGATGAATACTAGTACTATCAGGGGGAATGGTTTTTTTTCTATTTTATGTAGTAGATTTGGGTCATTTGATGATAGTCTAGTTAGAATAGACTATTTCAGTTGGAAGGGACCTACAATGGTCATCTAGCCCAACTGCCTGACAAGTTCAGGGCTGACCAAGTTAAAACATGTTATTAAGGGCATTGTCCAAATGTCTCTTAAACACTGACAGGCTTGGGGCATCAACCACCTCTCTAGGAAGCCTGTTCCAGTGTTTGGCCACCCTTTTGGTAAAGAAATGCTTCCTATCGTCCAGTCTAAACCTTTGCTGGTGCAGCTTTGAACCATTTCTATGTGTCCCGTCACTGGATACCAGGGAGAAGACATCAGCAGCTCCCTCTTCACTTCTCCTCAAGAAGCTGTAGAGAGCAATGAGGTTGCCTCTCAGCCTCCTTTTCTCCAAACTAGATGAGCCCAAAGTCCTTAGCCATTCGTCATAGAACATTCCTTCCAGCCCTTTCACCATCTTTGTTGCCCTCCACTGTACATTCCAGGAGCTTCACATCCTTCACATGCTGGGAGGGAACATCTGTTGGTCCCATCTGGGGTGCCCCATTTCCCCAGTGGCCAGTTTGGCCCAAACCATGACAAACTGTGAGGCCCAGAACTGCACATAGTATTCAAGGTCAGGCCGCACCAATGCTGAATACAGTTTGGATTAAGAGTGGGGCTTGGACCAGCAATGACTGAAGACATCAATTAATAGATGGATTTCTCAATGCCTAGATAGCTCTAATGGTATGGGACTCCTAGTCTATAGTTACTTATGTTGCACTTAGGTCTATGATTTGGGATAACAAGGAATGAAGGGTTTTTTCTTATCAGTGAGCCCCACATAGAGGAGGTCTAGTGTCGGCACAGATGAAAACCTCAAGATTAAGAAACAGGAGCAAAACATGGAGTTTCTGGCATCTGATCTTTTCTTCCTGACTATCAGGTCTGCAGGCGTAATTCTTTCTTTGGCAAATATATTGGTAGAAGTGAAGGTGGACTAAAGAGGCAGAGTGTGTACATGTTGGGAGAAAGAGTTGTCTTCTCACTGTCTTGCTGTACATCTTCTATGGATAAACAGTGCTGTCAACTTCACACATAATTCACTTAAAGACAAAGAAAGTTGACAGAAACGTGACTTTCTCTTCATGGGGCCAAGTTCATGGGGCACTCCCACAGTATCACATACTCTATAGATTCCACAGCTGAAAACCTGGGTCTGTTTTTAAATATGCTACAAGCCTGATTATGATCACAAAGCAGCTTCACATCAGTGGGAAACTATTGATCAGGTCGGCTGGTGAAAATCAGCATAACACCAGCTTCGCTGAAATTAAGACAATATCCATAAATCAGGGATATATTCCACTGACTTCATTATCAAGGTGTGGAATAATTACTAAAATAACAGAAAATTCAGCATTGTTCACACATTAAGGAAAAAAGCTCAAAATCAAAAAGGCTCCTAAGGTAGAATACAGCCACAGCTGGTATGCGAAGAATCCACTACATCTGTGATTCCCTGCACAATATCGCTCGCCGAGCAACACGGGGATGGAGTGGGGTGGAGATTCCACGGCCAAACCCTGTGATAATCAGCAGATATGGGAACGAGATGGTCCTATGGAACTGATAAGCTGCTCACTTGCTACCCTGAGCCAACAGTTTGTCAAATTTTGACAAAATGCCGTCCTTTGTGTGAACTTTGCTCATTATAATGTCATTATAATACCAAAACACACCTCCATCCCAAAGGCTACCCGCCTCCAAGGTGCGACCACTCCTCCTTGAGTCTGCGCCCTGAATTTTTGATAAACTATACCTTTAAATGCGAAGCGAGAGAATTTTACACCAATCATAATAGAAGTATTTATGACTAAAGTCACTCAAACTCCACCTTGAAGGTAAAAAATAGTATAAAAATAGCCAAAAAAAGGGGGGATGTTAGGGAAGACACCATCGTGAACAAGTTGAGGAGGACTCTATCAAAACTGCCTTCGACTTCCGGGACCAGCCGACGGGCTGAGCCTTTCTTCCCCCCCATAGGGACGCCTTTGGGTAAGACTTAAACTATACTAAGTGTTTCCTCAAAACTTAGAAATCTCTCTAGAGAGTCTTTTTCCTATATTTATAGCCAGGCTGTACTGTATGTAACTTTGTCGCGCGTTTTGTATAACTAACAACACTTTTATTTGCACGTGCTTTGCAGACAGTGTATTTATCACCGTCAATCCATAAGAACTTATGTACTGTTGCTAAAATAAACTGCGCTGCTTAAGTAGCTGGTCGTTTTGGTTTCTCATTGAACGTGACCATAAAGGTGGCCGTGGTAGTTCATGAGCACGACTGGACTGAGGGTGCAGTCCACTATTAGTGTATCCAGAATCGTGATAGTTTAATATATATATTAAACGCGACTGGACTGATAGTGGTGGATTGGGCATCACTCAGAATTTAAACCTAGCCGCACCTAGCCTCCCACCTCGGTGAGGAGTGTTAGAACGCAAGGGGGTTTATTTTCTGCCAAATTCAATTGCCCTTTAACACCAATTGGGCATCACTCAGAATTCAAGCCTAGCCGCACCTAGCCTCCCACCTTGGTGAGGAGTGTTAGAACGCAAGGGGGTTTGTTTTCTGCCAAACTGTTCTGCCCTTTCACGCAACACAAGGTCACTAATAAAGTAAGTGGACTGTATCTACTGCCTCTAGTTAACAATCACACCAGATTGGAGTCAGACCACGCTGTAAAATCCTCTTAGCTGAGACTAGACACATTACACACTCTGAAAGAGTGGTAGAGGAGCTCCATAGCATGGGAGAGAATATGGCCAGCAAAAATGAGTTTCCAAATTTAAGAGGATGCTGAACAGTTTGGAATATTGCTTTCAACAAAACTTTAAGCACAGCAAAGATGATGGCAAAATTTTGAGATTTTAAAAAAATAAAGCAATACTTTATAACATTAGCAGCCTTCTTTTGCCTAACAGAAAAGTAACTGAATGCAAATTTTAAAATACAATATAAATGAATTCTGATCAAAGGACTGTAATAATAAAAATGGAACTGACCAGTGGGAAATTGACTGCCAGCTGTTATCCTGAGCCACAACATAAATTATTTTGAAACATAATTACAAATAAAATAATAAATGGGCTTTCATGCAGAAATCACAAATTTGTAAGGAATCAACTACAGTGATGAGAAAATAATTAATGTAATGAATTCTGTAAAGGCCATTCCCATGCACAAGATGACATGGAACATTCAGGCAGTAAGCTACATAAGCATTCTGTGATTGCTTACGTAATACAAGCAATATATTTATCTGTTCTCCCAGAAAAAAAAAAAGTTTTGAAAAAAATAAGTAGGGTCTGAATTTGAAAACATGGAAAAGACAGACTGAATGTTTCTTAATTCATGTTAATTTTATAGTTTATCTTTGGATTTGCTCCCAGCTTCCTGCTATGTCATTTTTAAGAGTCATCCCTGACTTTTATGCTGTAATAATGCAGATAATAACTTTACCTGTTGTGATAGTGAGCCATACCTGTGGAAAGGATGCATCAAACCCACCAGAACAAGCCAAAATAAATGGTTAGCAGTAAATAATGGCATGATAACTTTTGCTCAGGAATCAGTTATTTCCAGCTTGTACCTTCCTCCCCATAAAAATTAGAACTTCTTAAAGGAAGAAAAAAGGTCATTTGGGTGCTCCATTATTCATACTATTTTTATAGCAGTGTAATTAATATTAAAGAGATGGGTCTGTCTATATTTCTGTGGCCTCAGTACCTCCATGTTCTGTGATCAGAGAGCTCTATTAGACAGAGCACTGTACAAATATTAAGAAGAGTTTCTGTCCTCATGGTGTTGCTGTCTAAACACATGGCAGACAAAAGAAGTATCATCAGAGAGAAATATGCTCAAATTAAAATTGAAGGGAAGTAATTTGATTACAATTGTGCACTGACGCTACCACACACCCAGGAATATCAATCCAATCAGTAGCCAGGCCCCACCTATCCCCAGAGCAAGACTTAAACAACAACGCCAAAGTGCTCTTTCAAGAACAGTGATGCAGACCTGTGAGATTTCTTCATAAGGTCTGCCTGAGCATCAGCATCTTAATTTTAGCTGTTTAAAGCCTACGTTTTCACAGAAAGACAAAGTTTTTTGACAAAGTATTGTACTGCATGCACCTGCTGCATACAAATCCAAAGGGACCAAGCACTCAGTGGCACCAAGTTACATTACTGCAGCCAAAGCCCCATTCCTAAGACATACCAGGAGTGGATCACTTTGAAGAGCATATGTATGGTGGTGTGGTCCCAGGGCTTTTACTTCCACTGAACTTCTGAAAAGCCAGCTATTCCACAGTATTTTACTCAGGTAGGCTCTTCTTCCTCTTCCCTTGCATCACAAATTGACTGACTGGGTTTGTGCCTAAGAAGAATGGATCTGAAAATACCATTAATTTCTAGTTTCTCTGCAGTCTAATAGTTAGGGCTGATTGTCAAAGTAATACTATTTTCTTCTGAAATAAGAGACAGCAGGAGTTTTTAGAGAGTCGTCATGTATGATGTGACATTTCATTAGGTTCCCATCCTTGAGAGTCAGGCTGTTGGGAAGTGATTTTGTCTGCAAAGTTAATGCACATGCCTGTTTTCATTGCCTGCTTACTGAAAAGTATGTATTATGTCCATAGCTATATTTCTGTATTTTTTATTGCAGTCTATTATTCAGTTTTTGCATAATTTAGAAGACTTGATGGAAGGAACAAATCATTGCCATGCAAGTGACTGTGAGATGAAAACCTCAGCATTGTGCTGTGCTGACACAACTTAGCCTTCAAAAGTAGTCCGTTCCCATTGCAATCAAACAGAGTTATGTGGTGAAAAGCCCTCTGCAATCCATTGAAATTGTGTCCCTTAATGTTTTACAAATGCCTGCAGCCGCAATGACTCTTTCTTTCTCGGCACTGTTTGTATCTTTATCCACCAGCCAGTTCTTTCTTTTGCAACTCAAATCAGTGATTACAGAGGCAAAGGAAGTACTCTGTGGACATTCACAGCAGCCAACGCCAGTTAGCACTTTGCAGGCTTCTCACTGGCAAAATTTAAAATGATTTGCAAATATCATCAACTCCACTTTACCAGCTGAGAGGTAAAGTGACTTACCCATGGCTATCTTGTGAACTAAGCACAGAAATCAGACTCCTGTTGAACTGGGAGCTTATCCAGCCATTAGAATATACTGATACCTTTGAATCATTGCATTAGTAGACATTCCTTTTGCCATTCCTTGCAAATCCAAGTTAATACCTGGGTATTGGTAATGCAGTACACTTTCATAGTGCCTTCTGCTGTGGTTCTAATACACCTTCCAAATATTTATTATTTTATTCCATTGCCTTCGTGAACTTACCTAAGCCTTTTGCCTCACATTTGTAGCCAGCTGGACTACATACAGCTTTACAGAGGAGTAAAAATAAAGACAGATGCCTTAGACACCCTCACCATATTGTCAGAACATATTTACCTGATTAACACATGTACATAATGAAATTACCTCTGTGCTAGTAAACTAATCATGGCTAGTGCATAGGCTCAAGCACACATTAGCATACAACCATTCCTGCATGCTCCCTGGCGTAGTCTTGGCTCATGTCAATTGACACTCTCTCAGGCAATGCCTGGGCATGGTTTGGAAATTTTTCAAGTCAGGGACTGTTTCCAACTGACACTTTGAAGCAGGACGCTTTGTTTTGGGTGGAAGAGAGTAAAGCGGTGTGGGCATGAGCTATGCCATGCCTTTTGATACAGGGCTTAGAGAATGGCCCTCTGCCGTTTTGTTTACATGAAATACCCTGAGTGAACAGTATTAGGAAAGATGAAAGGGGAAACAGGTTTTGGCAGAGCATGATTCAAGTGCTTCCCACACCATAAATATGAGCTTAACTATATGGCTTTCTATTGACTCTTATTCCTGCTGCTAGCTGCCAATATCTCAGTGACTGTACACGTGTGGTTTTAGTTCTGGAGGTGTACACTCCAACTCTTGTTACCCACATTATTTTTAAAGTTGTTAATGAACATAATTTTTCATAGGTGATAATGACTGCTTTAAGCTTGGCTTCAGTGGGACTGATGGTGTTCTGCGTATCCACTTTAATATACAGTTGGCTTGATTTTCAGTGTCTGGCTGCAAAACCCAGTGCAATGCAGAGATGCTTCAGATGGATTTTAAACTAGCTTGAGCTCCTGTGCAGCACAGCTTACTAAATTACCCCTGATGCTTTCTTGTACTAAGCCATATAATTTGTAGTTGTTTTTTTCTTGCTCACATTTTGACAGGCACCATTTTAGCAAAAGCCACAAAACCATTATCACTTTATGCAAGTATGGAGTCTCAGGCTAGCAGGTTACAAAAGTTCCCAACACAATACTCTCCTTACCCAGAACAACTGTTCTCTTAGGAAGCAACACAAGATTGCTAGTCATTTGATAACCACTAGGTGAAAAAAACCCCAGAAGACGTTAATTATTATCTCACAGAGCAATTAGATTGAATTAGTGAAAATGAATAGAATTCACCATGGGAAACTTCCTCTTTTATGAAAGATTTATGGCCAGGTCATATTTTAATGGTAATTCATTTACATCATAATGCAGATTTATTTAAGTTACATACGGGGTGATTAGAGTTATTAGAGACAGATGTGGTGCTTGTTGGCCAGATGCAGGGAAACAGTTTATATTCTGTCCTGAGTACATGCAGATCATTTTTGGTTTTACTATAACCCAGTGTGGCTCCATGCATAGAATACTTGTGTGTAACGCTGTTTTCTGTACCTAGTTTATTAAGGTGCACGTGTTAAGCTGCACATATATACATAACTTATCTTCCATATACTGAGATACAGCCTGTATTTTCCATAACAGCAAGAATGCCTTGTTCCTATGGCCCCAAGTCTCTATACCAGCTGACAGTTTACTGACTGAAATACATGGGCTTTTAACAGCCACCTCAGTGGAGTGTTTTCTTAAGTATTTTGAGGCAATTGTCTTGTATCTGTTTGACAGTAATAAGTAATTATTGGCATCACCTATGCTCCCTTTGGAAATCTGTTTTGTTTAAGCAGCACCCTTGCAAGGCATTTATGATGGTTTTCATTTCCTAAGTAAAAATTTGTCCATTGAGGTCTCATTTTTCCATCAGATTGTTGACTGTCAGCTGCAGGTTTGGGAGCCAACTTCATTTGTTTACTTACAGACAACAAATCCTCTCCTATTATCATTCCGTACCCAGTTTCACATCAAGAGAAGTGTAGGTTTCCTTATTTTGATATCTTAACTGTAACAGCTAGTGAAGAGGAAATAGTGGTTCTGTCAGATAGTGCTGATTTCAGAATTTAGCAGGTGTAGTACTCCTGTACTTTCTACCTAACATAAAAGTATTAATTAGTGTGTCTACACTTTCTTGTATATTTGATTCTCTTATTTGCAAGGAAAGTCTCCAACTAGAAATTACTTTTTTGTTTTTGGTAAGAAACCTAGGCTTTTTACTTAATGTAGTATAGGCCCAAAAGCAGATGCTTTGTGCAAAAAAATATTGCACTTTTGTAGAAAAAAAAAATCCAAATAAAAATAATTAGGCCAAAATGCCAGTTATTTGTTTTGGACATGTAGAGCAATGCAGATGCTCTAGTGTAGTTGCCTCATTTTGGACAGGTGCCCATTTTCTTCCCTGGATCAAGCCCCTTAGTACTCCTCATCAAAACTACTTTCTCATATCCTGAGGGGATACTTTGGTACACCCTAATCTAATACAACTATCTAATACAACAAGATGTGATACAACTTCTGAGAAGTGGTCCACAGGGCTAAGGGGAGCCATTATTCAGCTCTTTGGCAGAAAAGTGTATGCATACCTCACACGGCCTCTCAGACAGGCTGATAGACAAAATGTGAGCTGGATTTGGAGTCAGAGCATTCGGTGGAATTAGCGATTCTGAAAAATTATGCAAGGCAACCTGCTGCTTACAAAGGTTTTGAACTAATTGCAATTCTTTGTCATACTAGCTGAAACTCCGGTGTTTATATGGCAATACTGTGAAATCTACTCAGCAAATAAAATGCTGGAACATGCAGAGGAGTCCTTCCACAAATATTTTCCTCAGAGTCGGTGAGCTCGGGTATGCTTTGAGGGGAGCTATTTGGAAGTATGTTCCATAAGAGACATCTCCATTCTCTCCGCAGTGGCTGTGGTTATTTTATAGAAATAAAACACATTTCTTATGCAAATATAATTAAGTTGGAAAGTTTCTTAAGTTCCTGTCTATTCCACAAAGTTTCAGTTCTCTCATTCTATAAATCACGTTAATGTAACACCCAAAGAAAAGAACTTAGTATTTGATAATGATGTAAAATAAACATTGAAAGATTCACTCCCTACTTGTTTCCTTTTGAGTATCTTGATTAAACTCTACATTTTTCAGAAGAGACTACCTGTTCTGTAAATCGGTACAGCACCAATCATACTAAAAATGTACATTAGGTTCTTAGAGGCTCAAAGGATCACTTGTTTAACTCATCTAACCCTCTGCATAACACAGTCTATAGATTCATACCACTGATTGCTACTTGATGACTGTCATTTCTGGATGAACTAGACTGTACCTTTCAGAATGGCATCTAGTAGTCAGTTAAATTCCCTAGCCCAGAAGACAGAAAATCTTCCAGAACCCCAATTAAGTATTTATATTTATGAACTACCTCCACATTTAAAAACTGCATGCCTTAGCTCTGTGTGCTCTGGATTCCTTTGTCTGCTAACTTAAGTCAATTCCTATCATAAATATCCTCCTGGTCATGAGCACAGCATCTGAATCTGCTGTTTGCTAGCTAATTAGTCTATTTTAGATTTTCAATGAAAGAAATAAAGAGTAAAAGAATCATAGAATCATAGAATGGAGACAACGTTTCTTCCTAAAATATGATGTTAAGTAGGAAACTCAACTGCAGGATAGATTTTTCCTTAAGAATGGAAGAAAAGATCAAAATGACAGTTGTTTGCCCACCTGAGGAAGTTGAAATGAAATTTATTGCTTTTAAATACATGACTGGACAAAGGCAAGATATACATATATTGGATGTTCTCCTGGCAAAGTGCTGTCTAGGGAGTGTGGAGCCGCATACAGGCTATTCATAGAAAGTCAGGAAGGCTTAAGTAATTGAGAGAACCCTAAAAAAGGTTAAGATAAGAACAACCATTGCATTAGATGCTACTGAAATAAAACAACACAGGTCTCAGAAGCTTATTGCTCAAACAAGATAAGAAAACTAATTTACTCACCCTTATTTAGTGTGTCTTTAGCACAGCCAGATAAGGAAACCATCCCTGGAGCCTTGCTTTGGCAACCTGGGCATTCCATCACATTTGCAGAAGGGCTCTACTATTAGTCATAAGGAGGAAAGTGTTTCAAAGCTGAACCTGACTCATAATCAGGTATGTGTGGCAATGCCTTATATTGTTCAAATAAGTCATTATGTGCTTTTACGGCTTACTGTTACTATTAAAACATGATACTTAGAAAATTAAAAGACAATTTCTGTATCACACACATTAAAAGACATTATAAATTTTAAAATGCTATTCTAGCTGCAGACTAATTTGTACTAATATATTTCATAATTAGACCTAAGACCCACATAGCATGTTTGATGAAGCATGACTAATCTAGCAGGCATGCTAATACAGAAAACCTCACAAAGCACCTGTGACTTAGATAATCGTATCCATCATTATCTTTACAGAAGTATGGCCTTGATATATAGGATGGAGGAAACCAAAGCATTGAAGGTGACATGCCTAATACTATAAAGTAAATAGGCAGGCAAGTTAGGAATGTGCTCCTTTGCATCTAGAACAGTAATTTGTAACATTTTCAAATCACTTTTCAAAACTATTTTCTGGTACGAAGCATTCCGAAAACTGCTAAATGACACTATGGGCCACAGCATGGCTGGAAATTGTCCAAATATATCATTGGTCTTAACTCTTAATTCCTCGGTCCGCATGCCTAGTATTGCAGTGCTTTAATTGTGAACTGTTCCTCTAGATAAGATCTATAATCGATCACACCTGCACAGAACCTGTGAAGTAAAGGTTCAGGTTCTTTCAAGTGCCTTCATGTTCACACACTATTAATAGTAAGCAAAAGAAATATTCTGAGAACGCACAAGTCCCTGACCATTAGATATCACCATATATCAAGCGACTTTTAAATCAATTTGTGTCTACAACTCTATCCAGCCCAGTAATTTATCCAAGTCCATATATAAGAAATAAAAGGAAAAAAACATCAACAAAATCCATTTCACAAGAGGAAATCTGACTCTCTAGCTAATAATCATTTATTAGACTTTGTTCCTTTGAGTAGTGGCAGTTGAATTCCTTTGCTCACAAAAGTCTTTTATTATTTGCCCTCACAGGCATTCATTTCAGAGAAAGAGAAAAATAATAAATTTCACTTTGGTTTCAAGCTTTCTGTGACAAATACACTGTGACATTTGATTCTCCTTGTCTTTTTGATGCCACTTCTAAATAAATATTGATGGCCTGTCACAGCATGGCTATAGCCAGGAATGTTTTCATCCAAAAATTCAGATTTTTAAACAAAATGTGATGGGCAATAGAAAAGACATATTTTCCCAGTGGCTTTTTGTTTTCACAAATGCTTACATCTTTCGACTCTACAATCGTTACAGATAGGACAAGCTGGAGCTAAGGACAGAAGGGGGTCATGCTTTTATTTTCTATTAAGGACATAAATTGGAAATGATAATGGAAAACATGTAAAGAAGTTGACTGTGTTTTTATGCTCCAGTAGAAAGAAGATCAGATCAGATCTTCTTATAGCCTGAACACATGCTCAAACTCTGGGGAAGTTCTGGTCCTTTGACCAAGTCTGAACTTTGTGGATTTCTGTTAAAGCCTGGATTTTTACAGTAGCCTGAGGTTGAATCCCACTGATTCAGCACAAAACAACTGAACTAAATTCATTGGCCTTTGTTAGAATGCAAGTCAAATTAGACGGTCCCTTCAAGCCTCAAAATTTCTGAAACTATGACTTTATGGATCTTTTGGAAAGTCTTGACTTTCTTTATATTGATCCCAGACAGTGAAATTTTGAAAAAAAAATTGATTTAAATTTAAATCTTGCATTTTGCATGCACCTCTGCAGCCTAGAGTCAAATGCTTGTTATGTTCCACTCTCTCTAAAATGTAGAGTATACACAGGGAAGAATCTTAATTATGGAAGATAAGTGTATGTAGGGAAAGAAATGAAAAACATTTAGCAGAGGAAGTGCTGCTTCACAGTTGAGGATATTATGTGTTTTGGAGAACCATTTCTCCTACGGCACACCCTCAGGGCAGACCTTATGCAAGCTAGCCCAGATATGATGTGCAACAGAGTGCCAGACTAATTAAACCACCTTGGAGAGACCCTCATGTTATTCAGACAGAGTTTAGGTATATCTGCATAGCACTTTATTATGCTGCGAACACAGATCCCCTTTTCCAGCTCCAGCATCTAACAAAATGAGGCCCCAACTGCATTTGGAAGCAGTAGGAGACACCATACGGATACTGATTTGTCAAAACCTCCTTCTCAGGCGTTACCAGTATTTTTCCCTTTTTCACTGAGCATGTCTTCATCACCCTGTTTATTTGGCAAAATCTCAAACCAGAATGACCAAACATGTATCCTTTAACAGCTCCAGTGACACCAGTTTTGGTTTGTGATATATCTGGGTGATATCCCTCCAAGCAGTCATCAGTGGCTGCAGGAAAAGATATCATGGAAGCTACAACAGCTGAGTAATGACTGAGTGACATCAGTAAAGAGTTTCACAAGTGATATTCTAGTCCTGACAGTGTGTGGTCACTGAAAATTTGTGCCGTAACAGAGAAAAGGTTATTTGGGCTGAGTTGAGCTCTGCAAGATAATGGAACTCCAGCAGGGTAATTAACAGGCTCCCAGAAGTCAAAACAATTCTTTCTTTCTTTATGGCAAAGGAGGGAACATCCTGAAATTATTATTTGTGGTGTTTTGGTTTGGAGGGGGTGGTGGGGGGTGGTCACTGTGGCCCTATGGCTTGAACAATGGACTGGGGCCAAGGGTCCTTTCAATTTTCAGTCAGCTAACTGCCTGTGCGGTCACCATGGATATTTTTTGTCAAGTCTTTCTGCCTCAGTTTCCTCTCCTGTAATGTAGTGATAAAATTTGTGCACTCCTTTGAAAAACACGTTGGATTCATGGATATAAAGTTTCATATAAAAGCTATGTATAATATTTGTCTACCCCAATGTGCAGACACAGTGTGGAAGAGGCTGAGATCTATTACTCTATGACAAGTGAAGACAATGCTTCATCCAACTCATTTCAAGGTTTTTTTCTCTCCTTCATTCCTCTCTTTCTTCTTTCTCATAGGTGATGAGTTCTACAGGTTTCTTAGCAAAGCAGTGGTCTACCCTGTCTGCATTTACAGAACAGTCTTTGCCCAACCCCATGCTCTACACTTAGCTACTGAAATTCAACGGAGACCTTCATAACTTTCCATGCAGGAGATTTCACTGAACTTGACATATTACTACTTCTTTTTAATACATGACTCTTTGCAATGCATGTCAAACTATTTCACAGAAACAAGTTCATTTACGGGATCCATGATAAACATCCAGACCATTTAGCTCTCATAGCACCAAATGTGTGCATGCATTCCTGATATCACTAGCCTCTATTTTTCCCCACAGTTTGCAATCTGTTGTCCTCTTTCCTAGAAGCAACCCTCTAACAAGTCTTTATCACAACTTATTCATAAGAAAACTAGCCCACTCCTAGAAAACTAGAAAAATAATCCAATAGTATTAGGAAAAGTTTTTTCTGTATAACAATTTCAACTGTATTACTTTTCTGCATTAAGTTGCACCCTGAGTGTACGTTACCATAACTAGGCTAATCAATAGCTCTATTAGACTGTCAAGACATACACCATCTAACAATACATTATTAATTCCATATATAGGGTGTATTCCCTTTTGCCCCAAACAAGATTTTGATTGTAAGACACCAAATAACAGCACAGCACCTTCTGGCTGACACATCTAAAGCATATTACGGAAAAAGAATGCAACTTCACGTTAGTAGGATTTTGCTGTGTGACAACAGTCTGGGAAGAATTGTTTGTAATGCATGTCAACACCAAAGCAATAGGTACACCACACTCATATCTGCATGGTATGTCTGTTTAATGCAGCCTAATCAGGCTTTGTACAGTTAAACTGGGGTTGGTGAAGCAACCATTCTTATAGCTAGTATTCCTCTCCAGCACTAGTGCAAAAATTGTTGGTACCATGTTAGCAAAATGGGCCCTTGTAGTTTTTTACTGCAATGCAAACATTTTACAATTCAATCATCACGAATAAGAGGGATGTCTTATAAAATAGTTTTCATTCACAAGTCAAAGCACTCTTTAGTTAGAAGGTACCTAGAGTTGAAGTTTTCTCTAACACCGCCCAAGTGGGAACAGATCCCTGTTCAACTCTGAATAGAAACTGCATGTCCTGCTGTTTAAGTGTTTAAATGCAAAATAAAGTAGCAATAGCTAGACATTCTGAGTTCAGTATTTTGTCTGAATCTACATCCTTGCTGGAGTTTAGTCTTATTAATGACTCAAACGTAGAAACTTCAGCCTAAGCGAAGGTGTTCCTGATGGGTCTCTGCAGAGATGTGTTCAAATCCCCTCTGATAACAAAGCAGCTTTCTTCCCTTACATACCGGACTGGCAGTGATGTTTAAGTTCATCAGGATGCAATAACACAGCCGTCAGCTGTTCATAGTTTACTTATCCAGATTCTGAATTCATCTCAATAATTTGCACTTGAAAAACTGTTTAAAACATGATCACAGTGCGTAAAATACAATACAAGTACCTAGGCTTGATCTCCAGAGCAGAAGGCTGAGCAAAGGTGAGAAAGTGTCTGCTGGCACATGCGAATGCACACATACACTTAACAAAGAACAAGAAATAACATCTTCCAGAAATCCAGATCTACAGAAAAACTAACTTGAAAATGCTATTTCTAATGTTCACCAACCACTTAAGCTGAGGTGAAATGAGCAAATTAAGTTGATCTAAGTGTGGGCTGCCACTGACAGGGATGCTTGTGTGGTTGCATGGTAATTTGGGTCAGGGAACTAATCCAACCGAAAAACCAACCCCCTCCTTCTGCAAAAGGAAGTTTTCATCCAGTTCCCTGATTCAGCTCCCTGTGCAGCCACATAAGCACAAGTGTCAGCACAAAGGCAAGTACAGCAATTTGGGTGCCAACTGCTTGGTGTTTTAAAAATCTTTCCCTCTAATGAATTGTTCCTATTATTAAATGAGCTGTTCTATGCAGGCTGCTTTGCCAGTTTCTTCACTGATACAGTTCCTGAGGAAAGAATGGCAGGTATTGAGCTACACAGATCAAACTGTATACAGTATGCTGGCTGGTATTCAGGGTGAAGTAGTTTGTGTGCAAGGTAAAAAAACCCTGAAAGATTCAAGTGGGAAAGGTATAAACTCGTGAACAGTTGAGAGATAAACTCAGAAAGACACAAATGGGTACAAAGGGGCAGCCAGCTGCGTTACCTTGAGAAAGGCCTACTAGCATTAACCATGTAGGAAGTCAGTATTGTTGATATTAAATCATTAGGAAGCTGATGCTTTTATATTCAGAATGTGGCAGATTATTGACATGTTTCATAAAATATCACCTTTTTCAATCAAAATATTTGCAGCTGTATGGTTTAATGGAAAAATAAATTAACTTTTCATAAAAATATTTGTGAAAAAATGTTTCTTTTCAGTAGTCCATATCACCATTTTCTCAGTAGTTATAACATTGAATACCAACCAGGAACAAGGTGGCTGGAAGAGCAGTCCAGCAATGAGAGGATTTGTAACATATACTGATAGTCTAAGCCTCCACTCTTCCATAAAGGAAGATTTATTCATTGTCACACACAGAAATCAAACAGTGTTAGGAATTAATCAGAAAAATATATGACTCTCTGAGTATGGCACTGAGTAGGGAGGCAGAGGAGAGTGGCAATTATTGCCACTTTATCATCAGATGGCAAAACTGTACTGAATTCAGTGAGGTCCACACACTGCCCTGGATTATGATTTTCAGCTCTGGAACTGTCTCCCTTATGACAGTGCATAAATTCCCTTTTTTATGCCTCTCAACCTCCTAGTTTGCTTGTCTAGTATGTTGGCACTGTGAACTCAAGAGGGCTAAGGCTGTTTCAGGTGACGAATTTAAGAGTTATTGTCATATGGGGTACTGATTTAAGATGAGTTCTCTAAACACTGCTGCAATGTAAGTAGAAGTGACCATAACAAGTTTTTCTAATTTTTTCCAGTTTCTTGTGTAACTGGAGCTTTCTTACATGCCCTTCATATTTTCACCACACACCATGCTCCCTACACGTGTTTCAACGTCTTGTTTTTTGTAGAAAAAAAATAATTTATGCTGGCATGGACACAAGGTGAATGTTTACATTGGCAGCAATGGACATCACTTCCTAAGAGGGTTTTCATTAGAGGAAAAGAATTTTTCAAAAGCTTAATCCTCCTACTGTGCCGACAATCTGCTGCTTCACACAGAGTCTCTAGCATGGCACTAGAATGAGAACTTCCAGGATCTGAGCAAAAAGGAAACTTCCCAAAAGATTAATGATTCAAAATCAAATTCTTAATCACAGGACTTGAAATCTGACATTTTAAAGCAGCTTTCACATTCCATGTTACATGCTGTGTTTATGCTCCTGGAAAGCACGTTTTTCTAATTGACGGCTATTGCAAAATCTGACAAACATCAGAGAATTTTTCATTTGAAATGCAAGAGAAAAAGTATGGGCTAGTGTGCACAGGAGAGGACAGGAGATTAGAACTAAGGTTGCACTAATATTTTGGTGGTGGTGGTATTTCTAAAATATTAAGAACAAATTAGGTCAATCACAAACCAACATTTTCAGTCATTGTAAAGTTGAAAGGAAGCACCACTTCAAGCTAGCGTCAGCTTTGATCCAAAACAAAATGCTGTAGTTAGATTTGACAAATACTAATTGTTTTCTCAATTTAAAAATAAAATTGAGGTATATTCCAAAGGTTAAAGGAATTGCATTTTGAAAAATGGAAACTTCATTTTAGAGAAATGAAAGAGAACATTTAATTTTTTTTTTAAGCAGGTGTGCAGCTTCACAAATGAGTAGAGAGATGAATCTGAGGCAAGTTTTTTTCAGAACACAAATCTGCTTGATATTCAGCTGAAAAATTTTGTCAAACTCTGAGGCAACCTAAGCATGGGTTGTCACTGAAAGAGCTGACAATATCAAGCTGTGAGGTTCAATCCTAGTTCTACAACTGTCATGCAAGATTTCACTAGGGACAGTCAGTCTTTCACTCTTTTGTGGCTGGTCTTCACACATTTCGTGCCTGTAGGAACTCCCACTTGATGGACACTCTGTGCTGTGCTAGAGGGAAAGGAGAGCAGGGACAGTTGTAGTGATTTTCCATGCAATTAGCTTAAATCCTTTAAAGACTGAGCAGCTAGACATAAATTTACCAATATAGGAAAAGAGGGCACTTCCTACTATATCTTTCATAAGCTACATTTCATCAGAGTACAGAGATGAATTATATGATCTGTGCCCTAATTTACTCATTTAGTAAGACTTTATTTACTTTAGTTATTTACTTTACTTATTTGAGCCAACCGTCTTAATAAATACCTCATATTACAACCTTAATATTTGTAAAAAGCTTTGAGATCCTTAGGTAAAAATATATTCATAAATTTTAGTAATATTTGCCTAAAAATTACAGTTTATGTCACCTACCAACACCAAAAAGCATCTAATCCATGTCTGCTCTGAATAGGGATGTTACTCTTTGTAGAAGTCTGAAAACGGCAGCCAGTCTTATGCAGACATGGAAATTAGGACATAACAAACTTATCTGTTTCTCAAATTACCCTTAGATTCAGAACGGAGTCTTCCCATGAAATAGCCCTAACTTGGATGGATTCAATTCTGGACAGACGAGTCAGAGTAAATGCTTTGACACAGGAACAATCAAAAGTTCCTATGGCGTTCCTATGACTACTTTGTGTGAACGCCAAAATATGTAGGCATTCCAGTTTTGAGCAATTAGAATTTGTCTAGGAAGTATCAAATGTAAACTATGGATACAATTGACACTATCAGAAACCCCAGATGTAATTGCAGTGTGTCCACTAGAAATGGTGGAAAAATTATCTGGACTCTAGTCCACCAAGTTTCACCCATAAACTGGGCTACTGGGAAACACACATATTTACTTCTCTAAGGAAAGCCTTGCAATGCAACCCCTCTCACAGTCCATAAAGTCTATTGAACTGGACACAGCAAGCTGTACAAGAAATGTCCAAGCAAAATGGTGTCCTCGTTTCAGCTGGGACAGAGTTAATTTTCTTTCCAGTAGCTGCTGTGTTTTGGGCTTAGGGTGAGAAGAATGTTGATAACACATATTGTTTTAGTCGTTGCTAGGTAACGTTTACATTAGACAAGGACTGTTTCAGCTTCCCATAGAAGCTGAGAGGGAGCACAGACAGGACAGCCAAAGGATTATTCCATACCATAGACGTCATGCTCAGTATATAAATGGGCGTTGCCTGGGGGGTGGGAATCCAAGATCACTGCTCAGGATGGGCTGGGCAACCGATCATCAGGTGGTTAGATCGACTTGTGTTGTATCACTTTATTTTGTATACTCTTTTACTATCATTATTATGATTATTATTGTTACTTTCCTCTTCCATTACTGCTCTATTAAACTGTCTTTATCTCAACCCACAAGGTTTTTCACCTTCCCCTCCTTTTCTCCCTCTTCTCCCTCCCCTACTGCATGGTCCTAGTTGCTGACTGGGGTTAAACCACGACAAATGGAAACAGAACCTGCAAGTGAAGTAAAAGATAAGTTAAAAGCCACACAGCTAAACATACTATCACTGAGTGCCCAACTCAGTTTTTCTTTGCCAGTAACACCCAATCATGATCCAACAGCAAGGGGCTACACAATGCGACACCATCTGTCGACCCCACTCTTCTTGAAGCAAATATAATTCTTGCATGCTTTTATCTACTGAGGCAAGTTCTATGTTTTTTGGTCACAGAAAATCCCTTTCTTGTATATACCTTAGAACACTGAATAAGAAAACACATTGTTGGCCCGGTCTTTTGGTGCCTACCTGGTTTGCCATTATGAGGTGTCTCTATACTCTCTTTAAAATTGTTCACAAAAAAATCCACTGGTAATAAATTTTAACCATGGGAATGAAACACATCCATACATAGTAGTCAGCCAGGCTAATTAGAAAACACTTGATGCGGAATCATGTTTAAAATCACTTGCTGACCTACTTTAACTTTGCTTTGTTTCTGGCTTCGCTAATCTAATAGTCCAGTTTCCAACTAGCTTTGTTCTAAGCATGTTCCATGTCTATACACAATGTGCCTAAAATAGATCAACCTGTCAAAAAGTACAAAAATAGATCTTCCTTCATGCAACCTGTGCTTTCCTGGGCTTGTACAAACTTGTCTCATGATAGGTGGGTCATTACTGCTTTGCTATCAAGATAGTTTTCTTTAATTATTCCTGTGTTATCCAGCCTCACAGAATTATATGTGTCGGACACCCTAAAACATGTTAGAGATGGTGTCTTTATTCACGCTTTCTTATTACGCTATCCTCTACTAAGGCCCAACACCTGGAGGATAAATGACATAGCTAAATTTATACTATATTTAGCTGCAGAACTGAGACAAGCATCCATGCCAACCCCCTGAATCCTTGTATCAATGCGCAAAGCATGGACAATACCACTTCCAAACTCATTAACAAGAACATAGCTGTGTTGCCGACACACAGTGAATATGTGGAAAGGGCTTTTGCTCTATTAAGATCTGGGGTCCAACTGTGGGGGCGGAGATTTAGAATGGTACAATAGCTGTAGGGTTTGCAGCCTGTTTCCAAGATCTTTGTAACATCCCAAATTCTGAGTATTGGCATGTGACAAACAGGACAGTAAAATAAAGGCTCTGTGTCATGTTTCTAGTGGGGACTGCTGTATAGTTTCCTCTGCCCTCCTTGGATCTTCTTTAAAAGAAAAGGCACAAAGTGGAGAAGTTCCCTTTTCCTTTATGAAGCTGTCTGCCTTGATGCCTTTGTTAGATGCTGCTAGGACTGAGATAATTTAAAAAAAAAAACAAAAAACAACATGAATTTGATCAGTAACAAGAACCAAAGTTATGTGAGTTACATCATGGAGATATTTTTCTTAGCTGAGACAAACTGGAGGGATAATGTAGCCTACTGCCTGGATACCTAATATTCTTTAGGCTTTTGCTAGAGATGTTTGGTTTTGACAGCTGCAGAAGTTAAAAAGGCTATTACCACTAATTATCAGGTATTAAACAAGATTATGCTTGTAAAATAATACCAGCAAAGTTGAGGGTGAACAAAGAACTTGGATGTTCTGTCTGTTTGTTTTAAAAGACCCAGGGTAAGTGGGTGGTCCAGTGTTAGAAAGACTATATAGCAAGATTCAATTCAATCATTCACCTTGAAATTTCAAACAGAGGCGGGTGGTCACTGATCAAGTGAAATGAGTACATAAGCAAAAACGAGCCTAGGTGTAGAGGCAATTCTTTGCAACACTGAGTAGAATACAATGAGTACAACTGAATTTTCAGAATTCATAAGAACTACAGGAGGTAAACAAAGCCAAACTTCAGACTGAATTAGTCAACTCATATTCTCAGGCTCCCTATAGCCAGTGGAAGAATAAAGCTTCCTACAGAGGGAAAGTGATCACATAAGTTAGAGCACCAAATGAAACAATATTCACCATCTACAAGCTGTTCAGGAGAACAGACTACAATTTTATTACCACAGAAACTCATGATGTATTTGGTGCCAAACAGAAACTATTGCTACCCTCCAGAGTTTGTAAGCCCAGCGAGCAAAGAAAAGATTCAGTAACCGGAGAGCAGAAGGATGAAGAGATTAAATGACTTCCCTGAGGTTACACATTGAGTATATGGCAGAACTTGAAACAATATAGTCTTGTCTAACGTCCTTATCAGGGCTGGATGCAGCATACCATGAACAGGAAGGGGCTGACCAGCCTTTCCCCTGAAACTGCATTCACTCATATCTTGTCTGCATGATGTATTTTCCCTAGGTGTGAGGAAGGGGCATCTGCTCTGAATTAAATCAGATCCTTTTGATTTTTTTTCAATTCATTCAAGGAATAGAAATAATCACTTCAGCTTTAGTTTCTCCACCAGCACGCACAGACCCAGTGCCTCAGTCTGTTTAAAGAAATGCTGAACTTGGAGGTAATCACAATGCTTCACTTAATTGTTCTGTATCTCCCATTCACTTGCAGGCAAGGACACAGTAAAATGGAATTGTACACTTTAAATATTCACCTGCTTCCCAGAGCTTAGATTTTTTGGTAAAATGGACTGAAATATGAACCCCAGGGTAAGATTTCTCCCTGGGTTTGGTTGTCCTGTCAGACTTTTTCATCCACTCTCCAATTGCTCATGCTTTAGAGACACTATCTACAGCTATGTGAAGAAGTTGTCTGCATTTTAACAACAGCATGGAATAAACATGCTCAGCTGAAATCTAGCTTTTGCAGGGACCAATGATACCTCCCTCACAAAAAAAGGAACAATAGTAAGAAATACACTTATCTCAATGTTTTTTCAGCATGAACACTCTTGGAGTTAGGATTCAGGTCAGAGTGCATGAAACAGCTTTCGATACCAGGGAATGGCTCTTTATTTCATCCTAAACTGGCTCTCCACCATAAACATCACCAAGTAGTTATCTGAGTCTGTGTGATGAACAGGAAAAGCCATAATCCTGGAAAATCCTAGAAGTTATAATTCAAGCTGATTCCTTTCTAAATCTCCAGGAAGCTCCAAGCAGGATGCTCAGCCCTTTCTGCCTTTCAAATTCACCACCATCATGGTTACAACAACCTGGAAGGTATATCTGGAATTGAATGAACTGGAACTGATCTGACTTTTGTTAGAGAACAAAGTCATTCAGCCTTTTGTCACCATGTGGTACCAGATGAGTATTCTGTCTTTAGCACAATCCTCACAAGGAGTGGGAAGGAGGTTCAAGATGAATTGTTGATAGTGTAGTTAAAATTCCCCCACACATACTGCTGAACCAACTATGCTGGTACTAAGACAGCTATTATTTGTACTGTATCAGCGTGTAAGGGCCCCAGTGACTTGCCTGTGCTAGGTACTGTATTTCTGTTTCTGCCTCCTGTCTTGCCAACAAACTCCCCATGCCCACTCTGGAAAGAAGATGAGAGGCACTGAACTAGCCTTTTAAAATGTCATCTTGTACACTCAGGCCAAGATGATTGATGGGGGATGTCTCCAGCTGGGAAGCAGCCATGTCTGAAAGTCAGAAGCAGAACTGAGCCCAAGACGTTTACTTCCAAAGCGAAACTGGCAACTCTCCTGCTGTCTGCCAGTTCCACTCAGTATTTCTGGCATTTTCTGCAGGAAGCAGCTTTGATGACTGATTGGAACTGCATTTACCACCTGGCAGGGCAGCTTCAGGAACCTGGAGACTTTGGGAAATATGCTGCAGGACTTGATCTTTAGCTCCTCAGCAGCACACAGTTTTGTATGGATTACAGCCTCCACTACTCACCAGTGATACAGCCTCATTGCTGTTTACTGCGTTTCTAGGACCATTTGCCTTTCATTTGCACAAATACTAAGTTCTTTAACCTCAGAAACAGAAGGTTATGTCCAAAGGGAGTCTGAAATCTCCTCCTGCAAAAAGTTCTATGTGGCAGGTCCTTTACCCAGGAGAAAATATTTTGACTCCAGACGGACAAACCATGATCCGGGGCTCAGTACAAGAGAGTAAAAATCTTTATGCTAAACATGATGGTAAGGATCCCAGATCATACTACTCGACTTACTTGAAAAACTGATGAATGTACTGAGAAGTTTCTAACCTAAGAAGAAAAGCAAATCATTGATAAAGCATACCGAGATCATACCTTAACCAGTACACTTTCTTCCAGGCTCAAATGCCTTAAAAGTCATGCAGGTGCTCTTGGAGTTAAAGCAATTTACAATGTTTAACTTCAGTCCAGCTTTACACATTCTCCTAAATGGACCCAAATACTATAAACTGGTTAAGAGACAAAAATTGTAGGTTCATAGTAACCTGCAACTTCTCCAAGCATTTTCTGTCTAATATCGTTATTTTAGTGACCAGGTTTTGATCAGCAACAATTTAGAAGATTTTTTTCCTTTGGGCATTTTATTTACTTTGCTGAAAATGCAGGTAGAAAAATATGCATATTTTTTAATATATATATATATAAATACATATAAAACTAAATCAGACATCCAAGTTTTTCCAGAAAAGAGATATATATCCTGAACAACTATTTTGGAGGGTGTTACAGTTTTTGGTTTATGACTCTTCACTTAAATTCTTTTCTAATCAAACCAGCATTTTTTTCATTAATATTCTCAACTGGATGAAAAGACAGTTTTTATTCTGAGAATTTAATGAAAGAATCTTGAGCAGCTGTACAGTTTTTCTTTATTTGAACAGTGGTTTAGGTACGTTAATGACAGGCACGAGATGAACACTGTAGCGATGAAGATTCTGTGTAAACGCAGATGTAACCTGCTAGTACACAAGTCAGAAGTGAAACTGAAAAATTATGAAGCAAGTTAACTAAGCAGTGAATTACAACTTGTTTCTCTAACCAGATGTTGGGTATGTCCAGATGAATAGGTGCAGACAGTTGGGATTTTACGCTACCATACTTCACACAAGCGAGATGGCAGACAGCTCTATCCAAAAGCCATGTAACCATATGAACATGGCATCGAGCCTGAGCTAATATATCTTGCTTTTCAGCACACGGCTTCTGAATTGGACTTCTCCTATCTGGCGAGCTCAAAACATGGGCAAAGCAGACACACAACTGCCTTCACATACCCAGTGAAGCACCTCCTCAGAAGAATCATTCCCATGCAGTTTCCAAATAGGCTGTGATACGCTACAATGAAATATCATAAGAAGACAAAAAATTCAAGATAAAATACATTTCAGTACAAAATCCAGTTATGCCAAACAACATTCCACCCCACTAATGTGCCTCATCCTCTTTATTTTCTTAAACACATATTGTCAAAATCAACAACAACCTGCCTATATTTAGTTTTCTGGAACAACACTCATTGATAAGAAAATATCTCATGGAGACATTCTGTGTAGTTCTATATTTAGTCCATTAGGTGAATTCCCATGGTAAAAAACTGGTATATTGCTGGGCTGGAACTTTTTGATGAAATGGGTTTTTTTGTTTAAAATACATGAATGTCTTGGAAACAAAATTTACTGTGCTTACTATTTCAACAGAAATTTATCTGTGTTCTTAGATCTTGGATTGAATTTCTGGCCAAAACCACACTCTGGGTGTGCAACTGGATGGATAAGTCACTTGACCGACTTAAAGCTAGGTCTCATGACCTTCTCATGGAGAAGCCAAGGCATGCAGCCTGGCAGGGCGAAAAGGATTCCCACTACAGCATTTTGTAACAGTTCCTTTTGAGCTGAGATTGAAGGCAATACAGCATTAAATCAAGTTAATGCAAAAGCTTATACTACCTTAAATAAGAATAGACAATTAGATGAGCTCCCCATTTATAGCTTATCCCCTAGGGAGGAATACATAAGCAGTTAACCTATTGGATGATTTTTCTTCAGGATTTAGCCTTGTAAAGAAAGCTGTTCAGAAGGCAATAGGTAAGAGCAATAGAGCAAAAATGGCTATTACCTATTTGAAAATACAGAAATTAAGAAAGTCAAATTTGCTTTTTTCAATTACTTGTGGGTTTTTTGAAGTAGAGTTTAGATGTAGAGATGCCATACAGTAATAGTATAGAATCATAGAATTGCCTAGGTTGGAATCTGGATGATCTTTAAGATCATCAAGTCGAACTGTATGTATGCAATCCCTACCACAAGTATGACACTGAGAAAAAATGTATTGTATTATATTGAAAACTGTCCTAACAAAATACAGGAGATACAGGTGTGCAATCAGCATGAAAATGGAATTTGACTGCCATGAAATGCTGGTGTCACTCAAATCTACCCTGCAACACTGTGTCTGACTCAGAGACAGATTTCAGGAATTTCATTTGCAATTCAGCTTTCCTCTACTTGCTATCTTTCATGAATCTTAAGGACTTTTACATCCATTCTTTTGATCTTCCTGCACCCCTAAGAGGTAAAGAAGCATTATTATCCTTATTTTATGCATAGCAGACTTAGACACAAAGAGCATGAATGAGTCATCCAAGATCACACAGCACTTCAGAGAGAGAGCCTAGAATACCAGCCAGGAGAGCTGACTGAGCATCCTATTCTCACCACTTGACCAAATTTCTTCTTGTTGTAGGAATTGAAAGGATGGAAGCCAATTAGCCACCTGTTTCATTGTTTGGCATTTTCAAGACATCTGATGTGTGCTAAGTGGAGCAATGTGCTTCACACATACAGGACCTCCTGCTACTCAAGAAAGCTGAAGTTTCACACATGACCAGGACTTTTCACTGTGTAAAACATAAATTGTACACATTCCAGACTTCTGTTTCTATTAAACAAATGTTTTGACTGGGAGCACTGATTCCATTTCACCTCTGTTGTTTCTGATTTCCTATTGCTGTTTCCTTTCTTTCCACTCCTCTTCCTCTTCCAACACTGGTGCCAACACACTGGCCACACACACACACACGGGTCATGGTTGCTAGTAGCCAGTTGGCAGGTGGTGGATATTTTTCTTGCAGCATATGTATGTGTGGATGACTGCTCTTGCTGTGTGACTGACTTAGTTGCTGGCAGTGCTTTTGGCTGGGGTATACTCTCTGGCATTATTTTAGTTCCAGACGTTTGATGGGTTGACTCTCCTGTTTTGTTCTCCCAGACAGTATTTTTCGGTATTCCCTTTTTTTCAGCCTGAGACAGTCATGGCTGTGTGGGTGTCTTTTAATGATGTTTGCACAGCTCTAGGCCTTTCTGTCACTTTATATAGCTGTGAAGGGAACTGTGGTGTGTAGGTATCTATATGTGTATTCATGCAGTGTTGTTCACGGTTATGTGCCTCCCACTTCTTGTTTGTGAATTTGCTTCTGTATGTGCACATGTGCATGCATTGTCCTATGCCCTCCTGATTTTGTGAGTATGTCTGTGCCTATGTGCATATACTCCTATTGGCATGTCCATTTGTATAGTCTGTGTATACCTGAATATGCGTATTTGTCAATGTGAATGGATATGTGTCCTTCAGTGTACCCTATCCTTTTAGCATATACAGAAAAAATTATTTCAAAAGTATTATTAAAGTTGCAAAGTCAAACAGCAGGTATGTGAAAATATTATAATTCAGTTTGCTTGCTCATCCTGAATTTTGACTATGTGTATGTATATCTGCTAGGAAAATCTAAAATCACATCTATAGATTTCTAACTAATTCAGTGCTCAAGGCAGACGTGCTCTAGGAAGGCTGCACGACAAAGGTGTTTCCTGCCTCATTTATTGCAAAAGCTGGTTGCTTTTTAGAGAATGAAGTAGACGATTACAAAATGAAGGTCCTCCGGACCTGCAATCCAGCGTGTCTCATCGCTCCAGACTTCCTTTTGCAGTCTCTCTACATCCTAGACTCAGTTGCCTTGCCTAGTTCTTTATTCTGATCTCAAGCTCATTTTCCAGCCATTTCCAGCTTTCACTAGCTCTCCATGTCTTCTGTTCCCAAACTAGCCACAGTGTCAGCACCAGAACTGTTAATGCAAATTTTTCCTGCCTTTGGCATCCTTCAGCCACATGCCCACATTATCTATTACCTTCTTTCTCCCAAAATATATAAACAGTTTCCAATTCATGTCACTTTTTCCTTCATTGTTCATGTGCAAAACATACTTACAATGTGCAATGTTTGACAACCATAACAACAAGCAATTGCTAAGAATATAAGAATAACAGTAGATGTCTACTATTCTTATTATAAGCAGTTCAAGATTCCTGTAACACCTGAAGGACAGACAGAAGAAGTTTTAGAAACTCAGAAGTAGTAAAAACAACTCGAGAGTATGTGAAAAGCAATGGCCTAACTATATGTTGTTATATTCTAACAGCAATGAATGTTTATGGAGAGGTGTAGGACACATAACAGCAAGGTACCTTCCTGAAACATCTTGTTACAAAATGAAGTATTTTCCAAGCCCTAAACTCTGTAATTCTTGCTGGCAAATATTTTCATTGAATGATGAAAATTATATATATGTGGTGCTGGTAAAATGGTGACATCAGTCAATAACCAATGCTTATGGATGCACACTGTGTAATACCTGATGAGAGGAAGACAAAAGAGATAAGGAATCCTCAGTTCCGTAACCACAGCCAGAATAGTCAGGACAACAGCCTGAAGAGACCACTAGAGCTTCACCTCACATACATAGGGAAAAGACAGGAAACTACGATAGGTAAGAGCAAAATAGCCCATAAATCTCATCTACAGAAGCAAAATCAAAGGCCAAAGTAAGAACACATAGGTACAGTCCATAGCTTATCATACACAAGTAGCTGGGTGGTGACCTCCAAGTGCTGTCAGGGACTGTAAGCACATAGCCCAACCCAGTATTTGTTGAAAATAAATTAAAATACTACTAAAGAGTCTTAAAAGTATTGGATAAGTGCTGTAACATTTCTTTAATGAATATACTTTCATGGACGAGTCTGGGACTTCAGTATTGTTTAACTAAGAACTTTTCAAAATCAATGTCAGATTTGAGTATGCCAGACCAAGAGTTTAGTGCTCTGAGTATAGAATTGTAGCCACCTGATAACAAGTCTTTTCCAGAAGTCTTCCACTCGTCAGTCTCGCTGAAGGAACGGGCACGTATGCAATGCATTATAGCTCACAAGACAATTACAGACAGCCAGTACAATAACACTGGCAAGCAACTTCTAGTGTTAAGTATGTGGTTCAACAGAGAAAGTGTTACTGGCTAAGCTGCATCAATGACATTAAAAGAAACATTCAGGCTATTCTACTAGGGTTTTTCAAAAGGGAAATTACTTATGTTTACTCTGGAACAATTTTTAGAAATTTTTCCTGCTCATATACTACTATTAAACCGTACAAGTTTTCCTACTACTACACAGCCATTTTTCTTTACCTTTGAAAGTATACTGGAAACAGAATTGTTCAGAATGTAACATAATTTTGTTTTCAGCAATAGATTTCACTTTCTACTGAAGATCTGTTATTGCAATTCATGCTGCACTACTTATGTTCCAGTTGTATAAAAACACAGATTTTGGGCATCAGAAATGGGACTGACCACCCCAAATTCAAAATTAGAAGCTGGATGCATATAAAGTAACTATTTTCAACTAACAACTTGATTTATGAATATTCTTTGCAGCAGCTCAGTTGCTAGAAATCCTAACAAAAGACAAACACAAAACCACACAGACTATGTCTTAATTAAGTCTCAGTTCTAATACCTGAAAGCTGTTTCTGGAATTTCCACCATTATCTGTTGGCTGCAATACTGATACATATGTGCATTAGAATGGTTAGTTAGCTCATATTGCTGAAGTAATTTATGATCCTAGTACTAAAATATTTGTATGTAATTTTCTTTTTAAAGAGAAAGTCCTTCTCTTCAGTTTGGTACAGCAATAAAAATGTGGATTATCTCCAAATTAAAATGCGTTGTGCAGGAAAATTTTAACATATACCCATGTAATTCCCTCCAGTTATTATACTTCAGCCAGTTGGCCAATAATGAACTCAAAAGTAGCAAAACCCATCATTTTTTTTTTTTATGCCCATTTAAAATTTCAATGGAATTTCATAGAAAACCTATTATTTCTATATTTCTAGCCAATCTACATTAGATGGATACAGCTAGAATTTTCAGTCACAGAACACACCTAACCACTTAAGTTGCTCTTATTCAGATCTTCCCAATATATCACCTTCTGTTTTACAGGCATGCCCCCTAATGCCAAGTGCTGAGCATTCAGTCTCCTTTGATCACTTTCTGGCCTCTCTTATGCCACCGGGTTAATTATTTACTACAATTACGATTATGATTTATTTGTACTGAAATAGTACTTTGGAGGACCCACTACGTGTACAGTTCCTGCCCCAAAGAATTTACAGTTGAAGTGTAAGATAACCACGCTTCTGATCCATTATGGTTTTGTCTGAAATATATCATCACTCTTCAGGCATTCTGACTTACTCAGTTTCAGTAAGTCAGTCAATACTTCTTTTAGCAGCTTACCAAAACATGTACACCTCTATCCCGCCTGAGCTATTTCTTAGCTTACTTGGGGCTATAGACCCATCTCAGTTATAAAGTTTGACACAGCCTCCTCATGAATTTTTCATTCTGAATTACTGTAAAAAGAAAAAATCATTTTAATGTATGAAACATTTACAAGATTTTAAATGTTCAATAGAAAAACAGTGCAATTATTTCAAAATAATAGTTTATAAATAAAATTAATTATAATACCTTCGAACTTAAACCCCAGCTCTGCATTGCTCTCTATTTGAATAGCTCTATAAAAACACGAAGAGATCAAGCACAAAATTAAGCAACTTGCTGAACTGAAGTCCTGTGATGTAAAGCTAACTGAAATCATAGAACCATGGAATCATAGAATGGTTTGGGTTGGAAGGGACCTTAAAGATCACTTAGTTCCAACCCTCCTGCCATGGGCAGGGACACCTTCCACTAGACCAGGTTGCTCAAAGCCCCATCCAACCTGGCCTTGAACACCTTCAGGGATGGGGCATCCACAACTTCTCTGGGCAACCTGTCCCAGTGTCTCACCACTCTCAAATAAAGAATTTCTTCCTAATATCTAATCTAAATCTACCCTCTTTCAGTTTAAAACCATTACCCCTCATCCTATCACTACACTCCCCGACAAAGAGTCCCTCCCCATCTTTCCTGTAGGCTCCCTTTAGGTACTGGAAGGCTGCTATAAGGTGTCCCTGGAACCTTCTCTTCTCCAGGCTGAACAACCCCAACTCTCTCAGCCTGTCTTCATAGAAGAGGTGCCCCAAACCTCTGATCATCTTCATGGCCCTCCTCTGGACTGGCACCAACAGGTCCATGTCCTTCTTATGCTGGGTGCCCCAGAGCTGGATGCAGTACTCCAGGTGGGGTCTCACAAGAGTGGAGCAGAGGGGCAGAATCACCTCCCTCGCCCTGCTGGCCACGTTTCTTTTGATGCAGCTTGGGATGTGGTTGGCTTTCTGGGCTGTGAGTGCACATTGCCAGCTCCTGTTTAGTTTCCCATCAACCAACACCCCCAAGTCCTTCTCCTCAGGGCTGCTCTCAATCCATTCTCTGCCCAGCCTGTATTTGTGCTTGGGATTGCCCTAACCCACATGCAGGACCTTGCACTTGGCCTTGTTGAACTTCATGAGATTTGCATGGGCCCACCTCTCAGGCCTGTCCAGGTCCCTCTGGATGGCATCCCTTCCCTCCAGCGTATTGACTGCTCCACACAGCTTGGTGTCGTCAGCAAACTTGCTGAGGGTTCACTCAATCCCACTGTCCATGTCGCCAACAAAGACATTAAACAATACAGGTCCCAGTACCAACCCCTGAGGAATGCCACTTATCATTGGTCGCCACTTGGACATTCAGCTGTTGACCGCAACTCTTTGAGTGCGGCCATCCAGACAATTCCTTATCCACTGAGTGGTCCATCTGTCAAATCCACGTCTCTCCAATTTAGAGATGAGGATGTCATGCAGGACAGTGTCAAATGCTTTGCACAAGTCCAGGTAGATGATGTTGGTTGCTCTTCCCTTACCCACCAACACTGTAACACCATTGTAGAATGCCATCAAATTTGTCAGGCATGATTTGCCTTTAGGGAAGTCATGTTGGCTGTCACCAATCACCTCCTTATTTTCCACGCTCCTTAGCGTAGTTTCCAGGAGGATCTGCTCCATGATCTTGCCGGGCACAGAGGTGAGACCGACTGGCCTGTAGTTCCCCAGGTCTTCCTTTTTTCCCTTTTAAAAAAGGGGGGTTATGTTTCCCCTTTTCCAGTTAGTGGGAACTTCACAGGACTGCCACGACTTCTCAAATATGATGGATAGTGGCTTAGCAACTTCATCCACCAGTTCCCTCAGGAGCCACGGATATATCTCATCAGGTTGCATGGACTTGTGCACCTTCAGGTTCCTTAGATGGTCTTGAACTTGGTCTTCTCCTACAGTGGGTGGTTCCTCATTCTCCCAGTCCCTGTCTTTGCCTTCTGCAACATGGGTGGTGTGGCCAGAGCACTTGCCGGTGAAGACTGAAGCAAAAAAGTCATTGAGTTCCTCAGCCTTCTCCATATCCCGGGTGACCAGGTCTCCCATTTCCTTCCAGAGAGGGCCCACATTTTCCCTAGTCTTCCTTTTATCACCGATATATGTATAGAAGGTTTTCTTGTTGCCCTTGGTGTCCCTGGCCAGATTTAATTCTATTAGGGCTTTAGCTTTCCTAACCTGATCCCTGGCTGCTTGGACAATTTCTCTGTATACCCCCCAGGCTGCCTGTCCTTGCTTCCACCCTCTGCAGGCTTCCTTTTCCTGTTTGAGTTTGTCCAGGAGCTCCTTGTTCATCCATGCAGGCCTCCCAGCATTTTTGCCCAACTTCCTCTTTGTTGGGATGCATTGCTCCTGAACTTGGAGGAGGTGATGCTTGAATATTAACCAGCTTTCTTGGGCCCCTTTTCCCTCCAGGGCTTTATCCTACAGTAGTCTGCCAAGCAGATCCCTGAAGAGGCCAAAGTCTGCTCTCCTGAAGCCCAGGGTAGCAAGCTTACTGTGTGCCCTCCTCGCCACCCTAAGGATCTCGAACCCCACCATCTCATGGTCACTGCAGCCAAGGCTGCCCTTGAACTTCACACTCCCCACCAGCCCTTCCTTGGTGAGAACAAGGTCCAGCGTGGCGGCTCTCCTCGTTGGCTCCTCTATCACTTGGAGCAGGAAGTTATCATCGACGCATTTCAGGAATCTTCTGGATTGCTTATGCCCTGCTGTGTTGTCCCTCCAACAGATACCAGGGTGGTTGAAGCCCCCCATGCAGACCAGGGCTTGTGAATGTGAGGCTGCTCCTATCTGTCTATAGAGGGTCTCATCCACTCAGTCTTCCTGGTCGGGTGGTCTTTAGCAGACCCCCACTGTATCATCACTTGTCCCTGCCCTCGCTTTAATCCTGACCCATAAGCTCTTGGTCAGCTCCTCATCCATCCCCAGGCAGAGCTCCATGCACTCCAGCTGGTATTTGACATCATCCATAAGCTTCATGCAAATGATATTGAAATGCAACTTTCTGCAAAACAAAGTGCAGGTAGAGAACAGAGGGATGTATGCAGGACATATTACAGACTACATACATATGCTGAGATAGAAAGAAGTAGTAAAAAAAGAACTATAAAATGTATTGCACAGGTTACGATATTTATTATAGAATATTTTTAAAAGAATGGAGAAAAGTTGAAATAACACACTGGATAAAAACGTACTTTGTCCCAAGGGCGAGTACTGTAGTGATCAATTACATCTTGAATTGTAGGAACAAAATTAACTAACTTGATGGAAAGCACCACATCGCAATAAAAGATATTATATACAGATGAACAGGAATTGAGAATGTTATTTATTTGAAACAGCAGGTATAATATACTGTACCTCTATACCTCCTGATGGAATATTTCTAAATGGGCTACCCATATTTTGTAGCATGACTGCACTTTGATTTATGGAGCCAAAGTAAATGATATGCTTCGCCAATAAAAATTCCTTGCAAAGGCAGCTTTTTCCATTTAATTTTAAAGTGAATATGAAAAGAAACACATACAGACACTTTTTTTTAACAAACATTGCTATGCAAAATGTCTAATACAGGTATGAAAGTATGTTTGTATATGTGTATGAGGATATTTACTGTACTAAAACAGTTTAACAGTTTTTGATACAGGAAAGATGGGAAATCACTTTGCATATATGCAGATAGCACAAACAGTACTTCTTGTTGGAGGGGTGGAAATAGTCAATGAAAATAATTCACTGGTTTGTTTTACAAGTGAATGAAATCTCCTCAGTAATTTTGTGTTATACAGCAATTCTGCGTTAATGTGTTAATAGAGGGCACAACCAGTAAGAGGTATTGATGTGCTAGCTGCCTGGCAAGAGATAGTAGACTGTAGGCAGCTGATGGATGTAATGCGCACTAAATCATGCATTACATGTCATGGGAAGATTACAATGCCTGATACATTGATGGTACTTGCATTGTTAGCATATGAGTTTCATCACGTTTAGCTTCAATTTCACTTTCAGTGCTGCCATTTAGCCAGTGAAAATGAAAGTGGAATGGTCACTAACACATTAAGTTTAGGCAGCTGTATTTCCCCATCATTAGGGATATTCACAGGACCCAGTTTCAGTCACCTAACTTAGCTATCTGCGTGGTGGAATCCATCTCACATAATGCTCAATGTGTAAAGGCCAGATGCCTCATCTTTCCAGAGAACTGTAGCTTTAATCTGTGGGGGTCACCACCAGCCGCATCCAGCTTCTGCAGAAATCAATCTCACTAAAATAATTCCTTGGCGTGCACAGTATAACAATAAGAGGAATTAATCCTTACTTACATTAGCCTTTTGTTGTCAGGTATATGAAGTAAACACTACCGATTTTACTGTGATAAAAGTAAATTATATTGTATGGATAATTCTACATTGGTCGGAGAAATGAAAGGAAAAGATGAAAACTTCTCACGCTAAAAATAAGCAGAAGCATTAGATAACTCAGCTCAACCAAAAACTTTACCTAAATCTAACAGAAACCACCAAATCTTCTCGTCACAGACTCTGGTGGAAAAGTTGGAGAGAATATATGGTGGAAAAGTCCGAAAGAATATTTCAGGAACTAAATCTCAATGGAACTATAAATCTCTTTTCACTGTGACAATTCAGATATTTCCGATGGGACTTTGCAACCTCTTGGAGAAGTGTTTGAGGCTGAAGGCTCAACAAAAATACCACCATTAGCAGATGACCATTCCAAACTATTCACTCTCTACTTAGATAACCACAATTTCAACAGGACTGTAACATCAGTACCACAACACTTCTTTTGCTTCACTTGTGACATCACAGTATACATACATTCTCATCCCCTTATTGATAGTTAGATGTAATTATCATATTCATTAGAAGCAGCTTCTCTCCCTGCATTGCACTAATCTCACATTGCATCATCCCTTTCATCATTCAGTCCCGTGGCATACTCTGCCTCATTTCTTCCTACCTCTCCTTATCTCAGCTCCGGTTTCTCGAACATGCTTGCACTGACAAATCAAATTTTGGTGACATAAGAAAGGGCAACTTCATGTTTTTCCTATTCACACCTGCCACATGTAGACACTCCATATAAAGATACACCATCAAGTTAGAATTACATGATAATGTTTCTGTAAGATTTTTCTTTACCTTCCTGAGATGTCTATTCAGTTTTGCCACCTGACCAACATGCATACTTAAGCAGATCAAAACTCCTATTAGGGATGACACTCTGGTGCGAAATGTCAGAATCAATCTTTTATTTGCTGCCAAACAAAAATATAGGCTACCTTCTCCTCCTTCCCATCAAGCAGGGACACCTTCCTTTGAGAAACCCTCTGCAGAATTGGTCCCTCTCCTTCCTTCCCAAGCTGGAAGCTTTCAAAATCTGCCAGCTGGGATCCTTGCCACCTGTGCTTATTTGTCTTCCCGTGGAAGGTCAGGTACCATTCTAGAACCTTAAAAATACCATATGTCCTGTCACTAGGAGGATTTTCTTCCACGTTCATCATTGAGCTGTTGAATCACTTTTCACTGCAATAAAGCAGGGATCATTTAACAGTGATCTGCAATGCATTTTCAGTGACATTTATTATAACTCACTTCTGCTGTAAAAGATCGTATAACATGTAGGTCATGAAGCAGAATCCCTGAACTTACCAGTTCCCTTTGGAATAGTTTGCTAGAATCCTTATTTCTTTTCTGGGAATAAGGAGAAAAGAATGAGGGAAGTTTCTTTGGCAATGATAAGTAACCCCATGATGAACTTGTGTTCTCTGAGTCATGAGTGCAAGTGGTATTAAATGCAGACTGTTAGCAGGAAGACGAATGTAGTAACAAGACATCTTTGGGGACTGGGCACTACTGACAAGCACTGGAATGCCTTGTGGTAAATACATCTCTTCTGAATGTATCATCATCAGTGGGTTTATTCCAGGTCTGGATTATGTTGCCATAACTCCGCAATGGCTTTCAAAAGCTTATAAAACATATGAGCAAATTAAGTGAAGACAGTAAATAATAATAAAATGCTTTACATTTCCAAAGCACTTTGATCCCAAAGCTCACAAGGAACCCAATTATAACCATATTTAGGCATGAAACAATGTCAATTAGCACGTAGCAAGATTTTCTAAAATTCCTAACACAGATACCAGGTTCCTTCTGAAAATGCCATTAGGTACATATACTTCTGCATCTCAAGACACCTAAATACCTTTTTAAAAACCAATATAAGTACATAGGTGCTCCACTACATTTAAGTTGCTTTATAGGTTTCAGTTTAATGGAAAACTTAAAACACTATTTTGTAAAGACCCTATTGAAATAACAAACCAAAATCAAATGTAAGTTTTAAGTATTCTGTTCATCTGTTTCCTGAAGCTGCCTGTTAGAAATAAAAGACATTTAAAATTCCCCCTACGAGATTTTAACTGAATTATCATACTGTCTAACTTTTCTCTATAAATGCAGAAAGAGATGCAAAGAAACATCCCCACACAGCACTCTTACATCGACAAGCACCAAAATAAAGTGCTGCCCCTTGCCTACCCTAAGGAACTGCTCTTCATATTCTGCACCATATTTTCCATTGTCCTTGATGTACTTGTTCCTCTCTCTAGCTCCAGTATTGGAGTCCCTGCCAGCTTTGAATACCTTAGTGCCCTACCATGTTCTCTGCAACACTGCCATCCTTGGGGGTAGTGTCTATCTCAATTTAACACTATTTGGTGATTTATAGATCTCATGGGCTGTAGCTAGAGTGAATTCTGAATTGCTGCTACACTAAACTTCCCTTGGACTGCAGCCTGGAACCACCTCCATGTTCTTGTAACTGAAGATGCCAGCACCACTGTTTAAAACTAATACACCATTCTGTCAAACTTTCAGTGTTGGCAACTAGTCATAGTTGCTTTCTTTACTGTATTCTTTTCTTTATTGCTTCCTTACTGAAACTCCTCACCCTATTCTTTAATCCAGTGCTTCTTAGTTTCTATGACAGTGTATTTCAAAACATGTTTTCTAATGATCTCTCTTCTCATCTGCAGTCTTAAACAAACTACCATCTTTTATCCTGGAGAAGTCAACCAATAGGTGTGAATTCCAGACCAGCCACTGCGCTGAGAGCTTTGAAGCTGAATAAAACACACCTCAAATCAAGACTGTTTTTAAATATAAAGGGATCGAGATGATTAAAGTGGATAAGGAAGATGTGAAAAGCACTGTATTAAGCTGGCCTTTGTTATTTAGTATTTCCTAGGGACCCATGCTACACATAGCAAGGACTTGCTACTGAGTGCGGAAATGAGCCATGGCAAGTTTTTAACGTGCTTTGTTATGCTTTAATAGTCAAACCCATTAAACTATAAAAACGTAACGATGCTCATAAAAACTTGACACTCCTCACTAAAGACAAGGCTGCTGGAAGCTGCCTCTGCTCCAGCACAACCCTGCTGAGCCACTTTACTAGCTCTCTGACTCCCAGCTCTGGGACATGGCGGCACCGCGGCTGCTTTCAGCTCCTATGGAAGGAGCCTGACCCACCAAAAACACAATGTAGAGGCTTAGAGCTTTGTTTGACTACAAACTTTTACTGCCTGCTGCAGTCCTTTCCAATTTCAGAACACATTGCTTCATTGCTTCACAGCTGTCTCACTGAGCAGAACCACGGTGGTTAGACCTTGGTGGAGCCAGAAGTCTACTATGCAATCTTTGCCCATCTCACTTGGACTACTTTATTAGACTTTAATCTCTAGTGGGGCTCTGGGAAACACTAAGATGCTGGAAACAAAGGTCTAGAATATCTGTTCTAACCTATGCAGGTTGTGCTACACCATCTTAGCATGAGAATGCCATCCAATGGTATACTGAACAAGAGAGTTCAGATATCTCTTCTGTTTCTTTTTGCAATATTTCCTCAAGAGAAGAAGCATGAATGAAGAAATCAAATTATTTCTCTGGTTATGGAAGTTTCTTATTTGTTTGGCATTTATATATAAAAAACCAACAAGCCAATACATGTGGTCTTTTATTTATGTAAAAGAAAGTGCACTATGCCTTCGAAATGCATCTTGCATTTATAGCAAAAGCTGGTGAGGGTTTCAGTAGCCCTTAGTTACTCAGAGAGTTTTTTCTACCATTTCAAATAGCCCTGAAGAAACCTCCATTTCCTGAAATCCCCATAACGCAATGTGCTGCCAAAGAACTGCAGCTGAATGTTCTATTGAACTGATTTTGAATTAACCAGGGAAGTCAGATACCCATCTGATGGGAAGGTGTGAGGAAAGTGTCCATAAGACTATCACTAACAATCAGCAATTACTTATCTAATATCTAAAGCAAGATACTTAATTTACTTAGGAAAGGCTAATTAATTTAGCAGTTTTAAGATCCTTTCTTTTCCTGCAAGCCATGGGCAACTTGTTCTGCACTTCAGAATCCTTCTGAAGAAGTTCATGATGACACATCAAGCCAAATGAAGAACTGAAATTAGATTTATAATTTTATTTGATCTGCACAGCTGCTGAGATCTTTCTTAAACTAAGACGCTGATAACTCTGCAACAGAAGATACAGATCTTACTGAAGATCTAGTTTACAAAGCATTTAATGTGGCTCTGTTAGGCACAATCACACCACTCATTTAGTGTCTACACTTGCTACTGCTACCATCTTACTGTATTAATAAATGTTGAAATAGGAATTTACTTTGCAGATTCACTTCTTTGCGCACAGCTTTGTCATGTCTAGTTCACTACCCACACTGGTACGTATCACCCGATCGCTTTATAAATACAAGGCTGGATAAGACTCATTTTTTCCATTTGCAAATGATACATAGGAAATAGGGCTGGGAAGAATATCAGAAGGTCATCCATTCCACTCTCCTGTCCCACAGCAGGTTCAATCCCACCTAACCATTCATCACAAATGTTTGGCTTTCATGTCCATAAAAAGCTCCAGCCTCTAAGAGTACACATCTCTTCTAGTGCTTCAGGCTCTTTCAGTAAAAAGGCTCTGTTAGCCTTCTCAATGACAGGAAATCTAGCAGATTTGACACAGCTATTCCATGCTGCTTCTGCAAACGTTGTTTTTATGAAATTGCCCAGGCATTCTTTCAAACGTAATAAAATTTGGAATACAGGACCAAATAAAAAACCAAAAACCCAAAGCTGGATATTATTAATATATACAAGTAGTTTCAGCCTAGTTTTCCCTTCTAAAAAGTAGTAATTTCAGGTAAAATAACTTGCTCCCTGCATTCCTTATTTTCTGACATTATGAATAAAAAAAAAAACATTTACTGTTTTATGCCTATATGCATTAGGAATGTAGAGTGTATGCCTATTTGAGAGTCAGTATGATAGTTTACTGTATTTTATCACAAGCTGATTACCCATATTTCTGGATTTTCCTGTCCTACCCGTCCCCACCAGGAATGCAGTATAGCTGGCCCAGGGAATTCATGTTAGCTTGCAGAAACTTACCAGTGCTGGTACATAAAGTGGAAATATCTATTTGATGTGGATATCACTTGCATGTAAAAAACCATGAATGTACAATGCCATTAAGGGTGCATAAAGGGATTGCCATGCCATTAGATCAGTCGTCCTTTTAATCCAATAGTGACTAACCCATCAATTACTGATGGCAGATTTTTTAGTATCTCTTTGTTTGTTTTGTTCCACTGATGTGTTGATAATCAAAAAGTTGTATGAGAAAAACAACATTTCAGAGTAGATATTTATTGAAGTCACATGCAATTATATCTCAAAGTACTGAAAAAAAATCTAGTGTTAGCGTCATGATTCTTCTGCTCCAATATTTATCTACAAGCTTTTTTCATTAATTTTCTATAAAGCAATTCCAAGTGAGCCTTACAGAATTTCTGTTATTTCTTCTTTCTGTGGAAAAAATCCTTCTGCACAGAGTTTGGGAGAAAGAGCTGGGGAAGTGTTCATATTGTGTCATTCATCCTGATTATGGGTGGTTTTGAATTCATAAATAAATGTGCCAAGAATGGGCCTTAGTTTACTTATATCTATGTCAATGGGGGTGGAGGGCAATGAAATGCATAGCTGAAAATATCAGAGATAAGATGCCACAAGATGCCAAGTACTAGTACAGTACCTCATTTAGAATCATGTTCCTATTTTTCTCCACTCGAATACTTCAATCCATTCTGGTCTAACTGGCATCTTCATAATAGCTTGAGAATTATATAATGTTAATGAAAAGTTAGTGTGAGATTGAAGAACAAAGCATTTTATTTCAAAGCTTAATATTTCAATTTACAGGGAATAAGAATTTTGGTGGAGTTTCAACTGATGATTTCTGTGGTTGCTAGTCTGGCATGATCCCTTTCTGAGCAAGCTGAGATCAATCATAGCAAGAATTTAACAACTAACAGGGCCAAATTCATCTTGGGTGCAACTCCAAAGTTAATGTAGTGACGTTACATTTTGGCCCACAACTTAGTATAACAGAAAAACAGAAAACATCCCCTTAGGATTCTTTTACAACAAGCAAAATACCCACATGGACCCAAACTACACAGCAGCGATCTGTGGAGTCAGTTTATACACAATGCGTGAATTATGTTTAGTACCAGGGATTTTGTCTGTGGAAATCAGAATAAAAACTGCACTTCAAGCTCTGATCACCTTCTGTGTTGGTTGTTGGTTTTTTTAAGCATATTGAACATAACATGGGATGACAACCTGAATGACTCTTTCTAATTTTACAGCTGAATGGTGAAATCCTCAGGAAAACTAGTGTTCTGCACTCACCCACTCATGCACATTTCTGCTTAAGGCTGGAGAACGGAATAGGATTTCCTCAGAAAGAGGTGAGAGATGTTGGTATCTCCCTTCAAAAATGTTGAATCTGAGAAAATGAGAGAGAGGCATACGGATCGAGGAAATATGGAAAAAGGGATCTATCTGGAGAAATAAATTCTGCTGAATTGTTGAAATGCCTGAAGAGGGAGGTAAGTGCTTACACAGAATAAGAAACAAGAGAAGAGGTTTCATGGATTCAGAGCCAAGGCAGATAAAGGCAATAGCTCTCCTTAGACCAACAAGTATGGCTGAAAAATTCAGAAAAAATTCCAGCTTCCCTATGCTAGTTATCTAAAAAAAATATTTACCTGTACCCTCAAATCTTGCCTTGACTCTGACCATCATGGCCACTAGATGATTATTACTGATTCAGAGCAAAGCCACAAAAGGATCCTGTACTCCTAAAAGCATCCTGATCTACTACAAAAAAAAAATAAAAATCCAAGGCGGCTATGGAATGATGGTCAAAATAACATGTAGATGCATTTACTCTTTTCCCTGGAACTACATGTTTCCTGTAGAAGTTTAACTAAAACAAAACAAAAACCAAAACCAACAAAAAGTATGCTTGGAAACCTGTCAAAATCTCTCATTCTCTTTGCTTTCGTCTATCCTGAAGAAGACACCTTCACATTCCGAACACCTGCTCAGGGAAAGAATGCATCTGAAAGTGTGTATTTTTCAGGATTTGCAGGGTTGAGGGAAGGATGTCAGCATGGATCCAGACAATTACAATACTAAGAATACATACTGGCAGTCTCTGATGGTAGAACAGAGAGCACATGCTCAAAAAAGATGACAAATAGACCTAGGCAAAAAAATGCTTCTGCGTCTCATACAGACTAAGAGAAGCTTAAGATGCAATATAATTTTACTGTATTTGGGTCGAACACTGATGCTTGATAAGTTTTTACAGGGAGGAAATGCCCTAGCATATCTGCCATATTCAGTATTACATTTCTTTTTACTAGTATAAATTAACATCCTTTCCATTAATAGAACTACAGAATTTTTAGGAACTAAAGCTGTCCAGGAGACCATTTAATTCTTCACCCTACCTCAGGGCAGGATCAGCTCTGCTTAAGTATCTGCAGCGTCTTCCATTCCACAGCACTTACTACACCCTGAACCTAAACCAACATCCAATTACATCTATGGAAGAGACACCACTGGTCTGAGTCAGGCTTTAGTACATTCATAGTTGCCTTTGTTCATTACTGCAATGCTACACCTTTTGCGACGAGCACGAGAACCACTTATTCTTGCATAGAAACCATACTGCAGTTCAAAGAAAAAAGAACAGTATCCAAATCTGCAGGGGAACCAAAACCCAACAAATTTGAAATAAAAATAACATGTAAATCTTAAATACTAATGAAAACATAATTCTTCTTGTGAGTTCTTTATAACTTGCAGTTAAGAAAGCACGGATCCTTAATACAGCTGTTATAGCTCAGGGAGAACTGTGAGCACCAAGCGTACCTCACTGGTCCAGGTTCTCCCACAAGCACTGTGCAGGAGGTCTGCCAAAGCTATCATAACGCTTAGGAGGCCATGAATATGCAAGCTGGAAACACTGAGGCTATGAGACAGTGCTGCTCGCTGGGAAAATGCTACAGGATCAGAAGTGATCCCAACTATCACCCTAAGGACACGACAGTGTCCCATAGGCAAGAGAGCAATGGGTTAGCCTTGACTCAGGGGCACGCTTGCCACCTACTGGTCAGCAGCTGCTCATCACGCTTCTAAAATCCTTCCCCAATATTTGTCTACTCTAGTCCACCATGTGCAGAAACCTTTCTGTACTATCAGCACAATACATCCTCCTCTTGTCTGCAGCATTATTCAGCCCAAGAAAATCTTGGAGAGATCCCAACCCGGTTTGCAAGAAGATCTTTGCAAAACCAGCTGTGGTCATGGATGGTTCCCAGCTGCTGCTTGCCTTTCCCCCGCCCTCTCCCCACAACCTTCAAATTCCACTTGTAAACAGGAGTCTGAAGATGCGTATTACAGCTGGCCATCTCAGCACAGATGCAGGGTGTACAACGGCACGCTGCAGTCTCACCAAGCCTATCGAACGGATCTCCCACTCCCACTTGTTCTCTTGAAAAGCACTAGTGTTTACACTGGCAACTGTTGCTCAGCAGGTATCGATCTTGCCTGTTAAGTGCATCAGGCTGAGCTCTGAACTTGTACTGAACACTGACCTCAGTAAGAGTCTTTGCTGCCTAGGAAACAAACTGAGTAAAAGGACAGGGAATTCAAAGCCCTATAGGTTGCTGGCTAGAACTTAAAGACTGGTGCCTAGGGCTGCCTGAAATATTTCCTTAAAATTGTTTTTGAACAGGAAATTGTATTTACACACACAGCACACACCCCCTCACCTTTCTAAAGCTGTCTACTTTTGCTTCAGCCAAAATCTGAGTGGTTTGATTGCCTTGCGCTCTCATTCTCCTGCATGGCCTGTAGCTTCCCTCTCCCACAGAAGAAAAGGGTATGTACCCCAGGAAGCGCAATGGCCAGGCACTCGTGAGGCATCATCTCACAGTAAGGAGACATCTCTCAGACAATGACAGGATCTACTGCAGTTCAGGTGAGTTCCAAGGCAGCGTTATCAACCTGGATGAACCAGGTTTTCAACAAATACGAGTTACCACTGGAATTTCCACTGGAAAAGTTTGCTTCACTTTCTCAATGGGAAAAAATATCTAGCCTTTTTTCTTCCTAAATGACTATGTAATGATGCATGGGTCACTGAAAAGTTGAAAGTGACTGCTGTAATAAATAAATAAATAAATAAATAAAACATGGTCTTCATTTCAGACCAGTGCCTAGTAACATCATAGAATTACTACTTCTGTTAATATTAGCTGACATCTTTGCACTTAGTAACCTATGTATGGAGAAAAACCTCCAGTAGAGGCTGGCAGCTTCTGGGCAGCACCAGAATGGGAGATGCTTGTCTAATAATTGTCTATGCCATCCTCATCACAAGCACAAATGGTGGACCTCAAGGTAGAAACACAAGTCTCTGGCTACAAATAGACAGACCTGTCATAAACACATGTTCTGAAAGTCTTCAAATAAAGGAAGAATAAATTCTGAACTCTCAGTGAGATAAAACTGGAAAAGTGATACTCACTACATTTTCATTACTGAGGGGATAAGCAATTAATAAGCCAGTACCTCTTACATGCAAATTGTGTAAAGAGAAATGAAAGTTAAAACCAGACTTGCAAAACACTTATCTTGAGGCTGAATAGTGAGTGTGCCATCATATGCCAGTGAAACTAATGGAAGAGGAAGGTGCTTTCTACCTCACACAACCACCCCCTTAGAGTGAAATTCATGTCCTGTACATCTCAGCTAGCCGACATAGACTTCTTTCATAGCCCAGGAAAAGCAACAGGCACCCCTAGAGCACAGACCATATGAACAGTTTTGGACATCTACACTAGGGTGGGACAAATTATGCTAAACTGAACTGAGTCTGTGCATCTTGGTTCCTAGTTCCTTTCTGTAATTATGCACCATTGACAGTGTGGTAGGATGCAAATAGAGGCAATTCTTGCTTCTTAGCAAGACAGACAAAATAAACTTTTGTCACTAAAGACGAAGGATGGGGAGCCCAGCAGGGGGAAAAGCTATTCTTGCCATAGACTGGAATATGAGAGACCGTGGATCCAAAATGGAAATCCAAGGTGAGAGCTTGTTCTTGACCTGATGGGATGGAGTGGGACAGTGAGTGCTGTTTCTCAAGAGGCAAAGCTTTCCCTGCCAACAACAGGCACTGCCTGATATGCCCAAACTCCTCCCTCAACATTAAGAGCCTTCCAGGGCTCTGGGTCAACTCTGATCATTCTACTTGCTGTAACACCTAAACACCACTGTGCCTCTTTGGGTTTTTTTGGGTATTAAGATAATTTCACTATTGTTCAGAAAAACTGAACAAAACACAAAAGTCTTTTTTTACTGACCATATATCATTCTTGTCACATCACATGATTTTGGGTGGAATGTGAAAAGGGTTTTTAGAGTTCTGCCACCAGTTTCTGTGAGGATCTGCAGCCCACTGCATTTCATTCAGTTAATTTCTAATTAATAAGTTATATACTTAATGAATGGTCTTTTATGGTCCTAATTAATTGTGTGGTATTATACATAGCCAGATATTTTTGTGAGTGAAAAATGAATGAGCTGTCCTACAATACGTAGTAACCAGAAATTTGGACTGAAGCCCAAATTCAGTAATAATTTACGTTTCATTAACTTCCCTGGAGTTTTGACCTTCATTATCCCTGCTACTGATTTTACTATTAAAATAAAGTCAGGCAAAATTATTTTAATCTAGATAGATCTAACCCTAAATGGAGTTAATAAGTTATTTTTACCATAGAACAAAAAGAATAGATACCCCCCCCGGTGCCCTATATCCCCTCTTATATATTCCCTATGTATTTCCTACATTATGTTCTACAACAAAACACAAGCACAGGTCACAATAGTTTCTTTGTATAGATGTCTCCAATTTCATAAGAAAAAAATATTTGATTGGTTTTTTTCATATCTAAGCTGTTATTAAGGGTGTGTAACACTATTTATATCACAATGATTTTAGCAGGAAGCTTAGATCGGCACTTTAAAATCTTGAATGCATTGCTCTAACTATAGGGAGACTTTCTCCAAGTCCTGGCTTGCAAAGCTTTGACTTGAGCTATTTAAGAAGAAGGGGAGGAAAAAAAAAAAAAAGACTCTACTTGGCAAGAGCTTTAATTAGCAGAAATTTCCACGCTAGGAATATTATTCTGCATGAGCAGAAATTGCATAGCTCTTGCCTCTAGATGCCTTAGAGATGCCATTGATTGGCCATATTCAGAACAGGGGAATTATGTGACCCAGTGCTAATTTGAATTCCTTTACCAAACACATTTTTATTTCATCATCTCAGCTGCATAAAAGAGTCAAAGTACCAGAGCTTTAAAGACTTTGAATTCCTGCTGTTCTGCAATAAAATAAGGCAAGAAATACTAGCCATCCCTGGTTGATTCTTTAATTCTTTCCCAACAATGTCAAAGTATCAGTGTCCTACAGGTTTTAGTGCAGGTTAAAGACTGATACAAAGTGTATGCCTGAATAGGAGTTTGGAGTGAGTTAAGGAGAGAGAGAACATTTTAATGGGACATTGGTCCAAAATAGCCCAGCTTGTTCCTACCTCCTGCTGCCTCTTCCTCCTTTTCACAGGACCTTGATTGTATAGAAACAGTACAGACAAAAACCACAAACAACAAAAGGTTCGCTCACACCCCCAGTGGAGGTCATGAGCATGCTACCATGGAGAAAAAAAAAAAAAGCATCAAAGGATGGTTTGGCTTATTTATAAGCAAAGATTAATTAATAGGAGGCTTGATACTTTAGCAACATACATTTGGGCAAATTTGTATTTGCAAATTGTTAGTTTCGTACATTCAAGGGGCACAGAGCAATGTGGCCTGGTGCTAATTTTAAAAATGAATCAAACCTTTCTTTGCCTTGATCCAAAAACTACAAACTTGTGGTTCAGAGACTTTCAATAGTATCTGCTCAGATTTGACACTTCAAGGTTAAAAAATCACAAAAGAGTTGTGTTATACACAGCAACAGTAGCTTTTTCCAACAATTTTTCAATTATTGCATTGTATACTCTCCAAGAAAAGTAACTGTCTTGGCTACTGGAGGACAAGCTTTAAAAAAGGAGGCAGAATGAACGAAGTCCCTTAAAATATACCACTCTCCTTATAGGTTGTCTTTAAAACTGCTATTCATTATAGCAGCATTTATACCCGCTGGGTGACTATAAACTATGATTCAGAACTACCTGTGTCACATGATGAATAAGCGCAACATGCACCATTCACTTTTAAATCAACCCCCTCCGACCTAAGCCATGTAAATCCTTCAGAAATTCACGCCAGTATTCTCCTCCTTCAGATCACACATAGAAATAGCCCAATGACGAAAGTTTACCCATGCACAGCCCCTTTAACCCCTACTATTTAAGTATCTGCTTGGAATTATCAGTGACCCTTGCTGCACTCTTGGCTAGTTCACACTGGGTCTTCCAGAGTGTGGACCCACCGGCGACTTCTCTTTTCTCCGGGATCCTTGAAACAAACACTTTTTACAGCGTTGCCTTTCCAAGACAACACTGGCAGCTCTGCCGATCGAAACAGAAAAGACCCTTGCACTTCTTTCTGCACGCATGTGCGCACCCTTTCCTTCTCATGCTGTTCCTGCCATCCACCCGCCCTCCCGTCCTTTCCCACCGCCTGCCTGCCCGCCTGTTATCTATTTGCTTCTATCTTTTAGAAATTATTTTCAAGCCCCTCCTCGCTGGCGCAGGCAGGCAAAGGTGCCGTCCTGCCGCAGCGCTCGCTGCCACAGCGGCGGCGGTGACATATGTCTCCAATCAGCGGCTGTGCGCTAATTAATTTAGATCCTTTCCCCGCTACGCTTTAAAGAGTGGGGAAGCCCCGCGTTGGAGGAATGCAGCGTCCCCTCCCGCGAGTTCCCCTCGCACCCGGACCCCTGGCGCTACCCCCGCTCCCCGCCGCAGCCCCGCTCCGCCGCCCCCGGTCCACAGCTCCTCACCCCCGGGCCCGGGGATTGGCCCGGCGGAGGCGGCATCAGCGGCGGCGAGGGGGGTGGGGGGGTGGCCGCCCCCACCCTCCCTCTCTCCCTCCCTCCTCCCTCCCCGGCCCCGCCGCCCCCTCGCCCCGGTGCGGCAGGGCCAACCGGGAGACCCAGACGCAGGCAGCGACCGAACTGCCGCCGCCCCGCGCCCGGCCGCCCCGCAGCATCCCGCCGATGGCCGGCCGCCTGACCTGCTGCCTCCTGCTGTGGGCCCTGGGCCATGGGGGCTGCCGCTCGCCTGCGGGGGAGGGCGCCGGCAGCCAGCCCGCCTGCCCCGTCCAGCCGCCCGCCGCCCGGGACCCGTCGTCCCGCGGCCGCGACCCCCGCGGGGGCTCTTCGCCGCCCCCTGCGCTGGGCAGCATCGCTCAGGACATGGTAGCTGTCCACATGCTTAAACTCTACGAGAAGTACAACCGGGAAGGGAGCCGGCCCGGCGACGGCAACACGGTCCGCAGCTTCAAAGCCAGGCCAGGTAAGATGCGCCGGGTGCGGCGGGCACCGCCGGTGCCCCCTCGCTCCTCTTTCGCGTTCAAGTGACGGGTTTGCGCCGGCGTTGTCAGTGACGGCGGGGGGTGTCACGCTGGGTGAATACTGGGGGGCCCTTGCTAACTACACGGACGGGGTGTCTCCCCCCCGGCTCAGCGGACGGCCCCCCACCTCCCCCGGCTCCCTCCCTTCCCCTCCCCGGGAGTGTCTGCACGACAGCCTCTCCCTGCAGAAAGACTCCGTCGCTGCGGATGCAAACCACCGGCAAAAGCAGCGCTGTTCCCAGTGCACATCGCACTGGGTCGAAAGGTGTTTTCAGAGGCACTTGGAGCATAAAACCAGCAGCGGGTGCCCCCGCCGCAGGTCCTCTCCCCCGGCTCTTCCCGCAGGCTCGCCCGTTCCTGTTAGGAAGAGTGCCGCCTACGGGACCGCCGAAAACTGCTCGGGACCGTAAAGGCGTTGCACCGCCTAAACCTGACAAGACACACGTCTGACCGCCCTCTCCCCGGATTTACTTGGCTTCATTATGAAGGTGGAAGAGCACATATACTGTGTCAAAACCACACTTTCATTACCCCAGTTTTACTTCAAAATAAGAAAGAGGAGGTTTAAGTAGTTTGTAGAGAGGTCGGGGCTGACCTCTTCTCCCGCGTGACGAGTGAAAGGAAAAGAGGAAATGGGTTTAAGTTATGTCAGGGGAGGTTGAGACTGGATATTAGGAAACATTTTTTCACTGAAAGGGTTATTAAACATTGGAATAGGCTGCCCAGGGAGGTGGTGGATTCACCATCTCTGGAGGTGTTTAAAAAAAGGGTAGATATGGTACTTAGGGACATGGTTTAGAAGTGGGTTTTGTCAGGGTAGGTTAATGGTTGGACTTGACGATCTTAAAGGTCCCTTCCAACCTCAGCAATTCTATGATTCTATGAATACTCCTATAATTTGCCAAGGAAACCCAAAATATCTTTCCTGGAAAATGCCTTCCCTCCTTTGGTTAACTCTTACAGACTATAACTAAGATCTTAGTTCTTAAAATAAGAATTGGATCAGTTTCTAGAATATTTTTTTTTTTTACATTGCCAGAAATATTCATTTTTTATAGATACATCTGATAGATTTATTGAAAATTTCTTTTTGTGAGTTTCAATCTTTCCCTTACATTTAAAGTCTCATGCACAGAATAAAATACACCACACAGTGTTTTAGGGAATGGTTACTATAATGTCACACAATAATCCATATTCTCTAATGTATCCCAACTCAATTTCTATCCTATGTCAAATGTAATATTAAAAAGTAATCATTCAAGGAGGACGAGATCCCATGGAAGGGTAAGTGGCTAATGAAAATGTCTAGAAATCTAGGAGTTAGGCTGTAAAGCAATCACAGACATTTGGGAGAGAAATAAATCATCATGCTCTAGATCATTAGCTAGCAGCTGCTAACTAAAAGGGGTTAGGAAGGAACTTCCACTGTGGATGGTTATTGCATGACCTCCTGCCACCACTCTCATTTTTCTGTGAACTGAGCCGCTGATACTGGCTGCTACCCAAGTAAGGCCCTGGACCACAAGAGTGATTTGGGAAGAATGCAAGAATTGCACTATATTCTTTTTCTTCATTTTTCAATTAATCTGCTGAACAAGTTACCTGCATCTAAGTGCTTTAAATTCTGGTTTAAAACACTAAAATAGCAGCACTGTTTACCCACAGATAGACTGTACAGAGCAATTACGAATCAATATTATTTTGCTCACCTGTCAGACCATGAAAGCAAGGCAGAGATGCTTGGAAGTAACTCGTCTTTCCATGCAATTGAAATAAAGCCCACCTATGTCCAAAACTCCTATCTCCTGTGTCCCATCTGTGTACCTTCTCTACTGGATCCCATCTCTCCCCAGTAACATGGCATGAAAGCAAAAGCTCCTCTGCAATGTTCCTTTGTTATGACAATAAATTTTATTTCTTTGTAATTCATCAACCTAGTGATGAACAGTCTGAAATAAACCACAGAATGACACAAGATGAGGAAGGGGAGAAGAACCTCATCTGCAGTATGTTTTTCTTTATGTCCTCCAAGACATTCTACTGTTTTCTTCTGAAAGAAGAAATTGGCACATTCTTCTAACAAGATATGTGGAACATCCATTCTTTATAAAATATGGATTATAATTCTGATCCTATCGAAATAAGCAAAACAGATTACACCTACAATAATTTCCTTTTCATTATCCCAAGTAATGGACTTGCTTCTTTTTTTAAAATTATTTTTAAACTTGTACCTTTTCAGAAAATCTGTAACCTTTTGTTCCTACTCTGCAGTTTAAAGCTGCTTGTTAGGGGACACTCGAGCATCACTGTTAGTTACAGTTGTCGAGATGAGGGCTCCAGAGGTGCAAAATGTCAGTCCAGACTTAGGTTGCTCCTTTGTCATAGGTATTATTGATGTCTCCTCAACTACACAATCATACTGCTATCCTACATTTCCCTTACAGGGTATAGATGGTGTTGACCGGGTTATCCAATACATAGTATTTCTCCATATTCAACGTGAGGCAATTGCTATATATATATATGCATGTGCTATTTGCACATGTTCCAAATACAAGTTCTTCATGTTTCTCTAGCGGTACTTATCACTTCAGGAAGAGTGCTTCACAAACATCTGATCACCTCCTCTCAGCTCACCTCTATGTGTATTCACAAGAGTTCATTATTTCTCTGATACGGAGCTGAGAGAGAGTCTATGAACTAAATTATCAAGTTCTTTTTTCCTTTAGGCACTTTCCAGTTGTCAGAGAACTCTGTAGCTTTAGAAAACAGCACCAATTGACTGAAGTTAGTAACACAGTCAAGTCCTAAGTGGTTTGTGACCAGATGTGAAATACTAAGTCATTGCCTAACTTCACCTAGGTTGCTGAGACTGGGGGGAATTAAGTCTTCATGGCCGCAATCTGCTACCATGAAACTTCCCCATAAATTGACTCTTGCAGCTCAGGCTCCTTCCCTAAAAAACATCCATCCCCTGTGCTAAATGAAGCAAAGGCCTTGGTGAATAGTAGAAAATAGCAGCCATTTAATTAAGACTGTATCATAATGCATATGTGCAGGAAAACCAAACCAAGACATCTGGGTCGGGACAATCCCAAGCACAAATACAGGCTCGGCGGAGAATGTCTGGAGAGCAGCCCTGTGGAGAAGGACCTGGGGGTGATGATTGATGAGAAGCTCGACATGAGCAAGCAGATGATCTTTAAGGTCCCTTCCAACCTAAACCATTCTATGATTCTATGATTCTATGATTACTTATGGAACTGTAATTCTGGCCTCTAGAGCCTTGCTTTAACATAATGTCATAACTTAAAATATTTTAAATCAGGTTCTCTGCAAACCCCTCTGGTGAGGGGTCTGGAGGACAAATCTTATGAGGAACAACTGAGGGAACTGGGGTTGTTTAGCCTGGAGAAGAGGAGGCTGAGGGGAGACCTTATCACCCTCTACAACTACCTGAAAGGAAGTTGCAGAGAGGTGGGGGCTGACCTCTTCTCCCGCGTGACAAGTGAAAGGACAAGAGGAAATGGGTTTAAGTTATGTCAGGGGAGGTTGAGACTGGATATTAGGAAACATTTTTTCACTGAAAGGGTTATTAAACATTGGAATAGGCTGCCCAGGGAGGTGGTGGATTCACCATCTCTGGAGGTGTTTGAAAAAAGGGTAGATATGGTACTTAGGGACATGGTTTAGAAGTGGGTTTTGTCAGGGTAGGTTAATGGTTGGACTTGACGATCTTAAAGGTCCCTTCCAACCTCAGCAATTCTATGATTCTATATTTATTTCTCACAAATGCGTTATCAGAAATACCATGTAAATCTGTTTTGCTAATCTTCAGTTACTGCAATGTAACATTCTCCTATGTGTATTACCTACTAAAGGCTAATATTTTCTTTTCTTGACCACTTGCTTTTTTTTCCTCTACCAACCTCTTGTGTATATCCTCCACACATCTTGCCTATATTACTAATTTGAAGCTGTCTACAGTGATCAGAGGTAGATACAATCAGTAAAATATTAACAGCTTTACTGTATACAGCTAGTACAGTTCAACTCAGAGTAGACCTGGAAAATGTAACAATGTTTGCTTGACAGGTTGGTAAAAGCCTGAGCATGCAATATGATAAATATTACTGTGTTCCATCTAAAACTCTAGTTTCCTCAATTCCTAAAAAGCCACCTTCTGGCTTTTTAGTAGCTGCAGACTCACAGATTCTTATACCATTCTACAAATAATTTAGACTTTTGAAGGGTTTGTTTCACTCTAGAATTCAGAATTAATTTAGATGAATTAAAATTCCCTTTACCTGAGGTATCATTACAAGCATATGCTTCATATTCATATCTATAGAACTGATAGTGCTAGGAGCTAAAAAATAGTAGTAAAAAATAGTAAAAAAAATTTTAGTAAAAAATAGTGCTACTGCTAAAAAAATATTGAAAGTACTGAAAATTTCAATTTTCCTTCAGGGGGGGAAAGGCAGTAGATAGACTTCTTTTTAAAAATATGCCTTCTGAAATGAACAAACATTAACAACAGTCTGGTGTTCTAAAGGAAGTACTATGATTATTCTCTTCCTTGGTCTGAAAAATATGCTGTCAGCCTTGTGAAATCTCTTTGCTTCAAAGACTTGAATAGAATCTAAACTTTTAAGTTTTTTCATAGTATGAGCACCTGTACATAAGACTGGTGTTGATTAAAAAAGTTTACTGATAGGAATACTGTCCTGAACTGACAGAAACAAATAGCTTCTCATCACAGAATACAATTTCTGTCAGCCTCTCTGCCACCTATGAAACCATTATGTGGGCATCAGTACAGGCTGTTCTACTTCACTGCATCAGGAAAAATAAACAGATGGTGTAGATGGAAACTGCATACTTGAATATTTGTACTTTCAGACTGCCTATGTGGGCCTAGAATTAATGAACATCCTGACCTGCTGTAGTTTAGTCCAAATGATGGTTCTATCCATCATGAACTAGAAGACAGCAAGCATCAATTTAGTGAGATATAGCACTATTAATGTTCATCTTTCAAATGAAACTGTGCTTAAAAGGAAGAACATTCTGACAGGTGCCACTTAACAGTACTGCCTTTCTGTTACTGCCAAAATTTCTGTGGCTTATCATCCACAGTGCACTGAAAAAGAAACTGAAAAAACACTGAAAAAGTGTTTCTGGGAAGGCTGGCTGTTGGGTTTGTTGTTTTGTTGGGGTTTTTTTTGGTTTGGTTTGGGTTGTGGTTTTTTTTTGGGGTGGTGGTGGTTTTTTTTTCTCCCTGCTGCCAGAGAATTCCCAGGTGTGTCAAGAAGGGCAGCCAGAGAGTTTGTCCACTTGGGCTAAGTAAAGGTGCAAACTTACCCACCATAGTCCTTTGATGCATTCTAAGTACGCGTCTGAGCTTGAGAGAACAGGAATCAGTTCTTGGTTCTGCTACCACTTTCCTGTATACTCTTGAGCTAGTAAAAAAAAAATAATTCTAGACTGTGAAGGCATGGTCTTTTGATTCTGGGATTACATTTAAACACACTAAGAGGGGTTTCTACTGTTTAAACAAACATGGTATAAACAGATATTAATGTAAAATTACTCATCTTCCTTGGGAGGAGGGTAGAGATATAACCTGAGCACAAATTGTTCAACTAGCTAAAAAGAAGCTATATCACATGGAGTTTGAACTTTAAGAGTCAACTCCTATTCAACAGTAGTTGTCACTAACTTCAAGCAGATCAAAACACAAGTCTTAGAAACCAACTAGGTTTCATACTGCTTCAGACAAAGTTCCTACATGATGTATACTGGAAAGGAGGATTGTTCCTAAGAATAATGGCCCCCAAAATATGTGTCACACTACTTACTTCCAGCCCCTTTGTGAAATGTCTCTTGTGGACTATTTATGGATGAAGAACTTCATATGCCATTGCCCACAGAGTTAGCACCCAGAGAACTTTCAGGAATCTTTGCAGTCAGCTTTAGATTAGACCATCTTAAATATTACCTGTAAACCTGGTTTTCAGCTAGTATACTGAGCAAGGTACCATTCTGAGCTCTACCATGGGCAAATTTGATAGCTTCTCCGAGCTTTACTTTGTTATAAATGCAATAGAAGCAAGGATTGCTTTTCTTGCCTGTCTGGAACGGAAGGCAGTCTGAAACTGAAAATCTCTGGAAAGAGATTTATCCCTGATGTATACAAAAGGTGCCCAGTGTGTTGTACACTCCCAATGTTATTGTAATATTGCTATTAAATATTATTAGGATTTTTTCCTCCACTTACTCACCACAGTTTTAAGCTGAAGTGACAAGCTCGCTATACTAACTGATTTGAAATGGGCAAGTGAAAAGCAAAATTTGTTAATCCACTTATATAGGAATAAGGGTTTGACTACCATTTTTGTCTCAGATATTTATCCATGTTTTCCTTGCTCTCTTGCAGAGTTCTTGGCCCAGAAGCCCTTGTACTGCTTCAATCTGACATCCATGCAGGATTCAGAGATGATCCTTGCTGCCACTTTTCACTTCTATGCTGACAAACGCCCTCGGCACCGGGAAGTGTTTTGTAAGCGGTCCAAGAACTCATCCTGCCGCCTCCTTCACCTGCCTCCGATCCTGCGGCTCAACCTCATTTTTCAAAGCATTCACCAGAATTCTGCTTATGGGCTAGTGAAAGGGAACATCACCATGTCTCTTCAAAGGCAAGGGGCTTGGCACACAAAGGACATTTCACACATCATAAAAGAAGCAAAACGGGCCAGAGAGCTCATTCTCTGCGCTGAGCTTGATTCTGGGGAGAAACACCAGGGCTTCCCTGAACAGGTCGCCAGTCATTTACCTTATATACTAGTTTATGCCAATGATCTTGCAATCTCTGAACCTAACAGTGTGGCAGTCACCCTACAGCGTTATGACCCATTCCCTTCCAATGATGGGGACCCAAGTCTGTCCCCTAATGCTTCTACGGATACTCGAGTGCGGAGGGATACGTACATCTCTAGCTCTATTCAGAACAATGAGTTGCCAGAAGTAGATTATAACAACAATAAATACAACAAACATGACATATGGGAGAATGCCTACAAGTCCTTGAAACCAAAACCCTCACGCAAAGACCGAAGGAGAAAAGGGCAAGAAAATACAGAAACACTTACAAAGTCTCAGGTGCTAAATTTCGATGAGAAAACAATGAAGAAAGCAAGGCGAAAACAATGGAATGAGCCAAGGATTTGCTCAAGAAGATACATGAAAGTTGACTTTGCTGATATTGGCTGGAATGAATGGATCATATCTCCCAAATCCTTTGATGCCTACTACTGTGCAGGGGCATGTGAATTTCCAATGCCCAAGGTAGTATGCCTTTTTCTTGTTGTTAGCTTGCAAACAGCAGATCTACTGTTCTGCCTATTCAACTGCTTTGTCAGTTAGACCTTCCTTTAGATTTTTACATTTTTCACTGTGTTCTGTTGCCTTGTTCAGCCTCATTAATTTTAGCAATATTGTTTCCATCAACTCTGATCATTTCCATCAGAGTGCAAAAAGATTCCAAGTTATCTTTAACTGTACTCTGAAGAATAAGAAAAATGTCTCTGGTTTATCCTACAATTTCTCATCTTATATCTTGAAACCATAACATAAAGACTTCTGTAGCTTACTAAAATATGGTTACATATACTAAACCATCAAACTACTCTGTTGTGATAGCAGAAGTATAAAGTATTATATGCTAATAATAAAACAAGATACTGTATCAGAGTATTTCTGAATTCCACTGGTTATACCTTAGGAGAAAAATGCAGAGTAATGACACTGAGGTATTTTTAACTTTAAGAAACTGCTCGTCACTTTGAAAATAAGAATGCTGGTTAAGCTGATATTTGCATCTCAAAATTCTCCGGTACCTTTTTAATTTACTAAATTCTTAAAATTAAGATAATCCTGCTGGAACAAAAAAGTTTATTTACTTTATGTGGCTGGAAATGCCAAATAGCTGTCTGTAACACTCTAAAGCTAGCATACTGAATTCCTCCTATAGAAGCAGCATGAAGTTTGCTAATAGAGAAGCAAACATGAACTCCTGCTCCAATAGAATTTCGATTTGGCCCACCCCCACTAACTTGCTCTGTGGTAAAAAGTAGAAATTTTGGCAATCCTATGTAGCACAAAAATTAGCAGCATTTTATAGGACTTTCAAGTAATGGAGAAGGGGAGGATCTGAAGCACTGCATAACCTGCATGCTTAGACACTGTAACTATATCGCAATTCTACCTACAAATGGCCTGATTATTTATTCAACTGGTATTTTTGCATGTGGTCACTCAGCACATAAATAATGGATAGTGTTTTACAGCAGAGAATTTCAAAGCTCTGAGACAGGAATCTGCCCTATTTTACATACAGAGAGATTGATGTATGTTTGTGTTGAAATAAGTAGTATAATTTCAGGAAGAGTAGATACACAGGCTAGTTTAAGTCCAGGAACAGTGGAAATCCAGACATCAGGGTACGGTGTACAAATCTGACCACATGTTCTTGTGCAGCTGGCCAATGCTGAACCATGCATACATAAAATGATACATGGTCTGGTAAAAATTAAAGCTTGCACAGGCTCACATACAACTTCACTTTGTTGAAGTGTGAAGAAATCATGCAACACCATCACCGTTTAAACAAAACAAAACACACCCTGGGAACATGGGTCCTCTGCTGTAGACCCACAGTGTAATACACCATTCATACATACCAAAGGGGGGGCGGGGAGGAGAAAGAAGATACATTTAACACATCTGGCTTCTTGTGAGCAAAACAGCATGACACAAAAGCTGACAGAACCAAAAGAGAGTGGATCCATTTCTAGCTGGAATAGTTAAATAAGCTTATATTGCTGACTTATTTAATGTCTTATCTAGAAATATTACTTCCTATATAATAAAGATTCCCTTGTAAATCAAAAACACTTACTTTAGTTCCCATTTTGATACTTGTTTTCTAGTTAAATTAATGTGGCTGCACTAGCACCTTGGTGCCAAAAAAACAAACCAAACAAAAAAAAAACAAAACAGAAAAACTTAAAACTAAACTGCAGATACATAGATTTGAGGATTTTTGGTTGGGTTTGTTTTGGAAGAGGTCTACTTTTTGTTATCTTTTTTTTGTTAGACAAAAATAGAGGCAAATTCACAGCTGTAACTTTTTAAAATGACTGTTTCCAAATGAACAGAGATAACTAGGACATCAGCACGAAAGAAGCTTCAGGTCAGAGCATAAGAATTGCTAAATATTATGGAGGGAGAAATAGCTTTTGTTCTTGTATGTATAATCTAAGTCAGGAAAGCATGCATAGGATGCACAGGATCTTGGCATTCCTAAATCAAAGGCCAGATTAAGGCTATTCATGAAGACTTGGTCCTCACAGTTGACCTGTGATGGACAACAGATAACTTACTTCCAAGGTACTCTTTCAGAACGGTAGAGATAGAATTATATACCTAGCATGTAGAGAAGCATCACACTGTCTAATTAGTTTTTTTTTAAATATCGGTACATCACTCTACACATCTACTTGAATAACTGCAATTCTTGATCTAAATACAAAACAGCTCTGGTACAAATCTTGTCATAGCAAGTTCACCTACCTTACTGCTGAAGCTCTTATACCCTGAACTATGAGGGAGAAGACTAGCTTATATGGTTAATAATGGCTGGCTGCACTGCTGCGTTTGCCAAATAAATGCTAATGCTACGTGTGGTGGAAGTGGGAACATACTCTTTCCCTGGTCTACAGGAATTAGAATTCTCTTGATTTCATCCTTGTAAATGAATCTATTCATGAGTTTCATTTTGACAGCTGAATTCAAACCTGAAAACAAAACTTTCCTGAAGCTAAGAAGTATTGCTTTTTAAGATGGGTGGGTGTTGCATTTTGAGGGGAAAATTCATGGTAAAAGAGACTTTAAAAGGGTTGTAAGCCAGGCAGAAGGGGTGGGTCTAAAGTATTTCCAACCTGCTGTTAATTGCTTTTCGGCTACATCACCATCCTTCTATTTTCTGAGGCCCAAAATGTTCCTAAAATAGGATTGTCCCAGAGATTAAGTAAGAGCAGAATCTGGCCTGCTGTATATCACTTAGTAGACAGCATTTAAAACATTAGCACTTCCTCAGTGCCATCACCACTGGGCAGTCAACTCATTAGTTCAAGCTTTCCAATTTAGCACATCGGTACAAAGGCTAATGTGAAGCCTAGCCCATGATCACTGAACACTCATGCCAGGTTTCCAGAAGGGCTGGAAAATTTGGAGCCTGGCTGGATGTGAGATGGGTGTGCTGTCTGGCTCTGCTGTGGATGAAGGGCTCAGGGAGCCAGATTCTGTACAGAGTAATAGTCCATAATATGCATTTTTCTCTATAAGCATTTTTGTGCATAGTGTAAATACTTGCAGGCATTAGAAACCTAATTAGTGCTGTTGTCTTGGCAGACAGCTGCTCACGCTAGACTTTGCTCACATCTATTTGTTCCTTGCAGATACTAGAGACTGTACAGATGGAGAAGATCCTAGTAGGATCTTCTGCTCGTTCATACTGAGGAATCCTGTAAGTCAGTAACTGGCACTGAGGGCAATGATGGCTATCCACTGCATGGGGTCAACAAATTCTGTTTCAGTAGCACATTAGGATCTGTGACTGTTTCAAATAACAATATGAAATAATAAAGGTGCTAGGAACACTTCAGGAGGTTTTTCATAAAGGTTAAAGTAAGAACTTGATTCTAGAAGCTGCAGTTCTCTGGATTTCTAATCTCTGCAGTTTCTTAAACACATGAAAGCTGCTTCTGTCTCTCTCTTGCTGTCCAGATTTGCTGACGTGGCCAATTCAGGTAGAAGCTTATTTCTACTTCACAAAGCAGCCGTGAGACCAATTCACTGCTGCTTGTTTGTGGACAGCTTTGAAATCTAAAGATGAAGGGTGGCATGAGAGAGCAAGCTGGTGCTAATTATACCAACATATGCTAATTACAGAAAGGCACTTTCCAGGATTGGTCACTTGTTGGGACTTGGCTATAGGATGCTGTCTTGAAGCCCCATAGGATCAAGAATGGATTTCACAGTTTCTCCTTGTAATGGCTCAAATGATGTCGCTATAGTTAAGGAACATCTGAAAGCCTTAATAGCAAGTAAGGTTTGGATCTGATTTGCTGATATCTCACACTTAAAGTAAATGGATCAAAACGGAATTATCCTAAAAACATAGCTCCTTTGTTATACCTATGGTCTACGTAACTTTTCATGTTGACACGAAAAATCGTGTTTTGCATATATTCAATTATTGTTTGAAAAATAGAGAAGATATACGAGACATTAATTCATCTCATTTGAAGTATCTGCTTTCACGTGGAAGCGTGCAAAGTCCCTGTTTGTTGTCCCACAGATGTCATTTTCCACCCAATAGACAGCTATGTACCAATAGTGGCGAAAGATTTCATGTGCCGTGTGTACCAGATCTGTGCAGAAAACTCGTGAAACTGTAGCAAAATTCTGATATTACTAACACAATTTTACTACTGTTACTGTACTCTTTTGCTGGGACAGTATTCAAGCACGACAACTGAACAGGAGTCAACTGAAGCTTCAGCCTCAGTGGTAGGTTGCATGCCATATTAGTGCCTCATGTAACTGAAGCACATACATTCCATGCTATGCTGAGGCCATGACAAACAGACTGTCACTCCGTCACCAGTAAACTTGTGCTTGACTGTGTGTACCTCAAGCAACAGAAGTGGTGAAAACTGTTTAGTACTATTCAGTTGCTCAGACTGCAAGGGTCAAGTGTAGCTTGCGAATAAAGGCTGAAAAAAAAAAGTTACATTTAATTACCAAACAGTGTACTATTTACATATCTTAACTTTTTCTTTTTCTTATTCTCAGTGTTGTTATGCCTAATGGCTGCCTCCTCTTCTCAAATATTTTTCCTTGTGTTCTTTACTGCCTCCAAAAATCAATAGTAGAAATAAGATTGTGGCTGACTACCTTGAACAGTATATAGATGTAAAGCTGCTGTGAAACCTCACTTCATACTTCTCCTGCCCTACCAGTCTTTTGTTTTCTTCTCCCGCTTTGAGGCTAGCTCAGGGGAAAAAAAAAAAAAAGCCTGGTGAGGAAGGCAGAGGGAAGCAGACAAAGACTCCAGGTATGAAGTACTTGCTTGTCATGGGGTTATGATCAGAAAGGCTCTGTCAGGTTGTTTGACTATTCTAGACTAACTCCCCCCTGTGGACACTACTTCTGGAGCATTCTGGTCTTTTAAAAGAGAGTAATTGCTCCAGGAAAAAGTAACTAATCCAGGTTAGTGTAAATGACAAGAAATACTGCTGGAACATAGGGATAGTTATTTTGGAAATAATTAGAGTAGCCAATTTTCCAAGTCAGACAAGAGGTTAAGAAAACAAAAGATAAGATCTTATGACTGAGAAGTGTGCCCCACCTTAGGCCTTTTCTCCTGCACGCCTGCCTCCAGCATCTAGTAGGTGCAGTCAGGGACGTTGTTTCTTCAGGCTCCTGACTGCTGGCTGTGCTACCAGTGCCCTCCTCTGGTATTCATGAAGGCAGCATAAGGAACACAAAGTATCTGTTGGATACACCCTGTGCAGGAAAGCTGGATGTGTGAGGGACTGACTATGCTGTATGGCCCTGTGACTCAATCACATATATTCACATTTTTTAAGAAACAAAAAAACCACAACTGTTGTCATTTTCCAAGTCCATCTGGGAAAGTGACCATTTATAAATGAAGCGATAACTATTTTCCTCTCTGTTCCAGATTGTTCGGCCATCAAATCATGCTACAATCCAGAGCATCGTAAAAGCAGTGGGAATCATTCCTGGCATCCCAGAACCCTGCTGCGTTCCTGACAAAATGAGCTCACTCAGTGTCCTGTTCTTAGATGAGAACAAAAACGTTGTTTTAAAGGTATATCCCAATATGTCGGTTGAAACTTGCGCCTGCCGATAAATTCATACAAACACATCTTTAACGATACGTACGCATCCTGTCCAACTACACTGGGAAAGTTGTGAATGGGAAATGAATCCACTTGTGTTGATGAATGAATGCAAGCCTACAATTCCTCTACAGAAAGCACGCGGAGAGACTAAAACGATAGACATTCTCACCTGGAAGGATATGTCTTGCTGTCATCATTCGTTTTTCATATTTATCTTCCAGGAATTCAATACTTTTACAAATATCTTCCTAACCCACCTAGCCAAGACACCTGGTGTTTAGTGAGAAATTTAAGTTTAAAGTTTTCCGTAATCAAAGGACTAAAATATGTTTTTATATGCTATTTTTCTGAATATTTTATCTCTTCAGTTAACCAAGAAGATGGGAAGCGAACTTACTTGCAAAGTCAGGCTTAATTTTAGAATATCACTTTTGTACACAAATCAAAATTTTTTGCCTAAAACACTCATACTCTTAATCTGCATATTTATACTGAAAAATGCCATAATAAAGGGCTTAAAATGTATATTTTCTTCAGGATGCAAGTATAGTCCACTGCATAAGCTTTCATATAAACAGTATGTTAATATACCCTTCCCTAATATATAATTTGTACTACAAAAGACATATGTAATATCCCACACTTTTGGTTTGCTGGATAGTTTCAGGTTTTTAAACATATTCTCTGAGTAACACATACTATATAGTAATATGTTGAAATACTAAAAATAAAATAACCAAGATTTATATTTTTGTAAATTATACTTTATATCCTCTAGATTGTTACATGCTTTTAACAAAAGCTAATAAATTAAAGGTACAGTAGTATCTAAAAATAGTTGAATTGTCTTTCTATAAATGCACTCTGTTACATTCTGTTAATTAGATGGAAACATGTAAATACATGTTAAGCTTGTCATAATGCACCTCAATAGATTAAAGACAAGGAAATACTGTGATCATCTAGACTGACCTCCTGCACAGCACAGATCAAAGAACCTTGCCCAGTAGTTTCTGTTTTGAGCTTGGGAATATCTTTGAAAAACATGCATAAATTTGGCTTTAAAGATTTCATGTGACAATATCTCTACTGGACTACAAGTAGTTGTTCCAAAAGTTAGTGCTCTTTGTTCAAATGCAGTGGCTTAATCCTAACCTGAATTTGTTGAGCTTTAGCTTCAATTCACTGGATCTTACTGTAACCAACTTTATTAGATGTCTTTTATCTATTATCCACAATACTTTCACTGTGTATTTTTAGTATATAGAACAGGGTGAAATTATATTTGGGCTAAGATTTAAATAGGAACTTTGATTTCTTATTCTAAGCCTCAAAAAAATTTCTCACAGCTCTTTTCCAACAATGAACATCAAAATGGGACACAGTATTTGGCAGTGGTTTATTAAAAGTCTTCACAGAAATAAAGTCTCTGTGTCCCTCTAACTCCTGTACAATCCTCTTGTAGAGGATAGATTCATTGTAGCCTTTGTAACTGCAGCACTCCTTCAAGAGCTGATGTTCCATCGTTGCGCCTGTCAACCCTCTTTCTCAGTACCCCTGTGTGCCAGGACACACTTGCCAATATTCCATTTTCACCCACCTCCTGTACAATAGCATAGGCAGACCAGGAATAGAATAAACTTCTGAAGTCTGTGAGGTAGCACAGAGCGCAGGATATTAAGTGTTTCCTCCTCAAGAGACACTTTAACCTTCTGCACTATCTTATCCCATTAAGAGTTGTATTGTTCAGGGGAAGGATACTACACACGCTACCTTCAGATGAATGACTAACTGAAAGGCTCCTATCCTGCTAAATTGCTACATAACTTCTGCCACCAATATTCCATACCCATGTGGTGCAGATTCCCAGACAACAGAGGTGTGTAAATGTGGTACTTCCTGCTAACCTACATAAAAGTAAGACACAGTGCATATAGGAGTGTCTGCAAGTTTATTCTCACAGCAGTTCTTGCTAGTTCCTCCTAAACAGCTCTCCATAAGAAGTAAATAGTTCTAAGGCATCTTGTAGTGACTGTCAGTTATGACTGCCAAAAGATCATGGATCCAGCTAGGCATTTCTTCTTCTCCTAAAGTATTACAGTGATTTACACTGGAAAGACTGGGACAAAACTTTGCATACTGTTGCTGTTAAAGATCTCTCTTAAAAATGTAGGGTCTTATGTTTTTATGAGTCATGAGAAACTCAACTACAGTCCACAAAGTAATGCTAATGCATAAAGAAAAATTTAAAAGTTCTCAGAAATTCATTATTTATTCCTACGGAACACTGATAAACATAAAACTCTCATAGGTACCTTAAGTCGTTGTTAATTTTGTTCTCTATGAAAATCTACCCTTTTCTGTCTGTCTAGTCTTGCTCCCATTTAGCACCAGCTCTGAACAAAATGACATATTAGCCTAGTGTGCTTATGTTCTCATCTATTGCACTTTGTTTTCCATAAGGAATCTTTTCTATATCTTGAATTAGTCCTTGGGTACAAACTTTGTTTCCAAGATCAGCGATCAGCAAAGAGATACCATCCTATGATCTGCTATAAGGTCTACAGGACATAAGGGGAAATGCTACTCCTATACTCATTAGGCTACCTGTAAAACCCTGAAAGGTTTAGTCTGCATATAAAGGTTTGTTGGCATAACTATGTTATTTAGCACGGGCAAAACAAAATTATACCTGTAAGTGGCATAGCTCTCAAGGCATGCCCTTACTACACAAGCAATACAATTCTCTTATTAGTAAAGTTTATTGCATTTGCAGTTCAGCTGTACCAGTCAATTTTCTAACGAAAACAAGGTCTTTAACCACTATTTGTTTAAAAGTGGCTACTACTTTCTGTGTCTTTGGTATGTGGATGTCCTCTAGAAAAGGAAACTTTGCCTTTGAAATGGCACAAATGCAGTCAGCTGCTGCTGGAAGACCCTTACTCTTTGGTTCCAGCAGATCTTTTGATTTCTATGAACATCCAATAAACCATTCCACTCAATGTTTAAGTTTCTAGAGAAAGGTACTATTGGGAAACACTTAAAAAAGCAGGTCAAGATAATTCCACTAACTAATCCTAAAAGAACTGAAGATATATTAATATGGGAAGATCAAAAACAGATAAAACAGGAAAACAGCTGATACTAGCCAGCAAAGTGTTAAGGACATTTTTTTCTAAAGCAAATCCAATTGCATTCTCTGAGGCCACAGTCTAATTGCCAGAGGTAACAGAAACAGCTAGAACGTACTTAGGTTTTTATGGAGTATTTCAATTCACTTGCACAAGGCTGCATAATTAAAAGAAACCATTGGACAATATTAATATATTTGTGTATCACATGAATTAACAACTGTCTCACTGCCAAACCTCAAAGAGCAGCTTTCAAAAGGAATTGTCACTGAATGAAACTGTTCATTGTAAAGTTTCCGCAAAGCTGACACTTGGCCTGACACTATTTGACATCTTTATATATGAACTGGAAGTCCGTATATAGCTCCATATATAGCGACCTCCACAGCATTTGCAGGAGAGCTTTTAGGAGAGAAGTATTCATATAGATCGCTTGATTTAGCTGCACTTCATGTAATCAAAATTCATTTTAAGGTAGACAAATGCAGAACTTAGTACCTAGGCTGTTCCTACTGAGTAAAAGACTGCACCCATAACTCCTAAAGCTGTAACTCTTAAAACAATTTTGGTGGATATCATGGACTTATGGTACAGTATGAGCATCCAGGGTGATGCTATGTAAAGAGAGCTAATGAAAGCTTTGAAAAGATACACACTGGAGTAGTGAACCACATAAGGAAAGGAGATTTTATTTCTGCATGTGGCACTAGTGGATGGCCACTAGAAAACTATGCATAGCCCCAGTGTTCACCTTTTCAAAAAGGCATTCAAATTCTGAAAAAGACACTAAAAAGAAACAAAAACAGTTAGAGAAAATGTCTTATAACGTGACTAAAAAGCACAATCTGTTTATTTTATCAGAAAGTAAACTGAGAAGTAACTTGATTACACTGTACAAATACTTTGACAGAAAGAAAATGCCAGCGCTATGGGGCTCCTTAAGCCAGCTGGGAAGTCACAAGAACTCCTATCTAGAAGCTGAAGCCAGGCACAACGAAATAGTAAATTAAGCACCATGTTTTTATAAGTGTTAAGTGTCAATCCTTTTGAGTAAGTGCTACAAAAATCGAAGAAATCTTTGATTCTATGACATCTTCAGATAAATTCTGGAGACCCTTAAAAAGTTATGTTTTAGGCAAACACAAGTAATTGGGCTCTGCATGCAGGCAGGAAACAAAAAGGCCTTGAGTAAAACAGTCTTGCTATGCGGGAGACCAGGATCCTTTCTGACTTTACACCGTAGGAACTTAATTAACCAGAATCTTGGATCCCAGTTTTGACACATAAGTGGGTATTTGAGAAGTCTGGGCTTACTTTAAACACTGTGTATGTACTGCTAGAAAGCTGGAGAAGAATGGCCAGAAAGGACAAAATCTTGTCCGCATGTCTGCAGTGAGATTTTTTTTAATGTAACAGCTCATAATACTATTCAGACTTTATGGCATGTGTACAGAATGGATTGAGTTGTGCTTAGAAAAAAAGATACACTAACAGTACAGATAAAAGACATATATCATTAGATTAAATCGTAACACATTCGTTAAGATAAATAGCAAGTGATATTTTTGTCTATAAATAAACTAGGTTATCTTCTTCTGCATCATGAGAAATTCTATCATCGATCTTGTATTTTTGCCTTGGATCATTCTTCTCATGGATAACAGTATCGTCATAGATAATCTTCTGTATCTTCACGGAGACCTTTTATTTTCCATGTGGCCTTAGGAGGCCTAGTTCTGTCTTCATTTTGAGGGCACTGAAATAATGACTGGTTGTTCTTGGACTGGACTGACCATCAAGAATCTAAGAAATATATTACATAAGATACTATAAAAACATGACTAAATTCCCATACACTAAAGGAATCAAACTGAAAATGGACAAGCCTGCAAACAACATGAAGCAAACTTGACACAAAACAGATATTCCACTGTGTACAAACAATAGCTCTTGGCTGATAAACGGAGAAAAGTTTTAAGGTTGCTTGTATTGTCATGAGATCGCGTCTTGCAGAATCACAGCTCTCCATCAAATGATCATGGATTTTCTGATGCCATGTGAATGGACTGTAATAAAGATTTGTGAGATGTTATTTATTAATAGCCAATAAAGTAATTCTGTTCTAGATCTCTATTTTCTAGTCTTGATGAAAACAGTGTAATCTTCTACGTCCCTAAGAAAGCTTCTCTCTGTGTTGGCAAGGAAATGATAGAAGAGTGTAATTAAGCAATGATGACCCTAAAGTGAAATGCGGATTCTTTACAATATACAATGTCCTTCCCACCAGCCACATGTGTTTGTCAGATGTTTATAGAATCTTCATTAACTAAGAGCTTTGCTAGATAACAGAAGCTGAAGCATGGCATCAATGACTCTGATAAGGGCAAGTGTACAACCAATCTGCTTGACAACTGACAAGAGGCCGGGGTTTGAAGCAGACTGCAAAAAGAACACAAGAAAGGGATTTGCAAAGGGCATTCCAGTTGTTTGCCTTCCACCTCCTTTCCTCTGTCTGTAATGAAACAAGACTTTTAAGCAGTTAAAATACCCCTGCCCTCTTGTCTCTCCACCAGAAAGTAAATATAGAAGAAATGCATTATTTTGGAGTATTAGCCGCACTGTCTGTTTTCAACATCATTGCCTGCTTGACAAGAGGCAAGCCTTTGGAAGACTGGGACAACTTATCAGCTATGGGAAAGTCTGATGCACACTTTCATGATCCTGGGGAAATAGAAGATGAGACTCATTTCGACTTTAAATCTTTCCTGGAGAATATGAAGTCGGATTTACTAAGGAGTTTGAATTTGTCAAGAGTCCCCTCACAAGTGAAGACCAAAGAAGAACCACCACAGTTCATGATTGATTTATACAACAGATATGCTGCAGACAAGTCCTCCATCCCTGCATCCAATATTGTAAGGAGCTTCAGTACTGAAGGTAGGAGAAGTGCTAAATAGGTGGACTAGAATTTTTAAAGAAGTACATAGACAGTAGGTACTCAGATTCTTTTGAAATTCAGAGGGAACTGAGTGCCTAACTTGCACAGATTCTTTAGAAAAGAAACAGATTAAAATTTTGGATTGTACTCTTGCCTTTTCTTTCAATCTTTAAAAAAATGCAATTACCTTTAGTTTTCTTCTTCAACATTTTTCCTATACAATACTACTGTCTTCTCAAACCCATCAGCTGAGATGATGCACTGAATAACAGGGTTTATATGAATCATGTTTCTCAAAGCTAGAGATTTGGGACTGAGTTTTAATGTTAGAATGCAAACTTTTGATCATCTATAATTGAGACATCCATACTAGAGAGCTTTTCTTTCAGGTGGGCTCTTCTCATACTTAAAAAACACAGCAGCCAACTGAGAAATGCGTCTCTGGATCCAAGCAAGCAACAGCAGTGCTTCCCCAAAATTCTGGTTTAGAAGGAAAGATTTATATGGAAAGGGGTTGTAAAGCTTGTCTTAGCTAAAAAAGTACAAGATCCCTGTCTGTCTCACATTAAATAGACTTTTAAAACTCCATCAAAAGAAAAAGTAAAAAAGTTCGAAGTAAATGCAATCCTTGTGACAAAATGACGCAGGGAGAATCAAAGCTTCGGGTTACATGAAAAACAGACATACACAGGTAACAGCACTACGGAGAGCCCTGAAATGGAAAGAAAACTTAACAGTATGAGCTATATAATAGTTTCCATATCTGACTGTCCTCTCCAACTGCTTTAGTAGGTACTGTGAAGAAATGTCAACATTAGCCAATTAAAATTGCCCTAAAACCCAGTCACGACTGAGTAATTATCTTACATGGACCGTCAAACAGACGTCAGTCAGTGATGACTTTTACACATTACCGATCCGATCTTCCAGCCAAATATCTGCCCCTCTCAGGGCAGAGTTGCTGGTACTGCACATACCTTTGCAGAAAAAAAAAATCCAAACAAAACCCACACACGCTCAGTGAGTCCAACACAGAACGGACTGGGACCTGGGCATGAAAGGCTGTTTATCACCAAGTCCCAATTTAGACAGTCCCTGAAGCTTCAATTCAGGATTTTCAAAAACGTTTCTTTTTCCCCAAACTCCCAGTATTCCAAGCTGCTTACAAAATTATCTGGACAACAAAAGCCTCGGCACAACTAGTTCTTAGAGACACTTAAATATGTAGTATACTTCTCTGTATTAGGAGGGCAGTTCATTCCATTGCATGATAGGAATGAGTAGGAAATTAATAGGCTTTTAAAATAATTCTTTGTGTAAAGATCTCTTTACAAATTGCTAAATGTGAACACTCCCCAGATGCCTTATTTATGTGCTTAATACCAACCAGCATCATCCACAGCTTGTTATAGGCAGACTCTTTACACTCCCCTCCACATATTCGCCTGACGATGCAATCTTAGTGAAAATACTACCAACACCAGGGATCTCCATTTCCACTTTTCACTCCCTGTCCTTGAAACTTGGCCAGAAGACAGTATTTTTATTTTTTTTTAATGCTGGGTAACCATGCTCTTATTTTAGCCTCAAAATACATCCTGAGTCTTTTAAAAGCAAGTTACTTGGAAAGTCAGAAGCACTGTAACCACGTGTTTTAATTTCCTATTGCAGATGTTGTTTCTTTAGCTTCAGCAGAAGAAAATCCATTTCAGAAACACATTTTGCTCTTCAACATCTCTATTCCACGATATGAGGAAATCACCAGAGCTGAACTGAGAATTTATATCTCCTGTCACAGGGAAGTCGGGTCTCTCTCTAGGCTGGAAGGCAACATGGTCATTTATGATGTTCTAGATGGTGATCACTGGGAAAACCCAGAAAGTACCAAATCTTTCCTTGTCTCCCACAATATCCAGGAGTGTGGCTGGGAGATGTTCGAAGTGTCCAGCGCTGTGAAAAGATGGGTCAGGGCAGACAAACTAAAGACTAAAAACAAGCTAGAGGTTGTTATAGAGAGTAAGGCTCTGGGTGGTTTCACTTGTGGGAAGCTGGATATCAGTGTTACCCCTGACACTAAAAATCTGCCCCTGTTAATAGTGTTCTCCAATGACCGCAGCAATGGGACAAAAGAGACCAAAGTGGAGCTCCGGGAGATGATTGTTCATGAACAAGAAAGTGTGCTGAAGAAATTAGGAAAGAACACCACTTCATCTGAAGAGGAAGAACAGGGAGGGGAAAAGGCCATCACTGCGCCCCACCAGCATTCCTCCAGAAGCAAGAGAAGCATTGGAGCCAACCACTGCCGGAGAACTTCCCTCCATGTGAACTTTGAAGAGATTGGCTGGGATTCCTGGATCATTGCACCGAAAGATTATGAGGCTTTTGAGTGCAAAGGAGGTTGCTTCTTCCCTCTGACAGATAACGTTACCCCAACAAAACATGCTATTGTACAAACTCTGGTGCATCTCCAAAACCCAAAGAAAGCTTCCAAGGCCTGTTGTGTTCCAACCAAATTGGATTCAATCTCCATTCTTTATAAGGATGATGCTGGTGTGCCCACTTTGATATATAACTACGAAGGGATGAAAGTAGCAGAATGTGGCTGCAGGTAGTATACAAGGCAGAATCTCCAAGAATAAGAATTCCCCCTTTTTCTGCTCTGTGTAAATCTGTACATTAGTGATACAAATGAAAATCCTTGCAAACAAGTTTTAGAGCAGGGTATGGGGCTGGTTGTTGTTGTTGCTGCTTGTTTTAAAGGAAAACTGTCTTTTAAAGAATGGCAATCAATGTAAATAGCTTGCATTATATATCATGGCAAAGTGAATACTGGATTAAAATATTGTGAGATTGAACAAACTACACATTATTGGGTAACAGGGATACAGTTTGAATACCTTATTTCAACTTTTCTGTTTAATCACTTCTGTTTAGGTCACAAACTAAAGGATCTTCAATGGGAATTTAGGATGCCCTGTAAATATTTAATAGGTATTGAAATCTAATTCTCTCAGCCAACTCTGACATTTTCAGCTTCTGTAAAACTCAGTAAATGGAATTCAGTCTGCATTATAAAGTCAGAAGTCTAAGTCCTGCAAGCATTTTCTCATATCAGTAAACTCAGAGGCTTTTACAGGCAATTATTTACTCCTGTAAGTGAAGATTTGCAGTATTCAAAACAGAAGAGACTGTCAGTCTTATTTCATTCCCAAGTTTCCTTCTGTGGGTAGCAGGTGCCTTGGTTTCAGCTTTCTTATCCTCAACATCCCTATTTTTACCCCTTTATGGCACATACTTGAACGATAAGAAGTGCAGCCTTCCGCTTCTAAGACGCAGTTTCCTAGGAGGAACAGCAGCCCTTATCTCTGCACAAAGATAAGAAGCCACTTTGACCTACTGCATATTCTTAGTATTTCTTTGCAAGAACACACAGTCAAACGACGTTCAGCCTTAGAAGCGGTATCCTAAGAGCAGTGGGGGTTACCAGAGCTCGGCACTTGTGAAAAGCCCACGCTACTTATTTAGAGGCCTAAAAATGTTCTTTAGAGTCTGACATTAGGGTCTGATTTTTTTAAAATTTCTTCTTAGGAGAAACCCTATTTTACATACAAAATTCTTTCACCCCTTAGAAGTCTGGGAAAAAACTGAAAACTTCTGTGTTCTGAGACTTACACTGCTCTATGGGAAATATACCATCATACAATAGTCTGCTGACTTCAGTTGTATTTTCACTAAACAAGGACCCCATCTTTCCTGCAATTAAAGTAAACTTCCTTTGATTTTAATGAAGGTTTTGCCTGTACAAGAACAGACAAAGTGTCTTCCGTTGGTTTCAGATGATAGGTGTAAGTGCAGTACAATGCCACCATAGTCCACCTCACTTCTCCTCCACCACCCTCCACACACACACAAAAAATAAAACTCTATCAGAGAACACTTTTGATCCAAACCCACAGCAAACTACACATCTGTTCAAAATGGCAAAGAATATCGATGAGGCAAAAATCTAAACAGTAGCTTAATGTATGGAAGCAACAGGATTTAAATGGACACATATGTTTTAAATTAAGGCAGCCTGTGGGCAAGACGAATTCATTTGGCATGAACAGGTCAGCTTGAAATCTAATACACAGTTTATTTACTATTGTTAACTTAATACAGAGCAAATAGCAGGTGAGTGTGAGCAGGGTGGTTGTAATTCTATCAAGAACTACTGGTTACATCACAAACCATGAGCACAAAGCACGATTCACCAGAATCCTTGGACTGATTTATAGCCTTTTCCTTTAGAACTGGGCTGCAATTGGATCAGATCCGAGATCTGAGTCCATGCAAACTCCATCCATCCATCGCTGCGTGTCATTAACCTCTTAAGCTTCCTGTGGCAGTCCTCTCATTTTACCACTCCCACTCCCCACTGACTTCTGTCATCTTACAGTCATGGTTATGTCTTCCTCCTTTCAGAATGCCCTGTCTTCTCTCCCTGTTTCGTTCATGTCTCCTAAGCTTATGACATTTTGCACAACTTCTCTTAATCAAGTAAAAGAAACTACCAAACAAGCACTTGGTGTGATCACATTAAAAAAGTTATTCACTCATGTGTCAAGGTAATTGTAGCTGTGTGCCCTTAAGTCATCCAAACACAAGATCCTTATTTATATTTTGACTTCACTGAATACAGGACTTTGTCCATAATTAACTGGAAAAGTGGGGAAGGGGAAAGACCAGTCCCCACATGTTCACAGAGAGAAATTCTCAAGAATTGATTTTTCTTTTTTTTTCCACATTCTGAAGTCAAACATTGATCTTTGTTCCCAAGCTTGGGGGGGGGGGGGGGGGGGGGGGGGGAAGACCCAAAGCCATTTGGGGCTCAAAATCTCAGATCCTAGCTATGCTATCAGAATTCCAGAGAAGCTCTACAGATCCTGTCCCAAAACTGGACTACAAGTTGCTTTTGTATTTCAACCAAAAAAATCAACTGCTCTTCCAGCCAGCTTTAACGATCACATTCCCATAGGCTTAACATGTTGGTTGGTATGGTAGTACAGCGAAACATAAATCTTCCATAGGGTGATGACCAGGGTCAAGAAGAAATGAGAACTCAGTAGTGACTACAGATGCTACCTACAGCATGGCTGAAGTGTGTGTCAGACTGATGTTTGGTTTTACATTGTAAATTTAGCAGCTTGATTTATGTAGTTTTGAACATTTTATTTTTGCTCAAGTTCCCTTATGTTTCAACTGCTTTGAGATGCAACAAATCAGCCAGGTGGCCAAGATGTGCTAGAGACTATACAGGTTGCAAAGAGCAACTTTACTGAGGTGCAAGTTGGGGCTTACGCACTGTCCAGCAGATGCACAGTTAAAATTAAAACTTACTTGTTTAAAACAAAGTGGCTGGAACATGCCCTCCTTCCCAGGCTCATCAGCTATCTGTGTAACAGCCCTGTAACATCAGAATCACCAGCTGACTCCACAGCCAATTTTAAGGCTACCCTATAGCACTTCAGTCTTAATAGATAACATGGTAAGCTGGTGGAAGCTGGTCAGGAGATATAGCTGTGGCTATTTTTACACAGCTTCCCACCTTGTCTGTGTACAGAGGAGGCACAATGTCCTCTGATCTCATCCACTCCTCTGTGCCATGTCCCAACACAGAAGAACAGCAGATGCAACTTACCACTTAACAACACAGCACCAGCGATCCCTAAAAGTCACAAAGATCTCAATATTCACTATTCTTTTCCACAGGTGAAGAGGCAATGGCCTCATGGAAATCTGGAGGTGTTCAGCTAGTATCTGCTCAGACACCTTTATATTGGAAAGATCCTGACAATATAGAAATGTTAAGCTAGAATTGCCAATTCCTGATATTCAGATATGCAGGTTTTAGACTGCCTCTCAAGAAGGCTTATCATTTCAGACACAATTGTGTTCTAACACAACTAATACTGCTCACAGACCACAGCTGATTTTTCTTTGCAGCCTCCTCAGAGCCTGGCCGTTACCACATAGGTAATGCATGTAGGTGCAAGGCCACGCACCGTGTAGGTCCACATAGGCATACAGTGTAAGCTCCAGGAGATACCAGTACCTTGCTGTAGCTCCTCATATGCAGCACTGAACCGAAGTGTGTTACTGCAAAGAAGAGCTGAAGGGTACAGAGGGGAACACTGAAGAAGCTGGCAAAGCCAAACGTGTAGTCAATGAACAATGTCTGTGAGGCAAGGCCCCATCTTTAAACAGTGTAACAACAGCTCCGCATCCCCTCCAGCTGCTCAGAACAGCTTACACTGTACCTGACTGCTAACAACCTCCCTTCTCCCCGTGTTAAATCCCTGATGTACCATTTGTTGTGTGTTTAGCACAGACAAAACCATGGCAGGTCCCTCCGCAGTCTCCATAGAGCGAGGGGCTCCAAGAGCTCTGTCCATCCATCTGCTGGGCGGGAAGCTCTAACTGCCGGTGCCTGACGTGCAAATCTCCGCAGCGCCGCCCCGGGGCTGACCGAGGCCCACAAACCGCCTCAGAGCCATCTTTGGCCTCTCTTCAGCCTTCAGTGCTTTCTCTAAGCCCTGCCTCCATGCTGCCCGGGTGCCATCGCCGGGCCGTGAGGGATCTCCAAAGCGCACCACCTCTGGGCTGTGAGAGGTCTCCGTGCTGCCTCGGCGCCATCTTCAGGCTGCGTGGTGCTTCTGCGCCAGCTCTGTTCAGCACTCCCCAGCCGTTTTTCTTCACTCATTTTCTTAGTCTCCCTCACATGGTACTTTAAAATCCCTCAGTTTAAAGGTGCCTCCTGCCATCTCCCTCTGGGCAGCCTTTTTTGCCCTCTCCATGTCTCCAAGCTGCCCGACTGCCGCCTCTGCACTGGCTGCTGCTTCCAGGCTGCCTCAGCAACACAACATCCCTCCGAGCTGCCTCAGATGGGCTCCTGTTTCTTTTTTGTCCTCTCCCTTAAAGCTTCTGCTGGACCACCAGTCATAATTCAGCTAAAAGCCTTACAGCAGAATGGCTTCAGTGTAGCCTTGGAAAATGTGGCACCTTGAGTCAGTCCCCTCACCGAGGCGTATGGTTTGGCTGGAGCCTGGCAGACCCGCCATTAGCCCTCACAGAAGCCTTGACGCTGGCCCAGCACACCACAAGAGCCAAGCGGGCAATGTCCCAGCATCCTGGGCCTTGGTGCCGGCCTGGCAACCAGAACTTCTGATCCAGCAGCAAGGGAGAAACCTAGTTCTTTACAACAAACTCGATCGCTTAAGATGCCAACAGCTGGTCTGCCGGGACGTGCTGGGTGCTTCTATCCTATGCCAGCATGGCGGACAGCAGTGCCAGGACGTGTTTGAGTGGTCACCAGAGGTGTCAGGCCTTCAGCAGCACAGTCCCTAGGGAACAGTTTGGCGGCAGCCATTCACAGCACCTGGCCACTAACCAAAGACTACCATGGATGACTGGAGTTCTCACTGTTTCAAGTAATAACCTCACGATAGGAGGGCTCTCGATGCAGTATTTAATATTCACTATTTGTTATCAGCTAAGTCTGGTGCACCATGCTGAACAAACATGTAAATCTATCAGAAATGTACGCTCTAAGGAATATAGGCAATATAACACAAACACATAATAGAGCCATTCTCCAAGGACTGCACGCCAATTTCCCCTTTTTGTTTAAAAATTACTTGCCAAAATTCAAAACTATGTTCCTGAATTAGTTCAGGCTGGATAGCTGCAATGCATTTTCCTGAAGTCCCCCTGAATCCTCAGCTTACCTGGAATATGGCGGTTCATCTGTTCAGCGGAACTGGTCAATGTGAGTTTATCACAGCTGTGCTCTGTGAGCTGTGATGACTCTCCACCTGCTCCTGGCTGAAATTACACAGATTCCAAAATGGGAATATACATTTTCTACCCTCCCGCAATCTTTCAATAAAAATATAAATTGTCTTTTTATTCTTCTTTTTTTTTTTTTCCCTTTTCTCCTTCTTGGTCACTGTAAAAAGAGAGACGGGAAGGGAAAAGAAATATTAACAGAAGAAAATCAAAATCCAGTATAAGAACAGAACAGAGAGTCTTAGACCATACCTATACAAGCCAGTCATGCCCGTCACAGACAGCCATGAAGTAGCACTGACCCAGACTTGTACATCTATAAAAGGCAGTGGAGGTTTGTCTAGAAATACTTTACCAAAGTCCTGGAAGCATGAAATATTTCATTAACATAGTCCTGTGCTTAGCTAATAAACCCTTCCTCCCAGTATTTAGGAGCCAAATGCCACCTTTACATTAATTCCAATTCTTACATATAATTTAAAATATGGCTGTATGAGAAGGCTCTACTAAAACAAAAGTAGTTTATTTCCAAATGTCACCTTTATTCTGTTGGCATTCCTGCCAGTGAAAAAACTGCTTTTGCTGTCACATTGAGATGAGCCTCCTGCTACTGCAGTTTATCAGTGACCAAATGGTCTGTATGCGCCTGAGGAGGGAATGATGAGATCAGCCACATATCAGAACCAAGAAGTATTACAGCAAAATATATAAAGCAAAAAATATATAGCAAAACATTTAATCTCGCTCTTGTGGAAGCTTTTTAGCATGTGATCTGAGTGATGCAGACTGTGCAAGCAGACTAGTCTGGGACAGATAAAAGAAAATACCTCTTCTCAGAGTATGTGAGAAGTTCATACCCACAGGAAGTCGGAAAATTAAATACTTGTGGACGGATTTTAAAGGATCATAAAGTTTTATAAGTTATAAAAGCTAGAGCTAGGCCTGAGCTATTGAGTTCAGCTCAAAACTAAAATCAAAATAGGAATTTGACTTGGGTTATATTAGAAATTAGAATTGATGGTATTTTGGATCTTGGTACTCAGAGTTCAATGAACACACATTAAACAACATGTTTAATAAAAATCTAACCTATATGTATCAAGAAATGAGTAAGTAAATTGTCATTCTCCAAAGCTTCAAGTATCCACACCACAAAAGGAAGGATTCTTACCTTCTAACACCACCTGTAAAGAATTACCAAGGTAGCAGTGAGTGATACATGTCACGTTGAATTCAGGGCAAGAGAAATAGATCGCTGGACAGATCCAGTGTGAAAAAATACTTTTTTTCCACGGTCCTAGCATTTTAAGTAATGCATGTTGAGAAAAGCATTCATTTTATATTTACATTATGAAGCTAGTTTTGTTTCTGTGTGCTAGTGATAAAATGCATGAGGAAGAATATGCATCTGAACTTGAGGAATAAATTGAACTGTGGAGTGTTGCCGTATCTTTTTTTTTTACTGGGTAAAACTAATCACAATTCTGGATATATTTCTCAAAACCCTAGCTTTGTAAAAACCTCAGCTACAGTTTCCTGCCCTTCTAATATGAAAATCTTTAGAACATGATACAACACACAATAAATGGTAGAAAAACAGAAAAAAAAATCTTTTTTTAATCTTATGATTTTACAACAGTCACAGACAGGAAAGGGCTCTTTCATGTTTTCTAACCTCTAGATAAGGCCTCACTGGAGAAAAATATTGTGAATCTGGAAATGCTTCCTTAAACCTAGGAAAAAAATTATCATGTAATGAATTTAGCAGTGGATACACAGAACTACTTTAGATATAGAAATTATCTGGCACATATCCTGATTAAAAATGCTCAGTTACTGTCTGTTACTGTCTCCTTTCTGAGTATGATCTTCATGGCAATTCATTTATGTCTGTTATATTCAGAGTAAGATAAGCTATTAACCTCGCATGTAACATCTGTAACACCCCATAATAACCTTTGCACAGCAAGTTGAAACTGAGGTAATTTGAGCTATGCTTTGTAATTTCAAGTTTATTAATTTCTATTCTAAAAGCAGAAAGTGGCAGAGAAGAATACAGTGAAAAAAAGGCCTTTCTAAAAAAATAAGGTTTCCTGTGGTTTAAACAGCAGAATGAAATTACTTTCAAGAAATCAAGAAAATATTAATTTCTCTAGTTTTTATGGTAGATAATTTAACCTTATTTCCACCATTATCCCATACTTGTTAAATAGTTTCATATAAATATGAGTGTCCATTATGTACTATGTACTGAAGGATTAAAAAAGAAAGTACTATGTATAATCCATAAACATGCAATGTCATTCCTTTTTCGGGGATAGAAAGCTGCATGCTTAAAGCTACTGTACAGACGGACAGAAATAGAGATCCATCCTGACATATTCTTAGGGACATGGATTATCATACTTTTTTTCCCAATTCCTGTCACAATGGATCCATTTTGTAACCCTGCTCCTTGGCTCCTGGGCATGCCCTCCTCCAGCACCCAGCAGGAGTAAAAGGAAGAAAGAACTAAGAAAGAAGAAAAGGGGACCCATGGAAAAACCCAGCCCCCTCACCCAGCAGGCAAAATATCTAACCCTTCCATATTTACACATTTTTACTTCATTGTTTTAGATCATACATATGTTTTCTTTATTGTTATGCTTTGTTTCCGTCATAACAAAATTAGTCTGCATTTTCCCTTTCAAGTTAGTTGAAAGATGTTGGAACACGCAAAAATTGCTGATACGCAAGTAACATTGAAGTGTTAAGCATGCCAAAGAGGGAAATGTCAGAATTAAGATTATGTATGCATCATCCCCTTCTTGGTTGTATGCATTAATTACACAATAATGTTTTTATTTCAGACATCCACTGCCTTAGTCAGTGCACAGAGCACATGGTGCTTAAGAATAAAGTTGGGAATTTATGAAGCATAATGTCTTGTCTTTTGACTTGATTGTCTTAATGCACACTACAGCATGTGCAATTATTCTTGTGGTAACAGCATTTAGAGACACTATCAGAGGCTGGAAGTAAAGGTAGGGTATGTGGTAGACATTAATGTAGCAAAAGATATCCCTTGCCCCAAAAACTTTGCAAGCTAGAGAAACAGAAGAGCTGTGGGTTAGAAAAGCAATAGAAATCACTGTGCCCAAGGTCCTGTCCAGTGTATTGGCCACACGAGGAATTCATGCAGCTCTGGCAATAACTCCTGTAGCTCAAAAGTCAATTTCTGGACAGAGTGTGGTTATGCTGGAGAGTTTTTGTTTCAGCTACCTTTGCCCTGGAGTGCTGGGTTATTTTTTGCAGGAAGAAAGCAAGAAGAGCAATTCCAACTGGTGACAATGCCTTGGAGTTAGGTCTGTGATGGATGTCACATATTGTCACAGTATAGAACAGCCCCCTGAAATTAAGAAGATACAACAGATCTGAATCTTACTGCTTCTTTACCAGTGAGGCACACAGAATGTTACTGTGGCACACCTGAAACTTATTTATTTATACATTATCAACAACAATTTCAACTATAGCCTAGGCCTCTCCTTTGACAAGGGAAGTGGCAACATCTTTTTAACTAGGGTTTTTTACAGATCATAGCACAGTCTGTTTGCCAGAGATACCAGTGATTTAACATCAAGTTTTACAGCTTTTGCCATAGGGCAGTCCTTTGTCTAATGGACTCTTAGAACAATTTAGTTGTTCCCTTGATGGATTTACATTTGAGCATTTAACACACAGATACAAATCAACCATGGGATGAAATTATACCTGCATATATAGACGAGGCCATTCCTATATGGACATGTTAAAGGAAGGAACTTCACGAAACTCCTTTATTACTACAACTGAGTCACCCAGAAAGAGGACTGCACTAAACTTTGCTCATGCGAGTGGCAGGCTTCACTCATGACACTCACACATGGCACCAACAGAGTGCACCTCACCAGAGTAGACCATCTTTAGACTGTTCCCTCCACATGTATTCATGTGTAGCAGCAAGTGACATTTTGAAAGCAACACAAAAACATCCTCTTCCCAGATTCCCTAGTCTATTCTTGCAGCTAACTCCAGCAAGCAGAATGGCTGGGGTAGCAATTCATTTCAGACTTAAAGCCAAGAATCTGTTCTTGTATGTCTTTGGCTTGTCATACTGGAGCTCTGAATGTTGACAACTCACATGGGTGCAGCCTGGAGCTGCATCCCACATATTCTGATCCTCTTTCAAACTCTTAATACAATAGGGTCTCAAATACATTGTGAGCAGAAGAAAACAACCCCCCACGTTCTATTTTGGTATGTTGAGCCTAAAGTCTATTGGCTGGGAGCTGTCATCAGACATGACCATATGTTACTCAATGGTATTACAAGTAAATCCTAATTGAGTGCAAATTATGAAGATTAAAGTCACCTCAGATTTAGCTGTATTATGTTGAGGCAAATGTATTTCAAAGTCCTGTTTAAAATGCTGCAATACTCAGCACAGAAATTAACAGGCTGTCATTACCTTGGATTTTATGAGCTGTTCTAAATGTCTGGAGTTCCTTGTTTGGAGCCCTTAGTCATAGAATGTAAGAACAGTCCTTTGCAGATCAGACTGAAAAACACCAAAGACAATGTATTGTCAACAACTTTTGAAAAAATGTTAAATATTGATACAACTAAGTAAGTCACTGCAGAATCTCCTGGTACAAACTTTTCATAAATAATGGTAAAAGGCTGGATGACTGCTTTTCTAATTGTGGTTAAAATCAAAGTTTTGCATTTAAGCAATCCACGGTCAGATTAAGCCAGGACCAGTTTATAACAGACAATGCCTTACCTTTTGGAAACAATTAACTGCCAGAAAGATCTTCCCTGATGATTGAAGTTTATTACTGTTTCATAAGAGGGCTGTAAAGTAGTAAGGAGCTGAACTTCATCTATTGGTGCGCTTCGGATGATGCACTCCATTTTAATGAGATTAAAGGTTTAATGCAGATAAAAGATTTTTATCTGTTCAGTGCACCTGGATTCAACACAGGGATTTCAGTGTGATTCACAAACAGAGAGTCATCGGAGAGCTACATTCATCTTAATCAATAAGAGCTTCTGATTTCTTTCCTTCTTTTCTATTCCGTACAAAACCAAAATGATCAGGACACATTTCTTCCTGTTTTCAGCAGTGATCATGTGCGGCATAACTGCTGAGGAAATCTTTCAGCCAACTCTAGTGCTGGACATGGCTAAAGTCCTTCTGGATAACTACTGCTATCCTGAAAACCTAGTGGGAATGCAAGAAGCCATTGAACAAGCAATCAAGAGCGGGGAGATCCTGGACATCTCAGATCCAAAAATGCTGGCCAGTGTCTTGACAGCTGGAGTGCAGGGTGCTCTGAATGACCCAAGACTGGTGATTTCCTATGAGCCATCACCGCATGCACCTCCCAAACAAGAAGCTGAGACTTCCCCCACTCGTGAACAACTCCTGAGTCTTATTGAGCATGTGGTCAGGTATGACAAGCTGGAGGGCAATGTTGGCTACCTGAGGATTGATTATATCATAGGACAGGAAGTTGTGCAGAAAGTTGGAGCTTTTCTGGTGGACAAGGTTTGGAAGACGCTGATAGAGACATCTGCCCTGGTGATAGATCTTCGTCACAGCACTGGGGGACAGATTTCTGGCCTCCCCTTTATCATCTCCTACTTGCATGAAGCAGACAAGATGCTGCATGTTGAGACTGTATACAATCGGCCCTCCAATACCACCACAGAGATATGGACATTGCCAAAGGTGCTGGGAGAGAGGTACAGCAAAGACAAGGATGTCATTGTTTTGATCAGCCGCCACACCACAGGAGTGGCTGAAGATGTGGCTTACATCCTCAAGCACATGAACAGAGCTATCACTGTCGGGGAGAAGACAGCTGGGGGCTCACTGGACATCCAGAAGCTGCGTATTGGCCCCTCCAACTTCTATATGATGGTTCCTGTGTCACGATCTGTGAGCCCCTTGAGTGGGGGTGGACAGAGCTGGGAGGTGAGTGGGGTGATGCCATGTGTGGCTACTGAGGCAGAGCAAGCCTTGCAGAAATCCCTGGACATTCTGGCAGTGCGCAGGGCAGTGCCTGGCACCTTAAGCCACCTCATAAACATATTAAAGGACTACTACAGCTTAGTGGAGCGGGTACCAGCACTGCTGCGACACCTCATCACCTCTGACTTCTCTTCTGTGCAGTCAGCAGAGGACCTGGCCTCCAAGCTCAACACTGAGATGCAGACCTTATCTGAAGACCCCCGCCTGTTGGTCCGAGTCATGATGCCAGGCGAAGCTGCTGCCCCCCCTGCTGACAAGCCAATTGCAGTGGCAGCCAACTTACCTGACAATGAGCAACTGCTGCATGACTTGGTGGATACTGTCTTCAAGGTGTCAGTGCTGCCAGGCAACGTTGGCTACATGCGCTTTGATGAGTTTGCAGATGCCTCTGTGCTTGCTAAGCTGGGACCTTACATCGTCCACAAAGTGTGGGAGCCCCTCCAAAATACAGATAACTTAATCATGGACCTACGTTACAACCCTGGGGGCGCTTCCTCCTCTGCTGTGCCTGTGCTACTCTCCTATTTCCAAGATCCTGCTGCTGGCCCTGTCCATCTCTTCACAACCTATGACAGGCGCACCAACCACACCCAGGAGCACAACAGCCAGGTAGAACTTCTGGGCCAGCCCTATGGAGCTCAGCGTGGCATCTACCTGCTCACCAGCCACCACACTGCTACAGCTGCTGAGGAGTTTGCTTACCTCATGCAGTCCCTGGGCCGTGCCACACTGATTGGTGAGATCACAGCAGGAAGCCTCTCACACACCCGTACCTTCCCTCTGCTGCAGCCTGGGCAGGGAATAACCCGTGGCCTAACTATCACAGTTCCTGTTATCACTTTCATAGACAACCATGGGGAAAGCTGGATGGGCGGAGGAGTTGTGCCTGATGCCATAGTATTGGCTGAGGATGCACTGGAGAAGGCTGAAGAGGTGCTAGCTTTTCACAAGAACATGGGAGTACTTTTGGAGGGTACTGGGCAACTCCTAGAGGCTCACTATGCCATCCCAGAAGTGGCTAGTAAGGCCAGTGCTATGCTCAGCACCAAACGGGCCCAAGGAGGTTATCGATCAGCTGTAGACTTTGAGACATTGGCTTCCCAGCTTACCAGTGACTTGCAGGAGGCCTCAGGGGACCATCGCCTTCATGTCTTCCACAGCCATGTGGAGCCAACACCAGAAGAACAGCTTCCCAACATGATTCCCAGCCCTGAGGAGCTGAGCTACATCATTGAGGCGCTCTTCAAAATTGAGGTATTGCCAGGCAACCTGGGCTACCTTCGCTTTGACATGATGGCTGAGGCAGAAACAGTGAAGGCCATTGGACCCCAGCTGATACAGATGGTATGGAACAAGCTAGTGGACACGGATGCCATGATTATTGACATGAGGTACAACACAGGTGGCTACTCCACTGCCATCCCAATCCTTTGTTCCTACTTCTTTGAGCCTGAGCCTCGGCAACACCTCTACACTGTCTTCGATCGTAGTACCTCCCGCAGCACAGAGGTGTGGACTCTCCCCCAAGTTGCTGGCAAGAGATATGGCTCCCTCAAGGACATATACATCCTAACAAGCCATATGAGTGGCTCAGCAGCTGAAGCTTTCACTCGCTCTATGAAGGATCTACACAGGGCCACAGTTATTGGTGAGCCCACAGTAGGTGGTTCCCTCTCAGTGGGCATTTATCGTGTTGGTAACAGTTCCCTATATGCCTCCATCCCCAGCCAAGTGGTGCTCAGCCCAGTCACTGGCAAAGTATGGAGTGTGTCTGGGGTGGAGCCACACATCACCATCCAGGCCAGTGAAGCCATGGCTGTAGCTCAGCACATTGCCAACCTGCGTGCCCAGGTACCACAGACACTGCAAACTGTAGGCAAGCTTGTGGCAGATAATTATGCCTTTCTGGACATTGGGACTGTTATAGCATCCAACCTCACCAAGAACATCAACAAAGACAGTTATAAAAGGATTAATACAGAAGAGGAACTGGCCAGGAAGGTGACTGTGGACTTGCAAGCTCTTTCTGACGATGAGCACCTGAAATTACTTTACATCCCTGAACATGCCAAGGACAGCATCCCAGGAATCATGCCAAAACAGGTACAGTAGTCTTGTAACCAGCTATACTGATACCAGCACTGAGTCAGATATCTTATTTTGTTTCTAGCCCATATGATAATCCCACCAGGATTTGCCTGTACCCAGAAGAGAAGCCAGTGCCTGAGTGGGTTTTGGAGGCAGAGGGTAGTAGCTTGTGGTAATAGATGGTAGTTCTGGATGCATGCAATTTGGGAACAACCTTCAGGCTGTGAATCTCTTTCAGTTGCCATCTCGCACAAGCAAACATGCAGGGCTTCACGATGAGAGGGAAGATACCTCATTGTCTCTGTGATCCCCTCTCATTCAGTGCTATAGCTTTTCAAGCATAATAAATTAATGCAGAAACCCACTGGTTACAAACAGAGTTTGTAATTTAAGAAAAATTTGGTTGGACCAGAGTAAATGCATACACCCACAAAACATGCAGCCACATAATCTTTAATTTTTCTATCTAATATTGCTGTACCTGACTTCTATTACACCAGAACAACAAGCAACTCCTTTACTAGTGACAGTGGAAAGTTGGTCTGATTGTATCTCGTGCTCAGAACCAGACAGTTTCCCAGTGGCCTAGAAATACTTTGGAAGAAGTATCTGGGTGGAAGTTAGGTGACCCCAGGGAGAAACTGATTTTTAATAATCTACTTTTGCCCTTGCTGTGTGGTTTGCATAACAGTCTGTGCTTTGTTCTGAGCCTGGGTATTTATACACTGGTCTGCCTTGGCAATCTTTCTTGTTCATTGTTGTTTTGGAGGGAGCTCCCAGGAGCACTTGTTAAAATTCCATCTTCAAATTAAAGGGAGGGTTAGGATAACTTGATCCCTTGCTTGGATGGAGTTAACTCCTTTCTGGCTACTGCTCTAGCATGGCTCTCAGAGACGTCTTTTCTCCAGGGACTCATAAAATTACTTTTTGAAGAGAATGTATTTGCCTTTGCAATGAACCAGAGTATACCAAGTGTCAGGTAACTATTAAATGTTTCCTGGGGGAGGAAATCTGTGGGTTTCCACTCTCTGAAGTTTTTGGCATGCATGATTTAAAGTGGGCATGACCTTTGTGGTATTATCTCCAACACTAAAGTCAAGGACAAAGTCTAAGCATTGCTGGGGAGGACATTTTTTTCAAGTTTGTTAACCAAGAGATGGTGGTCCCATTCTTGCCTCTAAGCTTAAATTGAAATAATTAATTAAAGGATTTTTCTATTCCATCACCCTCTTTCCCTCCTACTTTTGTTGGGTGTAGAAAACTTCACTCTAAAGATGTTTTTGACAAAGCTCCTTGCTAAATTATTAGCAATATCTTAGTAGTGATACATCACAATTTCTCCCCATTTTACAAAGTGGGCCCATCTTGCAAATTAGTCAGTTTTCACTGAAGGCTGGTAGTGGACATTGTTGGCTATTTTTAATTGTTTAAACCTTACTTACTTTATTCAGACCTTGAATGTTCAGAACAGGATGTACAGGACAAATACCTTATTTGTCACATGACATGAAATTCTGATCCTGATAGAGCTAGTGAGGAAATGCCATTATACTATGTAATGCCTCTATTTACCTCAGTTCTTTGTCAAGTGAAATGATTGGAAGAGGTCAAGGATATATCCATAAGAAGCAAATCACATCAGTGTGAATGAAAATCAGGACAAACGGGAGCTTTCTTTAAGGAGAGATAAAGTATAAATAGCAGAGGAAAAGCATGGGTCTCTTATGAGGCTAAAATAGTTCCCAAAGGCGTATGCATTCCCTCATAGTACTTGAGGAAATTGGGAGGCAGAGAAATGAGGGCAAGTGAACGAAGACACATTGAAGTAATGGCTTTTCCTTGTTATAGAGGTAAAAGAAAATTCACCTATTCCACAGAGCACTGGGCAGCAAAAGTACCTTCATTTCCTGCCTTGCTTTTGCAGGGCCAAGAGGGATGCTTTCTGTAGAACATTTCAGGAATACCCGGTATGAATACCCCGGAGAGCAAATGCCTTAAGATTGCAGTGAAGCTTACATGATGGCACTAACTGCATTTGTAAATATTTTTTTGACAGTCCTATACATGGACAGAGTAGCTCTTTTAATCAGTATCGCATTTATTCCTCAAAAACCTAAGAGCTAGTTTTTCTTTTGTGCTACCTACCTTCCAAGCCACCATTTCCCTTGACAGTAGGATTTTCTTGATAACGACCTTGACAGTGAAGCAGATCCAACACAATTAAATGAAAGTGATGATGAATAACTGCAGGAAGGATGGGATGGGACACAGGAGACAGACAAGTGAAATGCATGTAGACCTTTGCATCTGCTACACTAGAATAGCTGCTGAAGCATAATATAGGGTAGTGAATATGTCTCCTCTATGACAGCAGCAAGGTCAATGCTAGCCGGAGTTGTCTGCTGCATAAATGCCACTTTCCAAAGTCAGACTTCCCAGAGGCAAGTATTGTACGTATTGTTTGTGATTCAAAAAATAGCATTTTGCTTATAAGGCAGAGCTCTGTAAACTTGCTGATATCCAGTTCAAGAACCCCTGCTTCTTATTCTTCTGTTTGCCTCTCTCTCCCTCCAGTCATACCTTCTCTTCCATACTGGAATATTTGTGTTCATGAATATCTGCGTATTGTAGAATACCTATGGAAGAACTGCTGCCTGATTTTGGCAAATGTGTTAGGTCAATTTTAAGTGACAAGAGTCTCCCTGAGTTACTCTCTTGGCCCCTTGATAACGCTCAAATACTTTTAATGCAGTCTTCACACCTAAGAGAATTTTTGTGTTAATATTTTAGATAAACAGCTGAAAATGATGATCAGAGTAAAAGACAAAAAAGAATTCATTATAAAGATAAATTGTTCCTGCATTTGAAGTCCTCCTTTTCCCAGATAAATAATAAGTATCTTTAGCAGAGTATTATACTTGCTGAAGGAGGCAATAGGTACAGATGTTTCACCAGAAAGGAGTATAGATTGCTGATGTCCCTTCATAAATGAGGGAAATCAAAATGCTCAGCCTCAAAGTGTCAAGATAGATAATCAAATTGCTACCTTTATTGCCAACAGGTGGAAAAAAAATTGTTGTAGGCTCACATGATGATGATTTATATCAGTGTAACCACAGTAAAGTCACTGGAAGTGTACAAGCTTATGCAAGCCAAAAAAATGTCTCATGTTTAACTCTCATTGACTCTTCACCTTTTGCAACTTATGCTTGCTTCTTGTATTTGGTGCAGAAAAGAATATGACACTTTGTTAATCACTTTTGTTCTTTTTCTTGCACCTTTCATCTTCTGATCTTAATACTCAAGCTCAATACAGCTATGTTTGCAGTTACAATCCCACCAAAGAGATCCGTTTGTGCTCATTTTTTCCGTTGTCATTAATGTTACACTAAATTTGGCCACTAGTTTTAAGGAATTTCAATGGGTTTTGCATGAAAATCAAAATTGAGCTGTGAATCATGTTTTCAAATTTTGCTTTTAAATGTAATCTTCCAGGGCATTAACTAGAAAATAACTTCTCACTGGCTTGCAATGAGTATGTTACAAGCTGCGTGTTGCCTGAGCAGGCTTACACACCGCTGTGCAGTGCTGCCCTGTGCAGGGTGAAAGTGCAGCTTCTCACTCTGCCCTGCACTCCCTTAATGGGGACTGAGAGCCTTAAAATAACCTCTTTTAATCCTTTCCAGAGCACAGTCCCAGAGGATTTCAGCTTTTGCTTCTGGTAACGCCCCCATCCTAGCTGTCTTGGCGCAATGGAGGGCAGGATTAGGATTCAAAGCTACAATTCTGGAAGCACTGGAGAAATTACCTGTGAAAATCAGGATGAGGTTAAATAAGAACACATGCAGGGTTCTTACACAGTTTCTAGGGTGATAGTACTTGACTGCATAACTCTGGGAGAAAAAAAACCTTGTTTAGGAGGTGTCCTGTAAAAAAGTATATGGGTTCTTCAGAGTTCATAGGCTCAACACAAGTTAGTAGAGTCAAGTCATTGCAGTAAAAAATAATAATCATCAAACCAGAATGGATAAGGAGGAATATAATCAATACGACATGCGAAATATTCTGTTACATTTGGCTCTAAAGAAAATTCAGCTAGGCTATACTATGTGCAGTCTTGGGCAATGCTTTTCTGCAAAGATGAGTTTCAAGTAGGGAGACAGCAGAAAAGAGGAACAGGAGTAAAGAGAAGACTGAGTAAGAGTCATCTTGAAAAAGTTTAAAAGATTTGAGTTGTTTATTCCAGAGAGAAGAAAACTGAGAGGAGACATGAAAACAGTCTTCAGATACATAAGAGGCTGTTTCAGATATGAAGAGAATAAGCTGTTCCCTTGTCCATGGTAAATAGGCCAAGATGTAATGCATTTAAACTGTAGAAAGTAGTGAACTTAGACTGTTTACACTAGATGTTAAAAACATCTTTGTAATAGTAAGGCCAGTGACGTACTAGACTGGATTGCCTGGAAATCACCCAGTAATATGGGTGTTTTTAAGACCAAACGGGTGTCGGCTGTCAGGGATATAGCTGATCCTGCTCAGTCCTTGAGCTGGGGGATCTACTAGGATGGACGGTTCCATTCCAGCCTGTGAGGGTACACAAGGAACCCAAATGTTATTCTAAGAAAGAAAGGTGCAACCCTGCCACCCAGCCCCAAGATCTCATGGCTCATAAACCAATCTCAGGATTTGCAATAGCACAAGGGTGTTGACTGATAATATTTTAACAGCTGGAAGTTGACAGCACTAGCAACCTTAATGGAAATCACAGTTATGTTACAATGGTCAGCACAAAAATAGCTATGAAAATACAGTTTCCATCTAAACAGACAAAACAACTTAGGGGAAAGGTGAAAGCGGAGAAAAGAGGGAAGAAAGGCACAGCTGAAAATGTAGTTTTCCCATGGTTGGAGTATGTGTCAGCAGCAGAACCAGGGATGAAACTCCATGCATGAGTCCCAGGGCAGCATGCTAGGTCCTATTTTGTGTCACATTCACTTGTTCCAGTTATGCCACTCAGTTGTGGAAGGAGCCTGCAGAATGAGGCTGGAGACCCTATATAGTTAATGAAAAACCATCTTGCTTGGCTTAAGTGGTGTTAGCTTGGAGGTCCTTTAGTCTAGCCACATTGCTTATAGTGTTCTTACTGAGGCACCTGAGGGTTTATATTTAACATCAAGTCATTTGTATGTAAACATTGCCTGACTGAGCAGCAGGATCTTACTTTCAGCTGCATCCTGTCCCAGCTTGTCCTTGGCCTGCAAACACAGCCCTGCCTTCCAAAGGAGAGCGCACTGTTGCTCTCTGAAGCGAGACTCGCCTCCCAAGGTACCAGCAGCAAATGGCCCATGTGCCAATGTCATGAACCTGCAGTTTTCCAGGACAGTAACTCTACTGTCAGTCCCAGCCTCTTCCCCTCTTTTGCTTAGGAGGCCTTCCCCACCCCCCCGCCAATTACATTCTGAGTGCTTTTCATCTGACTTCTGGTCTTAGAATCTCTAGAATAGATACATTTTCATACCTTTTCCTGCAGCTATAAAAATGAAGAAGACTTTGAGATCGTTGCATCCATTTTGTCCCATGAGACCTGAGGCTTTAAGAGCAGCCTGCCCACCTTGAAATCTGTAATGAATTTCCAAGAGTTAGCAACACTGCTAGCAAGTACTGAAGTCCTCAGTGAACAAAGATGTGATGCAGTACAGTAAAAGAACAAGTATTAAAAAAATTTACCAGTCATAGACAGAGAGGTTATTCTTAATGTACATACTTATGGGTATGCATCTAGTGATTATTGTTGGAGAGCTAAGAAATCTATGTGTTCAGTTAAACTATCATTAGTAAGTGGCTGAGAGTAACACATCAACTTGATGTGATGCTTTTTTTCTCCTGGGGGGACCAGCACTTCTGAACTAGATATAAGCTCTGTCAGAACAATGCAATGCATGCTGGATATATTCTTCAAAACTGTGATTTGTTAATCAAAGTACAGGGGGCAGATCAAGTAGCATTGCTGTCACTGGGAAGTGGATTGGAAATGACAAACTTAGGACTGCTGGACTGATATGTTTACAGTCCAGATACACTGGTTATTTTCACAAGGTACAGTGAGAAAGAAGGATACAGAAAAGGACTCGGTAGAGTTTGCTTTTTACAATCAGATCAACAATGACTGGCCAATGGGACTTTTAAGTTAATGTTTGAAATTTTGGCAATATGGACATACAGAATGCACTGAATGATCAAGAATCCCAGGGCAGCCAGAAGTGTGATATAGTGGGTAATTTTCCCCCAGGTAAAGGTAAAGTGCTTGAGCTGTGTCAAATACGGCTGCATTCACACAGCTTGGAAACCCTCCTTCTGCTGTGGCAGACCTGCTTTTGGCAGGAGTGCAACCCCAGGCCAGAGCACTACATGTAGGGCAGGAGATTGCCTGACTCCTCTACCATTGCAGAAAGCCCAAATGCCTCTCAAATTCTGCGGCATATTGCAGGCTGGGAGATCACCTTTTAGCACATGGCTCACTGCTGACTCCTTGTTCTTTCGGGTGTAAAACTATGGATTGTCTTGGTCTGAGCTATGGCAGAGGGCAACTGATTAAAAAGCAAGTATAAAATCATTTTCCCAGCAACCCTGAGAAAAAAAAAAAACAAATTGCTGAAGGTCATGTAAGTCATACATATCCCAAAGCTTTATCTCCTTAAGCTGAAGGAGAGCCTTCCATTTTCAGACGCATGCACGCAAAACATAAGTTTGACAATAGGAGCAGGCTATGTCTCCAATGCATGTAGGGGTTACTAGAATAACTTTATTAGTTGGCTACACACTGCTATTAAAAAAAAAACTCTGCTGTTTAATAACATAAGCTAAACAAAATGAAATTAATCACAGCCTAACACGTGAGACTCCAGGCACATGGCCACCATATAGGAGATTTAACACGCCTACCTCATGAGTATCCCAGCACATGCCCAACACATCAGGTTCCTCACTGTCACAGGGACTGGCTTATTGAGAGGGGCTGGGGCCAGCCTCAACTGTAGCCAGCAGCTGTTTGTCAGCTGAGGCGAATCAAGAGATTATAAAAGCCCGGCGTGTGCTATTTAGGAAGAACTACAAAAGAAAACAAGTGGGCTTGGATGGCAGGTCTGGGATAGTGGCCTGAATTGCAGGCTGGGGGATGGTCCTGTAGTCTGCTCAGCCTCTTTGGTCCAAGGAAATTCCTGTATTTTTGAAAAATAAATTGAGCCCTGACAAATAGGTGCCTGATCCAGATTCTGGGCATGCCATTGGTGCACCATGTACTGGGCAAAAAGTGTAGCAGCCAATGCTAACCTATATTTAGTATGCAAAAATCTTAATATCATTCATTATGTTCTTCAAACTTGGTCACATTCCTCACGTATGTCCCACCTGGACTAAACTTGACCTACATCATTCTTTTTGAATCTTGTGCCAAGCTATGAGTGCCAGCAATTGATTTGCTTTGTTTTTCCGAACTCTTTCAGATCCCTTCCCCAGAAGTATTTGAAGATCTGATTAAATTTTCATTCCACACAAATGTATTTGAAAACAACATCGGCTATCTGAGATTTGATATGTTTGGAGACTGTGAACTTCTAACCCAGGTGTCCGACCTACTGGTAGAGCATGTTTGGAAGAAAATTGTTCACACAGATGCATTAATCATAGACATGAGGTAAACCTTTGAATGGCAAATAACCAAAACTCTTTCAGAACAGCATTTTACTTGTAACAGTGAATTAGCTTTACATGGTTTACTGTCCTGTTTACAGGCTAGCATTGCTGGGATTAAATGAGAAAAGGAAAACAGCCAAGGAAAACAATAACAGTCTGGAAGTATATCTCAAGATAAATTGTACCATCACTTGAGATGTTTAGAACTAAATAGGCAAATTTAGGGAATACGTTGCAGAACGCAATCCTGAATGTCACATCTGTTTTCTTTCTCCCCATCACTGCCATCTTCCAATAGACTTGAGATAGGACTGTGGCTTTCCTCTTTCTTGCCCCAGTTTTCTCCCAAGCTAAAAGTCGTATCAGGGCCAGGGGCAATAAAACAGTAAAGGTAAAATCACATCTGAGTCACCAAATGGTCTTATTACAGTTTTTTTCTTGGGTTGCTTTGGTATTTTTATATTTCATGTATTTCCAGCCCTTTGAGTGCACACAGGAGACCCAGTTTCTGAAGAGAACCCCAAATTATTTTACCTCTTGAAATTCTCCCTAACCCAATCTTTCGATTTTAAGGCAAGGCTGATAATTTCAATTTTGCATGGGATTAACCATAATGAATAATGTTTCTCATCTTACAAGTTTCCCTCCCTGGAACAGCTGGGCTACTCATGAACTTCATATTTTGAAAATTTCGATTTTGCATGGGATTAACCATAATGCATAATGTCTCTCACCTTAATAGTTCCCCTTCCTGGAACAGCTGTGCCACTCACGAACTTCATATTTTTAACCTTCACAGCATTGAGAAGACTACTGATAAACTAAACAGCTTCCCTAATGTCACCCACGAAGTCTGTAATGAAAATGTACTTGCCTCTAAGACTTACTTAGGCTAAAACTAGCAACTGTTTGGTCATTATTACTAACTAAAGTTTCTGCAGTTTCACTGTCTGCAAGAGAGTCCCAGGAAGAGCTCTCCAGCCTTACTCTAGCTGCCTGCTTGCCACTCGCTCCAGCCATGACGGCAGCAGTGGGAAACTGGGCTCTGCTGGCTCTAGCTGCCTTCTGGGCTGTGCAGCAGCAGCACAGCACTATCCAGGACACACTGAAGAGACTAATTTCAGTTCTAGCCAGTCATAGTGTGAATCCAGCATACAGCACCCAAATGCTGCAGAATAAAGAGGTAGCTTCGCTCTTTGGGACAGATTGTCTAATCTCCTGGATTGTCTAATCCTTTCCTGGAGGTGGAAAATAGTTATGGGCTGAACTGAACAAACCTCATTTTCTAGCAGGTTTTTGCTGGAATGTCTGTGCCAGGCACTCCTAACATCACCTACAGGGCAGCACTGTATCTATCTCAGTCTAGTGAGCAAAGTACAAACATTTCCAGTGCTTTATGTTCTCTAGGATTAGTCAAAAATGACAGACAAAAAATAATTTGGTTTTCCATCATTCATAGCAGGGGTTCTCCGATGACACTGAGGCTCTTCAGTGAATTTAATCTTCAGAGACGGATACAAAAATAAACTACAACCAAAGTTTTCAAACATGACTGTCCTAAATGAAGCAGCTACAATCTTTAGGCACAAAAAGAAATGGCCTAATCTTATAAGGTGCCAGACACCAAGTATTCTCATTGTGTGCAGCAGGAAATAGGAACACAACAGTTCTACAAACATATGTTGCTTAAATTGGGATCAACATTTATATATTAGGGTTTAGGTATTTACTCATGCTGCCTATGTCAGTAACAGCATAGGTTATCGAGAGTAGAAGAATAATAAGAATCTGATGTTTCTCTGCAGATTGAGAGTCTTTGCTGACTTTTTGAAGTTTTTTCCAGGTTGAATCAAGAAAAAAAAAATAGATCATTCAGTTTTATGTTTGCTTTTGAAGTCAGTTGTGTGCAATAACAGACCAGGACTTTTAGACAGAATTCTATTTCTCTGACAAATGTGCAAATGATGATAGGGAAGAATTAATGTAAATGTATCAAAATGTAGCCATAAGCCCTTTCAGTACTGATGTTAAGGAATGATAGTTGGAAGGGAGATTTTCAATTGTTCCCTTAATATTTTTAATTTGTGAAAAGGTACAATATTGGAGGCTCCACCAGTTCCATCTCAATCCTATGCTCATACTTCTTTGATGAAGGACACAAAATTCTCTTGGACAAAGTTTATGACAGACCCAGTGACTCAGTAAAAGAAATATGGACCCAGCCACAGCTCAAAGGTAAAATGACAATTTCTTTTTAGAGTAGCTTTTCATTTCATATGTCCCTCCTTGTGTATTTTGAAATGAGCCATTAGACACCATAGCTCATTTGGTGAAAACACCTGCCACGATAAACGCAATCTGTGCAGAGAATGTAAAAAAAACCCAAACAAGTACGTTTCAGCCATGTCCTTCAATGCTTTCTGTGAATAACAATTTATTGCTCCCAGGAATGGCATATGTTTGACACGGAGGTTTGTAAACTGGTCCCCAAAAGGTTACCTGAATACTGTGTACAGAGGTTGAGACTTGTTGCTTTTAAAAGTTGCCAAAATTAAAAATAAATCCTGTGCTGCCTAGACCTGTAGTAATATCTTTTCCAATACTCACACATAGTTTTATACATAGCTTTTCACTTCCTACCTGTGTAATCCACTATTTCAGTAGATGAAAACACCCTCAATAGCCCAGTTTGTCCAGAGAATGCAAGAGAGAAAGAAAACCACTAATTTTTGCAAATCTGAGTGAGTTTGGATCATTTGCCCCCCCCCCCCCCCACACACACACACCCTACCCTGCTGTTTGAGGAAGTCGAAAGGATGCTGCAACATGCAGAAACAGAGCTGTTCAGTGCTCATAAAGGGCAGTCAGAGTGCTAAGAAGCCTTAAACATTGGTTTTAATTCTTTTCCCCTTTAAAGCTAAGACAGTACCAAAAAAGGCATCACAATGGTGTCTGCAATTATTGGCCTGGAGCATGCTGAAATGGTTAAACTTTGTCACAGGCTGCAGGGTCCATCTATCTTCCCAGGCAGTCAGAGGTGGGCTGTGCTAAGGGATATGATTACTATGGACACATTCCAGTTCCCATCAAAGAGAACAGGCAGAGTCATATTAACTTCAAAGGAGCTGGATCTGGTCCTGTATTATATATAACTACTGTGAAAAGGGTCTTCTAATGGATATTATGTCTATAGTGAAATAAGAAGAGCAAAGATGGTGTGAAAATTAATTACCATGCTATTGGCCCCTCTCTCATAGTTTAGTATGAGAGTTATATGTCGTACTGTAACTTACTTAAAGAATGACATTTTTAGAGCAGTTTAGAGTAGTTTTCAAGTTATCAGGTCCCAGTTATGACACACTGGTCACTTTTTCAAAGCTCTCAAAAAGTATCTAGCATGTTCAAATATATTGAAAATAAGGTGCAAAAAAGCTCCTACTCCTGTCAGCTGGTTTATGTAAGAAAATGAGATAACTTGGCTCAGATCCTAATAATAAAGGGGTATTTGTTGAAGGGCTTGCAACAAAGGCCATGCAACATCTTTCATTTATAGACTATAAAAAGCCTGTGGGAAACCACTATGATTGTAATTTCATAAAACGCCACCTGCATAGTTTGCAGGCCAACCTCTGTGACAGCCATGTTCCTAGAGCAGGGATGAGAGTGAAACTGAAGATGCTGCTGGCTGAGCTTTGAGTGTCCCTGCTGGAGCAGTGGAAAATATCACTTTCCTCACCTGCCTATCCCACTCCTCTGATGGGATCTAGAGCTCCTGTAAAGGTCAAAGCCACAGAAGAACCAGCAGTCGTAACCATGAGCTGGCCTCCCAGCTGGAGCTCAGGACCAGAAACTGATGGCACAAGAGCACCACATAGAATGACAGTGTAAAAAGTGCTTTAATACCATCATAGGTACAAAGTGAATTTCGAAACTTCTTTGGTTAATAGCAGGTAGGGAATGAAGTGTGTTGTATCATGGCTTCTCTTGCTCAGTTATGCAAATAAATCTCTGAAAATGGATGCATTTTCTGATGCTTTTTGTCCTTTCCGGCAGGGGACAGGTATGGCTCTCAGAAGGGGCTAATAATCCTCACCAGTGCTGTGACGGCTGGGGCTGCCGAAGAGTTTGTATACATAATGAAGAGACTGGGCAGAGCTCTCATCATTGGGGAACAGACCAGTGGTGGCTGCCATTCCCCACAGACACACCAAGTAGATGATACCAACTTCTACATCATCATCCCCACCTCCAGATCAGTCACCTCTGCAGAGAGCACATCTTGGGAAGGGAAAGGGGTCCCTCCTCACATGGAAACACCAGCTGACACAGCACTTCTCAAAGCAAAGGAGATGCTCAGTGCTCACCTGCACAGCTCTAGATAGCCTAGTGGGGGAACGTGCCCCTGGAAAAAAAGGTAGGCTGTAATTTTCAAAGGAGCCCAAGGGACTTACACTCTCAGGAGCTGAACCAATAATGGGTTTGGGAACCCAGAGTAGGATTTAGCCATAATTTAGGTAATGAATGCAAAATTGAGACCCTAAAAATCTCACAGCATGTCTATGTGTATATGCGTATGTGCATATGTGCATGTGAGGGGGTGGGCAGGCTACAAGTGCTCCTTTTGTTACCTCTCTAGCTCAGTAAACGATGGGTTGTTCACTGCACAAGAGCCCAGTTCCAACAGGAGAAGCTGCAAGGCCCTTCTGCTACCCAGAATAATTTGCAAGCATGAGCAATGGTGCTGATCTGGGCAGCAGAAGTGGATTTGAGTTCCTATCAGCTGAGGGACGCTTCACAATGGAGTCTCATTTTTTGTGTGAGTTTTCTAGTAACCAAGTTCTAAGGGAAAGAAAGCTACCTCCCCAAATGTAAACCCTAGAAAGGAGTAAGAACTTCATTTCAATCTCTATGGTCAGTGGTTGGTTCCTTGTACACAGCTCAAAGTGACTCCCTTTTCAACATGCTGACTTTTTTAGCCTTTTCTCTGGAACCCAACTCTTTCTGGGCATGACTGAGGTACTTGGATAATTCACTGGGGTTTCTGGATTCCTCTCCTGCAATCAAATGTAAATGTTAGTTGTTGCAGTGTCTGTTTTTTAAGATTTAGCTCCAAATCACAGAGATTTCCTTCGGTCCCATAGAAAATCCCACCTGTCAGTATTGAAGCCATGTGAACCACCTCAAAGCATTTATGCAAAGATAGAAAAGGCACGCCTGCTCCTTTGGAAATTGTATACATTCCTATTTATACATATTAAAGGAGAATTAACAGTAGTTGGGAGAGTCTGTTTTCCAAAATGCAAGAGCTAAATTAACTCTCTTCAATATTTCATCATTTACATGTACCAAAAATAACCATTCCTGGTCTGTCAGGGTTGCCCAGATTCCTGGTATTTCTTAGGTGCATGGCAGCTTCTCTCCTAGTATCTGGCAGAGGGATGGGGAATGAGCAGGAGAAAGGCAGTGCATTGACTCTTTCACCCAATGCTCAGATCAAGAAAGTCAGGGAAAAGAATCATAGGTTTTTACTTAAGGCTAAAAACAGATTTCTGTCTGCCCTGCCCGAAAGACAAGAGGAAAGCAGGGAGGCATCCTTCACACCCTGCTAACAAGCTTCTTATTAAGTAATAGTGTATTCCAAGGCAACTAACAGAGTTGTTGACATGAGCTTAATCAATGCACAACATTCCTTGTCTTTCTTGCAATTCTTATCTAATCATCTGTCTTTGTAATGATTTAGAAATACGTATAACTCAAATCTATATCTCAACATTTCTCATTGCTACAAAATGCCAGCTGTAAGGCAATTAAGTTAGGAAAATGATCCCCCCAGATTTAGTCAGTTAGAGTCTATAGTAGCTATACATTGCCATTTCCTTGCTCAGTTGTAAGTTACTGCTGTTGGGTTTTTTTATAAATTGTGTTTAAATATCTGACTGCAAGGAATCTGTTTCAGTATTTACAAGGAAATAATTTTAACAACCAAATAGACTTTCCATCTTTTTTACTACTTGTTTGTCTTACCAACTACACTCAGTGTGATCCCTAACCTGGACTCTTTTGAGTCGTTTTCGTATTCTGAATTTTATGCACCAGCTAGTTGTTGAACTTCTCAGTGCTGTGGAAAATATTTAAATGAATTAAAACTCCTACAGGATTTTGTGTAAAGTGATATATGTATGAAGAATATTAAAGATACTTAATATGGAAGAGACTGGAGTAGTCAATGAATGAGTAAACAACACTAATGTATTTCTTCTCATGTCTTTCAAGCCTCTTTAATATCTAAATGATCCAGATATACTGCTTTGTTTTCCTAAACACAATCAGTTGTGCTGTCATGTACAAATAATAGTTGTTAAACCCAACATTTAAAAACTTTAGCCATCCATTCAAGGACAAAAAGCTACACCCTACAGGCACAAATAGCAAATAATTTCTTCCTGTAGTAATATGGTAAGTACTTACAAATAATAAATATGTCTAGAAATTGGAATCCAGTTGGGTAAACAATGAAGATGCATTCGCTGGTTAGTCCATTTGAAATCAATAGTGCTGTTAGTTCACTAAAGTGATCAATTTCACTGGAAAATTAATGTGCAACCTTGACAAACTTTATTAATTGACAAAATATTTACTATTTCATAGGTCATCTACTGGCTAATTGGCATTGAAACTATCAGGCTTAGAAAATGATTTTTATCCTGTCTTCACAAACTGCTATGTCATATTTATTCCCATCGTATTGAGCTTAGAACCTGGACAAGGTGTAGTGTAAATTGTGTTAGATGATTGTACTTTTTGCTCAAGGTAGGGTCACAGGAAATATCTTGTTTTAAGACACTAAAAAGACTGGCTTTCTCATCTCATAGCAGAGAGATAACAAGCAGGATTGATGAACTATACCCTATTCTGTCTCACTTTAATACAGTGAAGTTGAAAGGGTGCAAATTCAGAACTGACAAAAAAGGAAATATCTGCTGTCCTGGTTTGAGGTAGACCCTGCAGGACTCACTGAGGCAAGTGGCACTGAACCTAGTAAGACTGTACTGTTTCGAGGTACCAAACACTTCTAAAACATTTGGAATTTTGACAGGTAACAGAACTTTCCCTGAAACCTAAATCTACGCTTTCACAATTAAAACTCATCTCTATCATCTATACGGTCAAGAAGACTCTTCCCCCCCCGCTCCCCCCCAAGTTACTTTCTGCATGGATCTTCCAGCTTATTCTGCAGTGTCAAGGATGACATAGATCCTGAGCTGTATGTCCCACTTTGTATGTACAACCCCCAGGTTTGGCTCCATCTGGCATTGTTGATGTTTCTAGTGACCCCTGAAACTGTCAGCTCAAATAACCAGAGCCTCTTACGAAAACCTAACCAAACCATGGCCACAGCACAGTGTAATCAACTGACCTCACAAAACTACGGACAGTAATTGCATAGAAAATTACACTGCATTGGAAGGTTTGTACATCACAAAATTACAACTGAAAATCAGTTATGGAAAATCCATGGTTTGTGGTTTAAATGAGAAAGTTAGACAGAAGTTTTCTTAGGGAGCGGCAAGCAATTTTGGAAGTGCCCTTCCACAACACAACATGCTGAAACTGCCACCCTTCTCTCTTCTGGTTCCAGAGCTGACATGGACATTCAACAGTTTATGGTACCATTTCCTTACCTAGAATGACTTCCTAAAGGTTCATTCTAATCATGTTCCTTTTAAAGGCAACAGGTAAGGAGTTGGTGTATCAGGACTCCTAGCAGCATGATCTTTTTCCTTTTAGCATTCCCAGAACTCTGACCAAGAAATGGCAGCCAGATTATTCTGTGTTGTTTTTCTTTTTTTCTACAAAGTGATGCATTCTAGCTCTCTGGAGAGTGCTTCTAATGCAGTCCGTCCTGATCATACCACAAAAGCTGTCCTAGTGCAGTGATTTTCAAACCTTGGTCTGTAGACCAATGACAGCTCACAAGCTGCATCAATTAGTGAAAAATTACCCCAAAAAAGCAAGTAAATACATACTCTTCAAAAACCTATCTGGGTGCAGTTTTGATGGAGGAACACATCTTCATTAGAAAAAGTTCAGGGGGTCAATGAGTGAAAAAATATCCTAATCTGGCATTGCCTACCAGTAAACTCACAATCCACTGCAGAAACACAGCTAAGTGTGACAGCACCGTGTTATGTCACTTTTCACTGATCCAGAAACACATGTGATGCGAAGCAGTGGTTTGATCAAAACGACACAAGCAGTTGCTAGCAAAGACAGGAAAAGAACCAGTCAGCTGACCTCAAGTTGTCTCCTTCTCCTGTTTTAAAAACCAAAATTGTATTTTTTTTTTCTTCCAAGCATTTCTACTTGTAGAAAAGACACAGATCCCTGCTGTAAAGTCATAGGATTGCACTGGGACTGAATGCAGTTCTTCATGAATTCCTTAAGTCCCTTCATTTCTTCATGAACCCCCTGCTCTAGTGGAGTGCCTTTCCTCCAGCAGGATTTCCTTTCATCTGCACCAATTTAAATGTTCAGACTTCTAGACACAAGGAAAAAAAGCTTCCAGCATGACTCAATTATAGGAAGTTTGTTTTTCTTTGTCTCGTTAGGCTTCCTTCTGCCTATGCAATATTTGGTTCACTCAGCTTTAATACGAATATTTTTGTTTAAAGAAATAAAATCTGCAAAAATTTTGGATAAGCCCCCTGGTTTATGTAACCCAGCTTAGATGAGACACTCGGTTAAACTTGAGACACATAAAAGGCATTCTCTCTGCCTGCATGAGGGGCTTTACATGAGAGCTCGTTTTACACATAGGGAATCAAGTTCTGGTTCTGTTGGCATCTATGCTGTTTTGCTCTGATGTTAGCACAGGTGTAGCAGGCAACAAGATGTCGTATTGTTCAGTTGTGTGTGTAAACAAGTCCAGTATAAGAAGCAATTTGTTCACTCAATTTTTATGCCAGTGACCACCTACAAAGGAGCAAGGGCGGTATCGCACACACTTGCCTGCCGTGTGATTTCCACGTTGCAAGAGGAAAATCCCCAGTCTTTACACGCTAGGACCAAACTGCACTGCCCCTGCAGCTGGAGGAGGTGAGGACAGTGCCAGAAATAGAGCTGATTAGAAACCTCTCCTCTTCCTTTTTGCATTTGGAATCAGCTCTGCCACTTGTCGTGACTGATACTATTGCCTTTCTGTGCACAGAAGGCATTTATACATTGCTTGCCATCACAGTACGTAAGTTGCTGTGGCTGCGATATGCCCACAAAGAAATGGGGTAACAGTTCTTACCTTTCCACCCTCCCCCTGCCCAAGAAAACAGCTTCATGACATAAAGGAAGGCTCTCTCTCCCTGTAGCCTTGCTGCTTGCTTAAGCCTCATACCATAAGCAGAGTGAGTAAGTTTGATTACTGGTGAGACCTCTAAGGATGTCGATCTAACGCACCATTGGAGAAGGTTTTGAGAGTCAGCAGCTTTTTATCAGCGGCTGATTTCCCACACTTTCTCAAGATCACTGAGACCAACGCAAAACCCGTGAAAACATGTAACCAGTTAGATTCGGTACTGCTTCATTCTGATCTAAATGATATGCCAGGTGTGGTGCACTAGAAAAACAGGCCCTTGGAGCAGGGTAATGTTGAAGCAATGCGCCAGCATAGTACTGGGGAGCATTACACAGCTGGTTTTGTCTTTCTGAAGCTAGGTTCCTAATCATAAAACTGTTAAGAAAACATGGCATCTGTCAGTAAGTACAGAAGAGAACATTTTGCAGCAATGGTACCAAAAAAATCTTTAGTCTTATTTATACTGGGCCAGGCTGATCTTAAAGTAATTGATGTAAATCAGGAGTAGCAACATGGAATTATTCTGGATTTGCACTGGAATAAATGAGATCACAATCTGGCCTAAACTACTAATGGGAACTATAACCCTAACCACATATGAAGGCAGTTACACCATGGAGTCCTTCATTACACTTTATGGACACTGACTTCACAGTAAACTGGCTGGCACCCAGATAAAACCAGATGGAGTGAAATTTGGCCCATTAAACCTTGCCATAAATATACTCCTTACACAGTAAATGTTATTGGACACAAAATAGAGATGGAAAGATTAGAAGGAAACCACATCATCTCCTGCTCAATGCAAGGTTGTTCCCTGTGCTCCATGTTTCAAAGCTTTTGTTCATTTTGGTTTTTAATGACTGCAGTGAAAGAGCTTCCACCACTGACCTTGGAAAGCTGTGTTACAATCCAACCAGACCTCCAGTCTCAATTTATGTCTTCTGAACTCAAAGGCATAATGTAACAGTTTAATCACTTTATGTTTGGAAAATAAAGCTGGGTGCACAGCCAGTGGTTGGCCTGTAATAAGTCAAGTGTTTATGTTAATAGGGAACAGCCATGTATTAATGTTCAACAGCAGTACATTGGGAAGAATAGTCTCCTGACTTACAGAAATCTCCCAAGAGATGACAATGAGTGTAACATGTTGATCCCAACTGACAGCCTAAGACTCTCAGACTGTCTTTTATCACTCAGATGTGTTTACTTGCTGATAATTGCTAGGCATTATCAGCCTAGGCATCGTCATGGGAACTCAAAGAAAACTTCTGTCCGCTGTGCAGCAGACAAACACTGGACTATATCATCAGTATGGTGGAAAATAATAAGGACCACATTGCAATGTCCTTTACTCTTAGCTGCGAAAATAGTGGTTTCTGATAATTCTCTATCTGAAAGGGAATAATAGCAGATGAGGTTGAGAGGCCACAAAAACTTCAGACAACCTGAAAAAATACTATATGAGAGAGATGAATGCTCTCTTGAAGAACACATCATAAGCTGTCAAGAGCAAGCCCCTAAATGGATTAAAAAAGTAATGAAAGGCTAATTAGATGAGCTGCAGTAACAATAGACAGGATCGTTGCTTCCCCCCACACACTACCCAGAGCAGTATAAACTCATCTGCTTCTGAGACAAAGCAGAGCTCAAACCAAAGTAGGCAAGAGAAAACTGTCTCATATGGACAGGCTATAGAGAGAATTTGGCACTTTCTGTTAAAAAAAAAGCTAGAACTGGACTCTGTAGAAACCGGAGGACAGACAAGCTGGTCTAATGCAGTGCAATTCCTGTATGCCTGTGTCATTTTGTGAAGGACATTCCTCGTCTTGCGGTTAGCAGAACAGTGCCAATCACCCACAATTAAAGTGTGCAGATTCTATCAGTAGCTGATAGTAACTCAAATACCCTAGTTTCTTTCTTTAGTATATCCAAAACCTGAAAACGACAGACCAAACTCTACCCCCATCAGATCTGTACACCTACTAAAATCACACAGACCTTGCAAGATCAGGGCAAAATTTGTGCTCACTATCTACACAATGACGTTGACAACAGGTCACATTTTCATACAGATCCAGGTTGATTTGACTTTGTAAATGATGTTTCAAAAGTGGCAGATCCTAGAACAGCACTCAGATATACTGATTTACACGCCACATCCTCTTTGGCAGTCTATTGGTCAGCTGTTGATGATCACAAATTTCAGATGGAGTCTTAACTTCAAGCCCCTTTCAAAGCCAAGGAGACAGTGAGATACAAGTTTTTTACTCAGTCACAAACCTGATAAGAGAGCAGATTCAGCTAACATAAAGGAGTAAGAGTCCACCAAAGCTGCTAGAAACAGTAACTTCTTTTCTTTTAGCATATAAACTCTGATTTTTTTAGTGCTCAAAGAATCTTCATTCAATGAGGTGGTTGCTACTTCTGTATTTACATGGTACTGCACAGACACCAGCAAAACAAATACAGGCAAAGAAAACTGTTTGCAAAACAATAATTGTGTTCCCATCTCTTTGCAAATTAATACCGCATGTGCATTCATTTCACTATTTTATTTCCTCGAAAATAGATTGACAAGGGCTAGGTTGAGTTTTCAAAACTTACAACCCACTCGGATTCTTGTAAACATTTTATAATTTTTTGCAAAGCATCTACTATAAATTATTGTAAACAGTGATTTCCTGTATGAAATTTATGTAAACTCAAAAAGAAATAGATACAAGTGAATCATGTTCCCCTTCTTCACCCAACCTGCCCAGTCCCTTGGTGAGATCTGTCTCCATGGCTCTAATTATGAGAAGTCATGTGCCGGGATAAATGGTGGCGTTCTCGGAAGTACTCGTGACAAATGGGACATGTTAGCTTCTCCTCTCGTCTCCTCTTGCACTGGGACTCAGTTGAGGAGTATTCTTTTTTGTGATGTGACCGCATGTGGAAGACTAAATCAGATGTCATGCGAAAGGACAGATTGCATTTGGCACACCAGTTCTGGGCAGCCACTCCAAAGGACGTGAAGGTGGGGGGAAGAAGAGTCAAGGAAGAGGAAGAGGAGGAAGAAGTGGTGGTTGTGTTTTGTAACTGTCCTCCTGCTTGTTTGGGCCACGGTTCTGAGGTATATGGGAAAACATTGCTCCGAGTGATGCTTGTCTGCAGCATCTGAGCATTACACAAATCACTGACAAAGAACTTGGAATTGAGAAGAGCACTGCAGCACATGATGTCTGTGGTGGCAATGAAGCCAGACAGCTCCCCCAGGCTCTTTGCTGACTCACTTATGGGATGAGAAGAATTTATTGCCGCTCTTTCTGCTAGACACTTACTGGGTTTGCTGAAAGCACTCTTCTGTTCTCCTCGGGCTCTGGTGGGCCACACAAAGGAGAATGCACTACCAGAGGAGTTCAGCAATACTTCCTTTGATACCTGCTCTTTACCAAGTGGGACTGTGCCATCCTCCTGTTCTGACTCCTTCGGTCTCTCATTCCTCTGCTTCTCCTTCATCCTCCTGACCTCGGTGAACGCGCTCTGCTTCTGCTCTAAAGCATCCTTCCTAGCCGACTGCCTCCCTGAACTAAGCTTCCAGAAAGAACCAGCCAATGCATGCTCTCCCCCAACCTCTTCCTTGCCCCCACAGTTGTGTTCCTCACTCAGATTATTGGTTTTCTCCAACAACACTGTTTTCCTGCTTCTGTTGTTCTCAGCCTCTTCAGATTTTGCTCTCTTTTCTCCTGTGAGACCATGGGCATCATCTTTACAAGCTGCCATTTTGACCTCTAGATCCCTTGCAAGGCTGTGGAAATTCGTGGTCTGCTCAGCTAAGTTGCTCTTTTCAGTCTTAGGGTCCTGGAAGTTTCTCCATAGCAGGGTGCTCTTCTCTGGGACACATAGGAAGCGGACATGGGAGAGATAGGAATGCTCGCATTTAAAGACTCGGTTACATTCTTGGCATCTCAGCTCTGCAGAAACAGATGACAGATGATGAGTTTTGCAAAGTTACAATCATGGGCAGATCCTGACCCTGTCATTGACACAGACAAAACCCCCAGAAATATTTCTTGTGTCATACAAGATTACACACAGTAAAGCTCACACCAGTGCAGAATCAGGCCCCTTGCTGCTACAGAAAATGGTTCACCCATATTTGCCTTCAGGTGCTACTTGCAGAAAAGCTTTCATTTAGACTCTCCAGCCGAGTTTGTATTAGGTAAAGTGGCCAGTACACAACGGTCTAGATTAAACCATATGGACTTTATGACAATTTGAAGTCTGAACCCAGATTTGGGTCTACTTTTCCTAAGTAAGTCACTGGCTTTATGTTAAATTCTATATACCCAAGTAATAATGTGCTTTAGACCTGGACTCAAAAATTTTGGCATGAGCCTCTATTTTTCTTCCACTTCTCTGGAAGTTTAATACTTTTCACAAATCATCTGATGATAATGCCTGAAGCCCTTACTCATGTTCATTTGGCAAACCGCTATATGCCTTAAGGCTCAGACACCTGTGGCACAGAAAATAACATTCAAAATGAAAGGATGCCAGTGATGAGCAGGAGAAATACAGGACATGCATTGGCATGAAACTCTTTCTTTCTGGCCTTCAGATGTACTGCATTTCTGGTTTATTGGGATGATTGATTGCCCGTGAACAGACAGTACAGAATTCAGTGACCAAGACATGTGTGGCGCATCTTAACCTTTGCAAAGAGTATCTATGCTATGTTATTTCACAACACACAGCAGTTTTTAAATGCAAATGATGAATGATGCCAGACAGCACCTGAGGCCTGGGATACACAGGAAAGTTCATATATTGGTTGAGTAGAACTACAAACCCCTAACTTGTAGGCTCAGCACAGCTCAGATTGCTTCCCAAACTACAGAAACTGAACTTTTTATAAGAAACTAAGGCTGCTGATTTGGGTCGAACATGACTGCTGCTAGTTTAAAGTCTTGAGTTTCTTGTGTAGATAACAATTTGGCCTGGTAAATTCATAGGGCTGACAGTGTGCGTCTACACAGAAGCTAACAGAATATGCTGAAATCAGTTAAAACAATTTAGTGGGTTCCTGCTATGATTGTGTCTATGTTAATTTAATATTAATTTACAGGCACGTACACTATCATATAAATTTACCAACTCACACCTTTACCCAACCTACACCTTTACTGACCAAACTATATCAGCTGTGTTTAAATCAAACAAAGAGAATGTAGAAAGGGTTTTGTTCCAGTCTAACTAGGTCAAAGTTTGGAGCAAATGACAGCTGGAGTCAACCTTGACATGGACCTGACAGTCATTTGCTTGGTTTCTCCATAGTCTTGATATTTGTTTTTTCAACAATTGTCAACTCAATTTATTTTAGAGTAACAAATTTCTAGCAACACCTCGGAATGAAAATCATGCCCTTTTCCTTGCTCCTACTGTGTCCCATGCTAAATGAGCAGACCGTGCTGTATGCAGTACTGTTTGGGTTGTTATGTATTTTTTACAGCACTGCTCATCTACAAGATTAAAGCCAAACACTAGCCTGGTGTATCAATTTCCAATTGATATTTTAGGCTTCTAGGATTTCAAGGTAGACAGGTGCATAGATGTCCGTTACACAGCTCAAAAATTTCAGTGTTAATCCCTACTGCACCATGCTCTGCTGGAAAGTAGCAATGAAAATGGCATTGAGAACTGTAAATTTATTCTTGTTCTATGCCTCCAGCTCAATCCCCAAAGCAAAAGGTCTTTTCTTTTAGCTGACCAGTTAAGGATTTAGACAAGTTTTATTTCCTTTATTCCAAGAGCACCACATACTAAAGAAGTTGCAGATCCACGATAGTCCTCAGTGACCCCCGCAGTCAACAATTTAGTACTTACCATTCTGGGGACTCTGAGCTTTTATCTCATTGAAACCCAAGAGGCTGGAAAGCTCCTCATCATACCAAACAAGCAGCTCCTCATTTTTGTTGATTTTCCTAGTAGAGCGATAATATAACTGACTGTTTTCTAAGTAAGCCTCCAAGTTCTGCTCCTTGCTATTGGCAGCTGCTTGTACAAGTCTCATCCAAGGCAGTCCTGTGGGGCTGTGCACAGACGTAACATCTACCTGTGAGACAGGACACAAAAAAGGGAAGTTTCAGGTCTTGGGAACCAAACTAGATTTCCATCAAATTCAAGAACAAAGCCCGTTTTCTGCCTCACACAGGGCCAGTATGCCAAAGCTGTCAGCCCAATTCATACACCAGTGTCACCAAATCCAAAGTCATCACAGGGAGAAGGCTTCCCCGGTGTGAGTGCTGAGAGCTCTGGGAATACAGCCGCACAGGAGGGAGAAGGAGACACCTCTGTTCACATGCAGCTTTTCATGGCAATGCCAGGGACGATACATTGGCCCATCTCCAGCCCACTCATGGCAAGGATGATGTCCTCTGTCTGATGCAGGTTGTTCCATGGGACTATGCCAGATGTGGATCACAGAGGTACAGAAGGTGTGCTCCTCTGTAAGTAGCAGTCTCAGTCCCATGGGAAAATGGCATATGAGTCAGGAGTGCTGTGGCCGGGGGGGTATGAGCTGTGCAGACCCCTGGATCAGTGCAGTGTGAGCCCAGAAATAAACACACACTCTGAGCAGTCGCATACAGAGTTTTTCACTGACATAAGAGGATATGGATCAGGAGATGTAAGAATAATCTTGGGGTTTGAATTCAACACCCCAACATCTCCATATATAACTGTTTGGTTAGATTACATAAAAATTAGATTTTAATAAATACAACCAAGAAGCACTTATATGATCTCTTTCCTTTTTCAGAAATAAAATTATATGCTCCTATTCCTGCCTTTGATAAATTGATTAAATTCATTTCAAGGTATCTAAACAGATAAAAACTCATCAGATTAATATTTTTCATTACATTATTTCTGAGAGTAGCGTGGGGTTGGTTTACTTTCAGTATGTGTACATTCAGAAATACCAAACAGATTAAGTTAAAAAATGTTGCTTAGGTTGCAAGGTCAGGCAATCAGAAGTTAAAAAAATAATATTAAGTCTGGCACTCAAATTAAATTTCCCTTTTGTGTGTGTATTACAGAATAGTCCTCAGTCACATCTACTCCTTTCTCCACAGGGCTCCTGAGTCATTTAGTCACAGGTTGACCGTGCTCTAGAAATAATATAACTGTAAACCATTTGGCTTTGTCTTCCTCATTCAGTGTGTAGCTCCTGTCTTAATTACTTTATTGCATTTGCTTTGAATAGGGAATAATTTATTTATTTATAGGTTTTTCCTTGGTGTTTACCACAGCAGATCTATGTCCTCTGCAGCATTTGAAAGATGGGGAAGATTTTCGTAGCTTGGAGGCTAAAACACAGGGTGATCAAGGGCAACATTTACACGTATAAAAAGCCTCAACTAATTTTTGAAGCACTAAGTCATTGTTTAGAAAGGAAGAAGTTTGGAAATGAAAAATGTCTAATGACAAGTGTGATCTAAATCTCACCCCAAGCAATGTATAGCTCTTTGTTTTCCACTAATTGCAGGGCAGCCATTCACTGCTGTTTGGTACCAGAAACAGTATTTTGGCTATTTCTTTCTCTGGTTTTAACTCTCTCTGACTATTACCTACCATGAAAAGCATGATCACACTAGTAGCTTGAATACAAGAATGAAACATTAAGGGGCCATTAGGATAAGAGTTAATTAGTATAAGAGAGAAAATAAATTAGCATGCCCTGTAACTGGTTCTCTCTAAATGCCATGGTAATTAACAATGATTGAGAAATACAAAAGTCTGACAGTGACACAAGCACACCCACCCACACACAGTGGTTGTAACTAATAGCTATGACAGAGGCTGTCATTTATTAGTTTCTGTGTTTCAGAAATACTGAGCATCCACCCGGCGCTCTAAGCAAAGTCAAAGGGAACACAGCTCCTCCAGGAACCAGGACTCCAGGGAAAGAGCTGAGAGAGCTTAAAGAAGGTGGGGAGCAGTAAAGGACAGAACATAAGATCTGGGTGCTGTCAACTAGAAGCATGCACCAGCTTTAGCTTTTCCAAACCCTGCAAGTCCACACTCTTCCGGAGATGGCAATCTCTCAGATGAATCCTTTGCACCCATATATGAGGTAATGGCTTCACAGCCCAACTGGCTCAATCACAGCTGGGCTGGGGAGGCAATCTGGCTTCCGTGATAGAGGCTGGAGGAGAAGGGAGAGAATAAGACTCTTGCTTGGAACCCACAAGAAGCCGTAAGGGGCAGAAGTGGGACAGACGCCTTTGTAAGGGGCCAGTTTGCTTTGCTGGCATGGCTGGAAAGAACCACCTGTGCCAATGGCTGCAAAGGCATTTTCTTTGCCCAAGTGTACAAATTGGCCCAAGGAGCTCAAATTAGGGTCTCCAAGTGGATGAGAGAAAATACATAGAGCTCCCTTTTGGACTAAGCATAAAAGCCCAAGATGAAGAAACCCTTGTTAGAAATAATATTCCCCAAAGTGTTGCAGGAGTGCTGCCGACCTATGATGAACATGAACCTCAGCTGCGATGAATCCACCTTGCCAAGTTATTCCTGCGTGTATTCTGTTTGTACTATAGCCAGCATATAAAAACGCATTTCTTGTTTGCACCTCAGTGCTATGATAATAACATAGTATCATGATTGAATCGTTAATTAATTGTCTACACACACAGTTAGGAGCTTAACAATAGTTCCTGATTTCTGGAAGGTTTACTTTTAATTATGAGTAGCTAACAGGATATGGGACCACTGATTGCACCTGAAACAGCTACTTGCACAGAATTTGACGTACTTACTGCCAAAAGACAGAGATCTGAGCCAACTCCGGCATCCAATTTCATGGCTGCATAACAATTACTTAGCTCAAATGTAGCAAAACACTAAAGCCGTCCCTCTGGAGGGCTCTTCCAATGTAGGAACCCTTTGAGGCTCTTTCTTGAATCTACAGTCATTCCAAAACTCCCAGGAGGAATACAGAAATATTCCATAAATAAAGCCTTGTGTCAGGAGAGATCTTTCTCCAAAGAGCTTGTGGTTCTCCTGGAGTACTAGTAACACTGTCCAAGCAAGCAAACTGGTGCCAGAGACTCAAACAAATGGTCAGAAAAACCCTGAAGCCTCTTCTTCTCTTTCTTAATTTGTTTAAAGCAAAAGCGTCAGACAGGTATCTCCCAATACTGCAGCTGCATCTCCCATATTACACGTACTCCCTGGGATTTCTCTCCTCCAGAGCACAAAAATCTTAGGAGAACCTGGCTCTCTCCCAGATCCAGCTATGCCATAGCATGTGGGAAATTTGCTTGCCTCACATTGTAAAACACTACCTCCCTGTCTTCATCTAGACCAATGGTAACCGAAATGCACTCCAAGACCCAGAAAGCCAAGGTAAGAGGCCAGCATGAGAAATACGATAGTAAGTGACGTTTTCAAGGTTCCACTGTCTGGGTAATACTGTTGGGGTACTCACATTCATGAACATATTTTTTACAAGACAACATTGCACCGCTGCCACTGCAGCAGGTAATGACAATTTCATTATTATTCCTCGAAGCAGTAAAAGGCATTACCTAATGTCTTAGTTAAAGACATTAACTAGAGACATTCAAAACCTGCCTGGACGCCGTCCTGTGCAACCTGCTGTAGGTGTCCCTGCTGTGGCGGGGGGGCTGGACTTAGATGATCTCCAGAGGTCCCTTCCAACCCCGACCGTTCTGTGATTCTGTGATAAACAATGGCTAAGGAACAAGAAAATTTGGGAACTAGAGCTGGAGAGTTAACACTCCATCACAGTCCTGGGGTTTCTGACTTTCCTTACATGAGAGTTCCTTTTGTTTCACAGACATATCTGTGTGGCATCTCTACAGGACTGAAAAGTGCAGCTGTGACACAGACAGACATGTCTAAAGTAACTTTAGGAGGTCCATGTACTAATAGCAACAAGTTGTGGCTGCCTGAAGATTGTGTGGACTACTTGCCTGACTGGTATCTTCTACAGTTAATACAGCCTGTGCTGAGATCACTGACATTGCGATTTCACTTTTATGGATAACTGAGCAAACTGGGTTAACGCTACTCAGATCTGTCAATAAATGCTGCGAATGTACCACCTGCATGAATCACTGCAATGCCACAGTCTTCCCTCTGCTCTCAAAGGGCTGTCACACCTCCTGACAAGCCTCCTTTGTCCTTTGTAAGGACGAAACCTGAGCGTGAAGTTTCTAATCTATTTGTCCCTCTTTCCTCCTATCCCTGGTCAGTGCTGAAGCAGGTCATCAATCATCAGCATAGAAGTGGGACTTGGTATTCTTTCTGCAAAGGGAACAGTTTTCACTGAGGTCCCTCCAGCCTACAGCTCATAAATCAGAAATGCACTGGCTACTTCTCCCCTTTAAATCAGAAACGTACTGGCTACTTCTCCCCTTTGAAGGAGCTGTTGGTTGTGCTGAACAAAACAAAAACCTACCCCTTGGCAAACTTATATTCTCATGGATGGTGTAACCCTTTTGGATATGACTAACATTAAATGCTGCTTTCTCCTACCTTAAATACATAGTGGATGTTCCGTCTATCAGAACACTTGAGAGCGATAAAAGCTACAGTGTCCAGCAGGGTGTTCTGGAGCATGCATGGTCCAAAAACAACTTCTTTAGGAATGTCTTGTGTGGTATGAACAGTAGCCAATATGTCCGGAAAATGGTGATGCAAAAGTTTGTTGTCAGTTGTCCAAAGGAATTTAGGCAAAGATGTAAGTTCCATCATAAACCTGTAAAATAAACAAGAAAATGCATTTGGAATAGAGATGGAAATGGAAAGCGGCATCACTATTTACAATATAAAGACTTCCAGGAGCTGTAGGTGAATTGTAAGAGCATGCCAGGACGTTGTTGGTTACAGAGTTTACAGTTTTATTAACATTCAGTTCAGAAAGGGAAAAATCACTTTGTACTAAACCAAAATCTTAGGTTTGTAAACAAGTAAGTTACTCTTTTCTGGAATAGGCAGACACTCCAAGAGTTCAACTCCTCCTACACTGCTGCTCTCCACAGCCAGGAACAAGAAGCTTTGGGAACAGTAAGCAAAATTTTCAGTGAGTGGAACTCAGAATATTCTTGTTCAGCATATTCTCAGATATCCTTCTTATTTAATATTAATAGCTTGCAGAAGTGTGAAGAAAGGTAGAGGAGAACAACAAAACAGAAAAGCAAGTCCTTTTTGAAACCCATTTGATAAAAGCTGTGCTTTTTGATTCAGGAATGCAACAGGAGTCTCATTTCTGGTTAAGCCAGTACAAAACCAGGAATAACCTGAGTCCCGAGTCTATCCAATGTGAATGCACAAAATCTGTGGAGGCTGACAAAAAGATTATTTTCATCCCATCTCAAAATATATGTGAGATCTTACTTATCTGCTGTTGTTGGGAAAATCAAGTCAGATCGTGACTCTTTGCATGGTGATACTCTTAGCATAATGTTAGCAGAGACTGGTGTCTTTAGAGGGTGAATCTTCCTGCCCTGAGTGTAGAATATTACACTTTTCAGAGCAGAGGCAATTTCTGCAATGTGAGCCACAATCTGAGAACTCTATATGCAGCGAGGAGGCAGGTTTGACTTATTTGTCATTCTAAGCTTCTCTAGGTTTTTAATAAAGATATTGCCATCTCCAGCTCCCAGCTGGAGGTCATGGAAAAACCCTCATTTATGCCATCAAGAGCTGGATCAGGTCCATTAGGCAGAGAAAATTAAAGAGAACAGCAACAACCCCTGAAGAGGCCTTAGCCTAATAGATACTGAGATAGAAAGGCTGAAGATCCAGTATAATCTTTCTCACTCTCCGCCAACAGAATTGATTTGTTACTCTCTGACTCGTGACTTAAACTGAAGTGATATAAAGTGCTCAGGAGAGCTGCATTGATTTAACTACATCAATTTATAAATCAGTACAGTTAATTCAGTATAATTTCTTCCTGGTAGGCGGGGTCTAAGGCCCTACCCTAAAAATTTTCAAATACTTGGTTACATATGCAGTAAGTAGTAAACATCTGAAGGATGGAGGCCTAAACCATACAACCAAGGCAAAGAGTGGGACGTAAAAGGTAAAAAAAAAGGTGGTATGGCTTGCCAAAGATTAGTTGCTAAGAGAAGGATGGGCTGGGTTTTGGCTTTCTGCCAATGATGAGTTTCATTGCCTGGTTTCCCGATAGTATCCTGTAAGTTATTACTGGTGTTAGAACAGAATGATGGGATCTATGTGTACATTTGTATAATATGTAGAATCTACCTAAATAAATACAACACATTCATATGTATGTTTGTGTTTCCATTTAAACTATACCCATTTTTAATACGTGGAAACAGTCAAGCCATATTTATTTTAAATAATACCAAAAATAGAAGTTCCAAACCAATCATGTTGCCCAGGGAAGTTGTGGAGGCCCCATCCCTGGAGGTGTTCAAGGCCAGGTTGGATGGGGCTTTGAGCAACCTGGTCTGGTGGAAGGTGTCCCTGCCCATGGCAGGGAGGTTGGAACTGGGTGATCTTTAAGGTCCCTTCCAACCCAAACCATTCTATGATTCTATGAATCAGAAAATAAATTTGAGATCTAAAATGCTTAGAAGTCTTTCTAAATAAGAAAAAGTTTAGAAATACATTATAACCTGAGCCACTTCCTTTTCTAAAGAATTCACATTCAGGAAATTCCTCATCTCTTCTGACATTGTTGTATTTATCCACTTGCCTAGAAGGCAACTGCTCTTACTAAGATTTCCCTTTCTGTGAAATACATCTGAATTTCTCCATGTAAAGTAAAAGAGCTGTGCCTTGGCACACTGCTGTCATTCCAGAGGAAACGGAAATCCAGGGCCCTCAAAGCTGAGTTTTCCATGGGGATGGATGCTGGATTTGAGCACACACACTTCTCCTAGGAAGAGGGGGGGTGACACCTGGGTGCAGTCAGTCTCTTCCTCCAGAATTCTCAGCCCAAGCACAGAAACGAGGGTCTGAAGAAGCTACACTCCCTTTCAGCTAGCTACTGCTGCCTGCTACTTTTCTCTATTTCAGCAGCTTTTCAAAGAGGTACCATAAACCCAACTCTAACAGGAACCACTTCTCCAAAGGCTGAAAACGTGTAGATACCAAGAAAAAGCGTAAGAATTATGTGTAACAGCTCCGCCTAGTGATTTCTGCCATAATATACGTCCCAAAGAAAGATTCACAATGAGGCAGGACACGCTTTAGCATTCTTGCCTCACTCTGGTTTTGTTCCCTACAAGACACGTCTGCAACCACCAGCTCCCAGAGCCCACCAGCAGCTCACCCCTCCACCCGGGCAGCTCTTCTGGGCTCCCTGGTGGAAGCATCAACAGTTCCCAGCAATGTGTGTGCTGCTTGCTGCACTGCCAATTCCCCTGCCCCACATCCTGAACGCAGAAGGGCCTCCACACACCCAAAAGGAAGGGCAAGGCAGGAATTAATTAACCCCCTGGCCATAGGAGTCTCTGCCTGTATGCGCCGTCCCGCAGGGCTGCCTGCGGGCTAATCCTCCTGTCTGGGGAGAGGAAGGGAAGCCAGCACTCCTCGGCAGAAGCACTTTGCCCTATGGCAAAGCTGTCTGGCCATGGGGCAAATAAATCAATATTTATTCTCCAGCGAATAAATCAGTATGTGCACATCTTCAGTTCCATTTAAGTCGCCTAGATCGATGGGATATGGGAAACGCAGCTTAATAAGGAATATCAGATATTTTCTACCAGATCTTTCCTCTTTCCAAACTCAAGCATCCCTCAAAGTCAATATGCCATTATGGTTTGCTTGTTTCTAAGTGGCTTGTGAATTAGTCAAAGATCTGTGATGGGAAAAAGATCCCCCAAACCTACAGGCCGAATGCCAAAGTCTCAAAGTGCTGCCTTGGCAGCTCTGGTCACATTCAACTCTTGCACGGAAGGGTTAACTTTGTGAAAAGTTATGGAAAGGATGTACTGTGTGTACACAGCAAATGGGCTTGTTATGGTCAGTCTTGCGCCAGAAGCCTTCGGCATGGGCAGATCAATCTCTTCAAATAATTTGTCGCATGCACCATCTAGTGTAAAGTCTCAGTATAACACAATGTCCCATAACAAAATGACAGCAGGACATCCCTCGAGTCCTGTGTGTTATTAGCCTGTTCATCATCACAGCTTCTGGGCACCCTGTCAGGCATGAATCACTTCTCTCCCTGAGTGGGTCATTCTCTCTGCCACTCTCCGCGCAAACCAGAGGTTAGGTGTCTCCAAAGGTACTGGTTTTCATACAGTTTAGTCAGGCTTATGTCAGGGAGGGAGTGTAGTTTAAATTTACAGCGTTCTCCTTTTGAAACAGAGAAGATAGGATGAAGATGTGCTGCTGGTACTCAGAGTGGAGAGTGGTGATACTCTGCAACATCTTTGGAAGGAAAAGGATGAAACTGTCTTCTCCAGTCTCCAAACAGCATGAGAAAGCTCTTCCCTCTGCACGGACGAGCTTTCTGCTGGGGTTACAGAGGCAAGTTCATCAGCTGAGGGGTGACAGCGAGCAAGCGTAGCTGTACTGCTTTCGAAAATGAGCTGCTACCTCTGCAAAGGGATATGCTGCATCCTGCGGGCTGTCCGACCTGCGGCAGCACCAGCTGCAAGGTCTCCACTGCAAAGTGCATATTCATCCACAGGACAGCACTGGATCAAGTCTTGCCTCCTGCACAGGTGATGGGGTGGTGGCGGGGTTCTGTGGTAGCTGCAGCCCTTACCTTGGAGAACTGAAATACCGACCTCCTTGAAAGTAAAGACCGATTCTTGAAACATGACTTGAGAGGAGAGAGAGAAATTGATCTGATTTACTCTCTGAATACTCTGGTGAGGCAAAGGAAACACAACAGAGGAGCTGAAGGGAGATAAAAGGACCACGGACAACAGGAGTAAGAGGTGAAGGGGAGCTAAGTATCTATAAAAGCTTTACAGGCATCACTGAAATATTCTGGCTGGATCATGCAGCTCAGCAGCTGCACCATAAAAGAGGGTACCCACATACACACGCAGACAACCTAGGCAATGTATTTCTACATTGCAGACTATTTAGAATCACTTTTTAATGGTTTTTGCTGTTAAAGAAACTTATCAGGCTGCATGGCACTTTTTGAGAAAGTTTACTAACAGATTTTACCTTTGTCCCATGAGTTTGAGGATGGTAGTGTCTGGAAAATGCACATGGGGGTGCCTTTTCAGCAAAGCTCAGGGAAGTTTCGGAGTATCCCAAGCCTAATTCCGCCTTGTGCCCTTCCCCTAGCAAGTCCGGTAAAATACTCATTGACACTTTACAGGAGTAAATCTCAACAGGGTGTGGGCATGAGATTGCCCAGGGCCCTGATCAGCTGTGCTCTTTTCAGTCCTGCCACCACTGATTGCAAACCCAGAGACAGCCGAGGAACGGTCGTGCGCACAGTCAGGGCCGACTGCTGACAGAAGGGCATCTGCTGGATCCTCCAGGGGGGTCAGCAGGTGTGTGAGTACGCTACGGCAGCACGCCGTGCAGAAGGGTTGCTGCATAACAGTCAATGCAACCTCAGAGCTTAATAGCACCAGCAGATAGCCTAGCATCACTGAAACATCGCAGCACCGCCTGCAGCACTTCAAACATGACAGAAATGAGCTGGAACAAAGTAAGATGAAGTGTAAGTGGGCCAGAACATAAAGCTGAAATACCTCTCAATTTTGATGGAAGTTTGATTTGGATCTGGACTAACCTCTACATGTTTTTAATTTGGTTATAATCTAAAGCCAAAACTTCAGCCACAACCAAGAATGCTTCTTTTTTTGCAAAACTTTCCTTAGTTTTCAGGAACCTCGGACTTGAACCTGAATGGGAATTCTACACCAACCCATGAAGGCAATACTTGAGCTCTTGTTTAATTCTAAATCCAGTCTCAATGCAAATCTCACATCTTTGCCAACAGTCTTCATAGTCTAGGAAAGTAATACTTATTAAGAATCTACAGACTCATAATGATAAATGGAGAAGGTATACCAGAATGCCTGGCATTTTTCTTCAACAGACTGAAGTAGGTAACTTGCTCACATCCTTCATAGCGAGTGAAGGACAGAGAAAATGATCATAACAGAGAATTCTCCAAGACTTCACCTAAACGACTACTCATGTCTTTATGTTATTGATTTCCACACCTTGGCTACCTCCTTTAAGGAGCAATAATTCTGCTGTACTCTCATATCTTACAGATTCACTAGCTGTCCTACATCTGACTAATTCACTCCTTTTCTACTATATAGCAAAGTTTACAGAATTCTGTCCTAAGCCTCTTTGTGAAGGTCATATCTTCAGCTCTGTATCATGCAGGCAATGATATGCTTGCCTCAAACTGCCAGTGCTGGGAGTGCCGTTGCCTCCTAGAGACATGATCCCCCTCATGCAACATAATCCTGCTGTTCTCGCTCGTGTTCTGCATAAGCAGTTCCTGTCCCTCTGGGTTCACCCCCCACATGCCTCTGAAAGGGTGAAATAAAATGAATATTTATAGTGCTTTAGTAGCACATTAGAGTCAGATCACCTGTTAGACGATGGGTACTCTCCATATTCTATCTGTCACAGATGCGAATTCTTCATATGGATGAGTTTAGGGACTTGCTGTTTAATGGACTCTTCATCCCCCAGAGAGTATCTGATACACATATACCATGTCCGTGAGTGATGGATTTTGCATCTTGATTTCTGAGAAGTGTGACAGATCTGTCAAACAACAAGTACCTATGGGCAGGCAACTCCCTATGGATTATGCAATTGTGGATGTTCCATCAAAAAGCACATGAAATAGATGGTGCTCCCAGCAACTGCTCCCAGCCTGCTTGCTTCCAGAAGCAGCACACAAATTGCTAGTCATCTTTTGGTTTCCTGAATGCTCTTCCACGCTGGAACCCTGCAGGTAGCCTTCTCCTCCCCTCTGCCCATTTCCTAGCGCTTGCATATCACCCCATTAACTAACTAGGGTTACAGCTTCTGCCTTCCTGAAAAATTTGTTCATAGCTCCCTTACCTCATGAGAAAAATATGTTTCTAAAGAGGGGAAGTGAGAGAAGGGCATAGGAACAGTTCTGAGCTAATTTTCAGATCCCTGATTTTCTACTATATGGCCTTCAGATGTCACTGCAAGCTCTTCTAAGAAATATCTGGAAATGCCCAAATGTAGAAAGACCACTTTGAGCGAGGACTCCCGTCTCCTATTTTCATAGGATGTGGCCCAATTCTCCTTGCCACAGTAATGATGTTGAACTGTGTTATCACTTGGAATTTCTTGGTGGTCATAAAAGCACTGGTAGCCTTTCTTTATATTATGATCGACTTTGCAAATGTGAAGGAAACAAATCACCTTTGCAAGAGGGGAAACATGTCAGGCAGAACTTAATTCGCTAGTTTAGCTCTTCACAATCATAAATGGAAGGAGATAATAAAAACTGTCTCTCTTCAATTAATTTGATTTTTAAAAAATGAAATAGCTTCTATTTCACCTTCACATTCCATTTTAACTGTGGATTAATTTGCATATAGTGACATCACTTTCAAAGCAATTTCCCTAGTTGGAAAAAAAAAAACAGCACAGAAGTTACTCATAAAACCTAGGTATTTGATCCTGGAAAGCATCATCCCACAGTCTCCTCAACCATTTTTACATCCACTCCAGACTTTCTCCAGAGCAGGGACTAACATAAACAGGATAGCTCTGCATTTGCCAGGTCAACATAACTGAAAGAAAAAAAAAAAAAAATTAAATACTGGAACCATCATTTCCTTCACCTTTTAACTTACTCCTCTCTACTCAAAAGTGTGACAGTGTTTTCCCTGAAGCGCATAACCTGTGACTTCGTGCCAATGCACTCCTGTGGCTGCTGCCAAAACTGTCTTTGATTTCAATAGGAGGTCTGTCGGTCTGAGGAATCCATGATCAGGCGTGCAGTGTCATGCACAATAAACTACAGATATTAAAGGAATTGAGCTGATGCAGACAGAGTGCTTCTGTCTGCAGCATTTATTATTCTCTGTTGTTATAAGGAACTGAGGATTTTTAACACATGAAGGGAATTCCAAGGGAATCAGAGATGGAAAAGCAAGAAAATCCACTTCTTGGGTTTTATACATTTGCTTTCCTTCTGTGCAAGCTTTTCTTCTCTTTTTATTCAAGTTGTGAACTGCAAAGGAGAAGAATCAAAACTAAGACGCAAGGAAACTGGCAGGAAATCAAAGAAAAGAACAGAGAACTCTTGTTTTAAAAGATAAAATAAGTAATTCCAGAACCCACAAAATAAATTCTGAAAGAAATTGCAACCTGTTTCCTAAATCTATTAAATTACAAGATGAGAAGGTCCTTTTAAAGCATGAAAAGTCTACAAAAGCTGTTTCTTTTAGCTCACTGCCACTGCAAGATAGAACTTCTGTGCTTCAGCTTGGGCGCAGGTCTGGGAGATGTTTCCTTTTGGGCATGAAGCAATTCCTTCATACCTTTACCACTGAAAATCCCACGTACGTGAAGAAAATCATACAAGTGTACATGGAGAGGCCAGGCAGCTGGAGCTATGTGCCACCATTCCCAGCCTGTTTGGGATGAACAAAGCCAGCTATGGGTTTGCTGCCCCTCAGACAGCCATTATATCTGAAGCAGAGTATACAAAAGTCTTGGATTACCTTGGAAAGAAAGGAGTTGCTGTTGATTTTAAGAAAGAAAACTAGTCATGTCACACTTATTTCCAAGTCTCAAGTTTAGCAACCTGTCCGTCTTTGAGAAACAGCCCATAGACAACATTCCTTGAATTTCTGTCCCCTGACTATGGTCTTTCATCTTCCCATTTTCACTGGTGGCCAATTTGGATCCCAGCAATGATTCTGTGTAGAAGCAAGGGGACAGCTAATCCAAAGATGGCCCTTTCCTGCCAGTGAGCCACTTCCCACAACAGTGCGTTAGAAACAGCCGAATTAGCACTGATAAAGTAACTGAGATCATGATAACAAAACCTGTGGAGACTGGATTTTTTTTGTTGTCCAGAGCTACAACTGGGGCATACTGTGACTACCTCTCTTGTCAGTTCCTCATAGCCCTTGATGTACTGCCGCTCTGAACACATCCCCTGTACTCCCGGGATGACTCGGTCCCTGCAGCTTGCCTAAGCTGGACATCTGGGAAGAAGCAGAAGGAAATACACCAGAAGCAGAAGGAAATACACAAATGCACCAAGGAGGAATTCACTGACTGCACAGGTGAGCTGAATCCGGAGGAGGGCCATGAAGATGATCAGAGGGCTGGAGCACTTCTCCTATGAAGACAGGCTGAGTGAGTCAGGGTTCTTCAGCCTGGAGAAAAGAAGGCTCCAGGGAGACCTTATTGCGGCCTTCCAGTATCTGAAGGGGGCCTACACGAAAGCTGGAGAGAGACTTTTTGCAAGGGCATGTAGTGATAGGACAAGGGGTAATGGCTTCAAACTAGAAGAGGGGAGATTTAGATTAGATATTAGGAAGAAATTTTTCACTATGAGGGAGGTGAGACGCTGGAACAGGTTGCCCACAGAAGTGTGGATGCCCCATCCCTGGAGGTGTTCAAGGCCAGGCTGGGTGGGGCTTTGAGCAACCTGGTCTGGTGGGAGGTGTTCCTGCCCATGGCAGGGGGTTGGAACTAGATGATCCTTAAGGTCCCTTCCAACCTAAACTATTCTACAATTCTATGAATAAAATTGGGACTGACGTAGCCTGATTCATGAAAATGGTTTTCCCTTGGCATTCCAGGCATCCCCAGCTTTCTTTCATCATACCTTCCTGTACAGCAGCTGCACAACTCTGGCCTGACAAGCCCCTGAAAACAGTCAGTAGGAACAGGGAAACTCACTGCCTAGCATCCCCTGAAAAGATCATGAGGCAGCTTGGAGTGAAGAGCCTGGTGTCTACTTTGAGTTTCCAGAAATTGGCTCCTTCTGGAGTGTGAGTTCAATGTGGAGGTTTTATTGTGAATCAGAGAGCTCCAAGCTTATGGGGTGCTCACAATTTTGTTGTTGTATCATCGTATCTTCAGGGAGCAGTTCTCCAATGCTTACTATTTCAAGGCTTTGTGATCTTGAGACTGTCTTTCATCACCTGAAATCTACAGTACAAGCAATGTAAGTTGACAGCTCTTGATGAACCATCATTATATCTTGGCTGGATACCCAGCCTACTGAATCATGAAGCTGCCAAATCTTTTTATGATGAACAATTTCTCAAACTTCAGTAGGAATAATGAAGAAGACAGAGCTAAAATCCCTGCTTGGACATGAGTAAATACCTCAAGCTCCACTTTTGCCTTAAGCAAGTTTTGTGAAATACAGGAGCCATTTGGAAGTGCAGATTAAAAGAAAAGCTTTGAAATTCCTTCTTATTTTCTCTGAGATTAGGGAACGCTGAAGTGAGCGCTCTCCTGATGCGTGGTAGCTGCCCCACAGACAAGCAGAGCTACCTCTCCAAGGTAGATGTGGATTGAATCACTTCTCCAAAACCACCACAGGGATTCAATTTCCACTCTTTACCTGAAGCCCAGAAACAATATGGCTGAGATTGAGCGTCCGATCTAGCATGATAAGAATATAACTGAGATTTGAACAAGTCCCAATAGAGTCATGTACCCTAGCCCCACTGACTTTCAAATGGCAGCTCAGCACCAAGCTTCCCTATGTTCCTAGGAAATTTCCACATTGAACCCCTATTTCTACTGCCACTATCTTCCATGGCAGGAAACGGGGTAGGCAGGAGAGGAACGGACTATCCCACATAGCAGGAAAGCCTGGTTAATAGTGATTTGCTGGGATGTGTGATGCAACGGTATCTGCATAGCTCCAGGTGAAGCCTTCTTTGATTTAGCAGACCTTGTAGTAAACTGGAGGTTTTAAATCCAGTGGAACATGAGTGACAGAATCACTGCAGTCTCTGTTTCACACCTCCCAGTGCCTGGATGAAATATCTTTATTTTCTGCTATCCCAGTGGTTCAGACAGACTGGGTCTAAGAGTTTGGCTCCATGACGCACAAAATGTCAATGCTCCTTTCCAGTTGGGTTGGCCCCAGAGGCAGAATTATACTTCTGTCTGGCACTGCATCTGATCTAATGGACCCTGGTGGATGGTACTGGCTTGTACAAGTCATTCATAAGTCAGACAATCCACCTGTGGATAAAGAGGAGCTGACTACAGCTCTGTAGTCTGCTGGCTTTCAAAGACTTAATTTTTGTGTGCAGGGCACCGTACTGAAGGGCTGACTCTTCACTAGGCTACTGTTTTGTCTGATGGAAGCATTGCCTTCATCCATCACTTTACTCTTGTGGTTTCAAGGCCTAAGACCTAAAAAATAGGGCTTCTGTAGGATACAGGGAGCACACTTTAACTCGCCAGCTAGGTTTGAGGATTATCAGACTGTAAATGTCATGAATTAACACCACTGCAGCTGCATAGTATATACACTACATTGTTGGGATATATTTCAGTTCAGAACACACAGTATTTCATATTCCAGACCTGAACTGTGCTCGTGGTGACCTCAGAGACTTGGTCTGGTTTCTGCTCCCACTGCTCTGGCATTGTTCACCATTCAGCAATAGACACAATGTCACAGGAGTTTTGAATTTTACAAGGGACAACCAGGAAGGGAGAGAAAGCAAATGTAAAAATGCCTTTACTTATCTCACACGCAAAAAAGCATGCAAGAAATAGGCATTTTAAAGCAACAAAGTTATTCCACGGGAGGGGGAACAGAGAAGGCAATTATTCATCTGTCAACATAGCGTAAGAAAGTTACTTGTCACACAGCCATGTGTATCCACTTTCAGTAAAATCCTTGTCTGATTCACCTAAATAGGAACCCCGACCGGGGCAATTTGTGCTAACGCATTTGTTCTCACACAGATTTGTGCATTTGTTCCTTCACCCAGGGATCCATGCAGACAAAACCACCGTTCCCTATGAGTAGCCACAGAAAACAGAGAAACAACCAGTCAACCCAATTCAAACACAACCAGACTGAGCCAAAATTTGTAACTTGTGAAAACAGTCACAAATCATTTTTCCTCCTTCTTCATACAGTTCACATTCGTGTCTCCTGTTCACAAATTAAAAGAAATTACGCTATCTGATTGATGTTCAAGATACGTAAGGTACGTTCTTGTTTTACAGTCCTGCTATTTATTTTTGGTAGCTCTCGATTTAAAAAGCATTATATCTGTTCAAATGTTTCTGACAGAAAACGAATGTGTTGGTGTGTAAGCATATATGTATGTATATGTACACACATATATATACACACACATGCATTCACAACTATACGTATAGCTATACATACAGCTAAATAATCTTTCCAATTTTGCAGGTCCATCTGTATTTGAAGAGACATATTTTAAAACTAGGAGCAGTCACTTTCAGATGGTTAATACCAGAGATTTCTTCAACAGTACAAACATTAACTTACATTATTTACTTTAATGCTAAACTTACTACATAATGTCAACTCCAATAACAGCAAATAATTGAGCTGAAGAACACTATGTAAGGTGAAATTGTGGGGAACAACAGTAGCAACTTATTTTACACTGAAATGAAGCACAGAAACCTTTTAATGGAAAGTGAATTTTGTAAATTAAAATAGGTCTGGCTGAAAATAACATGTTTCCCAACAAAATACTTTGTTCTTTGACCTGGTGTTTATTAAAAGCATTTGCAAGTAACATATGACTGTGCTGTAGAAAAATTATAGTAACAGATTCACAGCATTACAGGCATAGAAATATCCACATGTAACATACTAGGACTTAGACGAGTAATTTATTCTGCAAAATCTTCCGTACAATCTATAATTCTTTACACAAAATTTATTTTTGTACTTTCTCGTCTGCTTATATTATGTTCAGGTAATAGAAGCTAAAGTAATATTTTGACTTTACGTTAATATTTCTACAGCTATAAAGCCATTTTTTTTCCTAGAAGATGATATCTCCATAGAGTTCTATAAGGCAGTTCTACTTTGCTTTGAAATACTGGAAGATGCTTAAATACTGAATAAATTTCCTTTCTCAAAGAGCAGCTTATGCTTTGGTGTCATTTTACACATTTAAGAAATAAATCTTAGATTTAATCTCCCAATCTTCCTATTGCCTAAATAAATCCCTCTCTCTAGTACCAATTATATGTAATAAATGGAAACAAGAGCTATCAAGCACTAAATTTTGCATTTTTAAAAGCCAAAAATTATGGAAAGCTCCTAAGCAATAATTTACTATTATTAAATTCCGAATTTCATGCATGAATGCAACTGCTTTTTATTTAAGAACAACTATACTAAAGATATAAAACAATTTAAAAATCATGTCTTCCATCAAGCTTTTATTGACATTTCTTCCAACTAGTTACCTGTCTGATCATGGAATAAAGACATTAAAATGCTTCAAATGTTTGTAGTACATTGCATTCCTACAGAAACCTTTTCACGGAAAGATTTGCAAATGTAAAGATCAAGGTGACATTTTAAAGTGACAACAATAGCAGCTTCTAACTTACTTAACCAGAAGGAAATTCCTACTAAGGAACATGACTATCCTTATATTAGATACAAATAGAGCACAACAATGGGAGGTATTCCAAAGAAAGTTCATCAATTTCTTAAAAGCAGTTTAGACCCTGAGTGAGTACCTAAGACCGCCACGATGCTCGGATCACCTGTCGAAGCTGGAAGGATGAGGAGAGCTGTAACCAATAAAAAGGGCAACTGATGCTCGAGAGGTCTCGGCGAGAGAAGAGGAGCCGGGAGGGAGGAAAAGGGCTACTACCTTCGGGGCTGCCGAGGGGGGGGCCGCCTTCCCGCCCCCCCCCCTTTCCCGAGCCGCCTCTGCATCGCCCCCCGCAGCCCAGGGACGGTACCCGCCGCCGGGGGGGGCTCTCCCCGGGGCCCCTCGCTGCCGCACTGAAGCGGGCGGTGACAAGGTCGGTTTTAAGCACTAGTCACCAAGGAGCATCCCCGTGCCCTCGCCTGCTCCTCCCCAACCTCCCCCCCCCCACCCCCCCCCCCGGGGCAGTCCGGCCCCGGGCTCGGCAGGTCCCGGCGCTGCGGCGACGCCCGGGCTGCTCGGGGACCACCTCGGACCCCCTTTCCGCCCCCGCTGCCCCCTCGATGTATCCCGCAAACGCCGCGGTCCCCCGCCGCCGCCTTTACCCGCAGCGGGCGGGGGGCGCAGCGCTCCGCGGCCGCGCAGCCGGGGCGGACGGGAGGCACGGAGCGCGCTGCCCGCTTCGCACCCCCCCCCGCCCCGGACCGGGGCCACCGCGGGCCCCTCTGCCCCAGCCCCGCTCACCTGCGGGTCCCGCTGACGGCTCACCGCGGACAGGGGCTCTCCAGTAGCGGGGTTCCCCCCCCGGCCCCGTGCTCCCGACGCGCAGGGCGCAGCCCTCTCCCGGGATCCCGCTACTGCCGCGTCCCCGCGGAGCCCTCACCCCACCGTCCGTGTCCCCCCCCCCTCCCCCGCCAAGAGCCGCGCCGGCAGCCCACCGCCCCGGTACGGCGGCATCCTCCTCCCCCGCCACGGCTCCCCGCCCAGAGCAGACCCCGGGAAACGCCTACCGCAGAGCCTGCCCCCCCCACCCCCCCCGGCACCACCACCCGCCCCCCCGGCACCCAGCAGTGCCCCCCAGCCGTCCCCCTCCCCCGGGACCCGCTGGCTCCGCCCGCGGGGGGCGCGGAGCCCTTCCCGGGGCAGAAACCATCCCGGGAGCGGCTGCGAAGCGCAACGAGGGGGGCTCAGAAGGTGGACGGGATTCCCCCTTGTAACGGTACTTGAAAAAGAAGAGTTTCTTTTAAAGTTGGGGGAAAAAAACCCAAACCAAACAAAAACGCCTCTAGAGTCTTCTTCCAAGTTGCCCTTTAGAGAATCTGAAGACACTTTTAAATATAAGGCTCTTCTGCGAGCTGCAGGTGTTGACCAGGGTGGCTTAAAATGAAAATTACTGCTTCGTAGAAAGTACTCGCACAGCTGGTATGTAAAATAAAACCATCAAACGCCTTGTCATAATCAAATATTCCCTAAATCTGGACTAGCGACATTGCTTTTGAAAGATGTCGTTCCATATAAATGCCTTTAACGCCTGGTAGAAAATTCTTATGAACATGTTGACAAATGAAATAACCCGGGTTATTTGATTAGTGTCCATGTAATCTGAATATTGGCTTGTATTGGGAAAAGAAACGTCAACCCTTTAATGCTTTTGAAAGGATGGATTTTCGCTGCAATTAAAGAGTAATCTTATACCAATAAAGAAAGTGAATCACGCTCTACGCGCTCTGTGCTACAGGGATTAGAGTGGATGAAGTCAAGAGTTTGCGTTTTCTTTCCGACTCCCCCTCGGGCAGAAGGAACGGCGTTACGGAGCGCCCCGGGGGTGCGGCAGCTGAGCCGCCGCTGTGGGGAAGGTCCCGCATCCCACCGGCGCCCCCCCCCCAGGGACGGGCTTCTGTGCCGGGGGCATCTCCTAATACTCCTGTGGAAACACCTTCTGATTTGGGGTGCAGATGTCGGGAAACCGAGATGAACAATTCCCACCGCACTTCATACCGCAAGAGCGTGCATTTGCGCAGCCTTCGTTGCAAATAGCTACAGAGGGCGTGGGAGGGGGTACTTAGACGTTGCCACCTGCCTTACGGAGCTTGAATCACTGTGGCACCGTGCGCGGAGGTAGCCTGTGTCCCAGGGTAAGATCCGCCTCTCAACGGGCAGCTCAGCTGATGCTCGGTTTGATTTTCCTTCGAGCAGCAGCCCGTGTCACCGGCAGCCCCGGGGCTGCGCGCCCGGCCCGGCCCGCCCCGCTCCCCGGCACAAAACCACTACCCCCCCCCCGCCCCCACCACACCCCCTCCCTCGCTCCGGTTCCCGACCCGCCGGGCTTGCCCGGGGTGTGTGACAGCACCGGAGGGTCTCAGCCAGCTCGGAACACCCGTTTCGTTGAAAACGGGAGGCTGTGGCGGCGGGGGGCGGCCCCCCGGAGCCAGCCCGCAGCCCCCCGCCCTGCCCGGCCCTCCTCCCCTCCCCTCCCGGCGCCGGGGCGCCAGCAGAGCCCCGGCCCCGCATTCCCCGGTGCCCAGCGGGAACCGTGGCGGGCGCTGCCCGCGGGGGTGGCATTGCCGCTGCGTACGCCCGACCAGCCTTAAAACGCGTCCCCCTCGCCGGGGCCGCGTGTCCTGCGGAGGAGGCGGTCCGGGCCGCCCGCTCGCTTTGCGGGGTGAGGGTGATTTATCCGCGCTCGGAGAAGGGCACTGCGCGTTATCGGAAAACAGTTACAGCCACGTTTTTTCTTTGTAGTGCCTTATTCGGCTTTGGAGACTCCCTTGAAGTCTGCCGCCTTATTTTACGAACCGATGTGATAGTCAGCAAGCCCCGAGGGAATCTGCAGCCATTAGCATTTTCAATTGCGTTTTGGAAAGCCGGGGTGGCTGCGCGGGAGGGCAGGCTGCTTCGGGCGGGGGGCAGCGAGGGCGGGCGGGACGCGGCGCTCCCGGGGACCGTGCGGGCTGCGGACGCTAGTGGGCACCGCCGAGGCCGCGGCCCGGCGGAGCGGGAGGAAGGGGGATTCCTGCTGCCCGGCAGCCGCTTGCTCATTTTTTGTGAATGTCACCAGGGAGGATGTGGGTTTCTTGTATTTCTCCATGAGCTAAGTAATCGCTGGGTCTCAACTGGCCAGTGCACAAAAGAACCTTTAAAGTGGTTGGCTCAGGCAGCGCATTCAGCTTCTAGCCGCGCATAGTTACAACGGGCCGAGCGGCTGAGAACCGGTGCACCCTCTAATCTTTGCTTGATAAATCGCCGGCCGCCGCCGCGGTTGCGTGTGTCTGAACTCGGTCCAGCGCGGAAACAGGGAACTGAAACCGAGGTGCTTTCCCCGCGCTGCAAACTTTTCTTTCAGACACGCGGGCCGCAAAACCCACACCGCACAAAACACGCGAAGGGCTGCTGGAGGGGGCACCGGGTCCGACGGGGACGGCGCCCTGCGCGGCGGGGGCAGGCGCGGCGCGTCCACGCGTGTCCGTGTCGGGCGCGGAGGGAAAGGGCCCGCCGGATGCGTGGGGGCACCCCGCCGCCTCCCGGTGGATCCGCACGCCTACCGCGGAGCCGGCAGGGCCCCGGACAGAGCTGCCGGGTGCTGCGGAGAGTATACCCCCCACGCCGCAGCCCTTCCAGCCCCCCCGCGCAGGGCAGCGGGATCAGCCCCGACCGGGCGGGCCCTGCGCCCCCTCGGGTACCAGCTTTGTCGGGGCGCGGGGGAAGGAGCTGTCACTTTTTGCTGTTGGCACGTAGAAGCGGCTCCTGGCCGGATGAAGAGGCCCCCGGCGAAGCAATGGGTGTTTGGGGGGGCTACTGCCCGGTGGGGCAGCGTGCCAGCACCCCACGGGGGATGGATTCCCTCGACCTTGACTGGCGTTCAAAAGCATCCCCCCAAGAAGGAGAAGGAAACGTCTAGTCCCAACTCTGTCATGCAAAGTGACTCTGCTCGCATCCCTCCCCGTGGCTCTTTTCATTAATTAGGGGCTGCAAAGGGTGTGGGGGAGGGGGAAGCGGCTGGAAGCCACTAATTATTCAAACTTTGGAGACGGCATCCAGATGAGCTGGGTCAGCTCTTTAGGGCAGTGCTTTGTAACCTGTGTGGATCAGGCGGAGAGCGGTTATGCTACTGTGCAAAGCCTCCATTAAGAGATTTCGTTTCATCATTGCTCATTGCCTGCAGGATGTGTGCAGACTCCGGTGTGAGTAAACTAACGTTCTTTACCACGGAGGAGAAACAATTTGCTGTGGCGTGAGAGGGCCGTGAAAACCTGCCCTTACTCCCGCCCCCGGGCAATAACCTTTTTAACCGCACTCATCTCCTGCAACTTAATTTTTCACAAGTGCCCCCTCGCGTCGTTCGTCCCGTCCGCCGTTTCCCCCCCCCCCCCGTTTGTCACAGGTTTTTGCAGTGACGCCCATCTCCCGCTCCAACTTCTGACACCTCTCAGCCCCAGTAATCTCAGGACCCCCCCGCCGCCCCCCCCCCCGAGCCTACGGCAGAGCAGGACGCGCACCCGGGCTGCCCCTGCCCTCGGCCGGGCTCCCCCCGCTCCCGCCGCTGCCGGAGCCCCCCCTGCCCCTTTCCCCGCTGCCCCGTCCCCGCAGCATCGCGCAGGGGCGGCGGGGCGGCTGCGCTCCCTTCCCGGCCGCGGCTGCCAGGCGCCCCGCGGGCAGCCCGGGAGGGACACCCGCCTGCCCTGTGCCCGCGGGGGGCGGCGGGGCTGGGGCGCAGCGGTCCCTAAGCTCGGTGCCCCGCTCGCAGCAGCCTTTCCCACCTCGGGATCCCGGAACAGGAAAGTCCCGGTTCAGCTTTCCCCCATAAGATCCTGTCTCCCTCCCCCACCCCCCCGCTCCCCTCCCTCTGCCCCTTCCTGCCTGTGGCCCTGGCGAGAGGAGCCGCTTCTCGCCGTGCGGGACGGGGCTGAGCCGCTCGGGGCAGCCGCCGAGGCGGCGGGGCATGGGGACGGGGCGCTGGGGACCATCCGGCCGGGCTCAGCCGCCGGCCCTGAGCCAGCAGTCCGGTGTCCGGCAGGCAGGGCTGCCTTGAGCCCCCGGGGTTAAGCTGAGATCCTGAAGTTAGTGATTGGGGTTTTTTTCTATCTCTTTTTTTTTTTTTTTTCTCCCCCCCCGCTCCCCCCCCCTCCGCCCTCGGTGCTTCCGAAGAGCCCGCAAGGTCTGCAGAGAGAGAGAGAGAGGGAGAGACTGGGGGAGGAGGAAGAATTAAGGAAGGGAAAAGATGGCGAGTTGCAGCAGCAGCGTGGAGAAAGCAGCATTTTTGTGCTGCTTCTTGCTGGCGATGGGGAGCCTAACCTCCTGCGCCCGGCCGGAGGAGGAGGAAGAGCAAGAAGAGCAGCGCTCCTGTCACGGTGCCTTTGATCTCTACTTCGTCCTGGATAAGTAAGTGACAGTTGCATTTAAAACCGTTTATTCACCCTTCAGTGCCTCCTTGCAGCAGCAGGGACGTTGTTCCCCCCCGCCCCGTCTCGCCGAGTGCCTTCCCCCACCTCCCCTGGTGCCAAGCATGATGTGTGGGGCAGGGTCCTTATTTTTGCTCCCCAAAACTTGCACGTTTCCCGAGCGGAGCATTTAGGGGAGCACCGTGCATTATCCTGGGTTAGTTGCACATGCGAAGCCGGGAAATCGGGTCGCCTTCAGGTTGCAGCGTGTGGTGGGTGGGCTGTGGGTGTTGGGTTTGAGGGGATGTTGGTCGGTGCCCCCTGCACTCCTGGAGTTTGGTGTCGAGACTCGGGGTCAGCGCTGAGATGTCACCTTTGGGATTTAGCAGCGCTGGGGCTGTGCAGACCTACCTGAAGTTAAGCCGAGACTGCTTGTGTGTAATGGTTGATTTTTTAGACTGTAAGGTTTTATAAAACTTGTTGCTGCTCAGCTTCTTCGGAATTGTCTAAACCTGTGTTTGAGTTACCTCTATTAAAATAGGTTGGCAAATACTTTTCTTTAGTACTATGTTAGCCCGATTTAGGTATGGCCAGAGGGTATGGTTAAGCTGACATTTATAGGCATGTTACAGCAAGCACTAGCAAAGTGAGTGTAAACTGGTGCACCCACAGGTGTTTTTCAGAAGGTGCAAATTTCTGTTTCTCTTGGTGCACTGCTCCAGCTTGACAGCCGAGGGTTAAACTCAAGGAGCAAATTCTTAGTCTCCCACATACCCTCAGTGTGATGGTTGTGTTATCTAATACATCCTGGGTTACATACAGGACATGGTATTATGAAAGACTGAAGCCTTTTCTTTGTGATTCTTAACCACAAGCCAGGTATGATTGTTCCCCCACCCGTCTCGCCAGGTGCCTTCCCCCAGCTCCCCTGGTGCCAAACATGATGTGTGGGGCAGGGTCCTTATGCTCCCCAAAACTTGCACGTTTCCCAAGCGGAGCATTTAGGGGAGCACCATGCATTATCCTGGGTTAGTTGCACATGCGAAGCCGGGAAATCGGGTCGCCTTCAGGTTGCAGCGTGTGGTGGGTGGGCTGTGGGTGTTGGGTTTGAGGGGATGTTGGTCGGTGCCAACAACAGGTATGCATTGTGCTGTTTCCCGGTTGGGAGAACTGTTCAGTCCATCAGGCCTTCTGCACAGCCTGCACGCAGCAAAATGCCACCACCGCTCAGGAGCCAGTATATTCCCACATTCAAGAAGAAGAAGAAAAACAAAAAGTGTCATTAAGTAGTGATTCTGTTCTTAGAGCAAAAGGATCTGAAGACCAAAGGCGTTCTGCCTTTCTAAACGATGCACTAACACACCATGCCATGTGGTCATTGGTTTGGGTTTTTTTTTTCCACTAAGAACTTGTGCCTTCATGTCTAGGAAGAGCTCTGCGGGTGACTAGCGTTAGTTCTCAAATTCATTCTTGCCAGGTTTTCAAGAAGTGACTGGTACTGTCGTTATCCTCACTTCCCGTATTGAATTCCCTGTAACAACAAATGTCAGTGGTTGCAATATGGGTTCTGTGACATGGTACCTGTCTTCTGCAGTGCGATTTCCGTGTTGCCAATGGCATTGTGTACCCCTAGCAATCACCACACTGCGCTCCTGTGCTACTTTTCATCTGTAGATCAGAAGGCATTTACTGGGGCAATCACTGTTAGCACTCGTGTTGTATTTGGGGAGATCAAGGCAGAGAAGAGAGTGATTTGCTCAGAGTTACTAATATGTTAAGCGATAGGAAGTTGGTTGTGTAATCAAGTTCCTCTTCAGCATTGTGGACATGAAATCATACGGTTTCTTTTAGCAGGCTACAGGTCTTGTATCTTGGCTCAGGTGCTATCCACTCAGTACACTGGACACTGGACCTGATTATGGTTGAAGTAAAAGTCACAGACTTTAGTTCCAGGGGGAAAATTGTCTTTGGCTGCAGTCGCAAACGGAGTCTTTATAACTTTCGAGAGTTATACCAAAGAGTTCCTCCTTGGTAAAACGCTGTAATAAAAATTTCTTGGGCCCCTGAGTGGTTTTAAAATCCATCCCTGCTCCTAGCAAGTCTGTGGCAATGTGGTGGGAAAGCTGCTTTTGGCCTCAATGAGGTTGCATTACAATCCATATGGGTAATATTAGAGTGCCAGATCTTAGGAGCCATAGGTCCCGTGCTGGCTGAGGGTGTGTTTAATTGCAGCTGTATTCTGTGACATCTGGCACAACACAAGGAGCTTTATGGAGGCAGGGAGGATTGGCTGCGTGGATAGACTCTGGATCTTGGGGCAGTTCATCAGAAAGGAACTAGATAATCCATTAGTGTTGAGAAAGGTCAGGGTATTCCTGGTAGGGAGAAGGCAGGAAGCCAGTCAGAAGCAGCTGGTCAAATATGAAAATGCAGAGGATGCCTTTTTTTTTTTTTTTTTTTTTTTTTTTTAGAATTGTATCCATGCTGATACATATCTGAGAAGAATTCTGGCTCTAATTTCTAGTGGGAGAATCCCCAGAAAAACCCAGCCCTATACAACACAGAGTATCCCCACATGGCCTGGGGATCGCCTCCCTTCATTGGTGCCTTGCCAGTCTGGAGCTAGATGCATTCAGTCTTAATTAGCTGTCTAACAACGGGATTGAAGCATTGGCTCTGTGAAAACTCCAGGCTTTAATCCTGCGACCCCATAGCGTGCTCTTTAGCTGAATGACAGGCCCTGTCTCTGAAGTCAGCCTGAGTGAACCAAAATGACTTTAAATCTGCTTTGCTTTGCTTCCCATAGTAGTCTCACATCAGTAGGAGGCAAATTGGAAGAAGACAACAAACCTTTCTCCTTATGCATCTAAGCACTGTGTGTTACTGCAATGACTTTATTGGGGCATGATTTTTCCTTTTCATTCTGCCAGGCAAAGTCTGTGGGGATTTAATCCTGCAGGCAACAACCATCAGATGGAAAAGATCATCTGCTGGTGAAGTTATTGTTATAATATATATGCTGCCAATTAGAAAAAGAAACTCACTGATTTCTTACAGTTTTTCTCTGCCTGAAGTTGATTGCAGCCCTCTATGTTAACTCCATGGGATAGGCAAGATCAGAGCAGTGGAACCAGGCCTTGGGTGTCCAAGAAGCTGAAAGGGAAGAGCAGCACTTGTGGGAGGGAGACCTGCCACCGTCCTCCTTAGGATTGTCTGACCATGCCAGAGCCACATTAGGACTGCCTTGTCTCTGAGGATGCTTAAATGAGCACATCTCTTGAAGCTAGGAGAACTGGACATTTGCTGGCTGCAGAGGCGGCTGCCTAGAGTCTGCAATCTTGTGCTGTCTGTATGTCATACTTTACGCAGGCTTGAGCTTATTTGGACGTGTAGTGGAAGACCTTAAAGTATCATACTGAAGCAGCAGAAATGTTTCTGTTTGCAGCTAAGTCACTCCCTCTGCATGAGGTGGGGCAGTAGACAGTGCAGTTGGCATACCCGTCTCTCCTATGGCATGGGGTAAGATCAAGTCACTGGTGATATCAGAGATCTCATGTTTACCTTTGAACAAGTATAGCTCTTAAGCCCAACGTAATGGGTAGCTGAGTAGTTCTCACTTGCTTTGGTTGCTTTATTTGCTTGGGTTGTCCAGGTGCATGAAGAACTTGTTTCAGTCCCATCCCAAACTGCCAAGGAGAGGTCCTCTTAGGGATCTGATTGCTTGACTAACAGGTCTTGTAGTGACATCCTTGTGCTTGAGTATGTAAATAACACCCTTTCATCCCTGCCTTGCTGTTAACATCCAGCTGTTGTTTGTAATCATAGTGAAATGCACTTGCACAGCGGAAAGGATGACTGACCTCTAGTGTTTTCTGATTATAACAGTGCCTGATAGCATCCTTATGATTGTTTATTAGTGCAACAAATAGAAACCCTTTTAAAGGAAGGACGTGTAACTGCCATAAATAACTGCTGCTGGCGATGCTTGACATGAGATCTGAGCTGCAGAGCTGTCTATATTTTATATTCACCACATATGAAGAAATCTCTTTGATTATTTTTTTCACTGTGAGACAGGATGAGGAATGGGGGGGAGGGCGGAAAGAATGTGAGATAGTCAGAAGTATTTTCTCATTTTTCCTGCTGGGATGTTTGCTAAGAAATTGTTTGGATTTTGAGGAAAAATGAGCTGCACAGCCTTGGGAAAATGTTTTCTTTTTCCACAGCACAGACCATGGCAGCGCAAATGTCTTGAGTAAGGCCCTGGTTGATTTTCTTTTAGAGCAGTGATTATAACGCTTCTTTTGGGGGGAGGCTGGCCTAACTACCCTTTCACTGCTCCTCATCTTCCTCTTGAACTTCTGGGTAGTCCCACTTCATGGTATTCCCATCTCTTGGGCCCACAACAATATTGCCTTTCACATCAGTTTCGCTTCGTCTCCTGTGCTCCCAAGAGCATCCCTGTCAACAGCAACTTTGGTAAAGACATCAGTACACTGTGGCCAGCCTCTCACTTGTAATCCACTTTCCAGCTGCCTCTCTTTTTAAACTTGGTAAGCCTCGCTCCAGAGGTGAATGTCATTGGTAGGGAGCTGGTGGGGAAGACCACAACCTCTGATTGGGAGGGAAATTAGCTATCCTGTCCCATCTCCTTCCTGGTTTTGTTTTTTGTGTCTGTGTCCGCCTCCCCAACTTCTCCTTGAAAAGCCAATTTTGTGGGAGAGGGAGGTGTCAGGAGGGAAACAGGTTGATATTTCCTAATTCACTTCAGGCAAGTCAAAAAGCCATCAGAACAAAAGGCATTTCAGGAGCTGCTATTCTGATCTCTACACACCTTGTTTTTTCACAATATACCGTATTTAAAGCAAACAAAGAAGAGAGTTTGGAAAACATATTTTGTACCCCCCCTCCCTTCCCCCCTGATGATTTCCTTGCCAATGTCTTGGATGAATTTAGCACTCATGAATTAAAAGTACTAGTGAAAGCAAGTATTTTTGGCCTTAGGCTCTCACTGTAGTCCTCTGCCTCTCTTCCTACGCCCACACAGTCCCGACCCAAGAGTGTTAGGATGGAGCTGGACCTGTGGGAACTTACGCAGCTTCTCTCTCTGCGCTGTCTCGACGCGATGCCGTTCTGTGTGCTGGTTTTACGCAGTGTGTGAGGAGGGGAAGAGTGTGGCTGACAACATTGTGGTTGGAAATCAGACTGCTGGCAAAGATAGGTGCCTGAACACATGTTCTGTCACCTAAGTTAATTGCATTTGAAAATCTTGTATTGACTGACAAACCACTGCTGAACTCCCTCTTCTGTAAGCAAGAATATCTACCTACTGCAGCCAGACTTCAGTTCACTGTTAAGATGTAGGACCTGGTGCAGGTCAGCTGCCGATTGAGATTAAGAGGAGTTGCTGTCTGAACAAAAAAATCAGCTTTGTTTCTTAGATGGCATTGATTATTATGCATGTATATTTAAAAATGGTTGTGTCTGTCTGTCTTCCTCATTTGCTGTCTGTTGGGTTTTTCTTCCCCTTTCTAATGTAACCACATCATCTACATGACACCTCTCATACTCTCCAGCTGCCTGTAAGCAATATTCTTTATTGTTTTCAAAACATAATTGGTTGGTATTTTGCCTTTGCATCTTTCTTTGTTGTGGTTATATCGCAGCCAGTGCTGTGATTTTCTTACAACCAGGTATAATTGCTTGGAATGTTCCAAAGCAGATCTTTATTCGGCTTCAGACATACCTATGTTATTGGAACCAGGTTTTATTTGTTTGTATTTTGTCTGATATTATTCTGCCAGATTTGCCTTTTGGCAGGAAAAAATACTCAGGAAAACCAATTCTCCTCCCTTCTGCCCCAAGAAAAAAAATCTTTATAAAACACAAGGCAAAGCTAATGGGTAGTTGACATAAAATGTGTACAGTTAACGGGAAGAAAAAGCCATGGCAGCTTGTCATTTGCCGTCTATTTATGCATGTAACTAAATCTGATTTATTTGGGGCTTGAGCCAAGGAAGTAAACCGTAAGATTCCCACTGACCTAGGATTTTTGTTTGTGTGCGCTCAGTGATTGAGAATTTCATTACTTTTGTCTGAGCTCGCAGGCCAAATGCTGGTGTGAATTGTGAGTTTGTATGAGGTGTAGTAGGACTGAACCTTTTCATCTCAAATGCAGAGAAGATGTATTGACTCCTGTGAGTTATTCACAGCTCAAGAGTTGTTTCTCCCAGCTCCTTGCTATAATTTGCACCTTGTTAAGCGTGACTGGGACTGAGTGCTCCACTTTGCTCCCTGTGTTGTGCTGAAGAGGACTGGGATGCTGAGAGTGGGTCTTCCAGCCCTTGTGCTGCTCAGAGCAGCTCTGGAGCTTTACAGGGAGATCTGAAGTGGTTGGATGCAGTCTGAGCATGGCTTCTGAATTTCCCTTTGTGCTCTTTTGTTGGCTGGGGATGTAGCAAGGGCTATAGCACCAGGTGGGCAGGACTTGTGTGTTAGATGGGTTACTGTAGGAGCAAAGGGAAGTGTTTTGAGGCATAACTTACAGAAGTCTCTAATGTTGCTGCACACTTTGTCAGTAGTTTTATATGAGAAAAGCTATCTATAAAATTAATGGTTTTGGTCATGAAATGTTTTGGATTCAAGTACTTTGGGTCCTGTGCTCAGGGTGCCGGCCTAGGACTAAAATCCATTTTTCCCGTCACTTCTCTGCGTCTTCCCCTGCACGTTCCAGCCCTTGTCTCGTCCATTAATGTTACAAGTACTCTGAAGCAAGGACTGTCTTAGAATGGCTGTCTCTGCCAGTGTTTCTAATTGCCTCTGGAGCAGATAATATAAACTAGTCCTTCCTTGCCTGGATGAATCACCCAGTCAAGGTCCCTTCCATGCTCGCAGGAAGCGTTGTTTGGGAGAGGAGGATTCTTGTCACTTTGAATGCTCTGCTGGCTCAGAAGGAGCAGAGGGGTGGGTGAACATGCGCGTGCGTGTCTGAAACCACAACAGACTAGATGCCCCAGGGTTTGCTTTTATTGCAGAGCAGTTATTAGCCATGTGCAAGAATTCTGTTGTCTACAATGTGGTTGTGGCCACAAAGAGCTCTCCAAATAACAACAACAAAGTGCCACGTTTCTGAGCAATGGGCCATATATAGGGCCACCGTTAGCTCAAGGGGATAGAGACTTAGAGGGACCTGCAAACTCAATGGGTGTTGTACTCCCCTGACCCCGTACTCAAACTGAACCCAGCATCAATAATAACGGGTCTGGTTTTTGCTACAGGATCTCTGGAATTGCTGCCTTCAGCTAATCTGCAACAGAGGCAGATGTGCTGGGGTAGGGGGAGTAGGACAAGGGGCAGCTCTGTATCTTCAAGGGGTTTAACTTTCTCACTTTCAGCAGGGAGGAAAGGCTTTGGGTCCTGCTGCCTTCTCTCTGTGTAGATGTGGTAATACACATGTTAACTGTTTGGGTAGTGCTGGGGTCTTAGCTTTAACTGCTAAGCTGCAGGTCTGATGTGTGTCGCACTAGGTTGGTCTGTATAGGCTCCTGACAGTGAGTTTAGCTGTAACGGTGGATCAGGTATGCCCCAGGACAGGCACCTTCCGACTGTCCCTCCTGGTTTTCGCCTGCTGAAGTAACCACGCTGTGAGCGGCACCCCACACGCCGGGGCTGCGCTCCTTGCTGTCTCTGGGCTCCAGCTTCCACCGCCTCTGGGAGTCTGTTAGGAAAGAAGAGGAGGTTTCCAGCCCATCTCGCACTTTCTTGTCTTCACAAACAGCAGTGAAATACCTCAGATTGAGGTAGGCATGACTCTAACATGCTCACTGTTTTTTGTTTGGTGTTTTTTTGTTGTTTTTTTTTTTTTAATACTAACATAGAGCTCTGCTAAACTAGAAGGCGTCACTCCACAGTAAGTGAGCCGGAGCAGAATCGGGCCTTGCGATCACATCACTTCCTTCCACCCCCAGAAATACTCGCTGACCTCCTCTCTTCCCCTCCCGTCAAGCGGTAGCAATGTGAAATTCAGGAAAACAGCAGCAGCAGGAGCTGGAGCAGCAGCTGCTCCTCCGAGCCTGGTCCCAGCGAGGCCGGGAGCACATTCTTTCCTATGTTGTGGTTTGCTGACTCTTCTCTTTGTCTCGTGTGTAATGGGAACCCAGTGTGTAATGGGAACCCAGCTCGTGGAGCAGGGAGCGCGCTGGCAGCAAATGGCTCCTTGTGGGTTTTGTCGCTTTGCTGGGGCATGATTCTCCCCCCACTTGTGTAGGTATGAAGCTGGGGAAATTCGGCTGCTTCTCTGGACCTGCTCCAGGTTCGCCCCAGTGGAACTAGCAGCAGAAACGGGCCCTGAAATGATTTCTGCGGCGCTCGGGCTGCCCACCCCACCTCTTTAGTGCTTTGCGTTTTCCTTTGCCGTGAGACTTCTATAACCTCCAAGGGCTGAAACCCTGGTCCCACTGGACTCTGACAGACATGCAAACTGCTGGTGAGCGGTGGGCTGCTATCCGCAGGGTCTTTTGGCCTGTGGGGCTCAGTACTTTGCAGAGAACGTCAGGCTGGCTGGGCTTCTTCAGCGGGGAGAGTGCAGGGAGGAAGGCCAAGGCTCAGTTGGGTGACGGTGGCCATTTTGATGGATGTGAGAAGTTGAACCTGGTAGCTGATGACCCAAAGCCAGAAATCTCTAAGGCGTGCGCCAATAGGTCTGCCTGGAACATTGTCTTTCCACAGCACTGGCTTGGCGGATCCACTGGTACAAACCTCCACAGCATACATGGGATTCCCTGGCTGCATCGCTTTCCCATGGCGTCCCCCAGTTACTGGTGAGGGTGGACGAGCGTGTGTCCCCTGCCCAGTGCTTCTTCTGCACACTGCCGATCTTTTTCATGCTTCGTTATTCTTTCCTCATTATTCAGAAGTCTGCACGGTTCCTCTGAAATCTTAAAAGAGTGTATCACTTGGTGGCCAAACAGGCCAGGCAAGGAATCTGTTTGCGGTTATTTAGTGATGGCACTTGGGACAACACGTCAGCTTTGTCCAAGGCTTCTATTAGCACGGGTACACTGATTAACAGGAGTTTGTTTAGTTACTGTAAGGTTCTAAGGCAAGCAACAAAAGCACTGAAACTGCTGTAAAGATCACGCTGTGTGGATGTCCAAGAATAACCTGTGATGTAGAGCATCACTGAAAGACCTTGTGCTTTCTCTAGTCTCGGTAACTGTAGAGTTAAAAACATGTGTGGCTTTCAAGCATTGGCCATGGTCAGAAAGGAGCTTAGGGTGTGCTTGGAGCCTCCCACTTGCCATGGGACACCAGGGCAAAAACCATCCAGCCATGAAGCACGGCAATTTAGTTTATGCCACCAGCAAAAGCGATTCTGCAGTGTGAAAGATAAGATCCCAAAAGCAGTGAAATGCATTGGCATTTTCAATAGTCTTGGGCAGCTTCTGTTTGTCAGTGTTGTGAGTAATATTTTACCGTGTTTGGCAACTTAGTATACAGTTTAGCAAACGTTTTATTGTTGTAAATTTTTGTTTAATTTGCTGTGAAAACTGCTGTTGCTGGTGACATGGGGTCAGACCTCTGGGCCAACAGATGAAACTATATCAAGACAATCCACAGAAGCCTCCAGAACATGCATAGATACATACATATACATATCTCTCTATATGTATGAAACAGCAAATAAAGAGACTTTACGAACAGGGATATTTAGAGTTGAGTTTGAGGGGGAGGGAGGGGAAATCGGGTTCTTCTATAAGTCAGGCCACCCCCACTGGTGTTGATGAAGGGTTTGACGTGACTTGTGTCGATGGCACTTGGGCATCAGTTGCAGAGGGAGGTGACACACCTGGGCTTGGAGGAGTGTGGTGAGGGAAGTGATTAAGTGCTGACCACTTCACTGGTACTCCTTATCAGAGATTTTGAAACAGTTAAGTTTTCTTGCTAGTATTTCTGTCTGTCTTTGACACTTCCCAGCTGATAAGCAACATGTGGGTGCAGAATCCCTCCTAGGGGAGAAGGAAACCCACTGCCGTGCTGAAGAACCTCTGCTTAACAGGGCTGTGGCTCAGTGATGTAGAGCCAGGCACTGCTTCCTGTGAGGACTAGCCCATGACAGAGACCTCCCTAGCTTTTCAGAGGTGGGCGTCTATGGATTTATTACAGCTAGTTTTAGTTACTCTTGGTCTTACTGTTATTCCGTTTCCAGGAAGGGGTGTTTCATTATAGTGAGAGTACATGGAAATCCGTAATATTAAGGTTATCTGTGCATTTTCACTTTAAAAGTCTTCATGGTTTTCCACCATTAGTGGCTTCTGATTTTCTTAAATTTTTGATGTCTAGGCTGTTTTGCCAAGCTATTCTTTGCCTGAGGCATAGATATTTTTTTTTTAAAAAAGGGGAGAAAAAAAGAAGTAATTCCAACAGTCCTAAAAAGGTGCTGGAAATGATCATTTATTGCTGTTACAAAGAAAATTCATTGCTACTTTCTTTTTTGGATTGCATCAGTGCCTCTGCAGCTGGCAGTAGAAATTTGATACCTCCATCCAAAATAGGTCATTCTTTTCCAAGTAAGAAGCTGTGGCTATTCTATGTGGGGAAGCGACTCTGTTGGAAATTGCAGGAATTGGATTTAAGTGGGACAGCAAGCTCAGAATGAAACTGAAAGTGTAAACTCGAGGGGGAGAGAGAATTTAAAAAAAAAATAAAAAATTGGGAGCTGTGAATGCATCTTCCCTAGATTCAAGGAAAATCTCTTTGAGTTCATTATGTTTAGAGATTTAGCCTGGGACTTTCAGAAAAATCCTGGAGAATTGTGGGTGCTGGACTGCCTCAGATCCCTTTTGGAGAAGCAGTCTTTAAAGTACATACCTCACACCAGTATGGATTATTTTTTAATGAAGAGAAAAGGGCTTATTTGCTAATAGTGCTGGTACCTTTCATTGGTGCTGTTCATGAACATACAAACATGTCGTTGCGTAGCACATATAAATCGGGGACTGCAAAGGATCCAGACCCTTGGTTTGAGTGGTGCTTTGTTGCCCTCCCTCAGTGCCTGGCAATTTCTTCATTCTTTGATAACCAGTTTGTTCTGTGACTAAATCAGAAGTTCTCTAGAAGAGCAGCATGAAAGCACAGGGTTACACAAGCAAGCTTATTCTAGCTTATGTACTTCAGGGGTCTCCTTTCGGTCCTTGTCCCTTTATCTTTGCTCTCCTCCTCTGCTTCACCAGCACTGTTGCACCAGCACTGGGCAGGCAGTGCCACATTATATTGCACACATAGGCTTCTATAGGCTGATCTGTACCTGATGTACAGGGGCAGGCGTGACTGGCATAGGGTCGCTTGGAAAGCCCATAGTAGAACTGAGAATTGTAAGACGGGATCATTTTCTCACTTTTTTTAATACATTTACACAGACAAATGTCTAACAGCAGTTAGAGGAAACCTACTGCTTTACAGTACTTAAGTGTCAGAAAATTTTTTAGTTCTGTGTCTAATCCCCTGTGATCCTTCTGTATGTGCTGTTGTTTTATTTATTTGTCTGCCTAAGACACCTGGTACTTGAGTTGGCCTGGCAAGGAAAGCAAACAAGCCGTTCTTTCATAAACACCACAGTCCTAGGGGGGGCTTTTAAAACCATTGGCTTCTCATGCTTTGTAGCCTTTTTAATGGCTTGGAAGTGTATGGCATAGATCCACATGGTAGAAATTGCCTATCATTTACTGTAGAGTTGCTGCATGCAAGGCTCTGTTTGAGGTCTGAGTCCCTCCAGACTGGGGGGGTCTCTGAGAATGTAAGACTAAGCAGAAAAAAGCCAGGGAGTGTTAGTAATGCAGTTTTATATATTGGGAATAGCAGCACGAATGCGTAAGTTTGCGCATGCAACTAAGTTGCCTGAGTCTTCACAAGAAATCTGTAACGGAGCCAGGGACTGACTGTCCAGAATGCTAGCCCAGCGAATTAGCTACGAGTACTGCCTTTCCCTTCTGAATTACTTCAAAAGCTTTCTCTTTAGGAACAAATGGTAATTCATGCAAATGTTCTCCCACACATTCTGGGAGAATAGAAGATCAGTCAAGACTTTCTGTGTGGCTGCAGGGGCAGAGCTGTGCTCTAGGAAAGTAAATAATCTGCTAGCAGATGATTTTGTGAAGTTGAATAGAATTAATTAAACTAGAAGAAAATATTTATATTTTATCTTAAAAAAAGGAACAAGAGCAGATGGCAGAGTTACTCAACTTGTTTCAGAATTGTATGGTAAACCATTTCAGACCTATTTCTACTTCTCTCTGTCAGTGGGTTTTGTCATGATGGTTCCTGTTACAGCTTCCAACACAACTGCTGTAGAAGAGCTCAACAGAGTTAGCTGCTTCATCTCCATAGACCTCTATGTAATTTGCGTCCCTAACCACCTTTGGAGTAGCCCAGGCTTAAAATTCAGAGTGGAACAAGCAATTTTGCTGTGAAATAAGATGAATGTAATTAATTACATTTTGTACGCAGGTCTGGAAGTGTCAGAAATCATTGGACTGAGATTTATTCTTTTGTGGAAAGCCTAGCTGAGAAGTTCATAAGGTAAAGTTTTCTTAAGATTATATTTTAATTTGCTATATATTTATTTTTTCACTCACTACTTCTTAGCAAATGAAAATCTGCCAAAGTAATGTGTGTGTGTGACATGGATCTGGCTTGTTCTTCTGTTTCAGTCCAATGTTGCGGATGTCTTTCATTGTTTTTTCTTCACGAGGCACTACAGTCATGAAACTAACAGAAAACAGGCAAGTACTCCCCACAGCTTTCATCCAGAAATACTCTCCATCCCTCCTTTCAAGCAGCAAGTGGGCCCAAAACTGGAATTCGGAGGTCTGTCTCTGTCCTCAGTGTGGCATCAACTCAGGCACCAACTGAAATAGTTTCCGCTATTCCCAACTGGAAGAGGGCTTAGAAGGCCTTTGGGTCTCCCATTACCATTTTGTTTTCAGCCTTATAAGAGAAAGGCAGCACTGGGCTGTCTGTTCTGTATCTCGGTATTCTGGGGACAAACTGCATTTCCAGCTGAGGATTTGTATACATCCTCACTATCCCCAACTACCCAAATAAGGGCAGGTTTTGTGTAAGAGATCTCAGACCCTGAGCTGATGAGCAAAAGACTGTATGAAAGTCCTACAGTGCCCTTCAAAGTCACACAAAGCCCTGAACTTTAAGCCAGCAGCTGGTCATACCCCATGCTGGAGCACTACCTCGCCAGGCTATTGCACCCCTCTCCTGGGCTGCCTTTAGACAGCACCCATGCCAGAGGTGCAAAGCCAAGCAACAGATTTATTAAGAAAATGAGAGTCTGAGACTGGAGCAGAATTCTTTTTGCCACCTTCACAACCACATCCTATTTATTTTTAAAAAAAAAAAAAAAGCAAACACCCCCCCCCCCCAAAAAAAAAAAAAAAAACAAAAAAAAAACCTAAAAAAGCAAAACAAAAAACCCAAATAATTTTGGATTTAACTTTCCTCATGCATGGAAATCCCTGTCACAGAGGTGTTTCTAAGTATTTTCTTTCACTTCAGCTTATAAGCCCTTGCTTTTGCTACTGCTTCTGTCTGTGTGAGAAGGCCTCAGTAATACGGTGCACCTTATAGATACAGGGGGCTCTGGAGCAGTCTTGAAAGAACAACACTTCCCCTCCATTTTGTACGCCAGGGTCTCATCCAAAGCCAGAAACCCTTCAGGGGTCTTGCATTTCTGCTGGCTCCACTGAGTTTTGGCTCAGGTCTCCATCTTGTACCGTGGTGACAGAGTTCAAACTTGCTAACTTCTCCCAAGTGGATTTGTTGTTTGCAAGGTCAAGGGTAGCCAGGAACCCTGTGGCAATTTGTTGACGTGCCATTAGAATGTTTTCTCTCCTAAGCTCCTGTTCTCTGTATGATTCATCATATTTGCCTTTCCAGCTGATTTTATACTTTGAAAGGGTAAAAATGTGCTTTTTGCCCTAACAACATCCCTAATCCCAGCTCCTGATTTTACCTTCATCTCCCGTAGACTCCTGTTTCCTCTGTAATTGGGGTTGTGCCCCCTAAAATGCCCAGCTGTAAAATGGAGCTTAGAGAGGCGCTCACTGTTTTTTTTGAAAAAAGGATGCCCCATAGTATCTGGGGCTCATGTTTGGACTGCCTACATCTTGCCTGTTGAATATTTGTGCCTTATTAACCTTATTTGCGTTCCATTAATATAACAAAAACTTTGCCAAAGATCAGGGTCTTTTAGTGATCAGTGATCAATTAAATTATTAATTTCCCTGAGCGATCCTCTTGGTTAGCAGGCATTTGTGGAGTAAGAAGCTATGCAACAGGGGTCGTGGCATCAAAGTTACCTTAGAATCACAGAGTGGTTTAGGTTGGAAAGGACCTTGAAGATCATCGAGTTCCAACCCCCCTGCCATAGGCAGGGACACCTCCCACTAGACCAGGTTGCCTAAGGCCACGTGCAGCCTGGCCTTGAACACCTCCAGGGACGGGGCTTCAACAACCTCTCTGGGCAACCTGTTCCAGTGCCTCACCACCCTTGTGGTGAGGGGAAGTGAAAAACTTCTTCCTAATGTTTAATCTAAACCTGCCCTCTTCCAGCTTAAAGCCATTACCCCTCATCCTATCGCTACATGCCCTTGTGAAAAGCCCTTCCCCAGCTCTCCTGTAGGCCCCCTTTAGGTACTGGAAGGCCGCAATAAGATCTCCCCGGAGCCTTCTCTTCTCCAGGCTGAACAGCCCCAACTCTCTCAGCCTCTCCTCATAGGAGAGGTGCTCCAGCCCTGGGATCATCCTCATGGCTCTCCTCTGGACGCGCTCCAGCAGGTCCATGTCCTTCTTATGTTGGGGACTCCAGAGCTGAATGCAGTACTCCAGGTGGGGTCTCACAAGAGCGGAGTAGAGGGGCAGAATCACCTCCCTTGACCTGCTGGCCACACTTCTTTTGATGCAGCCCAGGATACGGTTGGCCTTCTGGGCTGCGATCGCACATTGCTGGCTCATGTTGGGTTTCTTGTCAATCAGCACACCCAGGTCCTTCTCCTCAGGGCTGTTTTCCAGCCATTCCCCGCCAAGCCTGTATTTATGCTTGGGATTGCCCCGACCCAGATGTAGGACCTTGCACTCGGCCTTGTTCAACTGCATGAGGTTGGCTTGGGCCCACCTCTCCAGCCTGTCCAGGTCCCTCTGGATGGCATCCCTCCCCTCCAGCGTGTCTACCTCGCCAAACAGCTTGGTGTCATCAGCAAACTTGCTGAGGGTGCACTTTACCCCACTGTCCAGTCGCTGACAAAGATGTTGAACAGTACAGGTCCCAGTACAGACCCCTGAGGAACGCCACTCGTCACTGCTCTCCACTTGGACACTGAGCCGTTGACCGCAACCCTTTGAGTGCGACCGTCCAGCCAGTTCTTTATCCACCGAGTGGTCCATTTGTCAAATCCATGTCTCTTCAATTTAGAGACCAGGATATCGTGTTCTTACCAGGAGCAATCTGTGCCCCAGGAAGGTTGATCAGTCCCTGTTCTAGGATAGGAAATTCTTGTCATTCCCATCCTGTTCTCTTATCTTTTGGATTCTGTCTTTATAATGGAAAAGTCCTAATCCCAACTGTCCTGATGATTGATTAAATACAGAGTTTTTATTTGTCCCATTTTCATGACAGGGTCATAAGCTTTTAAATTCTCATTCCATCTGCAGTTTGTCAGAGTTTAATATCTGGCATTTGGTTTAATTCAATCTTACCCTCTCTGACAGTATACCAGAATGAGGAGCAGGGAGAGAATTGCACCCTTAAAATGTGTTAACCCCAACATTGTATCATAAGTCTAGTTTTGTGCTCCCATAGGTGTTTGGCTGAAAATTTGTGTTTTTTGAGAAATCTCAGTTTTACCAGTGTTTTAGCTGATGTGTATGCACTCTGTGCAATGTGTTGACAGGGTGCATAATCTAGCTGTGGTACAGTAATATCTCAACAAAAGAAAAAAAAAAAAACTTTTATTAAAATTTTCTCCTTTTTTTTTTATCCAAAGGGAAGCGATAAGACGAGGGCTCGACATTCTTCAGTATGAAGTGCCTGGAGGAGACACGTTCATGCATGAAGGATTTAAAAGGGTACACATCACAGTACCTCTTTTCTTTGATTTATACATATAAACTTTGCTTTTCTTGCTGCCAGTGTACTTAAGAGCTAACAATGTTCTACACTTCATTGCAGGCAAATGAGCAGATTTACCATGAAACCTATGGAGGTATGTGTTATATATCACTCACGTTATATATCTGCATTGAAAAGACAGGGATGATAGTTCTTTATATGACCTGCAGTAAACCCGCCGAAAGAAGTGTTGGAGAAGGAATTGGTGTTACACAATCACTACATTCCATTTTGACTACAGCCCTACTTTTAAATGTGTGATTCATGGTTTATTAAGACCAGAGGAGACCAGTATGATCACAGATCTGACCCAGTGCAAAATAAAGACCAAAGCATTACAGCCAGAAATGCCTGTCCTGCACCCAGGGGACAGGAAAACCCAGATTTTCTTGTGCCTGTCTGTCCTGATGCACTCAGCCCTGTCTGCCTTGTGCGCCCAAGCCCTCATTCTCATTGGTGTAGATTTGAATGCAATCAGCTGAGATTTTTGCATCAGTATGAATGATTTGGGATCAGATTCTGAGTTCCTAAAATGTAAATTTTCACTAATTTTTGAGAGGGAAATGTATTTGTGTTTTTTTGTCTGTGCCAAAAGAAGGCCCAATTAGTTAAACTGAACACTTCTTGCCTGGTTTATACCCTGGTGTGAGGCTGTTCTCATTTGTGGGCTAATGGTCTCTTTGGAAGATGGAGAAATGGGTCAGTGCCTTTTCAATGAAGTAGGCTGTGAGTGAAGAGTATTCAGCAGCAGCTCTGCATGTCTTCTCAAGCACTCTGCCAGTGAAATCAAAAGTCCTGAGAAGTCCAACTGAAAACTATTTTTACCTCTTCATAACATGTAGCTAAGAACTAAGGAACTAAGTTGATTAGGAATAGATGAGATCTGGATTTATAAGCTTGTATTTATAAAATAAGATCTTGTATTTATAAAATACCAGGGGAGAAACAAGCAGTCAAAAGAAAACAAAATAAGATCTCCAATTTTTCAGCCTTTTTCAAGCATGCTGGGCAGAAAAAAAAAAAAAAAAAGGAATACAGGAATCTGAGCTATTTTTCCCCTCAAGTCGCAGGTCATTTTTTTTTTTTTTTAAGATTTATGTCCGTGTCTGACATGACATGGGAAGGGCTGCATGGCATAAGAAACCTGTCAGAACTAATCAGTCTTTAATTTCAGACAGTATGGGGAAAGACACTTGAAATTGTAATAGATTTTTTTGAAAAAATAACAAATACTTCCCTGAAAGTAATATGTATGTGTATTAGTTACTTTACTTAAGAACTATTGAAGCAGAATGGTTGATTGAACCATAGTTTGCATATTAATATGGTTTTATTTCGTTAACATGCTGCCTTTTTCTAGGTAGTATTGTAGTCTATATTGCATTACGTATATAGCTCTCCAAAAATGTATGCAACCTTTTCACTTAAGCTTAGGTGGGATATGAAATGTCTTATCACAAGACGTGAATTTTCTTCAATGGACCTGATCTTAAGGTTTTCACACGCTCAGAATTCCTGTGAACTTCACAGACAGTTCTTGTTGCTCAAGAAGTGTAGGACTGAATCCCCATATAGAAGCACTCTTCATGCCACGTTCAGTGGGGTTGTTCCTTGAAAGTCTGCTGGAGGGCAAGGTAGGATGGCAGGAAAGCTCCTTTTGAAGAGGTATCTCCTACCACAATCTCTGGTCGAGCTTTGTGTAGAGGCGTGTTTGTCAAGAGAAGAGAGGAGAAACCTTTCCCTCTCTGCAGATCCGTTTTGCCACTTCTCCACATGAAGGGTCTAGATGTAATCTCGGTGGGTGCTATATTTTACTCAGAACAGAGAAGTTTATGTGTGGGCCTTGTTAGAGCAGTACCCCTCTTTCAGTGATGCTTGTGATATGAAGGGGCACAAGTTTTGGCTCATTGCATGCTATTATGCACCTGACCTTCAGCTGGTGTATCTCCAATAAAGTCCATGCAAATCAGGCTGAGAGTCTGGCCTTACAGGTTTGTGTTTATTTGTCAGCAAAAAGGAATGCCTCACTTCAGACTTTTTTATTTCATTGCCGAATCTTGTGTCATACGTGTGCAATCTGTTAACTATCCTCCATGTAGGAGTTCGGACTGCTAGTGTGATTATTGCTCTGACGGATGGAGAATTGCAAGATGTTCAGTTTTATTATGCAGAACAAGAAGTAAGTCACCTTCACGTTTACCCGAACTAGCTTATGTCAAACCTGTAGGCATTTACTGCTGGCTCCACTGATTATATGGCTTTGCACTTAATGGCAATTTTATTTTAGGCCAACAGAGCCAGAAGCTTTGGAGCTATTGTTTATTGTGTTGGAGTGAAAGATTTCAATGAAACTCAGGTAACTTTGCTTGCTTTCTTCTTGTTTTGTTTTTCTGTTATACTGGTGCACAAGTAACAGCATCAGATGAAGGCATTTATTTAATTACTTGAGGCATAAATCATTTTGTGTCAGTATGATGTCTTTTAGCAAGTATGAAAGCGCCCAGTTTTGTTCACTGTAATTTTGTTTTCCTCGTGATTTATGATTGTCTTTCTTTGCAGCTGTCAACAATTGCTGACAGCATCGATCATGTTTTTCCAGTTACGGGAGGCTTTTATGCCCTGAGAGGAACCATTGATTCAGTAAGTTGGGTATTCTGAAACCCAGAAAAGGGCACCCTTTCCTGTATTAATAAAGCATAGCTAAAAATGATTGCCAAAAAATGCCATTATCTAAATCTTTTAGATTCTCAAGAAATCTTGCATTGAGATCCTAGCGGCTGAGCCATCGAGTGTTTGTGCAGGAGGTAAGTTCACACTGTGATAAGGCAAATGAATGACAATGATGAAATGTCAGTAGCTGCTTAATGTGGTATTGGAGCTGAAGCCCGTGGATGTGTTAGAGCATCCCCTCGGGCCGCAGCTAAAGCCCTGTGTGTTCCTTCTCACTTAAGGAAAAAAATTGTGCTGATAAACACGTAGCTGCTGTGACTGAATGACAGCTTGGAGAGTTGACTGAGGAAGCATTGGGGGAAGTGGGGATACTGCTTTTTAAAATATCCGAGAGAAGGAGGCGGCCTAAGTGATGTAAAGCCAGACTGCCAGAGGTGCTTTAGGGTCTAGAGGTGATGTCTCACAAATTTCTGGAAAGACTGCATTCCTGGGATCTGCTTTGACTCGTGAGCCGTTAGAACAAGCCTTTGCAAAATGTTCACAGAAATTTCGGGTTTATTGAACCAGATATAATTAACTGCATAGGCCAAGGTACCTGATGTGTTTTCCAAAGTACTAATGTTTTACTTATTTGCAATGGAAGAACCATTAGTGTATACGGTAAACGTGAAGAATCCCCAGAGGAGCTGTTGATAATTTCATGCCTTTCATGTCTAGTATATTTAACTTGGATTTGTTCTGGTTTACATTAGTGATTCACTTGCTGTGTTTTTGTCTACTTAAGAGGCTATTGCAGCAGAGTAAGAGTGACACCATAAGTTTGCTGGAAGGTACAGTTTACAGCATGGTTGTTTAGATCTGATGTTTACTGTCTTGTGTTCATTTCCGTATACACTGTAAAAATGAGCACATAAAAATAAAATAGCAATCATGCATGAAAGCTGACCGTGAAAACAGATAAAAATAGGAAATTCAGGAAAAATCTAATAAATATCACAGAGAAGAGAAATTATTCACTCTTCACTTCCACATACTGATCACAATATGATCTTGCCCAGGGTATTTCCATTTAAAATCAAATATCCTTGTATCTTTTAAACTATTCCTAAATATATAATTGTGAACTAGGCATTTGTGATAAAATCTTGTCTGTGGAAAAAATTAAAAAATGAATTATTTTGCTTTTAAAAATCTCCTTGTGGAGTTGATAAAAAGCCAATTTTAAAGCTTTGACATTTCAAGTCTTTTTTATTTCATACTTATAAATGCTTTCTTTTTTTGCTTATTTATTGTATACCAGGCATTTTTTTGTGCACCAGCTTATTGCAAGCTTTCCTGTTCACCAAAAATTGCATTTAGCTACATGAAAATGTGAGTGTTCCAGTAGGAGGGATTTTGGTAGTATTCTTACAATTGTTTGGAATAATGTTAAGAATACTGGACAGTTGAATTTGAAATAATTTTTTTTTCAAATGGAAATTTGAAAAGATTATTCTAAAGTATTTGAGAAAATGATTTTTCAAGAAAATATTTGCTTTTAAAAAATGTAATATTTCAGCAAAAAGTAAAATTTCTTTTTCAAAAGGAATCAGTTTGATTCCTGATTCATGGGTTCAAACAACTTCATTTTTTGCCAAGCTTGCTAGGTAACTAGTTTATCACAACTGTTATGTAAAAGTACACAAGCACACTTAAAAATAGTTTGCCCTCCTTAAAAAAAAAAAAGGTTGTATTACTTGCATCTGTAAAAGTTTTTCAGTGTCTTTGTGGCTTTCAAATCAGACCAATATAAATCAGGCAGGACCAGTTTCTGAGTATTGCTGCTGATTCAGCGAAATACCGGCACTTATTTCACTTAAATTCTGAGGTTTGTTCTGTTGCTGTTGACAAAGCTGTCCAGCAAAGGCTGGCGTGCGGTAAAGTGTGGTGCTGAATCACCAGGGCATGAAGACTTGGATCTCGCGTGCTTGAGGCTTTACTTGTAGCAGCAAGGAGCTTGACAATAGGAGGAAGCCAAAACTGCATCTTTGAATGGTGCATATTGTCCTTGTGCGTTAAGTGGTCTTTAGCACCAAGAATCAGGCCTGTAATAGCTTTTATTATGAGTCTAGTCCTGCAAGCCTTACCTGAAATGAACTCCTGCAAGAGATTTTACAGTGTGAGGCTGCAAATATTTACACTTGTGCTTGGCTTTATTATCTATCCTTTGTTATCCCACTTACTTCAACATAGCCAGAGGTTCATCTTTATAGCTTTGTGCACCACTGTCTCCTAGAGGGAATCTCTTGGGATTGAACAACTCTTCATGGTAGTACGAATCCAGATCCTGAATCCAGTTCACTGGACAGTTGGATATAGTTCTACTCTATAAGTAAAGTGATTTATTTTTTAATGTACTTTATTTGACTTTAACACAAAAAATACTGACGCCTATGAAGACCCACTCCTTGTAACTGTTCTTGCAGCTCGTAATTACCACTGTGCTGGTGATTACTGGCGATCTTGGCTTCATTTTTGACTTGCCAGAGGTTTAGTAAAATGCTGATGAAACAATTTCCATGTGGTGACAATTCCAGTTGGGACCCTGGCTCTCTGTGACGAAGCTATCTGGCAAGTCCATTTACGAATTGATCTCATCATGTTGTGACAGCTATCTGATGCTTAATGCTTTTTGACCCTGCAAATTCATCATCCCCAATGCGGAGCAATATAGTTGGGTCCTCCCTGTTCCCTCTGATTTAAAGTGACCAAGACATGCAGCCTGTAAACAGGCTATCAGTGCAGAATTGGAGGTGCCTCATATCCTGTTTGACAGCATCATTGCTTTGATTATGCTTACGGTACGCAGATGTGATTGAAAGGTTTTGTTGGATGTGGCATCCTACTGGCCACATCAACTACCAGGTGTGGATGCAAGCCGTCAGCTTCTCATCAGAGTCACAGAAGCGAAGCCGACAGCGCAGCCAGCGCACACCAGCTTCAACCTACCATCTCGCTGCCAGCGCTGCCCGGTTATTTCAGTGCTGACCTTTTTCCCTTCGCTGTCTTGTCAAAAGCTGCAATCTACGATCTGACAGTAACTAAGGAAGAAAAGGACGCAGCCAGAGCCAGGGCGCAAAATTAAATGGAATTAGCCATTTCAACAGACCATCATCCAGAACATGTTAATGCTCCGGAGCATCCAAAGGGGCAGGCTTCTTAACAGCAACGACCAAATCCAGTACCAGCTGACTACATTTCCGTGCAAATCTGGTATTGAAACTATATTGTCAGCTTGTGTGAACAGGTGAACAGGTTACTACCCAGTCAGTCGTTCATGACTGACTGCGCAGAGTGGCAGTGACGGTGAAAAGAAGGGCAGGAGAGGTAAACTGTCTTGACAAGACTAAACTTGTACATGTAGCTTTTACCTTCAATGTTTTGTGCTGAAAGTCTCTTACTTGCTGCATCTCTTTAAAGCCACTGAAATAGCTATCAATTATGCCTTTGTGGTTGCTGCCTTTTAAGACCATTAGTTCAGGAGAGGGGGGGAAAAAAAATCTAAGTGCAATTTTATTTCAGCAAGCTGCTTTTATAATATGAAATTAAGAGGGGAAAAAAAGAGAAATTATCATCTTAGCTGGGTGTTCAAGTTGCTGTGGAGTGGGCTGGCTACAAGCAAGTCTGGGGTAATGCATGGTCCCAGGCAGGTAGTTCTGGTGGGTGGGCAGAGGCCCAGTTGCCCTCGGGGGTGGCCACGACTCTCAGCTCTACTGGCAAAAGAAGGGATGCTCATCAAGAATAACTCTCAGCATATCAGCTGTGTTAGATGTGGAATGGCTCAAGGCATGGATCAGACTTAGAGTAACTCCAGATTCTTACTGAAGCAAGAAGCAACTGAGTCTTCTCTACAGTCCATTTTTGTTTGTTTGAAGAAGTGCCCCCCACCCCCAGTGGGAACCAGGAGGTAGAACCCTTCCCTTAAACAAGAGGCCAAATTCTGATGCTGCCTTTGTGCGTTTGGCTCTTGATGTGCTCAGTGAGGTCTCAAATTTGATCATCTTTCTTCAGCAAAGTGCCAAAGCATGTGTTTCACTTTAATATGCACTCCAGTAGATATTTTCTTTTTCCCCTCCCAAAATATGTTCTCTGATTCCCATGTTCCTTGCAGCCTGTGTCAGTTCAGAGCACTGCTCTCAGGGAAAGTTACCATGAGGAAAACCAGAGTGTGGGTTTCCAGTGCTTGATCATAACTTGTGCATGCCCTTGTCCAATTCACCCAGAGCTGCGTTAGACCTCAGTGTAGTGAGAATGTGTTTTTGGCAAGAACAAACGGTTTGTGCGGAAAAGTTAAAGCACTCCACATCCTCATGCTAGCTTGCCTTGCAGTAACTTGATAGTGGAGAGCAGGCAGACTAAGCTGAGTATGTATTTCAGCCACCTTTGGGCCTCATGTGCTGTTATCCAATAACAAGTCCTTCGTCCAAAGCATACAAATAACATGGCAGTGCATCATGTGAAACGTTATCAAAAGCCAGATCTCATATCACTAAAAATTAGGTATGGCTCCCCTTGGTCCTATCAACATTGTTTTCCTCTCTTTTGTAGTGTGTTGGTCAAAATATAATTGATAATACAAGTGGACTTGTTTGTGATGGTTTTACTTGCTGCTAGTGGAGAATTTTTGTGCAGTTTATTCTTACTTTTCTGTGTGTAGCTTGAAGATTAATTGGTCCTGTGCTGTGCTGGTATCCCCCTGGTATTGGGCTGGTCTCAAATGCCGCTCAGTGGCTGGTATAAGCGAGCTCTGTGGAAGATTCAGCTAGGGCAGGAAATTTAGGTGTGAAAGTGCAACTTCTTCTGTGCTTTCCCTTGCTGTGTGTTGTGGGTTGTGGTGATTGACTGGCTTCTTGCGTGTAGCCGCAAAGGGAGTTTCAAAAATACATTTGACACAGAACAAAGTTGAAATGTCTATCTAGCTGCCTGCATTAAAGATGTTATCTCTGTGGTCAGTGTAGTAGCTACAACACATTTCGTGATCTAGAGGGAAGTTTCCCTTGCCACTTTCCCTTCTGGTGCATCTTGTGCCTAGCTTGGCAATTCAGGCTGGCCCCAGGAGGATGTGGCTTGATGTTGGGCTCCACCTGTGTAAAGTAACAGAGAAGGAAGTGCAGCAGACAGTTGTGTTGTGCTGTTATCAGAGCTCCAAGAAGCGTTACCCATATAGGTTACTACAAAATAATTTTAAAAGCTTGCTGTGGAGAAACTGAGAAACAAAATCAGGCTTCTTAATACCTTCTTCCTCAAATTACCTTTCCTGTCCTGGGTACGCTGACTCGAGGGGGCTTCACATTACACATAAACTCACCTGATGCTACTGCCGCTTGTCTCTGTCACTTCCCTTCTCCTGCACATTTCTGTTCCCAGTGGATGCTCAGCGAGGCGGATCACCTTACTGATCTCTCTAGCAACAAACAGAGGGTTATTTTTCAGGTGTGTGAGCAAGCTCAGTGCACTGCAGCATGGTCAGTGCCAACAGTGGAGGGCACATGCAGTTGGGATCTCACTTCTGACAGTACCCTTCCTAGGCTGGCTTTACTCAGACGTGAAACTGCTCTATCAGTAAAAAGACCACTGAAAGGTTGGCTGAAAAATCTGGCAATGCTTTTCCTGCCTGAATGAACAAATTGCGGTTGCTTATCACAGTAATGACAAAAATCACAGGTGCCTCCCCCCCAGTCAGGACTGAAGCAACAGAAGTTGAGAGCAGCTGAAGAGCAGGTTTAGGAGTGTTTGCTCTGGCCGGCAGACAGTGTGTCTGATGTAGTGGGTTTCTTTTGTCACTGGTGGTTTCTACTGCTGGGGCAGGGGTGTAGGGGAAGAGCACAAAAAAAAATTGCAGCATTTGGGTCTTTAGATATTCCCATGCGCTGTGGTTGCTAACAGGGCTGTTCACAGGCTCAGTTCTTGTATGGACTGCAAGATTGTATTTTTCCAGGACTTGTACCAGATGCAAACCTTCCTGTCTGATTCACAGCGGGGCTATGAGGGGAGTCCTGTTGGTCTGCATCTATCATAGAATCATTTAGGTTGGAAAAGACCTTTAAGATCATCAAGTCCAACCATAAACCTAACACTGCCAAGTCCCACTAGATCATGTCCCTAAGTGCCACATCTACACATCTTCTAAATACCTCCGGGGATGGTGACTCAACCACTTCACTGGGCAGCCTGTTCCAATGCTTGATAACCCTTTCAGTGAAGAAATTTTTCCTGATATCCAATCTAAACATCCCCTGGCACAACTTGAGGATGTTTCCTCTTGTCCTATCACTTGCTACTTAGAAAAGAGACCAACACCCGCCTCGCTACAACCTTCTTTCAGGTAGTTGTAGAGAGCAATAAGGTCTCCCCTGAGCAGCCGGTCACAAGTGGTGTTCTCCAGGGCTCAATATCAGGGCCAGTTCTGTGTAATATCTTTATCAGCGACCTGGAGGAGGGGATCGAATGCACCCTCAGTAAGTTTGCAGATGACACCAAATTGGGTGGAATGTTGATCTGGGTATGAAGGCTTTACAGAGGGATTTGGACAGGCTGGATTGATGGGCCAAGGCCAAGTACCAGATCCTGCACTTGGGTCACAACAACCCCATGCAGTGCTACAGGCCCTGGGGAAGAGTTCCTGGAAAGCTGCCCAGCAGAAAAGGACCTGGGGGTGTTGTTCGCCAACAGGCTGAATATGAGCCAGCAGTGTGCCAAGGTGGCCAAGAAGGCCAATAGCATCCTGGCTTGTATCAGAAATAGTGGGGCCAGCAAGACTAGGGAAGTGATTGTCTCCCTGTACTCGGCACTGGTGAATACTGTGTTCAGTTTTGGGCCCCTCACTGCAGGAGGGATGTTGAGGTGCTGGAGCTTCCAGGCAACAAAGCTGGTGAGGGGTCTGGAGCACAAGTCTTATGAGGAGCGGCTGAGGGAACTGGGCTTGTTTAGCCTGGAGAAAAGGAGGCTGAGGGGAGATCTTATCTGAACAGAGCTGCTGCTGAAAGCCAAGTGCTATCTGCTGTGGAGATAGGAGGAAGGACTGGTGCTTACGGTTAGCAAACGTGTCTGGCCCAAAAGCCATGGAGGAACCATGAGATGACATCAGCCGTGTCAGGCTCACAGTATTACTGTGGCACCTTTAATTAAGGCATTAAGGCCTGACCTCCTGGAGAGCAGCTCTGTGCAAAGGGACCTGGGAGTCCTGGTGGACAACAGGATGACCATGAACCAGCAATGTGCCCTGGTGGCCAAGAAGGCCAATGGCATCCTGGGGTGCTTCAAGAAGAACGTGGCCAGCAGGTCTAGGGACGTCATCCTCCCCCTCTACTCTGCCCTGGTGAGGCTGCATCTGAAGTATTATGTCCAGTTTTGGGCTCCCCAGTTCAAAGAAGGACAGGGAACTGCTGGAGAGGGTCCATCAAAGGGCTACAAAGATGATTAGGGGACTGGAGCATCTTTCTTATGAGGAAAGGCTGAGCGACTTGCGGCTTTTCAGTCTAGAAAAAAGAAGACTGAGGGGGGATCTTATCAATGCTTATAAATACTTACAGGAAGGGTGCCAGGTAGATGGGAACAGTCTTTTTTCAGTGGTGCCCAGTGATAGAACAAGAGGTAACGGGCACAAACTTGAACATAGGAAGTTCCATCTTAACATGAGGAGGAACTTCTTTCCTTTGAGGGTGGCAGAGCACTGGCACAGGCTGCCCAGAGAGGTTGTGGAGTCTCCGAATCTGGAGACATGCAAAACCCGCCTGGATGCCATCCTGTGCAACTGCTGTAGGTGTCCCTGCTGTGGCAGGGGGTTTGGACTAGATGATCTCCAGAGGTCCCTTCCAACCCTGACCATTCTGTGATTCTGTGATTGAGGGTCAATGTGGGAGGAGCCTTGAGATGAGTGTTGCTCTGTGAAGCACCAGTGCCACTATGGCACTCTTGGCCATTGCTGCTGAATATTGAGCATCAGTGAGAATATTTTGATTCAGGTATAGGGCAGAGAACAGCCATTGTCATTTTGTACTTCAGATCACTCTGGAAGGAAATGCTGTATTTGAACTATTTTTCATAACTTTTCTTGTTTTTACTTACAGAATCCTTTCAAGTTGTGGTAAGAGGCAACGGCTTTTATCATGCGAGAAATATCGACCAGGTACTCTGCAGCTTCAAGCTCAATGACAGCCTTACTATCAGTAAGTTTGCAGGCTAATGGTGTCCCCTGTGGCTGTGTCACCTCATAGGTGACACAGACCACCTCTCGTCCATGTTGGGGGAGTCTTTGCAGTGGATGTGGGGGGAACTGGGAAGGGATCTACACCTATCAGTAGCTTGAAATTTATCCCTATTCAATCCTGTGACCTGCGGGCATTGTGTTGTGAGGGCTTACGTGGGGCATACTGCTGTCCTATGAATTTCATGTCATTGTAATGATGCATGTAGGTGATATATACAGCCAGTGAGGACTGGGTATCAGGTGTTAAGAGGGAGAAATAAAATTGCTCCTCCCTATTCCCTTGTTCGTCACCAGTAAAAAGAAATAATACTATCTTGATCCCCTGGTGATGTCTTTAGACTATTTATTCACCAATTCAGGAGACACTCGCCATAAAGCAGGGCCCTCCCAGGCCTGCTCTGTTCCTCCCTGACACCAGTTGCTGGTCTCATCGCAGAGAGCATGTAACGCGGAAACTCCCCGTCATTGCTGTGCTAAAGAGGGTCTTTTGTTTGCTGTCTCAGCAGCCAGGCGGAGGACTGAATAGCCAAAAAAGATTGAGTGTCCAGTTTCTCAGCAGTATTCTCTTATTCCCAAGAAGCAGTGTATGTCTGGCAGGGTGAAGCACAGCGTGGGGAGGGGAGCTTTGCTCCTTTTCTGTATATGCTACCCTTGTTGGCTGAGCACAGTAGAGGCTTTCATATCCTGTTGCGGTCAGACTGGTGCCTTCCCTAGCAGTGCATTCACTTACAAGAGGGAGCACATGAATTGCTCCTTCATTTCCCATCCTAGTTGCCTACGTGGAGGCTGCATTAAATAAACTCTGGTGGTCTCGCTCTCATTCCGTGTACAGATGCCCTTTGCCAGGGATTTGTTTCTTGTGGTTTACCAGGTAGACGGACTTTTGGCTTTTTCTTCCTTGCTGCTCATACACTAGCACCTTGACTGGACTTCACACAGTGAGGGCTGACCCAGGCCTGGAAGTACCCAGAAGGAAAACTTACCCTAATTCCACATCTCCTCCATGCTGTATTCTCCTTGGATTAGGTCTGCAACACTGATCTATGTCTGCGCTGCCTGGCGTTTTTCCCCTCAGGCTGGCCCTAAAACATACCACTGTAATTTTCATGGTCTCATCTCTGCCAAAGCAGGGAAATGAACTTTGTCTTCAAGTGTGCTTGGGGTGGGTGAAGCATGAAGGAACAACTCTCATATCTGTTGTTGCGCGAGTTAATTTTTTTCCTAGGTAGGAAGAGTAATCAAGCCTCTAAGGTTTAAATAAGCTGGCAGCTTTTACCAGCCCCTTAATTCACTTGGGTTGGACTTTTGTGGACCAGTCTTTCTCTGAACTAGCACCTTAGATGCTTTGTTTGTCCAGTTGGAGCTAAGGTGCAGTCACAGCAGTGACTTGTCTGCTCTTGTGCCTCAACTTATGCACTTCTAGTGGAGTGGCATTGCAGGATTACTGCTGGGCTTCCACTTGGTGTTTGTGGGACTTGGCATTCTGGATGTGGCTTTTGAAAGCAATAGAATTGGTACTGCTTACTCTTGGAGCAGCAGAGTGCAGGCAGGCAGGAAAATCACACATGGCCTTGCTTCTGACTGCCTGCACCAGACCCCTATAAACATGGGCTTTTTCCAGATGATACTGCTACAGAGAGAATGTTGGGGACAGGAAAAACAGCAGCTAGTGCAGGACAGGTCCTCACAGTAACATCAGTCATGGTGCCCCTCTGCCTGTCTCCCATATATGACCAACCAAATTTTCTGGTTTTTTTTCTTCCTCTGGAGTCTGTCCATTCAGCTCCACCCCATCTCTGTTCTTCCTTTTCCTTAGGCTCAACCATTGCGGCCTCAGCTTCTCCTGTGTGTTTGGAAGTGGGTAGGCAAAAACTGAACCGTGTACTTTTAACCCCTTGAGTAACTTGTGGGTTCAGAGTATTCAGTATGAGTAGAGTTTGCATGCGCTTGTCAGATAGACAAGATGAATATTGCTCAAAGCTGGCTTCCAAGTGGCTAGTCACTGCTGTCAAGAACAGAGATGTACTTCCATTTCTTAGCTGTGGTATCTCTAGCCTGATAATAACATTATATTGACATCAACAAGAATGGTCATACTGGTACTTGACTTTGTAATCAGTACCTTTGGGGAATACTGGTACTTGCCGATATACTGAATTCACCTGTGATTCTCATTGGTGTCAGTGCTTCTCCAGGTGGTGGCCTGCTTGGGAAAATTTCTTTTTTTCATCCCTGACAGTTATATTCATTTCTTTTCAGATGAAAAGCCGACCCTTGTTCACGATACTTACTTACTTTGTCCTGCCCCAGTGATAGAAGATGCTGGACAGTAAGTATTGCTTTCCAGCACATGTCAAGAGAGAGGGGACTTCTGGATGAGGATGTCATTACTGAGCTAAGAGCTCACGATTTTGTCCAAAGTGCCAAGATAATAAATTTGTGTGTGTATGGCAGGATACCTCCATCCCCTTTATGCCAAATCCTCTTCTAGTATGAGCCAGCATAGCTCTATTCAGTGTTGGGTCCTTAGCATACCTTAATCAAAGGCCTTGTTGGACTGCGGTCCCATATCATAGAATCGTAGAATGATAATTTCTCCTCTATTCCTACATCCTTTTTTTTTTCAGACCAAAAGGTAATTGAATTCCAAGCAAGCTTTTCATTTTGATTTAAAGAGATGCTTGATTTGAATTCCTTTGCTGTTGCAGATGTTGCTTCCTGTGTTTTGCCCTGCTTAGGCTAGTGTTGGTATTTTTCAACTCTTGTAATCCTGCAGACTTCTGGGAGACATGACACAAGGCCCTACCTTCCCCCTGGGTGATATTGTGGTTGCTTAAATACTGTACTAGGGGGGAGGGGGAATGCCTCCCTCCTCTTTCCTATTTGTGGGTGAGGGAAAGTTGTTTGGGGTTTTTTGTGGGTTTTGTTTGTTTGTTGTTTGTTTGGGTTTTGGTTTGGTTTTTTTTTTTTTTCCTTTGGACCCTTTCTCTGATATTGGAGAATGGCTAGGGTCAGGTTCTTCTTCAATTTCACTGACATTTCAGTGTTTTTATCCCTTCACCTCAGTGCAGGTATTCTGTATTTGCTTGAATATAAAAGAAAACTCATTCTGGCCCTTTAAGCTGCAGAAGGGGTTAAAAAAAAAAGCCTTACATTTTCTTGTGCTATCTAAGGTAGTATTGGAAATGTCTGAGACTTTATGTTGTGACTCACTGTCCTAGTGCCCTTTGCCCCAGGTGGGATGGTGGTTTTTTAATAAAGAGCATATGCCCCAACTCAATTAAGCCAACATAAAAAGGTAGCTCCTGGGCAAGCAGAGAGACAAATGCAGGTAAGCACCTGGAGCCATGAAAATGCCTTGACTCAGCAGGGCATGTTATCCATGCGTGTTCATGAGCCAATGGCTAAAACACAGCCAGAATAAAGGGAACAATAGGTATAAATATGACACTAAAAATAAGTGTATCTGTTTTGTGCTTTAGGGTGGTTTTCCTACAAGTCAGCATGAACAACGGGCTAACGTTCATCTCCAGCTCTGTCAGCATCACCAGCACACAGTGTGTAAGTAATTGCAATGGGGCTTGACAGAGAAACCATGAGATCTTGGCTGTTCAGGCAAAGCTTCCTTGAGTGAGCATGAGCTCTCTACAGCTTCTGCATCACAGTTATTGACGGGATCCCAGCGGTTCTTTGAAAAATAACCAGGGTTAGTTAAGATTAAGTCATTATTGATGATCATGATAGATTTACTGAATAAAAAATTACAACAAAAGGCACCCTACCCATTCCTGTCCCAGGAAAGAGAGATCCTCAAAGCAAGGATCTGACTAGAAGGGAATCTGAGAAAATAAGGGAAGGATCATCATGAAGCAACACCCTGTCAAGCTTTGGGATGGATCCCTTATGGGATCTGGGGTGAAAGGTGTAACTGCCAGGACTTGGATCTGGAAGGGCCACAGCATGGAAAGTCCTCTAAACTTACCTGGTTATTTTTTTGGTTGGAGCTTACAGCATTTGTTCTTAGACGCCCACAATTTGCCTTTCCTAGTTCAGGATTCGCTAAGGCATTTTTACAGTTTTAGTGACAGGAGCTGGTTCCTTTTCTCTTGATGTCACGGGAGATAACCAGAAAGAGATAGCAGCTTCAGATCCTGGTATGAGCTTCTTGGTAAAATGCTGGTGCGCAGCCTAGCCAAGGGAGAATGTGCTGCTGCAGAACAGCAATGGCTGTGATAAGTGCATCTCCTGGTCAAAAAGACCACCTGTCCTTAGGTGGAGCATCAGGGACCAACAGCTAGAAGTGATCCTTTAGAAGAACTTGATTTTAAAATCAAACAATCAGAATGAAGAAGCTGAGTACTAGATAAGCAGTTGTCATCTTTGCCTTGGAGTAAATATAGGCAACACCCATAGCTGGTGCAAGCAAGTATAGTAGCTAAAGATTTGGCCTAGTGCTTGTGGATGAAACAAAGCTTTTTGCAGTACCTGATAGCAAACGCTTTGTTTCAAAGTTGAGCTTTATTGTTATTAGTGTCCAAAGGACTTATAGCCTACGCCAAATGCTGTCATATTGGTTTGTAATCATTGTTGGCCTTTTTGACAGCTGCAGAACAGAAGGGAAGGAAGGAAGATAGAGACAGTGACTGGAACTTGCAAATCTCATTTTCTGATGTTTTGAGCAAAGAAGCTGGGAAATCTCACACCAGATTGCTGGAACAGTCCGGGGTACAGGGACTCAGAATTTAGCAGAGATGTGTGTGCTGCTTCACCTGATTATTTTTATTTTTCCAAAACTTTCCTCCAAATTTTCTACGCTGAAGACCGATATTTTCACATTTTATTCCCCTCTTCTACCTCAGGTACAAGAAAACCTTTTGAGTCTACAGTAAAACACAAGTGCTAACTGATGCATTTAGTTACCCATATGTAATTCATTTCTGATGAAGACTGAAGTCTTAGCCCTATCTGGGATTCCTACAGGCCAGACCATGGACGGAGGAAGCTTTCCTTTCAGTAGCCTTAGGATAAAGAGAGGAATCCAATCTCCAGTCCTGTCAATCTGACAATTTTTGACCAGCTTCTTGCAGATTGAATGTGAAGGAGGCAGAGAGACTGATTCTAAGCTGGTACAAGAAAAGGCTGTGTCACTCCAGTTACATCCCATAAGCAAGGAGGCTGGCAGTTCAGTTTCCAACTTTGTCTTAATTTCATGCGTTTTACTCTTCTCGTTTTAGAGACTCCCTCCATTTCCTTTCCTCTCCCGTTTCCTTTTCTGTGGGTGGCAGTCAGCTGGCCTGCTCAGCTCTCCTCCCCAGCTGGCCCTTCTATCCTTTCTGTACCGTAAGTATCATTTCTTCACTTTACTCCTGAAGCCTCTGTGTGATCCCTGTGCTTATTTCTGTTCAGCTGCATGAAGTCTGCTATTTCCTTTTCGAAGTCCAGCCTCACTATGATGCTTTGTATATTTAGTCATTAAAAGAGGACTCTCTAACTTCTTGAAGCCAGCAGCTCCCGAGCTGCTGCTGGCAAATGTCTCAGCGATTTGTATGAGCACTTAGCATGGGAAAAGCAACGCCTGGGAACAAAGGCTACAAAACAAGGAGGTAATGTGTGTTTGGAGTAACAGTAGCAGTGGTATGTGCATCTGTGGCTCATGCACTGCATTGCTACTGTGCTTGGATTTGTTTTTAAGGTGTGCAGCAATACCTCTTAAAGTTATGCTTGAACTTTTATTCATGCTTTTCTCAGCAAACTGACTTCACCAGGAATTTATGCCTCTCAAGCGTCTGCTTTCCAGTTGCGTTAGTGCTACACGGGGCCATAGGAGGGCCAGAGAGGGGGTGCTGCAGCACTGAACATGCAGCTGCGTAGTATGTCTTCTAACAGGGCACCTTTGAGCAGGGGGTCTGACACATGTCGCAGCACTCCACGTTGGATTTTGCCTGCTCCCTGACCAAATGAAAGAGGTGAGCTAAACAGTGTATCCCAAAACAGGTCAGTTTGTTGCATCTATAACAAGATGCCACAGACCAGTGGAGGGATGGTGATGCTGTGAAACAGAGATATTGGATACTGGGCTACCTATCTAAAAGCAGCTACCACCCAAGTCAGCCACTTGGGATCTTCTCACCCAGACTTTGCAAAGCTCTTATCAGCTGGTACTTTCTTTTCCACCCTCAGCCTTTTCATTGTCCAAGGGGAAAACAAACCCACTTGGAACAGTGAAGGGAACTCCTGTTTTAAAAGGGGCTAAGCATCAGTTTCTGGTGTCATGGGAATTCACCAAGTAGTTTCAGATTTAATAAGGTGACTCTTATGGACTTTATCCTTGATAAATCTTTGAAACTTGCTTTCTTTCCATTTATCCTCCCACCTATCCTTCTTTGAAAATCTCTTTCGGCTTCCTCTCTAGCCAGCTCCTATTCCCTCAGCCTGATTCACAGATCTTTCTTCAAGCTCTTTTCACATCTTCCTAGTCCCAGGCTATCCTGCAGTTTGCTGCCGGTTTTTGCCTGTTCTCTGGTACCACTGTTGCTGGTGAATCGAACCTCTTTTCAAACTCAGAAAATCTACAATTGAGGAGGTTTCTTTTCCCAGTATGAAAGAAATAGCTGGAGCACCTAAGCTAATCTTAACCTCATCCCATAGCCCAGTGCAGTCCAAGGAAATGGCATGTCCCAGCACGCCACTGCCCATCTGTAAAAAATGTTTTATTTCCAAAAAGCTATGTGCTCTGTATGTCCTGCAGGACATAGGAAGCATATGAAGACCTGCTTTCCTGTAGTCATCAGGACAATACAGAGAGTTAATACCTCTTCTGAACACACTGACGTAAAATGCTCTGAGTGTAAAGGGTCTATCAAGATTTACCCAGGAGAATCAAAGCTGTAATTCTCTTCGATTGCCTGGCTGCTCTGAAAAACTAATTTTAAGTGTTAGCACTTGATTATTTTTTATTTAATTCTAGTCCTTTTGAAGAAAATGTAACTTCTACTTTGAATGTTGACCCTTAGCTACCTAGACCCGGCGTCCCACTGTTCTCTGTAGAGGAAATAGATGGAATATAAGAATCAGGAATGGTTAAGATCGTGATTACAGCATATCATCAAAAGCAGTCAAAGCAGCCCCAGGAAGATTACCAAGAACCAGCAGCATTAAGGACTAGTTTGCATAAGCACACAGGCTGGGGTGGTGCGTGCAGTTTGAGTCAAGAGCCAATTCAGGCAGGCTTGGGAGCTGATGAGGCTGAGCGAGTAAGTTGTGCTCTGTTCTGTGATGTTGGTATGCGATCAGTTACCCATAAGCTCTTGGCTCCAATATTCCCATTCTTTGAATATCAGTATTTGCATATTCTGCATCTCTAGTGATGAAAGGTTACTCTGCACACCTGGGAGTCTGTGGTCTTGTATTTTGAAATACCCCTCTGACAGTATTAAGGGACCTGTTAGCACAGATTTGGGAATAGTTTGTATACAAGTTTAGCACCCTTGAATCTAGTGGGCTGTAAGCATACTATAAACTTATACATAGATTATACATATACACACCACAAACAGGAGGTGTTTCCCTGAATCATGACTTCAAATACAGATTTGTCACACTGAATACTGATGTGACCCTAATGAAAACAGTGATTGGACAATCTACCTGAGACCTTGTAATGAGGGAAAGCTGCTTATTTTCCCTAGTCTAATTGTGTAACTTCAGGGCTCCTGCCTTCTTTGTGACACATGCAGATTAACTCAGAAGTAATCATCTTGTTTGCAGCTGACTGGGACCATCCTTTTCATTGCTCTCCTGATTCTGTTTCTGCTGCTGGCTCTGGCTCTCCTTTGGTGGTTCTGGCCCCTTTGCTGCACGGTGGTAAGTTCAAGCTTTTATTCTTTTGACATGGTTTCATCTCTTCTCTGCAAAAGCACAGAGTTAGAGTGCTGGAGTGGGTGGTTAACTTCATTTAAGAAAAATGCTGCCAGGTTTGTAAGGCCCTAATTCAACAAGTTGCTTTAAGTGCTTCTTGAAGTCACTCTGGTCTGGGTTTTTGAATGTTGCAAGGCCCGTGTGATTTTGACACTCAATGAGAAGTTTAAGTGATTTTGTGGACATGGCCCAAGTTTCTGTAGGGATCAAGACCTCCTTAGAACACGATTTGAAACCTGCTGCAGAAAAGTGTCATGGAACTGGTTTACTAATATGTGCATAAGCTGTTGCGGTCCTTTTTAGAGACAAGAATTAGGCTTGCTTTTTTTTTTTTTTTTTTTCTATTTGTAGGAGCTGCAGATTCTGAGTGAATATTTTGCACTAACTTGGTAATCACATGGCATTAAGGCAGAACTACCAGGATACGGAGCCATATTATGAGCTACTTAATAGGGCACTTGACTAAGTGAATAGTTTGATGTGATGGATTTAGCTTCTCATCTGCATTCATTTTATGCCCACTGAAAAGCAGTGGGGCTGATGATGGCATTGAATGTGGGTGAACGGACCAGGGCAACCTTTTTGTGATATGAGCAAGAAAGCAGAGAGGGCATAGCATTGAGGTGGATGAACCTTACCATTAACGCAGATTTCTCCCATTGTTTGTATATTCCAGGTGATCAAAGAGCCGCCGCCACCACCACCTCCAGAGCCTGTAAGTATACTATTTTTGAGCTGTTGCACTGTCTGCAGCCACTGTAGTGTATCGTGGTGCCCAGGAACATCAGCCCTGTAGGTGTCTTAATGACACCTTGAAGGCTGTGAGAGGAAGTCTTTTGGGTCAGGAGAGTTATTTCTGCCTTCTGGCCTTTTTATATACGTACTGCAAGATTATTTCCATCCACAGAGAAAATAGTTGCATCACTCAGAAGTCCACAGACCAACAATTCCTATGGTATTTTGTTCTTTCTGCGCATCAAACAGGTGTGTAAGCAAACCTTTGCTTCTCAAGCTGTGCTAAAAGCTGTCCCTCCTCCAGTAAAACTGCTGTTGTTCTCAGCAGGAGTTTAGCCCAGATTGGCAGTAAGGAACAAAGTCTGGCAGCTGGAAGAAGGGACAGTGAAGGCCACATTCTTGTGGCTTTGCTACAGGAGAGGGAGGCAAGAGTCTGCCTTGGCTGTGGTTCTGCTGCAGAGTGACCTTTGGAAGGACGTTTAGCCTTTCTTCATTTAGGTTGGGAGCTGTCTGAGGCAGGATTGTCTTCTGCTCTTTTTGGGACAGTAACACACTGACCCTGACCTCAGTTTCACTATACTAATTTCATGAAAATAATAGTAATAAGTAAAAGTACCTCCAGAGAAAACTCACGCCTGCCTTTATTTCTTTCCTAGGCATAGACAGTTAAATGATGGAAAAATACTTGCCTAACCCACAAGAGAAGCTTACAGTTTGCTGCTAACTTGCTGTAACTTGCCATGAATATCAGGAGGCAACCACAGCTGCTGTTTTGAGGTTGCCAGAGGCCACCATTACCGTGTATGTGATCCTGCTGCTTGTCCTGGGCAGCAGCACTGTGACAATTTAACTTTAGAAGACGCACCAAAAATCATGCTGGTTTTAGGGTGATTAGTGTTGTCATGAAGCATGCAGTTGCAGCCATGCTGTGTTTGAAGGAGGTTTTGGAGAGCATCACACCCCTGCAGCAGAGTTCCCAGATGCTTTGCGATTATTCTGATTAGCAGAGATTTTAAATGCAATCAAAGAGACTGAGCTGACGTAAGCCTCCAGGAATAACACAGAATACAGATGTTATCCATCCCTTTACTTGGCCTTGTCTTTATCCAGTATGGATTATTGTTTCATTATACTGAGCACTAGCCTCCCTTTAGCCCATATAGTCTGGTATTGCTGCTATTAAACTGAATGTAGTTATCTAAAAGTTGTTCTGAAGCACAAGCATTAGATTTCCATTACTTTTCAAAATGTATGTGGTAGTTGTTGATGTTGCTTTGCTATGCGTTCAGTTTAGGGGATATTTGGTACAAATCGTCTATCAGCTGGAAAAGTATCGGCCATCATGATTAACTGTGTCCTGCTACTGTCAGGCTTGCCAGCAATAAGGGTCGTTAGACATGAAGTCTTGAAGTCTGTGTTACATCGCATGGAAGAGGCAGGGTATTTTATATAGTACTCAAGTTCACAATGAAATCAAATACAAATTAATTAAAACTGCTGATTTAGTTCGCTGGGTACTGTTTTAGATGTAGCATGAAATTCAATAAAATTTAAAATTAAAAACAAAACAAAAAAACCCACAAAAAAACCAATAACAAAACCCAACACCAAACCGCAGTGCCTTACTTGTCTATTTATTTCCCTGACTTAGGATTTAAAAAAAAAACAACAAAAAACCCCAAGCAAAAAAACCCAAACCAAGACAAAAAAAAAAAACAAACAACCATACTAGTTAATGAAAATGTCAACTCTAGCCTTGCCATACTAAAGAATTTGTTGGAGGAACTGACCCATGAACCATAGCTGAGAGATCAGATGTCACTGAATGGAAATACCTGAATGGAAATACTGATGGAAATACCTTTCTCCAAGGCATAATCTAAGAGTTAAATATGAAAAAGCAAAAATTAAGGAACGTTTTTTAAAAGCTGTTATTGGCTTTTGGACTCTCAGTTCCTTTTACATTACAATAGAAACATGTAGGGTAAATTTGAGAAAATGTCACCTGGTAATGTGACAATAATTTATGTCCTTCTCTAGTATTTGGATTTCAGTTGATTTTTATTAATTTTTTATATTTTTTTTAGTAAAAACTAAGTCCAGGCAGTGTATCTAGAAACATACTTGTATTGATGAAAATTAGCAGAGAGCATTGTGCATGGCCAGTCCAAGAGCAGCGTGCACATCTGCATACCATCACGAGGTGTAGTTATTTGTCTTTGTTAAAGAGTGTGAGGAACGAAGATGGTATCGTAGGAGGCTTGTTGGGCTCTTTCCTCAATTATGTATGTACTCGGAGAGTGCCATGGTGTGACTTTCAGCTGCCCCGACTCAGTGTAATGATAGGCACTCTGAGAAGTCCCAGTGACTTCTCTCAGCTCAAGATGATAGACCTGGAGATATGTTCCCATGGTTGTCAAACCAGAAACATTTGCCAGCTTTTAGCTAAGCAAGAACAGAACAATGGACCTGAAGTAAAACCCTGGTTCAGACTCTGCCATGTTCCAGAAAAATAATCTGCAGTCTTTATAACTGCAGGTCAGAAAGTCTGGATCTGAGGTTCCTGACAATTTGGAGAGGCTCCAGTATGAGTCCTCGTTCCAAACTGTACAGCTTGAGCCAGACTCTAAAAAGAACCAAGCAGCGTAGAATAACTGGTTACAGCTGCCATGAGAAAAGGGTCTGATGCACATGTTAAAAAACTCACAGTGGTAGCTCTTTTCCCTGGTAGGTGGCGTTAAGTTCTAAAAGCGCAATTAATAAATGATTTCTTTGGGCTAACTGATTGCTGCATTTTCTGCATAGCATAGTGGCAAGCCTGTATAATGTACGATTCATCTCTACTTTGCCTTCCTTTACAAGTCAGTTGTGATTTTGAAGCTCAATGCATATTTGACTAAATAAAAGCTGCCTGGAGAGAGGAATAGGCAATCCTCTTTGGCTTCCCTAGTTAAAACTGCAGCTGCAGAGACAAGAGACTTTTGTTTTTGTCAGCAAATAAGTGTAACACACAAAGCCAGATATCCAAGGACTGGACCATAGGATGTTCATTTGTTTTCCATAGTTTATGCCATTCATGTGAGAACAGCAGTAATATCTCCCTCTTTCCCATAGGAATCAGATGATGAAGATGGATTGCCAAAGAAAAAGTGGCCAACTGTGGATGCATCTTATTATGGAGGTCGAGGTGTTGGTGGGATTAAGAGGATGGAGGTATTTGACTTGTTCTTTTGTGTTGTAAAAATCAGCATGTTTAATCATAAATAGTAGCAATATGGTTTTTATGTGATTTTTAAAAAGCTACCTTGATGGACTAGTGACTGGGATTTAATTAGGGCTTGTCCACCTGATTGCACCTGCTGTCCAAGTAACAGACATCAAGCTGCCATCATTCGCATGAATAATTAAATGAATCTAGCATTATGAGCCAGAGAAAATTCGCAAGTTGAGAACTGGGATAAGCACCAAAATAAGTTTTAATTTACTGAATCAAACCCTGCAGTGCAGTTGGGTCCAGTTTTCTTGTCTCAGGCAGAGTTACACTGGTTCTGAGTATCTGAGGGTGCCATCTACACTGTGCCTGGCTGGCTGAAAGCAGTTGATTTGGGAAATTTAAACTGGTGATTTTTCTTTTTTTTTTTTTCCTTTTTCTTTTTGTCTTTTGGGTTTGAGTTTTGAGTGGGGGTTTGTTTTCTTTTTTCAGTTAAGCATTAACTCCTAATGCACAAAACATCTGTGTTGAAATTGGCCAATGAATCAAATCTTGCCCTGGGATTCATGCCCTGTGTCCTAGCAGAGCTGGGCAGAGTGCTTCAGATTTCACTTGGAAATGGGTTAATCTGCCGTAGATGCTGTGAAGTCCCACAACACCTTACGTTACTGGAAAGTGCAAAGGCCAGTAGTTCAAGTAGTTGAGTGAGACTACTTCACTCTTAAATGTGTATTTCTGATTACAGTGGGAGTTTGGTGCCTTCCTAAGTTTGGCTTGATGTCTAGTGGCATTGGGTCATCTGATGGGAACTAGATTAATGTCTGTGAAAACCACCTGCTGGTGGGGACTGCCGAAGTGTCTCTACTTACAGTGTGGTCTCCTGACTTCAGGTGCGATGGGGAGATAAGGGGTCAACAGAGGAAGGAGCAAAATTGGAGAAGCCCAAAAATGCTATTATTAAGCTGCCAGAACAGGAGTATGAGCCATGGGAACCCAAGCCGAAAAAGCCCCATGTGCGAAAACCACCGTCCCAGCGGAAATGGTACACTCCCATCAAGGTAATGTGTCTGCCCCTCAGTTTTATCAAGTCTCTTATGTCATGCATGTCACTACATCCCACTTCTTTATCACAGTCTTTCTTATGGCGGAGCTGGGAGAACCTATTTAGAAAAATGGCCAGTAACCCTGAACTTTGTCCGTATCTTGGAACGTGCATGTCACCTGGCACTGTGTTGCCATAGTTTTTTGAGGAAGAGCAGAGGGTGTTGGAAGGCACGAGCAGAGATCTTCCGTCCCTCAGTTCACACCTTTTCAGGTACTTTTGCACAGCCTGGATTGCAACAGCAGATATCTCCACTCTTAGGGAGTGTGGAGAGGGGGATGCTGCTTTGTGCCATCTTGAGGCAGTGTATAAAGAGGATCTGATAAACTGCACCGTCCTTGCTTTGACTGCACTGTGGCTAAGGCCTTGGGTTGGGATTCAGCTCTGTTCCCCTCTAGTTCAGCCACAAGACATAGTGTTTGATTTTGGGCAAGTTGCTCAGTCTCTCCACACTTCCATCCCAATTTCTCCTGTGTCATTATAGTATCTGGTGTCTCCCTGTCTTTTAATGTATGTATCCTCACACAACCCTTGAGGCAGGGCAGAGCTGTTATCTCTGCTTACAGAGAAGGAAGCTGGAGCACTAGCGCAGGCCAAAGGAGCAGCATACCATGCTCATCCCAGAAACCTGTGGCCATGTCCCAAACCAGTGCTTTGTGGGATGAGGTCCCCCCCCTCCCCACCACGCTCACAGATCAGTTTAACAGTGCTTGAATTTGTTGTATGAAAAGTAGCTGTGAATTTTAAAGCCTGCCTAGGTAGGTAGGCATGCTCCAGCTCACGTCCCATCAGTACAGTACTTCTGTTGTTCTGCCTTTTGTTAATGTAACACCTGCCTGAGTGTACGTCTTAGGGAAGTTGTTCACGTTAAATTGCAGTCATCCTCAGTGAGTTTCGAGCAGGCTGAATTTGGCCCGCTGCATATCAGGTACATGTTACCCCATTGAGGTGTCTTTTCTGGCTGTCTAAATAAGCAGTATACAGAGGGCAAGGGCACAGGAGGAGTATTTGTGCACACAGTTTAATAGAGAAAGGCTGGATCAACTCACCTGTAGTTTAATCTCATGCTGTTTTCCCCAAAGTTCTTGGTCACATCATATTTATTTTATTTTATTTTTACTACAGGGCAAACTTGATGCACTTTGGGCTTTGGTTCGACGAGGCTATGATCAAGTCTCTCTTATGAGACCGCAGCCAGGAGATAAGGTAAGGTGTCACAAACACGCTGGCATGTCACTTCTCTGTTAGCAGCAGCAATGCTCTTCCACCCCCCTCCTCCCCTGGCAACAACCCCATCTTTTTTTTTGCTTTTTTTTTTTTTTTTTTTTGTGAGCTTGTCTCATTTCACATTACCCTAAGGCTAAAAATTTGTCGCAAGAACAGAGATTTCAAAATGAACTAAAATGTTTGCTGTGGCATCTATTTAAAAGTATTGCCCCAAAAGGTGAACAGTAATGTCCCCACTGTGATGATCTGAGCAGACTGGCTGGCCACAGTAGTATATGAGACCTTTTTCAGCTGTCTAAGTTCTTAGCCTTTTTTTTCTGGGCACATGTGTTGAAGTCAAAGGATAGGTTCTTTGTGGGTTCTGGGGGACTGCTGGTTTTGAATTTAATATGCAGTAGTCGTTCTCCAACAGTAATTATCCTTCCTACCCAGCTTCATAAAAATGCTTCTCAGATTTAATAATAGAGTTAAGTGATTAATGAGAGAAATCATGAACTGTGCAGGTGATGAAGAAACAAATTATAGCAAAGTTAAAGGAGAATAAAGTTTCTGTAGAATTCTGTGCAAAGACACATTTCTTGGTCATATCCTATATGTAGCAGAGAGTATCTCCTGCCTTGATAAAGTCTATTGGCCAGACATAGGTGAGGAGGAGATTCCTCCAGGGAGAATGCAGGGGGTTTGTGCCTTTCAGAGCCACAGAGATGTCTGTGTGCTGCCCCTGGGTCAGTCACGATAGCTTAGTTCAGAGCTCTCTCATGATTTCCCCATGATAGCCTGGCACTGTTACAGCTGTCCCTATCTTGTTATTCTGTAGGGACAACTCCATAAGAATTGAGTGCTGTTGCACTTTCAGATTTGGTTTTCTGCAGTGGAGCTTTGAAACATGAGGACCAAGCAGAAACACCATCTTCCTCTCCACTGTGGCCCTTCTCTGGCCATACATTTCATCACCTTTGCTCTCAGGGGAAGGGATTATAGAGTTACAGCAGTAGGGGCCATAATGTGCTTTTTTGGGGTAGGAGTGGTGCAGAGGCCCTTGTGCAGGGCTTGTCTGCCTGGATGATTTTTATACCTAATAACGGTCTTAAAAAGCAGCCCTAATTTACATCATCTAGGGCAAGTAGGCTACATGCTTCCAACTTTTGGCAAAATACTGTTAGGGCATTTGTCTAGTTATTAACCAAACATATGCAGCTTCGGTATTTAAAGTTTAGTCTCTTCCCTTTTTCTTTTCGTGTGTAAGGAAACTAAGTGAACAGACTCAGCTTCCTATGCTACTTTGTAAAATGGTTTTAACTGTTACACTAAGCTGCATTTTCAAGGCAGCTGTGCTTGAGACACCTTATTTACTTTTTAAGCACGATCTAGAGCTTCTGAATAGGCTCTTTAGGCCCAGCTGTATTTTGATAGCGCTAACATTGTATAATATGAATCTATCCTCTGCCTTTCACTCTCTCGGTTGGTACATTTCTATCAGTGCGGAGCACAACAGAGCCTCTGTTAGCCTGCGCGGTCAAGAAACATGCAGGGGGCTGGCTCCGAACAGGGATCCTCAGTTCCTTGCCTTCCAGCTCTGCTGCGGGGAGGACAAGGGACTCAAAAGAGGCAATGTAAAACGGAGCAAGCTGAAGGATTATTGTATCAGGGAGAATATTAGAAAATCAAACGTACATCTGGGAAATAGGGTGGAAAGAATCCTATTGAGCCAGATTCGGTGGAAGAATAGGATCATCTCTGTTCCCTGGCCTGTGAAATTAACTAAAGCTGAAGAATATTGAAAGTGAAGCAAGAAAATGACTAGACATCCTTCTGCTGTAAGAAAATAAAGGATATCACAGGCCTGTATTTCATGGAGAAAGCTAGCACAGAAAAGAGCAAGATTATTATTATTATTATTTGTTTGGTTGACTTTTCTAGTAGGGATCCCTCAGTGGAGAATTGGCTCCTTGTGAGTTAGGCTTTTGGTGGGGGGGAAGTAAACAAATATCAATGTACATACACATAAGTATATATGAGTATACACGCATGCAATCACTTACTTTGTGGCTGAAGAATGGGGAAATCAAGTCAGTGCTATGAGTGACCAGCAGCATGGAGAGCCTGGAGCTCTGGCTGTGCCGAGCACAGCCCCAGCAGCCTCAGGAGCAAGCCCACAGCTCCACTCCACCCAGCCCCAGCAGGGACAACGCCACTACAGGTGTGCTGACAGCACTGGGTGGATTTTGGTTTACCATTGGGTAGACGTGAAAGTACAGCATGACGTGCCTCGGTGCACTGTGTTCTTCCAGACTGCTCCATCCAGAGGCCAGTGACTGTGTGGTGACCTCAGAGAGGGGGATTGCATTGCTTTGTGGGTGTTTGAGGGTTTTTGGGGGGGGACAGGGAGGAAGAGTTCCTTTGGTTTTTTGATTTGCCTTTTTTGTTTGATTTTAAGGTAATTTCATAGTTGTCTTGGTTGTTCGGAACTTAGAGCTCAGAAGGCAAAAGGAACACACAATTTAATTATGTTTTGGGAGTGGCATTTGAATTCATAACTCGAAAAATTCCTATGTCTGAATTTCCCCAAATCAGTCAAATTGTTATTTTTACATTTTCAGGGATTACCAGAGATACAGGTTGTTTCCCACTGGAACAAGATAGCTCACTGAATTTACATTTTTCCAAATGTCTATTTCACAGTTTACCTTCATTTAAAAAAAATGTAGCCATTGGGGGAAATTTTGTAGCCATTGGGGGAAATTAAAGCAAAACATTTTTTTTTTCTGCATAATGAAAATATCAGTTGTAGCAGTGAAAGAACAGCCACAATATTTATCTCCCTGCATTTTTCACAAAGCTTCTGAGACAGAGGAAAGACGTCAAAGGAGAATTTTTTTACATTAAAACACTCTTTAAAAACTCTTGTGAAAAATGTAATTTCTTTCATCATTTGAAAATGAGTACTTTGGTTTGGGAGCTTTTATCCCCCCAAAAGAGTCTGAAAAATACTTGTAGAAAACTTTCCTTGATAGTTTTGGTGAAAAACAAAGTATGTTAATGTTTTTGGTTGATTCACTGATGTATCTGGTTTTGTCAGAAGCAAAAATATGTACAACACAGCCCCTTTCTCTTTGGGTCTGCAGAACATACAGGGGAGGTAGTTTTCCTGCCCCAGGTTTTCAAAACATGACTTATCCCCCACTCCTGTCATGAAGTGAAGTTAAAAATGGCACTGTTTGTACTTTTTGAGTCTTCATGTGGTGCAGCCCATTCCAGAGTGTGTGCGAGCACCTTGCACTGGAAATATAGGCTGAAGTGTGTGTGCAGGAATGCAGGGCTGACTGCTGCAAGGGACTCTGTTGCCCTTTGCTCTGGGTGGCCAGAGCTACTGTCTGTCCATCCTCATTTCTTCCTTCATTATGACCCTGTTGCCTTTCCCAAACCACCTGCTCTTTTCCCTACCTGTGACACCCTTGGACTCCTGCCTGAGACGTTCTCTTCTCTTGCCTTCTGTGTTTTCCTCCTCTTCTTGCTGTGTCTATCAGTCCTTGTTTCCCTGCTCGTCCCCTTGGTGAGACAGACTGGTGCCCTGCAGTCCTGCCCTCTGAGATCAGTCGGCTGGTGACCAGCCTCTTTCCCCTGTTCCTGTCACGCTGCAGGAACGGAACCACTAGTAGGAGCGTGCCTTAGGTAGAGCTTTGCTGCAGAGCTGGCTGAGGCTCCCGAGAGCTCCCCTGTCCTGGCTGGTGCTTTCCAGAGCATGGCAGGGACTTCTCAAGAAAAGGATTCCAGAATGGACGACCCAGCAGCATTAAACAGGATTGTATTAATAGAACTGGTGGTTAAAATTGCAGGCACTTTCAGAACTGACTAAAGAAAACCAGCCAAGCACAAGCTCTGATGCCCCTTCTCCTGGGAGCTGTGCTTGCAGTGTTTGGCTTGGCTCTGCAGACAGCTCCTCCTCTCGGTCTCCATTCAAGATCATGTCACGGCCCTACTACTGAAATTGGTTGTTACTAGTTTGGCAAATACCTCAGTAAGGTGTCACAGGACCCTGCTCACTCGACTTCTGCAGGTCACCCCTGGCAGGAGCCTCTGTTGCACCAGGATGAGACAGCCAAGGGATAAACACACACTTAGCTCTACCCCATCATTAGCAGACAGGCTGCTATTTGTGGGATGGCTTTTTTTGCTGAGCTCTCCGACAGCATCAGCAGTGGAGTGAAGAGATGAAAAAGGGGCTAGCAGCTCTCCTGCAGATTGCTGGGCTTTCTTCCTTGCAGTAATGTACAAAGGTGAAGCCTTGATAGGCATTTGTGCTGCTATTGCAGTGATGGATCCCTTACAGCCAGGCTGCTGTTCTTCCCTTCCTCCCCTAGAAATTTGGGGCTTAGAGGGCCAGCAGTCACTCTTATGGCCCAACAAAGGGATTAATGGCTCTGAGGTGGGGACACTCCGCTCATCCAGCAACAGGGAGCATGTCAGAATGGCCACATGGCCTGGCAAGCTGTGTGTTGCTCAGGACACTCAGGCTGCCTTGAGGACTTCCCCATTACCTCTGTGTTGGTGTCCTCCTGAGCTTGGTTGTGAGCTTGCAGGGGGCTGCTGTGGAGATTGGAGTTTGAGAAATATTAATGTCTGGCTATCTTGAAGTATCTTATAGAAGCCACAGTAGCTGGTGGGGCAGGTTGTCAGTAGTCTGCAAAAGGGAACTTTCAAGCTCTTCCCCTTGACCTCATGGATCAAAAGTGGGGCTGTTATCAACACCAGCAAGTAAACATTAAAAGTCCCAATATGTGCAGAGAGGAAGGTGAGATGCTTCTTTCAAATGGTCTGCTTAGTTGCTGCTTTCAGCAAATCCATTCCATTTTGCATTTCAGCACGTACTGTCACAGGAAATTCTCAGAAGCTTGGTTTACCGAAAACCTCAACTGAAAAAAAATACATTTTTCCCCCCAGGCAGAATTGCTCTTGTTTACTTTAAAGCTTTAGAAAGTGATCTCATTTTTGTCACTAAAAATTACCTGCAACAGAAAGTGAGAGTGTAGACTGGATTTTGCTGTCGTCATCACCCTTGTATACTCAATGCTTTAGCAGTACTACCCTTTGCACATGCAAAGCCTTTTCCTGGGGAAAGGGACTAGAAGCAGGCTATTGTACAAAAACGTGAAAGCCCTTTTTTTTACTTCTTCATTCCATAAAACTGAAAGTAAAAAGGCTGCTGTGTAGCCAAAGATTTCATAAACTATAAGCTGCTGGTCATATTTGAAGCTGGGACTTCTGGGTCCTTTCAAGCTCTCACCATGGAGTCACTGTGTGACTTTGTACAAGGCATGGCAGCTGGAATTTTAAACACCAGCCTCTGAAATGAGAGGAACAGTAGTATTTGGGTTCCTTATTCTGTGCGTCCCTTTCAAAGTAATCACTTTTAAGCAGATAGGTTTGTTAAAGCTCAGGGGGTCTGATTACCCTCAAATTTTGAGTGATTCCATGTAATGCTGACCATGACATCTATGTGCCTTAGTTTTCCCAACTGCAAAATAATAATGAAAACACAGTATTTACCTTCCTTACAGCTGTGAGGGTTGGTTAAAGCCTGCCAGGCGCTCGGGATTCCCTAGATGAATGGTAGGGCATCAAGCCTATGGATTATTAATGACTAGTAATTATTTTCTGGCTGCTGCCCACAGGGGGTCAGCAGTTTGAATGCAGCCCATGGGGATGGCAGTACCCGCCTGTCACTCCATGCTGCCCATGTACCAGTGCTCTTTGGAGCTCATACTGATTAGTTCTTTTCAAGACAGAGTAATGGCCTTTAACAGGTTTACCTGCCACTTGCTTGGAGATGTGTTGTAGTCACCCAAGTAGTAATTAGCAGAGCTACAGGGAGTGCTAGAAAAGCAGCACTGAGCTCCTTCAGACTGTATTCATGAGAGACTGTTGCCTGGTTCTGGGGCTTTTCTCCCTTTGCTTAACCTTCCTGGATCCAATTACCTTCATAAGCTGCTGAAAAATTAAAGAGACGGGGACATTGCCTGCCACAGTAGGTGATCTCACTTTGTCACTTTCAATGAAAATGCGACACGTGTAGCCCCCATTTTACTTTTTTTCCTTTTCCCAAGACAACCAGTATCTGTAAGGTTCATTCCTGCTGTAGCAGGCATGGCATGGAGAAAAAAGCTCTCTGGTGTGGGGCTGCTGTCGTAACACACAGTTCCCAGGATGCGCTGGGCACTGCAGCTGGAAATATATAGTTGGTGACAAATGAATTTCCTGTCTTGCAAGAAGCCCTCATACTGGCATTGCCTCTCACTTGTGCCAGGATCATGTCATTTCTGACGTGGAAGAAGAATTCACAAATGGGCTTTGGGGATAGATGCTGCCTCTCTTCCCCTGCATGGAACTAGCAGTGTGTCCACATCTTTGGGATCTGGAGGCACGCTCAGTAACAACAGCCACAAGAGGCTCTTCTGAAGGATGGGTACCGTTCCACGTCTGGTACTACTTAGCACAGGCTACACAACAGGATGAAGAAGGATTGGCCTTGTGGTTAAGACACTAAGCTGTCACTTTGGAGGCCCTGGCTGTAGCTGACGTAGGTTCTTCTTCTTCACTCCTGTTGTACTGTACTTCCACAGTGATAAATGAGATGAACAGTAAGTTCTAGGAGGCTGAGACCATGTTCCTAACAGCACTTTGAGCACTTCATAGATGGTCTCTGTTAGGTAGACAGGGGGCTCTCCTGCTACTCTTAAAGCATGTGTACCACTTTGATATTTTGATATTTATGGTAAAGAAACAGGTTCATCAGGTCTGATTTTCAGGTTTTTTTTTTTATAGGGAGTGTGACTTTGGGATAAGAACTGGTGACTTAGTCCCTTGTTGACTGCAACTCTGACATGTCTGCCTTGGGTGAATAGGCTCCTTTATGTTGTTATCACAGTTTTCCAGGCAGTACTTCATTGATGCTCCACAGTCGTACTGGGTGTCTAAGCTACGTAGGCCTGGCTTGGAGTCAGGTAACTGTCTTGGGACTTAGGTGGAAGCCCACAACTGAAGGTACATCTTTTCTGAAAAGACAAGTGCACAAATGCACCTGCAGTTGCTTACTAGGACTGCACGTACCAGATCCATGATTTGGACATGCAAGTGAACAGATATGCTGCTGCCAAGATGTATGTTTGTTTCTTGGCAGCACCCCGGATCAGTGCTGAACACCATGTTACCTTGTTTCCATTGGCTTGCTGGGAACTGTGCATCCCTCATTGTCTTCTGAGTTGGGTAACAGTCCAGAACTTAACCTACAGAGTCTACATTAGCTCTCTGCTTCTGGTAACTATGCAGGAATCTGTTTCCCCATATGCAGAATGAGTAATGCTGTGACCTTCCTCTGAAGGTGTTTGAGCTTTAGAAATAATAAACACTGTGTAAGATAATGTATTAATACTATTATTCATACTAAAGTTATTCTACAGAGTGATAACTAAAGATGAAAAGGTATTGTGTCATTGCTTTATACAGAGGAGCTGTAGTTTTGGATGCCTCTGTTCTTTGTATAAACTACTGTGGTTCATGTTGTGGTACCAGAAGAAAACCCAGATCCCTGTGTCTGCTGTTGTACAAGTAACACAAAGATACTACCCAACCAGAAGAGCTTATGAGCTGACAAATCTTAATCTTAACTTAATCTTGCTTTGAACATAAACATCAGGTTAATAAGATCCTCTGGTTTTATATGCCAGTTTTGGTCTCAGATAGGAACTGTTCCTGGAAAAACAAGACTGCAAGCACTTTGTGCTCTTTGCAGCAATATTGGTGGTTTCTGCAGTGTTTTAAGATCTTTCTGTCTTTTTTTTTTATTTTGATTTTTTTACTGTGTCATGTGAACATATCCCTTCTTTTCCCCTCCTTTTTGGGTTTCTTCTAGGGAACGTAATTACCCAAGTAGACACCTCAGTCTTCACTGACTGAGAACATTAAGGAATGGGATATACAGAAACTTTGAAGCAAAGCCTACCAAGATCAGTGTCCCTTCTTGCAATGCTAAAGGCCAGGCACTCTGAGTGGAGCAGAGCTTTGAAAAATGAAAGGAGGTGTACCTGGGTTTTTTTTTCCTACTACTGGGGGACAGGCCACTGTCTCTGGTAAGTTGAGACTAGAGTGTATAACAGAGTTTGTATGAGAGAAGTGGCAACGGGGGTGCTCATGGAAAAGAGTAACTTCAAAATGCAGAGCTGGTACTTGATAGGCTGGTCAAGCTGCACAGGGGAAACATGGCAGGGGTATATTTGCATAGAGTGTTAAGTCGCTATAGCATACTTGAAATGGGAAGGAGAGTTCCATGTCAGGACTTTAGTACTTGAGTTGCTTCCCTGGTGTGTTCATTCCTAGAAATAATAAGGTGGTGGTGTCCCTAGGAGCTCTTCCATCCAACTTAAAACAGGAGCTTTTGGGGGAGGAGAGGTTTTCTGTCCTTTGTAAATACGCCAGCACTAATAATGAACTGTGAGTCTCATCTTAAGAGAAGAAAATCTTTGTGAGATAAGCACAGAGGAACCTGGGAACTGTGGGTTTACCATCTACTTGCTCTAGGTAGCAGCAGAGCCATTTAGGAGCCAGTTACCCAGACACGGGTTTGGGGATACTTGTATGTTTCCAGACTCTGAACAAAGAGGCAGCTTGTCTGTGTGTTGGGCCAGGACCTTACCCTTTTGGCTAAGGCAAGTTAAAATAATAACTGTTTTCACTAGAAATCTCTCTGAAAGTCTCCATCATTATCCTATACTCTAAGTGGGTGAAGAGCATTGTGCTTTTCCTCTGTGCATGCCATAATCCCAGCTTGCTCCTGAAGAGACAATCAGACAATTCACCCTGGAAAGCACGATGACACTTAATTACAGTTTGAGCAAGACCAGTTATGGTCCTTTGTGGCCTGATTTGCTCCTCCCAGCAAGCCGCGAATACCTCAAGGATGAGCCTGTTGCACCCAGCAAATGTTTGTTGCTCTTGTTGCTATGCTCCAAAGCCTTCCCCATACGAGGTGATGGACAAATGCAATCTCCTTTTCCCTGAAAATGCCAAAGGAAAGAGAAAAATCTTTTGCAAACCAACTACTGTTGTTTTTTTCTTGAACCACATTCTAGTCTGGTCAGCATTCAAGTGTGGAAATGTGTGGTGCTGTGGTTAAAACAAGGGATGTGAGTCACGAGTCCTGAACTTGTAAATACCGTTTTGGTTTTTTCTTTTCCCCCGAAGCTGCTGTATAACCTTGGGTAGATGACATGACCTGACAGTGGCTCCCCTCACTTCCTCCACTCTGGGAGCCTCAACCATAAAAGCTGTCAGAAAAGAGGAAGGCAGTAAATTATGTGTTGTGAGTGCAGGTTTAGGTTAAGATATTTTTCTCAGGTTTGGGTGGGATTTAGTCTGGTGTGGTGGTACTTTGAGATTGGTACTGAATGTAAAGTATGCCTGATAGGCCTTAACTTTGATTATGTCCATTGTTATCCACTTCTATTCCCTTTCCTACTTTAGCTTTTTTAGGGCTCAAAATCAACAGGCTTTGTTATGGATCTGCACTGTGCGTTACTTCAGTCACAACCTTAGCAAGGTCCAAGACATGTGATGTTTTGTGCATTCCTGCAAGATATCTTGTGACTCTGGCCATTCTTTTAGGAGGTGCCTGTAGCCCTTTGCTGCATTTTCCTGCTAAGGCAGGGCTGGAAACCACATGCAGCTCCCTGCTGAATGGATCGTGATACAAATTATTTGAATAGCCCTGTCTTCAATACTGGGCTGGGTTCTCCGTGTCACTTTCCTTGTGTGCCTAAGCTGGAAAAGTGGTATCAGGCACGTGAGAACTGGATGGTGGGGATGTGCTTAGCACAAAGTTTATTTTGCTGAAGGATTCTGGTCCTAGCTTAAAAGGCTCATTTTCTTGGCTCAGCTATTCCTCCTTCTGGTTCCTCAGTATTGGTTGGTTTCTCCAGGGGGAAGTTGGAAGTAACCCACTTCTTTTCAGTATATTTCTGCACTGGTCTTCAAACTAACTGAGTAGACTGCTCCCAGAGGACCCATCCCTGGTTTCAAGCAGTGCCATGCACAGTTGGGACTGTGAACTGAGGAGTAGTGTCTGCAGATGTGCGTGTCTTGGGAACCTATCAGTACTTGATTGTATTCAACTCTCGGTATTCTGATTAAAGAAGCTACAGTAGCCTGGGATACTGCAGCTATTAACCTTACTGCAAAACATTTCCTATCTGTATTGTAATTCCCTAGTAGATCTGGACACCGTTTTCCAGATTACTCTCTTTGTTTTGGCTAAAAACTGCTTCTTTAGATGGTCTGTACATATTTTTGCATGTTAATGGCATTAGCTGAAGTGGAAAAAATATTCAGGCTTTTTCAAAGATATTTTCAATTTTTGTTTTGAAACACCTTTCCCGTCCGAAACTCAAAGAAAAGATTTTTTGAATTGAACAGCATATGTGTTTCAAGCCCAAGTGAAACTTATTTTGACACATTTCTTCTACCTGAAAAATTAAGGCTTTTGGTTGTTGTTCACTTTTTCCTTGGCCAGCAAATGAACTGAAAGATGACTTTTATTGCCACTGTTACGTGCAGTGCATGCCATGCGCCTGTTTGTGAGTTTGCCCTGGCAACCCACCTCCCTTGTCCCCTGGGGGATCCCCTGGATGGGGTTATTGCACACTTAGTGTCTAAAAAAGAGCTCCTGTGCTCTCTCCTCCCTTCCTCACCCCATAATTCCTACTTTCTCAACTATTTGGCTCCTGTAGCCAGGGTGTCTGAGGGCATACTGGGCTTCTGAAGAATTTCTTCTCCCAGCCCCTTTACAAAGCAAGGCTGGTCTCCCTTCACCACTGTGAGGGGGCTCAGGCATTTTGGCCCTAACCTGGGCTTTCTGGGTGGCGATGTGGGCCATGTCTCAGCTAAGCCAACAGGTTTTACTCCAAATGTGTCAGTAGCCCAAGGCATTGCTTAGCTGTGTCTCGCTGTCACCTTGTTCTCTCCTCCCAGCCCATGTGCAGCTATCTTCTCGTTTGTCACTCAGATGTCAGGGTTTCTGAAGCAGGGACTAACTCCCTGTAATGTGCCTCCCTGGGGCTGCACCAGTGAGCCAGTGACCAGGTAGGCAGTTTAGTTTGGTTGCTAAAAAAAGAAAAGGCACAAATGTTGCTTATAAGGTGTCTTTGTGGACTGCATGATGGATCTGCAGGTGCGTCAGCTGCTGTTAAATATCATTCCCCCTTCCTGGGTCAGGACATGTGTCTTGTTTGAGATTGTGTTACCTCCCACATCTTAAAACTCAGTCTAATTCCACCTCGCTCACGCTGTGCTGTAAACAGAGTTTGCTGGTGCTGCTCGGATCATCCTTGTGCATTTGCATTCGTCATTTTGTAATTTTCAGGTTTTTTTGTGATGTATCTAAGGCCATAATAGGGTCCTTACTGTTACAATATGAGAGATTCTCAATCTACAATGCAGTGATTTCTGTTCCCTCCAATAACTCCATCACAGAAGGAGGGAGCAGAAGTGATATGAGTTTACTTATAAAGAGGCCAAATAGTACAATGGATAAAGAAAGGGCTAAACTGATTTTCCTTTTTAAAAGCAGCTCAAAAGAAAATAATAATCATATGCTTATTGTTGGACACTGCCATTTTATTGGACCTTACTTTTAAAATCCTCCTCTATTCAAGTCAACCCCATTTTCTCTTATCTCTTCCTAGTTTTGGATTACCATCATTTTAGGCATCAGTGCTGAGCTGCCAAATAAATCCCCAGAAAATTTTTATTGACAAGAGAGGAGTGGAAGATATTTATGTATATATGGAAGATATTATGTAAACAAGTATTTTATGTTGATGATATTTAATGTTTTGATTTGAGACCTAATAACTGCAAATGGCTTCATATAAAAATTAATTATAAGTTAATAGATTAATTGTTAATGATTGATGCAATAACCACAGTATAATTAATGGTGATGATTAAAATTTAATTGTTAAATAATATAATTAGAAAATAATTAGAGATTACATATTTATTGACCTGAAAGCATGATCGGCCACCAGAGTGCTGATATGGGAGTCTCTGACATTTCCAATACTTTATTTTTCAACACAAAAACACTAACTTGGTCCCAAATATAAGAGTAGGAATTAGTAAAAGTTACTTGAATATGCCTGAAAACCAGGCAGGCTTAGGTTTTACGTGACAAACTGTTTCAGCAGCTCACTAATTTCTAGCCTGTATGCTGCAGGGTAATCAGTGCAATTCCCAGGAAATCCGTGAAGGTTTTAATGAGCCGTGACATGTTCAGCGCACAGTCAGCAGGAAGCAGTGCAGTGTGAGGAGGCTTTTGGCAAAGCCTGATGCACACAGATCCTGGCTCCTGAGGACCCAGCTGCTAATCCTGACACTTGCCCAGGGAACTCGAATAGTGGGAACTCTGTACCACCTCTGTTCAGCTCTTTCTCTATAAAATTACTGTATCCGTAATCTACCTCATTCATAAATACACTTGCTAAACAAGTTTCCCATACTGTTGCTGGTTTAGGATACTCAATGTAGCTGTTTCTGCTAGAACTCTTTTGTTCTTTATTGGAGGACAGGGATTAACCTGTCCTCTAGTTTTTCCAAGGTACAGCTTTTGCAAAAGTCACTGATCTTAAAGGTATATATCCCATTGGTTTCTGTGTGTGTGGATCAAAACCTTGTCTTAGCTAAAGTGATTCTGAATTTTTGTAGATGCTTGCTCTTGTGGTTTTGTAGGTAGCCTAAAAACCCAAATGTTTTCTTTTGAGTTTTAGAGCTCTGCTTTTACACTGAACTTTAGGAAATGAAGCTACATGCTCATGAACCCTGTCCATAGCAAGCTGGCAGTCATCCCAGTGACATCTGTAAACAAAATTGGGAAGAAAGGTGACTACTTTGAGCCCAAGGAAATTATGTTCGTTTCAGATTTCAGCATCCTAAATGCAACACTTTTGACTGGGAGCTACTTTATTTTTTTTAATTTGGTGGTCCAGTGTTTTGTATTGCTCTGCTCAAGCTTTAAAAGAATGATTTTATTTTAATCCATTCTAAAATGTAAAGGCAAGTATCATGTTATTACAAAGTCAAAGACCAAGAAATTTCAGTAAACACTTAAGTGAAGCCAACTCTTCCTGAGTCAGATACCCTCCTCTGCTAGTCAGAATTGCAGCACTGAGACTCCATAAGCAAAAACAAGAGTGAATGAAAACTCAAGCAAAATTTGTAACAGGAAGGATATCTTTTATTAGGCCAACTAATGCAGCTAAAAATAAAAAACAGGCATATTTTTGTGTACACAAACACCCTGGCATGCACAGACATGAAACTGGATTTGATTTTTGTTAAATAAACACCAATGCGTGTATTAAAATGAACAGAGAAAAGGGACAGCTACTGGAAGATGGGGCAAATTTGTTAAATTCTTTTTGCTCAAGGGCTCTTAGTATCATGGGTGAAGAGACGTACACATGGCACTCTTTGAATTGCCTGGATCCTTTTAACAGTTGTTCCTTTCCACTGAAACCTTGCTGAGTAGTAGCTGAAGATTCTGGGGGAACAAGCACTGGGGAATGATGTACTGAGCGCTATGATGAAAGTAGCCCAGAACCAAGATGCGGTGGCTTTCAAGAGGTTACTCCCTTCCTTCCCGCCCTCCCCCCCCCTTAAACCACACACAAAAACACATCCTAGGTGGTCGAGGAGGCATTGCCTAGAAGTACAAAGTGCCTGAATTGCACATGTGATAGTTACACTGGGATAAAAGCTGGAGTCGGGACAAGGGCAGATCCTGCTGCTTCAGTATTTGTACTTTTTGAAAAGCCAATTTAGCAAGCAGCATAACAAGAGCCTAACAAGTGGATGGACATATGGGGAGGCAAAATAATTGTGCATTAGGAAGACTGTGCAGATGTGAGCTGAAGTAAGGGCGTAACTCCATATGGCACATTGCTGACCTTCAGTCGGTGCCTGAATGACAGTACGCGGTGCAGGTCGCACCATCTGAGGGATGCTGTACTGGGAGCGGGGCTGAAACCAGACAGAACTGGATTTACACAGATCATCTGCTTCCTAGAAAACAATAAAGCAGCTACTGACAGCTGTTGTGCCTGAGATCATCATGGTATTATTGCACCTTGCAGCTCTTGACTCCTTCCCTAAAACACTTAGTGTATACCATGCTTCAAGGGAAAAAATACTGTTACCACCACTAAAGTGGTGGTGGCTGGTGGCTCTTAATCCCTGTTAATCCCCTGTGCAGGGAGATCATAGGTGAGTGTGCAGGACACCTGATTTCTGTCCATGTTCTCCATGGTTTAGAAGTCTTTATATGCCTTTCGAGAGAAAATTACTTAATCCTTTCAAACACAGAATACTAAAAATCCTGTGGTTGGCATGTTTATTTGAGAAACATAATGGATTTTTTTTATAAACTAAACCCAGAGGGATGTGCATGTTAGGTAGAATAGCTGTGGCACTCTGTTATTTGGAAAGTGTGATGAGTGGAGGGCTTAATTCTTCAACCTGGAAATCCCTTTGATGAAATATGCTTGATAAACCCAAACTATGACTTACGATTTATTATCATGTGTTCCTTCCTTTCTCTTTCAGCTGTTAATCCTAACACTGGCTAAGAGTTCGGCCTCATTTTATCAATGGCTACTTGAAGTGCTCAGGAGGATTTGCTCCAGTATTCACCAGAAGTCTTTGATATATGAGATTGTAGGCTAACACCGATAATCTTTTGTGAGGAAGTGTCACAATACATACATCGATCATCCAAGCCTCTATCTGTCAGGCTCTCCCAACCCAACCGTATTTTTCATGACACAATGCGGCGCATGGCCTTTAAATTACCCATCTGTCTGACAAATCAGTGAGTGTGGCAGAAACTGGCAGCAGTTTGACGTCGCCTATCACTTTAACTGAAGTGAAAGTAATGCAAACAGATTTATGGGATCCCCTTTGATTATAGACTATGAATATATTTGGAATTGATGTTTGGGAGAGAGACACAACAGAGAGGCAGGAAAAGCTAGTAGGCAAAAGCGCTAGTGTTGGGTTTGCAGCTTTGTGTTTACTATAAGGGAGATTGCTATGTTAATTTTTTCCTTCCCCATGTGGTGCATCTTATCTGAATACCTCTGGTGGTTTTTTGCCTTTTTTTTCCCTTCCTTTTGTCCTGGCTGGCTATTTAGCTGTTCTAAACTCCTAACTTTATAAATATCAAGATTGTGTTTTCTTAAATGTATTTGCGGTACAGCTATTAAATATATGTGTAATGTTCATTGCATGGCAGTAAATATTGCTGAATTTCCAAGTGTGCTCTGAATACAGTGGAGCACAGCAGAAGACAAATAGCTGACAAGGATGGCTGCTCACTGCAATGTTATAGAATCACAGGATCATAGAATAGTTTGGGTTGGAAGGGACCTTTAAAGGTCATCTAGTCCCAACCTCCCTGCCATGAGCAGGGACATCTTCAACTACATCGGGTAGCTCAGAGCCCCATCCAACCTGACCTTGAATGTTTCCAGGGATGGGGCATCTACCACCTCTCTGGGAAACCTGTTCCAGTGTTTCACTACCCTCATTGTAAACAATTTATTCCTTATATCTAATCTAAATCTTCCCTTTTTTAGTTTCAAACCATTACCTCTTGTCCTATAGGAACCAGGCCCTACTGAAATGTTTGCCCCCATCTTTCCTGTAGGCCCCCTTTAAGTACTGAAAGGCTGCAATAAGGTCTCTCCGAAGCCTTTTCTTCTCCAGGATGAACAACCCCAGCTCTCTCAGCCTGTCCTCATACGAAAGGTGTTCCAGCCCTCTGATAATTTTTGTGGCCCTCCTCTGGACCCACTTCAACAGCTCCATGTCTTTCCTGTGCTGAGAGCTCCAGAGCTGGACGCAGTACTCCAGACGGGGTACCAAATCATGTTGGTGAGGACTTGAGTTCTGTGATGGAGTAGAGCAAAGCATCGACTTGGGTTTTTTGATCCAATGGTTTATCTTTGTTGCAGAAGTAACCAAGGCCTTGGCTTTTGCCCCTTGCCTTCATGCAAAGGCTCTGGCTCCAGTATAGTATTGCCTTGAACCTGGTTCATAACCAAACTCTGCTGTAACAAGCCTGGATTTTTAGAAAGGGGATTTTATCCTACGTATTAATGCTGTTGTTCAAGTGCAGTGGTGAATTTGATGGTGAAAGCTGGGACTGAGAACTACTAAGCATGTCTCATGTACAGGCAACAACAAGCCCATTCAAACAACGCTTGGCTGCAGCTGGGCTCTTGAAGCCCTGAGCCATCCAATCCAAATGATGGGGTGGTACCCTCTGGGCGTTAGTACATTTGTTGAATCATTTTCTGAGCTCTCTGGAGTAGCTTCTCTTGGTACGCTGCTTGCCTTTCTTCAGAGAAGCCATAGACTGAAGTGATTCCCTTCTTTTTAAAGAAATAGTTTTCATGAATGAAGGTGCAGGCATTGGAAGTCACTTAACAAAACAGATAGTTGTAGTTCAGCCGGGATGGCGTTTGTCTGGATTCCATGGGAAACTGTGATTTGTGGGATTGCCACAGAAACTCAGCCCATTCCCTAAACACTTTCAGAGTTTCCTCATGCCAGGCAGCACTGAGCTGGCAGTGATCTGTCATTGGTGTGCGTTCTTGTATTCCCCTGTTATCACAGCAGTTGCTAGCTGTGGGGATTGTGATCCAGAGCTGCTTAGTTCTGAGATAAGCTTTCCTAAATCTGAAGTCCTTCTCCTGAATTTTGCTTGGGGGATGTTGGCATAATCCTGAGCTGAATTTGGTTTGTTGATTCCAGCATGCAACCTAAACCTCTAGCTGACATCAGCATCATGGCTCTGCGGGTCTTTCAAAACGATGGAGGGAAGATGCCTTCTGGGAAAGATATTTTCTAAACAAACCAAACAGGTTTTTCTTTTTCTCCCAGTTAGTGTTTGCCTTGAAAAGAGAGGAACAGGTAACCATGCTAAATTGCAGAGGCGATTTTCATTAGGATAGTTGCTACATGGAACAAAACTGGCCTGCTGTACAAGGGAAACGTGGTGGCAAACGGAGTTCATCACTGATGGGATGAGTACTTTCCAGCTCACAGTTACTTATTTGGAAACCACATCCCAGCTCCTGTAAATGGGCTGTTGGTGGTGTTGCTCCTGCATTTTCAGGCAGTCTCCATCTCCAGCCTTTGTACATGATGACGAGAGGTCTTTTTGACTTCCAGGTGCAGGCTTCTGCCAAGCTTGTGGCAACTGGTTCTTGCATAAGCATCTCCACATCACTAGGAGGTGGAGGTGGAGGTGGAGACAGTGATGCCAAGTGTTGCACCTCCTCACTCAAGGTTGTGTCTGCAGGATTTCATGAGGCCTCTGCAGAAATAGTGGGACAGTTTGTAACAAAACTTTTAGGGGTCATGGGGAGAAACAAGTACAGCAGACAGCAGAAATGCTGGGGTTGCCATGTTGGTTTTGAAGTGCCCAGGAGCCTCTGGCTGCTTGCCACAGGAACGCCTCGGTGGTCTTCAGGGACTGTCTCTTCCTGTCCAGAACTTGGTTAGTGGGAACCTATGCAAAGCTTTGTTTTGGCTAAAGGAAACCATGACGTATTTGCATTTAGTGCGTAGTTGAGTAGGACATCCCCAGTGCTTGCTGTTTTCTAAAACCCAAGCTACTCCTGTTTTAAAATCTCCATCCACAGTTCTCCCATCAGGTCATGCCTGCCCGAATCCCGCATCTATTCTGAAAAGGCATTCATTGGAGAACCCTTTGTGCAAGTCCCACACCTTGTTGGTGTTTGCAAGGGAAGCCGCATCTACACTTGGAGCACAGAAGACAGATGTACTACCTCAGTATAGTGTTCAAATCATGGACACCAGCTAGGCTAGCATCACTGTGGAAAGAAAAGCTACAGATGGTATATTTGCGAAGGTTGTTACTCTGGTATAATCCTGTATCTGCCATGAGTTTGTGCAATCACAGCTTTGTCAGTCAGGGATCTCACCAAGGCAGGCATCACATTGGTGGAGCTGTGGCTTTAGTCATGTTCTGCATAGCTCTTAGTAGCAGAGCAGAGGCACGTGTGAGCAAAGTCACACTGGGGTACCTTTTGGTTTAAACCAGTCCTAGGTTATTTTCTGTAGGCAGAAGCTCTGAAACCCAAGAAAAGCATTGGTTTCTAGTGCTGACCTTCAGGACAGAATGGTCTAAATGTCATGTCTAGGACCCAGTGAATCATACTGGATGAAGATCTTTAAGTGCAACGTGGCCTCTCTGCTTATAGTCCCTTTGGCTAGCTGCTGATGAGTCAAAACACCTGCTTTGTATGAATAATGAGTTTTTCTTTTCCTCTAGGGAAGATGCATAAACTTCACTCGGGTGAAATCGGATGGAACCTCTGCACCTTACAGCCCACCACCAAAGCTGCCACGGCGTGACGATGTTCCTCTCAACAATGCTCCACGGAATCCTTCTCCTCCTGTGTCTCTGCCGCCCCCTTCCAGGCAGCCTCCTCCTGGACCACCCCCATCCCGAGCCCCTCCTGGACCTCCTCCTTCACGCCCACCCCCGCAGCCCATGGCTTAGAGTGCAGCAAAACCCTGATCGACAAAACATGTCCCTTTGCTGAACACGGCATATTTATTGAGTATTGGTTTACAGTTAAAGATATCAGAATTTGTTGCTGGTCAGCAAAAAAAGAAGAAAAAAAAAAAGAAAAATTGCCAAGTGTCAATTTTAGTGTATGAATATATTTATACCACACGTGCTGAGTAAACATTCAGTGGATAGATTCAGAGCTATGGGGTATAGAAATAAACAAAAATGATCATCTAGATACAGTAGCAGCTTTTGTATGTATACATTTGAAGATCTATTTACATATGACATTTGTCTGACTTGGTATGTCAGATCATTCATTAATAACTTTAGCTGGTACACATGCATCAGTTCTCTTGATAGCTGCCACCTGCAAGTTGGTTAAACATAGTTCATTAAGCAATTTGCTTTTTTTCCCTGCAACAGTACTGCATCCAGATGTTAAAATGGAACAATAGTTGCAAAGATAACTTTCTGCCTTTGGGTTCTGCAGATGGAATTTCCATGAAAGCTTACAGGATGGCTATAACAATAATGAGGTAAAATGAGACTATGTGCCAATAATCTAGCAACAGTAATCTCACACAGAAGAGAGGTATCTTTTTCTCCTGAGAAAATCAGTTTTGAGCCTGCCATCTCTGCATATGTTTAGCCTTGGTTGCATAGGACAGCCACTGAAGGCCAGATATTTGTTCTAGAAATCCAAACCTTGAACAAGACCTGGGTTCAGATTTGTCCGAAGTTCAGAGGAGTTTTGAGAAAAATGTTTTGGCTAGGTGTTTAGATTTCATTTACAGAAAACGTGGTCCAAAGTGGAGAAAATGTACATGCAATTTGAGCATGAATGCTGTAATATGCAAACAACGTGTTATTTATATCAGCAGCGTTGAGGGACTGATTCCATTGCTATTTAATTGGATAAATTTCTTTTTGATCTTACTGCCAGGCAGACCTAGATCCTTTTGTGATTCAAACATGAATTCCTCTATGAGGAGCTTTGTTTAGACAGCCCAGATCCCACTAGTATATAACCTTGCAGTCTACCTGTGGTTGAGAGGCATGGCGTGATGTGTCGGTATGAGCGTTTATGCCTGGTTTATATAATGTTTGGCTAGAGGATTTGCCAAACATTGTGACTGCTCATCCGTGACCTCAATTCTGTGTGTCATCAGAAAGTGATGTGGGCACCCACACAGGGGTGGAAATTCATGACGCGGGACTGTGGGACAGCCCATGAATAGTGTTCACTAAGCAATACCTGAGTGGGTTGTGCCCAGATCATTCCCTAGTGAATCAAAATAACACCTGAGCTTGCTTTTTCTCCACCACTGCCTATCATATTGCATTGGAGAGAGTGGCTGCAAATCCCTATGCTGGTTCGCTTTGGCACTGGCTGTGTTACTAGGATAGTTGTAGAAATAATGTTTATGTTGCATTATGACACAGCATATACCTATCTCTCCATCTCTGTGTAGGTGTGGGTGTGTAGCACATCACAGTAGTTATTGGCATATAAGTCCAAGATAAAACACTAACTGTATTGTGCAGTTACTCCAGATTTAAGGCCTCTTCATGCAGTTGTTACAGGCATATAAAGTTGCACTGGTACAAATAGAAATCAGGCTTGCAATTTCCAGTGGAAGTCCCACTTGCAGAACACCATACCAAGCTCTCATCAGTCTATGCCGATCACTGTGACATGCCGTGTGTATGCAGCTGAGGCTGTCAAAGATAAACTCAGAAGAACCACAGAGCCTCTTTCTCCTCTTGCACTGCTCTGCTCTCTTGAGTTATGCTCTTACCTCATGTATATTGGTGCAAGTAGTGGAATCACACTTGTGGGTGCCAGCTGGCCTTGGAGCTGTTCCTAATTTAGGCCTGAGCCAGCAAAGCAATCTGCATGCATTAAAATGTCCTGCAGGTCAAGAGGAACATCCTTATGCCCAGGTACTTTGCTGACCTGTGACTTCGTTGTGATCAGAAAGGAGGATTGGGATGCACTCAATCCTGTCCCTGTTCTTTTTAGTCACTTAAGTGGGGTCTGCATAATTTGGTCCGTAAGAATGGATTTCTGTTTGAAGGAGAGAGAAGTGTGTGTGTATGTGTGTGTGTGTGTGTCTGTCTTTGTGTGTGGGAACTGTGTAGGTTTTTGTTTGGTTTCTCTTCCTTTACAAAAATTGCTCGGAGAGTAGCTCTCCTATGAATGGAAAGGCCTTTTGCAGCCAATGCAACACACAGTCATTGCGTACTTATCTCCATTTGTTTCAGTTGAAAGGTGAAACTAAATCATGTCAAATTTTCCACTGCAGTTCTGGTGAAACTCCGCTTTTGACATCAGTGAACTGGATGACTCCAGCGAGGGGGTAGGGACCTGGATGTGGGGGAAGGTGCTTTACAAGCAGAGATCATTGGCTGGCATTATTTTGGTCGTGTGGAGGTCTGTGTCAAATAAACTTGCTGGCTCTAAGACCAGTTGTAATGTTGTTGTACAGTTGAACCTGACAGCCTCTCATGTTGGCTATCTAAGAATAATTAACCAACAAATGCTAACAGGAACTGAAAAGGCAGAGGGTAATAAAACCATTTCCCCTGGCAGGACAAAACAGGGTGTTTGAAGTTTAGATGCCTGTGGGAGTGGGGCAGACCACTGCTCTGTAGATGCCAAGTCTCTTAGCAGCAGGCTGTGATGAGATTGAAACAATGGTGAAGCTCACAAATGAGGTGATAATAAAAGGGAAAACTTGCTTACAGAATTAGTATCTGCTGGTAAAGTGGAATTGATGGGTGAAGAGTAAACTTTAGCTAATGAAAAAGCCTGGGAGCGAGATTTTGTATTGTCTTGCACCTGTACACATCTTGAGAGGAGTCAGCAGAGTTGTTGCAGATTTGGATTGATGTTAATGTTGGTAGAATTTGACTCGCTTCCAGTGAGAATGAAGGTGTTGGCTTAGGGAGGGCTTCTCACAATCACGCATCCAACGTGCCTGTTGTTTGCAGTTGAGGAGAATGTTCTTCTTTGCTGGAATAGCCATTCTTGCGGAGATAAGAGATAGATACTAACATATTTTGCATAGCTTGCAAGTGCAGCGAGGAAGGGAGTGGTTTGGGCTTCCAGGTAATCAGTTCCATATATGATAAAGCAAGAAGCACTACGAATTTGGAAATTGGATTCAGCATAAATGGAGGTCTCAGCATTTTCGCTGTATAAAATTAAGCATTTGGTGTGTAACTCAAGTTTTGGCTGCAGCTTCTGTGATGGGAGGTACTGCAGGTTTAGTCTGCCAGGGAAGCGGGAAGAAGAGGAGGTGAACCTGAACCGAATTGCCTTTGCAAAGGAGGGGGCAGTGAATATGCTGCAGTGGCTACAGAAAGGCCTTTTGGTTGTGTGGAAATGTATCCATTTGCAGTGATCTCAGGCACTATAACAATGCAGTAGAAGGAACTGGTTGTTATTTTGCCGTATGTTGAGCTTGATCCTTACCTGGTGTAAATCAACATAGGCCAACTGAAGTCAAGGCAGTAATACTGGTGTCTGCCAGCTGAGAGCTGGCTCAAAATAAATGAAGGGACAAAATCCTCTAACTGGCTTGATATCTCAATATGTTTGTTTCGGTATGCTTGTATGTCAGTTGTGATTACAGTAGTTACACTGAGAAATGTTCTCATGTGGGATGATTCCCCTGTACTTTTCAAAACATAGCATTATTTGAAACCTGCAAAAAGTGAGTATCATATGCTTCCCCAAATCCAAGAGAAAAAATGTGGATTCGGGCGACCTTTGGCTCACACTTAGCACAGATGTGAAAGGACACAAGGTGCAAAGCAGCGGGGAGGGAAACCCCACGTGTTTAAAGCTGATACAGAACCACATTGATCAAAGCGTATTTATGGCCATCTTTCAACCTCGGTGCATGTATTGCCATCTGTGGGAGTAGCCTGCAGAGCAGACGGTCCTAAATGTAAAAAGGAAAAAGAAGAAAGGAAAAGAATCAGCTCCTCTTGTGAATGAGCGAGCGTAACAATGAATGACATTATTTCATGAACTGTACCAGTTCAAATGCATGTGCACCTGGTGCTCCTAATGCTTTTTACTCCTGTTGGTCATTAGACAACATGATCAGTAATATGCTTTCTGTCTTTAATTGTTTGCTGTTTTTATTGTTGTTGTTGTTTTGTTTTTTAAAAAAACACATTTCACTGAGAAAACAGCCCTACTTCTGTAAATATAGAGTTTAATTTGGAGGAGACAGCACACTTCTGGATGTTACTGCTGGACAGTTATTTATTAAAAGGGGCTTAAGGTGAATAAATACAGGTGGCTCAGGATACATGCATGCAAGTGTGATAATGCAGTATAGCATTTTCAATTCTCTGTAGTTTTGGGGGAAGGGGGATTTTTGGGTCATCCTAGTTTGTTTAGAAGTTTGTTACTGATCTGATACTTTTGAATAATGCAATAGAGATTCCTAACATATAACAGTGCTTGAACAGATGTGTAGATTATGATAGATTTTTCATTTGGGGGAGGGAGGGGGTAGTGAAGGAGAAATGTTTTCGTCTTTAAGGGGAAAAAAAATGTACTGTACTAAAGTTTTTTAGAAAAAGATGTGTGTTTTCAGAAACAGTGGGGATGCGGGCTGATAGACAGCCGGGTCATGGAGATGAGGGATAGAGGAAGCAGTTGGATTTTTGAGGGACAAAGAAGTTTTATGTGGGACTGTGGGTTTGTTACTGGTACATGTGGTACAAATTTTTGTAACTGACATGCTGCTTCCATGTTATAGTCATATAACCTTTATGCATTTTATGCGCCTGCTCCATTTTTCTGAGAAAACCTTGCAAATGTAATGCCTGCATGCAAATGTGGGAGATGTAGCCAAAGTCTTGTAATCCAACATAATGTAGTCTTAATGGATTCAGAATCAACAATAAAAGTGCTTACTGGTTAAACACTACAGAGAATTTCATTGCAGGGTCATTTTAAGAGGGGATAAGCTTGTTTTTACCTGGTTTCTAATCAGCTCAGCCATCTTCTGGTCAGGAGGAGAATGTGGGATTGGGCTGTCAGAATTCCCATCCCCAAGTTGTTCCTGATTCATTATTGGTCTAGAGACAAGGGTATGTTCTGTGCCTCATTTTCCTGTTTCTAGCCTGAGAATTTTAATCTTTGCCTAATTCAAAGGTAAGGCATAGTTTGTTGGAAACCCTTTTGGATCTCAGATAGCAGGATAGAAATGCTGAGTAAATTCCGCTGGAGTCAGTGCTCAAACATTGATTGACACATGGGGCAGGATCTGAACTTATTGCCGCTGTCTTGAAGAGAAGTCTTCTAACGCTTAGAAACAACAAAGTAAAAGCCATGCAAGGTAAGATGCTAGAGCTCAAGACTTTTTCAAAGAGAAATTCCATGGCAAATCCTACACCTGTGAAAGCACTGGAATCACCAAGCTCTGACAAGGGTCTGTACTCAAACACAACTACTGATTTTTAGGAGTATTTCCTGAAGGACACAGGACTGGATCATAAGACCCCTTCTCTTTCACTGTCTCTGAAGCTAGATTTTTCTTCCCTCCCTGCTGCTAACGTGTCCTCTGCATCTCTTCGAGCCCCATTGAGGATTTGGGCTGGGGGGGGAGGGTGGGGGGGCGAAGCTGGTGGAAACATAAGAAGGCAACAAGGTCAACAGGGGTAGGCCACAAAAATCTCCAACCCCAACAGGCTGCAATTATGGGTAATCAAGGCTGCTGCAAAGCTGCTGAGCTGTGCTATGCTCTCAGTCTGCCCAGCATGGCAGCCGCAGCCCCGCGTGCAATGGGAAAGGAAGCTGGTCCTTGCAGACACGCAGTCCCCAGAGCCCGTGTGAGCCTCATCTGCAAAAACGATGGGCACTGATTTTTGGGGGTCTGGTAGTCACTCGAGGTTGTCATGGCAAAGCAGGTGGGAGCTGCGTGGTGGCTGAGCTGCGCACCCCCCTCCCTCTGGCAGCTCCAACTGGCTGTGCTGCTAATGGGAGCCAAAATCCTTTGCCTGGAGCTGTGCTCCTCCCTCGTGGAGTCAGGGGCTCTAACAAAGAGCCCGGCTTGCTCTCACTCTGCTCCCCAAGCTGGCAAGACAATACTCACCCCAAATGGTTTTGTGGCCTTCGCTCTTTTTTGTTCCTCCATCTGCTTCTTACGCGAAAGGCAGGCTCGGGCTCTCGAAAGAGATCAGATAAACAAAGGCGGTCCTGGAGCCAAGGCTCTGGGCATTTTTGTTCTGCATTAACAAAAACCCGACACTGGCTGCAGCTGTGGCTGGTTAGGTTTATGCATGCCTGAGACGACAAAATCGAGATTTGATCTGAACTTCCCCAGAGACTGGGAATGTGCAGATCCAGGGCTTTGGTTACGGACTTGTCTATAAATAGCCTCTAGTGCTGATTTAGCATCTTTCATCAAACATACTTCACAGTCTCAGGAGTGGCGTTTACATGTGAACATACACCAGCATACCCTATTTGGCTGCATGGAAGTCGGCAGCAAGAATTGTACTGGCTTCAGCAATCTGAGCCAGGAACTGAAAAAATGCCCTTTCCCCCTATCCTCCCATTCCATGAGAAACCACAGGCAGAGCATGTTGCCCGTGCTGGAAGTTGTCTTTACTCTGTGAACGTGCTTTGCCCTTTGGGTTAGGACTCATCTCAAGCTTCATTGGTTTCTGCAGCAAAGTACCCCCTCCCTGCACATTGAGGACCCTCCGTTTCACTGCAAAGGAGGGTGCATTGGAAGTTTCCTAGCCAGGTATTACTCTGATTTCTGACTGCAGCTCAGGAGAACTGTGAGACGATGAGATAAGATGAAAGGGTTCCCTGAAAGAAAGGGAACATCCTGCTGAAAGGTTTTGCCTGTGACATAGATTGAGAAATGTTTCCTTTTAAGCGTCCAGAAATGCATGATTGTTGTGCATGGATAAATACTTCACTGACGGTCCTTAAATAACCCCATCTGTGTCTCTGCCACAGAGTTCATTGAAGTGAGCTCTCCTCATGCCAGCCTATCACTGCCGTGTAGCAGCTGAGTTGCCCTTTGTCCATGCTGGTGTCCTCCTGCATCCTGCTGAGCCTCTGGGCCATGATTCTTGGGTGCGGACTGTTTCTTCATGATAGAAATAGGCACGCTGCACAAATGTCCTAGGTCCTGTGACCCAGAACACCTCACATTGGAGGTATACACTTTTCCCTCTGACGGCAAAGGGATATAGATTTAGAGCATGAGTCTTCCCAGAGGGCACAGGGGAACATAGCAGTCGAGACATATCCACGTGTAATAAACACACATGCATTTGACACAGGTTACTAAATAAAGCGACTCTTTCCTTATTGATCGTGGCTCACACACTGTCAAGGTTAAATACAAAGTGCCCTCAAATGTTTTCTAGTCTCCATTTTTTCAGTACATAGGAAGATGTTTTGAGCTGAAAACAGGAGTCCCAAGATTCCCTTTCATCATCAAAGGCATTTTTGGCCAACCAAAACCAATGGGGAAATATGGTAAGCATATGTGGCAGCTCATCCTCTTCAAAAACACAACTGTGGCTGCTTTGTGCGTCCCTTTCCTTGCGCATCAGGAACAGCTTAGTTAAAAAGTGAACATGCCTAGATGTAGGGATTAGTGCTGGTCAGCTTTAGGGTTTTTTCTATTCTTCTCTGGATTTCTGATCCACCTGTGTAAGGTGTGTTCGGATCTTCAGTGCTAAGGGGATGCCAGTCGAGCGGTGATGCTGTTGGGCCTGGTGCCAGTTGGGAAATGCTGCAATGTCCTCAGCAGACAGGTGTCTTCAGAAGGTAGTTAATAACCTTTACATGCCATCATCATTGTGATGGTAGACTTGGGTCTGCCATGGGTCACCAGGAGCCACCTGCTCCAGGAATGCACACAGCCCATGTCTGAGACACCACAAGTGACAGCCTGTCCACAAGCACAGTCACAGAGACCCTGGTGGGGTCTGTTTTGTCCCAGGCTAGCAGGTACGGCCAGGTACTACTGATGCTTTGCAGCACTTGTCCTTCTCCAGGGGAAAAAGTGGGCAGGGAGAAACTACAGCTCTCTGCAGGCTCTGGAGTTTCCCAGCCCTCTGTCTATTTTTTGCCAATACTAATGGTTTGCATCGCTGAAGTGACTCACAGGTCAAAATAGGAAATAGCTCATTTCCCTCGTGGCCCTGAGCAGGAGCAGGTCTGCCAGCCGGACCCAGCGCCGCCCCTGGGAGAGCAGGCGGGATGTTTCCCAGGTGGCCTCACACAGCGGCTCTGCCATGGTCTCCTGGAAGGTGTACCTGGAGGGTGAATTTTCTGCATCCCACATGAATCCTGTTCTTCTCCTTTTTCTGAGCCATGGACAGCTGCTGCTTCTCTGCTCCCCAGGGGCCCGAGCTGCAGCCTGCTGGTGCCAAGAGGGGCTCTGAGGAGTTGACAGAGCTCTGGCTGACCAACTCTGCAGAGTTGTTTTTGTCGGCTGGCACAGCCAGTGTTAAGCCTTTCTTTCCCTCCTGTGATGCCACTGCAGGCAAACCAGGCTATGGCTGTTTCTCTGCCCTCCATTTTGTGCCTCAGTTTCCCTCGCTGGCAAGGCAGAGCCCAGCTCTGGCTGTTTTAACTGTACAGCTCAGCACTCCTGGCCAGGCAGTTTCTGCAGCTGTGGCAATGGTGGCTTCTCTCAGGCTCAGCAGCTGCCAGCTTTCCTCTCTGGGTACCTTTGCAGCTTCCCCTGGGGCAGAGGGAAGAGGCGGGAGAGACTCCCGGTGCTGGCCATGTGCATGACTCACGTCTGGCATTCCAGTATGTTTGGTAGTTCAGGAGCAGCCCCAACTCAACAGCAGGAAATAAGTGTAAAAATAGACCGTCGGTGTGTCTGCAGCCAAGCAAAGTGCATGACGTCTCTCTGCCAGGATCTGGCCCCAGCAGCCCCTTTCCGAACTGGCTCCTGGAGAGCTGCATGTGGAGAACGAACTGTGGAGAAGCACTTGCCCCTGCAGGCCTGCTGTTGCTCAGGCAGCGGGCTGAGGGCGGGTGTCAGCCCCCACAGACTGTTGACTTGCTATTGTAGGGTTGCCTGTGAGCCCCAAGACGCTGTCTCTGCCTGTCTTCTAGCACAACACAGAGGGAGGTGACTGAAGCTGCCCTGGAGGCCATGCTCTGAGCAGACCTCTTCCATGCCCCAGGGTGGAAAAGGGACCACGAGCAATGGCAGCTTCACTGTACCCCTGTCATGCTGGCTGAGCATCCCTTCGGGAGGTGGGGAGTTCCAGCGAGGGCTCTGGCTGCCCCACACCTCCATTGGCCCTCTGCTGAGGGGTGAATCCCCCCCCAGTGCTTCCTCCTGCCTCATGGAGGGGCCTGGGGACACGCACAGCGTTTCCCCCTCCTCGCCCACGGGACCCCTGACCCTCCAGCTGCCCACAGCAAGGGAATAGCGTGTGTTTGCCCTGCGAGGGCTTACACCCAGCATGGGTGCTGTGAGACCCAAATCAATGCCAGCCAGGACATCTGCCTGTGACCTGCAAAAGGGAGGCCACCGCACACAGGCGTGAGGACATCACGGCACATGGCAGCACCCCAGAGCGGCCATTGGGGCTGCAGCCCCCAGGCTGCGCTGGGTGCTGTGGTCCGGGCAGTGCGGGGCTCTGCGGAGCTGGGGACGGGGACACCGGCGGCGGTGGCCGGGGAGGCAGGCCTGGCCAGACCGCCGCTGGAGGGCAGGACGTGACAGCCTATTTCCCACAGCGGAGCAGCCCGCTCGGACTTCTCCAGAGCAGAGTGGGAAACTGGCATTGCTTTAAACCAACAAAAAAAAATGTGTTTCAAGCTGGTTCTGCTGTGGAAACCCTGCATAAACCAGCAGATCCAGCTCCAGCAACAGCCTCTCCTACCACCCGCAAAGTGGACGTGCTCTGTTCCTGTGTCCTGTCGAGGAGCAACTCCCTGACTGTAAAACTTGTGGGCCACATAGCTGCCATTCTCTCTCTCGTCCTCGTCGACTGACCAGCATCCGTCTGAGCCACCATGAGCATGAGGTCCACGTCCTCAGCTGGGACCTGCACAGTTACTGAGCAAGGAACAGGTTGCTGCTGGCAATATGTGCTCACCCTGGTAGGTCAGGTTGCTTTTGTCCGTAGCGTTGCTCGCCTGTAATCTCAGAAGGGAGTTTATGAAGATGCTTATCTATGTGATTGACCTGCTTCATGTAGACACACGCGCATACACCCACATCAGGAGAGAGAGCTGCCTTTTGATACAAATGGAATTTGGAAATGGGAATTGTAAAAGTCACCTGGGATAAGAGTTTTCACTTGTTTTGCAGTTGCCGTCAACTTGTGATGCAATGCAGTACTTTTCCTGCTCATATAGGAATTGCCCAAGTATTTGCTGAGATTCCCAAAAGCTCAAAGGACCAGAACCGGACATGGCTGACCTAGCAAAAGCAAGCTTCCAAACATCACACAGCTTCTGCAGCAATGTGATGCGTTCGCTAATGCCCAGTGTTGGAGAAGATGACTGTCTCCTGAACAAACAGCAGGTTTTGTTACGCATCTTGCACCAAACTAGATCTCTGCAATTAAAAATGGTCTGATGGCTAAGCGTTCCTACTGATGTTCAGTTCTTGGACCTAGAAGGGTAGAACATTTCTGGGCCATTCAATAGCAGCTAGGTAACTGTAGCCTGGTAGTCCCACTGCCCAGTGCTCTGCTTCCACTGCAGGCTGACCCAGAAAGGAAGATTGGGGCAGGCCTTGGGGCTGCCACCTTTCATCCTTCCAGCACTCATAGACCTCTGCTACAACCGGTCCCTCCTCAGCTCCTTCCATGGTCAGTTGTCTTTCCAGGCTCTTTGCTTCACTTTCCTTAGAGGCGCTCCTTCCTTGGCCATGTCCCTGCCTCTTGCAGCCTCCATGCAGAGCCAAGCTGGTAATGCAGCAGTGTGCGTGAGCCTGTGCTGAGTTTTCTACACTGCCCTTTTCATACAGGCACACTCACTAGTGAGGTGTGACCTGGTTGCTGTATCACTTCCAAAGAGACACAGATCAACCCAGAAATATGTGCCCAGTAAAATCCTCCTTGTGGGCAATCCCTGACTCTCTGTCCTCTTCTGTTCTTGCACCTAACTGAGCTGAGGACAACAATTCCGTGTCTGAAATGTTCAGCCCTCCTTTATCACCTTTGTGACAAAAATTGGTGCTGAAAATAACACACAGCTTGGGACACGAGGTAGTCTGTTGAGGCATGAATGGATCCTTCGTGCCATTCTGCAATTGAGATGCTGTGGCGCTGAGTCTGGCTCTTGGGAAAGCTTGTTTTGATTTCTTGCTCTCTCCATGACCCTGAACACATCCTCTCTGGTTTGCCCCAGTGGATTCTAATCACCTCAGTATCACAGAGAGACTGGTTTTAGATCACCCACCCATATCTGGCAGAGGTCTCCAAGAAAAAACTTGAACACTTGGAAGATTTTCAACTAACACAGCTAGACCACAGCCCTCAACTTAAGGACAGCTGGCTGGTTTAGCAGCACTATTGCTAATTTTAGCATCTTTAATGCAAAATTCTTCTCTTTTATAAGATTATTTGCCCTGTTTTCTGTTCTTATTACTACAAAAATAATTTGTGAAATATGTTGGTTTCTCTTAGAAAGCAACAGCCATTGTGTAAGCACAAAAGAAAATGCAAAATCAAACTATTCCTCCACACACATTCCCAGTAGCTGTGAATTCTTTAATGGGTCCTAGAAACTGGCATCCAGGTGAGGGGAAGGATGTATAAGTGTCCACATTGTTGTGAGGTCTGGCTCAGTGACCTGTCTGTACCTTGAATGTCAAATTGTCACAGGCAGACCCAATTATTAAAGCCTTGCTCCTGCCCATAAGTGCAAGCCAGTGCTCATGTAAAGTGCCCCCAGTGCTCTGCTTAAGTGGTGAAGACCATAGGTACTTGAGCACAGACTGAATGTCTGTCCTGGGAAAGGAAAGCAATACTTCATGTCTCTTTGCCTTTGTTTTCCTTTGTCAAGATGTTGAGGTACAGATGTCCACCAAGACATCTGAATGTATGCAAATAGGGGTCTGGATACCAATTGCAGTGTCATCAGTGTAACTGGCATGGCCATGCTGACTTCAGTAGTGTCACTGCAATTCTGTAGCAGTAGGAGGGGGACCAGGGTCAACCAAAAGGCCATGGGTCTGGCTCAGCACTCATTGCAATCATTGGGAGAGCTTCCACCAGTTTCACAGGTGACACAGAGAAACACCTACCCCAGTGGAAAAGTTCTTCCTAGTGTATCAATCCTATGCTTGTTTATTTTGATGATAATGTCATGATAATATAGCACCCTAGTAGTCTCTGAGCAATTTAAACCAGGGTTTGATCTTTGGCTCCTGACTTCTTCAGACTCAACAAGGCCATAGTCTGAAGTGGAGTGGTTTAGGCCCTTGGTACTAGAGTCCAGGCACAGTATTACTATGCAGTGTTCCCAGACTGTGCCACTGAGCAATCACGAGCCATCGTTCCTAGCCCAGCTGAACCGCTACCATCTCATGGAGCCTGCTCCTGGATGTTCTTTTCAGTGTAGCCACCTCCAGGCTGGAATGTGGCCACTTCAAAGTTCAAGGCAAATCTAGCTGTAGAGAAGGGTGGGAAAAATGAGATGCATGCAATCAAAATGAGATACATAGGCAGACAAAGATTCAATGCCAAAGCTGAATATTCCCTGAAGCACTCGTATTACCTCCAATTTTACCAGGAAATCAGAAGTCACACCATGTTCTTTTGTTTTTTTAACTTTAGCCTCCAGCATAGATGATTCCACAATGCTTGAATTCTGCATGGATCTCGAGTCACCCAGACGCAGCTGCTACTTTTGGGGCAGTACCGCATGATGAGCATCAGGGTGAGCCTGTGACAGAGGCTGCTGGCTCAATTCCTGCTGCAAAGCGAAGCAAGTCAATGGGGGCTACAAAGGATGGCATCAGGTGGTGGTCCCTGGTCCCAGCTGTGTCCAGCCTACCCCAGCCCTCAGCAGGACAGCAGGATTTCTGAAAAGTTATTATTGTCTCCTGTCCCTAACCAAATGCTTCTCTCTCCTCTCTGAGTTAGATAGTGGCTCTTGGACATATGATGACATTGGTAGATACCTTGGCTGATCAAAAAGGCTGGACACCTGCTTTTCTACCCTTAGAAAAAGTAATTTATGTCTCCATCACTACTAAGTGTGCAAAAGCTGGAGAAAAGCATATCTTATCAAGAAAGGCTGTCCAACATGCCAACCAATGCAAACAGTAAAGGGTATGTTGCTGCCTTGCTACAAACAGCTAGACTTCAGACACATCCAGGGACTTTTTCTCTTCTCCCTTAGGCTGCTCTGTATGAGTCTGTCTCCATCACAGGGTCATTTGAAACAGCAGGACTGTGTTTAATTGTGTACAGACACCTGTACTTATTTCGTCGAGGACTACACAGGAAATAATCCCCACAGAGACAGGTGAGGATATGCACAAAGTATTTCACACGCAAGCATCCAAAGGCTTCCTGAACACTGCAACCCACCTGCTGCTGGCATTGGTACTCCTGGCATCTGTCATGTCCCCATCAGACCCAAGTGAGCTGCCTTTGCCCATTTTGATTTGGGGGCTGCTTTCTCTGTTGGCCTTTGGGGTTAAATAAGAGCAGCGATTGTCTGCTTTGTGTGGGGAACGGTTGTTAGGGTGACTGGGAGGAATTCCTTGGCACCAGCACTAGCTACAAGAAAGGAATGAGCAGAAAAATGCTCAGGCAGAGCCAGCCAGCAGCAGAGCAGAGCCAGAACAAGGCAAGGGGCCATGCGCGGCTGTGTTTGAGTTCGTGCCTAACCCTGGCTCTCCCACCAGCAGCAGAGGGGCCCTGTGTACCAAAGGTGCTCTGGAAAGGCAAAGTCAGCACACCCTTCGCTAGCCTGCGCAACCCCCTGTGCAAAGTCCCCTGCAGCGCTGGCTGTCCCCGCTGACCCCAGGGCTCGTCCTCCTGAGCTACGGAGGTGCTGAGGGGAATCAAGCCCTGAGTTTTTTCTCTATTGCTGCTTCTGTGATTGAACACCCCCCACAACATCTAGACGTGGATTTTCTCTTGTGATACTTGGCACAGAGCTGCTTGCAGTAATAAAGGAAACTTGGACAATTAAGCTGCAGTAGTGATTTTCAAATGGAAATAATCCTGTTTTGGGGTCATTTTCACTGTGAAAGATGGTTTAAAGGCACAAGAGGAAAGGGCAGGGTGAGCACTGACATGCCAGGTATGTGAATACGATTTTTTTAGGCCTTAATGACTTTATTTTCGCATTGTAGATGCTCTCCTTGCTCAAAACTGCTGCCTTCCCCATCTGCTCGTTTTCCCCAGGTCACACCTCTTTCATAAACAGACAATAACTTTTTGTTTGGGTTGGCTTACTGGCAAATTTACACAGCTCTCCCATATAATGATCTGATTTCAGGTGATGGTGAGGTGATTAGCAGATGTAAGGGCATTTGCTCTCAAGAATGGTGAGGGCATTCAGCTGCTTGTTTCCATTTAAGTAGTGATAAACAGGAAGAAAAGGAAAAAAAAAAGGGTGGGGGGGAAACAGTAGGAGAAGAAGTAGAAGGTAGTGCTTTGTTTCTGGACTTGTTTGCACAGTGGCTTAAAATCTGCAGGATGAAACTAGTGTAGTTTACACAGTGGGAGAGTGCAAGCCTGTCTGCAGTCACAGCACCTGCTGGGGCAAGAGACTGGTGTAAGTCACTGGAAGGTAGGGCAAAGTGTTGTTAACAATGGGCATAGAGCCAAAGGGCTGGTAAGCAAAGGGGTTATGTCTAGACCTGGAAAGCATAGTACTGCATGAGTCTGGTAACTTCTTTGATGTATAAGAGAAAATTCTGCAGTTTGCTGAACTGTCCTCTCATCAGGGGTTCCAGTTCTACATGGTATTACTTACAGACTGGATTGGAGAAAGTTATTAATGTTTTAGCCTTATAACAGAATACCTCTCTCCTGTTTGGTCTGAGGGGTGAGCTCTGATTTCCTCAAATTTAAGTAGTTATGTTATATGATTCATCAGATATTCATTTTGCGTAAGAGTACCTCTGTGTGTTTGGTCTGTTGTTTCCACAATGATTCCAAGTTCCTGGCTGGAAAAAAAACTAAATACAAACTTTGGGGTGAAATTCCCAATGGGCTGTGTGGTTCTTGTTAGGCTTGAAAAAGGTCTAATAGGAGTGAAAGCCGTGGAGTAAGTGAAGTTGCTGAGCAGTTGAGAACCTGGTTTCCATAAGCTTTCATGTTCCAAAGCAGTCAGCTCCTGGCCTGAAACTTTCCAGGCACATGGCGAGACTTTAGAAGCCTACAGATGGAAAAAGGGGCTGCCTCTGCACCCTACAAGAGTTTAGTCATCCTCAATCTAAACTAGAGTATCCTTTAGACTGCTCTCATTTGACCTAAAACAGAGTAGTCAGAGCTTAATGGGTGGTAACTGCTTCTTGAAACGATGCCAGTAATGCACTGTGTTAAGGCTATCAGCACCTGTATTCCATGCCTTAAATATTTTGGGGGTTTGAAAAAGGTTGAGCAAAATCCTGTTTGTGATATCGCTTATAACTTTCCTTACACTGCTTGAGTATATATCAGGGGCAGTTTCACTGTCACTGGTGCAAGCTTGGAAAGTCCCAAGGGCAGGGTCAAGAAAAGCGATGTACCCTGGTAGTGTCTTCATTTTGTCTAGTTGAAAATTGATTTGGATCAAATGGCTTTAAAACCCATAAACCAAACCTGATTATGGTGCATGTACTTCTTCTGCTGGAGGTTTCTGCCCACTCTTGCTGGCTGTGGCAGGCGTATCAGCAGGACCAGGGACTCTCGGAAAGCCTAGAGGAGACTCGTGGATGAGGCTTAAGAAAAGTTCACTGTGGAGACACTTTACGGATGTCTGTACCCACAGCATGACTGACCCACTGCCCAGGTAACCATCTCGCAGATAGCTGAGAGATGACTGTATTTTGTGGGGTACCACAGTGCCCTACAGTACAAGCAAACAGGATCACTGTCTGAGTGATCTAAGCACCTTAATACGATGCTGGGCAGAGTTTCTATTGACAGTTGTCTTGGTGGATTTGGAGTTCACTTTTCAAAAAGGAGTATTATCTGAGATGCAAAACTGGCCTCGGGTGGGGGGTGGGGTGAGACAGTGAGGCTTGGGAGAACCTGTGCATCATCTTCTGCCCCTTTTCTGAAGTTTTGCATGTTCCTGAGTGTCATCACTGAGCTCTATGTGAGGTTGTACCTTACATAACTTACTGATGCTGTGAAAGATGTGTGTGTCTGGTAAACCCTGATAAAGTGTGTGAACCATGGGTAAGCTCACCCACACACGCAGCATGTCTGTTAAGGGGGGGACAAGAAGTGTAGTGAAGATTAGTTTGTTCACGTTTAAAGCTGCTCAGTTTAACAGCACCTGTGCAAGCAAAAGGGATGTTGGACTGCAGTGTCTGCTTCCTTCTCCCCTGGCCTGCGAGTGCCAACTGCTCTGAGCCTTGCTGCAGGGTTCAGGTTCTCCAGACCTTTCTTAGCCCATCCATAAGGACTTCTTAAAATCTGGCCAGTGTTTCTCTGCATTAAAATCCCCTGTTTTGTCTCTTTACAGCCTTTTTGGTTCATGCTGGCAAGAACAAACACTTGAGCTTTTTCCCACTTTCTGTGTGGCTTGGTCTCTGCTCCCCTATGTGACCTACAGCTGTTGGCTGTGACTCTGTGATTTTTCTGTCCAGAAGGGCTTCTTTGTCCTCGGAGTCCTCAAGAAAGCTGACCTCCATGGCAAGCTGACCCAAGTAAATCCCAAGACAGGGAAAAGGCACATGTAACCAGCCAGGCACAACCTTGGGATCCAGCAAAAGCAAATCCACCCTGCTTGCAGATCCACCTTACCCCCAGGAGGAAGGGGAAAACGGAGGACCACCATGAGCTCTCCTTGCTGTGTGCTGTGGATGAACCCGCCTCTCAAACACGGCTAGAAACCAAGCCAGCAGCAGACCCTAGTGACATACTTATTATGCCAAGGGCAATGCCTCCTCCTTCACAACTTGCCCTTGCCATATGATGGATGTGCTTGAGGCGGGAGCAGCTGACACAGCTCGTTCTCTTGAGAATAGCCAGGGCAGCTTCCCAGGCCATCAGGGACCCCGCTGGGTTAAGTGAAATAGTAGTGTGTGGGAAGGAAATAAGAGAGGCCCACAGTTTGGTGTTTAGCCAGTGTCCCATGTGGGTCTGTAAATGTGAGAGGGGACAAAGCTCCTATATAGCAAGGGTTAAGATATAGCTGGTGGGAACGTTTCCATCAGGGCAGCTTTCCATTTAAAATAAATAAATATATGCTGGCACGGGTGGATTCTGACAAAAGTCTAGACAGGAAAATATTGCTACAACCATAAGATATTTTAGCTGATTTCACAGAAACACTTCTCCAAATTAAAGCATTAAGAGCTGTTCAGCTTTTTTTAAAACAAACACAAAAAGGGGGGGGGAACCAAAAAGATTTCACACTTCACTCCGAAGCCTTAACATGTCACATCCACTAGTGCAAGCCCTATGACAACTTTGCTGGGGCTGGCATTACTGAAAGTTGTTAGCCTTAAATATGCTGGTCCTATGTTAGCCTAGAGATGCTTCTTGACTCATGGCGTGCAAGTCTAGGTATGGGAACAGGGGCAGGGAGGAGGAACCTCCCAAGTCTCTGTACAGTCTGCTGCTTTATTGAGCTTTACTGTAAGATGTAGGACCTGTATGGTGTGGGGGTGGCTGTGTTTTGGGGTTTTTGTTTGGTTTTTTAAATAAGCTTTTTTGATGGAAGGGAAGTAGAGGAGGGTTTGTTAAGTTCCTAGAGTCCTGTTTTGCTGTGTTCCAGATTGGTAGAGATAGAACGAGTCCATAAGAATGAGCTTATTCTTTGGCTTATTCTGTTGCAGCAGAACTCACCAAGTCTTAGTGGAGAAACTACATGGTTGTAATTTGCATTTTGTGTTGGTGCCAGAGGCCAAAATGTTAGTAGGGAAGGGTGTGTGTGGGGAGAAGCAGTGGAAAAATTACAATGAGCTTTTGTCAACGGGGTTGAATGTAGGGCTCCTCACAAGGGAAGCCTGGTTTATTAAGCAACTTGATCTCTCCCTGTGAGATCATATGTGAAAAACAAGTTGAGCCATGTCTGAAGGCGTTTCCCCACGGAATTTGTAGATAAGGATGGTTTATACCTGCGTGTTCCCAGCACAGAGAGGCCAGTTACGTTCTGCAGCTTCCAGAGGGATTAAGCCTCCTGAAGAGTACAGTTATTCCAATTTTCTTGTGGTAAGTTTATTGAAAATAATTTTTCTTTCTTTCTTTTCTCCCCCTACCCCCCTCAAATCTCAGTTTGCCTAACTGTGAGGTGTGATATGTGTGGTTTTCTTCACCAACAGACCCAGGTATCACTACTGAGACCACAATGGCATGGTGGAAGGCCTGGGTAAGTAGAGGAAATATTGAAGTAAAACACCTTGACTTATAAGTTGCATCAGGCACTGTGTGGGAATGAAATGTTTCCCTTTAAAAATCAGCCAGACCTATTTACTGATTTTTCTGACTGTAAAATAGCTTTCATCACTTCCAAGATCTTGATTACAGAAGGTGTTAACATGATTGCTGGCTTTAAGAGGAAGTGCAGACTCTCCCTGGTCCTTCAGTTGAGACTGGTGCAGGGGGTGTTTGTGCACCTTTGTACCCGGGGAGACAGTACCAGGGAACAGCAAAAGTAACACAGCTGAGGTCTGCATTAAGTCCGAAAGCTGCAGGCTTTTCATCTGCTCTCTTCTCTTCTGGCAGTGAGCTCAGGGCACTGGCCTGTCCCCGTTTTGGTCCCCAGTTGTGCTGGCAGGCTGTGGTCACGGGGGGAGATGTGGTCAAGCCGCGGTGTCATTTTCCTTGGTGGGTCTTTAATATTGCGGCGACGATGTGGGCTTGGACACCCTGTCTGTCTGCTAGGAGCCAGAAATGCTGTGTATGTTCTCTTTTAAACTCTTGTGGCTTTGCGAAGAATGTGGCAGGATGGGGGGCTGCTCACGGGGTGTGCTGAGGCAGCCTCCAGGGTAGGGATCAGGTCAGGCAGGAGGCAGCTCTGGTGATGTGCATGTAGCTCTGTTGCCGTCGATGGCGGCTCTCCCATTAGCCTATGTGGAAGGCCACGTTTACCCCTGGGCTTTATCTCCAGATATCTATAAGCCAAGGCCTAGAAGAGACCTGCTGGAGATAGGTGATGGAGGAATACTGGCAGAGGAGTCTTCTTCCCCAGCCCAGTCCCCTGCCCAGCACCACTGCCAGCAGTGCACAGGCTTTCTCTTGACTGCTTTTGTGTCGTCTTTGGACAGATTTGTGTCACCTTGTTGTGAAGAAGGCTTCATGTTCCAGCAGCCTGTGCAAGGGGTGAGCTGAGCAGGGGGACTCAAAGGGGCCTCTGCTGCCACGTGCCAGCAAAGGTGCCCGGGAAGCACAGGAGAGCTGTCTTGCAGTGTGTTACCTCAGGTGCAATACAGCATCAAGGACTGAGAAACCACTTTGCATGGGCATGACCATTTTTCAGGTTCTCAGTTACAATTTTGCAACTGCAAGGTGGAAACTGGAAAACAAAACAAAACCAAAACACCTTGGAGGCTGGGGAATACCAGGCTAATTCCTACTTTCCTTCAGATAGACTTCAGATAGGAAACTTCTCCTGATCTCAAAACATATAATGATTTTTTTCCCCCCCCCAGAAAGATTAAAATTTTAATCTTCCTTTCTGCTGATCTCCCTCTGCCTTCCTATTTCCCTTTGGAAGCTTAGTACAGTGAAACGGACTTTTTCTAAAGCTTGGGGCAGCTCTGACTCTACTTTTTCTCTTTCTGCTGATCTGTTCCACCCCATCCCCCCAAGCTGGAAATATTTTGAAAACTTGGAGTGAGAAAAGGAGAAGGAGAAAAGCCTTTGAAAGCTCCAGCAATCTCTTCCCTGTTAGTGTCATAAGGGGTGGAGGCATGAAGAGAAGGTGGAGGATAAAGGAAGGACTGTAGAAAATTGTTTTGGTTTTCCAAACCCTTCAATAAAAAATAGAGTTCAAAAGCAAACAGAATGAAAAAAATGTGATTTTTTTTCTGAAATATTCCACTGAAAAAAAACAGTAACCCCACCTCTCTCCTAATTCCAGCTGTTTGATAAACTGCTGTTAAGGTTTGAAAATATTTTGGTAGGAAACCTTTTAATTCCCTTCCCCTTCATTTATAGGTAAAACTTTTCAGAGCATCAGCTGTAAGGTACGCTGATTCCATTGCTTTCGTGCCAATTATTCATCTTCACATGAGCATTACACAGATGCCTTAAGTAGTTTCATGTAGGTAGGATCAGTTCATCTGGGAAACAAGACCAAACTGAACAGGGTTACTCTGGAAACCTGTTGTGATTGTACCTGTGCTGGAACAATTAAATACATGGAGAATGAGGTGTATGCGTGAGTCATGATTGTGCTGCTTGAGCCGGGATGGGCTGTAAGCGTTTATTGGAATCGGTACCAAAAAAAGACTATTGTTTAAGTTGTTTCTGCTGCCTTCAAATGGAAGCTCAGCTTTGCACTCCCTCTTTCTCTGAGTCACCAGGCACAGGTCCAAAGTGTTTCTTTCACATGAGCCCTTGTATGCAGCTAGAGAGGATTGTCCATCTTTTTCAGAGCAAAATCAGATGGTTGAGTATAACCTGCTTTCCAGGGCAGTTGTGATGGTGCTGGCTGACTTCACAGGGGAGCAGAAAAGGAGCGCTTGTAATGGTCCTACCAGCGCAGCCAAACCTCCTTCTCCAGACTGATGACAAATCTTTGGGGGGTGGCAATGCTTTATTTTGTCATTGCTCTTTCTGCAGTGGCAGCTTCACCACTGCCTTAAATTTGCTGCTCAGTAGTCATTGATACTCAGAGCTGCATCTGGTGAGAAGTTTCCTGTTGACGCTGCCCGCCCTGCAGCTGCTCTCTCTGCTGCGAGCAGCGTGTGGTAGCACAAGAGGCTGTCTCTGTGCTTGGCTGTAAAGCAAACTTCTGCAAACGGAAGACCTCTTCCAGCTCTTCCTGACTGATGAACATACTGCCTCTCTTGATACCCATCATTGCCTCTTGCTTGCCTGTCGCTGCTCCCAGAGCTTGGCTGGCAAAGGGGCCAGCATGCAAACACGTGCTAGATATATCTACCAGTAAAGTGGTCAACAAGGACACCTGAGCTGGCTTGCCCAGAGCCAGCCTGAGCATCTGTGTGGCACGGGGTGGATATGCATCAGCTGTGGCACTAGGCTAGACCTGGCATTTGTTGACAGGCACTCCTGAGCACACAGCCATTAATCTTCCAGTCTTTCATTAAAAACCAGGAATGCAGGTCCTGAAGGGAATTTCCACAAGTTTTTCTACCTGGCAAGGATCGCTTGAAGGCTCTTTCTCTGGGGAGGACTTGGATGAGACTCTAGGAGAAGAGGGATAGAACCCTCTTTAGCAGAGGAGATAAGAGCAGAAGGGATTTGCAGCATAGCTGGAGGCTGCTGGGTGGCACTTGGTGGTCAGTGTTATGCAAGTCAATTGGGACAACCACAATGATTTCTTCTGGTCTGTAAGCTCTGATCTGAAGATTCTTTTTATCTGACTCTGAGGCCACCCCCATAGAAAAATCCATCAAGATACCATTAGTCCAATATTAACCATATCCCTGCAAGTAAATTTATGAGAATACAGTAGTTTTCTGGGGCAACTTAAATCTCTCTGCTGCTAAGGAAGAGAAAATTCTGTCCATTATTGGGAATAAAGTGGTGTTGACTTTCTATGACTAACCACTCGCACTCCCCTATTGACAGGACCTTATTGTTAGAGATGCGTCAATGTATTCAAGCCAGTCCCTTGACTAACAGCTTTTGTTAAATTCAAGCTCTTAAGCCTGGGTTCTGTTTGATGGCCCCGCTACCTTGTGGTGACTGGAATAAGTCTCAGTGTGTCTTTCTGCCCTGGGACTCTAGCACTGGCAAGTGCCTTAGGGGTCTGTCTGTAGGATTCCTGTGTAGTTGGCCCTTGGTTCAGAGGAGAAGGTCAAACCTGTGCTTCTCCAGGTAGACCTGGTCCTTCAGGGTAGTCTCTTGGCCCAAATCCTTCCAGCAGAGATGCTCCCTTCTTGAAAGCAGCTGTGCACAAGTGAAGCAGCAGCAGGAGAATAAAGACCTGGAAAAATGGTCTGTGAGAGCATGACTGTTCCATGAAATCAAAACAACATGGGTAAAAACTACCCTGCACCAAACCACTGAGAAATGCAGCTCCTAATAGCAGTATAATATGGCAGCATACGTGTTATGAAGTATTGTATTTAACAGGCAAATAAGAAAGTCTAGCCTACTCAGCTTTTTCTCCCAGACTGCCTGCACCTAACAACTGTTGCAGCAATGTCAGCCATGCTTTGCACGTCATGTTTCTGCCAGGAGCCAAAGGCTGGTAGAGGCAGTTGGAGGCAGGGAACTCATGTTCTCTTTGGAGCTCTGCTGAGGCACTTTGAACCAGCCCTTCCGCTCTTCTGTGCCTTCCCCATGAATAATGGGGAATGGGCAATGAGTAATACTAATTTACTTTCCAAAATACTTCAGCTGATGAAAAGCAGCAGTGAAGAGTCTCATATTTTTCTTCTTCTTTCAGAGTGAAGCAGAGGGCAAATCCGTGACAGGTGCTTTAAACTTTGACCCCGCACCTGATGCTCAGACTCTGTACAAAGCCATGAAAGGTCTTGGTGAGTTGACTACAACCACATGTGTAAATCCTATGTTCTTCTTAAAACTGCCAAGTTAGAAGCCATTCCTCAAAAAATTGCAGCCAAAGATACCCTTTTTTTAATGTGGAAAATTAAAAATTAAAGTTTTCTCAATGCATACTTAAACTTATACATTATGAAGGCAATGAAGTAGGGAAGGTTGTCTGAATGCTTGAGCTGGGATCTTGGACTAGTGTCAACTTACTCTGTGCATTGTGTTTATGGCTTATTGTTGCTCTCCACAGGGACTGATGAGCAAGCTATAATTGATGTCCTAACCAAGAGGAGCAATATGCAGCGTCAACAGATTGCCAAATCCTTCAAAGGACAGTTTGGAAAGGTTCTTTCAAAACAAAGCCATATTCAGTCACTGTTTCACTGTATGCAGGATGTAATAAACGGATGTACAGTTCATCCTACAAGCATGGTGTAAACAATATGCAGGTCTTCTGCAAATAAGTAGATTAATATTCATTTGTAAGACCTAGAGTGAATCTGTGAAATTAATTTTTTTCCAGAAAAACTGGGTTCCCTCAAAGATTGTATTTTTTTTTATAAATTGCATTTTGATCAGAACTATTTTTTTTAAATCCATTTTAACTTAAAGTGTGACTTCTTATTGCTTTCAAAGCTATAACAAAAATTGGTACCTTTTTAAGTGGCATTTTGAGTAAAAATATTGATTTGGTTTGGGGCCCTTCTAAATGCCAAAGAAAGCTCAATTTAAAGACTTATTTAATTACAATTGTTTGGAAATTCTGAAAATTAAAACAAACTGTGGTTATTGACAACCATGTTTTCCAGTGGCTATCTTTCTGTCTTTGACAAAATCCTACTTTTATTGGGAAAACTCTTCTGCCAGCCATACTCTGGAGCTAGTTGTCTGAGAGTCACAGTTAAAGAGGGGGAAAGAAGGAAATGTATTGGGAAAGAGCAAGATAGGCCCTTGGGTCAGCATAGAAACCGGAGTCTCCAGTGACCCTTGTTGGAAGAGGGACTGCCATGCAAGTGCCTAAGAATGGGAAGCAAATGGGCACGTGTGTGTCAAGTATGGGACAATGAATAGAGTGCTTGCATCCCTCTAAAACAGTGTGAGTCATACCCTAACAAACCTGCATTGTAGTGAAAGGAAAGTTTGAAGTCTGTCTTCAAACAGACAGCGTGCCTGATTCTGCACAAGTCCTGGGTGCATGTTTCTATGCAGGCTTTGGGAATTGGCTGTCTGGAGCTACACCCTTTGCTCAATTCAAGGCCTTCAGCTGCCTGGTTCTGCTCACTGAGTAAAGGAGGGTGGGGGGAGATTTCCACCTTCTCTACTCTGCTGCAGAATTAATTAGTACCTGGCAGAAGCTTGAGTAATGGGACAGCAAGGAACATGGAAGGACGTAGACAAATCCCATTTTGAAGATAGGTCAGGGCCTTTGGAGTGAGGTCTCAGGACTTTTTCTAATAAACTATCAGTGTAATACTGTCGTTCAGCTTCATTGCTGTAGGCCATGGGGATGGAAACAGCACTAGGCATCAAAGAGGTCCTCTGAGGCTTTTTATGTAACCGTGTGGTGTATGTTTAACAGGATCTCATCGAAAGCCTGAAGTCTGAACTGAGTGGTGACTTTGAGAGGCTCATTGTAGCTCTCATGTACTCCCCATTCAATTATGATGCCAAGGAGCTCCATGATGCCATGAAGGTAAGCAAATTGCATGTAGATACTTAAGTAGCAGCACAGATCCAGTGTTAATTTCCTGTAACTGTGCTTGTTAATGCAAGTGATAGTAACTGGACTGTTACATGATTATGTTTGTTATTAGCAATAGCCTTTGAGAAATAGTTAATTGTGCTATTAATGCATATCTGGGGGAAAATGCTGTTTTAATATTTAGGGGTGTATGAGAGTTTCTGTACACATAAGTCTCATAGAGCCTGGGTAAGGCAACAGCAAAACTAAACTCAGCTTTGGCAAGGAATGAACATCCACAGATGACAGTTTTCAGTTAAACATCTCTTTGCTGCTTTCTGCAGCGCCTCTTGTGGATGGAGCTCAGTGACACAAAGCTATTGCCCTAGTGCCCCACCTGAGATGTGAAACCTTTAAGAAATCAAGGAGTGGTGGTGAGAGAGTCAGGCTGGGGTTGGCTGGGATACTACCTAGTGATACGGTATCTTTTCAAGTTTCAGATGCAGAGAGGTCTATTAAAATGGACTGACTAGGCAAGCATTGGTCAACCCACATCATAGAATCGTATCCCTCTAACACTCTCTGTCATCAAAGATCCAGAAAAGCATTACAGAAGCAAACTAGGCACCTCAGTAAAACAAATCATGTTCAAGCCAAATGTGCTTTGTGTCTCCAGCTTTCATCCTGAGTTTCTCACAGCTCAGAATACAGTCTAACACTTTGCTGCCATCCAACTCCTCCCTTGACCATATTTCTCTAGCAATAAATTACACTCCGTGACTAGATGCCTTTCCCCACCTTTATTTCTCCACTATGTTTTCTATTAAAGGGTGTAGGAACAAATGAAGATGTTATCATAGAGATCCTGGCATCCCGGACAAAAGCGCAGATCAAAGAGATAATCAAGGCGTACAAAGAAGGTAAAGTACCTGGGGCTCTAATTTATGTGGTCAGAGCAATGTGTGACTGCCTGGTTGCACAGCAGGAATGGGGTTACCAACTAGCACTGGCAGCAGAAAAATGGGATTTTTAAAAGCAAGAAGGTGCACCTAACTCTGCTTTCAGCCTGGCAAACAGAACATGATGATGCAGAGAGAATTTGAAAATCCCTTTCTAACTCTTCATCCAGCTAGAGGAAAAGGTCAGCTTGGCCACACAGGCTATTGTCAGAATGCAAACAAAACTATAGCTATGGACTTGTTTATTTCTCCCCATTAAATATACTCTAGATGGGAATTTATCAAACATGTATTTGTAAATATTTGGTATCTCTTTCATCCCTTAGAGCTAATGCTAGAGATACAGTGTGTGGTTATGCCTTGGAGATCAGTGGAGCCAGTGACTCAGTCGGATGCGAATGCTGACCTGGGTGTCACTGAGGGTGTGAGCTGATCTCAGCCCTGTTTTTTTCCCCTAGTGACTTTCTTGACTAGTTTCAGGCTGTTGTGTGTCCTTGGGTGACTGGTAATATCCTGACTGTATCACCCAAATAACAAATCCTTTCCTTGTCCTTCTCTTTCCCTTGGGTAGAATACGGTTCTGATCTGGAAGAAGACATAAAATCAGAAACAAGTGGCTACTTTGAACAGATTCTGGTTTGCCTCCTTCAGGTAATGCTAGACAAGAGAAATGAGGGTATAAAGATCCTCACATTTTTCCTTTTCCTTTCTGGAGAAGACATGTAATGGAAAAGGCAATACAGTCATGATCACCAGATAAACTGCAGAGACAAATTTGTCACTTGGACTGGATCTGCGTTTCAGCTTCAATGGGACTGAAGCAGGGCAACCCCCTCCCTTAGCAGCAGTAAGAGAGCTGGGAACTTGCAGTCAGCTCTGCTGCAGGGAGACACTTTACTCTTACATATGTGTAAAGCCATTGCACTCTACAACGGTCTTAGAAAAAATGCCCCTCAGCTATGGTTCACCGCTCTTCCAGGGTCTGTGCTGAGTGCATTCACATGTATTTATCCTATCATGTTTTCCAAATTTTCCTGCCTAGCAGCAGAATAACCTAGCAATTTTTTGGCTCCGCTTCATATGACTGATTCTGGTGCCTTTCAGTGAAGGGGTTAGCCCTTGTGCTGTCTGAAACGTTACTGCTCGAGTACTCTGCAGAAATAGATAGCTGAGAAGGATAATTGATCTTTGAGCAGAATATATGCTGTGATCCTTATGTATGGAAGAATCTTCATACAACAAAATGGTTACCTACCTTTTTCTTCTCATAGGGTGAGAGGGACAATGCCACTCTCTACGTGGACACAGCACTGGCTCTCCAGGATGCAGAGGTACTTTCAAATGCCTGTTATCGGTGACATGCCTGCACCCTGCCTGTCTTCAACTTCAGAGTGCTTCAGTGGGCAGCAGAGTGCCGGTCAGCAGAGAGTTGGAGCCACGGTAGTTTGGGGAAGGGTGGTTTTCAAGTGGAAGTAACTTGAAGTTCTTCAATTTTGCCTGCGCTGCTGAGCCTTGCTGTTCCAAAGAGGAGTGATGAGAGCTGGGCTTGGCCTCGGCTGCTTTTCATATATGAAAGTATATGAGTATGGTGGAGTGGGAGAACAAAGAATAGGGAAGAAACCTCAAGAGTATTGTTGGCTGCTCCAGCTGCTGCAGGATGACTGGAAAGGGTGGAGATAGTGCCTGCTTCAGTTTGACTAGAAGACACAGCCAAGGGTTTCCATAATCAACCATTCTGGGAGAGTCTAGTTCACACTGGTTTAGGTTATGTCCAACACCTTTACCCTAGCAGTGTCTTAAGCCAGACTGTTCCTTTACCAGCTGCGCACACAGAACATTTCTCTAACGATTGTGTGTTAAATTACAGACTCTTTATGCTGCTGGGGAGAAGATACGGGGCACCGACGAGATACAGTTCATCACCATCTTGTGCACAAGGAGTGCCACGCACTTGCTGAAAGGTATGGAGCAGAGCCCATATTCCCAAGCCTCTGAAATGAGAAATCACTCTAGCCAAAAAGAAGAGGCAGGGCTATAGATGGGAGAGACGGGTGGTCAGAAATAAGTACCTGAGCCTGTCTCCTAATCCTTGGTCACTCAGTGATCAAAAGCTGCCAGCAGCTTTTGTGAAAACTTATGACGACTTAGTGCTGCTGAAAATCAAGTGGCTTATCTAGGAGTCCTTATACCGTGGTGACGGCTGGATGGTATAGCTGTTTTTATAAACTCAAGGAGAGGGAGAGAGACAGAGAGAGTCCCTTTCTAACCAGGTAGGAGCATGCAGTGGACAGACTCATAACTCCTTTGATGTGGGCTCCTCTGGGAAAAAATCCCCGAAAAAGTAGCTGGTTATTCGCAGCTGGAAAATCACGGGGTGCACCCTGCATTTCTGCCCCAAGTTCTTGTGAGGGCATCAGAGGCTTCTGGGAGGGAAGACACCAACCCAGCTCCAGCTAAGGGAGCCCATGGCTCCCCACTGCCCTGTGCAGCAGAGACCTGGGCTTGTCATCTCAAGACTTTTGAGGCAGTCCAACACTCTGACTAACAGATTTTGTTATGTCAGCTGAATCTAAGCATATCAAGTACTGTGTAAATCAGCTGGACCTAAACTGATAAATTTAGCTGGTGATAAATTAGGTACGCCTGAGCTTTTTCAAGCTGGTATCTTCTCAGGCTGTTTTCTAGGCCCTGGAGGCCAGCTCCCCCTTGTGTTTCAAATCTAATCTCCCAGAATCACTTAAAACAAAAAAAAATGTTCCAGTCTTTTGCCTGTGTCTGCCTTTAAGAACTGAATTTCAACTAATTGTTTTCAGGATGCAACCAATCTTTGGGACAAACTGCATCACCAAGCAAGGAATTTCCTCTGTGCAATGGCAGCCTGTAGCTGTTTATCCTTAAAATTTGAGTGTAATTGTTGCAGCTATTTATTTTTTTTAATATGGAGAGTAGGCCGGAGTTGAGAAGGTTGTATCCACCTGTCTATTCTGTGGTATTGCCTTTTCCCAAAGTATCTGAATGTTAATGTCTAGGTATCTGATCTTGAATGCTGAGCAAACTTCCTTAAGATGTCCACTGCATTACATAGCAGGTTTCCGTCTTTGTTAGTTTGAAAGCTAGGAATCAAACCTGAGATCTGTAATTCTGAACCCCGCAGTATCCAGAGTGTACAAGATGAACAACAACTCTGTTGCTGAGCTTTTGTTAATGTGGGAGTTCAAATATCTTGGAATCGGCATCTGCGTTTTACTAATCTTTTTCTGAGTTTTTTTAAAATTGTGGTCCAAATAATAAGTTTTCCCAAAGTGTTGTCATCAATTAAACGTCCAAGGGCCATGTGCAGCATAGTCCTAGATTTAATTTTATTTTATTTTGGCTCCTGAAGCTAGTGACATCAACAAACACAGGACCAAATGATAGCATTGCGCCTAGCCTGCTGTTGTTTGCTTCATTTCTGTGGTTAGAGACAACAATAAAGGGTCAGATTTCCAAATTAATATGAGGTGACTGAACCTGCAGGGAGTTAAGACCTGTGGATGGGTTGGGTTTTTGTGAATGTTGCCATCCATTTTTGTAGCTGATTTCTGGGCTTGACTAAAGCCTCCTGAAGTTGGTGCAAATGTGGCCATTGCTTTCGCAGGATCTGTGTTTTCGTACAAGCAACAAAATATTGGGTACAAAATGCCTGAACAGTTGCTTGGCAAAAAATTGAAGTTCTTTGTTTCAAACAGTGTTTGAAGAATACCAGAAACTGGCTGGTAAGTGCATAGAAGACTCCATCAAGAGTGAAACCCAGGGTTCACTTGAGGATGCCATGCTGGCTATTGGTAAGAGTGGCTATGTTCCCCTTTCTGATACTGCTGCCTTTTCTCCTGCATCAGTTGACTGGGATGGGATGGATTTACTTTATAAAGGTATCGGGTAGGAAGTAAAGCACACTTAGGTGAGATTAATTCAGTGTGCCCCTGGGATCCAAGTTTATGGAAAGAATGTTGAATCTCTGCTACCTGCTGCCCTGGACTGGAATTACCATTGATTCTTACTGAGCCTTTTTGTATGCCTAGTGAAATGCACCAGGAATGTCCATTGCTACTTTGCAGAGAGGCTGTACCATGCTTTAAAGGTAAGACTCTCCCTTGTAACATACTTGTTTTCATACTGGACTTAACTTGTAACCTGGCTTCCACCAATTCAAATTAGAAGAGCCAAGGTTTTGGTGAAATCCAGCAAGTTTAGTGCTATTGTTGCAAATAATAGCAGAATTTCTTCAAACACTGTGGGTGGAAAAGTACCCTTTAAGCTTGAGATACCAAGGGAGTCTGGCTTTTCTGACTTAGGAGTCTGCAAGGAACTCAGTCCCACCTTTTGGAACATGGACAAAACTTCTGGAAGATGCTTTTCTAGGAGTCTGATCATGGTGAAGTTTGACCCATAATGTTGGATTAATGAACTGAGCCACAATATTTTCTTTTTAGGAAGCAATTCTCCCAATGGCAGTATAAATGAGAGAGTTTCAAATGGGGACACATAAGGCATCGGTAGATTGTGCCCCCACAACGTAACTGATATGTAAAAGATGTCAGCCCTCCCAACTTTGTGGAAAGCTGAGATGAGTGATTATTTTTGTTATTGATGTGATCTTAATTTTCCTGTGAGTGATTAAACAATATTGGTTGGAGCCAAGTGTTGTATGGGTGGTGCTGCAGAAAGACAATAAGTATTCAGTGCCCACTTCCAACTCTGTAGCATGTTTGCTTTTACATTTGACATGTGCAAAGACTTACAGCACACTTCCATGGTGGGCTTGTGGTATTGACAGTGGCCCCTGGCAGGGGGGTGGGGATTGGCCCTCCAGAAAGAGAAGCAGATGTGCTACAGAACATGTGCCAAGCGATGTTTGAAAGCTGACTCCTCCTGTCCTGGACCAGTTTGCAACAGCTTATTCCTTGAACATCCACTAACATCACAGACTGATATATTTGTTATTTCAGGGGGCTGGCACCCGTGATGGGACTCTTATAAGGGTGATCGTTTCTCGAAGTGAAGTTGACTTAAATCTCATAAAGGTTGAATTCAAGCATATTGCAGGAAAGTCTCTCTCCAGTATGATTCTGGTAAGCAGCATTTTCCTGTGATGGTTATTAGCCATCATATACATTCCTAACCTGTCCAGCACTGTGGGGTGCTTCCATGGTTGTCTCCAGTAAAAATGTCATTTCTGCTAAGATCATAGCTCTCCTTCATTAGGCCTATTAACAAGCAGTTCCTTGAGACACATAGTGAGTCAGATTGGATGCTCAGTAAGTGACTTGGGCAAAGCCAAACCTGAGGAGACACTGGTCCAGGTTTTTCATGGACAAGACTCTGTATCCGTGTACTTTATGATCTCCTAGATGAATCTACATTCATTTAACCCTCCCTGTTACATCTTTCCCACACTATTTTGTATTTGCTATTTTCTCCTCTCTTTTTCTGCTGTCCTTAACTATGTCAAGTCAGTGCCATATAGGTCAAAACAGTACTTATTGTTGGTGGTTTGGTTTCAGGGTGGGTTTTTTTGTTTGTTTGTTTTTTAAACTGACTTATCCTGAATGAAGGCCTGGTCTATACTGTGGTAAGACAGGTTTAGAAACTTAACCTTGTTGAAGCATATTGTAGCTTTTTGAGGTTTGAGTCTCAGCTCCGAGTGAATGACCCTCCCCTATTAGGGCTGAAATGCTGAGGTTTACCATTTGTCCTAAGGACTCTGGGACATTCCTCTCCCCTGGTGCAAATGGCACAGAAGCACTATCTTTAGCAGTCCCCATGGGAAGTCTGGTTCTGTAATGAAGGCCCCTTCTTCTAATTTACGCTGTCAGTGTCTGTCATGTTGATTAATGATCAGTCTTCAAGGGTCTGTACAGAATATTCATCCCTTCTGAGAAGTGGAACTGACTTTACACCTGTCGTCACAAAACATTCAAAGGGAGCAAATTTTTTATCTAGTGATATTCTCTGTAGTGCTTCTCTAGATAAATTTACCATATCTGTGGCTTTTAAAAAGATGTCATGTGTCAGGGGTAATTATCCTGCCCTTGCCCTTCCTGTAGGGGAGAGGGTGCTACACAAATACCCAGGGACATAAAATCTAAACATAACAGGCTTGGTTGCTCTCGCTCATGCTGACTTTGTCTGTGCTGCTCTGTGGGATGGAACCATGATCAATTGCTCACCTGCATTCCAAAGAAAAGAATTGGACTTGATACATGTTATTCCAGGTGGCAGCTAGAAGCCTCATTTCTCCATTCACTTTTGATGGTGTGTCAGCTGGCAGCAACTCTGCTGAAGTCTGGCTTGCTCTTTCCAAAATCCTTTTCCCATGTGGGCATATTCCACAAACGGACAAAGTCAGCATTCGGAGCCTGCAGACAAACTTCCACACTCACCTTTTTTTTTTTTTCCTCTTTCTTCCTCCTGTCAGGATGACACCAGTGGCGATTACAAGACAGCCTTACTGAATCTCTGTGGCAGTGACTGACAAAACCTAGGAGGAAGATGCTGACATGGATACAGAGGGAGGATTAACAATGAACAAGAGTGTGAAAATGTACATGTAGAAAATATTTCTGTTGATCCAAGTGGGGAGAAAAAGAAGATTAAATTAATGGTCAAGGTTTCCTAAGGTCTCTGAAGGACGTGGATGCTCATTACACATTAAAAGCTATTCAATTCCCTAACAGTTTTCCAAACACAAGTGGGAATGTTTCTTTTTTGTTTCTATTTTGTTCTGTGCAATTTCCCTTCTCTTTTAACACACTGTGAAGGATGGCACTTGGATATGAAATTAAAGGCTTTGTGAGCTATTGAGCCCTCTGTAGGTGTTTCACAAGTCTGAACAACCCTACAAAGCTTGGGCTGTCCTGAAGCTTTGCTAACTTCACTAGGACAAGCTGGTACAGCACTGACCATTTGATGCTAGCAGGGTGGGTCTGGAGGGAGTCCCAGATATTAATGGGGCTTTCGGGCATGGGTCAGAATGGAGAATTCGGTCCTAGGGGGGCTGGTTTAGCAGCCTTATCTGCGTAGCTTCAGTGGGGGCTCCCCAAGGAGCAGAGAATGGCAGAGCCAAACTGGCTGTAAGCATGTGAAAGTTGAAAGCTGTGTGCTTGACTTCCCTTGTGCTTGTGTGAGCGTCTGCAGGGGGAGACCGGCAAGTTCAGGGAGTGACATCAATGTCAGAGTGTGGGGAAATAAAAACTAGGGCAGATGATTTGGTTTTGGTGAATATAGGATGTCCCACTCTTGGGAGCAGACCTGTTTCTGCTTGTAGTTTCACCATAACTTCACAGAGGTCAGTGGACTCCCTTGGAAATTCTTCCCCACCCCCAAGACTGCATCTACCACCTGCTGAGTGTGGCCACTCACTTAGACAGTGATACAGACAGAACAGGATGGAATGCTTTGAGAAGCTCAGGTCTGCCTCGATGAATGATTCTCTGCACTTAAAGCAACTCACTTAAATGTGTAATTATCAGAGGCCTTTGGTTTCAGAGCAGTAGCTTTTCTGATCGAGTGGGTGAGTTTTCTGGCAGAGGGGTGGTTCTGCCCTTGCACTGCTGAAATGAGCAGGAACTGGTGCAGTGAGAGTGGCGAATTCAGAAAGTCTTAGGGAGGCCAGGACCCAGGGGTCAGGGTATCTGCAGGTACCTCTGGGTAAACATGAAGAGAAGGAGGTTTCAATCTCTGATCCTTTAAGTGCTTGTGTTTTCAGTGATATCCCAATTTCTCACCTGGACTAAAATGAGTTGGAGACACATCTCCAGACTGAGCATCAAGGGGAAGTTCTTCACGCAGATTTTGGGGAATGCGGGCCAGCTCCAGGCATCAAAGGATCAGATATCACGTATATGCCTTCTGCTGGCCACAGGACCCACTTGATTTTTCAGAGAGCCGCCTGTTCTCGTCGGCAACGATGATGAGCCTTCCCCCGGTTTTGCTTAAGAGCGGGTTTCGGGGGCTGATTTTCAGCGAGAGGCTTCCCCGGACCGGGGATGGGCTGCGGGGAAAACCGTGCTCACACCACCCTCTGGCGGGGGACAGCCTGCGTGCAGCGCGGCGGGCAGCCCACGGACCCACGCCGCACCCCGCCACCTGCGGGGCCGAACGGGGCGGGCGAAGGGGGAGCATCCCGGTCCCCCCGCGCCCCTCGCCTCCCCGCCGACCGCCCGGGCCGGGGCTCCAGCGGGAGAGGTGCAGAACAGGCACGGGGTGGTGAGGTTCGTCCCCCCCCACCTCTTTACACAATGCCCACCGCCCCTCCTCCCAGTTGTTTTAAAAATCTGTCAGGAAGGGGTGCGTTTGGTGACGGGTGTCCCCCTTAGTGACTCCAGTTTAGGGACTCTTTCCCCTGCAGCCACTTGGCTCTGGTACGGCTAAGAGGCTCCGCAGAAAGGCTCTCCTCTGACCAGTTCTGTGTGATGAGGCTTTAGTGAAAATACGAGCCGTTCCCCCAGTGTTTGGGGTATTATTTCGGAAAGGCCCGATGGGAATTTGTAGCTGCCGAAGCAGGGAGCGTGCCTGATTCATACCGCTGTACCCACAACGTTTGCGTTTCCTGAGGTTGGACAGGCAGCGAGGGAGAAGTAATTCCAGCTTGGAGGGACTTCAAATCTCACTTGAAAAGCCTAATGAGATATCTCTTGAAAGATACCTTAATTCAGAGTTGTATGTCTCTTGATTTCACTGAAACTTTTGTGCTTGTACCATGTTGGAGCTCCTGTTATTGTTGTTGTTGTCAGGTTATTCGGGTCAGAGGTTGGCTTTTCTCCCTGGCCTGTGCTTAGCACAGTGGGTTAGGATTAGAGTTGTTTCAGTGTGATTGTGGTCCCAGTTTATTAATATCAGCTTGGGAGATGCAAGTTGTCCATAGGCTCACTGGAGATCAGTAGTAAAGCTGGGAAGCAGGAACAACCGAGGGAAGCTGATTCTATCACCATAATTGCTGGGAAACAAAACAATTGTAAAACATCAATAAAGATTTAATTACATATTGATTGCTGCTAAAATGTTCCCTGGGTGAACAGGTGCTTTAATAAAGCAGAATCAATTCCTAAGCTTGTTCTAACCAGTCTTTTCCAAAAGCAAATATTGACTTAGGGCCTTTCTATTCATCCACAGTTTAATTAACATGATTTTATTGCACAAAAATCAAGATAAACGCTCACCAAGGAAAAGGTAACAGGGGCAATGTAAAAAATGCCCAGGACTGGTGCAGGCTGCCTGCTGCCTGCGTGCCAGCCTTTTTCCACCTCCGGTGCTGCAGGGAGTCTCCAGGGACTGCGCTAATGCCACCTTGCTGTCCCTCCCTGGGTGTGCTCTGTGTCCTCGGACGCAGTGCCCACGTGCCGGAAGCCGTGCTAACGGGCAGCGTGGAGGGGTGTAGGTGCTTTAGCTCTCTGCTCAACTCGCACCCAGGTGTACACAGGAATGGTCGACTCCAGCTGTTAGCTCTGTTCCTGACGCTTGGGAAAACTAACAAAAATCTATTCCAGATATGATGCCAATGCACATAAATCATGTTTAACCCTTGACGGCTCCCATTCCAGAGAAAGCTGACTTTATATAGTGTTGCTTAATTCTCCCAGCCACCCCAGTGCAGATGTGGCCTGAAAACCAGAAGGCTGACCACAGGATCCCGAGGCAACGGCCAGCCACAGACAAGCAAAGGCTCTGCTTAAGAGGTATCTCACCACCCTGACTTCTGGAGAGAAGAAGAAAAGATTGGATGGGGCTGGCTTCACTTGCATGTCTATTTTGCAACAGTTTGGAGCATTTTATGGATAAAATATATTCAAGCATTCAAACTGATGTTAAAAAAAACATTGTTCCTGTGGGGAAGTGGAAGAAGAGAACAGCAAATATCTTAGTTGGGCAAAGTGGGAGATCTCTTTCCCATCTTCCCATGCTTAGGAATGTTTTTAAGGGGGAGGAAGTAATCTGAGAAGGGTGTTCAGTTTTCCTGGTTCCCTATGGTTTTCCCAGCAGTGCACGGAGGCACCCCTGGGTGGTGTAGGCTGTTGAGCTGGGGCTGGCATGGGGCAGGGAAAGAGCCTTGCCTGAGACACCAGAGCTGGCACTGGGGCATCTGTGAGGCAGCTCAGACAGCACTTCTCTTCAGAGCAGAAGGTGGGTTTGCCAAAACCCAGGAGAGCACAGCGTGTGGCGCGGGGGGGAAGGGGAGGTGGGTCGTACTAGCATGGATGGTCCCATTAGTTGTGCTGGGGTGGGCTCAAGGGAGGCTTGAGGGGAGAGCATCCTCACTGCTGGGCAGATGGGAGCCTTTCTGAATGGAAACTGCCGATTATTTTGTATTCCTAAGTTAATACATTAATGGTAAATTAGCGTTGATTTGTTAATGTAACGTACTGCAGTGAGGAAATACTGCCTGACACAGGCATCCAGATGGGATAATGGAGTCTTCTAGTGTTGTGGCTTATTGCCTGGCTTTCTTGAAGGAGTCTGTTTTGCTGGCAAGGTGGCCATCTGATGACAACATTGTAGACCTTCCTCGGGACCTATTGGATGATATCTCTCTTGTAGGAAAGAGCATACCGAACTGTAAGATGCTAAGATTACCGTGCCAAGGACATTAATAGGCTTGCCTTCAACTTCTGCCCTGAACCCAAATGCCTGAGCTGACTCCAAAGACTCTTTGCTTCTTTAGTGGTTGGGATCGATAAGTGCAGCACATCCCTGTGCCTGGGATATCGCAGCAGCGCAGAGATGTTTTGTTTGACGCAGTGCAGCGACCTCTTCTCCTCAGACCACATGTAAACAAGAAGGTCACTCCAATTCTCCATCACTCCCATCGCTGCAAACAATACTGGCCTTGTAAGTAGTTGTCGTTCAGCCTTCTGGTGTCATCCATTTGAACCCAAAGGACTCATCGCTGAGTTTCCAAGAAATTGTCAGTAGAGAATTTGTTGTTTACTAAAAACTTTATGTTAGGCCGCAGGAAAAAAATTAGGACTTTAGGCTTTATATCTGACTGTCCTCCCAGAAGATGATAGAAACAGTCAGCCCTGGGGACCTGGGCTCCTGTCTGTTTGGAGGAAAGTATGATTTGTTCAAGCTGTGCTTCTGTTTTCCCAATATCCCTTCCTGTTCCAAATCTCAATTAGCCATGGTGCGTCAGCATCATGCCTTGGACTGCTTGTGTCTGTTGGAGGCTTACGACTGGCATTTCTGACTGAAAGTTGTATGCCCGGCACTTAAGGGTGTAATTGGTGTGGGAGTTCAGAGCTCCCAGGGACTTTATCCCATAATACTTAGTATTTCTTTGAAACTAGAAGAATGCACACAGTGATGTTTTCCTATGACGTATAAATCATATGGATACATCCAAGTCATTTTATAGTCTTGAGAAACCTTTTCTGCATTACTGGCTAGATAAAAGTACTTATTACAAAAGAAATGCAGATGTCCATAGATTCTGCACATGCAGGGATCGAACATTTGGAGAAATAAATAGCTCTGGATCACACAGAGGAACCAGTACTGTTCTCTCTGTGGTAATGAAGAACAGGATATGTTGTAGGCACAATATTATTAATAAATAGTGAGCAATGCAGTACAAATCTGTAATTCAATTTAGGATTTCAGCTGAAATTGCTCTTTGGAGTTATAGATGACAGTGAGCTCTGAAATTGAGTTACAGTCCAAGCAGGAACTGAGTCATGTGTAGCAATGTTCTAGGGAAGCATAAAATCACAGTCAGCACTGGGCAAAATGTTATTGACAGTAGTACATTAGCTGAAAAATGGCATTTGGTGGACATAAATGGAATTTTAAAAAGCTTAAAAATGAATGTCAGGCAGAAAAATAGGGGGAAAAATGAAAGTCAACATTTCCATGTATTGATTTTAAAATGGCAACTTTATTTTAAAAACTGTTTCAAGCTGAAAAACAATTATTAAAAGCTTTCACTAATCTGAAGCTGATACATGACATTTTGGAGGGAAGAACGTTGAATATTTCAGTTAGCCTCAGAATATTTTTTTTTACTTTCTGAAATATCTCCTAAATTTCTATTTTAGTTTAAGCCAAAGAGCCACAGTTTCCCCTTCAGTTCGTTGTTTAGCCACCGAGCTGAAAGATCCCTTGTTATTTTAGCCATAATAAAGGCTGATGTTCTTCAAAAGGGAAGGAAGAGTCATTGCTTTAAATGTCACTAGCAATCTTCTCCATTATAAAAGATCAGTGTTGTGGGGGCTAAATTCTGAGTTTAAAAAGATCCCAGAAGGTCTAGGCAGGAAGAAATAGGAAGAGTGCAGCTGATGTCAACTTCTAGCCTTGCCAGAACTTCCTATCCAAAGTTGATGAAGCATATCAGAATCACCCAACAGCCTTGCTACCTTCCTGTGTTAGTCACTTGCCTTTCCTTTCCACAGTTTCCAGGGTTTCGCCTTAACCTTACTTCATTACTTTGCTAGGAAGCAACTATGACACATGAATATGAAATATTTTTGTAAGAAATGCAAAGTCATGGTCAACTTCCTAGTTTGCAGCAGCAAAGTAGCAAAAGGAAGGTGTAGAAGCTTATTTACACTCTGTGCTGAACAATTCCAAACGCAACTTATTGTTCTGAAGTTTGTTAGCCATTTAGAATTCTTCTTCCCTAACCTACAATACTAGAATATTCATTCAATGTTCTGGTGTCCTAGACTCAAAAAAAGATGCTTTAATAAATAAAGAAAGATACTGCTATCCCTAAGATCATATAAATAATTCCTATTAATTCAAGAAATTACTGCTTAAATACAACAGGATCTCATGGTTATCCCCACGCAGTCACCATCTCAGCCTTCGCTCTGTCCTTGCAGGCAAGGCAGAAAAAGGTTTCAGAGTCGGTGCCACACACATGGAGTATTAAAGGCTGAGTCTAGGGCTGAAATGAAGAATGCCCTGCAGTCTCTGAAAATCATTATATAAATGAGAAGGCTTTGGGGAGACCTTATTGCAGCCTTTCAGTACTCAAAGGGGGCTTATAAGAAAGATGGGGATAAACCTTTCAGTAGGGCCTGTTGTGATAGGACAAGGAGTAATGTCTTTAAACTAAAAAAGGGTAGATTTAGACTAGATATAAGGAAGAAATTGTTTACAATGAGGGTAGTGAAACACTGGAACGTGTTGCCCAGAGAAGTGGTAGATGCCCCATCCCTGGAAACATTCAAGGTCAGGTTGGACAGGGCTCTGAGCAACCTGATCTGGTTGAAGATGTCCCTGCTCATGGCAGGGAGGTTGGGACTAGATGACCTTTAAAGGTCCCTTCCAACCCAAACTATTCTATGAATCCGTGAGAAATCCCCTTATTTCTCACTGCTTGTCACGCTTCTGGGACTGAAAGAAAATCCTTGCACAAGGCAGTTTTCTGCTCTGCAGACATGACAGCTCTGGATTGCTAAGCCAGAGCTATGTTACCACGAGTAATGCGCTAATTGTAAAAGCCAGGTAGAGATAGATCTTTATTTCTCAGAGCTGTCTGTAAGGAGGCTGAATTGATTAATTTCAGGAAAGTGTGCAGATTCCACTACAGAAGGTCTTAAATAAATAGGATTTTCAAGCAGTCGATCACAAGGTCAGTTTCTTTGTAAGCACCAGCTATTGTCCACACTTAAACTGGTGATACAATATGATATACTTTGCAAGCACCACACTAAGTTTATAGTTCCTTTCTCTTCCTCTTTCATCTAGATCATTCTGTAAGAAATCCACAGCCACACTAATTATCTCTTTTCCTGCTGAGTGTTCTGGAAAGTCTGTTCAGACAACTTAGGATACTGAAAACCAGGCTAAATTCAAAGAAGAGCTAGACAAGATCATCTGTCTTTATGTACATAATCATTTGTCTAACAGCTGATTCCCAAATAAAAATTATACCAGGCAAAAAATTGGTAGAACTGTTGGTTTGTTTTTTTGGTGGAAGATAGGGAGAAAAGTCTCTTCTTAAACTAGCGGAATACCCAGTGGGCATTACTACTTTTTCTGGTTTCCTGGTGAACTTTCCACATGGTTCTAATGATAGATCATAATCACTTTGTTAAATGTTTCAGTGACAGTAAACATAGTAAAAATAATTGTCTAGAATACATTGTGCCTTTAAGCTCTCTCACTAGTTTAGGAAAATTGTGGTTAAAAACAGTGGCATTTGGATGACCTTCCTTTTGCTGTTCTTCCAGCTAATACTAATACTCAATTCTAGTATAAATAAAGGCAAACATTAGTGATAATAAACTTTCAAACTCAGTCAATGACTTGTTTATAGCTAGGTTGGTACTTGAGGGATCCAGTGCAATTTGAAAGGCAATAAATTGAAACAAACTCACTCCATTTTGGAGGCTGTTTATGAACTCTTTTAATTTGGTGTCATATTTATTTGGGGAGAATTAGATTATCCTATTCATTAGATGCAGTGGCCGGTGATGAATGGAACAACATTCCACATCAATGGCATTAATTGAATCCTTGCAAGCACAGATAATACCCCTGCAGGAAACAGGAGAAGATGGAAAAGTTCTCCAAAGTAGGTCTGCAAATACGGCAGTGAAGAGGGACCGCTACTGGGTAGCCAGGGTTGTTAGTGGCGGTTGAATGCTTTTCATATCTTGTGAGACTACTTAAAGAGTAGTTATGGTCTCTAGGCATACGATTAAGATCAGATCCTCATGGTGCTAGGCATTGCATCATGTTAAGGGGAAGCTCCTGATCCAAGGCTGAGTTTAAACAGAAAAATCACACGGTGTATGGGACAGGTGGTAGATCCACCCAAGGGGTGGTTGAAGATGTGGTTTCATGACACAGGTCAGCTGCTGTGCTAGCTACCTGCTGCCCTAGCAGACCTGATGTACCTCCTTTACGCTGGCACCTAGCTCATCACCAGTGATGAGCTGGTTCTGGGGACAAATCAGCAGAGAACTTATCTCAATATTTGCAGCCTGAGGTTGAAATTTTTTTCAAGGGGTTGCCTGAACCAACTGAACAGTTCGCTGATGGTGAAAGCAAGATGTACCACTCCCCCTTCCCTACTCCCAACCACGTACTCTTGCCTGTCGCTGCTCCCAGGCCTTGTCTGACCACATGCCAGCCCTAACAGCAAAAAGCGAGCTTAGCACTTCTTTGCCTAAGAAGGGAATCACATAAGCTTAGCCTGAGATCATAGCCAAGGCAAGGGAGAAATCCCCTTCGGTGGGCAGGGAGCCCTTCCTTCAGCTCAGTAATAGCAAACCTGCCTCCTTCCTTTCCTTCTAGCTCAGATCCCTGCCCTGGCCGGACCATCAGATTGCTGGTCCCACCACAGGGGAGACAGCGGGGTGGATGGAGGGAAGGGTAGGGCCATGCCAGTCAGCCCACTGGATTGCCTTCCTTGGGTTTTGATGTTGCACCCATATAGGTGCTTTTAAAAACAGGACTCCAGGTCAGCAGGCAGAGGAAACCTTTCACCCATGGTGTCTGAAGCAGAACCAAGGAGAGAATACAGGTCTCCTGAGCTGCAGGCTAGTGCCATAACTAAATCCTTTGCCTCAAGGGAAACTTACTTTATTTCAGAGGGAAGCCATAATCAAAAAGACTGGCAGACCTTCCAGCAAAACTGATTTAAACCTCGGGTTTGTAACAAGACCCAGATGATTTTCTCCTAGCTCGTCAATAATACATGGTTGGGTCTGTTGAGGATTTCTCGGAAATGTGTCATTCTTCCAGGGAGCGTATCCTATTGATAGAGCCAGAAGCCGCTGCCAATTAATCGGAGCATAATGCATGTGCAAAAATGAGCATGAGCTTTTCATGCCAGTCCTCTTTGATTCATGCCAGTCCTCTTTCAGATGAGAAGCTGTTTTTTATAAGCAAATTACTTTATTGTCAGTGAAAGGTGAAAACCAGCCTGAGACATCACAGTATCACAGTATCACAGTATCGTCAGGGTTGGAAGGGACCTCTGGAGATCATCTAAGTCCAACCCCCCTGCCACAGCAGGGACACCTACAGCACATTGCACAGGACGGCATCCAGGCGGGTTTTGAACGTCTCCAGTGGGGGAGACTCCACAACCTCCCTGGGCAGCCTGTTCCAGTGCTCCACCACCCTCAGAGTAAAGAAGTTCCTCCTCATGTTAAGATGGAACTTCCTGTGCTCCAGTTTGTGCCTGTTACCTCTTGTCCTATCACTGGGCACCACTGAAAAAAGGCTATTCCCGTCTACCTGGCACCCTCCCCTTAAGTACTTATAAGTATTGATAAGATCCCCCCCTGAGTCTTCTTTTTTCTAGACTAAAAAGCCCCAAGTCCCTGAGCCTTTCTTCATAAGAAAGATGCTCCAGTCCCCTAATCATCTTTGTAGCTCTTTGCTGGACCCTCTCCAGCAGTTCCCTGTCCTTCTTGAACCGGGGAGCCCAGAACTGGACACAATACTCCAGATGCGGCCTCACCAGGGCAGAGTAGAGGGGGAGGATGACCTCCCTCGACCTGCTGGCCACATTCTTCTTGATACACCCCAGGATGCCATTGGCCTTCTTGGCCACCAGGGCATGTTGCTGGCTCATGGTCATCCTGTTGTCCACCAGGACTCCCAGGTCCCTTTCCACAGAGCTGCTCTCCAGGAGGTCAGCCCCTAACCTGTACTGATGCATGGGGTTATTGCTCCCCAGATGCAGTACCCTACACTTGCCTTTATTGAACGTCATCAGTTTTTTTTCTGCCCAACTCTCCAGCCTGTCCAGGTCACGCTGTATGGCAGCACAGCCTTCCAGCGTGTCAGTCACCCCTCCCAGTTTTGTGTCATCAGCAAACTTGCTGATGGTACACTCTATCCCTTCATCCAGGTCATTGATGAATATATTGAACAGGACTGGACCCAGTACTGACCCCTGAGGGACACCACTAGTTACTGGCCTTCAACTGGACTCTGCACCACCAACCACAACCCTCTGAGCTCTATCTGTCAGCCACTGTTCAATCCACCCCACTGTCCATTCATCTAACCCATACTTCCTAAGCTTGTCTGTGAGGATGATGTGGGAGACAGTGTCAAAAGCCTTGCTGAAGTCAAGGTAGACAACAGCCACTGCCCTCCCTTCATCCACCCATCCAGTCACACCATCATAGAAGGCTATCAGATTAGTCAGACATGACTTCCCTTTGATGAATCCATGTTGACTACTTCCGATAACCTTCTTTTCCTCCAGATGTTTGGAGATGACCCCCAGAACGAGCTGTTCCATCATCTTTCCAGGGATGGAGGTGAGGCTTAGGTGCAAAGAGAGTAGGAGTCCAAGCTTCACTAAATTCTGAGTTTCCTGGGTGCTTCCTATTGGAAAGGACTCTGCTCTCGCATATCCCAATTGCACAAAGCAGTGAACAGTGCAAAATGGATTGCAGCAACGGTGCCCTGAATGTATGGGATCCCCAAGATCCCTCAGGTGACCCGTGAAGTCCCTGTATTCCTGATGGACCCTTTCCGTCACTGATGTGCTTCCAGTCTGCAGGCAAGGGGCAAACGTCCTCAGCAGCGTGTGCAGCAGGACAGATCTCCTGGGGGAATTCAGGGGCAGTAGTTGGAGGAATTTTTCCTGAATGTTTTGAACATATGCCCCAAACCCTTCTGCTGGGTAAATGAGAGGGGCAGGGCAGCACATGACAGGAATGATGGTTAGACATGCAAAGGAGGTGCCAGAACTGGCCACTGGGAAAGCTGATGGCTCTGAGCTCTCCCACGGCATGTCCTCTGCCGGGGGCAGGAGGGCTGGGAGGCAGTAAGTAGCACTGTCCTTATTTTGCTGAGGCAGAAACAGAGGCAAGTAACTGGTTCAGGGTCCGCAGTGGAGCAGGGATTAGGACGCAGTTCACCAGAGCCCCAGGCAAATCACCCACCTGGGGACTCCACCTCTTCTCTCTGCTTGTGCTGGGCTATTTCTTTCTGACCTGCGCTCTCAATATTGCAGTCCTGAGAAAGTCCTCTCAGCCAAGGTCTCAAAGAGGTTAAAGCAGTAATAGCCACAGAGGGAGCAACATGGGCATCTATAAAACTAACCATTTCAGAGCACTAATTTCATCAGCAGGCTAATTGCAAATATTGTATCTAAGAACATTTCCAGCCATCTGCAGGAAGGGAATGTCACAGTGCTTGAAAGGCATCATGTATTTATGATTGTGTCTTGCTGATAAATAAATCTGGCACGGTGAGTTTTGGATGTCATGATGATAATCATGCAGAACAAACATCTCGTGCTGTTACTTGGAGGTATTTACACAACACCTTTATTGTGGTATCTGAATATTTCCTTGTGTGTGTAAAGTCCCATCACATTTCACCTCTGTTTTAGAGTATAGACCTGAGTGAATAGGGAGACTGATTCTACTCCCTACAGCAGGGCTTGGCTGTGCCTGTTGTCACAAAAGAAACCTGTGATGCTGCAAGGAACAAAACTGCATCTTCCCGGGTCCAAGGCTAGTAGTCTGCCAAATGGGTGTCCCTCTTTTATCGTGGATCCAGGTAAATTTTTGCAGTCTCTAAAGAACTGTCATCAGAATCAGTCCTAAGGTGACATGAGCGTCAAAGGGACCAAGAAAAGGTAGGTCTGTGACCCATTCCCAGGGTAAGAACAGCAGCAATGTCAGGGAAATGGAAGTTTGTGTTGTCACTGTTCCTTACTGAAATCCTTGCTTCCCAGAACTGGAGGTTTTGACAGACACCACGTCTGCTGGAAGGTAAGTAATTTTTATAAAACATACAGGGCAGGATTCACCATGTGGTACAGCTTTGTTTGGTTTTTGATGCTCCCTGAATCGAGCAACGGAGTTTGTGCTCTAAAGGAGCCTGCCACCCTGTTGGATAGAGCCGTAGCACAGTTTGCCTTTCTGTCTACTTGGAACCAGCTCTTGAGGCTTGTTGCTCCCTGGGAACCGAGTTTTGATGTTTGGACTGTCTCACATAGCTCTCAAATCATCTGTGTTTATAACCAACCCTTTTCAAGAACTTGTGTATAATATATAAATAAAGGTAGTTGTGCTGACCTTATTTGCTCCCATGCAAAGGTGACCTGTAAGGAGCTGACATGCCAATCTACCTGACGTGGTGGCAATGTAACAAATAACCTGTAAAACTTCCCTCCCACACATCAGTAAAATAGCTGTACGTCTGCATATAGCCTGCAGGTTTTGTGAGTTGCCAGCCAAGGAACTGAGAGTTTAACACCACCACAGGCCCTACTTTTCTAGCCAGTAGCTTTTTAAAGAGAAGCCAAAATTATTTCAAAAAATACTTGTTTGTGAGTCGGTTTAATGAGGGAGGTTGTCCCACTAATCATTGTTATAACACTTGTTATGATACTTCCTTCACCTGATGACCAGTGGAGACATTATATGCTGAAGTCTCAAAAGTCTGTACCGAGGCAGACATCCTACCAAGCACAACAACATTTCTGGCTTGAGGGCAGGGTGAAGATATTATATTCAGGCTTAAGGCTAAGTAATCCCAGGGGTCAAGATATTGAGATTGAACTTGCAACATAGCCCTTAAAATATTTCCCATTTTCCTCTAGAATAAGCCAGTTGAAAAAACACACTCATGTTTCTTGTTAATTTTAGCATGTGGCTATCAATGAGACCTTGATGTTGTGTGCAAAGGAAATTGAAACCTTACCCCAGAAATATCTCACTTTAGAAGGACTTATTAACATCCCAGCTTGTCTGGGCTCCAGTCCTGGTAGCTGATTTGTCTGGACAGATTCAGCGCGAGGACTGAGCACCACAGATTTTGTTGGATTGCTGGGGTCCAGTTAACATCTTCTCGAGATCATGACCTACAGTCAGCGCAGAGACCTGCACAAAACTTTCTTTTCCCGTTGACTTTAATAAGAGGTGTTGGGGCTAAGCACCTCTAATAATACACAAACATATGTGTATGAAGTGCTTGTAATAGTAAATAGACAGAAGTAGATGCTGAATCACAGCAATGTGAAGGGACCCTCCAGAAGGATCAGCCAGTGCAAGGTCTGGCTGATCACTACCCGAGTCCTGCTTTTTCTATAGATTGTGTTATATGTCTGCCCTATAAACACATGCAACACAAGATTTTTACTTCTAAATTATTTGCATATGAATACCAGGACAGAGTCCTAGGAGTGGTTTCCCACTCTGCAGTCTTGACCATGCTCCGAGAACTCAGCTTCTCTTGTTTGTGGTTCCCATGTGTTATTCTTTAGGGCAGAGGCTGGACAGTTGTGCAGTATGAAGTCTGCTTCCGCTTCTGCTCTGACACACTCCAGGTTATGTGATCAGAAGTTGTTAGTGTTGTCTGGGTACACCAGACAATTTTTTAAAAACCGATATATTAAAGGTGTCTTAGAGTCTCATTTGTGAGGTTGGTAATACTGATAGCACACACACTGTGACTAGTTCGTAAACTCCGTATGTCTGTCACACCTCCTGGCAGAGATGATCCACACAGACAACACATGTTGAAGACAGTTAAACCAAAGCAGCACCCAGTCACTCAGTCTGCATGAGCAGAAGAGCAGAACCATGAGCACAAACCTGGCTTTGCCACCTGTAGTGCGCTTAGCACCAAGGCCTCCCAAAATCTGAACCCAGGTCAATGGAAAACAAATAGAAAGCCCAGTTCATGCTGGCTGAGGTTTCAATTCAGAAGTAAAGCTTCTTCTAGCCTTTCATGCTTCTTCCCAAGACAACCGCTCTAATAATATTTTTGTCACCTCATGTGGTGGAACAGGGCCCCATTTTCCAAAGGTGTGTAAGGCAGGCAGGAAAATTCACCTCAAATTTTGAAGATCTTACAATTTAACAGAAGGCCTATTGAAGCAAACAGCACCTGCACAATGTCTTGTAATATAATAATGGTAGCATTAACCTTTGTCCATCCTACAAGAATGGTACTGTTAGGAGCAAACAAACTTTGATCATTAGACCATGAGACAAAATGTTGTCTGGAGAAAAAAAAACAGCCCTATTAAGGTTACTTCAAAATCACGAGGTTCTTTTGAAAATAAAATCCTGATTTAAGGACAAAATTCTCAGCAGTCATAGAATCACTTAGGGATGGAAATCTGAGCAGATCTCAACTTACAGTGGGTGAAAAAGGATCACTATTTTGACAGAACAAAAATAATTTGTGACACAGATGCACTTGATGGTATGCATGTAGAAAAAATAACCTGTTTGTTCATGCCTGAGCTCCTAATTCAGGACACCTCAGTGAAACAAGGACTGAAACAACCTGCTAAATAAGTGTACTTCAGGATGGTTCAAAATTGGCTAGGCCTGGATGGGGACTGGGCTTTGGCCCAGCTCCCCCCATGACAATGACTTTGTAGACTTGCAGAAGCCATTTCCATTCGCACAAGTGAAGCTTGTTTCACTGACTCCGACGGTGCTCTGCTGCTTTACAGCAGCTGAAAATCTGGTTTTAATTCAACCAGATGTGAATTCCCAAAGGCTGGGCAAATCCTGACTGTCTGGAAATAGGCTTTTTAAAATAAACCACTTTTCCAGCCTCCCCTACTGGGGTAGCTGCCACTTCATCTATTATAATCTTTGCCCTGCTTTCAAGATTGTTGTGAGGCTTTATTAATGCTTGCGAAAAATATTGCCCCATGTTTTGCAGAAAGTAGCTTTTTAAGTATGATTCACTTCTGCTATCTTTAATGCTGAAAAAAAGTCATAAAATCAGGAAGCACATTGATTGAAGTTTATTGGGAACACCTGGGTATAAAATGACCACCTGAGACATCAGGGCATGGGGAGGTGAGAAAATCAGACTTCATGTCATTCCAATCAAAGATAATTGATTGAGGGTTAATTGCTAGGGGCTCAGAAGACTTGTCCTTCATTTATGCTATTTAAGGGGCTGGACATAGGGCTCTCAGGTGAGCAGATGGAGAAGGTGAGTTTGATCAAAGGTGGGAAAATTAGTATAGTCTTTATTAGTGAAGCCTAGTACATTTCCCCATAGAATAACTATTGTTGGCGATCTAACTAGAAGTTCTTTACTGGTTTAGGTTGGGGTTTTTGGTGGGTTTTTTGTTTTTGTTTTTTTTTTTTTGTTTTGTTTTGTTTTTTTTTAGCTGTTCTATTCTGAGACACTTGTTACTTCAAGAAATATTCATCTGGTGATCTGGAAGCTTCAAGGTATATTTCTATTGAAGAAGAAAAATTTCCTACGCTTACCTGAAAGGAGCAGGGAGTGATTGTTGTGCTGCTGGGAACTGCCAGAAGACTTATACTAGTTCCTTGTAAAGGAGGGTAGCCTAAGCTAATGACATCATGCTATGCTTGCCCACAGGTAGCTTCTGTAAAACTCTATTTTTTTTCTCTGTGCATCACAGAAAGACATATCAATGCATGGAGAGGTTAGTGCGTTGGCAGGCTGGGGTAAAGGAAGGAGACTTCAAGCAAGGTCAGCATTGATATTGTGATGGTCAGGTATCACAACTGCCTGACAGCAGAGCACAGGACTGTAAGGTCTGGTCCACAGCTACCATCTACTACAGCACCGGGTAAGCCTCTTTACTGGCTAACCAGGCTTTATTCTTAAAGGTAATATGGTTAGGAGATACCTCAATGAAAGCCTTCTGGTTTCAAGCTATACAGTGGCTTGTTTTCATGCTAACATTACCCCTTTGCCTGAACTGTCTTTTCTTTCTCTATGACTTAATTTGCCTAATGCAGGTACAAATGGCAATTGCATCCTGAATAGTGAAGCTCTTCTGGTCTCTTTTTGTATACAGGTTGGTTGTTTCTCTAATCCTAGTAATCTTACTTTGCAGCTTGTCCTGGCTTCTGTAGATCTTTCCTCAGTGTGGATCTCTATTCTGCCAGAGGTCCTGGCACAACCACATTTTTGCCAGGTATTCCAACTCTGTTGCTCAATGCATCCTCAGATTGCATGTGCACTTGTTGTAGCTGCCTCATGTTATGAGCTCACTGTAATTCTGGGAGGGCAGCATTATGTTGTCATCTAGCAGCACCAGTAACCATTGTTTTCTTCCAGGGACACTGTAGTGTCTTATAATGGTACCTTGGAAGATGGACTCGGGCATCTACCTTGGTGTTGTGGAGAGCAGCACCTCAATGCACCTGTATTATAAATATTCCTAGGTTTGTGCAGGGATCACACCCTGCTCCTAAGGGCTGTGGTAGATAGCTTAATGACTCCACATCCACCTAATGTTGAACTAATGTTGAATAAACAGATATTGCAATATCTCTACAGCACTCGTGCTGAGACATGACAATAGTAGGACAATCAGGAGAGATATAGAGAGCTGTTATACATGCTCCCTGGAGTAATGATTTGTGGTGGACCTTGCCAATTTTTCTGTGCAATGATAATTTACCAGCTCATGGCTGCTTACATACGTATTGACTCAGTTTTCATCAGCTGACACTTCTCAGTGTTGAGAGCTTCATGTTGCCTCCTTGTTTCTGCTCTTCTGTCACTAAAAGGAAAAAAGTAATTTTAAGAACTAAATTTGTTCATATTGTTTATTCAACTCTCATTCCTTACTGAATGTTACTTAATGTCTTCTCTACACTGTTGTGTAGGACAAACTTAAAAATGAGGCTGTCATACTCCACTGTGATCCAAAGAGGAACTGAGCCAGCCAAATAAATTATGCAAGCTGGAACATGAACAGCATCCAAAACACACAGTTGGAATTCCCCCTGGCACAGTAGCACTCAAAAAACATGCCATACATCTGCAATAACTACAGAGGGTCAGGATCTCGGCTTTACAACTTATTGGAGAAAGCGGACTTGCTAGCTTATTCTCATCAGTACTTATACTAGACTACCTGGCCTCTTGTGCTACACGCTGACTATTGTAAGCTGAGAAAAATTCATGGTGTCAATATAAGAATGAGATTTTTTTTTTCCACAACTTAAGGCAAAAGTTCAACATGGGGTACTTCTCTATTTAGTATGGAACTTAAACCTTTATTTAAGAAGCTTCCATAAAATGCACTTTTGAGTGCACTTGTGATCATTTGCAGTAATTGTAAATACTGCAGCATTTCTGCTAAGAGCAGTCAAAATATTTCATCCAAATTACATGCTATGTACCTTCTGCTTCACCATAACATTGTCTGCGCTGTCAGTATGGGGCAGAATTAGCCTTTCAGAACAGGAAATGAAAATTTAGTTCTACTCAACACTGTTAAACAGATGTAGCATTTCACCCAAGAGCTGGTTGTGTTTCAATTCTGGATAAAGTGGTTCCTGTAAATAAGGCTTGCAAAATGCTTTCTGTCTGAACAAAACTATGGGCCAGTTTTTATTACATGCTATTATTATAATTATAGGATCTTCTGCTTAATCAGGATGTGCTTAATTAGGATAGCCATTTAATTGGGACATCTCCCAAGGAACCAATTTAGCTTAATGTTATTAGTACTATCTAATCAGGGCAGCTTAGGAAAAAAATTGCCTTTAAAAAATAAGACCCCAGCAGAGAAAAAGATAAGCTGATGTTTTGCTGGTCTGATGCATCCAGTCCATTCCCTAAAGGTTTGGATTGCAGCATTGCTCAAGCAGCTGCAGGGATGATCTCCTTAAAGTAACAGAAGACAACCACCATCTTTCTGTTGTGAGAGTACCAGACACGGCCTTCACTCCTGCTGCTGACTGTCATGTTTTTACACCAGAATACCCTGGCAAATGAGACCTGGAACTTCATATTGTACCCAATGGGGGGGAAAAATGTCTCTGACAAATATAAATGGCAAAGCAGAAAATACTACCGCATCTTAATGAAGGTGTTTGCAAGGATGTGAAATAAAGCAACAAGTAACAGGTCTTAAAAGGGGAGTTGTTCAAACAGGGGTTCCCAATGAAACTGTCACTGAGCTTTTTTTTGTATTCGGGGGAGGGGAAGTATTGTTCTATCTTAGATTTTGAAATTAATGTTATTGTGGTTATACATTCAGCATTCCCCAATGAGATACTACCACCAAACAAAAGCTACAGTTGTAAGGAAAGATAGAAACGTGCAAGTTAGGCCTAAATTTCAATAAGAAGTTCAAAGGTACTACTTTCTGTGATCAAACATAAGACTCCATCTTGGCCTGTGAGCTGATGTGATCCCAGATGGGCAATATGAGCCTGCAGCTGAGCTAGTGCTGAATTTGCAATTTCAAATATTAGTGAGAAACTGGAAGTGAAAGAAAACAAAGTAGGGGTCAGACTTCCGGTTAATGTAAATCAGTGACATCCCATTGTAATTGGTGCAGCCATACCGGTCTTCATGCAGTGAAGATTGTAGCTTAAGATAGTGAGATGAAGCAGTGATACATTTGCTTGGACAAGGTGGAAGCACTGGAACAAGGTTGCCCACAGAGGTTTTGGAATCTCCATCCACAGAGATGTTCAAAACCCCTCTGGACATGGTCCTGGGTAACTTGCTTATGGTGACTCAGCTTGAGCTCAGGGGTTAGACAACATGATCTCAAGAGATCCCTTCCAAATTCAGCTGCTCTGTGATTCTGTGAAGGTTCTGTCCACACTCCCTTCAGTACGGGTGAAGAACAAGTCCAGAGACTGAGCGTTAAGTTAGGCACACTGTTGACTTTGGTAAGGCTGGCTTAAGAAACCACTGTCCCCAACATTCCCCCCCTCTGCTTTTTCCCATGCTGCAAGGTCACTGTCTCTTTACTTGTGGTGATATAACTATTTATAAGGCCACAGCATTAACTTGATCAATGATAAGACAAGGTTAAAAGTAACAAGTTTTCTTTTTTTAGAATGTTTATTTTTTTTTGTGAGTTATTTTTAAATGCATGTCAGTTCAACTATCCAGTTTCCAGCTCTGCTGGGACATACTGTCACAGCACATGGAATGATGAACAAGTGGATGGGGAGAAAGCTGGGAAGAGACCAGTATGATGCTTGGATGCAATGTATTGTATAATTGCACACTGACTTGCGCTGTCTCTCATTGAAAGCAGGAATAGCTGTTACTTGATGTTAACAAATTAAAAAAAAAAAAAAGCCTCCATTTTCAGCTGACTATACCTCTTGGGTACTCTTCAGGATAGGCAGAACATACAAAACCAGGTATGCTTTCTTTAGGTGCAGTTGAGGAGGTCTAACAGTTAACCAAATAGGAATTAAAACTGCATGAAGGTATATCCAGCAAGTTCTGCACGGGCACATGTTCCTCAGGGGCTGGATGGCACATTAGTACTACAGAGCCTGCAAGAGATGACCTCGTTCAAACTAAGTTAATTATAAAACCAAGTGACTCCCCAAGAAGGGGAATTGTTCTAATTGTGTGGCTGCCTGTCCTTATTCAGGTCACCTTGTACAGCCCCATCTCCTTTGCAGTGCTCTTACTCTCTGAGTCTATTCTGGATTGAAGATGCTGGGGCTGCAGTTTTCAGAGATTCAGGTACAGTTAAGATGGAAGCGGCTTATTGATTAGTGTGTCAGTGCAGGACTGGGTTCAACATCTGCTCAGTTACAAGCTCCCTGCATGACTTTGGCATTTTACCTCAGAGCTGGATTTTAGATGGAACTTGAGCACCTATATTCCAAAATGGGATCTTCAGAACTCTCCCTAAACTTAAACTTCTGCACTTCCCTGATCCATGTGAAATCCTGCTGTGGCCACGTTTGGAATCCCTTCAGTCTCATCACCGCTGATGAGCTATTCACCTTCTCGGTCCCTGCTGCTGGCTGCAGAGCAGGTGCTGCCCTGCCTGTGCTTCCCCAAAGGCCCGCGCTGTTAGATGTGCATCAGCAGCTCTGGCAAGGCAATGCCCTTCCCCTACAATCCCATGGGACAGCTGAGTAGCTGATGTATAGGCAATGCATGCGAAACCCTTCTTCCCTGTGCAGCTTCTGCAGTAGCAGAGACCTGCATTTGTAGCACACATAGATAAGCAGAATTATCTGCCTGTGCCTTCAGGGCTCTGAAAAGAGAAAGATAAGGTGCAAACCTATTTAATTTGTTAGTGCATTCTGTTCCCAGGAGTTAATTATCTGCACATCGTTGCTGTCTCATGTGGCAAAGAGCAGGTGCTGTGCGCTGTGTGCCTGCAGCCCGGAATGCGTCTGCGTATCCATGCACATGCCAGTGGCATGTAAGAAAACACCCAGTGGTCTTCAAGTCAGTGTGCTCCTGCAGCTGGAAATTGAGTTCTCTGTAGCTGCCTACACTTGTACAATGATGGCACTGGGAGGCCTGGAACTCATTGTGGAGGGTGCTGTTGGTAGTTATTCACAATTAATGCATGTTAACAGAGGATGCAATACGGATATTCTTTCCTAAGAGGGCAGTGATTTGTAAACCTCTATTAAAACACTTGACAGTGTTTTCCTGAATAGATATTATAAATGCTATTTTAAAAAAAGTTTGATAAAGAATGGATGTTTCTGGAAGCTGGTACTACTTACTGGCCCCATATCTCTTATTAATTTTTATTTATTTATAAAAGAAAATATTAAACATCATTTGCTCCTAGTATAAAATTGGAGATAACCACTGTGATGCTTATTTTAAGTGTGCTTATCAGTGGCAATTTTCGTTCCCTAAATATAATAAGAGACTATGGAGACAAAAATGAATGCAGCCAGTCCAGCTGATGGCTGAATCATAACAGCATCAATAGATTTTTTTCCAGGTCTAACAAAAAAAAAACAAACTAATAAAGACTTTATGTAATCTCCTAGATACAAGACGATTAAGGTTAATGTCTTAAATCTGTTCCTTATGCTCAAATACTCTCTCTGTACACACAGATGCCTGCTGCTACCTCTTTCATGTGAATTCTATTTGTAAAAAGTGATACTGAGTTAAGCTGCTTGAAATAAAGGCACGTTCCTCCTTATTATACTAAAGAGAAGCTGTTAGCTCTTCTGTACTCCACAAAATCATACTGTTTACTTACAGCCCAATCACAATAGCGTATTCGTGTGCTTTACGGCGTTTATCATTACTGTACTGTTTCTTTATGTTCTTTCTAGTGAAGCTAATGCATTTACCTAGGAAGTACTGCATAGTAGGAAGTCTAAAACTAAGATACTTCTATCCCGGACGTAGTTTCAAGTAAACAATTTTTTTACTGCATTTGACCTGTTTGCAGAACAAAGGACTTTTCATCCTTGTAAGTTGTTGCTTGGAAACTGTCAAAATAAAAAAGTAGATTTTCTTAATGAATGATTTTTAAAATTTGTAGAGTACACTTGTTCCATGGCCCAGATCCTGAGAAATTATATGGACTTATGATTCATCTTATATATTTTAATCCTGGAATGCCTTGCATATTGTTCTAAGAGATTGTGGTTTGTGGAAAACTACTCATTGAAAATGTTTTGAAGCATAAAACCTCACTGTCCTCACTTAAAGCTTAACCTTTGCAAGTTAGGAATGGAGTATATTCATTTTGCAGTGCAAAGAATCGAGCATGTGCTGGATCAGGGTCTTTTTTGCAAATATACTGCTTGTTGCTCTGAGTACAGGTAGAACAATTCCTTTTGTTTCAGCCAAACAATTCCCTGCTTCTCCTTCCCATAAATCGTAAGATACTCCTTATTTAGGGCTTCTCTGCCCTTGCTGTTTGTAAGCAACTCACCCAGACACAATGCAGCCATGCTACCATGAAGCTTTCCCTTGCAACACATGGGGAGAATACTCATCCTATTAAAAGCCACGTTTCATAGGCTATTTCTGAGGGAGTGGAAATGTATTAGCAGTTTGTAGGGTCAATAGCAGACCTTTTGGTCTGCTCGTGAAGATCAGCTTGCTTGGTGTGAGGCTGTGCGCGCCTGGGCGTGCTGTGCCATGTGAGACTCTGGTGCTGCCTTGTGGAAACGCGGGTTGTTATGAAAGAACGCTCTACAACTTGTGACAGTGTAGCTGTATTTCTGTTGAATGGAGTTAGGTACACACTGAATTTTAAATGGTACTGGCATTGTCAGATGATTTAATCAGCTTTAAAAGTCTTAACTAAGGTGCCAACCAGCTTCTGTTGTCTTTGAATGCTGTGAGCCTTCCCAAAACACAGGCCCAGGTGCTCTATGCGCATTATGCTCCTGTGTATTTGCCATTGCTTTAAACGAAACTCTCTGCTTGACGGTATTGATCCCTGTGAGATTAACAAACATGCTGAGGAGTCCAGAACTTCGCAGCATTTTTCAGCTATCTCTGCTGTGAATGCAGTGTGTTCCAGAAAGTGATACCATTGGTCTTTAGGACATCAGGAACTCTTCTACGATCTGTTTTGAAATGAAAGAAATACTTTGCACATGCAATTACTCCTAGTCATTAAGTCAACCTATTAAGTAGATGAATCAATGCTCATTACCTTACTACAGCCATAGCATGGGATAAGCGCATTCTACATGCAGTCATCCTGTAACAAAATGGAATCAAGACAAATATTTATGAATGATGGAGTAGTATTTGCCCAATAGCTGCTGACGGGGAGGCTTTGTATTCCTATAGTCTGGATAAAGGACTTAGTAATTCATGAACTAAAATTATTCAAAAGACAGAAATTTTTACCTGAGACTTTAAGAACAAAACTTTGCCTTTTTTAAGACTTAAAGGGTGAGGTTTTTGTTCCAGATGTCATCATAGCTTTTGATTGGCAAAACCTGTCTTTCTGCTGCCAGAAGTTGCATTATGATGCTGTATGTGCATTTGTGATGTTCTACAAAAAAATACTTATTCATATTATTTTATCACCATGTTGAACATAGCTCATCATATTTTGCCAATAGGTAGAAAAAAATGTGCAGTGCTCTATTTTGTGTACCATGACTACATTTTTCTTTTAGTGTTATGGGTAGTAATGTGTATTATAGTTGCTATTGAACAAAGTATTTTCTATCCTATGGAATGAATACTATAGCACTCTTTAACTGCGCGTTTTTGATAAATAGGTGGTAGGGTCTCATCAATTTAAGTTCTAAAAAAAAAATCTCCAGAATTTGATTTTTACCTCAGGTTTCCATTATATAATCTCTGCGCTGCCACTGGGCTTCATGTTTACTAAGCATTTATTGGAAGGACAACAAAACAATTCTGGCTAAGGCCTAATGAGTATTGTTTGGCAGGAAAAGGCATTATGCAAAGGTGTAAATCTCAGGCTTATTCTACTTATGACTTTCTGAGTTCAGAAAAGTGCCTTTGTTAAAGCAAACTGAGAAAGTGAGGGAAGGTCATAAAAGGTATGTGGATGTTGATGCTCATAAAATATAAACTCAGGTTAGCCATGGTGCTAAGCAACAACAATTTCAATTGAAATCAATACTGGCCTGAAAATCAGGCCAGTATTTCACGAATTGAAATTTGAGGAGAACGGCTTGTAATGAAATATCAGGTGATCTTGTGAGCAGACACACTGGTCAAAGTAAAAGAATTTCTTAAGAGGCCCTTAAGATGTGATGTCTTAATTTACAATAAGCTCTGTTAGACCGTTAGGCTTCGTGTGTGTGCATGTGCACTGCATTTGCAAATAGCAAACCTACAGCGCAGACCCTGCCTGCTGCCACAGCATCACTACCAACCGCTGGTGATGATTACATCACACTTATGCCATACGGCAGCATGCCGGACAGGCAGCAGATACTGCTGTTGCACTCGTGTGTATCAATGTAATAAACAACCTGGTTATAGCACAGCCTGTGGTCACCTCTAGTACCTTGGTTTACTTTCTGTTGAGGCAGGTAACCCAGGTCAGAGAAATTTACCAATTTTAACACAGTCACAGCATTTCTGAGGTTCAATAAAATGTTGATAGATGTCCCACATTGGTTTTCATCTTCTTGGAGGTCTTGGTTGCTTTCTGCTTGGGATTCTGGTCAGGGTTCAGGACAGCATGCTGTGTAGGACCCAGTTTCCTGTGCAATTTGGGAAGCCTGTGAAGCTGAGCTGAGTCCTGGCATCAGAATATTCAAATGTTTCCTGGCGTCAGAATATTCAAATGTCCTACACTGAATTTTTGACATTTAGCTTGTCTTCTCCTTCTCAGCTGGCTGTGCTGCACCATTGTCTGTCCTTAGGAATAATGCCTCAAGCTATCAACCCTTCTTATGTCAATGGCTCTTAGGATACAGTATAACTTGTTTTCTCTTGATAAACACTAGTTAAGAACTAAATCTTATATACTTTATACTATGAAAAGTATTATGCAATTTTACAGAAGCAGGCACAGAGTGAAGTAACACAGGCAGTATTTTATTTGTTAATATTAAACTCCCCATAGCATGCCACTTATACCACAGCAATAAGTTTCTTTCCTGCTCTGAAAACCTTACTATCTTCTTACAACTTGTCACAAGAGGCAGGATTATAAAAGCTTTTTTTTTTTAAAAAAAAAACACAGTAAGGTCTTAGAATTATACGATACATGATTTACACAACTCCTGTGTATTTCCCCAACGTTGCCTTTGTAACTCAGCAGCAGAAAGAGCATACTCAAAAACATCACTGTATACGATGAACACCAAAATGCTTGATCCATCTTAGATATGAACCTTACTTGCTATTTACAAATGGGTAAGATATGTAAGCTCTTTCTGTTCTGTTAACCTCTGCTGTGACTAAAGAGCCATAGCCCTCCTTGATTGCATTAAAGCCTCAGAGTGACAAATAAAATGGCTCTTTCAACCGTGGAGGCATAATTGCATCCAGCCCTTGTGCCTTTGCCTTCAAAGGGAGCAGTTGCTAGAGCAGTTCTTAAAAACTAGCAGCATAATATCCTCTACTGCATTTCTGCACAGCTGCATAAGCCTTGATGTCCAGACAGAAAGAAGAAGCAGTGATAAAGGCAACTTTCCTGTTACAGCTGTTTGTGACAGAAGGATGTCTAGTGTGTAAATGTTTTTTTAAAAACAGGGCTTATGTGTGGCATAGATATTTAATCCTTTGGACCTTAGATGATTTTTTTTTTCTGAGTTTACTCTAAAGGTTATTTAGTTACCTAGGGAATTTTAGAGGTTGAAAAACACGTACCTCAGGATGGTACGTAAGTAGATGGATGGGCAGCAGCTGGTTGGGAGTTTTGAGGATCTGCATTTTTGCAGTTAGATATATGGCTGCGGTTTGGTGGCTTTTAGTGTTTAAATCCTTTAGTTTATCCAGGCAAAAGTCTGTTAGCAATAAACAGTACTTGACTCCAAACTTGGCACTTCCCTTAATCACTAGAGGAAGATACATCCACTTGTGTCTGTCTGGGTTACTGTAAAGTTGGATCTGCTCGCTTTATGTATTTACTTGTGATCATGGATACAAATGGCCACATGAATTACAGTTAAACTAAGAGTCAGACCCTGCTGATATTTCTACCCTTTTCAGGAAGAACTGGGACCTCACGCATAGTGCAAATGCACAGGTCTAGGGCCAAGTCCCTGGTGTTCTGGAAGTGCTCTATCAAAAAGCCACAAAGACATGTTCACGGAAGTAAAAATGTAAAGGTAATTGTGATTCCATTTAAGACACTGCTGCTTGAAAAGTTGGATACCTAAGCTCATAAATCAGATAATCTTCTATATTCATGTTTAGCAGAGTATTCTTACAATGGCTTGACATGCATCTTAGTTAATTAAATGTTGGAATTATAACAAATGCAGGAAATGGGCAGAATTACTCAAGGCTACTTGGATGACATTGATTCAAAATACAAAAACCCTACTAAGTTTAAGCAGTATTCAAGCTCTAATAATATGACAGATTTTTGCTATAAATCAAGATGAGGAGGAGTTACTGTGTTTTGTACTACTCAGCATCACATGGTTGTATCAGCTGTCTTCAGTTACAGTAGCAAATTTCAAACTGCAGATAAGATAAAATGAGTCCTCTTGTTCTGTGTTTCTAATAGACTTAATGTCCAATCTAGAAAGGACACTGCATACAAACAAATGGAGAAACAGCTTGTCATCATACCGTGGCAAGTAACAAAGGAAAAAAAATAGAAGTCTGTTTGAAAAAAGCAAAAATCTCTTGCCAGATAATTGAGGAAGATACAAAAGGTAATATCACATGAACTGTTTTACTGAGATACGCAGGTTCTGCCCAGAAGTAGAAGGGTGATTACATAAAATTGACTTCTGCTTAAAGACTCTGCACACAAATTCAAGTCCAAACTTGAAATTTTGCCACCGATTTCTGTGCACCCAGCTCACGGCAAGGGATTAGCTCCCATTTCTGGCAGCTGAGGATATGATTGTGTACTTGTTGGTAGCTCTTGCCACCTTAGACCATAAGGTTTTTCTCTTGCCTGCAGATACTCTGTCCAATATCCACACTGCCTGTCAGACCACAGCATGGGAAGAACTTTTTATTCACCTAGTTGTTTTCCAGTCTGCCTAATCAGAGAGTTTCCAGCTAAGGGTTTTCTAGCTGTCTGTGTGAATATACATTGGGATAGCTTCAACTCAATGCAAACCCATTGATTACAATGAGTAACGACTGCTTGACGTATCATAATTCAGGGTGGAATTTACCTCAGGTGGTCACCTAGTCCAGTATTCTGCTAAAGTTAATTTAACAACTCAGATCAGAATATGCTTCCATATTTCTTTAGCATTGACCTGGTTGGTCTCCTTTTTACACTTGCTGCCTTTATTGGTTTTTTAGTCTGTTCCTCGGTATGGGCTTCTTGGGCGTACCTGCTTCTTGGTTTCTCAGTATTCACTGAGCAATGTCTCTGGCTCCAGAGGTTAAAAATGAGTTTATGGTTTGTAGGTTTTGTGGACAAAGACTAAAAACACTACAGATGTGAAAAAGCATGACCCTCACTTTAGTAGAGCAATTGACTATACTACTTATTTACATGTAGCTTGCCTTCAAGGTGTGTGTCTCCACCTGATCTGGATGCCTTTTGCGTATTTGCATTGGCCTTCTGCTGATTAGTTGGAATTTCAGCTCCCTCTCTGTTGCTGATGCCAGTGAGTGGGACTGGTATCTAACATCTGGTTTTATTTTAACAGGAAACTGAAAGCCTCCATGCACATGCTTATTTCTTTTGGACCATACCCATTCTGGAAAGACACAGTTTCTACAAACGTGTTTTCATGCCCGTTCTGACCTTCTGAATGAGACGCTTTGCAATTAAAGTACCAAGAAGCTACTGAAGCAGAAGTGACATCTTGCTACCACGACCTAGAACAACTCCAGTAATCCAGCCACCTTGTACAATCATGGCGTGCAGTTTTAGCATTGCAGAGCTTTGTCACTGACAGCAGCAGTAATTAAAAAGTCAACCAGACTAGTTTTCACGTAGATCTACAACTGTGTTTCATTTGCTTGAAAATAGTGCTCAGCATGGTCTCAGTGTGTTTTAAGAGTTTAATCCACTGAGTAACATTTTCATTTGCCCCCATCCCTCAATATGTAACTGTCTTCTTTACATACTAGGGTCATTGTTCTGTGTCCCCACTTGTAGAGGCAATGGCTATTCACAAGCCCATATGACAGAGAAGTTTCGTACAAACATCCAGCTGTTTGATGTGAACTAGATCCACTGAAATATTACTATTACCTAATGGGCTGTGAGACCTGGTAAAGCACGAAAATTTATATATTTACATATCTCTGTTCCACTGGTGTGTCAGCTGTACATAAAAATCTTACTAATACTGAAAAACAGAGAGAGTCTTCTCTAATGGCAACTTTTTGGCAGCCTGCAGTACTGATACTGGAAGTCCGGGTTTCCAGTGCAGCCATGTGAGCTTGGCTGGTGAACCCCATCTCAGTCTATGTGCAGCCGCAGCTTAGTTACTGATCTGTTAGAGCAGCCATGTATACATCAGCCCAATCTCCTCAATGTCCGTACCATCTCAATGGCATGAACAACTTGTGTACCAGAGGAGCTACTGTATGTGTTTACAACCTTCCTTTGCCTGTTCTTCCAAAAATCAAGCAGTAATGGGTTCCTGTTCACATCCCAGCTATGGCAACACCAGTTGCTTTTTATACCTACAGGTAATAATTGGTGTGTGGTGTCAGTGCACCCCTCTGAAATGTTTTCTGCTAGCTAGATAGAGTTATGTCTGCAGTTCAACATCAGTGAGCCCTTGGAGATTTCAGTTTGCATGGTGGATAAAGGCAAATGATCGTATTCTTCCATTGATGCAGTTACTGAATTATGCTGGCAGCTCAGAATCAGTGACTTCACTTCTTTTTTGAAGTTGCTGTTTAAGAAACCATAGATAACAGGGTTGACACAGGTGGAAGCCATAGCTACCAGGTGGCACAATGAGAAGATCAAATTGTGGTGGCAAGGTGAAATGATTTTGTAATTCCAGTCCACAATAGTGTTGAAAACATGCAGTGGTAGCCAGCAAACAGCAAAAGCAGCAACCATTGATGCTAACAAAATATTTATCCTTCTCAGCTGAACTGCTCGGTTGCTGTATTCGCTCTTCTCAAACATGTCCTTTCTCTTCTGTAGACGTAAGTAGATACGTAGGTAGCAAAGTATAATGAAGAACAGTGGGATGCAATATTGCAAGAGCAGTAAAGTGGTAGTGTAGATAAGTCTGTGTTGCTCAGAAGGCCACGAATCGATGCATATGGCCTTGTCAGTGGAAAAATTCATTATGTGTGAGAGCTGCTCGTACAAATCATTAGACAAGATGGATGTGGTCAAAAAGGGCAGCGACATGAGACATGCTAAAGTCCAAATTACTCCAATTCCTAGGTAGGCTTGGGAGATACTTGGCCTCCAGCCAGTTGGGTTTATGATGAGTTGGTGTCTTTCCAGAGCAATAAGGACAAGGGAAAGAATTGACACTGTCACAGATGTGCACTGAGTGAAAGACATCATTTTGCACATGACTTCCCCAAATATCCAGTAGTCCATCATGGTGTAAACAACGGTGAAAGGCAGACAGACAAGACACATAAACAAGTCTGAAATTATTAAGTTGGAAATTAAGATGTTGGTGACATTGGCCTTTTCCTTCTGCCTGGCGATGACAGCAATCAGACAGATGTTTCCCACAATGCCTAGGACAGTCTCCAAGCTGTAAGAGGTGGCCAGAAAGACAGTAAGATCAGTGATGTTCCTGCACTGATTAGAAATGTGTGCAGAAAAGCTTCGATTTGAGCTCCAGTTCTTACTGTTCAGGAAAGGAAAACCATCATTAACAGCTCTTGTCTTATTCATCCTGAACCCCAAATTGTTTATCCAAAAAGGTGATAGTCAAACGGGATCTGAGTCTTCTGGGACCAGCCAAAAAAAGATTTTATCTCTTCTGTTTGGCTGTGGAAGATATGGGTATATCTGCAAAGAAAAAGAAAAAAGATTGTTTAGTTATGCTACAAGAAATTAGTCAAAAGTATAGTGAGGGAGATGGAAGCAAACGCCAATGATTCTGTGTATCTTATTCAGCTCCCTTTTATATAGTCTATTAGATCATATAATGGAACCGTTTGCTAAACTGTGGTATGGATGTCTGTGCAACTATTGAGTCGTGACTGTGTTTACTGGTTGTGAGGTTATCTCATGGATTTAAGAACATCTGAATTTCATTACTTAACTCAGTGCAGTATCTTTCTTGATCGTCACTAATACAGTAGAGTGGTGCTTCAAGAAAGCTGGATCAAAACACACTTGGGGATCAAAACACAATTGTGTGTAATTCTGGTTTTGCAAGGTTCTGATCCAAAACTGAGCAGAAGACATGTTGTGGGGCTGCATTTACCTTCAATCAAGCTAAACATCAATGTGAAAAGAAAGGCATATTAGGTGCATAAAGCCAACACTAAAATATCTTATGTGAGTTAATCTGTGACATGTGTTTGTGATTGCAGCCAGAACCCATGTTTTCTTGAGACAATCACCATGCAAAAATTCAGGCTCATATCCTCAGGAGGGATAACATGGGACAATTTTGAAGAAGTCTAGAAAAATTCAAAAACCTTTTGACATTTTTCAGCTTCTACATAGCTGTGATAGGTCATGGGAACTGCAGTCCAAATTCCCTGCTTCTCCATTCTGGATGAACTCCAGTGCCCATGAGGCATTGATGTCTCCCCCCGGGTGTCCCATGTGGCAGAAATACAGTCCAGTCTCTGGATTTTGGCTTTAAGAGTGGGTGATTTTGACAATCTCTCTTAATTCCTTATGAGAAGCTTCTTATTGATTCTTCTTCAGTATAATTTTGCTTTTTTTAACCAAGAGAAATCAAGTGTTGTAATAGTATGTGCTGTCTCCTGGATACTGTTTCTGCACAGGCGAATGGCTCTGCTTCTTAGCCCTGAGCTGGGATTTTCCATGGGGTCTCAGAGAGCTGAACCTACAGAGTTAATTGAGGCTGCGCACTTTTGGGAATCTCAGCCATAGGACTGCCTGGACTCTACCAGTGGCTCCTAGGAGGCTGTCGTGATCTGCCATAGCAGAGCCTGCTTTATAATCCTGGCTCTGGAGTCCCAATCATCTATGTTCAGGAATCGAAGAAAAAAAAACAAAACTGACTCTGCTGGGAGTTCTTCTCAGGCCAGAGGCAGTTATATGCTGTACAAAGGCTTGTAAAGTGAAAAGTAAATAAATACTCGGGGAATGACACTATTTACCCATTGCATGCCGCTTTCCTCAGCAATAAAATGCCACTCAAACAAGTTTGTGGGGTTGTGAAAAACTTCTGAGCTTCAGAAAAGTAAGTGGTCAAGATATGAATACATAAATAAAATGGTATAGTGAGCTTATCACCCTGAGTAGCATTTACTGCTGAGCAAGTCCATGCATAAAGGTAACCACTACTGTACGAAAAAGCATCCACCACACTATAATTTTTTTCTTTGCTTTGTCTTTCTGCTTATGAATTGTATTTTATGCTTCTTGAGATGTTGCCTTTCAGGAACTAAAAAAAGCAATAGCATATAGTAAATGAAAAGGTGTTTTGGGATCATTGCTGTGCTTGATTAGCAAAAATTAGTACAGTCAATTCTTTTGTTGCTTTGCTGGATCTGTTGATTTATCTATCGGTATCTGTTGTCTCAGACAGTCAAGACGGTCACATGAGTGAAACATAGTAAGCTTTTCTTCCTCTCGTTCTCTCATTTCCTCAGTAGTTTAAACGTTCATTAAAGAGGGCAAAGGAAATTTTTGAAATTGTGGACATAGGTATGACTCTTTCTGTTCACTCACTTTCATGTTATTACTTGGTTTGCATGAACTGATTGTTTTATTTTCTGGAACTAAAAGAAGAGGTAATGATGATGTATGGTCACACATGGGGAAGGTTGGTGCAGGGAAGAGTATGTTTCAGCATGGAAACAGATATAGAATGAAAACCCATCAACCACCCCATTAACTTTAAATGAGTGCTGACCAGTGGAGATACTGCATATGAAACAGAGCATTAGCAGCCTGCAATATTATGTGGTACCAGTAAAAGGAGCCCAGTCTTGGCATTTGGACAGGACTAGCAGACTCTGCTGTAAATGAAGAGATGAGCTTTTTACTACAGTACCAGCCTCATGTCCTTAGCTACAGTATCCTTGACAACAAACACATGGTTCTCTTTTGTTGCTTGAAAAATGTGTGCTGAGTTATTACAAACATCTGTGCCCCACAGAGTAAGCTCTCTCAAGGGTCCCAGACACTTTTGGACATGCTGAGGCGTCAGTGAGGAGAACTAATAATGTTGAAGCAAAAAAAGAAGGTAGTGGAGTCACCTGAAAAGCGGAAGCCAGATCCCACAGCTTTGAGGCACATTCCCAAGCGGAATGCCAAGGGCAGAGCATGGCTGTGCGTGTTGCAGATGGCAAACATGGTGGGGATAAAAAGCATCTCCGAAGGCTTTGCAATGCATTTTGTTGAGTTAGGAACTCCCTTTCTTTTAATACCTTGCACTTTGTGGTGTCTCTCACAAGGTGACTGTCAAGGACTTCCTGGGCATTCATTCTCATGGTACTGCCCAGAGGTAAATGAGAATTATCACCCTCATCACAGATAAGGGGACTGAGAGAGGGAGGGGAGACATGAGTTGTCCAGTGTCTCAAGGGGACCTGTGGTGCACTATGCAGTACTTAAAACTGCCTGCCAACCCAATGTCTCGGGAACAGTCAGAACCTAGATCACCTAGGTCTGCAGTTCTCTTTATCTCATTCTGGCAACCATAGTGTAAAAAGCAGTTTCAGAAAAATAGGAAAATAAATGTTGTGGTGACTTTATACTTATGTATCCTTTTACGGTACCCTTGGGTGGCAGATTCTCAAGGTCAGTAACTGCCAAAAGCTGTGTTATCTGAAGGTGTTTTACTGCCATTCAGATTGGTCTAAATTAAGAGACAGTTATAAGCAATATGTACATACTCTGTTCAGATATTTGAACCAAAAGTTAGCTAATACACTGAATCACCAATGCAGTGGGAAAAAATTTGTTAGTCCTCTCACTGTGTTGAAGGTTTGTTAATTACCCAGTAAAATATAGCGAAAACTTTATGGGCTAAAAAACCCCAGCTTTTGTCTCCAGAACGTGAAGCAATGCTTACTTGGCCTGTAGGAGTAAGAAGCATGTCTCCTAAATCAGTTTGCTGAGGGAGTGGGGGAAAGGTTGGATTGGTTTTGTTTGCTTGTTTGTTTTTAAAGAGGAAAAAGTAATCCTGTTCAGAACCCTTAATAAACTTCAGGAAAGAGGTCAGTAACAAAAGCTAACATGCTCAAAAAGTAAGGATTTTCTTCTCTAACTGATGCACCATGAAATAGTCTCTCAAAAAAGTGTCACAAAAGTCTGCAGCAAATTAACAGGATACAGAAAGAAAAAAAGAAGGAGCTTTCAGATTTAATCATAGTGTACGTTAAATTCCCCACTTACACCTTTTATAGACATTCATCACTGCTGTCCGGGGTGGAAGCAAGGAAGAATAGAAGATGAGGTATGAAGGGTTTTTCTTGCTGAGCGACACAGCCTTCTAAACTAACAAATGTCACTCAGGTTGTCTCAAGAAAAGGAAACCAACTATCACTAGTCAGCTTGAAAGCCTTACCCCAGGGAGCTATCCTGTATTTCCTGGAAAAAATCATCAAAGGAAAGGGAATTCTGCAGAGATGTGTCAGGGAAGAAAATGAAACCCTCAGTGGGTTTCAGGGAGACTGCTAGACAATAAGTGGCCCCAAGGAGTTAATGCATGACTGCCCTTTTGTGAGTCCTCTGGACTTGAAGACATTCCATGAAAACCTCTATAAAACTTTTCCTGCAGACACGATAAAGCAAGGGACTGCTACTGATGCTGTGTTCTATGTGCTCACTGGGAAAAGCTGGGTCACTCTTGCAAAGCTAATCTTGATCATTCCCTCCCTGTAATCAACAACCAGTCTCCATAGTTGTGATAGGCAGTGTGGATCAATTTCCGCATCAGATATAAGTCAAAGAAAAAAATGTTTGCAGTGTTTGGATTAGTTATCTGGTACTCAGAAGCAATTGCTTATCCAGCTCAAAACTTAACCAGTTGCTCAAGCCACGTTTGCTGCTTTCAGTCCGTAAGACTTCCTGAGAGAAGCAATTCCTAAAGACATTAAGTGATTGTATTACTTATTTAAATAGTTACGGCAGTTATCTGGAGTAAAGTAGCTATCGTCTGCCTCTTATAAACTAGAAACAAAGGAGCAGTGGAAAGGTTTAATAGAACTCTGAAATTCATATTGCAGATATTAATTGAGGTGGTGGTGACTGACTAACAGTGGCATCCCCTTTTCGCTGGCAGTGGCGTTATCTCAGTAAAATAGATCTACCCCATTCAGCCTTACATCCTAGAGAAAGGTTAAAAATCATTTGGCTATCATCACAGGTTCCCAGGAAGGCAACGCTTAACTAGAAGAGGAAACCTGCCACTGAGTGTGCACAGACATCCCACAGCAATGGTAAATCCATAAGGGATTTGGTACAATGCAATTTAATGGTGGAGTCTTCATCTTTGTTTAACTGTGTGTTGCAAAGATATTGGAAGAAACTATCTTAGGTCATTGAAAAAGCTATGTACGTTAAAAATTTCTAAAACCTGCATAATTGGAGTATAGAACAAGTTGTGTGTATTAATATATTACAAGTCTGTAACATTGGGAGATGGTATAAATACCCAGGGAAGTGAATATCCCCCCCCCCCCCCCCCAATATTTTCAGAAGGAAACCTTTTAGAGGGTATGAACTTATATTACGACTTAACCTTTTCTGATCCTGCAGAAATCAGGGAAGTTTTACAGAAGCACCTAGTCCAAATTTTATTTTCTGGTTAAATTCATAACCATCTTACCAAAGACACAAACCCAGCTCACAAAGGCAAAATGTGACTAGCAGGTTGGCACATTGGAGTATGGTAGGTAGTCCCTGAGTTCTTAAGAGTAAAGGCCGTTGTGATTTGTCCTGTACGCAAGAGAAAAACCCAATATTTTTACAAAGGTGATCTTTACTAAAGGAGGTGGGGAATCCATAAATCATTGCAGTGGGCACCTTAGGAGACAGCCAGTTGGGATATCTGGAGAGTGACCTGATGTGTACTGCCAGAAACTGCATGGATTGGGTGAGGAATGAGTCTCGGGAACCAGGAGATAAGAAGTGTTTTCCAGTGACCAGCAGTAACCAAGAAGACTTTCTGTCACACCACAAGGTGGCAAGGAGCATACCTGAACCCCAAAGATCCCCTAAGAAGCTTCCATCTCCCTCTTGCAACCTGAAAGGTTGCAAAGCTCTGCTCAGTAGATACAAGCCTTTCATGACAAGCCAGACTGGATCCATTTGTCAAACTTAGTCACCTGCTTTGGTGGAAAATGCTGGTTCAATGACCCATACTCTATGAACACTTCATGAAGCTGAAAGATGTTGCTTCAAATGCTTTTTCTGAATCAGATGGAGGAGGGAGAACCCAGATAATCATTGGTCTCCATTGGGTTAAACACCAGGTTTGGTATCATCATCTCCTGTGCAGTGGTTCAAGCCCTTTGGTTTCCTAGCAAAAAGATCAATTGATTACGATTATTTTGTTTCCAATGAAACAAAATGTTCTGTTCATAGCAAAATAACTTTTTTTTTGCATCTGAAAATGCCTTCTTTCCCTCAAAAACATCCAGTCTTTCAAAACTATACATTTAATGTTTTGGTTCAGGTGCTGGCTGATAAACGCAATTGTTTGCACAACCTTAATCAAAGCTGAACGGTAAACAGCAAAGGCCTCCCTTGTTTTTATAACCCTTCTTGCTAAATTATTACCATTAATAATTGCATTAATGTTTATTATGGTGGTATTAAAAAACTATTTGAGACTCGGTCCTCCTGTGCTTGGTGCTGTACAGGTCTTGAGGAGCAGACAAGTCTCTCTTGACGGAGATGGACAAAAGCTTAAAAAGCATACAAAGAGAACAAAGTGTTTATTACTGTTTTCTTTGCCTTGTGACTGGATTCAGAGCGTGTTGATTATAGTGGACTTTGGATCAAGTTCATTCAATATTTCTGCCCTTGTTTCTGTATTATTCTAAAACCATAAAGAAATCGCCAACATTTTCGTGGAACTGAAGGATGGTGCAAGCATTCTTTACTTTCAGGAACTGAACGTGCACACAGCCTTTCAATCCATGGCTTCTCTTGAATTTAAATTTCATGTCTCTGTCAGTATCAATGGATCAATTTTAGAATTTGAATGCTAATTGAATGCGTTTCATTATCTCCTGTTTACCCGAACAGTTAAATGAATGAGGAATCATAACTGAACTGTTTGTAATCCATATTCTTATGCTCTTCTAAAACTTGTTTCTTTAAATTATATTAATTTAGCAACTACTTAGTAACTCTCCCTTAAAAGTTTCTGACATATAACTCTTGCCTTGGATCTTAAGTAAAGTTTCAGGTGAATCCTTACTTAACGTTTTCTGATCAGAAATCAGTCATTATCCAAAGCAGAGAAAGCTTTGAGCAGAAAGAGAATTGGCAATGATGGCATCAGCTGTCAGTCACACTAGTGAAAGTTGAATAAATTTTTACAGTTAAAAGTGATAACTTAAACAAAGAAACCTGAGCTTTTATCAGTCTGAAATAGATAATTTAGAAAATTCTTACCTGTTACTGATTGAGAAAATCCCTGCCCTTGCTGCACATTTCTATCCTGGAAGAAGGAAGGAATGTTGTAGCAGCAAAGTAAGCTCTTCTGTGTCTTAGCAATCCAAAAGAGAAGCTCTCCTTGCTGTCTCTGTAGGTAATTTGGATGGCACCTCTCTCCCTCTCCCCCTCTCTTTCTCCCCCCTCCTTCCCTCCCTTCAGCTTAGCCAATGAGTTCTGCTTTATGGTTATGGTCCGACTTTGAAATTCTGGCTCCCTCTGCTGTTACATAAATATAGAAATTCTACGGATACTTGAGAGGAATAGCAACTTCAAGGAAGAGCTATGAAGCTATCTGAAGCACGGCGTGCACCCGTGCTGCATGCAAGCGTGTACTCGAGTGGAAACACACTGAAGTAAAAAGGACAAAATACAGGAAAAAGAGCTTAATCCTGTTCTTGCTGAGGCAAAAATCCTTTAGGGTTCAAAGATAATTTTGCCTCATATGTATAAAAGGTTGCCAGTATCAGTTTTCTCAATGTTTCCGTTCCATCACAGACTGATACGGAAATTTTATTTTAGAGGGATACAGGCTACAAGTCCTTAAATTGTGAAAGGGGAGAAGGGACACTGTTACTCAGGCAAACAACTCAGAAATGTAAGAGCACTGAGAAAGGTGAAAATAGAGGAAAAGAAGGATTTGCAGAAGTTCCAGTTTTCAATTATTTTTCCCAGGTCTTTCTCGCAAAAAACCAAGGCAGAAATCAGAGTTGCAAATTTTTCTCTTACATTGAGAAAATACACAAACAGAGTATTGACAAGGGCTGTATCAGAATAACCTAATTTCAGTCTTTACTTAAAGTGGGTTTTAAGCTATGGTCAACTCCTTAACTAGTCCCTTGGTTAATGTTATTCTGGGGCCCTTCTAAAAGTATGTAAGTAGCAAAATGTGTGTTTTCATTTGTAGTCATGTAGTACGTCAACAGAAATCAGACGTTTCAATATGAAAATAGGTACAAGCTCTTACCAACTAAACGAAATGTGAAAATAGTTTTTCATTTGTACTGTAGTCTTTCATTTTTTTCTGGTACCAGCTATTACAGATGTGCCCATCTACTTCAGGCACTTAGCTGACATCTTTCATCATTAAAGAAATAATCAAAGCAGAAACAGGAATATTTAAGGTCTTTCTAGCATATTTTCGCATTTCTCATATCTTATGATGCTGAGAAGCACAAAACTGGAATCTGTGTGATGAATGATGTAGGTTGGAGAGTTGTCTATAGTTACTGGTTCCTTCTTCAGAGCATCCCTGAGTTCCTGCTTGTTTAGTGTTACTTATTTTTTTCAGCCTCCTTTTCAGGAGCTTTATTAACCAGCTAGTTTGAACCAGCACCCCATATCCCTGCATTTCCCTTTTACCCAGATGCCTCAGAAGAAGATGACCTTTCTGATCTGGGGACATGGAGTCTGTGCTTCCAGCTGAGAAGGCAGCAGCCCACACAGATCTCGAGCCTCTTGCCAGCTCCTTAGGAAGTAGAAGCTTCCTATCTTACTGGAGCCAGAAAAGCCAAAATGATTTATTTAGCTGGCCTGTTCACTTCTGTTTCTTCCTTAATTTATTTATCATATGTTTGTTTGTTCTGCTGCTCAAAGCATTAAAGAAATGGGAGGAAAACCACTGGGAAACAGATAGTCCTTTTACTGAGGGGTACTTTGATTTGTGAAGCTGTTCCTCTCATCCCCCCTCAGCTTGCAGCGTTCCTCAGCCAGCCTTATCTCCACACCTTCCAAACATTTAAAGATAGGCTGTGTCACTTTTCTTGTCTCAATTCAGACATTTGGGCAGAGCCTGCAAAGTAGCGAATTAGCATATGGTCTTCTCTTAAAGTCTGCAGAGAACAACCACAGCACTGTTCCTGCAAGACTGCTCAGGGCTCTGCCGCACAGGGCTCAGGAAATGCCCTAACCGCCAATATTTCGCTATGGCACCTGGGACTTTCTTCTTGCCAGATTTTTAGGATGAACTGCTGTATCAAGGTTCTGGCCAATTTCGATGAGGTGAATGGCGCTGCATTAGACTCCTATTACGCACGTATTCTTTCCACATCCTGTCCAAACTGCAGGGTGAAAATGTTCACTATTAACAAACTGGTGTGGGCGCAGCACTTGGGTCACTCCAACCCTGCACTAGTTTGTGTAGCTGGGACTTAAGGGCACAAACCAGCCCCTGAGTGTAAGCTGAGAGACGTGGTGGGGCTGGAGCTGCCACGCAGCAGCTGTCTGGGCTGCAGCATAGCAGGGACAATACTGGAGGTAGGTTGGAGCTGGAACAGCTGCAGTAAGCCAAAGATGCGGATACCCGTTTCCTCATCCAGGTGGGTCTTGTACGCTTGGTTCAGCACCTTGCTGAAAGGGATACTGGTGCATGAACTGGCTGGTTTGAATCTGGCCATGTTTAATTTCACAATACAGGGGGGGACTACTGAATATGTATCTGTGGAGGGTCTCTGTGAGGGTCCCAACCAGCTAAGGCGTTTGCAAAATGCACAGGCAGTATTTGTGTGAGGGTGCATAAGGGTGGAATTTTCTCTATACGTGGGACACCTGCTGCTGGGAAGCAACATGGAAGGACTGTAGTCCCAGCTACTGCTAGTCATGTGCTGGTCAGACTGGCTGCTTCTGTCCATATCACTAAGTTTGCATTGATTCTAGCAACCAATGGACCAGCAGCCCCTGCTTGCTGTTTATAGGGAACGGAGTAAAGAAACTGTAGCTGACATGGCGTGGGGCTGCCCTACTGCCCACAGCGCCATGAGAAGGCTTGCCCCCGTTCTCTCTCCACAGCACGTACTCCTGTTACGGGGAGGCACTGGGGAACTGTCCTGTTCTCTCTGCAGTTTATTACATGAGGCAGCTGGGCTCCATGGAGACAACCCCTTTCAAGGGGGTACAGGTGCATGGGGACATAGTCCTCTCTGCACTGGCCAAATAACTCCTTTCTGCAAGTGGTTATGGTGACAGCAAGGCCTCTACTGAGAAACACCCATTGCGTGCAATTAAGCATCTCCCTGGGAGTGACAGGATTGCCATAGCAGTGGGGTTATAGCTGCACTCTCGGTGCTTTGAGGGTCTCCTCCAGTGCTCTTGTGTCGGATCTTCAGCCATATCAGCCTTCATTGATGGAGCCCTGATGCTCTGTCTCTTTCTTTACTCTGAGCATGGAATTTCAGACACCAATTCTCCTACAGTACATTTAGCAAATCTAATTGTGGTCCAGCATCTGGAATCCTGCTCTCTCTGGCACTGTTAAACAGTGAGCAGTGTCCACAAAGAATAGTACTAGGTACTTGATGACGAAAGCATATGGAGAAAACGTACCATGGATCAGAACACTGTCCGTGTGTGTGCGCTAAGCTTAGCAGGTCTACATGGTTTCCTTGTACATATTTCGCACAAGTTTGGTTTGGCTTTGTTTTGTCAGAATCTCTACCTCTCTCTGAGGCATAATTGATATTTTAACCATTTTCAGCCTTCTCCAATTTGTTCATACCCCTCCTTCCATGGGGGGGGGGGGGGGGGGGGGCGGGACAGGGGGACGGACACGCGTGCTAGTGAAACCAATGTATTTTCTCAGGGATTTTTCTGAACTGCTTAAATGATGTTCAAGCCTTCAGGAATGCCCTGTTACTCCTGGTCCCCTAGGCAGGCCCTTATAAATGCATCTAGCATACAGGAAGCTGATAGCATGATCCTTCCTATCTCTATCTCTATCCCTATCTCTATCTCTATCTCTATCCCTATCTCTATCTCTATCTCTATCTCTATCTCTATCTCTATCTCTATCTCTATGGGTGAAATCCTCTTATCCACCCTCAGCAAGTAGAAAAATGAGGGGCCCTCCAGTGTCTGCTACTCACAGGTTGGAAGGGTCATAGCCAGCCCCAGTGGTGTCCAGTCTATTACTCCCAAGAAGGCACAGGGGGATATCGTCAAAGGGAGCTGCTACTGAGCAGTTCTAACTGATCCTGAGGGCCAAAGATTTAAGAAGCTATGATTGTATTTCTCATTTTACCTGCTTCCTGGAATCACCTTAATGACTTTCTGGTAGTACCTGGAGCCACGGATGGGTTTTTTTCTAACTATTGGTAAGCTGTTTTCCTTAGTACGTGCAGGTTTTCAACTTGTGTGCTCTCAGCACTGCACTTGAAAATAGACCATGTGACTGTGTTTTTTCACAACAGATATTAAAAAGAAGTTGATGTTTCCATCAGCTGAAATATTTCATTGTCATACACTTCAGCAAGCTAGAGCAAAGGCAGATGAAGAAAACACCTATGATGTCAGTGTTAAATAAACTGAACACACTCAGATGATTTATCTGGGCCTTTTAAGCTGTACAGCGCTCTTGTTATAATTGCTCTTAATATTGTATAAATATGTTTTATAGGATATTAGTCATATAAACCACTTTCATGAACTTCGTACCAGGCACCGTGTAGTGCCTGAAGTCTACTGGCTAAACATGTTTTATAGTCTACGTTTTCTGTACAAACAGCTTTCATGGGGTTGTTTGTCAGTGGACTTTGATCCAAACAAGATTATTGCAGGAAATTCTACCCTGGCATGGAAGGCTACAGAGCTATTTATATGGCATTTCTTTGCAGTAGGTTGGACTCTCAGGAACGGGCTTGCCTTTTTTGTAATATTCCAGTCATCTCTTGGAGAATATGTTCCCTTGTGCATCTGCACTAATGGATTGACCTACACAAGGCACCAGGGTGGGGGGAGGCTTTCAAAGGGCTGTTTTCTGCTTTGTTTCATCCCATTCTTCTAGTACATGTATCCTTGGGGGAATGTCAATGAGCGTAATAGCATAATGAATCCGTTTGTCTGGCAACAATTTATATAATACCTGTTAATCTAAAAGCTAGATGATTTCCAAATCAATAATTAGATTGAAAAACAGTTACAGACACCCTGAATTCTTCTGTTTTCAACAAGACCAATCAGTGACTACTTAGAAGAAAATGCAGTGATTTGATGTATGTGAAAATTTATTTAACTCTGGATCCCAACAGGAAAAAAGTCACAAAGTTATCTGTGGTTAAACCTAGTTACAAATGTGTATGTTATAAGAAAAACCACCTAGTGTCAGAAATGAGATAGATATGGCACAATTAGAGCTGTGAAAGGTATGAGGCGAACCCATTCCTCCTGAAATCATGCTGTTTTGCCGCTTTCCTCTGAAGGAGGGATCCAGAGCATGTTCAACTTCTGGGGTAGGTGTGGAAGAGGAGAAATACATCACGTGGTCTTAACCAACTCCATTGTAGACTTTGCAGCTTATATCAGGATTAGTCTTCTTCACCACTCGGATGGAACAGCTTTTCTTGTGGAATAGGCCAACACAGTTCACCCTGTCATAGTTCTTGGGGACTAAAACCCTGTTATTGAGAAAGGCAAAGAGAAAATCAGCAGCCAAGACCTGGCATGAGAAGAAGGCTTACCGAACCACAGCCATCTTGGAGCAAGCTACATGATGGATCGATTTGGTTCATGAATTCCATTAATACAAGTGCTATGGATTATCATAGGAGGAATACAGAGCCCTGATCGTGGCTGTAACAGATGAAGTGATTTCCCAATGTTTGCCTGGTCCAAATGCAGTTCTCCTTGGTCATTCTCTTAGGGATTGATATAAATTCCCACAGAGAAGAAATAGGGATTAATTCTGTCTTCCCCATTCAGACTAGGACTTCCTCGACAATAACAAACCATTTAAAGAGTGCTGAATCACCCCAGCATGAATACCTCCCAGTCAAACCTCTTTTCAGCACCGGCTGACTCCCTCCCTCCTATGGCTGAGGACAGCCAGGAATATTTCCCACCAAGGGTTCCTTGGATTGTATCCTTCCTCACAGACCCTTTATGGGACTCTTCTCCCTCACCTCACAAAGAATTTTTCCAGCCTTCTGGGGAGATAATCTGTTCACACCACTATATTCAGGAAGACACAGCTCTCCTTGATGTGTCACCTGCCATTCGTGAGGCAGGAACACACAAGAAGATTTAGAAAGCAAATTACCAGAGCAGGACACATGTGTCCTGTTTTGATAAGCTCTTGGCTGCATGGGAAGGTTGTGGAGCAGCTCTGGTCTGATTAGATACTTGCAAACAGGCCAGTGGTCTGGTGCAGAGCTGCAGAAGCCCACACGTATGTGTGTTATGGGGTGTTTAGGTATCTGGAGACAAGCTGCTGAATAGAAGGGGGAAGAAAACAGAGGCTAAAAGAAACCATACACCCGGTTAGTGTCAGAATCAAAAGGACTGGGTGGTGATGAGGAAGAGATGTGCGCTGCAAAGACCGTAACTGTGTTTCATTTTGTTTCTTCCCAAAGCAGTCTATGTGATTGCCAGATTGTTCTATTTGGTCCCGATTAGAACTAACTGGGAAACAGGAAGAGGAATTTTGCTCGTGTGAGTATGAAATTCCAATGCACGCTTTCAATGAGGTTCTTTAAGTCTGACCATTTCAACCAGTTCCTGAATAAGCAAACAATAATGTGGGTGAACTTACAAGCTGCAGCAAATCATTGCATTCATCTTACACCTGCATTGGTAACAATCTTCAGTCTTCCACACCGCACCAAAAACATAGAGGTTTCTGTTTGAAAGGCACCCTGCAGGCACACAACAGAAAATGATAGTCAGTAGATCAACATGAGCACGTATCAATAGACATAGACTACAGCCTTATGTTTGTGGACTGGCAATCAAAGCACAGGTTTCCCTAGAGTCACACCAGGGAAGACTCTAACACAGTGCTCAGCAGAAAGGATACCATGTCTTTGCTCCTGATGTGTGCACAAGTGAATAACATGGCATGATAACGTGGGAGCAACCACACACCAGAGAAGCACTATTCTGCTATTTCAATGGATCTGGGAAATGCCTCAGCTTATGGCTAAGGTAGGATCTTTCTGCCCTCTCTCACATTCAACATACAGGTCTACACTTTAACTTTTCCCTCCTCCCCAATTCATATTAGACTTCAGCTTGCTCTGCTAAGCTGAATTTAAACACCAGCTGTGTTGTCTTTGCTTTGATTTTAGTGCCAGGTACCCCACTCAGGTTAGTCAATGCTGCTTAAAAGTACATGGGTTTTGCCACCTGGCAAGGACTTCAGTTATACGTCAGCCCATAGGGTAACTACTGAACAAGGTAGAATCTCCCTCTGTGTTTGGAGATGCCTCCAGATGGGTTGATTCCTCAATATGCAGCTGTTTGGATCAGTCCTCAGCAAAGAACATATTCTACTATTCCAACATTTCTAAGAAAAAAAGGCTTTGGATCTCTGAATTAATGCTTCAGGGATGTCTAATATATTTGCCATTCTTACCGTATTTGCTGGCTGGTCTAAAGTAACAGCGAGCATCACACAGAGTCCTTGAGAAGAGAAGGATCGAGAAAAGGAGCAGCAAGAATTTCTAGAAAAGAAACAAGAATATTTCGTTAAAATTAGGTGTTGTTTTCAAAGGTCCAGCAGATTAGCTTGCACAAAATTAAGGATGAGTCCTACCATTCCTAATAAACTCAAATTTAAAAAATGCTTCCAGTGGACATGCACATACGCGCGTGCACACACACACACACACACATTATAAGCTGCTAACTTACCATACTTGCATGGGCTGCTCACATTTTGTAATGAGGAGTAGTGTGTATTTATATACAGTGAGGAAACAATGGCCGGTGAAAAGGGAGGTGATGTAAATGTGAGCACCCCACGTGCCAATGGGCACTCTAACCTGTTCCGATCATCGATCAGAAGGTGGCACCTCAAAAAGTCTTGCGAAGGCTTGTTTTGTGCACTGATGTACATTGGCATCTTGATCTCCATTGTGCTGGTGTAAACCTGAAGAAACTCCAGTAGATACACTAGCTACTCCACATCAGCATTGGTGTCAGTGGAAGGGTCTGACCCCCAGAAAGCTACGCCTCCAGAACTGGCAGGCCACCAAGGAACAGCGGGGAAAGGGCACACGCTAAGCAAGGCAGCAGTGCCCTATTGTTCGGCTGACCTGCCGCAAGGAGATCGCCCCCAGGTGTAGGACAGGCCATTCATACAGTGCAGTGGTGTGGAGAGTCCACTGTTCTCAGCCTGATTTATTACCATTTCAATTATTTCATAGGAGACACATAATTTCGTCCATATGTAGGGACCTGCAGGGACTAGTTGTAGTTTTGTATCTCTCAGTTGCCAAAGCAAAGCCAGGCCTAGGGGATGGAGGCAGATCACTATGACCACATAGCACCCTTTTGGCAACAAAAGTGAGATGAACCATGCATTGTCTCAGTCCAGACGTGGATGTGACAGTCAGGATGATTGTCACTCATGGCTCTCTTCCTGACAGCAACAACAGTGACGCTAGGGATTGGGGGAGGCAAAGAAAGCAAAAGTTCCAGTTTTCGTTCACCATATGCACGTCTGCCTCAAACACAGCTGGAATCGGACACAAACAGCAGTGTTGTTTCTGCAACACTAAAATGAGGACGTTTCTTTCAATACACATCTTGCCATAAGTGTCCAGGTCTTTGTGCAATTAGACCATTGCAACACACAGCATATGAGGCTGCATCTCAAAACCAGCCAGGAAAACTAGCACAGATCCCTGTGGCTGCATCGGAGGCTGGAGGGATCCAACGCTTTACTGAATTGGAGCACAGGCATAACAAGTTTTAAAAGTTACCAGAGGATTTCCAGCATAATGAGTTGCATTAATTCCATTAGCTTGGCTCTTTCAGCACACCTAGGTTTAATTAGACACCTTGATTGGTATGGCTGAACTCATTAGCTTCCACTGATTGACAAATAGCTGGAGGCAGCAAAGCTGCACTGAAAGTGGTTTCTGCTTAAAAGGGGCAGTGGCAGAATGAGTGTGGTCTCTTGAGGGATCTGGAGTAAAGGGGCAGTTGTGAAGGCTGTGGCTGTTGTTTGTTGCAACCAAAGATTTGATTTATGTAAGTTCCTATTGTTCATTTGTTTGTGTGTATTTAGTGAGAAGCTTTAAACCTTCTATTGTAGCTTACTTTTTGACTTTGCAGTGCAGCCATCAAGTTTTGTGTTAAACTTGTGATTTTGGTAGCTTGTGTTCTCTGTGTGTGGTTCTGCTGCAGGAAACAGTTGTGGTATCTAATGAAGTGCCTTGAGAAAAACTCCTCTGGTAATCCTTAAATGAATGAGCTTCTATCTGAACAGAATAACTTGATCAAAATGACTTTGCTAGCTATGAGAAGCAATAACATGGAAATGTAATGTATCTTTTATACTACCAAGCCTTTAAGTATGTGATATGAATTTGTTTTTGTTTTAATTGAAACCATTTGATTATGGTCTAGTATAACTAGAGGCCAGACCCACTTCTGGCCTGTCCCTGCTGTAACTCTTGACAAATCTTGTACTGTTTGGGGAGGGATAAGTGTTATGTTTGCAAGGAAGTATACCGAGCAACTTCTGACTTGAAGGTCATGGTAGATTCTAAATTATTCTCTTACTTAAGATGATTAATTTACTTAATTAGTTAATTATCCTTTCTTCCTTGGAGAGAAATAACTATATTAATAACTTTCTTATAATTCTTGCTGTTTCTCAGATAGACAAATATATAAAATAGGAAGCTGAAGTGTAGCGTGATCAAGGCTATTGCTGCTGGAAAGGCCTGGTAGCTCTACCTCCTTAAACCGAGATGTATATTAAAGCTGTGTGCATTTTTTCCTTTTAAAAAAAAGGCAGCATAAACCATCTTGGATTGCAGACTCAAGACTGAAGAAACCAAATACTTATGAAAGCCTGTAATACTGAGTGAATTGTATAGGGGATCTGTAGCAGCACAGAGGCTGGATCTGTCTCCTGCTGACCTGCTTGGACCTCTCCTTTTGAGACAAACAAGGCTTTCCAGGTCAAATGGGTAACAAAGGACAAGAGAGGATTCTCTGTTGTGCAGGTGTAAATGCAGTTGCCGTCTGGGGCTGCAGTGTTAAGCAAGTGTCCTCTGAGGTTTTCTCTGTTAAGGGAAGGTTAAGTTGTTGTAGCCTAGCTGATGGCTGTGATGAGTGAGCACGTTGATTACCTCTAAGACTTGGAGACCAGGGCTGCTTTCCCTCTACACCTTCTCCCTTGGGGTCTGTTGCGCTGGAAGGGCTTGCAGCCCAGCTCCAGACATACTGACTGAAGCAAAACAACTTCCTTTGCTGGCCGTGGGGGTACAGCAGCAGTTAATGTACGGGTCTCCTCAGCTTGAGTTCCGTGAAGCAACGAGAGGAACGTCCAGCACTGCCTTGCCCTGTTTATCTAGCTCCTCTGTCTGTCAGGGAAGTTGCCAAACTAAACTGGTCAAATAATATAGCGGCTCAACTAAAATAGTGGCTCTGTGCCAAGCCGAGGAGGCAATGCTGCCCTGGGAAGCTTTTGCCAATTAGAAGGATTTTGAGTTTTCTGACAAGGTGCCTGGAGCTGGAGGATCTGGGCTGGGGCCCTTCCTCAAACCAGAGGGGTGCCTCGGTGGTGGCTCCAGGTCACCAATGCTCTGACTAGGGTATCAATTCCATAATTAGGTTAAAACTTTCTCACATTGAAAACATCTCTTCAGTAGCCTTTAGTGGTTTTAGATATGGTCTGCTAGTTGTCTAGCACCTTGTGTTTTCTGATTCAAAACTAATATACTGCTGAACCACTAAATGCTCCAGTGGGCTTCAAAATTGGATTAAAGCACACAAATAAATCTGACCTGACTTCAAAATGGTTCACATCAATCTGTTTTAAAGAGAAGCTAGGAAGGGAAAGTAACGTTTCTTCTGGCTCTGACAACTGATTGCTTCCCTTTTTAGCAGAACTCATGGGACTGAGCCTTTAGGTAGGACCCTTAGGCATTCATGTGTGTGCAACTCCTGGTAAATCAAATGGACTTCATGAAATCTAGTATTTTCCCCAAAAGCACCACCTGTGTGACCTGGCCCTTGCCAGTAAGAATATGATTTACTACTTATCAGAGCTGCAGCAGCATCTGTGTGGTCACCACTTGTGGTGGGTAGTACTGTCTTCCTCTGCAGGATGGATTCAAGATTGACTTCCTCATGCTTTTAGGTTATGCAAACGCACCCTGCCCAAATCCTCTCCCTAATGTAAATTTTCAAAAGACATTTCTCTATTGAATCTCCCTTTCTTTCCCCGCTGGTCTGGGGCAGATGGCAGTTGGGTCATTTGTACATGTGGGTTTTTGTTTATTTTAAACTTGAAGTAGTTCAAGTTGTTTAGCCTATGTGTGTGCTCCCCTTTGTCCAGCTTGGCTGTGTCTCTGAACGTGCTTCCTTTGAAGCAAAAATTGAGTTGTCTAGCTGCTGCTCATGCAAAAAGCCTGGCTTTTATGTCATTTTGCTTAACAGTTTAAGAAACACAAATGCAGTGTTAACACCTCCACTACCTTAAACAGAGGTAAATGTTGGTTTTTTCCTTCCTTCAGTGATAAGATTGCAGAGGGGGTAGTGTTGGTCTCAATCCATGAACTTATTTAGATCCCAGGGTCCCACTTGTCTTCAGCAGGGTTTAGCCCTTGCATAAACCCTGAGTCTGAGTCCAGAGCAGCTCCCTCTTGTTTTGTTGGCTATGCTGCACTCGTGACATCTTTCTGCTCTTTTCTTTCCCTCTCCTGGAGAACACACAGCAAAGCACAGGGTACTCCAGCTGGAACAGGTACATGTGCATGCATGAGCTGGCATGACACGGAGAGCCATTTTATGGCCATACTTGGATGACAGTACACATGGGTCGCTGCTCAGGGGTGGATGAACTGGGCTCTGCCAGGCTGGAATAGCAGTGTCTGTCTTCCTGTTAGGAAAAAAATACTGGAAGAACAGAATTATTGCATCTGTTACTATCTTTGGTGTAATCTAGCTTGAATGACCATACAAGGGATTAACTCTAGCCTAGGTTTGTCATGGAAAGCTTGCATGTGCCAGTGATATCAAAGTGCAGATGGCAGAGAAAAACAAGGTTAAATGTGTGGGGTTGGTTTTTTTTTTTTCCCCTCTCTCTGACCTAATGAGCAAGAGCTCTGCCTTCTTTCAGCAGAGCAGGGCTGCAGGTAGCTGACCACTGCCACTGCTTGCCTTCATCCAGAGCCGTGTCTTGCTCCATTTCTGGAGGGGATTCCAACTGGGAGGTGGGGGGAGCAGTAGTTGCTCATGAGCCTCTGGACCTTACTCCTCTCATCCCAAAGACCAGAGCAGCCCAGGTCCCTGAAGTGCAGCTATTCTTCCAGGGGGCTGGGAGTAGGGTTTGATATCTGTGGGTGCAGATGGAGCCAGCCCCATGGTGGCCCTGAACTTCCCTGTGGGAACCAGTAATGTCAGCTCTGAGAAGATGTCCTTGACTCTTGAGGATTTCAGAACTGAAGTGAGCCTTTAGCTTCTTAGGTGCTGACTGTGACGAGCAACTACACTGGCACTATCATAAAGTACTCCTAAAATGTCTGGGCTTTGAAGAGCTCCCTTTAAGCTAATGCTACCAGCCCTAGCCAAACTCAGTGGGAGAAGAGTTACTCCTAAACTGAGTCTCCATCAGCATTGGTGCTGGGCAATGAGCTATTTTGACAGCTAATTTCTTGGAACTGCAGTAGGAGGCTAAAATATTTTAACATTATCTATTAGTTTGACAACTCTCAATACTTTCATACTTATCAACTTTGCTGTCTTTACTGAACATGTGACCGAGCCAGGGAAGTTCTTGTCTCTTGCCTGACTAGAAACCAACAAAGCCCAACCATTTTGTGCGCTGTGTTCTCCTGTGCTGAGTGCAGTCACAGCTGCATGCTTGGCTCCTCCTGGGATCTCAGGTAGATGCACATGGCCCAGAACAAAGTGAGAATGAAACCCTTTCAGGCAAGAAGCTAAAGTAATACAAATGCTTATTAACAGTGATAAAAGGTCTCTGCTACATGATATCTAGCTAGGAACACAAAAGTCATTAAGTACTTAGTAGCTCTGGTTGTGTAGAGCATGAGGATTTTGGTCTGTGAGCAGCTGCCTATAGGCTTTTTTCCCCCCCTTCCTTGTCCCCACTGGATCCATTCATCTAATGATAGTTCTGTCTTGACTTCAGCTATTCCTGAAAATACAGGTTTCTCACTAAAAGGACTGAAATCTGTTTCTTGGTGACAGAGGACTGCAGGAAGCCCTACGGTAGTGATGGATGTCTACTTGATGATTTGCCATCACAAGACAACAATCTTCACTGAGGCCAAAGAGACAACTGTGTATGAGTTGAAAAAGGTGGTAGAGGGGATACTGAAGAGGCCTCTGCAAGACTGTGGCTTAAGCAGCCAAAGCTGCTGTCCTTATGTTTCTGCCACGGTGGGCTTGGCTTTATTTAAACCTGGCAATGGCACCTTTGAACCATTGCGTATTGACCCCTTCTCAAGCACCTCAGAGATACCTGATGTTATGAAATCACAGGAGTCTGGTAGCAGCTGTAGTGAGCAAGCCTTGCATTAAAACCAGCGTCTCCTGTTTTGCCTCTTGCAGACAGGGTGCTGGTCTTGTCTACGTATCCTGTGTCCATCCACACCCTTCCAAATGTGTCTATCTGCCCAATAAAGCATTGCAATTCAATTACATGACATCAGTGTGCTGTAGTGTGCAGCCAGCCAACACAACTGTTTCCTGGGATCCTTCTCCCAAATTAGTGCTGGAGGAGAAGGGTGGCAGCAGCTGGTTACATGTGCACCTCCTGAATTGTAAGTGGTATGTTCTGCTGTTTGTGTTTCTTTCAGGCAATGCCTGTGGCCTTATCAGCTCTGAACTGCTGGGGTTTTTCGGGGGGAAGAAGCGGTGCAAGACTACCTTGGTGCACAAGCATTTGTTTCTCTGTCTTCTTGATTCCTGACAGAAGTACCTCTGAGGAGTTTGGCTGGAATTCCTGGGGCACAGGCATGCAGAAGGAACTTCCAGTCCTGCCTGTAGCAAAATCTTTAGGAAGACTATAACCTTAAGGCCTGAGCAGAGCTGAATTTAGCAAATGGAGCTTATTACCTTCAAAGTTAGGGGATGCTGCACTAATACAATGCACAGTTCTAAAACTGACATTAAGTACAGTTACTGGTGTGGACTGTTGAAAACCTCTATCAACTGGGCAAAGATTCTTCTTCAAAGGATTAGTAATTTACTTTCTGGCATCTGCCTTCTCCATTCTTGAAAGGCAAGAAAAATACCGTGGGAAAAGGGCAGTATAGCCAGAAACTGATATAAAACTGCAGTTTGAGAGGTCTGTAAGAAAGACGTTGGTTATCACAAGCTTTAAAGCAGGAAATTGGTCCTATCAATGCTTCTACTGTTAAGAAAGCTTATGAGGTCGTTTCTCTTCCTAAATGGAATCAACTGCAGCACTATTTTTTTTTCTATGAATCAGCCTATTTCAGAATTAATATTATGCTTTCCCTTTTAATCCTAGTGATGGCTTCAAGCCACCACATCTGACTTAACTCACTGCTGTGCTGCAAGGGGAAAATCCTGTTTATTCTGTGTTAACAATCAGAGGTGCTAACACGTCTGTTCCCTGAATGAAACTCTGAAGTAGTGTTGTTGCTAAGTTTTCCTTCTGTACCAAGGGTAATTCAGGCAGGCCAGTCTATGTCCAAGTTCAAAAAACACTCTAAAACTACTCAGTCCCATCTATGATACCTCCTTGGATATAGACTAAATATATAGATTAAAGACACTTCTAAAATGCCACTTACATTCTTAAACCTCACTGAAACGAACAGAAATTGAGCTCAAGTCTGCCAGCTGAATCAGGATCTAGCTTTCTGCGTTCTCTAACTCTGACATGTCCATCCACTCCTTCCAGTGCAGGAGCACTGTGGCAGAACTAGGATGCCATCTACTGACTGTAGTGAATTTATAGGAGAGAAAAAAGAACAAACCAAACAAAACCCGCAACAACACAAAAAGAACATTCCAGAGCTGTCATATCTGTAGAGAAATAAACTGTACTAATGTAGCTGGGTTGTAGTTATAGCAATCTGCTCAATCAAGCTCCTGATGCTTCCCACTAGGCTTGCTGAAAAACTTAGGTCCTCTCTGAAATTCTGGACTGGCAGTGAGCACCAAGCGAACAATTCTGGCATGCCACTCTCCATTCCTTGTCCAATTTTGGTCCTTCTAACTTTTGAACCCCTTCTTACTAAAGAGACATGGAAGAATGCCCCCACTTAAAAGAAGAACTCGGAAGAAAGTGAAGGGAGGTGTTAATGAGGGATATTGGATACTCAACAGTAACTATATCTTAAAAACATAGGCCTGAGGCCAGCCATGTAGCCAAACCAGATGCTGAACCTCTGTGTGTTATGCTCACAAATGTCTCTGCCAGGATTCATAATAATGTTACAGGGTTGATCTCTTGTCTAACCCATTTGTATAATTTGCTGTTAATATCTGGGGACAATACTCTGTGCTTTGAATGAACTTGTTCAATAGTCTGCCTTGCATAGCCGAATACTGCAAATGGGGACAAACAACAGAGCTGGAAAAAAGAGACTTTTGTTAAATAATCCAGTCTATGACTTCAGGTCCCTAAAGAACTTTGAATGCTGCCCCAAGCCAGACCCCTGCTCGCCTCTCCTTGACCATCATCTTTGGTGTGCAGGACAGCGTCCCTTTGCTCGGGAGTGTGGCAAAAACAGCAGAGCACTCCATCAAATTAAGCTCTTCCAGCCCCCAGGAAGCTTTGCCTGTGTACAGGACACAGGGGGACTGAGGGATAGCGCTGTTAGGAGAGACCAAGCGAGTCCCAAACTAGCAACTGAAGAGGGGAGGCAAAGTGCTTCAGGGAGCTGTTGTACTCTAATGAGACTCTAACTTGGCTCAGTATAGCATCTTAGGGAAGCTGCACAGTCACGGGCTGGTATTTGAGCCCAGTCAGCTACCCTGTCTTTCATACTGCACACTGGAGTGACTTCTGTGTTATACAGCCAAGGGAATGAATTCTTTCATGGTCTCTGAGCCATTACAGTTAGCTGTTAAACAAAGCTGCCTGTTTCTGTCTTTGTAGATTTGCCCCATCTTTGGCAGACCAGGGCAGCAACAGGAGAAGCCTCTGGAATTAGGTTGGAGAAAATACTGGAATCTTTTGAAGGAGGTTATCTTGTGGTGGCAAAGGACTGCAGTTTATCAGTGCTCTGTAATGGAGATCTACTTGAAGTATTGACTCTGCAAAAGCACTGAAGCCCTGGAGAAGTGTAAAAAGCATGAGTCATTGCATGACTTATGCAATGAAAGAAATGAAATGTGAAAACAGAATTTTAGGGGGTGGGGAGGAGTGTTAAAGTAACCTGATCCTGCTGAGTGCTTTAGATTGGTCATATGACTTGTTTGTTCTGCAGTTTCATGTAAATATCTGTTATAAAGCCAATCAGTTTACCCTAAAGTAAACCACAGCTGGGCCCAGGGAAACATGCACATGGCAATAGATTGGAAGAGAAACTTTCAGGCTTTCAAAAGGTGCCAATGCAAACTTGCCTGCATACCAACACAAGAGTTAACTAAGAGCAAAGTCAACAAGCAAAATTGTCATGAAATGAACTTATCTCAGTTTCTAAAACTGGCACAAAGCAGAATGAGAACTGCAAATCTCCAGCTTCTTTGGTATGCGTAATGTAAATGAGATACACGCTTTCCTTCTTTATGATTGTTTGAGTTGGATTTTCCTTTTAAGATTGGGCCAAAAAATCTTAATGGAAACAAAACATGAATAGGTACAAAACCATTAAGTTTTAGGTGATAAGCACTGTTTAATAGGAAAACTTCCATCAGATTTGTATGCGAGTTCTCGTGTTTGGGTTAAAAGGCTTGGTAGTTGGTAGGCTAAGCACTACGTTCCATTTTTAGGGCAAGCACATCTTTCCAGTACTCAAAAGACTTGCCTTGAAAAGAATTACTGGGAGTATAGGGCCGGCTGTCCAAAAATGACTTGCTTTCTAGCAGGGCTACCAGGAGAGCTGTGTGCTACCAGGTGGAGAGCAGAAAACAGGGGAAGAGAGCACACCACCTCTTCTGCTCTGCCTGGGCTGTGTTGCCTTCCAAGGTTCTGCAGAGTCTCTTAAACCTTTAATGTGTCAGGGTAATTGAGGAAACTCTGATGTGAATGTTTCCTTTCCGCTATGTGGAGCTAGTGGTGTTATGATCTAAGGGTTTGGAAATTTGTTTTGGGGTGGGGTATTCTTTTTATGGGGCTGTAGCTGTGTGTGTTGAAGTAGTCAAATGCCAAGACAAAAAACATCACTTGGCAAAAGTGGGAAGAGCAAAGCAGAGCTTTGTACGCTCTGTCTCGGCTTTCTCGATTATGAAGGTTTTGTCATCTTTGCACAGCGAGACTAACTGCTACAGGAGGGAGCCAAGTCCCTGCTGTGCTTCTGGTGTTCCAAAACTAGATGTGATAGGTAACATCATCTGTTTCCATGTTGAAACTTGGAGCAGACAAGAGAAAAGCTGACTGCTCCCTGGAGGATTTTTGGATTAGACATAAAATGAATCTTTCCTACTTCGGCATAGCAGACAGGGTAGATCCCCATATCATAACAAAACTTTGCAAATCATGGAGAAAGATGCTTGGGTAGATTTAAAATGTGGTTAAATAGGTCTGGATCAGGTAGGAGTGCCTGCCAGTAAGGCTGGCTTTTCCAGAATTTGGGTGCGTAGGTCTACTCAGCCTTAAAAAGGACAGTAAATCTTTAGTCATAGCTTACTTAAGGCTTGGTGTTCTCTATAGACATGCCTTTCAACTGAACCTGGAAGTCTCTTGCAGACACAAAGACATCCATAGAATGGTTTGAGTTGGAAGGGATCTTTAAAGATCATCTAGTTCCGCTTGCCCTGCCATGGAGGAGGATCCACAGCTGCCACAATATCAGGTTGCTCAAAGCTCTGTCCAACCTGACCTTGAACGCTTCCAGGGATGGGGGATCCACAACATCTCTGGGCAACCTGTACCAGTGTCTCACCACTCACACAGTAAAGAATTTCTTCCTAATATCTAATCTAAATTTACCCTCTCTCAGTTTAGAACTGTTACCCCTTGTCCTACCATTTCAGGCCCTGGTAAAAAGTCCATTCATGCTTCTACCCTTCCTGTGATACCTTCTGTGGTGGAAACTAGAAATAGCAACCCTGCAATTCCCATGCAGCATGGTGCAGTAGTTTCTTGGAAAGTATTTCCAAGTCCTTTAGCCTCAAACCTAAAGTGTTGGAGTCTGTGCTAGGCATGCCGTCAGTAGAATACACCTTCAAATACACTTTGTCTTAAAGCATGCAAAGGGAGGTAAACAGGTTCATGATCCAGCTGCTAATGGGGACAGTGTCTCCCAAGCAATGTCACTGAATATGGACAGATTGTTTTGTGAATGGAAGGTCTTGAGCTCTCCAAGCAGATGAGAGTGAGAAGAAGAAACAGAAAAGGAAAACTAGTATTTCTGTTTGCAGTCATGCTGTCAACCAACGGTTTCCCAAGAAACACATGTGCTTTGTGGTAGGTAAATTGCGATTGTATGTGAAAGTTTGTGGGTGCAGTCCCAGAATGGTTCTAACCCAACTTCAACATCCTTGGCAGGTGCTGAAGGGGTTGGGGCTGGTCATCCAGAACAGTGAGCTGGACCAGAATATCAGAAAACAAAATTTTGGTGCTAGAATGAGGAAGGCAGTAGCTAGAGGCAACAAGAAAACTAGTAACTTTTACATGCACTGGATTAAACCAATTAGGGAGCTGGATTCTGAGGTAAAAGCAGCTTATTACTGCAAGAACAAACCTAATAAAAAGATGTCTCCTCTTTGAGCAGGGCTTAAATTGCCTCTGCTGCTGGGATGGCAATAACACAGAGAAAAATCTCTCCTTTATGCTGTATAAAAAATCCTGTCTGTACACTGACGGTGCCTGTGTGATACAGGATAGAATCACAGAATCACCAAATGGTCAGGGTTGGAAGGGACCTCTGGAGATCATCTAGTCCAAACCCCCTGCCACAGCAGGGACACCTACAGCAGTTGCACAGGACAGCGTCCAGGCGGGTTTTTAATGTCTCCAGTGTGGGAGACTCCACAACCTCTCTGGGCAGCCTGTGCCAGTGCTCTGCCACCCTCAAAGTGAAGAAGTTCCTCCTCATGTTAAGATGGAACTTCCAATGTTCAAGGGAACTTCATATGTTCAAGGCTTATCTTTTAATAATGGCTTATTTGGAATAAGCCAATTTTTAATAATGGCTTATTTTTCAAACTTTCTCTCTTGGCCTTGGTGCTTGGGTGGAGTCCTTCTGAAATTATTGAGGAGCTGTAATGGTCACAGCCTTTGGACAATTTTCAGACATTACATAACAGGATACCTCATCTGCTTCTACTCTGAGTACTCAAACTGGCAGACTTAAGCACACAGCGAGAAGCTCGGGGTAAATGGATTTCAGTGGATTTCATGTTGTTTCAGAGATTAGACCATGATCTGCAGCAGAATAGAAAAGACTGGTGCTCTCAAAACCACTGGAGAAAAAGAAATTAGCAGACTTTATTGACACAGAAAAGAAATCAATGGAGGAGGGGAGGAAGATGGGCTCCTCTTTTGGAAGACTGCACAGAACTTGACCTCTTGTATACAGAGACCACAAATGCAAAGCTCAGCTTCAGTCAAATGCAGGTCACAATTCCAGAGTCATGAACACTTTCAGTTTAGGCTATGGTACTGCAGAAAAGGAATAATTCGGGGGTTCAGAAGCAGGTGTCTCTGTACTGAACTCAGAATATCTCAGCAAAGACTGAGGAAGTTTATACCACTGCCTGCAGAAATGTCACGAGAGCATCTTACTTTTTGGTTACTGTTATACTCTTAGTCTTTGCATTCTTTAGCTTGTAGTCTTCCTGAGTAGCATTATGATCTTATTTTTGACTGACTCTATGAAACAGTTCCTTATCACGAAAAGACACATGATCAAGACAGAAACTAATCATGTGCCTAAATAGTTGGTTACAAAGCTTGTTCCACAATGCACTATAATTGACTGCATAAATCCACCACAAACAGGTCCCAGTACCTTCTAGATAAGGGTAGATGTTAGAAAAAAAACCTGTTTCAGGTGAGTTTGGAGGTAAACTACAAAATAAACTAGTGTTGTAACAGACAAATTGTCAACATAGCTCTGGTAAGCACTTGATCAAAATCCCACTGTCTAAAGATAATGAGGGGAGAGGTATCCCTTGTTCTCAGATTAAGGCATTTTGGGTGTTAAACTCTGAACTTCTACATACAGCGTCTTCCTGGGTTTCACAAGAACTTCCTTTGAATTACAACCCAATCTCATGCATGCTCCTGGGCAGCCTGTTGAAACCTGTGTCTTATCTGATGTGGAGCACAAAACCTCAACTGGTGTTGCATGTATTTTGGTAGCCTAGAAGAGAGAAAGTGGGACAGATGCAGCTCAGATCATGCAGAATCCTGTAGATGTAATTTCCCAGTAGATGTAATTGTTACTGCTGTTGATGTAAGTGCCTTATGGGCTTAGTGACACCTTTAGTCTATTTGCACAGTGACATTAGCAGCTTTGGCTTGTAAACAGCTGCATAAAGTACATTACTGTGGGTCCTCTTCCAAGAGGACATGTGGCAGGCAATTTAAAAAAAGTGTAACCAACAGGGTTGCCTTCCTGGAGAAGGAGAAAGGGAAACAGACGTGGAATAAAACACTGGGGTGTAATTCCTAGGGTCCCGTGTTGTTTACTGCATCACGTGTGGTCAACGCTGATAGAACCTGAGGTTTGCCTTGCCCTTGCAGACAGCAAGACCAGGCCTTGCTGGCAGGTTGTGTGCTCATTCCATAATTTGAAAGGAGGAATTACAGAAGCTCTGACACGCTCTTTCTGTTATGGGGAGATAGAGCATGGGGACAGAGGATGCTCCTGGTCTTTTGTGGAAAGAGGCAACTGAACCAATGTACCCGTAAACATTATGAAGCAGTGCCCCGAGGGAGAGATTATACCAGCACATATATCCCTTTCAGTTATTGTTAGTGGATTTGCTGAGCTTCTTCCTTGTTTGAGCCCAGTCCAGATCAGTCTCTCCACCCACCCGCAGTCCTGCTCATTGGCCAGTATAATAACCTGAATTTCTTAACTGTTATTCTGAATACAAGACCCTTTCTTTTACCCAAACCCCAGGTTTAGGACTGGGTCTGCTGTGCTGTGGGTGCAATGGAAGTATAGTGCTGGGTCAAACTGGGTAGCTGGTGGCTCTTGCAGTTCATAGGTTGCGCGGGCTCCAGGGAACCATATAGAATAAAAGATCATCGTATAAGAAAGACATTGTCCTAGAAAAGAGAGTGCTCAGAAAGACTTTTAAGTTGCTTCTTATTTCTTTCCCATTTTCTTTTTAATGTTAATTCTTTAGATTTCCCCCCTCAAAGAAGAAAATGTCACATGAATTTCTGATGCTTCATCTAATTTTATTTTAGCTTTAATATACAGTTGTGAACAGATAACAGAATATATCCCTGGCACTGAAGTGTGACTGGAGAAGAATTAAAATTAGCAGCTACTGAGGATGCTTTAAAATGTCGACTTTAATTTCTGCTTTCAAGGAAGAAACAAGTCAGTTCTTTCTTCATGGAGAAGCAGAAGGCAGAGAAACCAAGAGAGTCTTTTGTGAGTAGATATTCAGTGTTATTATGTGTTATGTTTTATGAGTAGATTTCCCTCAACAGCTGCGTTTTTCGGTGTTTTAGAATTTGTGAGAGAGAGAACCCTTAAAAAGAAAAAAAAAAAAAAAGGAAATATCTCCCAAATCCACAATCCTCTGTTAGCCCACCCACCCATGGACTGGGCATTCTTTTGAGTGATCATCTTTCTCCACTACTTTATAAGTGCAGGTCTCCTTGTTGAAAATGCTTATGCACTTCTCTTGATCGTAGCCAACTGGTGTTGCAAAGCTGTCATTGGAAAAAGAAAGACAAAGAGGTGATGAGGCCAAGAGGTAAAAAGCTTCCATTTGAGATGGTATCTACGCTTTTAACATGAAGAGGCTATACTGAAGAGGTGTTCAGGAGCAGAAAAGGGGCTCACACAGCGCTCCCACCTCAAAAGTTACTTAGCCTGCTGCTTAAGCAGGATTAGGGGAGAGTTGTTGTTTGCTGATCTGATTTACACCCAAGGGATGTTTGTTGTATTTATTTGCTACTCAAATATCATTGATTCTCCTTTTCAGCCATAATATGTAGCAAGAATTGCATGAGTAGTTGGGTGTCACTATAGTAAAAAGTTACAGACAGGCTGGAGTATCTTGAGCTGCCTTTCAGAGTAAAGAGGGGTTATGTGTGGCTTTGGGAAGACGTGGATTACAAGCAGTAGAAAATTCTTAAGTAACTACGTATTCCGTCTTGAATCAGTACCTTGCCTGAAATTATAGCCCCAAGAAGAATTAAGTCCTTTTTTTAAATCAAGAATATTTGTCAGAGGAACTTCTTGCATGCTCAGTGATGATGGCGTTGGGTTAATGCGTAACTTTGTGATACAGAGTGAGAGAAGTGTCACGGTCGTTTCTCAGGCACCCCTGTGTGAAGGGAAGTGTTTTGTGCTGTATCATGGCAGCAGAGGAAGGCTCCCACTGAACTCACCTGGTGCAGCATTTCATTCCATCCCTGTAACAGTAACAGTCTTCGCAGTCTGTGGTCTTCCAGCTGGCACCAAATTCATGCCCGTCTCCATTTAAGTCACGGCAGCCTGAAAACATAGTGAGCAACGTTATTGCTTGTACAAAACAGTTGGGATCTTTGTTGGCTTTTTACTTTAACATCCTTATCTGGCAAACACGGAGGGACCCCAAGACAGCTGGACTGCTACGAATCTAATGCATGGGGAAGGGTATCCTGGGTGCCCCTCTTTCCTGTTGTTCTCGGCAGCATTGGCTTTCCTGGGGCAGCTCATCTTTAAGTACAGGAATCGGAGCACCCAGCAGAAAGGAAGCTAGGTACAGACCTGGACAGAATTAAGACAAAGCTTTGACTTCCCCCCTCATTAACACCAACTATTATTGACTCCTCATTTGGAGCAAGACTAAATCTGCCTGTAAAACTTTTCCCAATCCTGAATTGCAGGAAGAAAGCACATATTGGATATAAAGTCCCTGTCTAACAGTCACGGAATAGACTTCCTAAATGAGTGATCTGGAAAGCAGGATTTTATGAAGACAGGACAAGACAGAGTGGACGATTTGGGTGTTCTAGGTTGTGTCTTTGCCTATAAATATGTTCTGTTTCTTTGGCAATGCTAACTCATTTTTCTAGTAGCAGCACTAACTTTCCCAGAAAAAGCTCTGTTTTGGAGCCCTTGGTTTATTTTGCATATTGGTACAAATCAGCTCTTCTTGTTTCCAAATAATTGCATGTTTCTTTTGAGTGCGTATTTTCCTTCAGCTCCACCCATCTGCAGATTGGTAGCCTAGCTGCCTTCAGGAAGAGCAGTCCCAGACTCAAGGGGAGCAGCTATTTTGTTCTTAAGAACTTTCCTTGTATAGGGAGTTGAGCTAATGAGTAAATTGATCAGTGTGCTGAACACTTGCCAATATGTTTCCTGCTTTTTACTGACCACATGCAAATAGTGAAAGGCTCTTTACCTCCCTTCTATATTTCTAAATACATTGCCATAGTGAAAACACGAATTGTTACTTCATGCAGATGGATAAACTAAGCCTATTCTACTTCCGTGGAAAAAAATCATTTGTAATTTGGCCTGTGTCATGTTCCTCAGATAAACTCTTCTTTTTTATAACATATTATACATTCCCTGCTGTCCATGCCCAATTCTGCCTCCCCCCCCCCCATTTCCTACTTGTTTCTCTCCACTGTTTCCACCTATTTCTAAATTGTGATAAATTGCACCTAATGGACAAATCAAATCAGGCAGTGCTTGTGCTGATATCTGTCAAGTTGAGGACAGTTGACTTCTTACCTATGGTCTCACCATCAGATATCCATGGCTTCAGTGGCTGAAAGAAGCAGGAAGCATTGGATAGCGTCACGCTAATGGCAAGAACAAGAAGGCAGGCCAAGATGGTTTTCTGAACAAGAAAGCAGAATTAATATGAATACTTCAGTAACTATTTAAGGTATCTTGACGGTAAATGCTGCCATTAGAAATAGGAAAATACACTGTGGTTTCAAATCAAAATCCAATTGCCTTTTGCAATTTATACGCTTTAGCACACAGTCAGGAATACTGAGATAATTAGAAGAAGCAGAGGCAGAACATCATTTGGGATGGGGGAAAAAAGTCTGTCTTTCTAAGCTGTTAAAATCAAGCATTGCCTAATACAAGATTGATAGACCGATAATGTTTGTGAGTGTGTTCTATTTCTTCCTCCTCCCCATTCATTTTTCTTGTCATTATTTTCTCCATAGGATTGGTCACCAACTGTCTCTGCCACTAAGCTCATTCAGTAAAAACTTCTTCACTGGAGTCTGAAGCACCCACTGGATGTTTCACCCTAATATTGAAGTTAGGAACAAGCTGAAGAACTTTAGCTGAAGTTGAACCCTCAAGATTTGGCCCTGCTTTGAGCAGATGGGACCAAATGACCTGCAGGTGTCCCTTCCAACCTAGATAACTCTATATTTTATGATCTTTGTCAATATCTTTTTCTGGAAGTTCAGCTTAAATTCTTCAGTGAGTCCCTTATCCTTCAATATTATTTTGAAATGTGTGAAGGGCTTTCACTAAGAATATGAAGGGAATAAGTGCAAGAACTCTAGGGTGGAATTAGCTGTGATGAATTTAACATCTTGGTAAGAGAGGAAAGGTAGACCAGGAATAAACAATGACATATACACACACATGTATGATGTATTTATATGTGGGGGTTTTGGACAGGGTAGAACTGGTGACTTATAAAAAGAAGTCATATCTGAGAGATGGGAGGAGGAAAAACTAGCGTCTAATTTTGCAGATGAGAGGTTAAAACCCACAGAACTGCAAAGAGCCACAAATGAGTAAAAATCAAGATAATGTTTTTAACTAAATGTTGAGATGTTATCCAGACTTTTCACAAAAATGAAGGCCAGTTCCAGGTTGAGACACAACAGAGCTGCTTTCTGCCAGAAAAGAGAGAACATCCAAACATTACATGTAAGTGAAACCAGGCTATAATGAAAAGTCTTATCTGGAGTCCTGTTAGACATCTCCTGCCATATACATGCTGATATCTTTTACCCAAGGCTCTTACCTGCCTGTGCCTATCTGTCTGACTTTAGCTTTCAAAATACAGGATTTCCACTTTCTCCAAGCTTTTTAGATCTCTGAGTGCTGAGATAAATCCAACAGAACCTCCTTTTAAATCTATAGCAAACTGCCATAGTCTTTTATAGTCTAAGATGCAAGGACTCACCATTTTTGCAGAATTGTCTCCTTACTGGAAGCCTCATAATCTGTAAGAAGCTCATCTTCTCAGAGAACTTATATAGAGAGGGGATTTATGATAACAGTCCTTGAGCAAACTGAACATGCCTGAATAACTCCAATGAGGTTTCTGCAAAATGACCTCATTGGGTGGATGTTATTAAAATAAGCCAATTATACACAGGGAGGTTTGGTTCTGAAAGGCACTGAAGAAACAGGTGTGGCTTTTGTGCCACACCAGATCTGGAAGGCACTTGTGGGAGGTACTTCAAAAAGAATTGCAAGCCTGGAAGGAATATTTAGCACTCACCCTGAGAAACCTCTTAGAGACTGGGCGTTTGTGGTTGTCACTCACAATAACTTTTGCATGCTCAGTTTGAACCATTAGGTTTTAAAAGAGACAAACTTTGAACAATCATTCAGCTTTCATGTTCATCAACTTAAGATGAAAGAAGGCTCTTGTGGAAAAGGAATGGTAGTTGGAAGGGTTATGCTTATAGTGGGGTTTCTGTGGAGGGAGACTGGCACCTGTAGGCTCTGAGAAAAGGGTCCTAATTTTCTTCCTTGTTTAGTTTTTCCTCATGTAGAAGACCCATATGCTCAGGTCCTCTGTGAGTGGGGAAAAAATCGGTATCGTATATTTTCTTCCTTCATCCTTGTAGCTGGGGAGAAATTGTCCCTTTTCTGTAGAGGCTGTACATGTCAGGGACAGACACACTTTCCAAATGGTTAGGACAGTAATTTGATAACAGAGGAGTCAAGTACAGTCTCCTTTTGCTTAGTTTTGATCTAGTTGGTTCAAATATTGCAAACTGTGCAGCCCTGGTAGGGAAAGATGTCTTCCCCTTATTACCAGGGCTACACGGTTTGCAATACTTGAACTGCTCTGGCTGCCTTACTGTGTGGATTTGAGAGTTGAGGTTGAACTCCAAGCTGGGGTGGCTACTCCATATCTTCTACCCAAACTCCAGAGCTGAGAGCTAGCTCAGAAAGTCCACGTGAGAAAGCCAGCAATATTGCAATGCAGGTCACAGTGAGACCACCAGTCACGGGGACTGCCTTAGCTGGCTTTCAACTCAGTAGGCTGGGTAAATCGATTCTTCTTCAGCCACCAGATATCTCTTCAGGGTGGCAGAAAAGACCTGAAGTGCTTGCAGGTAATTGTAAGTTGGATAAAGCTGCCCACAGTCAGCCTATCATTAATAGGTTAGATTTGGCAATGCTGAATGCCCTGAAAGAGGAGGTGACTGACACCACAGCCACACGGCTCATGCCCTTGACTGGTAAACCACCAGAACGTGTCAGCCCATGAGTGCAGGCACAGGGAACTTCTTTACTGACATCAACAGAGTTCGGCTGTCCCCTTTGGATCTCTCACAAATATGTGTGAAGCCAGTTTAACAGCTTGTGGTTTGGGATACCATCAGTGTTTCAGAGCATATCTATATTTCTATTAAAGGTGGGGAAAAAGGCTCAGTAGGATAACAAAGTAATAGACCCCGATCCTAGGCCAATGCTGCCTTTTATGTTGGTTGCAGTGAAGATGGAGAGAGTTCACACTCTCCCTTTCAATGCCCTGTTCCTACGCTGCCTGACTTAAATGATTTACATCTGCAGGTTGGCTAAGGATGGGCCCTAGCCTTGCATGCCTGCTTTTTGTAATCTTTCAGTGCTGAGAAGTGACCTTGGGTGAAAATACTGTGGGAAATACCAGAGTCCTGTTCAAGATGTTGGCTCCTCCATGTCACCAAAGGTAATCTGGAGCAAGTATTTAATGATAGTTTGGAAGAAAAGGACCAGAAAACTACACTCCTTAATTCTGTTAAGATTACTGAGCCATTTAATTATTTTTTTTCTTGCGTGTTGTGGAATTTGCATGTGATATTTTACTTGGCAGGCACCCTGCAGCAGTTCTTGTATGTGAACAAAAGTCACCAGAGACATAGCAATTTGTGATGCTGGTGTGCTGGAGTGAAATCTGTGGAATTTGTGTACAGTCAAAACCCAGTCAACTTGCTGGTTTTGGTGCTGAGTGACAGAACGCATTTGTTGCTTAACTCCAAAAAACAAAAGTCCAACCAATGCATATGTGTGCGCTCTTTCTCAACTTTTCAGACAAGTAGTGACAACCCAGCTGTTCCCATTGCAGAGCCCTACCTAATTTCTAGGTGCAAGCTATGCCAGGTATGGAGAGTTCTTGCAAGTAGCTTTCTTTGGAATGTAGCAGGGAGCGACCTGTCTAAGCCTGGGTGGTGTCTAGGGACAGCGGAGAAGCTTTTCACGTGATCTGTGAACTCAGCGGACCCTAACAACATGCTGTGTTGCTGAAACCACTCAGAACGGCAAACTCTGTGTGGATAGCCCAATCATGTACTGATTACCGAGGTCATTTGTGGCCATATTATGTTGTGCTTCTTCTTCACGTTTTTCGTGTATGGGATGATAGGTGCCTTGTTTGTGTGGGGAACAGGTATCTCCAACATACGTTACTCTGTTGAAATCTCATGTTGTCTTCCCAACCAGTTTGTTTCTTACTAAAAACATCCTAAGAATATTCGTGCTATGCCCAGTTCTGTGCCCTCTTTCCACTTATGCTGCTGAACAGAGTATCCTCTTTCTTCCTCAGGTGGGGAAAATCTTGGGGACTTTCTTGAAGTTTTACCTCACTATTTTACTTAGCCATTCTTCACCTGGGATTTCTGGTTACATCTCACTGATGACCACAGAGATAATGAGTAATGCAAGATTTTCAGCCTTGTTTTTTTCTGTACCTTTCAGCGCTAGGCAATCAACAGAGAAATACACCATGATTTCAGAGCAGTAATGTTATTAAAAATAACCCAGCAAATTAGCTAATATCTATGAAAAGCATTTACGCTGTGGACAACTTAAAGCTGGAAGAGACACACTAGAATGAAAGCAGTCCAGGAACCTTGTTTCTTAACCCAGCATTTCAGTACTACTCACATTCTTGAGAGGGATCAGCTTTCTGCAGGAGAGAGTAAGTGCAGGATCTCTTATGGAAGGTAAGTTCACGTATCCAGTCATCATAAACCCGTAGGTTGACTACCACTGCCATTGAGAGGGGGAAAGCAAGAGGAAGCATGAGGCATATCAGCTCACACATCATAAGTAAACAATTTTACAAATAAATTCATCTTGTCCTTAAACCGACGTTGCTATGTATAATGTACACTGGGTTTACAATTGTTAAACAAAGTCTGCCACACTTGCATGTGAGAAAGGACAACTGTTTTAAGGAAAATCAAAAGCAAACAGCGCTGAACTATCCAGTGCACTGTCGACACAGAAACATATTGTGAATGTGGTAGAAGGAAGTTTCATCTGGTAGGAATGTTTTTGTTAACTCTGCGGTTCATATACCCACAAACCTGAAAGCCTATGCCCTCAGATCTCTCCTGGTATAGGGATTAGCAAAGAACTGTATTAATTTTACAGGCAAGGGTCACAGGTGGTGTGAGTGACTTGTCCCAGGTAACATGTGGCATAGCAGAAATTTGAATTGAGGTCTCAATTCCAGCTGGGAGGCCCAAGCTAGAGACAACAAAGTCATTTCTCCCTTGATCTGAACACCCCTGGCTCCTTCCATATGTAGCAGAGTCCCCATCCCCGAGCCAAATTTCAGTTTTCATTTAAGGCAATTTCAGTGGGATGAGAAACACTTCATTTTTTTTCCCTGTTTAGTTCTGTGGGTAAGTGAAGATCCCTCTTGTCAAGGCACAAATGCATTTTTTTTTTAAAACACATGGTAATTCCTCAGCTAGTCTGGAAAATCCTGTCAGGTCATGATTCCCAGATGAAGAATCAGTGCTAAGCAAGGAAAATAGAGAACAACAAGAAGATCTAAAGAACCAACCGCAAATGCCAGGCTGTGTTTGCAAGAAGGAGAGCACCATCTCTGCAGTGCGGGTAGCACTGAGGAAGATGATAGTCACAGATACGATAGCAGCAAGGACAAAAGTCCTGAAGCAGTAAAATAGGATGGATGGGAGTGACAGAGCCAAAAAGACATCTCCGGTTCATGGGAAATGCAGTATTTCCTACGCTTCTAACTTTCAACTCAAGCCATGTGGTAACCAAATAGCTCTTGGAAATCTTCAGTGAACCGGAAAATGACAGAAAACTTTATTCCAGAAATTAAAAAACATGGCGATTCCAAACACAGCTTGTTATCGCAACCCTGCAGCTGGTTCACAGAATGGTCAGGGTTGGAAGGGACCTCTGGAGATCACCTAGTCCTGGTTTGGTTAAGCAAATGAAGATCATAAGTCTATGAAAAAGTAAAGACTTTTTGATGGAGGCGTGACTTAAGGAGTTAACTATAGGAAGGGTGGTGGGCAGGAGTGTTGCTGTAGTTCTCACCACCAATGCTTCTGGCTTTGTGGAACTTACATGGTGCAACAGTGGACCCCACTCTAACCGCACTGGCATTGGAAGCCCACCTTTGGTCCTCCAGGTGGTGCAGTCTTCAATCTTTAACACAACCTGCACGTGCATGCACAAAATGAAAGGAGGCTTAACCTCAGTTTCACACTGTCAGTTACTTAGCTCAGCGACCCCTGGCCTTTTTTGGGGAAAGCTCAGTTAGTTTTGTGTATATCCCACCTACATGGTATTTCAGCTCTATTTAGAGAGCATGAGCTTGTTTCCATTTTCTAAACTTGTTAGTCACTGATTCCATGAAGATAAAACTCAGTGGCTGGATATTATTGCCACATGGACTCAGAGCAGACTGGGGTGGGGAGGGCAGCTGCAGAACGCTCCAGGCAAATCCATGGGATATATCTTGGCTGTTGGGATTATTTTTTTTTTTCTTTTTCCTCTGCTGTCTTCCACTGTAATGGACAAAATCCTGCTTTCTCCCATTTCTTGCCCTACACCCTTCCTGTCTGTTCCTGAGGGGCAGCAACTAGAACAGAGCAACAGAAGGGGGGCGGTTGTGGCTCATATCTCTGGCAGGTTTCATCAGAACTGCACCCAGGCTGTTCAGTTCATAACAGCAGCATGCATTGCATAGCGGTGTCGAGAAGGAAGCCCAGGAAACACTGCTGTAAAAACTCCACAATGTGTGTGACTGCTTCTTGAAAGTATTTTAACAGCATGTTTGTGCTAGAAGAATTGCTTTCCCCCTCTTTGAGAAAGCAAACAGGAATTGTGGCACCTGAAAGGACAGAACATTTAGCAGACTTTATGTAATTTTTTTCACAAAATAATAGCTAGCATTTTATTTTTGTTTTTCTTTCAAATGTGAAACAGGCTGCAGCTCAAATGCACGTACAGTACTGCCATGGCTGTCTGATCACATACATGTCATAGAATCATAGAACAACAGATTAACTCTGAGTGCTATGAAATCTTAAGAATCTGAAATTTGGACTTATGATAGCAATGTGTTGTTTCTAAGGAGCTCTTGCATGGCCTGTCTGCAGTTTCCTGCAGGGCTGAATATAAAAATGGCAACAACTTATTCTTCTGTGTGTGTCCTACCAAGCAAGTCAAGCACAAAAATATTTCAGGTTTGAAGAGGTTCTGTTGGGATTTCTGAGGAAGTTATTGAAATTCTATCAGTAATCAACAAGCAGTCTCATTGCTGTGAAGGATGGAAAACTGAACTGGTACCTCTCCATGTTTCTGTCCTACACATATAACCCTCATCTTTGCGGTACACAAATAAGGCACGTATTCAAAACAGAAGGTGAGTGATATATCGTACTACGTTCCTGCAGCTGGATCATCTCATGGGTGGAAAAAAAAAAAAAATCCCCAAAAGTTACCTGTGGCGATGCTGTTAAGTGTTTCCCCTCTCAGTAGAGGGGCTTTCCACTTCATAGCAAGAGAGAGTTGAGATTCCTGAGCTTTGTTGCTAAAATTGTTTCATTTAGGGAAAAAAATTAGTTGTAATAGTGGCAGCAGCTCTGGCAATAGAAAATCCAATACAATTGCATGTTGAAGCTAAAAGATCTTTTCTTTTTTTTTTCTTTAAACATTCGGAGGGAATTTCTGGATTTCAGTGAAGCCTGACTGTTCTCTGGAGCCTCTAGGTCAGTTCTCGCTACATTTCCTTGGCCTGGTACACTTCCCAAAATCCATTTTCTGGCATCTCTGATGTCAGCTCTTGTTTGTGCTGAGCTGTTCAGATTCTGCTTCAAGTACACATGGTGGAAGAGGTGCCCTTGCAGCAGAAGATGGGGTTCCCCACCCATGGATCGCTTCTGGAAGGATGTGCTAATCACATTGATCAAATGTGCTGTTTCTTCCCAGTCTTATAACCTTAATGAATATATTAAGCATGAGATCCAAAACCTGTGCTAGATTTCTTGTTTCAGTCACTTATGCTTTTACAAGGGCTGTCAGCAAATCAGAAATCTTCTTGTGCTGAAAAAGTCGTCTTTATCTGTAGGAAAATTGGCACCTACAGAACACTTGGGACTCTAGGAAGTAATAAGGCTCCTAACTATAGAAAAATAAATAAAGATACAAATAAGGTAATAAGTAGAATTAAATTCTATTTAACATAAAAGTTAACTAGGTATTTAAAAATCACTTAAAATATGAAGTCTTACTGAGGAACTGCCAGTATTAAGGACATGAATGTGACCATATGATATAACAAATGAACTTTCAGAAGAAAAATGTAGCCTTAATTTGTAAGGCTATGGTAGGGCAGAACTTGGAATACTGAAACAATTCCAGTATCACCTGGCACAGTTCTAGACTACGACAAACTGTATGTTAATCCTGATGTGTGCAGTTCTCCGTGGTTTTAATTAAAAAATAATCCATGAGGAGCCTCCAAGTCACTTTTGTTACTGATAAAAATGTTTATTTTTAAAACTGAGATTTCAAAAAAAAATGTGAAAACTGTTTTTTCTTATGAAACAGTTCTGTGAGCTATTTAGGTAGGAAGTCTTCGGATCTCCATGCTCAAAATATTAGTTCCCCCAAGAAGCTGCAGCTCTCTGTTCTGTAAGTGAGAACATTCCTTCAAGTACCAGTTGAGGCTCTGTTCTGTGTAATTTTCACACGAGCTCACAGGAAAAGGGGAACAGTCATTCAGGACAAATTTCAAAACTCTTCCTCTCCTGCAGGCCATGAAAACTCTTTGGAGAAAACTTATCTTAAGACCTTAAGCAATGTGACAACTTTCATTTCCACTTGCTGCTGTTTAGGGGAATTTTGAGGAATGATATGACTAAATCAGTGAATGAAAGTCAGATTTTGAAAAGGCACATGCAAGTGTTTGTACTGGAAAAAGCTGAACTGACTCTAATTTGGGCCCCTCACATTTTTTTCAGCCCTGCAGGAAGCAATTGTACAGAAACATGGAGTTATTGCCTGATAACCAGCCTGTGGTGCGGAGAACTTTAAAAGGCTAAGAATGTAATACCAGTGCTTGCAAAACACTTGGATTTTTTTCCCAAAAGGAGATATCTTAAGTGAAGCCATGAGGAAGTTTAAAGCAATGTTCATAGGCAAATTACCAAAAGCAAAGCCAGAGAAAACATACCACGTTAAATCCTTCTGAATTTACTGATGGCTTGCAGAGCTTGAGACGGGTCATCTTGAGAAACCTTGAGTGTAGCCCTGCTGAATAAATATAGGCTGACAATTGATTTTTGGGCGAAGTGAGGATCCCTGCCCTAAGAATGCTCAGCTGTGTGTAACCTCATACTTTTACAAGACAACAGGCTTGTCGTGATTATGGAGCATCGTTAAACAGTCCACTTGTCCTGGAAGGTGTGTTTTGTTTCAAACCACACAACAGTTAACTGCAGGCTGTTGTGGGTTTTTAATACTCAATTCTGGAGCAACATTTTACAGGGTGTTGTTGCCTGGTCTCCTGTATGTGGGCAGATTTAGGATATTACCAGTTGCCAGGTGGGATATTTGGTTTTGAACCTCATCACTGGCTGGACTTCTCTCCCCAGGGAATGTGAGGGACTTTTATACTGAAGAGACAAAAGGCATCTGCCTTTTATTAGTACCTCAAGCTCTGCTGCCATGAAGAAGCATGTCTCCGGGGGCTGATCTGGATCTCTCTTTCAGTGTGGGCAAGAACCACTAAAGCAGTGCAGTGTGTGCAGACTTTTCAGGAGCAGGACTTGGAGCAGCACACCTGGCAGCAGGTCAGAGAGGGCAATGGAGAGGAACAGTCACTGCTATTGGGTGATGACATTGCTGAAAAGAAGGGGGGGAAAAATGGAGAAAATGCACGATGATCTTCCACCCTCACTGTTTTTTCAGATGTCACAGGTGTTTGCAGCATGGGTCTTGCTGAAACTCCTGCAGCAGTTCAGGTGTGCCCTGAGTAGGAGCCATGCTACAGCACGTCCCAAACAGTGCACCCCTTCCAAATGATAGTGGATTTTGACACCTGGTGAGCTAAAATTACTCTTGCCTAGAACAGAACCTGCAAAGCATGAGAGTGGCTTGTGCCAGGGTACTAGTGCATGGCGTGTCAGACTAGTGAGGCGAATGCATTCCTTTCTCAAAGAAGGTGACATTGCCCTGCATTATTACATAAAACAAACCATCATTATGAAGCATTTCTGGATGTTTCATCTGGATTTATTGCATGCAGATAAGCTGAGTGATACCAATGCAAGTAATGACAGAAATGAGACATTGTATCTGACTAGGCAGCTTGTATACTGAAGTGCTGAAGTACTCTCTCTTACAAGATCTGCCATGTCTTTGAGCTTCTCTGTGATGGCAAAGCACCTGTAGGAAGGGGAGGAATTCCACAGTGCAGAGAGGTTCGGAGCAGGCGGGCTGTTAGCCCACACTACTGTAGGAAGGACACGCCTTTGAGGGGTCACTCTTCTCCACCACATCATAGTTACAGCTTTTCTTGTTGAAAACAACTTTGCAGCTGTCTTTGTCATAACCAACAGGAGTATGAAAGCTGTCATTGGCAAAGAGAAAGCAAATGTTAGATTGAGAGCAATAAAATATTCAATACTTCGGTGGTGCAATGATTATAGCTTGAACTAATGCTGAGTGAGATAGCTCTGAAACTACGGCTTAGACCAGCCTTGCTAGCTTGAGTGCCACACAGCTACAGCTTCCAGGGCTTCAAATGATGCCGTGCTGTGCTGTGCTGTGCTGGGTAGATATACCAGTATGCTCAGCACCAGCATAGGGATTTCCAGCACAGCACTCTACAGTGTGACATAAGCATGGTCTTGGCATGTTTTATCTCTTTTCCATTAATTTTTCGTTATTGCCAGTTTGCTTAGGATGTGGTAGCTGTTTCCTGACAGAGTGTCATCTAAGCAAAGGCGATGATCGTAATCAGGCTACTTTGGCCCTTTGAGAAGGTAGGATAAAAGGAAAGGAGGATGTTGGAGATAGATACTTCAGAGCAGAGCTTTGTCACTCTAGGGTCGGCATATTTACTGGAGAAAAGCCCCTCTGGAAAGGGATTCAGGTAATCAAAGGCCCTTTAGAGGAGCTTCACTTAAGTTCCTTGTGGAATTAATTCCTTCCTACCCCTACTTTCCCTGCTAAGGAAAGACTTAACTGCAGTGTAAGACAGGTTCACAAGTTCCTCAAAATTAAAAGCAAGCACCAACTGAATGTGTCTGGAAGTGCCTGTGTCGACTCCCATTCAGCAGAAAGCAGACTAAGGTAAACACAGCCAAGGATCCAAATGATCAAGAGCTATACATGGCTTGGCCTAGCTCTGTGACACGGGTGACGAAAGGCTCTTTTATTCCTTTAGAAACTCATTTATCCCCAGCAAATGGAAAGCTATGGTCTTCCTATAGGCAATGATGCTAGCAAGAAGTTCAAACTTACAGGGAGCAGCAACGCATTTCATCTTTGTTGCAGCTGCATCTGAAGCAATTTTCTGTCCTCGTGATCTCTCCAAAGGGGTATAGTCTTCCATCCAGCATACAGCCTGCATAAGACAAGCAGCAAAACAAAACATGATCTTTAAGCCTCCACATAAAGGCTGAAAAGTTTAAAAATTACTTCAAGTTTTCTGAAAATGTTTTTCTTGGCAATAGTAAAGTAGAATTCATTTTGTTCTCCGGGTTATTACCCAGGCAATTTGGAGAGCCTGAGCTTGTTTCTTCACTTGTTAGAGACAGTTTCAGTGTGACAGATCTGGTATGAAAGTGAGCAACCAAACAGCCAGGTGTGCCACCTGGCACCACACTTTACTCAGAACTACTCTCAACTACTACATCAGCTCCATGTGCTGGAATAGCAATAGCAACATACCACTAATAGCAATAACATAGCTGCAACCGTACCCAGTCCAGGGAAAGACTTTGTTTTTCCCTACTTTTGGCAATTTGGTGCTGGAACCTCCTATTCACGTCTTTCTGACATCTCCCCCCTCCCTTGTGTTTTGAGCCCTTCCTGGCAGCTCCACATAGAGCTGAGCTGCCACAGAACACTCAAGTGAGAAGACCTTCCCTGCTCTTACCTTTAGTGGCTTCCTCTGGCTTGTTCTTTTTAAAAAAGCAGAATGCATCACCCAGTGTCACTATGATGCCCATTGCAACAAGGAAAGCCAGAAAGGTCTTCTGTAAAAGAGACACAGAGCCCATGGCATGAATTTAATTCCACTTTGATTATCTATCTTTACAAATGTGAAGTCACTGAACCTGAAGCAAAAATTAGAAATAACCTTATGTGTATATGAAAATGTTGGAAAAGGGCACACCACATATTTCACTGCATTGATGACTTTTTCCTTTAGGTGGGAAAAGACAAAATGATATGACATAAATATGTCAGCAGCGTCACTCCCTGCCGCGGTCCAATCTCCAGAAATCCCAACAAGCTTCAATAGTATTATACACTTGAAAGCCCTGTCAGACCCTTATTAGTGCTTTATTTGTTGCCTTTGAATCAGATTTAGCTACTTCTCCAGCAAATCAATGTTTGAATAGTACCCCATTGCTTCCCTTCTGGGTACAGCAGTTTCTCCAAATTTGGCAGTGGAGTGGAGATCTCAGACCTAATTATATTCCAGTAAGTTTTTTGAAATCAGTGACTGTTGTGGTTTAAGCCCAGCCAGCAACTAAGGATCACACAGCTGCTCGCTCACTCCCCCAGGTGAGATGGGGAAGAGAAATGGAAGAGAAAGAGGGCGAAAACTCATGGGCCGAGATAAAGACAGTTTAATAGGTAAAGCAAAAGCTGCCCATGCAAGCAAAGCAAAACAATGAATTCATTCACTATTTCCCATCGGCTGGCCAGTGTTCAGCCATTTCCAGGAAAGCAGGACTTCATCATGCATAACGGGAAGACAAATGCTGTAACTCTGAGCGTCCCCCCCCTTTCCTTCTTCCCCCTCCTTTATATGCTGAGCATGACGTCATATGGTATGGAATATCCCTTTGGTCAGCTGGGTCAGCTGTCCCAGCTGCTTGTGCACTCCCTCGCTGGCAGGGCAGTATCAGAAGCTGAAAAGTCCTTGGCTGTATGTAAGCACTGCTCAGCAATAAGAAAAACATCCCTGTATTATCAACACTGTTTCCAGCACAAATCCAAACCATGGCACTGGCCAGAGGAAAATTGTCTAAGCAACTTCTCTTCCATGAAGTTGTAGGATGTAAAGTTGCAGCTGGTCTCTGCTGATGCTCCACATGCATTTGGCATGGATCTGTGGGGCTATCTGTGTTGTGCAGCTATCCAGGGCTTCATGAGCTCAGGGAATTATGGCTTTCCACACAGGATCTCAACATGGGACACTGCTTGCTGTATATTAGTCATCCATCTTAAGTTTGAAGGTGGCTTTTCTCCAAACTGGTTCGGGTGTTTGCAACAGCACAGGCCAGTTCTACCAGAGGTCTTACTGCTGTCACTCACATCTTTATAGAAAAGACTAAAATCCTTCTTTTGTTGTGCTGGGTTGTCTTCTGTGAATGTTTTACCCTTTATTTGCTCCAACATTTGTCCTTATCTTGCTATTCCTAGAAATGCCAGTCAGATGAACCTGTGCATGCTCCTCTCTCCAAAGACCAAAGTTCTGGACCTGCCACTGAATCTAAACCGAAACAGAAGGGGAAGTCTGTGGTGTCTAATTGCTGTCTGAACTGGCTTTGTGCTGGAGCAACCAAAGGGTACGTCAGCTAAGCAACAGATGATTAGCAGTAAAGGGCCCACATGTAAGTAGGCTCAGACAGAGGAAGATATCAAACAGGTAAGAAAGCACTGGCAGAAACAGCATCCTTTATTAGAAATGGCAGAGATGATTACTGTTACGCTGATGCCAAGGGCTCTTAGTTAAACATCAGAGTTGTGCTGTTCTGTGAGCAAGGCACTGCAAGGAATATTTTTTTTTCCTTGTTTGCTCTCTTAAAAAGGGCATGCCACCAGCCATCTTGCAGAACCGAATCTTCCAAACTGGATTTAATGGCCTTTGAAAGTGGGTGAATTAATGTGGAATGAGATACCAGGTCTTTACTTTCAACTAAATCTTGTCTGAGTATAGACAAGCCCTCAGGAAAGCTTAGGCACAGAAAGAATTAGATGATGATTTCTCCCTTATTTATGAATCTACATATGTTACAGAAACTACTGCCTCTTATGTAAAACTTATGCCATTCCTGAGATTCTCATCAAAGGTAGTAGTTGATGTCTGTACCTTTGGGTATTATGTGAGCATAAATTAAAGGAAAGCTGGGTCATAGGGCTTTGTCTGTCTATTTAGCATTACCTAACTGTTGATTCAGATTCTGCAAACACATTTGGAGGCTTGACGAGCTGAAACAGGACACAACTTGATAGATCAAAAGAGAAATGCAGACAAAAAACAGTTTATTACACTTTTCACTATAAAGGGATGATATTTTCAACTATATTTCACATCTATAGGTTTTAAAAGTATGGTCCTTAATGTTTACAAAATTCTGCATATTTACACAAACATTTCTGAGAAAAGAATAACAGCAAGCAAAAGACAGAGATATATGAGTACAATTTCTTGCAAAGAATTACAAAACAAAGAGTGAAATTCACAGTAATTTTCACAAAGGTGTCTTACTTTCTTTGCATCTTGCAGTTTTTAATAGAATATATCCACGTTTAAAAATGTGTAACTATGCGATTCTCTTAAATATCCTTCTTTTGCAGTTGTAAAGCAAATAGCTCTCTGTAGCCTCAGTAAAAAACTTCTAAACCTTTCACTTACCATTGTGGAATGTTTGGCTTCCAAAGAGCTCCAAACCTCCAGAAGAACTCTGCAAGTGCTTTATGTGGAATCCAAGAGCAAATATTTTATGGTGCATTTAGGTTAAGCAATTCAAGTCTAGGGGAAAAAAAAAAAAAAGCTTACTCAACTCATATCAGTTATGTTGAAATTTCTGAAGAAATCGCTGAAATTTTGCCAGCTGGCAGTGAGAAAATGTTTGATTCTGTAGAGCACTGACCTGAGTAAAATGTTGAACCTGGAACTTTGTATTCCTTGGAAGCATTATGATTAGAAGAAATGCCTTTCTGATGAAATACAAGTATTGATAATTAAGCTGTAGGCAGTATTGTACGGTTAGGTGATTTTTAGCTGTGGAAGGAATGCATGCTGACCATTTCTGCTATCAGTGGGCTGGAATATGCTTAGAGTAGGAAACTAGGTATTAATAGCTTGGGGAGCTTTTGCCAGATCTTTGCATACTCATGTTTAATGCTGTGGTGTGCACTGTAAGATACTTGGCCATTACCAGTATTAAAACCTCTTAACATTCAGATCTTAGTCAAAGCTGGATCACGTTACAACATTTATCTTTCTCCTCAACCAAAATAAGGATTTCCTCTCAAATCAAAGGCCTGCTGTTGCTCCTGTGGGACTGTTCAGGCTTTCACCCAAATAACTGTGATAGAGTATGTGATCATTTTTATATGTGCAAAATACTTTCACAAGCAGTGATAAATTTCAGAGTGCTAACCAAATACTCTGCTTTCTCCTGCTCCTGCAACCTCCTTTTAGAATGAAATAACAGACAGTGGCCCTACCTATGTTTTAAAAAGAAATACTTTGTTACAGAAGATGGCAAGCAATTTGAAACTCATTCCTGTGGGAGGTTTATCACCAGCCACAGGAAATTTGGCATATGATTTTAAGATTACATTTAGAAACTTTGGACAAATAAATCAAATAAAATTTGGCTGTACTACAAGCTAAATAATTTTGGGCTTTTTTTAAAAGTAAATTAAACACAGAGTTGTAAATACTTTGGAATGGTGGAATGGTGGCAAGAAAAGTTGTCACTCTGTCATAGGAACACTATGTATTTCTATGTCAAAAGTTGTCATAGAAACACTATGTATTTCTAAGTACTAATAATAAGTACTTCAGGTTTTGGATGTATTCAATCCAAAGAATTCATCGGGAGGAAAAAAAAAGAATTTAAGTATATCACATGACATAATTCCATGACATTCTTGGAGGAAATGCTGGAGTTGAAGTCAGTACAGGTTTTATATTCCTCTAGTAAGAAATACATAATTCATGGAAAGTTACTAAGCATTCAGTTTTACAGACTATACACCTGACTTTTTTTTGTTGTTGTTGTTCTGACATAACCACTACAGTTTTAAAAATATCATTTCATGAAAGTCATGTTTATATAATCGAGAAAATTCAATAAATTTCCTTTCTCATCCTTTGCTTCCAGTATACCAGATAATAGTACTTTATTATCAAAATCTTCCTCTCGTCTGTGCTTACACAGTGTCAAGTCAGCTTATAACTTCCCTTATGTGAGTACAGTGGTTTTGGCCTTCAGTTGTGTAGCGCAGATTTCCTTTCTTTCTTGTAACCCATTTCTGTACAGTCTCCAGTCTGATGGCATCTCATTTCAAATCTGAGTATAGAACGAAAGCTTCTAAGTGTTGTGGAAATGACCCCAAATATTATGAAGAACATAATGCCTTTCCTGTATATACATCCAGGGATCACATCTGCTGTCTTAAGCACCATATTGTTCTAGATACAAAGCACTTGCTTTCCATGCCTAGATTCTTATCAGGGGCACTGTTGTTAATACAGATTTTATATTTTACAGAGTTTTAAAAAATTCCCATTCCTACCAAATTAAAAAAAATAAAATCACTAAAGCATGGGTTGAGTAAGCACAGTTTATTGCACCATCAAGACGACCAGATCTAGTCATCATTTGTCACGTTAAGTATTGTTTACAAACTCTGTCAGCAACAATTTTACATTTTCTCCCAGATCACTTGCTACAAGGGTTTCATACAAGTGTAGAAAAACTATAGAGGATGTGCACCAACCGGCTTGCACCAGTTTTACAGCATTCCCTTCCCTTCACCTACCACGTCCAGGCTTTGCTATCCTCAGGTCACCCTGGGCTTGACAAGAAATGTTATGCCAGTCCTTTTGTGGTTTTCCACAGAGAGCTCAAAGCAAGACCGTTTTTGCTTTCAAAGCACTTGCTAGGTGGAACACCTTATTCTTCTGCCAATGAGTGCTTGATAAAGATGCCGGAGCCCTGCCAGATGCGCTGCTGATTGTCTGCTGGTAGGCTGACTCTCCTCTGAGTGTCTTTGAACCTCCTGCCTCCGGATATGCATATCTTGCTTTAAAATAACTTAATGTCCTCCTAAAGCCTTGGCTCTGGCTACATCTCCAGTGAGCTGCTTTTTTAATACACTTTTTTTTTCAAGAATGATTGCTTCCATAGCACTGCACTAATTCATTTTTCACCAGTTGTTATATAGCATGAAGAGAAACAAAAACTGCCTGACAAGCTCTCCCATGAAAACTGTGTCATCCTTGTGATCAGCTCAGCCATTTCTCATCATTTTCAATATTCCTATGAAGTTGATAGCTGGGTTACGGAAACACACAGCATTGACAGTCTGCCTTTTCTGGATGCAAGACTACTAAAAAACAGGAAACATTTTTAAGGCCTTGTTGGTAGGACAGCTGCTAAGGATTTCATACTTAGACCTTTCCTAGTTTCCCAGTCAAATGCTGCTGAACATGTCTGGTTTCTTTCAGATTCTCAGGAAGAGTTTGTTCTGAAATGTTGACATCTGGAGAAATCTCTGAAAAGGTTATCCTCTTCAGCTATTATGGTATTATTTTTGTAGTGGTTAGAAATACTTTTCTAGGACTTTCTAAAAGGCAGGTTGATTTGGGGTGATGGAAAGGAAGGTGATGACATTTACCCTTGAACCGTCCCCACAATCCTGCTTCATGACCCACTGGCAATTTGCACCTCAAGTTAATCTATTGTTACCAGGCTGTTCATTGTGTGTGTTTTTAGAGCTGGAGAGAAAAGAAAACTCTGGTTTCACTTCCAGACTATTTAAAAATCATCTAGCTAAATTGACATAAAACCTAGCGGATGCTCTTCCATTATTTTAAGCATAGTAAACTTTATGTTGATTTACACCTAGCAACAGGTTTAAGTAGTAGTTTGGTAGTAGTTTAAATAAATTCCCTCTCAGCTAAAGATAAACTGTTAGAGGGATTCATTTTAAGTGCAACAAAATGTTTTTGCACTGGCTTAAATAAACTAATTTAAGTTCATTACCATTAATGAACTCTGGAGTATAAGAAAGAGTTTAGAATAATATTCTTGGACAGAAACACCATATCATAATCTGCTAAACTAGATTTTCCACTGTGGTCAGGAGAGGCCACTTCTGTGTATCAGGACTGAGGTATACTCTGCAGCAGTAGTCCATCAGCAGCAATTAAAGTCATGATCTTTTAATAGCTTTAGAGGCAATGTTGCTCTTATGGGAATTAATTCTCCAAGCAGGAATAAGTATACACAGAACTTAGCAAGAATTCTTTGGTATGCTGCTAGGACTGCCCTGCAGCTTTATTCCCTTTGTACCTACCCTCAGCTATTCATCTAAGTATGTATAATCCTGACATCCTCAGTTTCACATATAAAGGAATATGCTTTTCTTTCCTTTTTGAGTGTACAGCTCACGTTCAACCACACCAAGGCTCAACGACACCAAGCTGAGTGGTGTCATTGATACTCTAGAGGGAAGGGGTGCCATCCAGAGGGATCTTCACAGGCTAGAGAGGTGTGCTCATGTGAACCTCATGAAGTTCAGTGAGGCCAAGTGTAAGGTCCTGCACCATCTCAAACATGGATGCAGGCTGGATGATGAGTGGATTGAGAGCAGCCCTGTGGAGAGGGACTTGGTGGTATTTGTGGATGAAAAACTGAATATCAGCCAGCAATGTGCACTAGCAGCCCAGAAGCCAACTGCATCCTGGACTGCATGAAAAAAAGTATGGCCAGCAGGTCCAGGGAGGTGATTCTCCTTTTCTGCTCTGCTCTTGTGAGACCCCACCTGGAGTACTGTGTTCAGCCCTGTGGCTCCCAGCACAAGAAAAACATGGACCTGCTTGAGCAGGTCCGGAGGAGGGCCATGAAGTTGATCAGAGGGCTGGAACACCTCCCCTGTGAGGACAGGCTGAGAGAGTTGGGGTTATTCAGCCTAGAGAAGAGAAGGCGCCAGGGAGACCTTATAGCGGCCTTTTAGTACTTAAAGAGGACCTACAGGAAAGATAAGGAGGGACTCTATCAGGGAGTGTAGTGATAGGACGAGGGGTAAGCTTTAAACTGAAAGAGGTTAGATTTCGATTAGCTATTAGGAAGAAATTCTTTACTCTGAGGGAGGTGAGACACTGGAACTGGTTGCCCAGAGAAACTGTGGATCCATGGAGGGGTTCAAGGCCAGGTTGGACAAGGATTTGAACAACCTGGTCTAGTGGAAGGTATCCCTGCACATAGCAGGGATCAGATTAGATCTTAGGGCTTGAATCAAGCAAAACACTTAAATACATCCGTAGCTTTAGCCATGTGGGGGGGTCCATTGTTTCCAGTGGAGCCGCTCCTTGTTCTCAAGCACACGCTTGGTGAAAGGCTTTGCTGCATCTAACCTGGAACATAAGTTCACAGTCATCCTGGTTTTGCTTTATCAACTATGATATATCAATTGATATAAGAAGTTTGATTTCTTTACCTGTTTACAAAAGTGGGAGTGTAGCACTATTTCCTTAGTCCTGCGAGCTTCATATTTCAAAGTTTTGCTAAAGGCTGAAGTAGAAAACCACGAGACTGTGATTCAGGAGCTTTTTTATTTTTTCATTCTGACACTGACTTGATGCATGACTTTGGGTGGCTCCTTTAAGTGTGCCAGAGATTTCAAGCTTCAGACCTTATTACCTGACTGTAGAGGACCACAGAACCCAGAGATGTACCCAAAAGTCACCTTCCCCCATTCCTCACACACTAGGCATTCCTACCCCACACCAAGGGAACTCCAGGGTAACAGCCGTCCTCCAAGGCCACGATTTTACCATGAGAGATGAACTTTTGGGATCAAAGGAGGATCAAACCCATGTAGGGGAAACCATGAGCCAACACAGTAATGTGTGTCCAAGTCCAGGTTCCTTTAGAGGATTAGCAGTTCTGCTCTGGATTTTTTTTTTCCTCCTTTAGGATTTCTAGTTACATGGACTAAGTTTATCAGCCTGGTTATTTTTTTCCTGCTTGCACAACAACTTATTGCAGTAAGTCATTTGACTCAGTACATGGCAGCAAGGTATTTTAGGTGATATGGGTACCCACAGTCTGCTTATTTCTGACACATAGGTTATAATTAATTATTTTAAAGGAAAGCTGATTTTGAATTCACTCAGCCGAATAAATACACCAGTAGAGAAGTGGTGTGTTCTGTCATTGCATTAACCAGCAACAAATCCCAAGCAGGAGGGCAAGTACGTCTGGGGGCTTCAGGCTCCTGTGCTGGTCTGGTGACAGCACATCTGTACTTACTTCTAGCTGTAGACACTCCCTTCTACACTGTGCCAGACACTGAGGCATCTTCAAGCCCTGACTTCACTGGTCACCCCCAAGTCTTTTTGCAGCCTGTGGATAACGCAGGTGCTGGGACTGCCTCTTGGAGGCTGGGAAGTTCTGGTAATTGCAGGGCTTGCATGACCACATCTCTCTGTATCTGTACCAAGCCATACAACATTACCTGTGCATGAGAATGAGGTGTGGCAGGGAAAATGAAGAACAATGCATAAACTGTGTTTGGGTTCTTTCTTGTGTGATACTGAAGCTTATCTTTTAATTGTAACTTGACTTTTTCTTTTGTTTGCATCCTGTTCTAGTTATAAAAACATATTTACTTTCTGTTAGCTATTGGGAAAGCTGGCTGTGGTACTCTCTTTTTTTACCTTGTAAATATTTGTGAGTTTAACCAAGTGCTGTGTCTGCTTAAGCTTTTGTTAGCACGTCCAGGGTAAGGCAACAGAAAGCAGTACTTCTGCCAAAGTTTTTACCAGAAACAACCGAAAGCAGTACTTCTACCAAAGGTTTTTTTCACAGGAAAAAACCTCAACAAAATACCCAGGCTAGCTATATGGCATATCATTACCCAGATTATCAAGAAGAGAGAATTATATTTAAATTTATATTTAATGTCATGTGAAGACACTTAAGTCTTTGTCCACTGGAAACTGTAATTTCTTCACGGACAAATGCTAATGGAAATTTAGTGGCCACTTCACACAAACAGTTTAAAAAAATAAGTAAAAGAGAAAAAAATCAGATCCTCCTAATAATCCTGTATGAATAAAGTCTTGTTATTAAAGTCTGTTCTTGTTATTTCATAATCTGTGTATGCATGTTAGAAATCATTCTGTCTTTAATAGATTTGCATATGGCCGGGCAGTGAATGGGTATAACATACACAATACTTCCCTTAAAGCTGGCCATGCTGTTTACAGGGGTATTTTCTGGACAAAACAATCTACCTCTTGATTTGAGAATAGTCAGGATCCACTCCAAATGAAAATGTTTGCTGTCAGCTCTGCAGAAGTTTTGAAGAGACAGTAAGCTGTGATCATACATAACAAGTGCACAATACTGGCCTCCAAATAACTTTCAAGGTTGCATCATCTTGCCTTTAGTCTTCTACAGCCATTCTGTGGCTGCTAAAAGTTCTGTGCAGTCCTGTGGGCCTGTGGAAATTATTATGGGTGCCCACTGGCGACCAGTTCCATGGGAAGAAATAGGCGTCAGCTTGTGCAAGAGTGTAAATACTGGACTTCCTCCTATGCTTTGCAATTGCTTCTTTTGCTGATGTTCACAGATGTTTCTTTGTGGACATAAAGAAAAAGCTTTGAGGCTAACACAACTTATGCTTAAACTTGTGGATTAAGAAGTCCTAGTGTGCTCCTTGTTCTGCATAAGTCCAACCGTTTGTAGTAGCCCTCCTACCATTTTTTCTCCCCGTTCCATGCCTTGGTTTCACAGACAGGAAGTTTAGGGATCTAAGCCAGGAAAAAGCCAACCAGATTGCTATAGCACAGAATCCCTAAGTGTGCCAGGATCAGCCCCCACTGCTCAGTCCAAACTCTGCTAATTTCTTTACAACATTGAGGAGGCAAACTACAGACACATATTTATGACTGTGTCCCCAACTCAGTTGGGAAATCCCAGAGCCGGCTGTAATTTCAGGCATATCCCCAATGCTAAGTCAGTCTGTAGGCATTTTCTCACTACAGCAACAAACTTTCATCAGTATTGCCTCCAGTTTTAAGCGTTGGCTTATCAGAACTAATCAGGGGATTTATAGTCTGACAGCATTCTGGGGTAGTAAACTTTTAGACAGGGCTAACAATTTCAGGATAGGCAGTAGCTTTTTCCACTATGGAGCAACACTGTAGAAAATAGACTGAAGTAGGACCAGGAAGAGATCCACAAAGATTTGTTTCCTCTTGCTCCGTGTCTGCATAACTATAGCATCCCATTATGCTGTGCTAGTTCTTACCCAGGAACTGGAGGGCAGAAGAGAGCAGCAACTGCAGTATGTGCTATGTTTCTCAAATCCATCTTGAATCATAGAATGGTTTGGGTTGGAAGGGACCTTTAATGGTCATCTAGTCCCAACCCCCCCCCCGCCATAAGCAGGGACATCTTCAACCAGATCAGGTAGCTCAGAGCCCCATCCAACCTGACCTTGAATGTTTCCAGGGATGGGGCATCAACCACCTCTCTGGGCAACCTGTGCCAGTGTTTCACCACCCTCATTGTCTTGTGTATGTTTTCTTCAAACCCTTTGTGTCCTGTACTCCGGCCCCCCTCTGCAATCCATAGGGGTCTTCCAGTAACCTGACTGCCTGACCCCACCATAAACACTTTCACTGCAGCCTTTAGGAGTCCCACCAAGACCTCTGGCTCATGTCACACTGCTGCAAATGCACGAGGCTGAGAAGTTGCATGGGACTGGCAGAATTAGAAGGAACACCAGTCTGCTGTAACTTCTGTCCTTGTGGCCATGCAGGAGAGAACTTGTCCTCCAAAATGATTCCAGAAGTACTCTGGCCTGCTCTGGAAGGTCTTAGGGAATCTGAGCTGCACAGCCACAAATCTCATGGCCACATATGAGTAGGAAGTGATGCCACAGAGCTGAGGCATGCCTGTGAGCATGGATATCGGAGAGCTCAGCTCTATGCAGTCTTACACATTCTGTTTCTTAATATGCAAATCAGTCCCTGATGACATATGTGATTTTTGATACCTTTATATCACATATTCATTTGGAAAGTTGTGAGGGGAATAGCAAGTGATTTTTGATTGTTACCATATTCTCTCTAACCTTTAAAAGGAACCTGTCTAAATTCCTCTCTAAAAGGAATTTTAGGGCTGAAATGCTTTCAGGGACTGTGACCATAATGTTTAGGATGGGACTTCTAGAAAGCAGAATTTTATTGTGCCATTTGTAACCCTCTTTTCTCAGATACTGGTGTATGCATCACAAACAAACAATTTCCCCTAGGGGAACATTCAGGTTCCATGTTGCTGGGTTTTTTTGTTTGTTTTTTTGTTTGTTTGTTTGTTTTTTAATGGAAATGAATCTGCAAGATTCCCAGACCTGAAGCTGCCTGATGGTAAAACCCTACATTTTTTCAGCATCAGTACACATAGCGCATACAGACCTCACGTTTTGTAATGCACAAAGTTCTGTGCCAGCAGAACTTTGCATTACGAACAAAGGAATCGTTGCATTTTATTCCACATTTTGGTGAATATGGAAAGTAATTAAAGGCAAATTTTTCTGGTTTTTGGAATGTTGCGGAGGAAGGAACTATGGCAAAAGACTAAAAGCCTTGGAGAATAATTTTAGATTAATCCCATCTGTGTGTTTTTTAACAATCTTGCTCAAGACATTGTTGTGAAACTAGCCTAGGCTAATATTTTTCTACTTGTACTGTTAGTTTCTGCTCTATTATTAGTATATTAAAATTATTTACATTCTACTAGGGTTGAAGGTCTGAGCCAGTTCAGTAACGGTATCTCATTACAGAATCACAGAAAAATAGAATTGAAAGGAATACAATGACACTTTGCTTTTAGAAGTTCATATGACCCTAATCTAGCAATATCCTTCAAGTAGCTGGATGTAGCCATTAAAATCAATATATGAGAACTTGGATATCTTGGGTATTTTTTCTTATTTAAATTGAGAACCCAAGTAAAGAAGTAAATCACCCAGTGCCCTGGTTCCTCACAAGGTTTTCTGTGTTATCAGTGTAGTGAAGGCCAATAAACAAACAAACTCCATGTGCTAATATCAAGGCCTGATCTAAATTGACCTTTTCCAATGAATTATTTTGTTACCAGCTGGAAGAACAAATGATTTTATCGTTGTTTCCTTTTTGGTTAATTCCCTTGTAATGAAGAAAATATGAAATAGAGTGGTATGACAAGGTTTTTTTAATCCATTGGAAAAAATGACTTGGTGAGAAAGCGGGAAGTTAGAGTGGGTGTTTGACCTGTAAAGGCCCAGGGATAATTGGCTGTGAATCCCAGTTCGGCAATTTGCAGTGTATATTTATTTACGTTAGTGTATATAGTGTTTTCTTCTAGCAAATCTGGAATTCTGGTGTGGGTTTATTAAGACTAATCCAGTTTAAAATCCAAGGGGGTTTTACCTGACTATAAGGTAAGTCTTGCACTTACTTTTGTAAGAAAAATAGGAGGAAGGGGCCCCTCTCTCCTTGTAAGACGGGGCACTGGCATACCCCGTCACAGTGCTCCAGCGGGTAATGCTGCTGTGAGGCAGACATGTCGCCATGACCTGCTCCTTCCACCACCCTCGACCTTGCTCCCACCTGCCTCGACCTTGCTCCCAGCGCAGAGCAGGGCCCTTCTGCACCCATGTCCGTTACAAGTCACGAATGGTCTCTCGGCCAAGGGTGCCAGGCCCTTGAAATTGCTGCAGCGGTCGAAGCCATCTCACACCTGCTTCTTCATTCCCCTCGCCTGGGAGACACGGTCCTCACAACCCGCAGAAAGGATGGCGTGAGCATCTCTCACCCAGCTGGGAGTGGGCCCAGCCATCTTAGCTCAACTGCCCTCCCAGGACTGCGATGGCCGAGTTGGGGCTGTTCAGCCTGGAGAAGGCTCCAGGGAGACCTTATTGCGGCCTTCCAGTACCTAAAGGGGGCCTACAGGAGGGATGGGGAAGGACTTTTTACCAGAGCATGTAGTGATAGGATGAGGGGAAATGGCTTTAAGCTGGAAGAGGGCAGGTTTAGATTAAACATTAGGAAGAAATTTTTCACTTGGAGAGTGGTGAGGCACTGGAACAGGTTGCCCAGAGAAGTTTTGGAAGCTCCCTGGAGGTGTTCAAGGCCAGGCTGGACAGGGACTTGGGCAACCTGGTCTAGTGGGAGGTGTCCCTGCCTATGGCAGGGGGTTGGAACTCGATGATCTTTAAGGTCCTTTCCAACCCAAACCATTCTGTGATTCTACGATTTAGGCCCGAGTGGGTGCCCGGGCGAATCCTCCGCTCCTCCTGCTCTGCCGGGGGGCGCTGTTCCCAGCAGGGGTTGGCCCCCGGTAGCCGCAATCCCGTGCAGAAGACATCGCGCCCCCCCCTCCCTTCACCCGGGGCGGCAGCGGACGGCGGCTGCGTTTCCCCTCAGGCGGCGGGGCGGGGCGGGGGCAACGGCCTGGCCACGCGCGCTTGCCCGCCCCGCCTCGCGCCCTGCCTGGCCGCCGCGCGCGGCGGCGCCGCCGCGCCCCCTGCTGCCCTGCCCGTACGCACGCCGCGCGGGGCTGGTCACGTGACGACGCTCAGCTGACTGCCGGGCGGGCGGCGCGGCGGATGGCGCCGGCGGGGGCGGGGGGAGCGGCGCGGCCTGCGGTCACGGTGAGCGGCGGGGCGGGAGGGCCCGGTCCCGGTCCCGGTCCCGGTCCCGGTCCCGGTCCCGGTCTGGTGTGCGGTTACCGTCTTCTCGGCTGACTGCCCTTCATCCCGCAGATGAACGGGGCCCCGCGGGACGCGGCGGAGCCGGCAGCGGTGTGGGAGCGGCCCTGGTCGCTGGAGGAGATCCGTAAGGGCAGCCAGAGCTGGTCCTTGGCCTCGGACGCTGGGGTGAGCGGTGCGGCCTTGCAGCGGGCCTGAGCCTGGGACCGGAGGGGTGCGGGGGCCTCCCCTGGGGCGGGGGGCTGTGTGCGGGGCGGTGCTGCCGCCCGCTGGCCAGAGCAGCGGCCGGGGGTCGGGCTGCCCGCCTCGGGAAGGACGCTGTGGTGGCAGTCCTCCGGGGGCCCGCCGGGCGGAACGCGGGGAGGGCAGCCCCGGTCAGGGCCCGGCGGTCGGCAGACTCCCCCGTTGCTTTAAGCCTCCGAGAAAACTCACACTAAAACGAGGAGTTGGCACCAAAGGAAATGCAAAAGGGAAACAGAGCAGGATGAGGGTTGGTCCTGGGTGTACGAGGAGGTACTTTAGTCTAAATTGTGTTTATTTTGATGCTCGGTTGAAGTGCGTGGTCATATCTACCTGCGTCCTGAACGATGCTGAAAGAAAAATCAATTGGATGCTGAGTATTGCTTTTCTCTGTTGTAAACAGCTTCTGCATTTTCTGCAAGAGTTCTCACAGCAAACCATTTCCAGGACTCATGAAATCAAAAAGCAAGTGGATGGATTGATTAGTGAAACAAAAGCCACAGACTGTCGCCTTCATAATGTCTTTAATGACTTTCTTATGTTGTCCAACACACAGTTCATAGAGAACGTGAGTATGTTCTTGTACGTTGTCAGGCTTGTACTTCAAACATTGGTGTTGCCCTTTACTGTAGGTGATCACTAGAGAAGTGATTTGACTTTTTGACAAGTCTGATGTTAGTTTAGAAATGAAGTGGCTTTTAATCACTTTCTGTTAACGAATCTTCTAATTCCTTCATGAGTGATGCACTGTCCAATAATGGCAGATTCCCGTTGTCTCTTCTGAGGTACCTTCCTTCCTTGTTTATATGTGACATGGAGATCAGAGTTTCATTTTTAGGACTATGAGTGAGTTGGGATCTCTGAGATGTCTTGGTATATCTTGACAGGTAGCATGAATGTAGCATTTGGCAGCACTTGGCTGTCTAAATATGAAGAATGTTATATGATGCTGTAAATTTGCCCAGTGGTGTTACTTTTACACTAAAAGCAGTTGGTATTAAAGGTGTTGGACTGCAGGCAGTTGTCTATTACGTTTGGTCATAATGAGCATATTTGTTGGTTAATGTTCCCACTTTTTGAATATTGCTATTTTAGAAAGATAAAAGCTAGACTTGAAAGCCTGTTACAACATTGTATCACTAGGAGCAGGTGCATAATTAAGATGTAGAGCTTTAATAGTCTTTCAGATTTGTGGAGGGTTTTTTCGCACCGTGAGTTTTATGGAGTGTTTTGTTTTGATCAGCATTGTTCTCAGGCCACGCGTGTCTCATCTGACTGAAGCCATGATACTGTTATTGGAAAGGTGCTGACAGAGGATGAGACAATGGAAATCTGGATTTCTGTTGTGGGTTTTTGTGGTGGTGGTGGGTGTTTTTTCAGATCTGCAGTGTCTTTTCTGGCCTACCTTTGCTCTTCAGTGTAATGATTCTGCTGAGAACAGTTTGTACTAAACGTCTTAAATCTTGGGTGCTTGAAGCTGTTTGTTCCCAAATTTAAGTGCACAGAAATAGGTCTTCATTTCTGGTTCTCAATTTAGTTAACGTGAGAGATCTGTCTCTTCCCAGGGGATAACTGCACCTGTGTTTGAGAGATCTGGATTTAGGTTTGCAGGTTCAAGGGAGACTTTTTATTCCCTTGTCTCCATGTAGCTGATCCTACAAAAAAATGCTAAAAGAGCTGGATGGGAGGGGTCATCAGAACAAACTGAAGGCTGAGGGACAATGTGAACCTTCTCTGTAAGTACAGAAGAAGGGTAAAATCTAAAGAAGAAAAGCTACTAAATAACAGAAAGCAAAAGGAAAATAGCCCATAAGTAAACTTAAGTTCAACTTCGAGGGTTTCTGGAATAGCGTTTTTTTAACATATTCAGGTCAATCTGTGAACATCAACTTGTCTTCTTCTAGTGCAGTGACGTTTGCAGTCTTGAATTACCTCAGTTGGGTTGAGAGGCTGCCTGATGGTAACTTCAGGATGATGACTTCAGTGCATGAAGGAGGCTATGAAGATGCTTGGTATCATCCATGGCTTCTTTTTTTAAATGTGTAATAAATTAATGTGTAATTCATTACACATTAACAGTGTATTTGATTTTGTTGGTGGTATGCAGCAGTATGTTGTTCTTACTTGAATTAATTTTGCTTGACTTTTTAGAGAGTATATGATGAAGAAGTGGAAGAGCCTATTCCCAAAGCTGATGTTGGAGACAAAACAGAGCAGGTAGTTAATTTAAGCTGCCTTAAGTGCTGGTAGTATGTTTACAGCTGTTGTCTGCCTTCTCATTTTCAAATTTATTTTGTGGATATTTACAGCTTACAAACGAAACTGTTTCCTTTCTCCTTGAAGTCTTTCTGTTGTATAGTGTACGTCAGTCAAACATAAAGTTGACAGTAACATTCGAGGCTAGTACAGTGTATGATAATGCCTTCCCAAGATCAGTACCATGTCCAGTAGACAAGACTTATGCATCGCTTTTCAAATGGCTGTGCGTGTTCTTTTCAGCAAAAGAACTGAAGCCTTTGACCTTCTTACTGGATTCAGAGGTAGTGAATTGGGGAAGCAGAATCTGACTGCAATTCCCAGGCATAAAAATTCAGAGAGCTTTTTATATGTCTTACAGCTTTGGTCTATTATACTGTGAATGTTCCCGTGATGTGCTGGGAGCACAGATAAGATAGTACCATGCTGGTGTGGATGTTTATAACGTCTCTTTCTGGGAGTGATAAAGATGAGTTAAGTCAAGCAAAAAAAAAAAAAAAAAAAAAAAAATGTTCTGAAGGTCTTTTTCTTTCATATGGTGAAAAAGCTTTCATTGTGCTAATTTGAAGTTAAAATTTTGCATGTGTGTTGCAGTGAGATTGAGTCTTGAGTAAAATGCAATGAGAATGTGTTATTCCTGTTACTAAAGGAAAAGACACGGGAACAGAAAGAAGCTGATCTGATCCCCAAAATCCAAGAAGCGGTGAATTATGGGTTGCAAGTTCTGGACAGCGCATTTGAACAGCTAGACATCAAAGCAGGCAACTCTGATTCAGAAGAGGAAGAAAGTAATGAAAGGGTGGAACTGATACTTGAGCCAAAGGTACAGACACCTGTTCTGGCTGGGAGCATGTGTTTGTGTTTGGCTTTGTTGGACTTGCTCTTTGCTTCTGTCAGCAGTATCACTGCGTTGGTATAAAATTGATATGCGTTACCTAAAAAGAGGATTCGATTACTACATTGGAAGGAGAAGTGCTCCTTGCTGAGCTATTCCTTGTGTAGCCTGCTTGTCTTGCAGTTGGGTTAGCATTAAGGTACAGCACCCTAAAGGGAGTTAGTTGTGTGTTAGGCAATGAACTTGGAAAAGGAAGCCCCAATTCTGGGTCGAGTGGGACCTTTGAATTTCATGCTTTTTAGGTACAAACCGTATCTTCATAGGTGGGGTTTACTCTCCCAGTAATTAAGAACCCTAGATGCAGGATTTGTGATAAGACTGATGCCCACAAGTCTTTGCAAGGATGTTAGATGACACCTAGAAAACAAGTTGGGACCACACAAATAGAAGTAGCCCCTTTCTTTGACAGTGTTAAAAAGGAATAAATGTCAGCTGGTCCACCCAGTTGCATGCTGACTTGAAGCATGTGTCTGGTAGGACTCTCTTGAAACAAGCTTGTGTCTTCCTTGAGTTAAAACAAGGGGTGTAAGACTTCTGTCTTCATCAGCAGTGTAGAGCTGTTCACAGATGTCAGAAAGACCTGATGTTGTCTCTTTCCAGGATCTCTATATTGACAGGCCTTTACCTTACTTGATTGGCTCTCAGCAGTTTATGGAACAAGATGATGTTGGCCTTGGAGATCTCTCTAGTGAAGGTATGTGGTGGCGTGACCTTTTATTCCTATGCAAGTAACTAGTTCCTAATCTGAGACTTTGGTGTGTTTTAACTCACAGCCTGGGTTGTACTGCATAGTGTTCTTGCGTGTTTAGATGCACACTGTAATTAGCTGGGGGGAAAAAATGTATACCGTGCTGTAACGACTGCTTTTCTGGTACGCAAAGCAGTAACTTCTCAGTAGTTTGTGCTTTGTGTATTAGAAACACAAAATGCTGAAATTTCAGCAGCTTTCAAAGCTTTTCCAAACCATTCTCTTTTCCACCTGATTTTTAGTTCTCTTAACAAAACCCTTAAAGTTGCTATCGATATGTCTGGTGACCACATTCTTTGTGTACAGATGTCATGTCTGATCTTAACTTTTCTGTTTTCATTTAAAATAGAAGGATCAGTAGATAGCGATCGTGGAAGTGTAATTGACAGTGAAGAGAAGGACGAAGAGGTAAGTGACAATACCAGCTACTTTGCCCAAGCATTCGTGAGTCCTTGGTTGTGTGTTAGGCCATTAGCTACCTTGCTTTTTCATGTTGGGTCTCAAGATAATATTGCTCAATGTCTGTTCCCTATGTTGGTTGTGGTAAATGTAGTTTTCGTTATTGTCCTTATGCAGTAGTTTCCTCTATAGCTTTTCAGAGGAGCAATAAAGTGGTATTGGCTCTAACTGCTATTCTACTATAATACTTGAAACTGAAGTGTTTTATTCCAGTCTAATTTCACTTTGTGAAGCAAATTAGATTCTTATAAAGAATTGCATTTGTGGAGAAAATCTGTTGTAAATTACAGTTACAAAGAATGGGATGGAGACTAACAGGAACAAGTTTAAAGATTAAGTAGGTGTCAGTAGGTAACCTCCGGGCTTTGCCTCATGAATCTGCTGCATTGGACTATCAATTTCTGATGTGTTTTGCCTGCCTTGGCTGGGATGTCTCTGCTTTGTAACTGCAGTGAAACTACTGCCTTTATCCTGAGGAGTTTGCTTTTGGTATCTTTGCTCAATTAAAATTAAATCCCGTTTGAGCTACTCAAATGCACTGTCAGATGGAGTTTGCTGTCTTCGCTAAATTAATTATTTTCTAATGAGCTCATAAAGATGGTCAACAGTGGGTAAAGAATACCTTGGTTGGGTCACGGTGACCCTGGTACACGGGCGACCAGAGGTCAAGACAGGGCTCGAAAGCTCTGGACTTGCTTAAGTTTGGACATTCAAATCTGAGCCCTGTCTTGACCACTGGACAAAAATGATTTGTGATAATTGTCTTTGGGTCTCTTGTGTTCCAGGAATCAGATGATGAATTTGGAAACCCTAGTGAAGATGACCAAAAGACGGTACGGTTATACACCCTGGTACAACCTGAAAGTCTTTCCATTTGTGACACAGTGAGGATGCAAGAAAGAGGAGATAAGAGCTCTAGGCAATTAATTATTAAAAACTTTGGTTAAGCCTGATTTGTATAACTTTGTATGGGAAGGTTGTCCTGGCCAGATTGCACTGTGTTGTGAACTTGAACCTGGGTTGGGTTTAAAGACATGCTTGCAAGCCATCATTAGATGCAAAGCATATGTGGGATGGCATTGCCTGGTGTGTGTTTTCCTCAGGAATAACTTTGGAGTCATGAGGGTTCAAAGGATCTACCTCAGGAAAACAAGGGTCCTGCAGGATTATTTGGTCTATAATTAAAATTCTAAACTTGCTATGCAGGAAGTAAGGAACAGTACAGTTTGAGCATGACATGAAATCAAAGATGTGAACAGTATTAAATGTTTGAAGAGTATGACCATTTGGATAATGAATGGGAAAGGAAAAGAAATGTTTAAACTGAAAAATTCAAGCCTGGCTTTAATTGTTGGTAGTAGGTGGTAACAGGAGAAGGAATCTTACCCATGTTTAGATGTGCCACTGCAAAAGATGTTTATGCTGGGGATCCTCAATCTGAAATGACTTGGTGCCAAAAGAACAGTGTTTCAAAAAACAACCTTTTTATAATCTATGTATTGATAAAACAATGTTACAAAAGCACTCAGATGTTACGTTAACCTGTATTGACCTTCATAGGGTACCTTTGTATGCCTGATGTATTTTAAGATAAGCAAGTATCTTTGGGTAGTTTGTGATTTAGTTCTCTTCTGAGCCCTTGCCTATGCCAGTCCCCAGCTCACAATTCAGTTCATCTTTTTCATCCTCTTTTTCTTATTGACGTGACTGAAGCCAAGATGTGTGCGTGCATTGTCTGTCATTCTGCTATCCACCTTAGGAATAGGTCAAGATGATACAATATTTTACTAGCTGATCACAATGTTCCTGAGTTAAGGCTAAATACTAGGTCTTTAGTGGAGAGGAGTTTTAAACTAAGGGAAGCAGCACAGCCAAAGCAGTTCAGACTTGTGTATAGAAGCGGTATGCTCCTTGTCAGGAGAGCCTTAGTGTCCTCAGTTGCATCTCTGATCCAGAACTGTTTGGTGACACAGCACAGGGATGTACTAGAGAATGCAGCAACTTGCTTGGAGCTAGAGGTACTCCTTTCTTACCTCTCGAAAGCTGTGAGGTACCCCAAACTGGCTGAATGTTTGCCTCCTTTCAGTAAGTTTGCTTTGATTCTTTTGTCTAAGCAGCTGTAGTTTTGTGCTTGTTTTGTATGCCAGCTTCAGGAGAACACAACAGGATATTATTTTTTTTCAGAGGACAGCACAGATAAGTGATGAAGATGATTACGATGGCTGTGATCTCTTTGACTCTGAAAAAGAGGAAGATGAGGATGGAGATTTAGATGAAAACACAAGGCCTGTGAGTAATTGTTGCCTCCGGAGGGAGATTTCACTTCCCTCATGAAAGATCTGTCTTTACAGGGATTATAATGGTAGCTGTCAGTTACTTGTTATCCTGGTTTGAGGTAAAACAGGACCAATTTTGTTCAGTAACTTTACTTTTTAGTTAGGCCACTTCCAACTACTGAAATTAACAGCATATTGTGCAGGCACTGTTCACTCTCAAAGCGCTAAGACCTATGCTTATAGTTGATGCCAGGGAATGGTATGTGGAGAGGCTCTTGCTTATACTTACTGCTATAGTACCTAAGGCCAGCTTACTTTGTTACTTGTCCCGTTAGAGGGTCGAAAGTGGAAAAGCGTGGACGGGTCCCACCTGCAGGGAGGAGCGGACAGGACAGTTGACCCAAAACTGACATGATTGTTCAGGCTTCACCCCTTTAAACTAGGGGACTCCTGAACCCTAAGATGGCATCAAAGCTGTCTTTGAAGGTCATTAAGAAATTACTTGTTGCATTTGCATGTGGTAAATGCTTATTTCTTGTCCTGCTCCCAAAATGAGATGACATTAAAAATTGTGATCATAAGGAACTAGAAATGTGGGCTTTTTTCCTCTTGATGCATGCATAATCTCTTAATTGCTTTCTTAATTGAAAGCTGCATTGCTGCTTCTGAGGGCTTCAGTCAAAAGTCTAGACAGGACATTCTACAAGTGAGGCTGTAGAATACGGTATTTATAATTGCAATTCCATCAAGTTGGTAACTGGATTGCATATAAGGAATATGCTGTTATTTGTCCCTACTCCTCAGAAGAAGAAGAGGCCAACATCATTTGCAGATGAGCTGGCAGCCCGAATCAAAGGAGAAGTACCAATCAAACAGGAGGAAGAACATTCTTGTAAGTTAACTCATTAGCTTTGATAAGCACTTGTGAGGTAGTGGGGGACTCGTGAGAGACAGGAGATTCTGTGTAACAGAAGTTTCATAGATCTGTTATTTGAATATGTGTTAGGGGAAAGCCCAATGAGAGGAATTATAGACACTATTTTGTGTTCAGAGAAACTTTTTGGCCATAACTTACAGGAATGAATTGGAACCCACTGACTGTCACAGGGGGAAACACATTGCTTTCAGGTGAGACAGGTCACTCCCCAAGCACACATATTGTTGGAAAGGTTTTCTCTCCAATCTGATTCTCCCTTGGCTTGTAAAACTGCATGTTTGACCACATGTTCTTCCCCCTGTTTCAGGTAAGTACATGAAAGCCACTGTCACTGTAGTCTTTCTATGAGCTCTACAGTGGAAAACCCCTCAAGCAGCAAATTTATATTTTCACAGGGTGTAGGTTGTTTGTTTTTTCCTCTTTGTGGCTTAAGTATGCTGCATTTTGAGGAACTCTTCCTTTCTACTGTTTTCAGTGATAGTTTAGACTAAATACTGCATTTACTTTTGCATTGCTGTCAAAGGGAGAGACCTCTCTCAAATAATTATTCTTGCAGCAAAGCAACGGTTGAAAGTATCTGGCTGAAATTGAGGTGGCAAGTGCTTGTGAGCCTGCTTTTGACCTGTAATTCTGAGAACGTGAGCAGACAAGAACAGTGTGTGTGTGTTCTTCTGTGGTTCAAACATTCAAGCTAGGTCTGTGGATATTGGAGTATAAAACCTACCAGCTTACCTTGCTGAGTTACAGGGCAATCTCCTGTTCATTGAAATAAGCTTGAGATGACAAGGCCAGAGGGAATAAAACTCTGTCTTTGCCTTATGTAACTGAATCGGGGATAATATGTTTAGAGCCATCTGAGATGCTCAAAGTTTCTGCCTGCTCTATGTGGGGTCTGCACCACCTGGAATGTTGTGTTACTCTCTGACATCTCTGGTGACACTAGACTGTGTGTGGGCAACTGTGTTCAACCCTCAGTGTCTGATAGAATGATGCTACTACAATTTTAAGTGCCAATTTTAGAAGCTATACTTCATAGAGTTGCTTCATTGGGCTGATTCATATGAAAATGTATAAGTCAGCTTGGTTAGGTTCTCTTTATCATAGATTGATCACAGGCTACACATGAGGATGAACTATCTTATTTATGTTTTGAAATTTTCATCTTAAAGCCCTGTCAACAGAGACCAAAACAAGGAAAACCCTGAAAGAGAAGAAAGATGTGAGAGTTCCATCGGATGGTAAGATTTCCTCCTCTCTTGTTTTTGAATTGTGGGCTGGAATGTAAGACACTGCTTAGGAAACTGCAGCATCTACTCTAGAAACAGGATGGGAGCATGTATGCAAATCTAGGTTGTGACATGCATGTAAAACAAGGCTAGGAAAAGGCCTAGTGAGAGTTTCTCCTTAAATGTGGTGTTGTGGAGCAACTGTGTACAACCCAGTCTGACTACAGCAGCTTCTCTATATGCGTCACGTTTTTCTTGGCTCTTGTGCTTTCTAGATGAAGATGATGACATCTTCAAGCCTCCTAAGTTGACTGATGAAGACTTCACACCGTTTGGGTCTAGGGGTGGCCTCTTCAGTGGTGGAACAGGTCTTTTTGACGATGAAGAGGTGAGAATCCTGGAAAGGATAGAAATGGAGTGTGTGTGTTCCTCTTTTAAAAACAAAACAAAAGATCCTGACAAATTCTCACTTCTGGAAGGCAGGGAGGGGAAACAACGTTTTCTTGCTCATAACATTCAAGCGTAGCGGAACAGTGTAGCTTTCCAGTGGAGAAAGAACTACAGAAGTTCCCCTTGGCACAAAGCCCTTTCTTCTATAGTAGTGCTGCTAGAGACGCAAGTGTGGTCCTGTTGTTACATTAGAAAGGCTCTAATTCCAGCAGACCTTACTCAGCACCTACCTCACTTCTATCAGTGGAGATAAAACAAATGCCATACTGCTTGTTTATTTTAAATGAGAAGATTTCTATTAAAATGTCTGTGAGAATACTGAATTTTGTCATTCTCTCTTTCTCCCTGGGTGTGGGAGAAGTTTGAGAGGAAAGAGAACATGATGTCCTTTCCATTTTATCTTTCACAAACCCTATCCAGTGATGCTGTTGCATTTCTCTGTGTCTGTGCTGTTAAAAGTTCCCTATTGCAATTATGTTATGTTCTTTCATCCAGCTATTGTACAATTCCTGGGTTACCTGCATTGGCAAGAAAAGTTCACCTTAAGCTTACTCTTCTGCTATGTATCTATAGCTGACTTGATGAAAGAATGGCACAAAGTAGTTTTCTGACCTTATTTTAGCATCATTTGTGCATGTGAAGGGGGAGAGAAACCCAATGTCAGGGATAACTGAGATTGAAGGATCTGACAGTGCAGCTGTGTAAAACAAATGATTGCCTCTGATTTTGCTGTGCAGCTGATAGTGGTAACAGCCAAGCATAGTCCAGAATAGTAGCCAGACTGTTGCCTTTGTGGGATGTGGTGTTCCTTTTTCCAACTAGAACAAAAGTCAGGTGTTACTTGGAGCTGAGGAGGCTATTAGACTGAAATTTGGAAGAAGACCTTGCATACAGCTGACCTCAAACTTACCATGCCAATCTGCTAGAATATAGCCAAGAAGCACCAGAGAGGGTAATTGTGTGAAGGGAAGAGAATAGTTCTATGCAGTGCTTTCCACTCAAATGCAGCCTTTATTGAAAAAATATTAACGTGCTTTCTTTTTAAGTGGCAGCCAACAGCTTTAGAAACATAATCCAGTAGCTTTGTGTTGGTGCAAATTCAGATGAAGCTATCATCACACCCTCTTGGTTACTTATTGCCAAGACTACTTTTCTCATCCCGTAGACACAGGGCAGCCAAATAGATTTCTCTGTGACTGTTGCCTGTCTGCATACACTTGCTCTTGGCTTTGTGTTACCTGAAAGTTACTCATCTAGGAAGGGTAACTTATCTTTACTTACCTTGTGCAATGCAGGAGGCCTTAGTGTACCAGAAGGCAGCCACAGGAGGCCAACAGGCAAACAGTAACTGACCAATGTGCAATAAGTTAGTGACATTCCTGCTGCAGCCCTGTGCTCCCCTACTCTTTCCAAAGTATTGCTGCCTTTTTTCCACAAAGCTTTATCCAGAGACTGTGCATTTTGACTCCCCAGGGAGGCAACCTCTCATACGCAACTTCCCGTAAGAGGGAGACTCAAGAAATCAAGTGGTCGGTACTCACAAGATCTGGAGCTTTCCTGGGAATCTAGGCTGTGATTCTCTAGGAGGATTGGCACAGGACAACTGCAGCCTGGACACGAAGACTTTTGTGGGAGTGTCCTGCAATGCTTTTGAGCTATAATATACATCTCTGCACCATACTGGTGTCTTAGAATCTCCTTAGCAACAATATAAAACATTCATCTTAACCATGTGAAGTTCAGGAGTATTTTTATGCTTTTGCTGACCTGAATTCTTCCTTCAAACCTTACTGTATACATTTCAATAAGAAATCTTAGCAGCATGTAATGAGGACCTAAACAGCTGTAGATTAATTAGTGTAAGCCCTTGAAGATGTGCAAATAAAAGGTCATTCCTCCTCTGCAGTAAACAGGCTGATAATCAGTGTAAACTAAATTTTAGAAGACAGAAGGCTGCTTTTCTCTATGTATGTTCTCAAGTTAATGCTTGAGTACCTAGGTTTCAGTCTATATGTGCAGACATCCTTTTGAGAGGGAAGCGGTGGTTACCTCCTCTGTCTTGGCTTAAAGTGGATATTCTACGTGGAAAAATCAGCAGCTGTCTTTTGCTACAAAAACCAAATTCACCACTTCCCCCCCCCCCCCCCCCCCTTTTTGCATTTTCATCTACAATCAGAGTGATCTTTTTGCTGATGCACCACAAGGAGAAGAATCAAAAGAGAGAGAGGAGCGAGTCCCAATAAATGAAGGTAAGAACCAATTGTTGCCTCCTGTAGTCCCGTCTATGCTGTGATTTATCACTGCTGGTGGCTAGACTGTTTTGTTTCCAAACTAGAAAGTCTGGAGTAGCAATTGTTGGCAAGTCTGATCTCCTACCCAGTCTTAATAGAGAACAGCTGTGTTTTCCTTGAATTTTAAATGTGTTTGTTCACTATGATCTCTTACACACACCTACTTTCCTGGAGCTGAAAGGATGTCTTTACTGATGTTGGCAGAGCTCTCTGCATGCACTGGGCTCGTGCTGCTGAAGAGTACTTTGCAGGATCCAGTTGTGGGTTCGAGTGGAGTAAAGATTGCTTCTTATTCCAGATTAATGCACATCCGAGTTTCCTGTTAGCCGCATATCTATACCACATTTTGTACTGCAGCACTGTATTTGATTAATTTTTCAGATATGGGTTGGAAGATGAAGATATTTTGTTCTGAGTGTATTGTATTGAAGTGGTTTTGGGTGTGTAAATGTGAAACGTTGTAAATCACGCTATGTGTATTTCATGTTTATAAGCTTAAGTACAGCTGTTTTGTGGAGTTTTAATGGAACAAAAATAGCTAGACTGTTCTTATATATATCTGCCAAAAAAACAGAACAAGGAGAATGTCTAAAGAGTTCTGAGCTGTTGAGGAAAAAAATGGAGCTCAAAGACTTCTCAGATTCCTATTTCTATGGTACAGTTCTGAAGGATTTCTCAGCATAAAACAAGTGCATCCATTTGTATTGTACTTCCTATGATTTCAGCATCCTCTACAAAGTCCTTAAAGAAAGTTCCTGCAGGTGCAGTATCTCTGTTCCCAGGTATGATTCATTCAATAGCAAATTGCTTCATGCACAAAATGCTCTTTTCTTTAAAACCTGCTGGAGGGGTTTTAAAGAAGCAAACTATCCAAATACAGCAGCACTGCATTGCTTGATCATGTGCTTAATGACAAATACAGGTGCTTCTACCATACTAAGCCTAAACTGCAGCATGCTTTGTGAATAATCAGGATTCTGTAGGAGCTCTGGAGGTAGATAGCGATGGCAGATACTAGCAGCTGTCAGCTTCCACTGTTGTGCTACATACCTTTAAAGATGCGTGCTACTTTAACGGATATTGTACAGTTTAAGTCTGCAGCGCATGCAGTCACACCTTCCCTCTATACTCTAAGAAGGAAATGCATTTTGATCTTTCAGATTTAATCATATTCCCTTAGGTTAGAGAAACTTGAAACATCAAGTTCCTATATTTTTGTGGCACAGGTAAATAAGACCAATCTTGTTTCTGCAGTTTTGATTAGGAGGATCTGCATACATGGGGAAGGACCAGATCTGTAATTTGGAGTTAATAAAAAAAAGAATTATACTAAGATCCCTGTTCCATATCAGACTTCAAGCTGAGCAATGAAAAGAAACATATGTCACCAGTCTTTTTGACTCAACTGACTTTGACTTCTGTCTCTGTGCAGGGTCTTTACCTGATTGAGTTACCTTAATTTTAAGTTTTGCCCTTCATTAAGAAAGGCCTGTTTTAAGACTACGGCTTCAGTTAACTGAGCCCTCAGTCAGCATGATTTTTAGAGTAAGATGTATACAAATACAGGCTTTTTACCCTGGGATGAAAGATATACATCAGCAATGCTCATTCTATGTAATTCTAAGATTTGGTAGCAAAGTTTAAAACAGCAGATTGAGGTTTTCTTTATCCTTTGCTCTTTCTTGGAGGTAGTGTTGCATAAACAGTGAATTTCCCATCATTCTAACAGTGTCCTGTTCTAGTTCATCAGGAATTAAGTTATATGTAGCGTTTATTCAAAGTCTTCAGTTGCTCCCTTTCAGTAACTTGTAGACAGGCTAACGTCACCTGAGGAAAAAACAAGATTGAGGCTCCTTTACTATTCAAAATCACTTGATGAGCACGTTCCCAGTGAACAGTTTGTTTAGGAGCTTGAGAATGTTTAATAATTAGTCAAACTTTGTGGCTGTATTTCTGTCAATCCTGTGGCACTTGCTAATTGCATGATACACTTTTTTATAATAAACTGCTGCTGTGCTGGTCAAAATTCATGCAGTGTGCTGACTTGTAACCAAATAGCAGTTGTTCTGCTTTCTGCCAACCTTTCAATTACAGCTTTATTATTTTTTTTTTTACCATTTCTAAGCATCTATATATAAGGAACAAAAAGGCAGGCTGAGAACCAGGCTGTCATTTTTTTACCAAAAATACTAAAAGTGTTTGCAGACAATCTATTGATATGCACGTATAACTGACACAGGACATTTCCACACCAGCTGTACAAGAAACAGTTATTACGAGCTTACTTTAGTTGATCACTGCCATATCTGAAGCACACAGGAATCTCGGGACCAAACTCAGCCTCGTACTGCAGTACTGCTAGTGGTCTTGCATGAGAAGTGCAGCTCCTTGGGAGAACTCAGTTGCCTGTCCTCCCTTCTCCTCAAGCACCTTACCATTCATATTTGTGCGCAGTAGAGTGGCTTACTAGTTAGTAAAGCAGGATTCTGGTTTGGGGAGTCCATAGGGGTGACAGTGTGGGACTGCTGGGGCTTCTAGCTTTAACACGGAACCCGGCTGCTGTTCCTAGGGAAGATGAGCAGGTTTAAGGAATAAGTGATTGCAGCAAGAGTGATCCATCTGTGACTTGGCTTTATCAGAAGTTTCTAGCTAATGCTTTTGATGTGGCATTGTTGCAGGAGCAGATTAAAAGTTGCTGTGATGGACACTCTGCCTGGCTCCACTTACTATGGCACGAGTTCAGCTTTTTGATAACTCTGGCAATGATCTCTTTGTGGTGGTTTTTTCCCCATCTGACCTGCAGGAGGAAGTGACGTGTTTAGTTCCACTGTAATTGTGGAAAAGGACAAGAAACCTGCAGCACAGAGCACAGAGAAAACTCCTAGACAGGCTGGGAAAGTTGTTCTATTTGATGACGATGACGACTTCTTTGTGGGAGCAACTAAAAAACCTCCAGATCCAGGTAACTCTATATATGTGCAGTGGAAGATTAAACATTAAAGGTCATAAAAATTAAAACTGATAGAAACCAATGAGTTATGAAATTTCAATCTGCATCACTGCTACTTCTGCTTGGGCTTTGGGGGTTTGGTTGGTTGGGTTTTGTTTCCTTTTTGGTTATTGGCATTTATTTGCCTCAGAGTGATGTGGGACTGGTTTATTTGTACATGCTGTCCACTGACTTTCCTCTCTTAGGATGTTCTTTCTACTGCTAGGGCAGTACCTAGGCTTGAATCAGGGAAACGGTACAGACTTTGTTCACACAGCCTTGAGTGGTTGTGCCCAGCACTGCCTATTGGCAGGCTCTAGGCCTTAGAGGTGCCAAGACAATACTAAACACTGTTCAGGGAATTAGAGGTACCAGCTGACTCTAGCCCAATGCTTGTAGAGTGCATTGTCTGTTACCAGTGCTCTCAGGTAAGTGGTGTTTGGAGAGCTTGTCTGGCTTTTTCTCTTAAAGACTGGTGCTGGTCAGCTTTAAAAAGGGAGCATTGTATCTTTTGTGACTCTGGTATCTTCTCTTCTTCAGTAGCAGCTGGTCTGCTGTAGTCATTCCCTGTTTGCTTTGTCTTTTAATGCAGTCAAGTCCACAGCTGACTTATTTGATGATGATGAAGAAGGTGACTTATTCAAGGAAAAACCTGCCATTCCTCCTGTGGTTGCTGGCACAACTAAAGAAACAGAAAACCGTAGGGAGACAGTCATGGAAAAAAAGGTGATGGCATGTAATTGAATGTGGCTAAGGTTTTAGGAAAAAGTTACTACTGCAGCTGAAGTAGTCTTTCCACATAGAACACTATGGAAGTGCCATATTTGTGAGGCAGAACTAGGTTCATAGGGTCTTCCATGACCAGACTGCTTCAGGGATCGTTAAATGTCTTCTGCCTCTTAAACTTTGGGTTTATTTGAGGTTTTTTTTGTGTGTGGGCAGTGACTGGAGGAGTGTTATTAAGGCATGATTGAAATAAGAGCAAAATGAAAAGTCTCTGATTATAAAAAAATGTTTATGAAATTCATGGCTGAGATGAAGCCAGCCTGACTTAAGAACCTTTGGTGTCACAGTTCTGTGCTACGGAGACTGTGGTTTGCACTTATACCAACCACTGATAGCAAGTTAACTGGTAACACACGAGTGTCTGTTTCTGGTGCAGTGCAAGAGTATCCATGGTCAGTGGAGTGGGACTGGTGGTGGGAGGTCATCCAATGCCATTGCTCTGATCTCGTGGCACTTGGCTTTCCTGGAGGAGAGGATGAGAACTGATTCAGCTGCACCACTCCTGCTCTGTCAGGAAGTGAGGGCTGTTTTATACTCCATACTTGCTGACGTGCATACGTGCTTGGGTCTGGAATCATTCTGAGTTTAATGGCAATATAGCTGGTGGCAGGCTGGGGCTGTGCTGTGCTAATGCAGGAAATGATGGCTGGCACAAACTGCCCTCTTTCTTTACGAAATACAGCTTGCTAAAATAATCATTTTCCTTTCACTCCCAAGGCAGCCTGGTATAAGTCTCTGCATATGTCTTCTGCTGAGAAGGGTGGTGGTGGGAGGGGAGACCTATGGCAGTACCCACAAGTCACTCCTGCATAGCTCTGGCTGCGTGAGAAGAGCTCACTCAGCACGTGGGTTTTGGACTTCAGCCTGTGGGTGACAAGTTTGTGTTCTGTCCCTTCAACTGTTGTGATGCTGCCAGCAGCATGCCTCTTAGGAGGGGTCATATGATGTGTCTGCCTTTACTGAATCTAAACGGGTGCTGATGCAATGTCTTTATTTGTCCTAAAGAGTCGACCATCTTCAGGTGATGACTTCAAGCCTTTATCTGAAACGCCTCCAATAAAACAGAGGGGACTCTTCTCTGATGAGGAGGATTCTGAAGTGAGTATCTCTTTAATAAATCTGTACAGAAATTCTTGGGATCTGAGTCACCTTGACTTCAGTCCACTTGTACCCCTGGACTCCTTGTTTATCTGTAGGGTCAGGAATTCTGACACCCATGCGTCTGCTCCCAACCATCCTGAAAGTTCCTTCTTGCTCCAAGAGTGAAATCTCTTGGAACATTTTCCCCAACTTTGGAAAGCTATATATGTATACACAGGCATAAATTGAAAGCCTGAAGAGAGGAGAGATCAGCACATCAAGAACAAGAATCACGAAAGACTACATATACTTAATATTGTGTCCTTGGCTTCCAGCTAGCAATTAATCTGTAAAGCTGAGGGGAAATCCCTGTGGAGCTGCAGGTGGCTGGTACATCTGAGTAAGATAATCTTTCCCTGCTTCGCAAACACACTAAGCACTTTTTAAAAGGAAAAAATTGAATGTCCCATTTACAGTTCTTAAACGTATAGCATTGCTTTGCAAAGTGACATTTCTTTGTTTTGCACAGGACTTGTTTTCATCAAGTAAAACTGTGAAGTCCAAAGCTACATCTCTCCCTGCCAGCAAGTCCATGACAAAAGCTCCGCTCTCCTTGTTTGATGATGATGAAGAGGTAAGTACCGCTTCCTGATACTGCCTGTGTACGGGAACCCTCCTGCATAGCCTGTCACAAATGCAGCAGGAAATACTTGGAAGTTTACAACCCTAAGCTTGTAAATGGAGCACTAAATTAGAGAATTAAATTGATCTTCCATTGTGTAGCAGTTCTGAGCATGTGAACAGTATTATGGAGAATGGTAGCAGGGACTCTTGTGGGTTCTTGGTGTCTTTTTAGTATTTTGCAGTCAGTGCATATAACTTCTGGACCTAAAAGTGAAGCATCTTATCCCTCTGATAGGACTAGAGAACACTAAGCAATAGAACTGATAGGAGCTTCAAGAAGCTGTTTTGTCCTGGCCTGTGGTACCTACCCATATGGATGACTTCTTGTTTCCCTTGTGCCATGGCTGGTGAATTCCTTTTTTTCTTGCTTTTCAGCGTGTAAGAATTGTGGCTGCTAGTGTAGAAACTGAGATCAGTGCACAGTTTGTGCGAGAAACTTAACAAATTTGAATTAGTGTGTGCTTTTCTTATCTTTCTTACCCTGTTCTTCCTCCCACACCCTCCAGAGAGCTTTCAACTCTGGGCCTGCAGCCTTCATGGTGAGTCAACTTAACCCATAGTCTTAACCTGAGATAAATGGGAGGCCTGCTCAGAGCCATAAGATAGGGGACTTTTGCAAACTCAAGATAAAGGTTTCCTGTTCAAGAGGGGGCTGCTTCCAGCTCACCTTTCTGAACAGGGGCTGTTCAGAAACAACTGTCAGGGTAGTGAAATACTTTACAATGTGGTAACGTCTCTGGTATCTGCCATGAAGGTTGTGTTACAGAACTGAAGTTCAAGTTGAGTGGAGAAAAGCATAAATAAGTGTTAGGTGGTGAAGTCAACATATGCTTTTGTGTATTCTGATGCCTATATAATAATCTGCATGAGTGTCTTCAGGTGAAAAATCTTGGTTCTTGTCCAGTGGTAGTGGTTCAGCTTGCCTATTGCCTGTCCTCTTGCAATAGGATTCATTCTCTATTTCATTATGTAGATATAGAAACAGTGACCCATTGTGTTAGCTGCTGTGCAACAGAATTGCTGTGTGGTGGTTTTTGGCTGCAGGTCAGGCTTTATGGTGGAGAATCTGTGGGCCAAAACCAGGCTGTGTGCTTACAAGCTTCTGGTCTATCAAATGCCGTGTGTGTAGAATTCCCTGTATCAGAATACTGTATCACACTCGAAATCGTCTTCAAAAGGTTTCACAAAACACCATTTCTCTATCCTGCTCCTCTGAGAAGCAGGTGGCAACAGTGTCTTGCATGCTGATGACTTCTCAGTGAGCTTTTCATTGTGGCTTTGGCTTTTGATATTTATTTTTTTTTAATTTATTTTAAGGATCTCTTTGGTGTTGTACCTGCCAAGAAGCAACAGGAAAAAAACCCAGAAGAGAAAACAAAACAGTCAGAGACATTCAAGAAAGCCTCCAGCTTATTGTTCAGCAGTGATGAGGAGGTACTGAGGAGTAAGATTTGGTTGAAAGGGGTTACTGGGCTTTATGCTGGGCAAAGCGTAAAACTGTGGAGGTAGGAACCACCGTCAAACTCTGCTGTGTACACATGCCATGCCTACCCCGATCCTGTGACTTGTTTGCAGCTGAGGAAGCTGTTTGATTCTCGGCTCAAATTATCTCAGGATCTAGGTAACAGAACTCATGTGGAAGATAAAATTAGTATTTTCAATGTAATTTATAGAAAAATCGGTAGCAAATGGAGGCTGCTGCCAACAAATCGGATTTAAAAATGCTAAAAAAGAAAACCAAGTTTGCTCTTACTGCTTTTGTTTCTGTGAGGAAAGTTGAGCAGTTCTGGGTAGCTAGGTGGTGAGTTTGTCTTTGTTTTGGGTTTTTGGGGTAGGATGTTTTTATGTGTGATGGCATTTGGTGGGGTGTTTGTTTGCTTGGGTTTTGGGGTTGTTTTGTATTTTTTAAATCTAAGGATCGGAAAAAATGAAACATAAATGACTAGGCTTCCCAGAGAGCAGCCCTCTTCTAGGGATGGATTAGGTGTTGTCTTACACCTTAAATGAAAGCAGAGACATTAAATAAATTAAAAGCTGCTCTGGAAAGTCTCTGAATTAACTCACGTGAATAGGATCCAGACTCTTCTTAGCCCTCCCACCCCCCAAAATTACTCTTTTGTGTAAACTTGATTTTTATTACCTGTCCTGTAATTACTTGTTTACTGGACACTAGTAATATTTTTAGATGCATTTTTATCTTAATGTAGAATAAACAAAGTTCATACTTCAACACGTCTGTAGTCCCTTTTAGAAGGGGGAGGAACAGAGGTGGGGAATGGGAAAAAACACTTGAAATGCTGGGGATAAGAAAACATACAAGTCAGAAAACTCTCCCAACCCTGGAAATGTTTCCTTCTAATGTAGATTTTTTTACTTGTTCAGTGGGTAGATTTGATTAAATGCTGGCTCTGGGGCGGGGGGTGGGGAGAAGGACTGTGGTTGAAAGTTGAGGACATAAGAAACGCAGCGTCAGGCAGTCTAATAATGAGGAGTCTTGGGTGGGGGTGTTGTGTTTTTTTCTTGTTGTTTGGTGCTGTGGGTTCTTTTTTCCCCCCATACATCAAACTTGCTAATTATTTAAGTGGCACAAATCAGGTTCTACTGGGTAACCTTACTCCTGTGACTGCAGTTGACACTGACCTCAGTTGTCAAGAGCAACTGTAATAGTAAAGTGTGTGTACTCTGTTTTGCTGGGCAAAAGCTGTGTACCAAAAGGTGGCCAGGCCCTGTGCAAAGCCTGAGCAATGTCAGATTACGGTGGCTAACACAAAGGCAGGAAAATAAACTAGCAGAGAGATGCGAGAACTGCCAAGATGCTGAAGTGTTTCTGCTTTTAGAGAAACGGGAAAGTGGCTTTAACCAAGACAAAAGAAAACTTAAGGGTTCGTTATTTTTAAGGAACACTGGAATGTCTCCAAGCCAGCTAAACTTCCTTCTGAAGATGACTGGAAGGAGGACCCCGCAAAACCAGCTAGCACTGTCAATCAGGCTAAAGCTGTGAAGAAGACGAGCCTCTTTGAGGAAGAGGATGAGGAGGATTTATTTGCAATCACTAAAGAGAGGTGACAGTCCCAGGAGGGGAGGGGCATTTTTTTCAGAACAGCTCAGCAGTGCCCTCAAAACTGAATAGACCCAGGCACATTGCAAGTGTTGTTCCTTGCTACTGCTGCTAAGGAGGAAGTAGAGGTGTGTGAGTGGGAATGGGCAGGTGGGCTCTTTTACCTCTTTTGTATCTGTGGTGGATCATTCTCCTTGCCACCACTCAACTGGGCTCCATTTCCCTGCATGTGAGAGAAAATCCTCTTGACTACTACTTCTCTTCACCTCTGCAGGAGGCTGTGCAGACAAGAAGAGAGGGTACTAGAATTGTTGAGACAGTAAGGAAGCTCAATCCTGTATCAGGGACCACTTGCTGCAAATGATGGTCCTAAGTTATACTTTTAAACAGATGCAGTGCACGGCCTCTGAAACTTTTACACTGAATCTTCCACTTTCTCCTCTCTTTCATTGCAGCCAAAGAAAGCCACAGAAGGTATCGCTGTTGTTTGAAGATGATGCTGTTAATGGAGAATCGCTCTTCAGCTCCCAATCAACACTACTTCCTTCAGCTGCGAAGGCTGCAGTGGTACCTCCCTTTCTTTTAAAACTAATGTGGAACACTTAAGTCTTTTTATAGTCTGTCTTCCTTATTAGGTACTGAATGTAAGTCTCACTTGCTTTATACAATGGTAGTTCTGGCAAATTGGGAATGGGAACAGGGCAGACTGAACTCTTACATGTAAAACTTCTTACTACCATCAGTCTAATAGAGATTTCAAAATTTTCTTGACCATTAACCCTAAATTTGTTTGGTTTATGCTAAAAGCCCTTCCTGAGGATGTTTTGAGAGCTTTCAACCGTAAAATACTGTTAAAAGGAACAGACTAGAGCTTCACCCTTTGTGTCACCTCAGTCCAAGCTGATTTAGGTGTGTCTACAGGCTTCTTACTGACCCTCAGTTGAGGATGCTTATGCTATCCTCTGTTTTACAAGCTTAGCCCATAGGGTACTGCCTGTGTGGTTGTGCTTTGGAATTGAGAGTAGGAGTTGCAAAAGCTTAACACAGCTGAATCTGTAGTGGGAATTCCTGTACGTGTGTGTGCTGTCCCCCTCCCTTGCCTTTCTGCTTACAAGGGAAATGGTTGTCACGGCCCATAGAGATAACAGGCTTGGGAGTAGAAGAAACAGGCAAGCCACAGTCTAGCTGCCGGCAGTCGCAGGAAATGGTACACCAACCAGACAAGATTCCCAGGCCATCCGCTCTACGCTTGGAGCTGCTTCCTGGCACTCTTCAGTCAGACTCAAGAGCCTATAATGCTAGAAATCAAAAGTCAGGAATCACAATGTCCCTTGGGAGGAAAGTAGGAGAAGTCAAGCACGTTGCCAGTGTCCTAGATCCCTGCAGAAGGCAAACAAAGGCTCTGCAGTCCCACAGCAGTGTATGCTGCTTATATACCCAGCAATTTTGTGTCAACAACATTCTCTTAATTTTGCAGGAGAAAGTAAAACCAGCACAAGCACCACCTTTCTTTAATGAAGAAGAAAAGGAGGAAAAGGAAGATCTGCCAGATACAGCAGCAAAGTCTAACCAGGTAGAAGATACGTTGTGGTGTTTAGAAGAGCCTGGAGCAGTTCCTGTGCCTAGAGGAACAGATGTTGCAGGGCAGCAAACAAAGGAAAAAGTAAGGGATTTTCTTACATTAATCTGAAGTTTGATAAAGGTTCAGTTTAAAAGACAAAATAATCTAACAGCGCTGCTCTGAGACAGAATTCTTTTTCTGGATTGCCTCTTCTATTGCCAAGGAGAGAATCACTGTCTCCATTTAGCAAAATCACTTGTCAGTCAAACAGCAAATTGATTAAATGGCATTTAAAAGCTGTTTCCCAACTGACATTCATGAGAGAATTGTTTGGGGATTTTTTTGGGGTGGGGGGAGGAATCTGTTTCATTTTTCCTCCGGAGTGGGTTGGGTAATCTTTATTCACATGAACAGAGCTTTCCTTTAAAAGATAGCCTATACTGATGTGTAGGCTTTGCTTTGAGCTCAGTAACTTTGTTTCAACATAGTCTGAGTTACAAGCAGTGTCCATAGCTGTGGCTTTCAGGATTGTGAATTTCTCCTGGGCAGCACTGTTACAGAACAGTATCGATGCGTATTATTGAAGAAGCTGCAGCAGAATTTACTCTTGGGCATGGTCTTACTGAGTGATTGTTGGGGAATTACCAGCTGATGAATTTCCCGAGTAGTTATCGTGCATTGCACTTTCCTGAGTGCATTCAACATTCGGGTAGCGCTGCCCACTCCAAAGAATCCCAAGTTGCATGAACTAGGTACCTCAGAGGTAATAGCAAAGCTGCTTAATGCAGCCTTGTGGTGCACACGCAACCTGACATATGGATGAGGAGGAAACCTTATGCAGGAAGCTGCTTATCGCCAGCACTACAGTGTAGGGTACAGGAGGAAACTTGTGTTCCCTTCAGAGGCACAAAGTGTGTGTGATCTCTTTTTTTTTTTGATCTACTGTCTCTTGCTGATCTCCATGTTGCTATTCTCTCTACCTAGGAAAAATGAGTTGAATATAGTTGTCTGCTTGGTAATGGATTGCAGACCTCTGATCACTGCTGGCGTTTAACCAGGAAAGCTTAGTGGTTTTTTGAGCAAATCTGAACTAAATAACAGGCTGAAGTGTTAATTTTTTTATTTTTATTTTTTTTGTGGAGCCTTTTGCAGCAATATCTTCAGAGGCAGCTAGCAGTTCAGATCTGTTTGCAACTTCACCACCAGCTCTGGAGAAGGATGTCAAAACCCAAGCTAAGAAAGTGTTAAGCTTGTTTGAGGAGGAGGAAGAGGAGAGACTGGAAGATGATGATGGTGGCATGAAAAATGCACAGAAAGAAATTGGGGTGGTAAGTCTAGAGAAGTTCTTGAACACTAGGAAATAGTATTTCTACCTCTACTATTCTAGGCAAGGTTTTGTTCTTACCCTTCCCTCTCTTCATGTCATGGAGGCTAATCTTTATTTCTAAACTTCTAGATTCTTGGGTGAGAAATTATTCCTGCTCTTCCCCATGATCCTTAATCCCTTTGTAAAATTTTCCATCCCACTAACTCAAAAGCATTTTGCTGCATGCTAGTATGAAAAGAAATTCTGTAGAGATGTTTTGGTGCAGCTACTTCATGTCTTCTGTACAGAACTGATTCCCCAGTTATCCCTTAACGTCAGCGGTACTAGGAAATAGATGTGGAATTTGAAGCCTTGTGGTTTATCCTTTTATTTTCTTTATATTGTTGCAGTTTTCTTGGTGGATATGTGCCTGCAGACTTAGCTTCAGCAAAAATAATCTTAATTCTATGTTTACTTCTGTTTTTCAAGTATGTGTGTTCATTTTTTTAAAAAAGCCTCCAGTTGCCATATTCTTGCTGTCTGGCTTTCCTGATATAGCATACACCATCAAGAGGTAGACCTTTAATCTTCAGCAGCAACATCCATGAATCAATGGCGATGTTCTTGTTTCTGCTTGATGCAGATGTACCAACATTTTTTCTGTAAACTTGAAGTCATGTCAAAAAGTATGTGCTGTATACCACAAGGTTTCGTCATCTTAGTGTGACCATATAAAGTGAGTTGTCAACTCTAAAGGCTGTACACACTGCATTCAGAAGTCCCTGGAGCTGACTGAAATAGATGTCTCTTGGAGAAAACGCCCTGTTTATAGCTGGTTCTGAGTTAAAATGGGTTGTTAGCTTGAGCGCCTAATTACCTGTTGTGAATGTATCTTGTGTTTGGGTGTTTTTTGGGGGGAGGGGGCACATTGTGACATGGTTGCAAGAAGCCACATCTGTCCTATGAATTTGAGAAGATACAAATTCTTTCAAATCTTTCTTTCAAAGCACTCAGCTGTCAGCATGTAACAGTCATAAAGTGATTAAGGTGCTGAAATGCATATTCATGCAAAAATCAGAAGTTAGGAACTTAATCTTTTTGACAGGCAAATCTTAAAGGTGCTACTATTTTCCTTGCTTCTCTGAGCTTAATATGCATTTCATGTGCGGATACTGCTAGATGTGCATTAGGTTTTCATGTATCTGAGCATAAACAGCAGTTCTAGTGCTCTGAAAATGTGACCCGGCTTTTGACACAAAATTTAAAGCTGGTGCAGCACTCTCAGAGAGACTGAGAATGGACCAGTAATAAAAATCATAGGACAAGGTGTATGGACCAAAAATAGCATACTGGAAACTAGCTTTAGTAGGCAGCCCTTTAGTGATCCTGGAGGCTTGGACTGGGAAAGGGAGAATTGGGCTTTATTCTTATGACTGCTGCTCCTGCTGCTTGGATTTAGAGGCTGATGTTATGCTACTGGACATTGTCATGCTCTTAAAAGGCATCCTTTCATTTGCATGAGTCCTGAAAAGACAGCTCGGTGGTGAAACATAGATACTGGCCTTTACCTAGACATTCAGTGGGGCCTTTGCCTTTTGAAAGTCAGACCTGAGTGCATACAGTGACCATGTTTGTAGAAAGGCAGCTGATATTGGTTGGCTTTCCAGAGAGTGGAGGGCTGATAAGGTGATGTGTTTGACTGTCAACCTTCCCCCCCCTCCACCTGCAAATTTGAAAGTACAACTTCTTGCCCAAGGCAGACAGTATGTTGTGTTCTTCATTGTGGGAGTTTGTTTGCTTTAATGGGAGGATAACAGGGAATCTAGCAGCAATAATAGCTTTACAGGCATTCAGCTTGGGGGAGGGGGGAAGGAATTTTATTTTATTCTTCTTTAAAAAGGTAGTTTCAGAAGATAATTAATCAGATCTTCTTCCTCTCACTTCTGTCCTGCACCCTCAGCTGAATAATTCGAGGCATAAAAGTCTTACTAAAATACAAACCTTACTGTACACTCATGATAACATACTGAAAACCTTTTTTTCTTTTTTCTTTTTTTCTTTTCCCTCCTTCTAAGGAGGCTTTACAGGTAAATAGTAGCAGCTGGATCTCAGGTCAGCAGACACAGATACATTTTGGTTAATGTCTTCTCATCAAATTGACATGTGAATACAAATATTTACATTGTAAGTTTTGCAAATTTGGTCAAAGTGAAATATATAACTGGCAGCTAAAGTCGTGGTTTTGTTACCAGGGTCATAGTGTAGCGTCAGGTGAATTGTAATCTGCCTTATCACTAGGCAAATAACCTCCTTAAGGAGGGAGTTTCTCACTGTGTGGACCTTTCCTCTCCTTCCAGGCTTCCAAGAAAACTACTCGGCCCAAAAGCACCGGAGTCTTTCAAGATGAAGAGCTACTTTTCAGTCACAAGCTTCAGAAGGACAATGATCCAGATGTCGACCTCTTTGCCAGCCCCAAAAAGTCAATGGTGAGTTTAAAGTCCTCCTCTGAACCTGCTATTTAAAAACAGCCTTTGAAGTGTGCTGCCTACCGGCATTCCTTGTTTGAACACAGTTAAAATCCCTGATTTCCAGGGAGGGCCAAGTGCTAATACCAGTTCAGGCATCATGGGCTGAAGGAGATCTGCTTTTGATCTGTGACACATCTTTTCTTTATCCTTTGTCTCTTTAGTCTGCAAACCGTATCCTGAAGCCATCATCTGGAGGAGGACTTTTTGGGGATGACGATGAGGATGATCTCTTCAGTACTGCTAAAACAAACCTTCCGGTATCTGTTCTACCGTAAATGGCTTATATAAAAGATGTTGGAAAGAAGTGTATGGAAGGGATTTTTTCCATATATATGCTAACAAGAAACGAAGTGACTTCTCAAATCTTTTTGAGAGAATAGAAATGGCGATTGTAACCCTGAAGACATAGGGAACAAACAGCTGCATTAGGTCTCCTAAAGCTGAGATGAGAGGATTGGATTCTTTTTCTTTTTGTGTACCACTGGACTGGCTGAGGTGTGAAAGAACCCACCTGAGCAGAAATTAGAGTAGTAGAGTTGTATTTGTATTGTTTAATTGATTTATGGTTTAACTTGCTAATATTACTTCCCTGTAGTTCATGCACGACTGGTGAGTCTTGCTCTATGACTTATGTCATTAAAATCTCTGCAGGTTGGTTTGATTTAAGGTAATGAATGTGGTATTAAAACCCTTTTGATCACTGGATTGTTTTTAGAGGGCAAGCTGCTCCAGCAATGACCTAGACTGCATGACAGGTGGTCTGAGCTCAGAGTCCTAACATGCATTCTAAACTGCTACTCTAAATGTATTTAGCTTAATTAAATTGAAGCCAACTTTAGTCTATTTTCATGTCTATAGCTGGAAGTTGGGCTAGAAAACTGGCAATAGTTCCTGGAAACAGTTTCTTTGAGGACTGTGGAAGGGGTGGTCTTAAGTAATTAGTGCTTGGCAGCTATGTATGGAGGCTGTTTGCTTGAAAACATAAAAATAGCAGTGTTCCTTAGCTAGCTTTGTGCTTTTATTTTCCCTGCTGTTCTGTGCATGAGGAAATATGTATGCATTTGGAAGTTTATTGAAACTCTCATTATTTATCGTTAGGGTAGACAGCAAAGGCTGAGGCAGGCTAAAGGAATGGAGGAGTGGAAGGCCCTTGTCATTGCAGAGCCAAAAGGCAATGCCTCCTATGCATTGCAGAGTCAAAAGATGTGGCTAGTTTTCAGACAGAAGCAAGATTTTAAAAAGCTTTGCTTGCTGCTTTTTTTTTTCTTTGATCTGCAGACCATGCTTTTTACCCAATTCATCTTGACTTGTGCTCTTAATGCTTTCAGAAAATAGCTGAGAAGAAAACACTTGAGGCCAGTACTGGCCCTTCCTTGGAGAGTGGTAACCTTCTAGAAAATGCTTTAAGTGCCAAACAAGATGAAGCTCTGAAGGCAGTAACTACAGAGGCAAGTACCTAAATCTTGTGCCTTGAACAGCATGCAAAGAAAAAGATGTATCATTTTGTTTCAAATAAGTGTCTTGAAAAGATCAAAACTAATGCCTGGATTCACTGGCTATATAGTGGCAAGGCATGGCCAAACTTGTCTCTGCTTATCGGCAGTTGCAGTGTTGCTAGCAAGATGTTTAAATGCTATTGATAGTGTTTTATTCATTGCCCACACACTTATAAGGGCAGAGTACAATGCAGTGAAGAACTACACCTCAGGTCCAGTTGGACTGAAAATGGGTGGTTGTTCCTTCTTCTTTGAAGTGCCAGTGTCTGTGGGAGTGAATGTGATCTTTAAAATATAGGTAGGCTTTCTCAGAAAGGAGATCAGGGCACGCAGCACAAATCTGTGGCTGCTGAGAATCTTATCTTGGAGACTTTTTGATGAGCAAACAAGACTCCTACTCCTGTCCTTAATCTTGCGGAACCAAGGGTCTCTGGGAGAGGCAGTCTGGGTCTGAGTTCTGGCTTGTGCCTCACCAGAGCTGCTTGTTGGATTTCCATCTGTAGGAGATCAGCTTTTCATTGCGGGGGGGGTGGGTGAGTGGTGTTTTTTCTTCCCCCAGGATGAGGAACACAGAGTAAGTGTAGGGCTAGTAATTAGCCTGTCTTCCCTTATGGTGAAGTATTCCTTGGAGCATAGAACCACACGCGTCTTCCCTTTTTTGTAGCTACTGACAGCCTGCTATAGGAATGATCTCAGCCTGTCTGAGGTTCAGCTGAACACCACATGCATCTAAGTGCAGAACGATCTCCTCAGATACTGGGATTCCTCTGTCATGCTATCAAGACTCCCTAAACCAGTGTCCTGACCCTTGCAAACCCTCAGTTACTTCAGCCTGGCTGAAGGAGCTCCGACTGCCCAATCACACCAACAGCAGTACAGCCTAGCTCACAGAACCACAGTAGACTACAAATTTGTGGAATGCAAGACCTGGGAAGAGCACCTTAGCTGATTCAGTTCATCCCTGAGTCCTAGAATTGACCCAAATCTTCAGACCAAATAGCTGCTCTTGCTTTTAATCTAATCTTATTTCTGGCACTGATGGCCTGCTTTCTATACAGGAGCACTCACTTCTCTGAAGCTGTTTTCCTTGCAGGCTGAGAGGTGCAATTTTATAGCCCTCTTGCTTCCATGCGTGCTTCATTGAAGTCTGTGGCCCTGTTATTGCCAGTCACAAAGAGAAAAGTCAATTATATCATGATCTGTCATGACTTCAGAGGGTCTTAGGGGAGGGAGTAAGCAAGGAGGGAGGGTAGCTGTCACAGTTTGATTCGACTAGTGTTATGTGTGACCTGGAGAAGATGAAAGTTGCTGGGTTACTATGGCAAAGTATAATATTGGGTGGAATTAAATGTGATCGTGAAGATGGGGCTATGGCATGTGGGGAACTGAAGTTGAAGATTGAGTGACTGTAGCTCTAGTGGTAGAATGTGTTGATAACAAGGTATCTTCAGAAGAAATTGGTAAGCATTGAGCTGCTTTCTATAGACGTATTAAGATGCAAACTATGGTCTGGTTGAAAACAACTTGTCCACTTGCTTAATCCAATGTAATTTTGTGCAGAAATCTACAGGTCCTGTTCCCATTAAAACCAAAGAGCCCTCATCTCGGATTGGAAGGCTACAAGTAATTAACTTTACTGACATTTTGACTTTCAAAAAAAAAATAAATCATCTTCCTTGCCTCACTGATGACTCTCCCTGAAACAAAATCTTTTTACTTCCTTACCTTACTGTTGCATTTTTTTTCCAGATGGCGTATTTTCTATTTCTTTTTCTGCATTGCATGTTTAATATTATTTCCCCGTCCCGTTTCAAACCTGACTCTGAGCAGCACTATTTACTCCATTGGGGGGCAGAGGGTGGGCTCCTCTTTAACCCGCTATTCTTCTTAGCACTATTTTCAGTATGTTCAGAGACTCTTAGGGGTTTGGGGTTTTGGTTATGTCCCTCTTCTGACATGTAATGACTAATAACTCTCTATATCACAGTACCACTCTTAACGTCAGAACCATTGTTGTTCTCAGACAGGATACTGAGCTACATAGGTGTTTGGTCTGACGTAATGTGGCCATGCTGTTCCTGAAGCTCTTACACAGCTGAGCACTCCACAGACTTAGTGAGACAGATGATGTAGGAGGCACAGAAGCACATAGGTGTGAGAAAGACCAGGAACTTGTAGGAGTAGACCTTGAATGCCTACATACACTAGTTCTTGCTGCTTCTCTGGAGCCGTGCTTGCTCTTGAGCAGTATTAACATGATCCCTTTTTGTGTGTCTGTTTTTGTTTCCTCTGTTTTGTAGGCTAACTTGGCTATTAACCCTGCAGCCTTACTACCTGGTGCAGTGCCTAAGGTCTCCAATGTAAAGTCCCCCTTACCAGTTCTGGACACTCCATTGCATGAGCCAAAGGATATACAGAACAGCGAAGTCTTCTCTGCCGCAGGAAGCAATGAAGAACTAGGTGTAAGCTTTGATCAGCCTATGCAAGCGGATACCTTACACAGCGCCAATAAGGTAACCTTGGTATTTAGGAGGATAGGAATGGGGTTTAAAAACAGTCTGTCCTCGTGCAGGAACTTGTGTTTTAGTATTCAAGTTGTGCTAATGGTGCGGTCTATCTGAATCTAAATGGAGATATGGAAATCTAATCTCCTCTCAGTTCTGTGGGCCACTGAAGAGAAAGTGAAGCCCACTACCTTCTTAGCTCTGTAAGGGGCTTATGCATAGGCCTAATTCTGTGCCTTCTTAAGATATGTGTGTACGTTCCCCAAAGACAGTGGTTTTCCCTGTAGGTTAAAGGTATTTTAGCATAACATCTTGTTCTGTCCCGGGAGACACCAACCTGAAAACCATAAGAAAGGCATTTCTCTAGGCCAGCTATAAAATACTTTATGGACAGCTGCTGTGGCAAGATATCAAGAACACATCACTGCTGTAGGTTGACCTTTACCTCCTCTGTGGATAAAAATGTCATGTTGTCCTGAACTGTCACTCCCAATTCTTTTTCAAACAAAAACTTTGTTTTTAAAGAAAAAACCCACACAAAACCAAACCAAAAGTGTTACAGCTTTTGACATGGCAGATCTCTGCCTCCTAACTTGCTTCTTTTTTTATTCATACCTTTTACTTTATGGACTGAAAAAGGCATATTCTAATTAAAGATTTAGTGGTTCTTTAAAGAAAAGGCTTTAAAAAAAAAATTTGGTCTGGGTCTTATGATTTTATAAATTGCTTGGGTTCTCTCAGAGCAGCGATTTGAATAAGATAACTTAGAATCTTACCTTTGATTTTTTTTTTTTTCTTTCCTTAATGCTGATGAGGCTGTTCATTACTAGATGAGCAGCAGAGACACCTTGGGAAGATGCAGCAGCTGTGACCACAATGGCTGACATGACCCCTTAGTGTCAAATGGTCTTGAAGCTTGTACATCAGACTAATGCATTAGCGTGTAGGCACGGTTGTTTCCAATAGCAGCATGTTCTGTACAACAGACAAAACCCTCTATTATGATGCTTTTAAATAGATAGGCATGCAAAAGAATGGAGCTCCTGTAGCTGTATATGGTCAACCTTGAATGTTCATTTTAGCACAGTGATGATGCATGTTTGTTTACAGAAGTAATCCAAGAAGCATCTGGGTAACTATACAGTGAATGGTTTTTGTGGCTTAAGTTACATGTTTTAATTTTGGCCTTTCATTGCTGCTTGAACCTTTCAAGTTTGAGTTTAAGCTGTAGATATATGCAGCCAAATGAACTTTTTTCCAAAGGCTGGAACAAAGCAATCTACCCAGCATTTTGGCTGTCCTTTCAAAGAGCAATGCATGGAGCAGGGATCAGTTTAAGTGTGTCTCCCTTCCATCATAATTTTCCTGTTTTTTCAGCCATGCTCTGATCAATAAGGCCCCACACTCTGAAGGCAGATGTGCTTCTACAATGATTCTGACAAAAGCACATGGCTCCTTTAAGCATATTCGTCCACATTGTCCTTCTACTCCAACACAGCAATTAAAAAAAAAAAAAAGCAAACAAAACAACCAAAACCAAAAACCCAAGGGGAAAGGTAGTTGTACTGGTCTGTTTCCTACCTCTGTGAATACTCCTGTCCATGTGGGATATGGTAGAGGCTATAATGGAAACTTGCAGGGGGGCTTCTTTAAAAGCAGCTGAGGAATGAACTGCAGCAGGCTATGCATAAAATAAAATTAAATGGAAAACATAATTAGTTATGACTCGGACAGACTAACAGCACTGCAGAAGCCCCTGGATTAGCAAGCTGTCAGACTGACTAAGGTATTACCTAAAGCCGAGAGGCTAGAGTGGCTTGCTGACCTGTGTTGTGACTCTACTTGTAAGTGCTCTTGCTTTTGTGCCCCAGTTCCACCTGCTGTGGAATGACCAGAGAGCAGCAGATCAAAACTCCTGGGTTATTTTTCTGAACCTTGCTACAAACTACTCCAAGCCTGAATGTCCCACTTGTCCATCTTTCCCCTTTCTGAAAAATGGGGAGAATGGATGATGCTGAGCTGATGATGAATGGTTCATGCTGCTTCTCCCTATAACCCAAATCAGTGTCTGCTCGGCATTCCTTGCTCAAGATTCCCAACGAAGCATTTGTTTAAATGTGCATGTAGCTGTTTAAGTTACTTGAATCAGAGCTGTGAGCAGAACTTGTAGTTAATTCAGTTTCAGTGTGCTAGTATGAAACAGGCAATGCATGTTAACTGCTGTGTTGTGAAGGCAGACAAAGTGCTACAAGGAAACATAACAGGAATACTAACCTGTTTTCTGTGAAATGTGGGTTTTTTTTCCTTCTATATACCCCTGCTCTGCTTTTACTCCTTTCTTGCAGACCAGAATCAAGGTTACAGGAAAACGAAGACCTCCTAGCAGAATGGCTCGCCGTCTAGCTGCCCAGGAGTCTGAAGAGAGTGAGGAGGTGGACAGTGCTAAAGAATCACAGTTCTCTCTACCAAAACAGACGCCAGCAATAGTGAACATAAAGGAGCCTCTTGCTACTGAAGCAGAGTCCAAGGAAAACGGCTTTCTCTCTGGCTTGTCACTACCAGCTCATGGCAGTGTTTTGTCTGCTGGGACAAACAAACTCCTTCCTCCAGAATCCACAGACCAAGGGGATGATCTGTTTGAATCAGAAGACCTTTTTGCAAGTAGCTCGACATCCAGACCAGCTGTACAGTCAAAGTTAAAGGAGGGAGTGCCAGACAGCGCGACTAACAAACCCATCAAGGGCAGGGAGAAAAAGCCTGATCTGTCTGTTCTGGGTGATCAGGACAGCAATGATCTCTTCCAGCCTGCACAGCAAAAATCTTCAACAAAAAGCAGCCCTATACCTTTTCTGGAAGAAGAGGAAGACTCTTTTTTCAGCTGTCAGAAAACTGGAAAAAAAGAGTTGAAATCTGCTGTCCAGCAAGCTGTTGACTCTACTGCCCAAGATATCTTTGAGGTAATGGTCGAGCCTGCCACCTTGGCCTTTTTGATCCTCAGGGCCTTATGCAGATCCCTCTACTTAGACACAGGCTTAATGGAGGCTGCTGAGTGGGATGGGGTGTGCATAGCAAGTAGTGAAGTAAACTGTCAATCATGTTCTGCTGCTGGGCAATAGAAACACTTTCTTTGGATGTTCACCCCCTTATTAGCAAGAGTGGATTAAAAGGTGGAGCCTTAACACAGCAGACATGTCACTGAATGGGCTGTGACAACATACCTATGATTATGACCTCTTTGAGAGTAATAAAGTATTTGTACAATTATAAAGGATTTGTACGATCCCACACAAAGGCATTTCTGCCAAGTCCTTCATGGGGAGAAGGGACTCAAACCTCTTGGGTTTGAGAAGCCCAAGGCTGTCAGTCATCTGAACATCTCAGCTGCTGTGTATGGGTAATTTGACTGTTCTCTTGAAGTGTGTTATGCATTGATGATCTCTCTATGCTTTGCTCCAAGGATGATATATTTGCTACTGAGGCAATTAAACCAATGCACAAAGCAAAAGAGAAAATGCCAGAGACTAATCTGTTTGATGATAACATTGATATTTTTGCGGATCTCACTGTAAAACCAAAAGAAAAGAAGACCAAGAAAAAGGTGGAACAAAAATCCATATTTGATGATGATATGGGTAAGTGTCTAATGTCTTGCTGCTAATCTCATAATGTTGTCCTGAGTTACATTCATTGGAGATGTTTTAGAACCCTTTGCGTTCTCTTAAATTTTCAACTGCTCTGAAATCTCTGGTCATCTTTGAATTTTAATGTTGAATGAGAACTTCCTAGATTTGTAGAGCTAGCACGGCATTTAAATGGCTTAGAAGAGTGTACAAAATTCTGAGAGAAGGAATAGTTTAATTCCTGTAGGGATTTTCTCACCTGTGGGAATTAGAAAATTTCTTGTCTGGAGTAAGAGACTAATCTCATGCTGTTACAGCTCTAAAAGATACATTCTCTGTTTCAATTTGCACAGATTTTTGTATCGTACTTTCAGATGAATCACTGATGTGAAGAAATTAGCATCTCTTCCCACCCAACCTTCACTATTATGTTGACTCCCTTGGAGCCCATAAGGTTTTATTTATATCCATGTATACCCAGAACAGTTAGAAATACTACACCTGAGAGCAAAAGTTTGCCATGTGTAATTTGTTGAAAAAGCAGCATATAGTAATGTGAAATGATGCAAAACATGCTCCTTTTTTATTCTCAATCAGTGGAGATATCAAGTCATTTTGTCCCCGCCTGTGTGTGTCTGTTCTCAGGCTCTTCATGTTTATAGCTCTTCTTTGGGTTTGCGTGTATTTCTTTTCCTCTAAGACAAAAAAAAATCCCTTCTCTAGCTTTGATTCTTGTCAGTCTTCATTCTTTCTAACGTATTCAAATTGAATCTGACTTACCACTGTTTTGCTTGGAGTGCTATTAAGCATTCCAGCCTGATGGAATGACCTGGCTGAAGTCTGTAAATGTGTTAGAAAACTTGCCAGAGAATGAACATCTTGAGATTTTGAAACCTTCTTAATTGCTATAAAAAATAAGACTTAAATGTTTGCGGGCAAGGTATTTGAAATATGTATTGGATGATTATAATATCTTATTTTAATCATTTACATTTTTTTCAGGTAGCCTATAGCAAATGAAAGAATTTCCCAAACAGCTACCCCTTCCAAATACTTCAGCACAAAAATCCAGACCTCATGTTGAAAAAAAACCAGAGTCCCACTTGAAAGTATCTTGGAAAATTAGCCAAAACAGAACCTGTTGTTTGCACTTCCACTTTTGACGTCTACTCTGGTGCTACAGCTTCTTGTTTGAAGTCACATCTGATCTTGATACCTATAGCATCCACAGCACCCTGTATCTGATAGACTTCATCTTCCTCTAGAGTATTGACTGGTTTATGGTGCAGCCATAGGTATGTAGCTACTTTGTGCCCAAAGCTGTGGAGCTACAGAACACCAACAGGAGTGTAGGGAAGATGCCTGAGGGTGAGGATGCCCTGCTGGCAGCAGAGTGGTAGAACTGGCACTTGCCTATGCTTCAGGTTAAGGGATGGCTTAAGTGATCATGGTAGCACTTTACCAGGGCTGTGTGGTGTTGCCTGAGGGAGATCCTTTCTGCTACAAATAAAACAATAAGTGGGTGTAGTTTGCGGGGGGGGGGGGGGAGGCTGTAAGCTGCTTTCCTTCTTTGTCCTACCACAGCTTCTAGTCACTATTTTACTACAGTTGTGTTAGGCTTGTGGTGGCAGTATTAGAAAAATTTTCTCAGGTCTTTATCCTCCTAGCTTCCTCAGTGACCTTATGGCTGATGATGCAAACATCTTGATGTCCCCTCTGCCTGTCTGGGAAAGTCTGCAAAATGGTGACTGTGCTTTCTTGTGTATTGACAAATACTGTCTTCCATGGCCAAAAACTTCCTATTCTCTAAGCCTTGTCATAAAATGGGAGTGTGTCGTGGTTTAGGCCAAATCGGCCACTGGGGACATAGGGGACCCCAGATGGGACCGACAGATGCTCCCCTCTACCCCTCTTCAAAGAGAGAGGCAGAGGAGGAAAAAGAGACTTACGAGTTTAGAAGGATCTAAACTACTTTAATGAAGTATTAATAATAAAATAAAAGAAATAATGAAAAATATACAAAACCGTATCAAGCTCCCAAGATGACAATCACGACACCGGCTGGCACTGGGGCAGTCCCAGGCTGGACTCAGTGACGGACGGGAACTGGATTCTGGATCTGGATTCAGGATCGGGTCCAAAGGCAGACGAACAGACAGAGTCCTCCTCAGACGTCAGCCGTCGAAGCAAGAAGGGAAAAGAAGGGCGAAAAAGAAGGAGCCAAAAAGAAGAGGGGCTGACCCTTTGCTCTGTCAGCTTTTATACTGAGCATGAGGCAGATGGGATGGAATACGCTGTTGGTCAGTCTTGGGTCACCTGCCCTGTCCGCTCCTCCCCGCAGGTGGGACCCCATTATGCTTTTCCGCTTCCGACCCTCCAACGTGGCAAATAACACAGCCGGTTGGCCTTGGGTGTTAGAACAGTAAGTGTAAGCAAGAGCCTCCCTGCATACCATGTCTGGACATCAGCTATAAACATCGGTCTAATCACTCTGAGAGAGTGAACATTGTCTGCACAATATGCTGTTAATTTCAGTAGTTAAAAGAGGCCCAGCTAAGAAGCGAAGCTACTGAACAAAATTGGTCCTGTTTTACCTCAAACCAGGACAGAGTGATACCTCTACTGCTGATGGCACTCACTGTACTTCCCCTCTGCTGTGAAGCTAGTGCATGTGATAGCTCATTGCTTTGGAGTGATGCCAGCAGGGAATTACTGTGTTTTACTGCCTTTCTAAACTGTTCTTGTGCTGAAATGCTGTCCTGGATTATTCCTGTGTAATCCCTACGGTCAGCACAGTAGCAGACACGTGTAGCAAGAAGAGAAAGGCAAGCACATTGTGATAGGCTACTCCATGCTTGGCCTCTGCCTAAGGTTAGGATACATCCTGAAGGCTGAAGTTTTTATACTCTGTACTAGTAAATAGCTATTAACCTCTGTATAAGACCTGTGTTCTCTTAATAGGGATTCAAGACCAGTTAGGTGCTCCTTATACTGGCCTTGTGAATCACTAGTGATCCACATACCTCAGTCTTGTAAAATTTTCTTTGTCCCTTCATAGTCCAACTGCATAATCTGAGTATCCTAAATTTAAAACCTTAGTGTATAAGAATGTTGTATGTGCCCAGGAAGCATCAGGGCAACACTTCACCATTGTGTATGGTAGCAGCTCCATCTCGTTGCGTGAGCATGGTCCTAAACACGAGTCGCGTTAGCCACAGCAGGAACTGCAGGTCTGTGAGCCCTGCTGCTGGCACAGGGTATCTGCTTTTGTTTCTACCTGTTGTTATCCTTCAGGAGAGAATTCTGTCTTAATAGCAACATGATATTTTTCTACTTTGTGATCCTAGTTATTCATAACAGCAAGGCTTGTATTGAGGACAGTGGTGGGGGATCTTGATTCAGGACTGTAAACGGACTTTTTGAATATTCAGCAGGATGGCACTTGTAGCTGTCTGCCTCTTTGCATCTTAGCTGTGCTCTGTTCTCAAGTGATTTACGCTGTGTTATTGTGCTGTAGATTAAAGACTCTCGTATGGCTAGTGGATGTCCCAACAGTAGTTGCTAGCAAGTACCGTCTTTTCCTCTTGTGATTTTCTTTGGCAACAGTCTCACAGCTGTGAGATCTCTCAGGTTCCTCAGATGCTAATGTTCTAGATAAGATGGATGTTATCTGGCACTTGCGGGATGGAATTTATTGTGGAGGCTTAATTTATTAGTACTTCTCAATTGCTTATGAGAGCCTGAACATGTTATAAAATACAAGTATTATTCTGCTCTACTGAGAAGAAAAAATACTCTTAATTTGACTTGGAGCGAATAGCTCCCACGTATGTCCTTACAAATGCATCTAGAATCGCAAGCAGCAGGAAAGCATTTGTTTATCACAGAATGTCCTTGGCAGTCACTGCTGTGTGCTGGAGACTCTTCTGTACAATGTTACTTCTGTTTGGCAGTCACTTCACATTAAAATCTTTTTTTTTTTTTTTTTCTTCTTCTTTAGATGATATCTTCTCTAGCAGCCAAGTCAAGATACCCACTCCCAAAAGCAGATCTTCCCAAGCAGCCTCAGAAGCAAAATCTGAAAGCAAGACACTGAGCACATTTGATGACCCACTGAATGCCTTTGGAGGCCAGTAGCCAAGGGGAGTGTGTTGCAGAGAGGAGGCCTTCCTTATGCCCTGTCCAGTACTAATACTCTGGATTCTCTAATCCAGTATAGCTGAAATGAGATGGCTGTGGACATTTAAATGAGATGGCTGTGGACATTAAATGAGATTACCCATTTTAAATGGTTAGTATTCTCTTGTGCTTGGTCTCATTGTGCTAAATGATATATTTTTACAAAAACAAATAACCTCCTGCTATATTGTTTCCATGTGGTGCCCAGATGACTATAGCCTGTGCAATACCTGCAATGAAGTAATCTATTATACGAAGTATACTTTGTTTTATTGAACAAATCTATAGAGAAAATAATTGATAACTAGTAAATGGAGTCTGTTAAACTACATCTGTCTGTATGTCTTACTTTCCTCTTTATTGCTTGCTAAGGACATCTGCATCATGACTTGAAAACAACCAAAACCACTACCATGCCTTGTCTGGGTCAGCTGCCAATCTACTGAGCTTATGTTAGGGTAAGGCTGGGTTCTCTTATCTCCTCGTATATGTAATCAAGCAGTTAACAAATCTTAGTGCAGCACTTGACACCAGATAGAGATAAGGTATTTCATATTGGCAGCTAATGTGGTCTATAAAAATAACAATGGTTAAAACTTCTCTGCCAGAAAGAGTGTGTTCTATATGAGCACCTAGTGCTGCATGAAAACAACAGAAACCTAACGCTGTCTTCTGTTCAAGTTGTAAGCTACTAAATGAGGCTTTTTGCCTGGCTGGATTTGCTGAAGTTTTGCAAATAACGCATTCCAGGAAACTCATCAGTACTGAGGTGCTTGGTCACTTCCAGGTTAACAAGCCAAAGTGCCCACCTTAGTGCAGAGGCTCCCTTGTGCCCAAAGGCTTACTGTTTGTTCTCCTTTCCCATCCGTAACACATTGTAGGCTGTTTATAGGAGGTCACTATTTTGTGGAATCCCTTTAACTGTTCAATGCATTTGGCTTAACCTTCTTAATTCCTGTATTTTCTAGATTGCCCTTCTGGAACTGATGCCATTAATCATACTTGATGCCCAGTGGTAGACATTTGCTCTCCTGCATGCATACAAGCACAGCAAATGCATAAATGCAGAATGATCAAATGTTTCTCTTTTTACCAGTGACTGGCTGCAATTCTGACTTTAAAACTAGATGCACTGTTTTTATGTTAGTGATGTACTTTACCTTCAGCTCTTAAGACTATTGTGCTCTCTGTGAATTTAAAGCATGTGCTTAGAGGACTTCTTTGAGAGCAATTCCCACTTTCACTGAAGCCCTTGTTCTGAGACATCTGCTTCAGGCTCTTGTTTCTCAAGTTGGATTTGCTTCATCAGGCACAGTAAATACTATAGCCAAAGCATCTAGCGCTAATGAGTGTAAAGCAGAAGGAAAGGTTGGAAGGGATGAAGGAGAAACATCGTGTATTGATTTGTGCCATAGGTGGGCCTGGCAATGATTCATTGTAAGTGGGGGGGTAAATTGGGAGTAGCAGCTTGGAAAAGAATGTGGGAGCTATTTGCAAATGGGTGTCTACAGCGAGAGCACTTGCACTTTATTTATAGGCATTACATCTGCTGCATATGCCTCATACATGATTTGGACTGCTTCTTTACTCCTTTCTTCTGTGCTTAGAAGGGGTTCAAAGACATACTGGGAGAGAGAGGAAAAAGATGGTGAATTCCTCTGTTTCTTTTCTCCATCTTCCTTCTTTGCCCTTTGCATTAGTAACTTCTGTTAGCATTGCAAAGTGCTGTTCACAAGCCATGAACCTTGGGGGCCAAAAGCTGTTGAGTAGGGAAAAAAAAAAAAGCTCCTGCCTTAAAGTGTTTCTTAAACTTTACTGAGCTTACATACTGCAGAAAAGCTCTTGATAGAAACTTGCACTATGATATAGATCAAAACCTTTCCTCCCCTCCGAGTCTTTCTAAACTGGCACAGGGACAGCTTCTTCCCCCTGTTAAAGTGTCTGGTCCTCAATTGGCTTCCCCTAACAGACTGTGAATCCTGGTCTAGGCACTTCACTTTTGGGAGGGCTTGGTCTTTTTTTTTTTTAACTGAGTGGCTTTTTTTTAACTGAGTTTCAACTTGGTGCCTTTTTTTTTTTTTCTTTCTTTCTTTTTCAAATTTGATAAAACAGTGGCTGCATTTTGTGGGAAAGGCGGGGCTGGAGAGTGGGTGTTAGAGCACCCAGGGCTTGCTCGGGGCTCTGTCAGATACCTGCCTTGTGCGTGCGAAACGCCGCAGTATTTTTTGAGTGTTTTAACTGGGACTGAAATCTACCAGCTAACAGAGTCGGGGTAGGTCTTGCATAATTTAAAACCCAAATGGAAAGTAAAGCGGTTAATGTAATTAGCACCTCCTTAATAAGCTAAGCTTGTTTTCTCCGGTTGTTCTGCCGGCAGACCGCGGGAGTCTTGAGGGAAGCGCTGTTCCTGGAGCCCGGCCTGGCCGCCTCCCCTTGAAGCGGGAGCAGAGCCCAGCGCAGCGCTCCGCTCCCCGCCGCCGCCGGGCCGCCCCAGGCCCGCGTCCCGCCCCGGGCCGGGACTCGTCCCTCTCCTGCTCCCGCTGGGCCCAGCGCCGCGCTAGTACGCGTTAGCAAGCCCTGGGCGCCTCTCGGGCCGGGTTCGAGCTAGAAATGATGTTTTCGCACGTTTTCCTTGAGGAAAGGCCACCGCGCCGCCATCAGCCCCGCCCCCGGCAGACTACATGCCCCAGAAGCCACCGCGGCCTGCCGGGCGCTTGCCACGTGACCGCCGCCGCCGCGCGCGCGCGGGGGGGGGGGGGGGTGGGCGGGTCGCTGCATCCGGGTCCTTCCCCGCGCACGCTCCGCCGCACCGCCTCTTAACGACCACAACACGCCGCGGCAGCGCGCGGCGGCCCCGGCGGACACCCGCCCCTGACGGCGCCGGGAGCACCGCCCCTCGAGGGAGCTGATTGGGCGAGCGGCACGAGCACGGGCGTCGCGTTGGCCCGTAGGAGGATGCCTGGCGGGGATGTCATTAAAGGCCAGGTAGGCGCGGAGGCTGCCGGGGAGCGAGCGGCGGCGCGGGCGGCTCCCGCGTCCTACCCCTCTCCCGTGGCGGCGGTTCCCGCTCCGTGAGGGCCGCCGGGGCTGGCGAGCTCCTGTGAGGCGCGGCGGGCGGGGGCTGCACGGGGGGAGAGGAGCCTCGTCTCCCCCCGAGCGGGCCCGGCGGCGGCAGGTGAGGTGCGACCCCACCCTCCCTTCTCCCGTCGGCGGTCTCCGGACCCTCGGGGGTGCTGCTCCCCTCCGGGGCGCTGCAGCGGGGGCGGGGAGAGAGGGGCAGTGCTCTGACCCCTTCCCTCACCGCGCCCCGCCAGCGTGAAGTGCGTCCCCGGGGGGGGGGGGAGGTCTCCCCCGAGGGTGGGCTGGGGGCACGGCTGGCAGCGGCGGCGGGGCCCCGCGTCCCAGCCGGGGTGTGAGGCCGCCCCGGGGCGCGGCGGCGGCCGGGGGTGGTTGTGGGGGTGGGTGGGCAGCTGCTCTCGCTCCTTTGTTTGCGGGCGCTCGGCTCTGCTGGCCTGGGTCCGGCCTGCAGCCCCGGCGCGGGGGGCCGCGCTGAGGCGGGGGCTGGAGCGGGCCCGGGGCGGGGGGGGCAGAGCTGCCGTCTCGTCCCCCGCCTTCCCCGAGCCCGGACAGGTTTTCATGTCCTTCTGGAGTTTTTTTCCAGCTTTGACCCTGCTGAGGGCTCAGCCCTCGTCAGGAGGCTTTGGGGGTTAATATCGCAGGTCGGGTTGTCGCGTCGCTCGTGCAAAACAAAATGGAAATAAAAAGGTAGTAGGTAGGAGCTGGCATGCTGACTGAAACTAGAGTCCTAAAACCGATGGTATTAGTAACTGATGTTACTACTAGTAACTGATGTTAGTAATATCGTTTGTGGTTATCTGTTACACGACCTAGATACTATTTTACTGCTCCTTAATAGCCAATTTATTGTTCATCAAGAATAAATTGAAACGGTCTTTAACAACTACATTCAGATGTTGTTAGAACTATGCTTGTTTGCTTTATAGGTGAAAAATCCCAAACATGAACAGCAATGCACCACACCTGTCCTCAAAGCTGACTTGGCTAGAAGTGGAATGTAGTTTCCTGACAGATCTTCTTACAAAGAAGTTGTAAATCCTTTGTAATGGCCAACAAGAAAGAACCTCCTTTTTTCAATGAAGATAATATGGGACCGTTTCACTACAAGCTTCCTTTTTATGAAACTATGGAGCTCTTCATTGAAACGCTCACAGGAACATGCTTTGAACTGCGAGTTTCCCCCTTTGAAACAGTTATTTCTGTGAAAGCTAAAATTCAAAGACTGGAAGGTACTATTCTCTCTTATTTCAGCATAAACTTTATCACTTTAGGAAGTCTTATTTTACAAGTTATAACTGCTAAAATCAAACCAGATAATTTAAGTGACTTGTTCAGTAATATGTATAAGCCAGTTGCTAAGTTTATGGCTTAGGTTTGATTGGAATTGAGTTGTTTTTCTGTTCTTTTCCTATCAGTTCATGGCTTAGGCTTCACTGGAATGGGTATTTTTGCTTTTTTCTTGTTTTTTTGTGTGTATATCATTATTAAGATAAAACTTAAAAAGCCTATGGTAAACCATTAATTGTTTTGATATTATGCAGGATACAGTATTTTTGGTGGTTGCAGGATTCTCTGACAGAAGCTGTTTGTTAACTAGCAAGGTTATAAACTTGAGTCTTACAATATGTCTACATTGCAACTGTTTGAGCATACTTTAAACTACAGCTGTTGCTTCTTAGGTTAGTCAGTTTATGGTTTGTTTATGATACTGCAGTCACAAGAGCAACTGCAGTGCAGGCAAACCCCAAAGGCAGCTTGAAGTTACTGATTTGAATTTTGTTTAGCTGAGTGATCTTTTGCTGGTAAAGGTCTGGCTGAGCAATGCTTTGTCTTAAAGTGATGAACTTGGCACATCCTGCAAAGTGAAAGCCTCCTTTAAGTTATAAGACACGTCCTGGTACTAATGCAAGGAGGAAAGATGTAGGTTAGTCCTCTGTGCATGAAAGAATGTGATTTGAAATATGTATGTACACATACTTTAGCTACTTTGCAGCATTGCATCCTCTTTCTCACTTTGGAGGCATTAAAGAACTGTGTAGCTGCACAAGCTGAGAGTACTGGAGGGACCCTTTCTTTCCCCAGTATACCTGTACATGTTTTTTATGCTTCTGTCTGCATGGAACCCACCCTCTGAGAGATGTAATATGATGCTTTAGACTTGAATCTAAGATATTCTCCTCCTCTTATTGGAAATGTGCACTAATGGATGGGGAAAAAAAAAAGTAGCCGGCACAAGTCTTAAAACACAGAAGCATTGCAACAATAGGGGTGACTTTTTGCTACTAAGGTCACATAGTAGAAGCTCCACCATGCAGATAACTAGAGTTTACATCAGTGCGGCTACATTAGTGCAGCTATGTGGATATGCTTTTGTTTCCTGTGGACAGGGCCATAGTTAATCACAAGTCAAAGAACACGTTGATATGCCAGGAGGCTAGAGGTGAAACAAGCAAAGGAAAGGGTCTCTTTTCTCTATGGCTGAATACAGGTGTAGGAGAGATGCAAGCAGATACGTGATAGAATGCCAACCAAGAGTGAATTAAAAGGGAGCATAGACAATAGAGTCCAGGAGAAGGCAGGTTATCTGGACAGTATAGAAAAAGGAGTAAACTTTAAAGGATGCATGAAGAGACCAGTGGGAGATGCAAGGAAGAGGAATTTGAATTTCTTGTGGTCCAAAATGGGAGATTGCAAACAGACATGTGAATTACACCTACAGCTTATTATTGTTTGCAGGGTGTGTCTAGCTTACAAAAGTATCATTATTTCTTATTAGAAGAATAGCTCAGTAATAAAGTTATAAAATTGCTTATTCAGAATTTTGTTCACATGTTGTAGTTCATAGGATGATAAGGTAATTATTGAGAAGTAAATTTCATTAAAGCATGGAAGATAAGAGTTCGCTGGTGTTATCACTGATTTGGTAGAAGTCAGTTGAAATACCTGGATACTCCAGAACAGAGTTAAAAGATCTGTAATGTCTGATTAATATGATTTATGGGGGGCAGAGTGAAAACAGATTGGGCTATGCATGAAGGGGACAGACACACAATGACAGGTTAATCTTATGTTGCATTTAGGGTTGCTATTGCATGTAAAAAAATAACAACTTTTCAGGACAAAGGTCCTATTATGCTGCGCAAGTTCACACAACGAATCAGCCAGGTGGAGCAAAAATCCTATCAATTCTGTAGTTGTGATTTAGGAGGGGAAGTAGAAAGCTTACATCTGCTTTGTTTTCTGCTGTTGTTTTTCCCTTTTTGTCATTGTATTGTATCAACTTTCACGGGGTGTGAACCTCTGTCATTTAAGCTGCACTTCTGCCTGGAGTATGCCTCCTGCATTGCTGGGTGACTACATAGGGTCCCTAGTATGTGTATTGTCTCCATGGTCTCATCTGGCTGTTGAGGATGATGGTATGTAAGCATACAAACCCACAAGTTTGGGGAAAATTATCTGAGACCTGACATCTCCAAGAGCAAAACCTAGAATTGCATCAGAAGTTACCAAACTTGTTCAAATGTCACCAATGGCTCTGATTGTAAAAGATTAATAATAAAGCTAAATCAAGACAAACTCGTCTTTGTCAACAATTCAAATATCAATAGCTGTAGACTGTCTGCACTGTAATAAGAAAGGATAACATGGATGGCATGTTAGGAATTTTGTATGCTTCTGATACATCCTTGTTTGTCATCCTTGGTGCCTGTTTAATGATTTGATGCGGGAAGGGTTTGTTTGGACAGCTGTAGTAGACATTGGTACCTCACTAAGAAAGATCTCCAGATCTCCAGCTTTCTGTTTCCAGTTGGTTTTAGTCAGTAAAGAATATGGGTAAAAATTTATTAATGGGTTCTAATGTATCTGAAATGTCAGTGTAGGTCTACTCGTAAATTGAAGTTAAAACAGATCTGATGTGTGTTTGGATCAGATCCAGGCATTTGTCCTCAAAAATGTTCCATGCAAAGTAAGCACATGGTATCCAAATATTTAGGTTTGTTATAATGTTGAATTTGGAGCCACCTAGGGTAAATCACGCCTAGTCTCAAATTCATTGAACGAGCCTTTTAAAATGGTACACTGGAGAAGAAATAGCTCCCTTTGTACTGGTGGTATAAAAGCTAGAATACGTATAGCCAGCAGCATAGCATAGTATTGACAGCAGTGCTGCCTTCTCCATTGGTTTTACTTGTTGTTGATTATTTGTATTTGAAAGCAGGATCGTGTGTTGATGGGCATGGATAGGATGTCACCTGAGTTTCAAGGTGACATGAAAGACTGAGCTGTAACATGTGAATGGTACTTAAAAATAGCAGGATTTCATTGAAAGAGGAAATAGCTTTTTTATTTTTTTTAACTCTTCTTGTTTCCTTTATTGCTCAAGTCTTTGTAGCAGCTGAGCAAAGTTTAGTATTCTTCATTTGGAAACACCAATTATTATATTGTATTTTATAGAAGGAACATTCAGATAGACATTCCCAGTAATGGTTAACTCGTTCATCTATTAAAGAGTCATAGATAATACTTGTAAACATGTTTGTTTGGTAAGATAGGATTGAGTCTCAAGGGAGGAGGTGGGGTTTGAGATTTCGTGTTGGTATTATTATTGTTACCATTATTATTAACATGCAGGACTTAATTTGCATTCTGCAGTATGGAGTGTAAGGCCTTCATTTATGTAGCTAGCTTTAAAATAAGAAAAACTCATGGTTTGTTCAGTGACTGCTTGCAGCTGAATTTTATCATCTGTATGTGGAAGCGTGTACCTTTTAGATGAAAATTTGAAAGCGGTCTCTTGTTCTTGTATTATTGTAAAGGGGAAAAACAGAACTAGCTTTCAGAGTACATCTTAATTTGGAATGCTTGTGTTCAGCAGGGAATGACAGATGCAACAATAATTTTGTTGTTGTATGCGTGTGTACTCTGAATTCATCATGAGAGTTGTTATTTTTCTTTGGTCTTTTTGCTGTCATTATTTTGCTGCCTATGTACAGCAGCTTTACCTTAAGTGAAAGGAACTGGATGAATACCAAGCAGATTTCTTCTGGATTTTGTATTTCTTTCAATATTCTGTGAATTCAGAGTATGTCATAATGGTATTTATTACTACTTGCATTAGAGAAAATAGCTATGCTTCTGTCAGGACTGGAGTGAGTGGATTGCACAAGTGAAAGTTTTTAACAGGACCTATCTTGCTTCTGTCTACTGTTTTTCCTCTGTGTCGCCTGTTTGATTTGTCATTTGCCTGTTTGCTGCGTTGATAGAGACTAGAAGTTCATGAAGCCTTTTTTTAAGCTTATGCTTTGTCTGAGCTGGGAAAACATTCCTGCAAATGCAAGCCTGTGCCCAGACCAGGAGGTTGGAGCAGCATCTGGAAGGTGTAAATAAGGTCACCTTTGTCAGGAAATTTTGTGGGCCTGTATTCAGTTACTGGCTGCTGTTACAGTCTCCTCTTTGTCAGTCCCTAGGATAAAGAGTAGGTCAGTAGTGACCACCATTTACACTAACATAGGTTTACTGTCCTGCAAATGAAAGCTGGGGGGTTTGACAGTTATGAGAACGGTCCTGCTGCTGTAAGTTGTGGGCCTTAGCACCTCTTCCCCTAGTGTAGCTAGTTTGTGGGGGAAAATAAGCCCGTCAGCCCAGCCTCTCTGTAAGTGGAACAAAAAGTAAATGTTTAAGAAACTCTGCAGCAATTTCAACCTTGGCTGAAAGGTAAGTGCACTGTTTGAACTTTGACTCTGAACTGTTTGTGGTGTTTTTAAACATAGCAACCCTCTACCCACAACATAAAATGAAGTTTGTTCTGAAATCTACAGAGTTTTTTTACTAGGTCAGACTTGACAACATCGGTTTCTCTGATACGCCTACTTAGTGTGCCAGAAAGAGGAGTAAAGGAGTGAAGCTTAAGGAAGTATCGGATACGCTGATTCAGAGACAGGATAGAATACCTACTGCTCTCCTCTCCCCGCCCGATTTAGTAGGTCAGATTGTCAGCACATCTGCAGCCATTTCAATAGACAGTCTGAAGACTCTTCTGTCCTCCTATAGCATTACCTGGCTAGCTCGCTTCCATTTGAGCACTGAGATGTAGCTTATTGCCCTACTTTCCTGTCTCCTCTACTGATTTAGAGCAGGTCAGTGATACAGTCACGTGCTGCTTAGGGAGAGGGGATAGTGGATGGTTATCTTGCAGTTCTCATTATTGTGGTCAATTTTACATGCTGATCCCATGTGCAAACGTCTCCTCAAGAAAGCCTTACTATAATCCAGAAAAGGGACAGCTGATGCATGTTTTCTTGCACCTGAACCTATAAAGCACATACCATTTCCTCTGTGTATAAATGCAGAATTCTTAGAAAGCAGCATAAAAGGGAATTAGTAATAAAGACTTGTCTGTTTCCCATTACAACATAGTCTTTTCATCTGTTCATTTCATCAAAAATACATTGTCATTGTTAGAAGAACAAAAACATGTTTCACTGCAGCACTGCCAGTTGCAAGCCAGCCTTTTTAACAAATACTCTCTCAGTTTATCAAAGTAATTGGAAATTGCTCCTTGGAGGCTGCTGAAACCATAACAAATACAGACAGTAATGACTGTTTGTAATCAGAAGACTGCAAAACAACACAGAAAAGAACTTCACTGTAGACTCACTGGCTCTTGCCAGCTTGTTCTTGTTTTGCTTACACTGCAGACTTGAAACATAACCAATAACCAGTTATTAAATAGCTAGCAATGTAGTAGCAATTATGTTAGTCAATTGTATGAACCGATTCTCATCATAAATGTTTTGTGGACTTCAGAGGATACAAGATTCATGTTAAATGCCATCCAAGTGAAGTGAAGTTGTGTTAGTTGTTCATAAAAGAAGCTGTAAATGTGAGCTGTGATAAGAAAAGGAAAATGTCATCTTCTCTAAAACTTAAATGACAGTTCCTTCAAGGTACACTCCCTCTTCTGCACAGGGATGCCCACTTAGCAGATATCCTACTTGCCTGTTGAATCTGCTTGAACTTTCATCAGAATCTGGTCCTCTTTTCTTCCTTGCTGGTGATGGGTGTTGGTAGCTTAGTGCCCTTCCTCCAGCTAGGAGGGGGCTACTTAACTGACCTTTTGCCACAGCTTGCTAAGCACTCTTGCAAGCCTTGGGAAGCTGAGATGGTTTTGGAAGCCACCTGGAAGAGTCTGATCTTTGTGTTACCCTCTCTCTCGCCAGATGTATTTTGGGAAGTCTTACTGTGTAGCATTGGTACTTGCGTCTCCTTTTAAGTATCTGAACATGCAATGAAAAAAAGCATAAGATGAGGATACTTTAACCTTTTGGAAAATATATTTATAGATTTTGCTTCTTGGTTTGTGGAGTAATGTTTAGACTTTTGTGAAAAAGTAGTTCTTGGCCTCTATAGATTTTCATTTTAATTACAATTTATCAGGAATGCACAGTAAGATCTTAATTACCTTGATTTCACTAGGCAATCTGAACATCAGTACTTCTTTTTGATGCTGAAGGGAAGATTATTTTTTTCCAAAGGCAAAAAATGCAACTATTCATCTTCCTATTAGCCTTAAATTGTTTGTTTGTTGTGATCCAAGTTGTCTTATCCTTTCATAACTGTCATGGTTTGCAAAATTTTTTTGTTTTTTCCAAAATTTGCAAAGTGGCAGCATCCTAGTTAAAATGTATGAAGACCTCAGGTTGTACCGGCTTATGCTTATTGTCTTTAATGTGTATTACATCTGTATCTAAATGAGTTGACTAGGCAGTCAAAAAGAAATGAAGTTAATCATTGTGTAAAATATGGATTTTTAATAAGGAACAAATAGCCAGTATGCTTACTTCCTTTCAACAGAAAATAGCCAAATCTGTCCCAGAACTTGAGTGGAAAATGAGTATTACTGGATATAAGTAATAAAATGTTTTGATGGCCTAAAAGAACACCCACAACAAAATAAAAGTGTTTGTAGTACGAAGTTTGACTGCTATGGTACTATATTGTACATGTGAACTTTCAGGTTCCAGACCAAGCAGTGATAAAACACATGCACACTTGTCACCACTGTAATAGAGCTGCCACCAGTTACCTTAATGCGACCTTGTCTTTACTGTGAGTAATGCAGAATATTAGTCTGTGATTAAATTATTCAGCAGTTCTGCAGTTAGAAGTTTTATCCTGCTTTTCCTGTTAGTAGACACAAAGCTCTGAGGTACAGATAACAGGAAAAAAACCTCTCTCATGACTGGAAAAGAGCAAGTATTCAACAAGCCTGAAGCAATTGAATACTTCTACAGACCCCTTGTTGAGCCAAAAGATTGAACTCAGAGTGTGACCACAAACCTGCTGAAAACCTTAACTTTGTTCTTAATAATATTTGGGAGGTTGGATATCATGACTGAAGGCTGCTGAAGTGCCTGTCCTTGTCCTGCTTCCTTTCTTCTGTCGCCTGTAATCCTCTTTCTCATCTCTCCTCCTTTACCACCACATTCTTCAAAAAGCAAAACTCCCCAAATGCCCTCCCACCACGCTCAAATTTTAATATTTTTTGTTTGTTTGTTTTGTTTAGGTATTCCTGTCTCTCAGCAGCACTTAATTTGGAATAATATGGAGCTGAAGGATGACTATTGTTTGAATGACTATAAGTAAGTATAGAATAAAATTGCAATGAATGTTTCTAAATTATTGTTAGCATAAGCAATACAGAATACTACAAAAATTTATTTATTTTTATTTACAGCATTTCAGAAGGCTGTACTCTGAAGTTAGTTCTGGCTATGCGAGGTGGACCTATTAACACTAGAAGAGGTAGGTGCTAAAAAATAATGTGTTTTGTGCAACATGTTATAACTGCAAACAGCTTCTCTTAGCTAAGCATTTCAGATGAGCAGACTTCAGTTCCAAATTAATTGGAAAATACTTAACAAAAACGGAGGGATTTTTTTCCATATTTTCTTCCTTAGTATATCAAGTGCACCATCCTTTTAATTTTGTTTACCCTTAGTTTAACAAGTATCTTTGTATGTGTACAGTCATCAAGTCTGAAAATCAGAAATTCTTCACTAGCAGAAAAAATAATTGTGAGTCATTATACAAGTAGTTTTTAAAATCTGGTTAGTAAGAATCGGGTATTGGTTCAGTCTGATGATAAACTTGGTGATGTGGATCATATATAGAGGAATGAAAATGGAGAGGTCCCCTTGATAATTTTAACTTGGAAAACACTCAGCATATCTTCTAGGCTGGGAATTCCCATTTTAAACTGAGCAGAGCTCTCAAAAGTGATCAAAACTATAATAATAATAATTTGGGTTTATTCTGTTTTTTCTCTTTCTAGTTCCTGTGGAAGACCCTATCAGGGAAATGGCTGACTACATGGATCCCAGTAGAGACGAGATCTGGGAGAAAGGGCCATCCAACAAACAAGTTACCTTCTTAGTGTATCGAGAAGGAGATCAGTTGAATTTCTTCCGTGTGGTAGATCGGGGAGATGGCACTTTAACACCATTATCTGAATCTTTGAGGTAAAGTTGGTTTTAATCTTTATATTATTCTTCAAAAGGGGGGTGCTGTATGATTTTCAGCTTTATTTGTTGACTTTGTCAAAAGAATATCAGGAATATTTCTATAATGCTGCAAGAATTGTGCCCTAAGGGCTACTAAAATGCTGTAACTGGGTGGCCTAACAATACATTATTACTTTGTGGTCAGTGGTCATACTGACAGTTGTCTGTCACTCTGTGTGTCAATAGAGAAAGATAAAGCTGATCTCATGCTTGAGGCAGTTCTCAACATTCCAGCCCTTTCTAAAAGTGAACATTTCACAGAAAAGTCAGTTTGGCAACAAGGATGTGAAAAACTTTTGTTATGTACTTTCTCTTTCAGCTTAAGGCATTTGTTTAGTTTTATCAACATTTCTCTGTTCACCGCATTAACTTCCTTTCTCGTATGGCTATGATTTGACTAAATGATTAGTCAGGAAAATAGTAGTTTGGCAGTGCAGAATCCTGAAAGGGTTTGTGTGAAGTTTCAGTGAAACTGTGGGGTTTGGAGTTTGGGGTTTGGTTGGTTTTTTTCCCTGCTTTGTTCTGGGTGGGGTTTTTTGTTTTGTTTTTGGGGTGGGTTTTTTGTCTGTTGTTTTGGTTTTGGTTTTTTTAATATACTGAAATAATTACCAATAGAGCTAGCCTTTGGACATAATTAGGCCTCAGTTTAGCTACTGTTGAGGTACCGTGCTCATCTCAATCACTGTCACAGAACCAAAGTACTGTTATTATCAGAAAAGCAATTATGTCACTTAAGCTACTGCATTGTAGCAAACAGATTACTAGTCTTTTTCCTAAAGCTATCAAAATTGATAATATCTATGAAAAATTTTTTGATTCTGTCTTTATACTGCAGCTTTTGGGTAGGTGTTCTTATCCCCTGAAGAACTTAATATTTGTACAACTGTAAGGAAGGGAGTCCCTATTCTGGCAACTTGCTGCATTTTCTCCGAGGCTAAGGCTTGCGCTGTTTTAAGTAACTATCCTTGTTCCTCTTTGCAAAGTGAAAGCAAGAGCTTTGTACTGGCTTTATATTCAGTGTGATTCAGTGGGTTCAGAGTTATTATTCTTACAAACTTTTATAAGAGATCTGTACTTAAAAACTACAGGCTGAATGAAATATCAAGGTTGAATTCCCACATAGTTACACAGAGTAGAAAGAGCTAGTTTTGATATACAGTTACTGGACAGAAAGAAAAGGAAAGATACAAGTATTTTAAATCTGTGATCTTGTCTTTCAGCCCCTGCACTATTTTTCAGTAAATGACCACATACGGTATTGTGTGTAGATTTGAAATGGGTAAAAACCACCAGCATCCGTAAGAACTGAGAACCTTTCTGCTGCGTTGGCCTAGATACACTTCTGGAAAGATGAGCAGACAGATGTAATTCCTATTCTCACTGATGCCCTGCCTGTTACCACATTGTTCCCTTTTACCTTTTAAATCCAAAGAACACCCAAACCTATCCAAAGAGCTAGGACTGTGGATGCAATACTGTTAGTTGATGCAAGAAGTTGTCAGAAGGAGCTTGAACTTCATTTTTTCAATATAATGGGATCCCTGGTATCTGCCTGCATGTTCAAATTCTTGTGTGTGTGTGACAATTTATTTTTTTCCATTTAAAACTAACGTGGATAATTGTCTGAAATTCTTAGTACTTCTCAATTAGGTAATTCTAGTTTATAGATTAAATAGTAATTTACTTGAGATTGGCTAAATGTAGCAAACGAGGAATAAACCACACACTTTTGGCTCTTGCAAGGCATTTGGTAAGCCTTTCAAAGCATAACGGCATATATAAAAGTCAAATACATTATGCTGAAGAAATGTGCTGTCACTGGTCAAATGATCCAGTTAGGTTGGAAGCCACCTGAGTTGAAAACATTCGGCTCGAGCCGTTTCTTGTCCTCTGTGCTTGCTATGGGAGTTCATTTATTAGCTTTTCTATGAAGGCAGACAGTAATTTGGCAGGTGGGGAAGAAATCCATAATTTTTGAGTGTTTTATTATGGCTGGGTCAGACTTTGTGGAAAATGGAAAAAGTAGCAAAGGGAGGAGAGAATGGAGACAAATTGGACTGTTTCATTTGATCTTTATAGAGGAGGGCTATGAATCACTCTGAATACTAGTGTTTTCCACTCTGACAGTTAAATGTGTATATATGTGTGGGTATAGTGGTGACTGAGCATTTTGAGGCGCTTGTGTATCAGCTTTTCTCACGTTGCTTATGTGTGGAGCAGAATTTAGTGACTGCCATTTAGGAATGAGACATTGGGTTGGGTTTTGCTTTATAGTTCTCCAGATTACTTTATTTTATCTGTGGTTAAGTTAATGGTTAAAACTTGAGAAGATGTAAATACTTACAATGATTATTGTCTCCAGGTTAAAAGAAAGTTGTTGAAGTTGTGGTAGAGGACTGGCAGGCACTGGTGTCAAAAGTGTTTCAACAAGCTACTGATTGTTTTTGAGGCTCACATTTTACAATCAAGACACCTGTGGACAAAGTAAATTTGAAATCTGCTCATTGGAAAATGGGCTGAAAGTGTCATCATGAACAAAGCTTCCTTCTCACACATAAAAGCAAAAAATCCTTTTGTTACTCCTTTTTTTAGTGTTTTTTGGCTCCTATTTAGCCAGAAAATGCAAGAAAAAGGATAACAAATATTTTTGCATTAACACAGCTCCCCCCCCCCCAAAAAAAAACCAACCCAAAAACCAAACCAAACCAAAAAAACAACCAAACATGAGGCACATCACTTTTCCTTCTATCTTTACCTTTGAAGGAAGGGAAGCTCAAATAATTGTTTTGAGTTGGTGACTTAAGTCTTTGCAGAGTTAAAATTCTTAAATGATTCTTTAGTGTTGAATCTTTACCTGGAGAGGTATGTAATGCGCATGCTGATTGTCCCCATATGAAGCTGTTCAGTTTTTGGTAAGAAATCACTGGACTATTTTGCTGACTCTTGCTTTAAATTTGCTGCCATCTTGCTCTTGAAGATCTGTCTCCCAGCTGTGCTGCCTTTGGAATTTTGCTACATTCTAGGAAATGGAGTTGGAGAGTCAGTGCAAAAATACTGGCTCTTGACTAAGGGCAGCAGAGTATTTCTAAGAATCAGGTAAGATGCCAGCTCTAGTTAGTGACAATTTTTTTTTTGGGGTACTTTCTCATGACCTTTAGTTCTTCCTTGATCTATTTTGGAGAGTAGAAACTTTAGTTAAATCTACTAAGACGTTTGCATGAACGCAGGGGAATTGCGTGATTGCCATGATTTCTAGATGCTGACAGCCTAATGGAAGAATTAAAACACTCTTTAAAATGTACTATATACAGCATTGAAAATGCATCAATTTGTAATGAATTGGACACTCTTAATGGTTCTTTCAATTCACTGTCAAATGTTGGATGTGTGTTAGTGATTAATGCTTCATAGGAAAAACAAATCAGATACTGACTTTAAAACATTGAGTTTTTGCGTTCTGTTAGAATACAGAATGGAAAAAGGCAATGTGATGTTATAAATTTCCAGTGAGTACTGAGTTAAAATATTTTGTCTTGGGTCTAGCAATTCTAATCTGTTTATTTTTTTCCAAATGTGAGACTCTTTGGACACCTAAACTGACCCTTTTTTATTTTTTTTTTTTTTTTTTATTTTGAAAAGGAGAAATAGAATATCACATCCACATGGGTGACCCCTCCATTTCCATTTATGGTGAGAACACCCCTCAGGATGGATAGAAATTTGGACTTTCCTTCCATGCCAGTGTCTGGTTAATTGGAAAACTGATCAGCTTGTTGTCTGAGTCACACAGTTAACAGCTTTGGCCATACCTTCAGGAGACATTTGTGGATCTGGATATCCCCTCTGTGGGGAAAATATATAGTGAGTGTGAACCAACTGTATATAGTATAACAGCTTCCCAGAAGCGTGGCTATTGTATGATTTCAGCATCATCACTTTGTGTGAACATCTAATAAAGAATGCTTATGTGTTAAAATAAATGGATTTGAAATGTCTTTGCATACAGTTTTACATAATGCTTTGTCAACAGATCAACTACGGATATGACTTTCTAGTTGTGAGAATACTCTACATTGAAAACAATTAATTTACTTGATTAGAGGGTGAACACAAACTTTCTTTTATTTTCAGTGGTGGTTCAGTTTATAACTTATATGCTGATGATGAAGATGAGACAGAGGCATCACCTTCTGGACAACAGATTATTGAGAATTCAATTACTATGAATAAAATGAAACTACTCAAGGCAAAGATGGAGAACATGAATCTGAGTAAAAAGGTGAAGCTGTGATTTCAATTCTTCTATTGTAAAATGGCTTGCACTTTCCTAGTGCTGACTTTTCTAAAAAGCAGGTCAGATACTTTGGGAAATGAAGTGGTCATGGGTAAATGATTTCTTATCTGTTGTTCAAGTAAATGCTATTGTATAAATGTTCTGCTGTGACATTGGCTTTACTTGGATCTAGCTGTCCGCATTCAAAGAATTCACTACTGGTCCTGGATTTATTTATGTGGGTGGTTTTTCTGGTTGTGTGGGGCTTTGGGGTTGTTTTGTTTTGTCTTCCGATACTTTAAGTAGCACTGGTTTGCAGTACTACTTTGGTAAAAATCAGTGTTTGTCTTAAATGAAACTTCATTAGAAATGCTGTAACTGAAAAGCGTATAAAATTAAATATGACAATGAGATTACCTGGAAGATAAAACATTACATTGGTGTTCAGGTCTGTGTAGGTTACCTAGATGTAAAATGAAGATGATATACTTTCTTTCATTGTCCATCTTGTTCGAGATCCTAAGCTCTTCTGGATAACTTTGATGGCATTCTGGCTTCTCTTTTCTATTCCTCTGACATGTGGCCTGTTTACTAAAAAGCCTTTTCTGATTGTAATCTTTGATTTTATTATTCAGATGGTTGGGTGAAGTCTTGATGGCTAGTAACAGATGAGGGAGTAGAAAAAATTATTTGGTCCTTTCTGCCCTTACACTGTCTGAATTCCTGGGAATATGATCTCTGTTAGGTCTTTGAATGCAACCGTAATTTGGATACTAATTGTTGTTCTATGTGGGTTTTGGTTTCTTGAATAGCCTAAGAAAACTGTCAAGGTGAAACCTCGTCCTCCAATGGCTCCTCGACCATCTAGTGGCTCAGTGGCTGCTGCTCGTCACCGCTTTTTAAGAGTGCTCCCCCATATCGGACAGTCCTGCCTACCTCCTCCTGGAAATGCACATCCCTCAGAGTCTTCCCAAAACGCACTTTCAGCATTGGCTACTTTGGCCACTGCTGGTAGAACAATGCCATCCACAACCAATGACTTTCTTAAGGAAGATGACACTTGGCAGAGCAACTCTTGGTCTCAGTCAGTTAGTAGCATCAGATTACCACCGAAAATATCTCGTGTCGAACTAGAAAATGCAAAACTACCTACAAATAGTATTCTGACTCCTGTTTCATCTCTTCCTGCAAATTCAGAAAAAGCATCTGAAAATGTGACCTCAGCAAGTGAGGAGGATGCTGTTTTGTTTCCGAATCTAACAAATGTAGAACTGTATGGAACAGAAGAAAAACTTTTACCTGAAACAGATGCTTTTGCTTTGTTAACAGAAGCAAGCACCACTGAACAGTGTAGTGAGATATATGACATAGGAAAGGTGAACCCAGAACTTGAACTGTCTGATGGAGATGAAGAATCTAAGGTTGTAGAGCAGCATAGAAAACCCATTAGCAAAGTGCTGAGCACTACAGCAATGGGGGCTGGTCTTCTCAGTACTCGTGAATTAAGTCCACAGAAAAATCTGCTTTTGTCACCTCTTCGGTATTCAGCACAAGTGGCACGTCACAGTTCTCTGAAACCACAAACACAGCCCAAATGCTTTGAGGCTGGTAACTTGAGATCTACAGCCTCTCCAAATGTGCTTCGATCCTTGGAAGTCCGTAGTATAGCAGACTCCTCTTTCTCCAGGACTACTAGATTTCATAGTGTGAAAGTAGAGTCGCTTGGCAAAAGACCTGATGTAATTTCTAAAGCAGAGGCTAGGGACATCACAGATGTGGCTAACAGGGCATCCAGAGAACCTGTGAGTTCTGCAAGTAGCTTAGGATTTCTGGCTTCATTGGCCCGAAGCACAAACAGGGAAAGTTTACAAAGTTCCTGTGGGACAGGCAGGTTTCGGACTTCTGGTATTGCACTACCTACAAACCTTCAGCATTTTCAGGAAGAAAGCTTTAGGAAAACTGCTCCTCCAAATGAAGCTGCTGAGTATATTCTAGTGAGTACTAATGCTTCCAACAAAATTGAAGTTTTCCTGTCTTTTCTGGTACTGGCGTTATGAAAACTGTACTTTCGTGTGTGTCTGTGTGTCTTTTCAGGGAAGGCAGATGGGGAGAGGGAGGTGTACTTAATACTTTAAGTCTTGATAGTCTTAAACTGTTTTCTAAATTCCTGTTGGTATCTTAACAGCCTGTTTATCTAAATGGGTCCTAGAAGTAATTTTTCATAAAAATTAAAGTGGTTGTTCAGTTCACAACTAAAATTATTAGTTATTGTAATGATAGAATTACTAGTGTCTGTGTTTGAAGTGTCATCTGACTTCTGCTGCTCACTAATTGTCATTTATTCCAAAGTTTGCCCTGTGGCAACCTAGGCACCATACATGCCTAGCTTCAGATCTTTAATGTACTTTGCTGTTTTGGTGCATTGTGAAGTATGGGGAGACTATTACATATTCATTTTGAGTATTTGAATGTTGCGGAATTTTAAGTTTTTGTACAGAAGTCTTCTTGGATGTTGATTGATACAACATTGATTTCAAATAAGGCAGTCTGGTATCAGCTGACTTTTCATTTGATTCCCATCTACTGGTAATTTCCTTGTGGAAATGTTTTTTTTTTTTTTTTAGTCTGCGCATGGGCTTGGAATGAATGGAAGTATTGCAGCTGTAGGGAAAAGAGTAGGTAAGTAATGTGACTTAAATAATAATTGAAGATGACTATAATCTTTCCTGATATATCACATATAGAGGACAAGAATCATATATCTTTGTAAGGCATAGGTCTTTCAAAGTCCTTGCTGTATTACACTTCTATAGCATGGTATAACTTTTAATATTTTAAACAATTCTTTAACATACAGATGTTATCCAGATCTTAGGTAGACAAAACTGTGACTCTTTCATAGCTTTTTTTTTAATACTTAATGAATCCTGCATGCCTTTTGTAGACATAAACATGACTTTCTGCTCTGAAGTTTCCAAATGGTCAGTTCTGTGAATACTTCTGAGCGTACTAAAATCAGATAAAAATTTATCAGTAGCATTGTCTTTAGGACTGCAGCCTGAGCCAGAAGGATTTGGCAAAAGAAAAGTGGGGAGGAAGCAATAAGGGCACGGATGCTGAAGATTACTGATATCGTGCAGATTTTTCTCTATTTTTTGTGATGGGCATCATTCTTTCTACCATAGTCTTGGTAACTGTGAAGTGCTTAATGCTTGACATCTACTGAAAATGGATGTCTTGTGCCTAAATATTAATTTTATGTGATTAATTCTCTTGGAAGGAATGGAATTGTCTAGATTAATACTTTTAAAACTCTTAAGACAGTGAGCTAAAGATTCTCAGCACAATCAACTTTTCATCGTCGCATTTTTGACTTGCAGATTGCAGGTTTTCTTTTCTTTCTGTATGACCTTAGGAAAAGAAAGCAGGCTTGTATTCCAGGGTTTTAAGATCTAGGTATAGAGAATGAACTAAAGGTAGATCTTCAAATAGCAGCTGCAACAGGAAAAATGGTGTAATTGTAATGATGTGGGAGCAAAAGCTGCTAAAATAGTGGATTGTGCCTTTGTTTCACAATTAGGGGTGCAGCTTTGAAACAGCAGTCAATTAATAAACAAGTCTGTCCTTACCTACTCCATGGTAAAAGAGGCGATACCCTGACAGCCACGTCTGCATGATAGGGAAGCCTGTTATCATCTGCATCATTTTGGATAGAACTATGAAGAAGACACTCCTTGGGTGTATCTTATGTCAGACAAAAATGTATTTTCCAAAAGGTTCCAGACATGAGGACAAAGTTGGTGGTGTCATATCATGCAGGCTTTTGAGAGAGAGGTGACTGGTAGTGATCTGTTGTGTAGCTGGCCAAAGGACAGGTTCAGTTTGTTATCCAAGGCCTTCACTTACATGTAATTGCTGTAGGGACCAGAAATGTGAGGACAGGTATATTGTTTTTTCTGTTTAGGTATGGCCCGCGGGGGGGCTGTCTTCAAGCTCTGTCTTTTTCACAAACTGGGCTAACTGATGCTCCTGAAATAGTATGCTTTTAGGCGATGAAGCTGATAGCATGGGCAAACGTTGCTTGGAAGTTTCCATGCTAGATAGCACTGGTTGGTAGTGATGACGGCAATGTGTAGTGGCTGCCTGGTGTTACTATTGAATGTAGCCTGCTGTCCCTCAGCTGAGAAATGACTGCTGGGATTAAAGGTGCGCTGGACAAAAAATACTTCTGAACTGATGAGGTCAGTTTTTGGGAGCATCCTGACAATATAGCAGTAGAAGCACTGAAAGAATGTTTGAGAGGATGCGTTGCACACTTTCACTGTCGTAGATATGTATGGTAAATATGCATAAGCAAGTTGTGGACAAGGAGCTTATTTCTAAAGAAGGAAGGAAGATGCCTTTTCGTTACGTGCTTTCCAGTTATAAAGCAACAGCCAAGCATTAGTCTTTAAAAAGTAAATTTTTAAGTACAGAAATTTTACAAACATCTGCAAAGTGTCTTATGAAGCCATATAGCTAAATAGAGGCCTGTAGTCTAGTAATGTACTCTTCTTGCAATTATGGACTACCAGCAAGATTTGAAAATGTTGCAGGATTTATTTGGCAAACTGGAGTTATTAGCTGCTGAATATACTAGATGCTAGGCACTTTAATGCCTGATTGATTTTTTTGGAAAGCCATTGTGTGCAGTGTGTTCCCGATCACGTTATGTGTGTTCATTTTGCACTTGGGAAGACCATTAGGAGATGTGTTTCTTGATTTCTTCTGTAACTTCTTGCTTATGTGAACTTTTAACAGGTGTTAAAAATAATTGGTCTAAGTCCTACATTGTGCTGCCTCTTTCAAAGGTGTTAATAGGCTTGATGTGTTTTTTCTGTTTTGGCTTTTGGGGTTTTTTCCTCTCTGTTCAGGCTTTGGGCTTTCCACCTGAAGTATCCTAAGAAATGCAAAATGAATCTGGGTTTCACAAGATAACATTTAACTAGTTTGTCATCAGGAATAAGTAAAAATAAAATTTCTTTGCTGTCTTTCTACCTTTGAAATCAGGTGAAGCAATCCATCTTCCACCTGTGAATGGCTCAATTCAAGCAAAAAAGAAAATTACAAAGCATTGCTTTCTTTGTGGCAAGAAAACTGGATTGGCAACCAGCTATGAGTGCAGGTAGGCTGAGTGTGTAACCAGCTGTTGTTTCAAATTGATAGCTGGGCTAACCAAAAGGTTTTCTATGCTGCATGGCATTCTTTAAGCATAGCAAATCAAAAGACAACCTTCAAAAAAGTTGTAATTGTTAGTTCAGCAAAACTACAGGAATTAGAATTCAGGAATGTTGTACCTGTTCTGCTGTTGAGGTGTATGTTCTTCCAGGAAAATCAAGAAATGCAAGGTATCAGAAGGCAAGATACCAGGAAATAAAGAACATGAGTACAAAACAAGAACGATGACATTTTATACTGGCGTGAGGTGAACTTGCTACAGATTTATGTTCTGTAAAGTTTCTTAACAATAATTATATTGTTAACAATGTAAGGAAAAACTGGTTTTGTTAAAATTTTTCAGAAAAGCTCCCTCAGATTTGGCCCTATTACAACACATGTGCCTGGTTTGTGAATTTATATGAATTTATATTTGACAACTTTTTGATTTGACACACGTTCTGTTTCTTGTGAGACTTCAGCCACCTTTTAGCATTTAGAGCATGTCAAAAGCAGAACGCCAGAGTGCTGGTCCCCCAAATCATGACTTGCAGACAGTACAGTGAGACCTGGTGCTTGGTGGTGATCACTGCAAACTTTAAAAAGACCACCACACCCACACTCCCCCTTCCTCTGTTGATCTTAATTCTCAAAGTATTGTTTCCCACAAGGTATTCTTTTCTCAGTATTGTTTCCCATGAGCTAGTCAAGGTTGGGAACTGCTGCACTGTGAAGGCTATATTTGAAGCTGATCTTCGTTCAGGCCAATCAACAGCAAAATGAACAGGACTACTGCCATTGGGGAATTGTGTTGGAGAGTTTCAGGGTGACTCCCTACTGACTCTTCAGTCTTTGATTTTGAAACAGTTTTGGACACAGCACACTTTTCCTGCTGAGCAAATAGCTGCAAGCTCTTCTAGAAGTAACTAAGCAGCTTGCCTAAGGTTAAAAATGAAGCACAGAAAAAGGGGGGAAATCACATGTCTACAAGAATAGCATTCGTTCTAGTTTCAAAAGGAGCAACCATGCGACCTTCTACTAGAATGGAACATGAACCAAATAGAGAATACAGTCGTATGAGAGAACTGGTGATTACAGGACCAACAACCAAAGAAAAGCATATTTATTACCAGGCACACACAGCCTCAGGAACAGCTGCAGAGTTTATTATGAACCCAGATAGACAGACAGATAAATAGAGGATTATAGTGTAATAGTGAGACATTACGTTGGATGAGTAATGTCTAATCCATTTCAAGAGAATTCTGAATTTGAATGATGTCAGTTTTTATTGTCAAGAAGTAACTTTATCAAATAATCAGGCACTGGGACACTAATATCAGTCTCCACTTAAAGCATTTGTTCAGCTCAGATCCAACAGCCAGTGTACGCTTTTCTCCTCTTAGGAGTCTTAGCTGCTGAGCTGTCAAGTTTGAAGGCAAAAATCATAATCTTTACTCATTGAAATTGCAACTGATATTGGAAAGATATCCAGTCATATAGGAAGTCATGTTCCTTATAGTTAGTTTGCCTGATGTCTTTACTAAATCTGTATTTATTAATCTCAAATGACTAATTTGAGTTTATGTGAGGCAGAAGTTGCGCTGAACTTAACATCTTGTTTTGGTGGGCTGAATGGTGTGGTGTTTTTGAATTGAAATGCATTATGTGCATTTCACCTGATGCCATTATTTTAGTTTCATGGTTTTGTCCTCTGAATTCTACCAACTGATGTTGTGTGAGGTCTTTAAAAAAGAAATAAAATAAATCAAAGCCCATCATTCTTAATTTATAAGTGTGTTTGATCCTTGCTAGTTCGTTCCAGGACTACTGATCTTCCTTAACTTCCCAGCTGAAGAGACTGTTGGGTCAAAACTGCAGCATTCAGTTACAAAAATGTCATTTTGATTATCCCACCAGTTAATGTTATCAGTCATGGATGATTAGAATCCAAGCAGCTATGTTAAATAAACAAGACATGATTAAGCCAAAGGGCTCCCAGCATGTCAGAGAGTTAAAAGCTTCTAAAAGCTTGTAACTTCTAATATTCTTGATTCTTCAGATGTGGAAACAACTTCTGTGCAACGCACCGCTATGCAGAGACTCACACCTGCACCTACGACTATAAGAGTGCAGGGCGAAGGTATTTGCAGGAGACCAATCCCGTCGTTAGTGCACCAAAGCTTCCCAAAATCTAACATGGTTGTGCTGCATGTGGCCGTTCTGCCATTGAAGAGTTGTATTACATTGAGAGAAGCACTTGCTTAAACTGCATAATTTTGCCATGCTCCATATTTAAAGATTTGCCAAGTAATAAAAGCACATGAGGATGCATCCTATCGAAGAATAATGTGAACACTACTGCAGTTAAAACTTTTCTTCTTTAGTGAATGAAAAGTTAAAGATTAGTTTTTAAAAACTTACACCACGATTTAACTGTTACTGCACGTCTTGTGTTGTGTTTTATATTTGGAAAAGCTATTTCACTAGACAAGTCTTCAAAAGATGCACTTTACTAACTTTATTTACTGTATAACCAGACTTGAGGGGGTGTTGTAATGAGGGTGTCATGTAATGTCTTCTGTACTCTTGCGTTTTTTGTCCATTGCGTGGTATCTTCTAAGTTATTTCACTAGAAAGATCCTCCTCCCTCCCCTTTTTTCAAACAGCCTATTTTGAGATTTTTAAGGGGGTAGCGTGTTCCCCCCTCTCCGTTCTATTCAGATTGGTATTCATACACTGTGTATCCATTCTGGAAATTACATATCATATTAATCACATTTTCTTAAAATAATACTGTTTATATGACAAGTTTGTTTTTAAATAGAAAATTCCCCCTTTGTTGCCATTAAATATAAGGAACAACTTATTTTAACAATTTGTAATCCTAGGTTTTTTTAAGACTTCACAACTTGGTTTGTTAAGATGTTGAATGCTGTTACTGGAAGAAATTCTAATAAATATTAAATTTTATTCTGGTTTATGCTCTTATAAATGCACAAAATAACTTTTCCTATCTTATAGCATGCTCCTAAATTAAAAGTTGGGCTTTGTTTTGGGGGGGGGGGGGGGGGGATTTTTTATATTTTTTTTTTTCTAGAAGCACTGGCGCATATCCGTTCCTACTGAAGTCAGTGGGAAAATTCCTACCAACTTCGTTAGGAATAGTGTGACCAACATGGTGTGCTTTAAATAAACCTCCTGAAGTCTTACAGATGTACAAGCAGAGGCAAAATGGGTGTTCAACAAATGGCATATGTTAACCTGCAGCCTTTCTCCCCTCCAGCTGATGCTGTACAAAGGCAGTTCAGTAATTGCATGAGACACCTCTAATGAGCATGCAGCTACTGCAGAAAGTGATGTTGGAGGAATATACCTACTGAAAGCCTTTCCTCTTTCATTCCCTTAATGTGCCTGAAAATCTGTTTATAAGCTTATGTTGCTTGAGGTGTTCTCGTATAAATAGATTAATAAAAAACCTACAACAAATCACCAAAACAAAAGAAACCCCTCCACATAACATCTAGATACTTGAATGTCATGGTCCCTTTCTTGCCAGAGTCCTCAGCTACTTAGTTGGTTGTGGTATTAAAATGATCTATGCTGCATTCTAGTCGAGCAGTAGCAGCTGATGAGCATGGCAATCAAAACTTGGGCCAAAAAAAGAAAGAGGATCACTGAAAGGGAGAGAAGTAACTTCAAGAATTCTCATCCTTGGAGGAAATCCATTTCATGTACTCCACCTGCACCTTCTTAAACCTTCCAGAGTTTTCAGAGAGCAATGACCTCAGAAAAAAATTTTCAAAATCATTCTTCTGGGCAGCGATAAGATAAAAAGGTAGTTCTGTGTGTGTGACCTCTAGGCTTATTCTTACTGGACAAAGTTGCACCTAGTATGAAGAACATACTGTTACTGAGCAGTGCTAAGCACCGTGAATATGCCTGTAGTTTTTATTTCATCTCCAGCACAGGACAACATTTGATGCCGAAGGAGAAGAATAAGGAACAGGGCAAACGTACTAGTGTTTTCCCAGCCATTGCTTATTTGTGGCTCAGCAGCTTTCTTAAGACAGAAGTATTGGTCTTTTTGTAGGTACAGTAGAGAGTTTGTAAGAAGTGGAATTAAAATAATACCGTCTGTCATCACTTAATCTGATTTTGCATAAGTGTAATTGTCAGGAAATTATTTTGCAGTGCATTAGAATGGCCCTACTCAAATTTTAGTAAGACTACATAACTGAGATGTGTGGCAGGAAGTCTCTGAGTCAAATCTTGTTTGTGACTCTCCCTTTCTGCGTGTGCATAATGAAGTGCACAACAATACTTTTCAGAAAATGCCATGAGTAATCTAATTTCCACGTGTGTAGCTTCTCATAATTTTTATTATACCTCATTTTGATTATACCTAATACATTTCTTGTGCAGAACTCTTCTGGTTTTGTTCTCGTCTCCAATACTGTGTTACAGGCACTCTTATTTTCAACCAGTAGTACAGCCCTAAGAGCACTTAAATTTGTGATTAACTGTTTTAGTTGCTAATTTATATGCTATTGGGTTTTACCAAATCCTGTGTTAGACTGTGCTATGGATTAATTACTGTTTACTGTGTAAACTTACCTAAATGGTTTGGTTTTCTGAGTATTAGTCTGTGGTGCTACACATCTGCTGTAGACAAATGTTTAGCTTTTGTGTATTTGTTCATGTAATTAGATTGTATCATAAAGCATTTACATAATGGAAGTTTAACAATGACTTTGGTGTGTGTTTCTCTACCTTTCTGTCTTTTTTGCGTGTTGCTTTTATGCTTGAGGACCTGTGAGGCATAACCAGGCTGGTGTCTTGTTGAATGACCTCCAGGATTCTTGTGTCAAATTGATAAGCACCACAGAGGTGTGAGAAATGTTTCTGGATCTTGAGTGAAATATTTCCTTTCCCTGAAATCTCTAGAAGGTCGTGGTGATAAAAATCTGTATGCTTGCAATTCCCATCTCTATTCAGTTTGCAGTCCCCTGGGATGTAATTGCACTCGTGTCTTCTGCTGACAATCTTCAGTTGTAGACAAGAATTGTTAATGCATTATATTACACACACACAAAAAAAAGTCGCCTTTCTAGCTTTTTTCATATCATGAATTAGACACTTTGGTTTCTTCTCAAGTACTTCTGGCTGTCATAATGGGGCACCATCTCCTGGGTGTAAATTGTGGGTTTGGATTTGCTTGTACCTGCAAGGAGTTGCTTCCACCTGCGGCCTTTGTGTTGGGTCATGTTTTTCCAGTTTTTCTGTAAATCAGGTTCATCTTGAAATGCATTTGGCACTTTGTCTGGTATCTGTATTAGCACTGAGCCACAGTTGCTTGCGTGAGGACAGTCATGTAACTAAGAAGGCCACGTGAAGCTGTGGGACAGTCGTGGGAGCCTGCGCTGGTTGATTACTGTAGTTCTTACCCTGATTTCAGTTTGGGGTGGTTTTGCAATGGTTGGAGCATTGGGTGGAAAAAAAAGAAAAAAGGCAATTTTCCTGTAGTTACTGTCCTGCTTAAAGATAATTGTCTAAAATCAGAAGATGTACTTAATAGAAAGATGAACTTCTGATGTTTCTTGTGAAGCAGGTGTGTTTAGAGCCACTGGAATATTGTGGATGGTAACACTTGGGTTTTAATATGTAGAACTGTAATTATTTACTTCCTCAGTAGAGGTTTGCCAAAACAGTCTCCTGTCCTCTTTAGCTGGTTTCAATTCCTAGTTTATATTTGATGTTTTACTTATGTGTATCATTGAATGTTACAAGCATGTTTGTGCACAGGTAGAGGGACGTTCCTTTTCACGATACTAGTTTTTATACTTCTTTTCTCTACATATGCAGACCGAATACACAAATCGGAGGTTTTGCAAGCAAAACATTTTAACTAATCAGAAATGCTTTTCTGCCCCTTTTGCCAGAAAAGAGCAATTGCTTGAAAAGATAAGGAGGGTTGCATTTCAACCATGGCGTGTTACACAGAGGCCATGGGATGTCCATGAAGACCCCAGTCTGAGAGCAGATTTGGGATAAACCAGTCAAACGTACGAAAAGAGAACAGAACTGAGTATTTCTAATGATGCTTAGGCTATTGCTGGTTTTGACCTATTTTATATTCCTAGCCTGTCTTTATTTCATAATCAGTGAAACATGGATTCCTGGATTCCTTTATTTATTAGCAAGCTGGGCTTTGTCCTCCCCCATTGGTTTTTTTACAGTAGGGTGGATGCTTGCCTTATTTTTCCTCTTCAAGGGAAATCCACCACTCCCTTTTTATTAGAATTTACAGCCATAGCTTAAAGAAAGGGGTATTCTCCTTTAGCTCTTCAGACCTCCTGAGATCTTACGGGATTTTTTCAGGATGAATCCTTCCATCTGATAAGAGTTTCAGTAAGACAGTTGTGTGGTTAAAGAACAAGTTGTACTTCAAAGCCTTTCCAGTCTTTCAAGAGCGATGTGCCAGATTTTCTGTATATTTCTCTCTCAAAAGATGTAACCACGTCATCCAACCACATGTGAATTGATTCCGTGAGCCAAGTTCTTTCCTGCGGCTTAACTATTCCATGAATAAAAACCCCAATTGTAACCAGTTTCTCTTGGGAGTGCTAGCTACATCTTATTAGAAGGACTCAAAGGCAGTTGTTTGAAAGCCACCAAATATGTCAAAAGGAATGCACTATTTAAGAAAACAGCAGAATCCAATGTGCATATTGCCTTACTAATATGTGAATCTCTGTCTATAGCTTAGGTTCTGCTTATCCCAGCCATTCCTTCTCCCTACCACACATACACACATTCAGCAGCTGGGAGACTTTGCATTTTCAACTCTTTTATGTATCAGTCTTGGTCTTCTTCATGGTTTTTGTCAGTGAGTCCATGAGTAAGCTAGTATGTTTGGGTCTCTTGTTAATGCAACCATGTAATTTTTTGATCTGTGTTCTTTTATGGCCATTGTGTGCATATTCCTTGGAAAGTATTTTAGCTCAGGTCATTGTTTTGCCTTTCTCGTTAACAGTTCTTTAGAAAAAAAAACACCACACAAAAAAAAAAAAAACACACCCAAAACAAAACAAAAAAAATCCTTGCGTAAGCAGTACTTTAATAGCATATCTACAGAAGTTTCCATAAAAGAGGAAGCCAGCGATTTCCCAGCTTACTGTAAGTCTTCAGAGGAGTTTATTGATCCTCTGGCTAATTTGAAGCAATTTCTGCTGGTGATGTTCGGTAGGTTTTGTTATGCGGTTACTGGAATAAGTAAGTAGTAATTACTAGTAATTAATCTTTTTCATAATTTTTTATAAGCATCAGTCTGCAAAAGAACTACCTGTAGAAGCGTGATCCGCTCGTTTGTGTGTAACTTGTCTCTTCCATAGGGACTTTGTGGGGAGAGAACTTGTCGAGCTGCTGGCTTTCTGTGTGAAGCTGCAGGGAGGAGACACCAGGGGGCAGCTCAGGCATTTAAGAATGGCGGAAGTTTTTGTTTGGTCCAATCGTGAGGTTTACAAAGAAAACCATAGAGAAAGAAAACTGTGATTAGTTCTTTATAATCTTTATTCGGCCCACTCTGAACAGATCTGAGGAGGTCAGCAACATTCCTTCCCTTTTCCTAATTCCAGAGTTTTTCAAAAAACTTTGAAAAGAAGGGAAGAGTGCCTCAAAAATGTGGTTGTATGCTGGTTTTTATGATGTAAACTATTAGGTAATCTTAATGTTATGCAGAATAGAGAACCCTCTTCTATTCCTCCCTACTAACCCTGCAAGTATGAATTTCAGAGGTGTCTGCTAGCTAAGTTACGTTGGATGCTGTATATACAGTAAAAATAGTACTGGTGCCCATAATTTCATACTGTAGAATGACAAATATTGCCTTCTTATGGATACAGGATGAGGAATTGAAAAAATATATTTAGTGGTATGTGAGGAGTGTACACCAGTAACTGCTCTACCGAACTGACCGCTCCTTACTACTTGTCCTTTCTGGCTTTGCAATTCAAGAGGCTTTACAGATCTTCAGCAACAGAAATTTATTCCTAAACCACACTGTAAGGCTGTTTTCAATCCTTTTTAATCCAATCTTCAATAAAGCTGATTACTATATATCATATATGTAGAGTGTGTATTATAGCTACATAAGGATTACGTATTCTAATCACATCTGGATGGTGAATTATTGCTGAAATTAGGTGTTCTGCCCAGCACCAGAAATTCAAAACAATACCTAATCATGAAAATAGTATGATTTACATGGTATGTCACTAAGAGTGTTAACAAGTTGGAAATAAAAGCAGTAAAGTTTTCTAAAAGGAAAAATCAGGGGGTTTGAAACGCCCTCTCTTCTTTCTCTGTGTTGGGTTTTTTTTGTAACAAATGTGATTTTTAAAAAAAAAAATTGTACAGTTATGTTTTTTTTCTCTCCCTTCTATTGATAAACTTAATGTGCACACAGTCTTTTTATTTGATTTGAACTGATGTTGTTTGAACAGTAGGCTTGGGTTTATTTTGCATTAATCTAATTTGTACTTAATGTCAAGTGCTGGAACTGTTGCCCGTAATGGGCCATATTTGGGATATGGTAGTGGTTTGCTAAAAACCTGCACTGGCTGGTGTAAAGTTACAAAACAGAGATGTATAATGAAACATCCTTGTTTTTAAACATGGTGTTGACACTGAGAGTTGAGTGACAGGATTTCTTCTCAGCATTGTCTGTCTTGCTCATAGGTAGATTGCTTTAGGGGAAACATAGGACTCATCAAAATAGATGGGATTAGCTTGAGATCCATCCAGTCCAACATCTGCCTCTCAGAATAGGAGGTAACAGACACTTCAGAAGAAGGTGCAAGGATTCTGTAACCCAAGTGTGCAGGAACCTGTTTTCAACACTGGATCTTACCTCCTATGCTAATGACTGGTCTGAATCATGAAGAACTTGCTGTCTCGTTGTACAGCGCAATGTTAATTTGGATGCCCATAAAGGTCTCAAACTATTTTTGAATCTTCATAGATTCACAGTCTCATTTATTTCTATTTATGTGTAATGTGGAAAGCAAAAAGCATTTCTTTCACTCTAGTTTTGAATTTCCTACCGTTTTTAATTGAAATTAATTTGGCCAGTTATGAGAAAGGGAGAACTGTGTCTCCTGAATATTCAGTATGTTCTGTGTTCGTATCACATCTCCTCTTACTCATCTTTTTTATGGTAGCGATTCACTGTCTTTGCTATTCCAGAGCCTTAATTATGTTTGCTGTCCTCTGAATCTCCTCTAATTTTGCGGTATACTTTCAGAGAACCTTCTGTCTTCTTCAGTTCCCTGGTTCCCATTTTCCTGTCTTGCATATTTAGCTCTAAGCTGCTCAAGGTACTGTTACAATGGAAGCTTCTGAAATTGTGATTAATATCTGGTAAAATATGCCCAGGTTTCTTCTGAGGGAGGTCACAGAGAAATGCTTAGTATTATTAAACTGTCTGTACTCTGGACAGGATATAAATAGCATTAGTTTAAGTACGAGGAGAAAAATGTAGGAAAGCTCTGTAAGGGGAACATCTCGCTGAGTTGAGCACAAAAGCTGTGCTTATGAGGAAGATGATGTCTGGGTTTTGTTACACAGAAACAGGCTGCCTATTTTTACACCTTCACCGCAGCTGCATGTTGGATGCACGCAATCTGTTCATTGCAGTGGGCAGAGCCAGAGCTGAAATACTGACTGCTAGGAGGTGGGCTCAGAAAATGTCTTTCTTCCCCCGCATATTTGGGTCGGGGGGCAGTAAGTTAATATCATTTTCTGTGCACTTCTCAGTGATCTGAGTAACAAACCTGGAAGGGCACCCCACCAGTCAGGTCCTTTTCCCAAGTTCTGATCAGTAGAGGTGGAAACTTTTGGGTGGGTGGTTGGTTTGGGGGTTTTTTTTGCGTTTTGCAAAGTAGAGGAAGAAAATGGTAAGCTGTAGTCCCAGCTGCAGTACCACCTGACCTCTGGAGATGCATCGCTTGTCACTGAGCTTCACTTTATTCTAGTGGTATGTATCCTGCCTTGAATAAGCATTAAATTTCCTGGGGTACAAAGAAGGGACTAAGGTACAGACCTCTTCCTTTTATCTGGATCCTAAATTACTTGCAGTGCTATAAGCCTCAATCAAGTGTGACACCTTAACGTTGTTGATTGGATTTCCCTACAGCCAGTTCACACATACCTAGACAACTAGTTTTATCTAGAGAAATGACCTTAAAAGGTCAGTTTGTTGCATTTTCCAACCTTTTCCTTAGTTTTGGGGCTCAGTAATGAGAAAATCCCTATTAACGCTTCTACAGAGGATAGCATTTATGAGGACCGGGTTAGGCTTTATGACTGCAAAAGCTTATCGGCTCTGCGACAGATTCAAAGCTGTATCCAATCTTGTCAGTCTTCAAAGGCACCCTCACATGGCTGTGAGGAGTTGCTGAAGTCTGCTGGGGTGTGCAGCCCTATGCCAGTTTGTCACGCGCCGTGCCAGCTTAAACCTGCTGCGTACAGGGGTGGCTGCTGCTGCCGTTGTCTGCTGAGTCCACAAAGTACGAGGGTCTTACCTCGCTGTGCTGGGAGAAGGGTTACAATTTAGCTTGCAGGCAGGATGGCTTTTTTCTCCTCTTGCTTTCCAAGTGAGACTTTAATGGCCAATGCCACTCTGTTTCAGAGATGAGTTTCAAATGATCTCATCCTAGTGATTTTCCAAGGCCAGGTTTTAGTAAAATGTATTAACGCAGTGCTAGTTTATATCCTGCATCCAAGACTCAAGAAAATTTCATAAATTTCAAGCGCACTCGGAAATACACTTCTTAAGATGTCTGCAAATCACTTACTTGGAGTTCTGGCAGTGTTTTTATTAAAGGTGATATATGCTTTGAAATCTGGTGCATTTCTGGCTGAAGCTGCGCAGCAGCCTTCCTTAAACAGACTTCGAACAGTGCGTTCTGCTGGGTCACTGCTTGCAAGTCCCCAAAAATGGAGCTCACAAAGACAAATAATCTGAGAAAGAAAAATGGTTTCTTTCACTGCCTGGATAAGTCACCTGTATGTATTTGATGAGTAATCTCACTTCTGGACTTCCTTCTCTCCTGTCTCACAAACAGAGAGTATGTGCTTTAGTACTGTACGGTGCTTGTTCAGTGTGTAACATCCTTCAGGTGCCTGCCGTGCAATTCTCACACATCATCTAATTTCATCTTTCATTCACTTCCAAGCTGTTGACATTTACTGGAGCAGAATACAGTTTTCATACTGAGAGCATCTTTCAGTCAGCCCATGTCTGAACATTCCTGGTTATAACATTGAGGTTGAAAACGCTTAACTTTCTGTATTCGTGAAACAATCTCAGCAAATAATTTTTCTCTTGGCAAGAAAGATGCATCTAGTTTTCTTCATGTTCTAGGGGAGAGAATGGCAAAAAGTCCCACCTATCCTATAGAGCAGACTTTAAAAACAATGCTGTGTGAAGCACATTAATAACAGGTTTTAAGGAATTCCTGATCTTACGGAGGTAAGTAAGGGTTTTTTTGTTTCGTTTTTCCTTTTCCTTTTGGAACCTGAAATCATCTTTGTATGAATGAAAAACAGCCAGGAAGGACACAAGCTTTATTTGTATTTCCTTCCATCATTCTACTTGGATCCACGTCAGTTCCTTCCACTTTCCTCTAAGGCTCCTCTTTTTCCTTCCCTTACCAGAATCTGTGTCATTCACCTAGCACAGGCAGAAAACAGCAGTGCAGGAAGCAGTGAACCCTGGGCTCACCTTCAGTAAGACTAGGGAACATGAGAGAGCTTCTGGAGAAACTCCCCTCATCCCTGCCAGTAGTGTGCGTAGGAGAGGGCGAACAGATGGGAGAACATGCAGCTCAGGGTACGCAGGTGGAAGGAAGTAAAGAAACTGAGCCGACTTGGGAGAAAAACTAGCAAAGAAAAAGCCTTAGGAGCACATCCTGCCCTGGCTGCATGCATCATGTCATGTTTGCACGCGCGAGCGCGTACGTAGAGGAAGGCTTGTGTGTTCCCAGCAGCCTGACAGGGTACTGTCTGGATTTAAAGCTTCCTAGTCATCAGGATCACGTTCTTCTCTTTCAGTTGTTGTTATCCAGTCTAATAGATCCGCTTCTCTACTTTTTAAATTAATAGCCACAGATTCACATACGTACCTGTAAAATGAATGAGCACGTACATACTTGAGTGCACGAAGGCACTTACGCCTGCCTGTTCTTTGCAAGGGGTCCTTTGGGGATGTGGATTTTTGGGATTTACAGTCTCCCATCAGCCCTCGCATTAGTGTGATCCCCTGCAAGACGGTTGGGGCTGCTCCCAGCCCTGAGCCTGTAATGGCTGTTCTAAGTACAGGGATGCAATATTGCATGGTTTTGTACAAAATGCTGCAAGCAAGTGTTGCGGTTTCTTAAGGAGACTGGTATAGCTCATTAAATATATAGCAATAATTTTAATTTATATTTGGAAACAGATTTTCCCCAGAAAATCTAAATAACTTTGGAGACCCAAACCACAGGGGAATTCTAAAGTAATCCCCTGAAGTATTGTGAAGTTGCTATGGAAACATGCAGGTGCTGAGACCACTACGATAGAATAAAAAGATAATTTTATAATTATCTGGGGAAAATGAATTATGTTTTTCCACATAGGAACTACTATATGTATTGTCATAACTAAAGACAAAAAAGGAGGGCACAGCTGTACAGTGCATATTTTTTACCATTTGGGATTTCTGCCCCTCAACACTTTTCAGATCTTCCTGCTAAAAGGAGTAGAAGTATTTCTGAAAAGTGTAGTCTTAATAACCATACGCTAGATCTGTGCTGCTTCTAGAGAGAACTGGAATCTCCTGGGCGCAGAGGTACTTCTCTTATTGTGACTTTAAACAAATTGAATTTAACGTTGACGGCAAGTATTTACAAAGGCCACACGTGTACGCTCACAGTCCAGATCCCACGCGCCGAGCGTCGGGGCTGCTCTTTCTGCAGACCCATCAGTACCTTCAGCTAAGCGTGACGTGCATTTTGAGGCACGTATTCCCCAACTATGGTTTTGCCTTAACTTTGAGCCAGAGGTATCCCATTAGCAAAGTGGAGATATTCTGTTCCCATGATTTTTTTAAAACCTTCTATCTCCTGCTGGGATTGTGCACAGCAGTGCTAGCTAGAATTTAAGATTTCCATTTGACTAATGGCTGTTTGCTTACGTTTATTCTTTCTTTCCTATTTTTTAAATTAGTGGCAAATTTTGGGGGAGGGGGGGAACATTTGCAAAGGCTTAGGTTTGCATTCTTTATTGAGGGCTGTGAGGCACGCAGGGAGGATGTTCTGCAGTAGTGCTCTTCGGCACTGGGGCTTTAGTCCTAGCTCTGCCGTCCTGTGTTCAGGAGGTTGTTGCTGAGACTTTTAACTCAAGAACAGCAACACATGTTAAACTACTAGACAAGCTTTCCGGGAAAATGTAAAGACCGTGAGAGTAATAATTGCAAAACACAGGGAAGGCAGATCTGCGGAAGAATTTAGGCACTTTGCTCCCCTTTAAGAATTAAGGATGTTGTACAGGTGGCTTATTGCAACTTCTTCAGGCCTAATCATTAGTTACTCTTTGCCTGGAAAATCTGCCCTCTGTGCGACTGTATTTCTGTATAACTTCTATTCCAGCTGTGTCTGCAGGCCCCTTGCCTAGTCTGGCACATGGTGCTGGGGGGTGAGCTATGCTCAACCCACTGTGGGATGCAATCCTAGCCTGAAAAATATTGAAAAAAACCCACAACGAAACGGAGTGAGAGTATGGAGAAGGAAAACAGCCTGCTCAGAGGTACCCCCACGGCCTCAAGGTAAGACAGCGGTACAGCTTGGGATGGAAACTGATTCTCTGTACGAGCCAGCGTTACAATACACTGCCTATAAAGAGGACATGATTATCATCAAATACGCATGTTACCATACCCTCCCTTATAACAGGATACAATCCAAGTATCTGTTTTTTAACTTCAGTCTACGTAGGAGTAAATGGGAGTTGTAGGCACGCTCTCCTCTTCCCAGGAAGACGCACTGTGTAGTCTCTGGGTGCTGCTTACCCCACCTTCGCTACACAGGTGTGCTGCGTCCTAACATGAAGTGACAGAATTTCAGCGCAGCTTCTTGGTGCTCTGCAAACCTATTGTAACGTCATTTTTCTGTAAGGGGCTGGTTGTATGCTGCATCAAAAGTGGTTACCGTACTCATTTTATGCTTTCCTCGCTGTTCTCTAAAGGTAAATGTAATCTCCCCGGAGTCCTGTAAATTATTGATGTAAAAAGGTGCAGACTCGGGAGATTAAAAAATTTTGACTAGGTGTAGTGAATGAACCTGCATGTCAAGTCAGGATCTTTCCTTCTTTTCTGTCTGGTTTCTGTCTTAACAGTATCTGCTTTCTTGTCTGTGCTGCACTGAGAGAAACAGCTGAGCGAGGCTGCCAGTATTCCCGATCTTTTTCACTTATTCCCAAGTGGGATAGACACATCTGGACAGAGGAGATCTCTCCCTTGGTATTTTCTTATAAAACAGACTTTGTTTTTTCTTTTCCCCTGTATAATTCACGCCGATAGTATAGTTCACCTATTCCAGCATATCTCAGGAGATCTTTTTTTATTACCAATTTTCCTCTTTGGCAAGAAATGACTAAAATACGCTACTTGCCAACATGGCAGTGTCAAATAGCAACAGGGAGTATTGCACCCAGATATACCTGTGGGGCAAACTGATGGGCATCCTTTGAGTACCCAACCTTCGCGTTTACGTAATCTTCTGCCCACTGATGGATACCTGCAGGTGAGGAACCACTCCACAACACCGTATAAAGGTGGCTGTAAGCCATCTTCAGGCTTATAGCACACATAAATTAAAAAAAAAGAAAAAAAGTTAAATGGCACCTTATGAAGTTAGTTTAGCCATTTTCTTCTAATTGTGGTGAAGAGCAAGCCCTGTCCCCCTCGCACACGCCATGAGCATCGCTGTTGGTGGCCGGGGGAGGTGAGGGTGGGGGCGAAGCCCGGCACCACTCGCTCGGCCGCCGAGTTTCACCTTTACGCTTCCCGGTGAGTCCCCGCCGGCCCCCGGCCTCCCCACTCGCCCCGGTGCCCCCCTCCACCCGGCTGCGGACACGCGTGGCGTGTTTCTGGTGGGAGGACCGGGGGATGGGATGGGATGGGATGGGATGGGGGGGGCGGTGGCGGCGTGGCCTCACCTCCGCGCCCGCCTGTGCTGAGGGCGGCCAACCTGCCGGTGGAGGAAAGCTGAACCGGGAGGCGATGGAGCCGGGCCGGGCCGGCCCGGCCCTGCCCTGCCCTGCCCTGCCCCGCCCCGCCGGGGGGAGCCGCGTCCCCGGCGCGGTGCGGCCGCCTCGCTTCCCCGTCCTGCTCCGGGCCATGGCGGCGGGGGCGGGCCGGGGCGGGGCGGCGCGCTGACAGGCAGCCGGGCCGGCCGGGGAGCCGCCGTAAACAGGAGCCGGGCGAGAGAGCCGGGGGTGCCCCGGCCCCGCAGGAGTTCCCCCAGCCCCCGGCCTGCCTCCTCCCGACCCCGGGCATGGGCAGCAGCAGCCGCCGCAGCCGGAGGAGGAGCCGCCGGCCCGGGGCCTGTGCGGGGCACCAAGGTAGGCTCGGCCGCCGCCCTGGCCGTGGGGAGCCGCCGCCGCTTCCTCCGCTGGGGGCCGAGCCGGGTCCGCCGCCCCTCCGCCGTGGGGAGGCCGGGGCTGCCGCCGCCGCGGAGCGAGGCCGGGCCGGGGGGCCGCGGCGCCGGGGGAAGGGGGGGTGGCCCGGCCCGGGGTGGGCTGCCCGGCCCGGGGTGGGCTGCCCGCGGTACCGCCCGGCCGGCGCGGGGGCCGTCCGCCCCGGGGAGCGCTGCCCTGCGGCCGGCCGGTCGTCCCGCCGCGGCGGGCACCCCCTCGCCCCCTCCGGGTCCGGCAGGTGAGGAGGCGCCTGCTGGAAGCCGGTGGGTGCCGGCGGCGAGCAACAGGCAGCTGTGCGGGGGCGGCGTGGCCCGGCCCGGCGCTGCCCCCCGTATCCACCCCGACACACACACACACACACACACACATACACCCCCCCCACACACACCCCCTCCGTGGGACCGGCGGCCGCGGCGTGGCGAGCCGGCCGGGGCGGGAGGAGGGCGGCGGCGGGGCGGGGAGGGTTGTGTCCGCCGGGCGGTGGGCTGCGGCGGAGCCTCCCGTCGTTGGCCGGTGCGGAGGGTCCGCTGGGAGAGTTCGGGGTTGGTCCTCTGCGGGAGCCGGGGAAGCGGCATCTAATTCACCGGTAAGAGGCTTTCCCACCTCCGCCGCCTTTGTGTGCTCGGCCCCGGCCCCGGCAGCGTCGGCCTCGCTGCCGGAGAAACCCCGCCTGGATGGGGTGGGTGGGAAAGGCGCTGCGCTGGCCCTGGGACTCCGATCTGGAGGAGGACCCGAATTTGCCTTCGGTTAGCGATGTGGAACGAAGATACATCGGAGGCGAAACCGTAGGCGAGACATGCTGGTCACAACGTGTCGGTAACGAATGGTTGAAGTTTCACGGCAGACTGAGAAATAGTCAGAATTCCTTCGTGCTTCCTGGAGCTAGCTGGCAGAGAGTCGCGCTCAACTTGTTCTGAAGCGTAACACTAACTTCTCCTCTTTTTAGTCCGCTGGAAGCGCAAGCAAAGAGAATCATAACGCGCCGATGTGAACGGGGGTGCGAGAGGGCAGGCGGTTCAGGCTCTGCGGTGGGCAGAGGACTGGTGTGCTGCAGGCATGGCAAATTTGTGACACAACCCATCAGGGTAAATGCAGAAGGGACAATATAGGCAGAGCTCGAGGGGAGGTGGAAAGAGATCCGGGAAGGAAGATGGGGGTGGAAGAGGAGCGCTGGTCTGACAGTAATGCTTCAGCTGATGCAGCAGCACTGGCTGTGAACTCTTGCTGCTGAAATTAGTTCTGGAGTAGTGTCAGATAAGGCTGAGGTTGATCCAGTGACAGCCCTAGTAAAAAAATTCAGAGGAAAGTTTTCTTTGAAAAATGCTTATTTGTCAAACTTAAGATGTTTTCTTTGAAACTTGCCAACGCTGATGAATTTCCACTGATGCAGAGTTCTGCTAGGTCTGCCTCTGGACCGGGATTGCTGGAAACACCAAGGTCCTGGCCCCAGCACCCAGGATAATACCTGCTGAGGGGTGCTGGAAGCTGCTCCGCTGTGGCCCAAACTGCTCAGTGCCAGAGTACCCCAAGCAGCCCCGTAGCTGCTCAGTGGAAGAGACATTCCCCAGGATTTGATTCTGCTGTAGTTGCTGAAACTGATAGGGCTACCAAAGACTGTTGAACAACTGCTCCTCTGCTGGGGAGGACTTCATGTGACTTTTGGTTACAGTCTGATGTGAACTTAAAATTCACAATTTACCGAATATTTGTTGTTATGGTGTTGGGTTTTTTGTTGTTGTTTTGTGGGTTTTTTTTAACTCGGCTTTCAGCTAGCCCTAGGCAGCAGTCTTGCTTATAGAGGTAGACTAGTTGAAAAGAAGCGATATTCTGTTTTGGGGTGTCATACCACAAGAAAGGCTGCAACCTTTTTCATGCCTCAGTGTATGGATATGTGGCCAGAACTGGTGGAGGTGTCCAAACGAGGCGGTCGTGATTCCAGTGCTAGAAAATCCACCTGTTCCCTGGCTGCTTTTGCCCAGTCTTAGGTTTTATGAGGATAGATTAATTGAGCGGGTTGGTTCTGTATTTCAGGATGAGATTTTTTAATTAATTTTTTTAAAAAACCTTCTGTTATTTTAGGTCTAACCTTTTGGACAAGCAACTCTCCCACGTTCAAGGGTGAAGGACTCGGTCTGCCCAGCTGCTGGGGCTGTCACATGTACTTCGGGCAATGTACCGAAGTCTCTTCTCTGCCAGCCTGATTTCCTTATTGCTCTTCCAAACACCAGTATTAGTGGGGGAGGCGGATCGCTGCCAGAGTGCAGCAGGTCCCGGTAGAAACGCTGCTCAAGGAAGGAGTGGTAGGTTCTTCTTACAAATCCTGAGGTGATGCTGCTGTCTCAGAAAAAGGAGTCGCCTGCTATGAGTCTTCCCTGCCATCCACCTCAGCAGCAGTCAGCCCTAATGTGACTGACGGACAGCCAGCGTCGCAAACGGTGAAGGACAGAGTGAGTGTGGCCATTTGCCAGGAAAAATGAAAGCAGGAATGAAGTGTCCTTTTTTTTTTTTTTTTTTTTTATTATTTTGTCTTATTTTTTTGTTTTGTTTAGCTCTGGTCCTGCCCTTCCTCCTTTCCCCCCAAAAATATAAGGAACTCTTGATCTAGACACTTGTAGAAGTGTCTAACTGGTATTCTGTAAGAGGCTGTAGCTGGGCTACTTTAAAAAAATAAACAGGCTTTGAAGGAAGGAGCTTGCAGGAACGCTGGACATCGTTGTGCTTGGACCGTGTCTGCATGTGGCAGACAGATAGTGAACAGCAAAGCTGTAGAAAGCCATAAAGAACGGAAAACTTCAAGTCTGGGAAAAACTCCACTTCTAGGGCAAAAGGTATTAGATGAGAAATCTTCCTGGGGAACGAGCTGCCTGTTTATTGCCTGCTCCAGTTCTTTCTCTGGAGCATCTGCAGCTAGCTGCTGCGGGAACTGAGGGAACCATGTAAACCACACATCTAACGCACTGTATTAATTCCCATAGTCCGACAGAACTCGAGCAGGGTTTCTTGTGACTTCTGTTTTGCTGACCTGCGCATTGACGGCAAAGACCTGGTGGCAGCTTGCTTTGGCGTGGCAGAGCTGGCATTCAGCTTGCTGGGTGGGCTCTGTTAGTAGTGAAGTTTCACAGCTCTGCGTCCTTGAAACTCTCTTTACTAACTTAGGGCCACTTTTACTAGTTCTGTTGTCTGGCTTTTACTGAACACACCAGTCATCCAAAGAACTCATCATTTCCAAACCAGGTTCTTTTTAACTGCTTACAGCAATATTTTTGTGGGTCTTTTATCAAGGAATCTAACCACCTTCATGTGAACCATTAAAAAGCCAAATAATAGATTACATTCTGTTTATTGGTTCTGGGGTAGGTAAATGGACAAGAGCCCTTGGAAGCACAGTCTTTTTGCATTTAAAGATATGCTTTAAGAGCTGTGTTATTCTTAAATGTAACTAGTCACCAGACAGCCAGACAGTTCACAAGCAGCAAGAGATAATCTCAACCATCAGCCGTTTCTCGTGCTCACAGTTTCTTTCCCCGGGGACCAGGGGGAAGGCTGACGTTTATTGTGTGCCCAGCTGGTTATCAGGTTTGGGCCATTTTAGATCAAAGATATATGTAAATTACTGTTCAACATTTCCATCTGTTAAAATAGGTGCCTCTCTGGAGTTCATCTTCGATACCCGCAGGCAAGTAGGGGAGCTTGGTGGCACATCTCGAGTTTAACCAGAGACCTGGCAGAATGTCATGGTTGATTGAGCTCAGCTGAAAACAGTGTTGGAAATTTTGATGCCAGGCACATGTCTAATAGGTGGAAAATACGAAAAGATTCTAGAAATTGTAGCTGAGATTTTCCGTAGTTTGATGAAATCAAGTCAACTAGTAGATGAGCACTTTATCCCTGGAGACTCATTTAAAGATCCCAGTTGTAAACCCTGCGGAATATGTGGCCAGAATCAATATAGAATATTGCATATTTTGGGGTAGTTAAATCCTATATATCAGTTAGGTATGCCTTGATACCTGCCTCTTAAAGTTTCTGTGTGTCGTTCAAAGGGCATTAGGAGGACAGAATACATGTTACCGGTCCAATCCGCAGGTGAGGTTGGTCGTGAATAACTGTGCCAGAGTTTCTTCTTGGGAAAACAGGCGTTGGATTTAGGAATGTCATTTAGCAGATGACTGAAAATCACAAAGGGTGAGTTTGTGCCCCACTTTGGCCGTGCCTTCAGTAAGATCATGTGTTTACAGACCATCAAGGTTCATTACAAGGAATGAAAATACTCTTCCCTGAGCAGGTAGCTTGACTTCTGTCATGTCCTGGACACAGGACAAGAAACGTTTCTGTTGGAATCAAAGGGTTGGTTGGATAAAACAGAGGGGAAAGAAACAGAGAAGGATCTAAGGTGACAAGCAAAAAAAGAGGGGGAAAAAATGGGTGCGAGGTTACAAAGTTGCTAATTTTTAAAAAAGCATATAAATCCTTGGTGCCTCCCTTCCTCTCAAACGTACTTTATTTTTCAAAACCCTTTCAGTTCCTCTTTATTGTGTGTACTGAGCCTGCAAGGAAAAGTATCTGTAGGAAAAAAACCCAACACTGCTTGATAAACAGATAGGCTTCCCCTGAGTCTGATCTGCTGATTCTAATGACCAGAACAATTTGTCACTCCGACTTACTGCTAATAACTCAGGGCCTTCGGTGCAGCTTGAGGAGAGGGGGTGTGCTTCTGTTCTTGTCGCCGGAGTTGGGTTTTAAGTTCCGCTTTCTTGTTACACAAGAATTTGCGCGGCGACAGCAGTGGGGGTCCGTGTATTGCTGTGAGTCCTAGCTCTGAAGGTTACTGACCTCCAGGCATGGCTTTTGGCTGAATTTTGTCTGTAGAGGATCGTTTGAGTGGTATTAACTGAAGAGGAAGCAACAGCCTCCCTGGGAACAACCTGTCCCGTAGCACCAGTTAAGTATTGAGGAAGTACTCAGTCAGATCTTGCTACCATAAGTGCTTCTCTTGGCAGCAGGGCTGAACCTGGCCTTTACCTTCCTGGGAGAGGGAAGGTGATGTCACAGGGATTATTAGTGGGAGTTCCTCCTCTCCCAGTTACTGCAGGGCTTACGAAAGGGATGCCTTTGTTTAATTTCATTCATAATGACCTCTTAAAGCATCTCTTGGTGGAAGAGTCCCCTTTGAAACCAAAGGGGGCTGTAGCAAGACAAAGAGCCTTCTCTGCCTATTTGTGCTTGCTTTCACTGTCACTGGCTCTTCGTGGCATCCAGGACAGAGGATTAATCTCTCTGATCCCTCTATTTCTAGTTGTAAAAGCACGGTGTGCTATTGAGGGTGATTCACTACTAGGCCAATCCTTGTTATAATCTCTTGTAACTACGAACACATCAGTCAGAAGAGGAGGGCTAATGGAAAAATGTGGCATATTTCTGTGTGTGTGTTTTGTTTGGTTTTTTTTCCTGTGTGTATATATATTTATGGGAAGATTGATAGATTGAAGTACACAGAGTGATGCAATACAGGGCTCTGCCATGCTTTCATAACATGGGCCACACTATAGCAAGAAATTCTCGCAAATGACTGCTCTCACCCAGTCTGAGTGTGGTTTTGTCCCCTTCTTGCCTGTTTCCCATGGCCTCCTTCAGCAAACAGCTCTTAAGGGACTTGCACTTAACAGCAGGATGAACTCTGCTACAATAGAGAGAAAGTGAAAGTTGGCAGTGGCTTTTCTCTTCTTAATAAGTCCGGTGAAGTCTGACATACCAGAGCAATGTGAAGAGCACTAGGTAATAGTTTACCATAGGTGATGACAGGAAAATACACATGGGAGCGGCCTGGGTCTTTCTGGAGTTAAGAGTAGGCTTTGGTTTTTCCTTCCTTTCTGGGAAATGAATGGAGTTTCCCTTGTAGTTCTGCATCCAAAATGTTGTCTGTTTAAATGTGATTATTGTCATCATAGCTTTCAGGGTCATTTTCGTCTAGAGCCTGCCTGCCAAATCTGAACTGGAAGTGCCAGGACTAGAAAGGACCATTGTTATCGGTGGTTTTTCTCTAGCTCAGTCTGTGACTGATCATTGATATTGAAGCTGCTTCTGTAAAGCATGTGTGTATACATGCATACGTATAATATATAAAAACAAGTAGACTGAAGACTTTCAGAGGAGATGCTGCTCTTTAACATTGAAAGTGATCTCTGGATGAGAGGGTTTTCTTACACCAAACAGCATAAATGCATACTGAACTAAATCCTGTCTTGTTGTGAAGAGCAAAAAAAAAAAAAAACCTGCTCAGCTCTCAAAAGAAGAGGAAGTTCACTCACAGCTGAAGGTTTGTGTGAGAGACAGGAAATCTGAGTCTTGTTGCTGCTTCTGGCCTCTCTTTTCTGGTTTAAGCTACTTCACCTACGCATGCCTTAGTTTCCTGCAACTCAGTTGTCACCTGTATCATGTTTTTTTGTAAGGTTCTTGGATTTTTAAAAAGACTTTTTTTTTTTTTTTTAGCCTGCTTTCCAAGGGGAAGTGGGCTTATGCAATCGCACTGCAAGTAACTTCTGAACCTGTTGGCTAAATGTCAAATATTTGCTGGAACTTTAGACGTCACAGGAGGATGGGAATGTAAATTGCAATGTCACGACCCAGAGCTGCAGCCTCACCCTGCGCCGAAGTCCGTGGAGATAGCACTTTTTTAGACGCAAGATAGCTCATGTGGGTGAGCGGCCCTTATGAAGCCTGCAACCGCAGGATACCAAGCTGTAGGATATCAGACGGTGCTAATCCTTCTGCCCGTGGGGTGGCCTTCTTCCATCGCAAGGCGTTCTGGCAGCCTAGGGGAAAAGGTTAAGTATTGCTACTAATTTAGAGCTGGCACGGCACAGCAGACTCTTCACAACACTAATGTGGCACGGTGCAGCAGACTCTTCAGAAAATTAATGTTTGATAACATAAGGGGGTGGAGGGAGGAGAGATTCCCTTGTAAAATTACAGGATTCTTGTCAGGCTGGCTTGATCTTGGGAGTTAACAAAAAAAAAAGGTAGCATGTTTGATTAAAAGATGGAAGGGGATTTTAACTTTGCTCTTGGCATAACAAAGCAGAAACCAATAAAAATGAGATGCATCAGTGTGCTTATGCAGTATGTTAACATTGTAGCCTTGAAATACCTCGTTGCTTTTGGGCACAAAGACTCTATATTTTGCCTTTTAGCAGTTCCTTTGCATGAGAAGTCTGTTTTGTTTCTGTGATTCTCATGACAGCGGTGTTCAGCTATTTTGTACCCTTCCTCCTGGGGTCAGACCTGCCAGGGGAAGATAACTTGTGACCGAGGCTGCTGGAGTTAAGTCTTTCAAATGTTGTGAAAATATTCACCAAGTTGCTTTCATTACAAAATTGCAAGGCTTGAAAGGTCTCCGTGTTGTTCTGTACAAGCTGCTACATGCTTTGGCAGGTGTGTGTGAGAGTCCTGCTCTCGTGCACCTGTGGAGCTCTGCAGCTCCCAAGGCTTTTTAGAGATGAGATTCTTTTTATGTGCTTTCCTGGGAGTGTAGGAATACTGCACTGTGGTGTTCCCCAGGCAAATCTCTGGGCAGGTGGGATGTACAACTCCGTTGTCTTTTCCAAATGGCAAGAGGTACTAAATTATTACTCCTTGACCTTTCCTGATCCATTTGATTGATTACTTAAATGAATTACGTGGCTTTGTTTCTAGCAAGGCAATGTACAAGTGACAGACTAGAACTGCAGCTTCAAACCTGTGTGACCAAAGTGGCAGGAGATGGCCTTGCCAGAGCTCTGTGCCTTGGACCAGGGTTGTCTAAGTGCTGCTTGCTTTTTACCTACCCCTGCTTGGTAAGGCTGCATCTGAGGGGCATGTAGTGAAGTGTGGAAGCATCTCCTCTATGTACCTACGTGACAAATGCAGCGGGGTAAGTGTGATGTATGCTTTGTAGTCTGGTGGTGGTTTTCTTCTTCCCGGGATCGGAGTCTCCCATGGTCAACATTTGGCGTTTTGGGGACCTGAAGCACCCGTATGTGCACCAGGCATAGGCTTTTATTCAGTAATGGTGTTAGTATCGGCTTCTGTAACCACAAGGCAAGGATCCCAGCTCAGTTGCTCTTGAACACATTTGATTCAAGATAAGATTTCTCACTCACTTTCCTTCATTAGTGATACCCTGGCAAGAAGCAAGCATAGCGTTGTGTGGTCCAGCTGCCTGAGAGCAAGGAAGCTGAGTCAGGATCAGTTCCTCATATAGAAAGGGAATTAGATACATCATGCATTTTATTCTTGGCTGTGATCTTCCATTGTGTCTGTTAGACATTTGTTATGGTTGTTTGCTTTCTCTGTGTACTTGAGCTCTCCTTGTCAGCTGGGACACGTGTTCAGTCCATCTTATCCATCTTTGAATGCCTACTGGCAAGTTTTTCAGTCGGTGTGTTCGCCCTGTGCCATCCTGCAGGTGCTTTGCACAGACTTGGTAGGCCCAAGTTGCCCTGCAGGCATGCTGCTAGGTTGCCTGCTTCTCAGCTGCCTTTTCAGGTCCTCCAGAGCTGCTGTATTTAGGCTCTCTGGTTTTTAAGCCCTGCGTGGGTTTGGCTTAGCCTGTCTTTACTGGCTGTGCCTGGTGCGGGGGTTGTGGGGGGAGGCTGCAGCGATGGTTCTGCCCCAGCGTAGCTGCTCTCTCTGCTCAGGGAAGGTATGTTTGCCAGTTGTATCTTGGTGCTTCAGTGTTATCTCCCTTTCCACACGACCCCACAAACCACGTACCCATCCCTTGTCGCACAGTTTGCGTTGCTGCTTCTGTGAATAAGGGAGGAGAAACTCGGAGAGCTGATGATCCGAACCCTGACTGGCCTCCTTTCGGCTGTATCCTGTGTGGCTCACAGACAGGTCTTCGTGCTTGATGTAATCTAACTAATGCATGCGAGAGACATCCGAGCCAGGAACAGGGAATTTAATAAGATGACGAAACTGTTGGGTTTCAAGTCTGAAAGTGATTCTTGTCAGCAGGGGATGGGAGTGGAAAGCAGCTTGACTGTACGCAGCACATCCCACCGAGGCCAGTAACGTGGACGTACCCCGGCACAGACCTGCTTTTCTGAGGTGCTGTTTATCCTCAGTCTCCAGCAACCCCTGTGAATCAAGGAGAGTTGGCAAGTTTCTGAGCAGAGGGCCTTTTCTTCTTCCTTTATTGGAATGTGCCAAAAAAAGAACACCACCACTGGCAGGATAGGTCATGCTTTAACCCAGTGAGCAATAAAACAGTGCAGTATGCTGTCGCTGGGCCTTCTGCGACCCCTTCTGTAAAAGATGCCACTCCAACATGACAGCTGTCAGAGGGATGTAAGCTTGTAAGAGTCTTCACCACCGGTGTGTGAAGGTGGCTGTGCCTTTCCAGTCGTCTTCATCTCCCCTTGCCATTCCTTCTAGGCTTTGAGCAAGAAACCTGAAGACCTTAAGAAGTCTTTTCTTGGCTGAATGATAGTTACTCTTTTCTCTCTGCCCCGCAAAGATGACTGACAGATTATGGCTTTTGAAGAGATAGTGAATGTTTCATTGGAAGTTGGTGTGTAACGTGTAGCCTTATGAAAGGCGGTGACTAATTTACAACTGACTGTGGCTCCGGCTCAATCAGACTATTGCTAAAAATAATCCACCTTCTAATTCCACAGTTGATCTCTAATTAGAGCAGTATTCAAATTCATAACCTGCAGATAGAACAAGACCAGAGACTGAAGTGATATCTCTCTTTTGCCAGTTGGGAAAGTCTGGGCAGAATCAGTGTTTGGGAGGGGAATTTAGGGGAGAGACCAGGTGCTGTAAGGCTGGGGCTACTGATTTTCACTGGATTCATGCTGAGTCTGTGCCCCAGCTAAATGCCATAGGGTGCAGTTTTACCAGCAGTGTCTTTTTTTTCAGGCAGAGAAGATGCCCTCCTTGGTGGGCATCTTCTTCCTAGAGAAGTTTTTTTTCTTTAAAAAAAAAAAAAAAACAACCAACAGCCCCACCCTAAAAACCCCAACTCATGAGCACACAAATGAACATATATAAGTGTGTTATGTTGTTGTTTCCTGCTTGAAGCTGTTTGGTGGCATTGGTTGAGCACTGTAGTACGGCTGCCTGACTGCGCTGCAGAAGCAGCACAACAAGGAAGGGGGAGCCTTTTCAGCCGAGATACGTACCATTTCATAAGAGCGGGCTCTGAATACTTTTTAGCTTCTTAGCGGTTTCGTTTCTAAGTTAGATGGTTACTGTCCTCTGTAATGGTGCAGTGAGAGATCAGCTGGCCTTGCTGAGCTGTGAAACTTCTGTTTCTGTGCTGCTTCCTCTAGCAGCCTGAGACTGAAAGGAACGATTTGGTCCTCCAAGGAGAAAGCAGCAGTGTTATGGTCGCTTGTGGACTCCTGTCACTTCAAAAATAGCGGAATTCATATCCATTGTCTTTAAATACTATATGACTGTCTTGATGCTGCTGTACAGCCCATGTGGAAGAGCCTGTGCCAAAGATGGGACTGTCTCTGGGGTGAAACGTGCCAACAATTTTAAGTGAGCAGTAACCTGCAGAGATTTTATCTTGATTTTCTAACATCTGTTGCATTTGGAATAGGGAGTAGTTTTCTTTTTTCAATTAAAAAAAAAATCTTGCATTTACCATTTAAAAACAGTTAATAAATAAAGATGTCCTTATCTCTCCATTAGCCTTATTCAGCAGACATTCAAATTATTTGTCTGTAGTAATTTTTTTATCTACTCTTTGGAAGAGCAAGTGTCCCTGAATAGTATTGTAACTACTTAGAGAAGGAAACTACATGGTCAGCAGGTATAGATCCTGGAAAATGTGAAAGAGGGCAGGGTGGGATTGGGTGGGTTTATCTCACTGCATCTTTGAATGCAGTTGGTGCAAAATTCTGATTGACGTCAACAGGTTCAATGCTCCCCGCTTCCAAGAGTATATTTTGCTCCAGGACTGATGAGACTTTAGCTTTTTAAAAAAAAAAAAATTTTTCTTCTTGCCTTCAATTTCAGTAAAACTGCTGTTCCTTCCAGATTTTGTCTTCCTGAATATTTCAGATTTTACAATAGTGCTCATGTGCACCAGAAGTGCATGGGCCTTATTTAGCACACTTGGCTCATCTCTCTGGCTCCTGTCGAAACTAATTTAAAGCAAAGAGCATCTCTTAGGGGAGAAGACAGAAAAGCCACTTCTAATTGTGATTGGGTTGAAAAATTTGACATGTTAATTGGTATCAGTGATGTGTCCATGATCCTGAATTTTATTTTAAGCCTTTCCCTGTTTGGTCAACTTCCCATGTCAACTTATTTTACTTTCCCTGTGGATATGTAACAGCATCTCATCATCCATTCCACTGTATTGCCCCAGCTATCACCAGTTTCCTCCTAAAACATCTTTTGTCTGACAGCATGTTGCTCTCCAATGGCCAGGGCTTCTCCTCACCCTTACCAGACACTAGAAGATCACTAGAAGCATCTCCTGGACAAAAAACTAGAAGTCATTTAAGCAGTAGGGTAGCAGAGTGCTATGAGTCAGCTTCCTCCCCCGCAGCAAGAAACAGACCTGTGCAATTCTCAGGGTTTCTTGTGAGTAGGCACAATTTCTCTGTACGCGGGTGCTTTGCTCTGTCTTAGCAGCCTTCTGCAGCTGGCTGTGGTTGACTAGCAGTGAGCAGATCATGGATGACAGACAGACTTCAGAAATGCCGCTTTAGTTCTGGTGACAGAACGCTGAGATGGATTTGTTTTAATAGGATTGTATAGAGATTTTTGTAAGTGCATAGGAATGGATTGGTAGAGTTCTGTGCTATTTCTCTAAACCTCTTGTAAACCCTGTAAACTTCTCAGTATTTGTAGAAATGAAGGGACTAATATCAGAAGGGACAAAAAGGGTTGACACTTGAGTACTGAACCAAGAGCAAGGACAATGGGTGAGGAAGCAACTGCAGGACACTGGTTTCTTGTCTGTGTAAGAAGGCAGCAATTTAAAAGAATCCATAGTCGTGTATTCATCTCATGATTGCATCCAGTGGCTATTTTAGGTACAGTGAGGATGAATGGCCCTTTATAGACCGTGGTAAGGAATGCCTTGTCTGTGGGGTTCAGTCATGCCAGTCCCTTCTTTTCGGGTGGCACAGAGCACCCTTGTCGGGGGAGGATGGGCAGAGCCGACATACGCGTGCCAGCGCACTCACGTGAAATAACACCCTAATGAGGGGAAACTGTTTGTGCTGATGCTTCTCCACTGCCCGTGCGTGTTGGTGTCGGTGCTGGCATGGGGAGCCAGAATGAGGGAAGCCAGGCTGTTTGTCAGCCATCTGAAATCGGTTGCCTGGCCTTTAGACTACGCCAGGGACACTTGTGATAAGAAGAGCGCCTGCAGCCTTTTTAGCCACGCAACATATCCCATGATAAAGATTGCAGCTGGAAGAGACTGTCTTGTCCTGGCACTGGGGGGGAATTAATTCTGTTCGCAGACCGGGACTTTGTCTATAGGCTTTATATAGGTTTACTTTTTAATGATAATGCTGTGACACAGATGTTCTTGAACTCTTCATAGCATATTTTTCATGTTGAAATTGATGAGAAACACTGTTTGTCTGGCGAGCAACTGTCTCAAGTCAAGATCTGGCAATTTTTGGTGAGGATGCAGGTGTGAAACTGAAGGAGTGACTTGGAGGTGTACTGCTCTTACTGTCTTACTGTAGCACCTCAGTTTGTGCCCTTGGCTGTACCAGGTCCCATACATTGCCATGGTAAGGAGCAAACAGAAGCAATCTGTGTGGCTGAAACAGCCTGGAGGGGGGGGGAAGTGGAAGTGTTGTTATCCTTCCATTGCACACAAGTGACTAAAGTGAAGAACTTAAATGATTTGCCTTCTCAAACCACAGCCAGCGAGCACACCTTTATATTGGTGATATTTGAAATAAAGATGGTCGTTTACATCTGTGGGACTGTGGACCCCCCCCAGCTGGTTATTCTGTCTGGAGCACAAGTTCTTGTGCAGCTCGCAGTACTCATCCTTCCCGTGTTGCCCTCTGGAGAGAGGGTTTCTTGTTGGACACAGGCAATGTATAGAGAAGGTATCGGCATGGAAACAGAAGAACACAAAGTAGACATGCTATGCCTGAATATACTTCCCGATAAAAAGATCTCAGCGAAAGCTGTTATACTTCAATGACTCATAGTATTCCCCTGTATTTAAAATGTATTTAAAATTTATAACTCAACTTTGGGGGATAGCAAATGACTTCCGGTAGCTAGTTTTGCATCAGAAGGTCAGGTTGCTTTTAAATGTGGGAAATTATGGTTGAAAACATAACTTACTGATGTTACGCAAGTTTGTGGAATAATCAAGTACAGGATGCTTGGTACATTGCCCTCTTTACACTTGAACTTTTGAAGACTTTGGGTTTGGGCTCTCCAGTTGCATCATGCGAGTTCTAAAGAATGTGGTTTATAGCTGTTTCCTCAGAAAGAGTTTAAAGGTTTGTCATAACAATCTAGAAATCTAGGTTTTTATTAAGACTTCCAGAGCAAAAAATATGTTGTAAATTAAACCTGTAAATAAAGAGTTATGTGGCATTTAACTCTTAAATCATTCAAAAGAAATACATTCTTATGTACACTACTTTGGAGATTTCTTACTCACATGGAGATAAAGAAGGGACGATTTCATACTTTTTCAAAACACCAAATCATTTAGTCAATAGTATATTCTTCTTACTCTGGTTTAAGAGGAATGTTTTGCCTGGTAGCAGTTAAACAATAGTGAAGAATGTTGCTTAGGCGCCTGTTGTTCAGAAGTAGCTTTTACAACTGTTAGCCTCTGATGTAATGGAAAAATAAGTGATGTAGCCCAGGATTTTCCTAAAAATGCATCATTGTTATCTCTGTACAATACAGAATGTGAGCAATGTCCTCACTGAACAATGATGAGATTGTTTTGTTTCACCACTATATTGCGTTGTAAATATTTACACTGTTTGAGAAACACAGGCTTTCATTGTCTTTGATGTAAATTTTTGCATTTGTCTTTAACAGCCTATTAATTTTGAAAATAAAAATAAGAGCAATTTTTCGCTGGATTTCAGAACTGTTTCAGAGTTTCGTGAACCCCAAAAGAATTATAGGAGAGAATGGGAAGTGATCATAAACTATCCATAGGTGTTACATTGCATCATGTGGACTTGAGTGCTAGACTAGAAATTTGCCTGCAAATGCATGTTGGTGCAGATTTCTCTCGCTGGTTTATACGTGTATTAGTATGTCCCTCTTTCCATTTGATTATAACCTTCATTAACATTTTCTTCTAAAAACCACTGATTATCATATGGAGGGCTTTGCCAAATCATAATGATCACGTGGGTGTTTTTCCCAATAGATTTGCTATTATTCTGGAGGTGTTGCCTTGTCCTTGACATCACTTGCTGTCTTTTCCAGGCGTGTCATAGCTTTGTGGGTTTTGGCTTTTGTCCACGAATAATAGGAGGGAGAGGAGTCTTTTTTTTGTATCCAGTGGATGTGCTGTGGACCCTTCTGCGCTGATCGCGTGTGATCTTCAATTGCAGGGGACCAACTGCGGCAATCTTAGCAGCCCATTCCCAAACCTGTGTTCACAGTAACCTGACCTTTTTTATTTTGCTTTAATTTAAGAATTTCAAATTGTGTGACATCTAACCATTTCTGTGGTTTTGTAAGGAAAAGATGTATTGACCATTGCATCACCAGCATGCACGCTGTGATGGAATCCACATAGGTTACTGCTGTGCAACACTTTTGGACACGTAATGAAGGAAAACCAGCAGCTTTTCTCAAAAACTGTAGCAACAGGTGTGGTTCTGTGGCATGTTGTTTTCTGACAATGAATATTATGAAGAAGCAAGTCATCATCCGTATCTTTAAGAAAAATTTAATTTGAGCCATGTGATCAAGACAGCCTAATTTGTGCTTTGCGGGGTGGCTTCAGCGCCAAATTGGAGGGAAGAATGCCTCTTCTGGTGGGGGGTACTAATTTCCCAGAAAGCCAGTCTCTACTTCTTGTGGGAGTTGATGGGATCATGGCTAAGAGTGATAACAAGGCAAGTCCCGTACATGCTGTGATGTTCCATCCTGCTCGCAGCAAAGCTGTAAAGGCTCATGGCTTGCGGTGTGATTCATGTGCTAGACCTGCTCTGTTTGGCAGCACCTCAGGGCAGGAAGATGTGTTTAATGTGAAGGGGTGAGGTGAAATGGTGATTATCTAAGCAAAAGAATGAGTGGCACCCCCTTACGCAAATGGATTTGGAAATTCAGTGGAGCAGGTAGAGCAACTTGCGGGCTGAGAAAGCAGCAGCCCTGGCTGTTGCCTTCTCCCAGACCCCCACCGTTAGGGCTTCCCAGTGCAGAGAATGAATCTTCTGCTTTACCTCTGTTTCTTTTTGCTTGTTATAGTTAGAGGCTGTCCCAGGGATTATTGCTGATGTTCTTATGGACTGTTTCATCGACAAATATATAAGGCGAGTATTTAAAAATGTGTATTACCTAGCAGACCACTGATGTAGTAAAGAAGTTTTGCCTCTGTAGCAAGATCTTACTGCTTGTGTGCGTGTGGAAAGTGCCTGGCGCTCTGTTCTTTCCACAAGATACAAGGAATGATTGCTGGTGCTTTTGATGCAGGTAAGTTGCTATTAGTAGCATAAGTGGACAAAAGTAACTTCTTTTTTTCCCAAGGGACTGTAATGACTGTATTATTTTGCTATTGGAACAGAGGGAAGTGACATTTGTTTCTTCTGAATGCTACCAAGCTAGTTCATAATTGCGCTTAGCAGCTGATTTGATTTGAAGGGGAGAGATTTTAAGGAATCTGTTTTTCGGAGGTGCAGCTCTTGCTCTCAGTTTCCACTGAAATCAAGGGAGGGGGTTGCTAAGAGCTCTGGGACCATTACTTACTGATGCTGTAGTTTAACAGCTTGCTTGTCGAGTTGTATTCTGTTTGTAAAAACAATCATATTCTTATTTTGAGAGGAGTCAGCCAGAGCTGGCAGATGCCTCTATTTCTCTGTGTTGTGTGTAGTCTACAGCTATAGATTCCTGTATATTGAGAAGCTTTCAAAGGGAACATGGGGAACATGTAGAAGGATCTCTTGTCCCCTTTCTAAGTCTTCCTCTTGATTTCAACTACATCATAACATGATCTTTTTTTTTTTAAAATTATTAGAAGAAAAATATTTTTAAGTCTTGAAGCTGATTATTTTTAGGACACTAGCAGGTGGAGGAAAGGAGGAACTGAGATGATAAAGTGAGAAGTTGCAGCTGAGCTAGTAATCAATGCAAGATATATGAGCAGAAGCATAGCTGTGAATACCAGTAATCCAGAATTATATCTGCCTGGTCTGAGCACGGTTGTTCTTTTCACTTCTAAAGTTGTACTAGCCCTGAAATGTGAAAGGTACTGCAGGGAAAGAAGTGTTAGTTTCTCTCCCTTAAGCTCCTTGATTAGGTTTGTTTGTCAAGTTAACAAATGCATGTGAAGTGCATGAGGCTTGATAACATCTCTTAAATAATGCTGTTAACAAAGTACTGATTAAGCTACAGTAAAACAAAATGAAACACAGATGCAGGATCCTCTTTTTGAAAATGCACATCTGTCATCTCTAGAAAAGGATTATGTAAGCTACATTAGTAGGGGAGAAGTCCGGACAAGCTCAAAATAAAATAAATAAAAGCTTCAAACTAGAGCCAACACAACTTAATAGGATTGCAAATATTTGCAAATATGGAAAATGTAGCGTACAGAAAGCAGGCATAAGCTATATCCAGCTGAAATGCCAGGGCAGATAAGCAAAGTTAAGATGCACACAGGAATTTGCTAAGGTCACTGGATGAGGGCTTCTGTTACCTTCAGAACAACAACAAAAAAAAAACCCAAACCAAAGAAAATTTTTTTTTTTCTATGAGGCTTTGAGATTTCACATCAAGACTTCCTGCAGCAAAACAATTCGAGAGATGTGCTAATAGATTATTTCAAATCCCACTAGGAGAAAGTAAGCCAGCCGATGAAAATGTTACACCATCTAGCAGCAGTCAGAGGTTTCTTCGGACGGTTTCCATTCCTGTTTGGGTTGGTCAGGTTTCATGCTGCGTAGAGGGGACGTTTCAGAAGATCAGAGGTCACGGCAGTGATCCACAAAGCCTTGGAGTAGCACTTTCCAGCCTGCAGCTGGTATGGTCGGTCCCCTGAAGTCCACAGACTGCATCCATTCCATGGCAGGATTTTAACAGCAATGCACAGCACTGCAGCATCTGGATTATCTGGACAGCAGCGATCTGTTGTTTTATTTTTAACACGTCCACCCCCTAGCAGATTCTCAGACCATTGTCCTGTGTGATACAGCTCACTGTGATTAATGGGGGCTAGGAGAGTTGAAGAGAAGTGTTAGAAGCCTTGTGGCAGACAGGAATAACTCACAGGTGAAATTCCTTCCAATTCCCTTCTGTTAGCGACTGTCATCTTGCTAATACCACAGGTTCCAACGTTTAGTTTTGATGCAAGGATTCTTTTATAATCCAGAGTGCCTATTGTACTTTAAATAGGAAAACAACTGTGATATTTGACTGCTGCTTTCCCCCTCCTCCTATGAGTAATGCAAAGCATGTGTACACACCTACATACATCCTCAGGATGCTTTTCTTTTGATAAGGCATGTGTACATCTGCAGCCAGTGCTGCTACAGCTCCAGAGCTTCTGCTGAAGTTCTCCAGCATGTGCCATGTAGCAAGGGAATACGGTGGACTCTCTGAAGTGTAAATGAACTAATAAAATCTGCATTTTGTACTGCATGTTTTTAGATTCCGGCAGATACCAAACCACAGACAGGAAGCTGTGATTTGTGCTTGCTTGCCCCAGTCTAGCTGGGAATCTTTGGCAAAGAGCAGTTGAGCCTTTATTTTGGAATGTGTTAATGGGCAGAGGAGCTGCAGTGGGTGGCAGGTGGGGGACAACAGACTAGCTTCCTCCGCCTGGGTTCTTCCAGTGGCACTTCTCACTGTAACAGCCCAGCAATTCACAGACCATTAGGCTCATCTCATGGCTGAGTTATGTTCTTGCTTTGTCAGTTAGGAAACTGAGGCCCTGATGGGGTGGACCATAGAAGTGGGGTTTCAAGTGGTCTCCCAGCTGCTTCTGCTATAGTGAGGTTACCTGTTGTTGTCCCGTCTCGTGTACTTAATGCTCATAACCCAGGGGAACCTAATTTTCTGCTTCTGTTGCTGTCAGGAGACCTACTGCTCAGGGGAATGCCCCAGCCACCAGGCCAAGTCATATGCATGCTTTCCCTTCCTTTTTTCTTCTTAACTACCTTCAGAGACAGCTTGTCCCATTTCCTCTGAATCTGACTGTTCTTGCTGCAGCTTTGTGGTTCTAGCAATGTAATGAGGACCCGGCTGATGTGGTTCCAGGTGTCTGCTGGCATTTTTAGTTACTGTTTTGCCTGCCCTGTAGAAAGCACAATGGGACTACCTGGGTGGGTGAAATCTTAACTCCACTGAGGACTCTACTGTGGGCTCTGAGGCCAGGATTTTGACCTTTTTTGTCTTTTGAAATGGCATTGGTTTCTGAAGGCTCCCCGCAACGGCCTTGTAGCTGGAATCCATTTTGCAGGAACCAGTGTGGCTATAGGTAGGGGGAACAGTAGAGCTTCAGGCTGTCCTCTGTCTTGGCATTCCCTTCTGCCCCAGCCAGCTCTGCAGGAAACCTCCTTGGGCAAGAGCAGTAGTCTGTGTTTGTGGTTCGGCAGCTGTTGGCAGCATCAGTAAAGAAATCTCTAAAGGGCCCAGCTATGAAAACAGACTTAACTTTATTATTGTTTGCTGAATGCCCGAACTCCTAGGAGGTTTTCATAAGTGTTTTCCTCCAGTGAATAATATGTGAACACCCATGGGGGCAGGAGGAGAACAGGTTCCTTCCTCCTTCATATGCAGATGACTGCCCTGCCTATAGGACCTGGCTCGTGCATATGCCTTTTCTCTCCCCATCCTGCCATCTCATGATTACTTCAGCTTTCCAGGCAGAAATGAGCTGGAAAGTCCTTTCTCTGTAAACAGAACAGCATCTACACCGGTGGTCATGGGACTTCCCGTGCACGTGTGATTTATGAACTGAATGCCACACAGGGGAGGAGGAAACTGAGCCCTTATCTGCCACCTCCTGGGCAAGTGTACTCAGCTGTTGGGTGGAGGTGCCTTAGCAATGAGCATCCCTCACTTTGTGCGAGGGATAGCCTGAACATCTAACTGGAGTCCTGAAGAGAAGGGAGTATCTAGGAGCAGTCCCCCCGCCTTAGCATTTCTTCCCTGAGGGCCTTTTTGGCAGGCCCCCAGTTTGTTGTGCTTGAAGCTTGGATCCCTCTTTGCCGGTGCCCAGCTCCTAACCCCTGGATCAGGGAGCACGTGTTAGTTTAGCTGTGGAAAATGTCCTGCAGAACTTGTCATAACTTGCTTTGTGTTGAGTGGCATTGCTTTTCTGGCATCCTTGTCTGATTGCACTTGGTACTGCAGATGGTCCGTTGACTCATGTAACTTTATCCTTTAATTAGTGCTGTAGAGTTAACGTGCTTCAGGTTGATACGGACAGGCTTTGAGTGTGTGCGTTGTTAGGGACCTTCCAGATTGGGGATGCTACAGTCTGGCATCTGGGTTAAGTGTAGAGCTTTTTCTAAGCCACTCTTGAACAAAAGCAGGCTTTATTAGAGTGTCTGCCAGGCTTCTTTACCAGGGGAGGGCTGTTTCACATCTTCTTTGAATATCTAATTGGATTATATCTGCTGGTTGAGCTCTTTCAAAGAATTCTAGCACGTGCTATCCTCGAAGTACCTGCAGAAGAACTGGTTTGACTTGTCTGTCATAATCAGAGGGGTTTAACTGTGTTTTCTAATAATTTTCCTTGTTTTCTTTATGGTAATAAAATATCCTTGCCTGCAAGCCCAGAACCCTTTTTGAGGGGGACACAGAGTGGGGTCTGTCTCCTTCCCCTGGGCTCAGCTATCGCTGGCAGTAGCACAGACCGTATTACCTGGCATATTTTCATGGGAGCGTAATGTTCTCTGGATTTCATTTCCTTATGTTTTCTTGGGAAAACACCTTCCCTTCCTGCTTTGTTTATTGCAGTTTGATATTCCTGTCTCAGCCCACGTTTATCTCTCCTCGGGCATTTATGGCTTGGCTCTTTCAGAGGATGCAGCTAAAGAGGTGTGTGGAGGACCTGGGGAGGTTCTGTGTTTTCTCTTTATGCTTACCAGTGGTGCTGGTAAGTCCCATGTTTCCCTCTGTTCTCCAGTAAGGAAGTGTCCTTGTTGTCACTTGTTTATGCATATAGATGTGTTTTATTTTTAAAATCAGTGATACCTAGAAGTTATGGAGGCATTGCCTTCAAAGCTCTCATGCATGCGCCGTCTTGGCATCTATGGGGGTAATATAAATCCTGACCACATGTCAGTTAACGCTTCTGAATTTGGCTGAGCACTCTAATGGGCAGCTAGCATCATCCAGCAAATTGAGTGTGTCATTGGGAAGCAGCAGGCATTGCCTGCATTTTTATTTTTGCTCATGACTTCCTCTGTGACCTTTGATAACTCTTTTCTCCTCAGTGCAAAGAGGATACTGAAATATTCCCTGTATAAAATGCCTTGGGATATGTAATTAATTTTTTTTTTTCCATTTAATCAAAAGCAGTCAAAAGATTTGATCCTGTTTTCATTTTACACAACTCCAGTACTCCTGTGGAGTCTAACGGAAGTCGAACCAGACCGGCATCTTTTGTAGAATCCAAAACCTAGGAAGCTTCACCTGTCTTTAAAACCTCCAATTAATTAAACATTCAATAAAAAATGCGTGCAATGTAAGTTAAGGGTATGCACTAAGTGCTAGGCTATACTATTTCCAAATTATGAAGCAACATAATATATAGGGCATCTATCTATCCTCTGTTAGTGCTTTCACAGATTCAAAAATAAACAAACAAAAAGTTGGTGTGTTATCGAAACAGAAGAACAGTGCATCATCCAGTTGCCCTATTTAGTATAGTCCCTGCTGTGTTAATTCCCCTCTAATCCTTTCTTTAAACACAATTGATTGTGTCTCATTTGTGGCAGGTTAGACTCCAAATAAACGCTCCGTGATCCTATATGTTTCAAAAAGCTTTTTATTTAATGTAACTTCACTAATCTAATAAAAGGTATGGCTAATTATGCCTGCCTTTGAGATTAGTGTTGCAATTTTTGGCTAATTTATGTCTATCACTGTCTTTCCTATGTGTAATGCTTCCCTGTTGTATTAGTAAAAGAAGGATAAAGTGTGTGTAGTCCACTGGATTCCTGATTCCTAGCAAGGGATTTTGATTACATTATTCTCTAATAGCCTTAGGAAAGGAACAGCTCACGTGATGCATCTTTCTATTGCCAGCTGGTATGTGTTTATATGAATGACAGGAGCCAAATGCAGGCCACTGGCTGTTTTTAACCAAAGCTACGGCATTCAGCCTGATTCAGGACGATGCCTGAGGCAGTTTTCTCCAGTGTAGTGGGGTTGGCAGTTTAGGAAACTACCTGCAGGAGCTTTGCTCTCTGCGCCTCCAGGTAGCACATTCCCGCTGCTCAGCTTGGAGAGCTGCTCTTCCTCCTCCTCCTCCCAGTCCACGCAGACTCGAGCGTGATCACTGCCCTCTGGCTTTGCTTTTGGACCGCTTTCAGAACTGGTTGATAACTTATTTATTGATTCATTTGCATAAATTGTGCTCCGACCTGTCTGGTTCTAGCTTTTTAAAACTCCTGTGTCTTTTCTCACCCAGCCAGTGCACCAAACTGTCTCCTGTTCAGAATCCAGAGAGAAAGTGAGAGGTGCACCTTGGCCTGATTGATGACTTAGCTTTGATTTAAAAATAATTGTGTTTCAAGTTACTTTAACATCGTGTATTATTTTTATTTTTTAGGTGCAAGGCCTGACAATGGCACCGAATGAGCGCTGCCTTCAAGCCTCCTTTCTGTAAATGATAGGACCAAACAAGACGGTGTGATGAACATGCCACTGCATCAAATCTCTGTCATTCCAGCTCAGGATGTTACCTCCTCCAGAGTCTCCAGGAGCAAGACCAAAGAAAAAGAGGAACAGGTACTGTCAGATGTGCTTGACTTTCACAGGAAGTTATCTAACAATTAGGGTTACCAAATTGGACCTGGTTCTGATCCAAAGCCCCAACTCCTTGCATGATTGCTGCTTTTAGTAAAGATGAATGTTACTAAATTACCTCTTTATTCTCATATTTGCTATTTTAAAGCAACTGGCTGCAAAATACTAGAAACTGTTGTTGAGTAACTTCTGCAAAATATAAGCTACAACCCTCTATTTTGCATAAGAATTCAAGTCAGAGAGGGGTTTTGGATGATGGCTCTAGTACCATCATCACGGAAACTGTTACAGGTGTATTTTACCTTTCTACAAGAAAAATAGTATGAGGTGTGAGCCCCTATATGCAGGCACACATCCTGTTTTCCTTTGCTCTTGGCAGCATCTAGTAACTGTGTTAGAATCATAGAATGGTTAGAGTTGGAAGGGACCTTAAAGATCATCAAATTCCAACCCCCCTGCCATGGGCAGGGACACCTCCCACTAGGCCAGGTTGCTCAAAGCCCCATCCAACCTGGCCTTGAACACTTCCAGGGATGGGGCAGCCACAGCTTATCTGGGCAACCTGTACCAGTGTGTCACTACCCTCAGAGTAAAGTATTTCTTCCTCATATCTAATCTAAATCTAGCCACTTTCAGTTTAAAACCATTACCCCTCATCCTATCACTACACTCCCTGATAAAGGGGCCCTCCCCATCCCTCCTGTAGGCCCCCTTTAGGTACTGGAAGGCTGCTATAAGGTCTCCCCAGAGCCTTCTCTTCTCCAGGCTGAACAACCCCGACTCTCTCAGCCTGTCTCCATAGGAGAGGTGCTCCAGCCCTCTGATCATCTTTGTGGCCCTCCTCTGGACCCACTCCAAGAGGTCCATGTCCTTCTTATGTTGGGGGCCCCAGAGCTGGATGCAGTATTCCAGGTGGGGTCTCATGAGAGCAGAATCACCTCCTTTGACCTGCTGGCCACGCTTCTTTTGATGCAGCCTGGGATCTGCGAGTGCACATTGCTAGCTTATGTTGAGCTTCTCATTAACCAACACCACTCAAGTCTTTCTCCTCAGCGCTGCTCTCAGTCCATTCCCTGCCCAGCCTGTATTTGTGCTTGGAATTGCCCCAGCCTACGTACAGGACCTTGCATTTGGCCTGGTTGTACCTTCATGAGGTTTGAACAGCGCCAGCTCTCAAGCCTGTCCAGGTCCCTCTGGATGGCATCCCTTCCCTCCAGCATGGTGACCGCTCCAGCTTGGTGTCATCAGCAAACTTGCTGAGGGTGCAGTAACCACTGTGTTGTCATTAGTATTGACTGGAATATCACAAGGAAGGAAATCTACACCCATATGTGTACTTACTGTGCTGTTTTCTGGAGAGACGAGTTGTTCAGCAGTGGATATTTCTGAGGAGATTTAGGGTGATACTGATTATAGATAGGGCGTAGCTTAAGTATGGGCGACTAGAAAGGCACTGTCATGTTACAGAAAGGGATTCGCTAAGATTAACTTTGGGTGGGATAAAAGAAGTTGCTTCTGATGTGTTAAGATCATCTGCCCTGAGTAATCAGTCACCTGTCAGCTGTCCAAATCGCACCTACCAAAGTCACTGGTGAGTCAGTAAAAATAAGTTGTCTCATTGTTGGTTTTTTTGGAGTCTTCTCCTCAGTAACAACTTAAAATGGATTCTAGCCCTTCAGATTCTGAAACCAGTAATTAATTAGGCTGCCACGCTGCTGCTTTTGCTTGCCAGAACTAGGCAGATGAGGTGCTCTAAATCCGTGAAGCACCTTGTCTCAGGAGTCTGCTGTCCCACCTGTCACACGTAGTCGTTGTCTGCGGTTGCGCTGGGCAGCTCTCCGTGTACGGGGGCTCTGCCACTTCTTTCCTTCGGTCCCCTCCCACATACAAACTGTAGTGAAACAGCCCCTCTGCCAAATGCCGGGCAGTGCTGTGAATTGAGTACCCTCCCAGAGGGTGATGGGGATTAGGAGGCCGATCAGATCCGAACAACACGCAATGAGCCCAGAAGCGGGAGTCAAAAGTCCTCCTTCTAAACCTCTTCTTCATTTCTGACACAGTGGCTTCGGCGTTAACAAATCTGCCCTGTGTTTCCTTCATGATAACTACTTGAGGTGTTTCCCTTGCCAGGCTGCTGTTTTATTTTCATGCCTTGGGACATTTGAAACAGAACAGAATGTTTATTTAAGTATGTGCAATATTGCAGAGGAAATAATGGGGACTGGGACTACGCAAGCAATAAATTAGGCGAGCCTGGAAACACTTCATGTTTCCCAAGTCTTGTCCTTCCTGTCTCCATAAGCATATTCATTCATCCCCTAAGTGTCCTGTGTTCTGCCAAAACCACAGCTGGAACAGCTGGAGCGCTGGGTGAACTGCCTGCCGTCCTTGACGCACAGCTGTACCGACACTGCGGCTGCTCTGGTGCACGTGAGCCACAGCCTGGCCCCTGCGCGCTCTTCCTCACTCCTGCCAACTGCGTGGCTTCTGGTGTTAACCTTTAGTGCTGGATCTAACAAATGAGGTAGAGGGCAGTCAAGTTGTTAACGTGCTGACTTTGACCAATCCAGTTAAATTTTCATATTGCATCAGTTAGGACATTCAAGGCTACTTGCTAGTCAGAGTCCCTGTCAACCCTTGGGGGCAATCAGGACCCGCTGGCCATGACTGTGAGTTTTGCGTATATTTAAAGTGTACAGTAAAGGGGAGATCAGGTGCAAGAGAAAGACATTGTAGATTATTGCTGCCTTATTTTTAGTCACTTCAAAATGCCTGATTTCTGTTCGAGGTAGAAACCACTGCAAGATAAAGAGCAGCACGTGGAGCGAGTGTGATTCTGTGTTGAGCAGATCTGCTGAGCCGTTTGTAGATGATTTTGGTGCCCTAGGTAATATCTGATGTACAGGAGAAGGACACTAGGTAAAACTGAGAAGGAAGGTGTTCGCATTTCAGTTTTGTAACTTCAGCACAAAGTCAGTGAAACTTCAGTACTTTCACATTTCAGTTGCATAACTTTCCATTACGCAACACATCTCGCAGTTATTTCTTCGTGTGGAGGGTGGCCTAGGCACAGTTCTCATGGATTTCTGCAAACATATATAATAGTTTTTCTGGAGCAAGTGCAACATTTCACAGTTTGATTCAAGTGCCCTGGTTTTCTTACCTTACCTTTACTGTGTAATAGAAACACTCCTTACCTTTTCTGCATCGGAGCAACAGTAAGCACTTCAAACAAATGTGTATACTGTGGTCTTAAAACGTTTTGAGTTGTACAAAGCCACTTGCCAATCTGAATAAAATCAAACAAACCCCAAACCACAATCAAACCCAATATTACTACTTCAAATATAAATATGTAGGTTTGCTTTGTAATACCAGGCTGTGTTCTTAGACCAAGTGCATTGCCAGGTGTGTGCTTTGTACATTGCACACACTCATGTACCTGTCTCCCCTATTTATTACCGAGCTCTGGCGAAAGCCAAGGTGAATAAAGGTAGAGTGTCAGCTAGCAGGTGAAATTTTGCTTGCTTTTGTTCTTGCTATTTCAAACTAGACCTTTGGCTTGTCTGTACCTGCATCTTAAGAAGTCCTTCAGAGGAAGGGCTCAAGAAGCACAGTGGCGGAAAATGAAGTAACAGTGTGCCTAGAGAAGGAACTTGACCAGTCTGTGAAAAAAAAATCATTGTTCGTCCTGTTCCCCAGAAGGAAGATGCTTTATGTCTTATATTTTGTGATTATGGACGTGTTTAATTATCTGCATTTGTAGTAGAGGTGCAGAGGAAAAATTCTCAAGCTGAACAGTTCGATCTTTTACTATTTCTTCTCTTTCATGCTTCTGGTCAAGATGTAGCTCTTGTATTTCAGGTCAAGGCTCAACTGATTTTGGTAATAGTTTTCCTTGCTACAAGAGCAAGTTTTCTGGGCTAATGATTTGTGACTAACAGTGAGGAACAGCAAGAATCCTTACCACCTTTATCACTGCAATCCAGTTTCTCAGATCGGGTGATCTGTAGTCCCTAGGCATAACTCAGGGCAGATTAACATGTAGATTCAAAACTTGTGGAAGCCTGGGGCAAAAATCCTACTGAATTTGAAGAGGTGGTAAAAGAAATGGTAGGCAGGAGCTTTGCCTGTTTTAAGTCCTCAGAGATATGTATAAATAGCAGAGCCTGGTAGATTCTGGTTCAGGTTAGTGTAATTTTCAAGATTTGAAACAGTTGAAAACTGTGGTTAACAGCAGTCTTTCATGAAACTTTGTCCATTTCCTCCGTAAAAATGGGGAAGGTCATAAAGGGATTATTACTCTTGCATTTAACTCAGATGAACTGTTAGCTTTAAGGGCTATTAATAACCATCATTAGCTTCTTACTTATCCTTCACTAGGAATAGCTTTACACCCACCTGGTTCAAGAGAGAGTCACTCTATTGTTTGTGAGATGCTACACCCCCACACCCTCCCCTGCCCCTGTTTGGTGGGTAACACGCTGGAAGTGGCGCTTCCTAATGTATCCAAAAGCTAACAGCTCTTGGGATTTGGACTGGAAATGAGGAACCAGAGCTGGCATGTGGTTGAGGTGTTGCTCTGGTTTTGTTTTGTTACAGCATTGCCTATTTGAGGGCTTCGTACCTCATTTGCTGAAGCAGACTGATGTGTCCCACAAGTTCTTACTAAAGGTTACTGCAGTGAGTGAAGCTCCCTGAGCAAAAGCTTCTACACTGCTCTTCTAAAAATGTGTAACTTCACAACTGTCACCTCCTGTGCGTGATCTCTGCAGATCTCATAAGCGGATCAGGAATGGATGGGATCGGCGTTTGAATGAGAGATCAGGAGATGTTGGTGCAAGTCATTTTGGGTGCACAGTAGTCTTTCTTCTCAATGGCCTGGACCTGGGAAGCAATACTAAGTTGTCATCAAAGATCACGTAGCATTTATCACAGAAGCAGAGGAATGTTCTAGTCAAATTTAAACTTGCTAATTCCACTTGATTGACCGAAACTCCCTTCTGTCCTCTGCTCTAGAGAAACTATCTTCTTATCTTCCACATGCTGTGTAGTATTACTGGCTGCTATGTGCTCAGCAGGGATGCTGTGATCATCTCAGACATCTCCAGGTGCTTCTCAAAGCTGTCATCTTGGACATACTATGACTACTTAATTTGTCTGGATGAAATTATGGTGAGAAGTACATCGTGCTGCATTTTGCTGAATTTGTTCTGCCTTCTTAATGATCTTTTGCATCCTATTACAGGAAAAGCACTATGGCCTATTGATTCAAATAAGCCATGTCTTACTGGAAAAGCAGGACTTACTTGAAGAGGGAAAAAAAGCAATGGATGCATTTGCAAGACTTTTTAATCATAGATCAGCAGTGCAATATAAAGGTGCATGCTTTACATTGTTGAATCCAGCATGACACTTTGAGAGCTATTACATTGTTTTTAAGGTACAGAAGCACTCTGTGACCTTTTTCATTCACTTTTTGGACTTTGCGCTGTGAATGTGGGCTCTGACTGGCTGAACTTGATCCAAATACTCAGGCGTTTGTAAGGCTCTGTGTGCGTGTTTGGTTTTGCTTGCCCATTGAACCAAATCATTCATTAAGCAGCCAGGCTGCAAATCCTTTGAGAATTTCACCCCTTATTATTTTTATACTGAGATATTTTTTTTGTTTATGCATAGCTATATAGTATATTAATGCTGTGCCTGGCATTATTCCTTTATTAAATTGGTTTTGTATAGAAACTGGTTAACTGTTGAAGAATTTTTGTCTGACTATCCTTTAACTCTTCCGTGGGAAGCTGAGTATGTCTCTTGCTGTGCTGCTTACAGGCTTAGCCTCAAAGTGGGAATTGCAAAGTCCTTTCCTGACCATTCAAACCTTGGCTTTTACTTAGTGTGTTTTTCCATGGATCGTAAGGCATTTCCCGGAAAATGCTGATGATCCTACTTCCCACTTTTTCAAAAGTAGCAATTAGACAATTTTTTGACAGAGTAGACAACCTGTGACTGAAGCACCCCTGAAGAGCTGCATTGAAAATGCTTTTGTTTCTGCAGTCTGGGAGCAAGTAGGAAGATCTCCCAGACCTCGTCGTTTGAGAATACGCCAGATGACTGAGACGGTTGTAACATCCTTCTGAATTGTATCCCTGCAGCGATGCTGTCGTGCTGAGAGCGTGGTATTTCCATGGCTGATTTCTGTGCTAAACCAGACATTTTAGTCTGTGTAGGAGCAGGTGCCTGAATGTACTTTGATTACCTTTAGCAGGTAAACAGTCTAGTGGGGAGCACTAAGTGAATAGGAAAATCGCGTGAAAAACTGCTTCGCACCAAATGCCTCTTTTCTCCACAGGGGCCTTTGTACGCACTTGAACACCACCCTGCTTGTGATATCTCCTTTTGGTTATAAGGAGAGTCATTCTTGTGCTTGTCAAGACAACTTAACTGTTGCTTGCATTAAACCCATCCTCAGCATCGCACTTTGGAGTTGCTGTCAGGTGCCCCTGTGAACACACTCTCACGGGGCATTGCCTGTTTCTTTACTCCTATAAACCTCTTCACATTTGGTGGTGGTGTGAATGCCCGAGGTGCTCCTCCTGCCCTCACCTGCCTGCCTTCTCCTCATGGGCAGTTGCCACCATTCCTGCCCCTCGCCAGCTTCAGGGCTTCCTTCTTCTCTCCCCTGTGTTCCTGGCAAGAGTATCACTAACCTCCCCTTCTGTGTGGTACCTGAAGAGCTGACAGGAAGCACAGAGAAAGCAGCCAGGCCTGGCTTAAACCAGGGGAATTCAGGATTTAATTTGTTTGTCTCTTACTGCCCTGCTAGACGGTGTTGGGCAAGTCCCTTGGGTGCCTGCGCTGTCCTTCCTCCCGTCTGTCAAAGAGGGCCAGCACCGTTGACTAGCCTTGTAAAGGGCTTCAGGTCTACGGATAGAAGCTGAGCAGCGGGAAGCGTTTGTCACTAGATCCTTTGAGATGAGTGCTTCGCCAGAGTCCCGCTCTGCAGCCGCTTCTGCTGAGCTGGCCCAAAGCTCTGCTATAGAATGTGGTGGGCACGGGGTGCGCGGAGAGCGGAGGGGTCTTCCTCCTGCAGGTAGGCATCGCTTGATCTCAGTCGCGGTGAATGTGCAAAATGCTGTGACCTTCCCAGATTCTGCCCTTTTTGTGTTTGAGTGTAGGATGGGAAGCTGGTCCTCTCAAGCCCTGCTCTTGGAAACCAGAGCACACTGCTTCCCAGCAAATCCCAGTGGAGGGGGAAGAGAGGAGGCAGGAAGCAGGGGAGAGAGGGGATGGGATGGGAAGGAGGGAGCTGCTCCCCCTAGAGTAGTTCTAACAAGAACAGTCGGATCATGCTGTTTGATTCTGCATTGTGTTTGTCTTGAAGTGTGTGCAGCATGTGTGCATGAGGAAAGGAGCAGATGGCTTCTGAGTGGAGATGAATTACGAAAGGCAAACTGCGGGAAGTGGCTTCTGAAAGGGGTTTGAAGGAGAGGAGGAGAAAACCCTTTCTTTTAAAAATTCAGTAAACATTATAAAAACTAGCAGCAGTTGTTACAGCAGCAGAGTTTTATTTTATGTGGTGATGCTTCAGAGAAGAAACTTTGGAAGTTTCAGGTTTTGCTGTTTGCTTGTAATCAGACTCATTTATATACAATCTCTGTTTCAATTTTGTCTGCTTATTGCTTTGGTGTCTCAAGACCGGAAACTTTGAGTTAACTATTATGATCTGTAGCTGTTACATTAACCTGAATTCTTAAACCACCTCTCTGATATTAACACAATCCCCATCTAGCTTTCACTAGCGGCTCACTTGAACGAGCTGAGAGTTATTCTTTGAAAAATATGATTTTTCTGAAGAAGTGCTGGTGCTGTTTAATTATGTGATACCCAAGTACATTTTGGTGGTGGTGCTTAGCAGGTCTGTTGATGTATCTGGTGTATGTTAATGTGCAACAGCTTTCTGTTAAGGGAGCCCTGGATCTGAGCTCATTGTCTTAGAGTTTATATATTTTTTCTTCCCTGGCAAAAGCATGCTTGCTTGTTTGCACGAGAAGTGTGTGTCAGCCATGATGCCACAGTGAGCTGTAGGTGCGTATGAATGTCTGTGTCGGTACAGAGTGCCTCTGAAATCATCACAGCTCCACAAAGACATGGGTCGAGGTCCTACTCATACCTTGCAGTGATTTTCATCATCCAGTGGCTGTACTGTTTCTTTAAAGGGATGCTGTCAGGTTCCTGCAAGCTGATTTTTAAAGTTCTTTGTTTTTTAAAGGTAATTTCTCTAAATGAGACACCCCAGAAGTACAGGGGTTTTTCTCCTACAGAATGTTTTGCCTCAGGCATTGATGCATAGTGAGTGACTTTGTGGGTTTGCTTTTTCAGACAGGTGTGTTTCTTTACCTGCTGAAATACTTAAAGTAGGTTGGGTTTGGAGTTGTTTTGGCCTTTTTTTTTGTTTGTTTTATTTATGGGTTTTTTTGAGAGAAGAACGAAGATTAACAATTCTGCCAGGGAGGCATGCTGTGGTGTGGTACCCTTAAAGCACTTGAACTTCAGAGTTTGTAAAACTGCATCTAGCTTTCAAGTTGCTGATTTCCCTCTAAAACTTGCTCCCTGGCAGTTTAAAGGTTTAACTTCTGAGAATTTACATATAGGCTTAGATTTGCACCTGCAAACTGAGGTAATTCTGCTTTGCCGTTATGCCATTTCTGAAGAATTCTTGATGGGGATAGGGGGAAGCTATTCTTTAGCAATCGCTCCTCCCTGCTTTGTTGAAACTTGTACTCTTAGGAGTACAGCCTTCTGAGTCAATAGTCCTCATACGTAGGAACAAAATCTACCTTTGGGATCCATTCAGCTTCTCTTGGTCCCAGAAGTGACGGTTTCTCATCTGCTACTAAACATGTTTCTTTTTTGTAGCAGACATTGTTCCTGGTTTAGGAAGTTGCTTATGGAGATTTTCCATGACAGCCACGAGTCAAAGCATGCTTTTATTACTGAGCAAGCCCAAATGTGTGTTCCGTGACATCAGTGGCTTAAATTCAGAATTTCATTTTCTAGGAGTCAAGAACTGAATTTTGACATCTTCAAAGACAAAGGGAAGAATGGGATCACCTATTTGGGGAGGTTTAAGTTTATTTACAACCCAATTCCCTCTTCTTGGAAATAAGCACTGCTTTGATGTTGATGCAAATGAGTAAAAGTGGCTCATTTATAATTTTTTTCATATGCTTGAATGTAGACTGCATCTGATTCCTTGTGGACCTGACAACAGGTAGCTGTGAGGGTCAGGGAGAGGATTGTCCTCACATCTGCAGCATTTGGCTTCACCCCTATGCTAAGTGCTGTGTGCTGCCACCATGTCCCTTAAGGATGCAGCATCTATGGTGCTCCTGGAAGCAAGAGTCTGGGACCATGTCACTAAATGCTTTGCATGCACATTATGCATCTGTCAGTGTCACTACGAGTGTGCATGTTTAGCACAGATATATACTCAGATTCTATAAGTGTGGAAACAGGTTTTGCTGTAGTTTTAACATTAGAACATTTTCAGTAATAAGTTTGTATGTTATGCATAGGTTTTAAAGGGACTTTATAGTAGAGAAATGGGATGTATGTCTAAATTTTTTGTGTAACCTACTTGAGTCTATATGAAAGCCACATTTGGAGACACCGACTTCCAATGTGCCTTACTGCCTTGAAGGGTAATTGCATTTCCTAGTCTTAAGTACTTATACCTTGGAAAATCACTACTGTAGATCTCACAGACGTAGAAGTATTTATGGCTATTTATTTCTAAAACGTCAATCAGATTTTTTTTCTAAGTCTCAAGTCAAACTCACTCTCTGTGTTAACTGGAACTAATGTGTGGTTGTGTTCATTTAGTTACGTATATTGCACTTAATATCTCAATGAACTTGTGGGGTTTTTGGATGAATTTTTGGCTCCATTTTTATTTTTAAAGTACACCCTAAATTGCTTTAGGTGTGAAAAATTACTTGCTGCTTGTTGTTCTTGAATTAGCGCATAAGCAGACATTTGTAGTTGTTACCCGCTTGACTCATGCGCTTCCAACATGAGATGAAACCTTTGAGATCTACAATATCTTCATATAAAAGCCAAAAGATTTCTTTTGCCTCTGCTTTCACCTTCAAGCCCATTCTTCAAGGAAAAAAAGAAAAAAAAGTGTATATGTTCTGTTCCATATTTAATGGCTCTTTAGCACATTGTTTGTGCCAAAAGCTTTTCCTTTAGATAATATGCTATAACATTGGAGAGTATATCGTCCGGTCTACAGAGCACGGGACCGAGAATTGCCTTTTGGTTGTGTTTTTGCAACCCCTCTGTATCACATTCTTTTTGCAGACAAACACAGAGATCTTGTCAATGGGGAGGAAAGTATCAGAAACATGTGTTTCTTACTAGTCTTTCAATTCATTCATTCTTCTGATTGCAGGTTTAACTTTTACTGCGGGGGTCATATTCTAGGTTTATACATTACTAGCAACTGTCTTCATGCAGGATTGGCGGTGCGAGACATCCACAGCTTTAACAGATATTTTGATCTTTTCGCACAGGAAACAGGTTTATGCGGCATGTCAGCTAATTTCAGGCATCGTTACTATATTTATGTAGGGTTGTTTGTAACAGTACTGTGTTTACCCTTCCTCCCAAACTTCTTGGACAAGCTTCGGTATGCCCAGGAAGTGAGGCAACTGTATATAATGACATAATAAATACCATCACCCACACATACACAATTTATCCGAGATTGCTCCTGCTGCTCCAGGATGCACGATACTTCTTTCCTAAGCTCGAGGTTAAGACTGCCAGTAGTAGTTTGGAGTGAAGACGCACGTGATGCCTCCCTGCAAGCGGGGATTATCCCTTTACTGTGTAAGGCAGTACTTCCCAGCACCCTTGATGTTGACACGGAGTGGGAGCCCCTGCTGGGAGTCCCTGTCTTCCTCCAACAACAGCGGCCAGCTGTGTGTGTGCCACTCAACATCTTCCAGCTCTGCCTCTCCAGCTCGCGTGCTGGCAGTCACTGCTGCAGCTACTTCATGCTTCAGTTCCTTTGTCTGCACGGTTGTATCAGGAGGATTGTTCCCATTAGCTATTATGTGTAACGAGCTTAAGATTCGCAGACGAAGATGCAAAGAGCAGCGGGTGACGTTAGTAGATAGGAAACTTGCAGAGCAGATGAGGTGGAAGAAATCCTTGAGATGCTATTCTTAGTTCAGGTGCACTTTCTAATGTATGGTCTCGCAGTTACAGCAGTGAACTAGTAGATGTTGAGGGCTGAGTTGTGAATGCTGCACAGCCGTGACGGTAGATCAAAAGAGAGGTGACCTCAACCAGCAAGGGCAGGCTCGGAGCCATTTTGGCAACAGATGTAGTAGGCTTGAACGTACAGGAAACTGAGAACCCGGAATAGATATTAGAAACACCCCAGCACGCCTGAGATGATGGCTCCTGAGGAGGCTGGTTAGTTGGCTGTAATTCCTACAAAGCGTGGTTAAAGTGGACCTGATTCATGAGGCTGGTGAAGAAATGAGCGCGGAAAGGAGAGGTGGTGTGAGGTAGAACAGTACACTGATAGTCAGGTGTGGACTTTTTTCGTTAGTCATGGAAATCTTTTGCAACAAAGTAGTTGATCTTTCTTCTGGTAGTGGAGCTTTGTATTAGCCATTTAATTAATTGATTAGTTTCTGTAGAGCTGTCAAAATTGGACATTAAAAGCTTTCCCGTGTGCAAGTCTGTGCAGAGGCAGATTGTTCTTTGAACAAGGATTTTCTGAGCCAATATACTATCCTTTCTTCTGTACTTTGTCACTAGAAAAACAATAAATGAGTTAGAAGAATGGCATCCCGTGCTGTCCCTTCTTATTTTCATGCTATTTCAGGACAGCTTTCCAGCCAGGACCAGGCTACCAAGTTTCATCTGTTATGAAGCATCTCACATGCTAGATTTGTGCTTCCCTATGTGGAGGATGTTAACCTCTACTTAAGAGAGAAAAAGATGCTTCCTAGAAACAAGAGGCAGCTCTCTGCCTGTCTTCTAGTGTTTGGGCAGTGGTTATATAGAACAGAAAGTTGTAGTTCCCGTAGATTCAGTACTGCCTTTCCAGAGCAGATACAAGCAGGCATGTCTGTAAGTCCTGCAAGGCTCTACAGGAATAGCTGTGTCCTGTCAGCTCTGTAGTGTATGTTGATGCCAGATTTTACCATACAGTCCATGGAAGTGACTAGTCTACCATACTTTTTTTTTTTAGCTTTTTTTCCCACTTCCTGTAATATATTTTAAATGTCACAACCACATGTTGATCAGAATTATGGATTGTCATCAAATTCCGAAGTATGAGATTATCCTTTTCCTAGAATTTCAAAAGAGTAGCCTAAAAAAAATGGTTTAAAAGTCATAGTGCCTTCTTCTGGGTTTTTTGAATTCCCACTAATCAATTGATTTTTATTTTTCCTTTAAAGTGGCCATGGAACAGCCTTTTAACACATGTGGGTAGCTTTTCCTGAATGGAAACTTTCAGAACAGGAGATGTTTTAGTCAGCTCTGACTGGACGCACAAACCCCACGTCAGTTGTAAAGTTTTCTCTGGCAATCATCTGCCCACCTGTTTTCTAGTAACTATGCTGCAGGGGAGGTGGTTTCTGGATTGTTCAGTTTGAAACATCACCGTACGTTTCCCTTGGTAAGTGGCTTACGTGATATTTTTTGGCTTCAGTTTTTATGTATAACAACAGTGAAAACATTTGATTGATCCTAGAGAATAGGAAAGAGTTGTTTGTTGGGCTTGGGTTTTTTCCCCTGTGGTCCTCTTTAGTTATGTTTACTGTAATGCAGATGGCTGAAAGCACATTATTTGGGCAAAGATTGCAAGGCAGGCTCATATGCAACCAAGTGAAACATTCACTAATTTTTGCGCCTTCATTTCTCTGAGCTGGTTAATGCAACAGCAGTTAAACAGCTTCATTCTGCATGAAATGCTGCAGTGTGACTTCCCCTCTGGCTGCCAACAAGCATCAGGTACTCCAGAGACACTGGAGTTGCTGAAACATCCACGGGCAGAAACGTGGCAGTGACCCCTAAATAGGATGTTTCTGTTTTCAGACACCAAGGTTGGGCTATTTGGGAAAAGGGAAGCACAGCTACTGCGTACCTGTAAACTTTAAACCATAGCTATTTCAAGTTAAGCACTTAAAAGGGAAGCGCTAGGATATTTAATGGAAACATTTGGAAATCGGAGCCACTGGGTAGTGCCAGTGTTAATTTGTGCTTAAATTAATATAAGATGCCCTCTCCCCTTACAGTTGGGAATAGAACTGAACTGGCTCTCTTTTGTGATTAATAAGAAAACCTTGACTATTCAGCTTATATTGCTTCAAATTGCCAAGTAAAAAGTCTGTATCATCATACAGTGATGAAGTTAATTCAGAAGAGGGAGTTGGAGTTGCATGTTGGAGTACAGATTAAATTAATAAAAAAAACACAAACAGCTATTAGCTATGTTTTGCTCTGCATATTAAAAAATTACATACATATCTAAAATATATATTAATGTATTTCTATGCACTGGGTAACAAAGGGCTGATTGTCCTGGTTTCTAACTGAAGTCAGTAGCATAAAAGCAGCACCTCCCACCCCCAAACCCTTTCCCATCAATCTGGTTGAGAGTGGCTTGTTTTATTTTAATGACTCCTTTGAAGTTTGTGACGTAGGAGGCCAGCAGGGATGACCGCATCCGATTTGTAATGACCTGCGTTACAGGGGTGACTAGATGCAACGTACATTGGTCCCATAACTCATAGTATGTGGACGAGGCACTTTAACCTCCAGCCTTGACTTGAAGATGAAGGGTAAATCTTCTATCTTGCTCGGTAGTTTGTTTCCATGCCAACCACCACCACAGTTTACAGAAACCATACCCGACTTTTTTTTTTTTTTTTTTTTTTTTATTTCTGACTTTTTCTGGCGTCAGCTCCCAGCTGCTGATTGTTGGTGACTCTTTCTCCATTAATTGCAACAGGCTCTTAATTGTTCTTTTCAACCTATCAGTGTGTTACAAACCAGTGAGGTCATCCTCTTTTTAGATAAAATTACAGATAAAATTCTTGAATCTCTCCCAGTAGGGTGTTTCCTGTAGCCTTGAAAATGTTTGGGGGGAGCGAGGGGTGGAAAGAGATTCTTTTCAGCCCCTTCTCCTTCTATTTGAAAGGAAAGATTGGGACACTGGAGGCTTGAGTGTCCTAATTACAAGGCAAGCTGTGCTGCTCTTGCCTTTTGGGTTTTATTGTTGTTGTAGTTGTTGTCCCCTGTCAGTCCTCCAGCACCTACCTTGGCAGTGCTGGACTTCAGAGGGAAAACTGATCTGTACTTGCTATAATGCAGGGGTGAATGGCATCAATCTTCTCCTTAAACCCCATTCAGGTTCTCATCTCCAGTTGTCACTTCACTGCAACTTCCTAAATCCTTTACTGTACTCCGGTGTTACAGGCTGAAGCCTGTATAACTTGCAGTTACAGCCTGTGTCACTTTAATTTGGTGACAATAAAACTAAGTTTGAGTACAGGGCTTCTTTCCCCCAAATCAATTTCAGATGCTCAGTGTCTGTGAAGTGGCTGTAAGCCTGATTATTTTTACGTCCCTGCTAAGGTTTGTGTCACCTGTAAATGTAACTGGCAGCGACTTTCCTATGGTGTTTTGGTTGTTTGTGTTTGGGTTTTTTTTTAATTAATTTCCAGATGATTATTGAAAATATTGACTAGTGCCTGCCTTAGCACTGATCTTGTGGAACACCATGAACATACTCATTTGATTCTCTGTCAACAAGGCCAACTTCAGATCTGTCAGGAGTCGGGTCTTCACCATTTAACATATTTTCTATCGGTATCTCCCATTTTTAGGTGGAAAAATGTGGGAAAAGGAACAAAAGGGAACACTCCACCATATCAGACGTAGTAAAGGTGGGAGTTTTGGTGAGCTAAAACAGACTACTAGGGAAATGTTAATAGAAGATGATGTGCTGATAAAAAAAAAAAAACACAGATGGGGCGAGCATATCTGCAGTGAGACGGCGCTTTCCCCCAGTCACATCCTGAGCTCAGCTGGTCTGAGAGACGTTTCTTCTGCAAGAGTTAGCGAGAAGAATTTCGGGAGTGGGTAATGTGCCCAGGTATTAGGGCCTTTTACACAGTTCATTCTGTGTGGTTTGGAGCCTGAATAAATAATGCTGTTTTGAAAGATGCTTTCTAATGGTTACAAGAATGAACTGACTGAAGTATAGGAGCTTGCAGTTTCCATGGGAAACTGGGCCTTTTCCGTGAATGTAGCGAGGGAGAAGGGGAGACAACCTGCATGGCTGGGCTGCATTGTCCCTCTCGGAGCTTCGGTTCCCACTGTATCATGCCCATGCCACGCTGTTTTCTTCTATTTTTTCCCCCTTATAATCTATAAACCTCTGTTTCCTTTTGAATGTAGATACAGCAGAGAGCACTACTGTTGCTCCTTGGGTTTATGAGCATTTTGAACTCCCCGCAGTCCACCCAGGCTCACGCTCAGCAGGACTAGTGGCAGCTGCTTATCTCCTGCAAGCGTTCCCAGTTTTAGCCTCTGCCTGGCCCTGCTGCTCTGCCTCCAAACTGCCAGGAATCCTCCCGCTGCCCCCAGGAGAGGATGGGAATATGTACTTGAATGTGCTAGACATCATCTCCAGATCCAAATATTTGCTTTCAGGAGTTCTGATATCTGAGTCTAAATGTTTTAGCAACTTACTTGGTTTCAGTCTACCCTTTGGGGCACAAGCCCACCTGTAAAGTGGCGAGCAGGGTAGCGAGAGCCCCGCAGTTCCTTAAAGACTTCTCTTTGACCACTCCCTACCTCTGGTGCTACAGCTACTCATTTAAAGGAACCACTTTAAAAATGCCGTTCCCCAGTACTTCATCCAGCAAAACCCAGATGTGTTTCCTGCAGCCTCTTCTGAAGTGTGGTCTTTATCCTCTTCCAGCAAATCTCTGCTGCAGTCTCTGCTCACATGTCCACCACCAGCAATTTGGCCACAGGCTCTTGTGCCCCTGCACCATCTGTCCCCAAGGATGATGTTGGGGTAACCAACTGGAACACCAGTAGTAGATCGTTGAAGTCCTTCTTTAAAACTGACTTCTCTGTGGCTACCTGCAGTCGACCTAGCTGAGGCACACACAAGTCACAGTGGATTACAGGGTGAAGGCGGGCAGACAAGATCAACCCATTTTTATGGCCCCTGCCATTTTTTCAGTTCAGTCATTAAGACAAATAGCTGCAAAGTCTGAGGTTCTGGTTTATAACCAGAATTTTTTGGGGTGTTTAATGCAGAGCCCTGACCCCCATGTCTGTTGCATTCTTTCTTCTTGTGCAATATTTAGGTGGGTTATAGCTGTTGTGAGCTTTGAATCTGATCTTTTTTTTTTTTTTTTCCTTTTTTGAGGCACTTCTGAGGAAGCTCTTACAGTTCCTCTTCAAACAAGTTCTTCTTTTCACTTTTTTTCTTAGATTTCTCAAATGTTTGTGAAAGTGTCTTAACTAGTTTCCTGCCTGTGCAGTTCTGTTGGGGAGAACTTGTGTGCAATCCACTCTTCTGAACTGGTCTGTATATTCTGAGGCTAAAAAGCAGAACAAAAAGCTAAAACTGTAGATGTGAGGGGAAATAAAACCATTCAGGGAGCTCAATATGCCCCTTAGTTGCTTGGCCTTTTCACTTCATGTTCAATCACCCAATTTTCCCTAGTCTGAAGTGCTTTTTGTGGATTTGGTTTGTTGTTGTTGTTTGTTTTTTCCTTCAATCAATCTTTTAATGCTTTTTGGAAAAATTCTCCAGGCCATATTGTTACACATCACTTCTATTTTGTAGGTGCATTAGTGACACCCGCAGTAGTTGGGTAAGCACCATTACATTGCTTTGCAGCATTATGAATTTACTGTGGCAGTGACAAGTATTTGAATTAGGCACAGGCAGCAGCCAAAAGCCAGCTCCTACCCACAGGTACTGCTCTCTTTCCGTCTGCTGCACAGAAGCATGGATGTTGTGTGGTGTTTGTTAACGCTTGGTAGAGAATTTGGATACTGGTGCTAATTTCATTAAAAATAGATGTAAGATCCTCACTTCTTTTTTCCGCTGTGAAATTCGCACAGGCTTAGAGAAACATCTGCTGGATCGAAGTCTGTTAGGTCTTTCAGTGTGTTCCTGCTTGCTGAAACTCCCTCCAGCCTTGTTTGTTTGGAAAAAGTCTGGTGTAACATTGGATCTGCGTACCCTGCAGCGTTTCACAGGCCAGAGAGGAGCAGTGCAACGCTTGCACAAGCATGATGATGCCAATTTACAGACAGGAAACACAGTTCGGTGTTTAACATCTCCTTATCCCGCCTGTCCCCCATTATGCTTGTGCCACCCAAATTGGTTCTTCCTCCCCTCCACCCTCCTTTGGGGGTGGATCTGGGAAGTGTCCATCAGCTGTTCCTTGGCAGTACCCACTGAGAGGGTCACACACGAGGTGCTTGGGTGCGCAGAAACTTGAGAGAGAATATAATGAGCGAAAAATGTGAGATAAAGTGTCCCTGGATCATGTCCGTCCTTTCCTAACCTGTGGCCAGGGAGGACCATAAGTGCTCATTCCACTGAGCGTATATCTGCCGCTTGAGATGCACTTCAGAGAAATGCCCATAGAATTTGCTATCGTTATTTTACTGATCAGGGGATAACTAATCTTTTTGTACTGCAGGTTTCCGTTCAGAATAGTTGGGGGGGGGGGGGGGGGGAGGTCCACTCAGACATCAAAGAAGTTCTGATTGGCAGCTTGGAAATTTGCGTAAGGTCTGAAAGGAGGATTTATAGGAAATGAGCAGATGGCGTACTAGAGAATTTCCCCAGGAGGCTGCAGTTATTTAAAAATGGGAGAAACTAAATAGACTGTACAAAATTTGACTGTAAAATTAACTGACCAGCCAGTAGCTAAATACTTAACCAAAATGATTCCGCTTGGCCCCTAGCATAAGCATGTAATGAAGTGATGCGTCTGCGAGCTGATGCTGCACACGTTATTTCAAGTTTCACCTAATAAGTGCGCATGAATGACAGATGATTTTGCTATGCACAGTTCTTGCTGTGGCGAGGCCTCTCCTGCATCTTTTCCTTTCACAGTGGCAACACGATTGTTCAGGCATGCAGGAGAATGCTACAAAATGCTGTTTGTTTTAAATGGAATATAAAGCTGCTCAGCAGAACTCCTTTTAAACTCCTCTTCTTAGCCTCATAAACATAAGAATTAACATATTGGTTAAATTCCAATATTTGATTAAATAATCAAATATTTAATATTTGAGGAAAAAAACCCAAATTGCTTTATTTTGGGGATGCAATACTCAAGACTACGTTAACCCTAAGTAGCCAAATATCAGATCACTTAAAAAAAAATTGTGAACTCGTGTCACTGTGGCATTGTTTGCCACATGGCTTTAGACTTTCAGTAACCATATTTCCAATCTTTTTTTTTTTTTTTTTTTCCCTGAAGCTGTGTTACATAGAAATTGGGGGATTTGTGTATGGGTGGGTGTTTTTAAATGGACAATCAGATTTTTAGTGCAAATCTCAAATGGCAAGGTTTTAAGAAACACAAACTTTTTGTGCCATTTTAAATGAAAGGATGGATTCAGAAACCAGTCGAGTTCATTATTCTTTAAAAAAGTTAGGAAAACACTAATTTTTTTATTTAAACCCCTACTAAGGACCCTTTTTAGAAGGCAGGTAGGCTTTAATTCTCTTATGGTTTAAATTGGATACCCAACGGAGAGAACTGCCTGAAATAATAAACAGCATTTAATTACTCTCAGGCTCGTCTGCTTGTGTTCTGGTTTGTTTCTCCCAGAAACTTACTCATAACACCTGGTGTCATGGGAGTAGTCCTGTGGGCCACGTGCAGGCATAGTTCTGCTGCGAGTCCACTGGCGTAAGGCTGGTGCGGAACGTAATTAAGCCAGGTATCTCTTCCAGCTTGCGGTGTTTGCATAATTCTTCATAACAGTGGCAACACACCTACTGAATTTAGAAACCAACCTTCATAACCTTTGACCTAACCTCCTGAAGTACTAAGAGGAGAGGGTAAATATCCAAAGGGCTATGTGAAATTCTTAACTGAGCCTAGGTACATACTTCCCTCTATGCAAAGCCGTACAAATATGTGTTCATGGCAGATTTCCGCCTCCCCTCCAGCAACTCGTTTCCATTAGCCTCAGAGTCAGAAAAAATATTTCAGAATTCAACTCTAGCTTCCAGATATTAAAGAAAACATCTGGAGAGTGTATTTATGACAGTGCACTTGCCCAGGTTAATCTCAGACAGAAATTTTGTTTGCGAAGTGCTTGTTCCCGTATGAACCAAAACCGGGCACTGCTCTGGGGGTGTGCGAGAGTCTGCAAGGCTGACGCGGAGAGGGAAGAGCGTTCTGTTGTTTAACCAAAGCTCACCTGGTATGAAGATACTGAGAGATGAGTTTTGAACCCTGCCGTTGATAGAGCTAATCTTGCAGTTTATTATTTACTATTTGCTGGGGTTTCTGAAATTCAGTCGGTTGTATAGAAATGAATATAACATACACCTGGTCCACAAGTATTGTTTATTGCACTCTAAATGATTAATTTCAGATGTTTAATCCGCTACTGTTTGTTTATAGTGGAGAAGAGTAGAGTTTGTAGTATAGAATATGCCATATGATGATGTTTCCTCTAACACGGTGTAGTCCTTTTTGACTTCCTTTGCAGAAACAGAAGATCTCTATAAAGTCATCCTCCTGCATCTCTCATGTTCAGCCCGATTGCTTACTTTGTAGTTCATAGCATTCAAGGCTGAGTTTATGCAGGGCCCCCGCCTTCTCACTTTGAGCAGCCCTGCTAATTCTCTGGAAGCTTCTTGGTTCCCATTTTTAAAATCGTGATGGAGGAGCTGGAGGAAGACATCAAGGCCCTGGTTTTTAAATGTTAAGAACCTTTGCCTCCTTGAGGTTTATCCACAGGATATCGATAAGTGAAGTACTTCTGTAGCCTTTTTTTATGGATCTAATAATGTTTGTGTGGATTTGATTTTTGTATTGGACTTTTCCTTTTTTAAAAGGAATGTTTGGTCTGCAGGGAGTGAGAAAGAGGAAGTTATGCGGAGTACTCAGGGTACGGCACCACACATGGTGGATGAGACAAAAGGTCCATCCAGCTCAGGGTGTTGTCCTTGACCATGAGTAAGAGAGAGAATATGAGAAACAACGTATGCACAGAGTGGTCCTTGTCGCAATATTTGTACCATGTAATTTTGTGGTAAAACTGAATTTTGAATGGGGCGCGGTTATCTGAAAACCTCAGCTTAAAAGCGGATGTGGCAGGGAACTGATGGAGGTGAGAAGATGGAGTTGGTCTGAAAAAAAAGTGCAGTTGAGGAGAGGATTTCTCTTCCCTTCAGCCTTGTGGTGTGTACAGCATTCCCAGGGCCACAGGGTGTCCCAGGGAAAGCATGAAAATAACTACAACTGTCTGGATAATGTCATCTTGAGAGTCCTAAGGTTAGCTTTGATCCTTGCAGGAGGATCACCCTTAGCAGAGGTGAAAGACGAGTCCTTCGAAAGTAACAACCAGTCAGGACTGAGCACTGAGTGACTCTAATGTGTTGAATAGCCATCCCTTTCTCTTTGGTCCCTCTCAGTTGTCTTCACTTTTTATGTCTCATTTTCTTCATGAGTCACCTGAGGTGGGAACAGAAAGCAGGGACTGTCTCCAAATTTTGATGTGACCTGAGAAATCTGACCTCAGAGAAGTCTAGAGAGTTATGTTATGCTCAAACTGAAGAGCCACAGTTCGGGATTTAGGAAGCTGCACACACTCTCCCACTGTAAATTATACATTAAAGCCATGTTTCCTTTACAGGAAACTAACAGCTTGTGAGAGCCTTGTCAGTTGTGTTTGGACGCCTATGTCATTTAGATTGCAGCAGGTAACTGATAAAGAGATGCCAAATAATTTGTTATGTATCTAACAACGAAATCAAAGCAAAACAATTCCGAGAAATAGAACAGACTCCACACGTGGGGTGTATCAACATTTGCCTATTGCAGTAATTGCACTTGCAAATAAAGTACTTGCAAATTAGTCCTGTGTTTGTTCAGTCTTTGGAAGACTATCTGAAAGTGATTTTTGTAGTTAGCTTGCAAAGTTGTACTGACATAGTGGAATTTATTGCTCAGGAGAAGCAGCAAGAATCATGTGAATTTATCCCCCATATTCTTCCACCCACTAAGTTCTCCTAAGCAATCTCTTTTCTCTGTAAACAGTCAACTGAACTTGCCAGCTACAGCAAGCATTTTTTTTTCCACCTTCTTTGTGCCGTATTATTTTCTGGTCTGTCACATCCATTCTCTGTCTTCAGTGTTCATCTTTATACAGCTTCTCTTGCATCACAGCCCACAGGAATAAGAAAAATTAATTACTAAGCAACTGAATTTACTAGTATTGTGTAGTCCAGAGATACGGCTCTGCCTTACTATGCTTTCTTTGACTTCTAGTTGCATAGATTTTTATATTAAAAAAAATAAAAATCACCAGATCTATTGGTTTGACTAATGAGTAGAGGAAAGAAAACAGATCTGGGAGGGGCATCCTCCTTGCTCTTTGGACACTGGGAGAATTTTTATGCCTCATAGCACAAAAATTGCAAGGGATTGCTTTTGCGAAGGGGGGAGAGGTGGACATCAGCTGCTGCAAGGAATTGAGCTTGTTCGTAGGAGCTCTCATGCATTATTCATCACAAGCTCTTTTCACTGGGATCAGCTGGAGGAAATAGTTAGTCTAGTTTGAGCTACACTAGTATTATATTTAGGGGGCTTAAACAAGCCCAGGCAAGTACAGCACCAACTCTTTCTCTTCATCTGCAGGCAAATGTAGGGCAGTCAGCAGCTCTGCTTACACAGCTCCATCTCTTTAGGCTGGATAACAGGAGTCATGCAACCAGGGGAAGCTACACTGAGGATACACACATGCATTCGTGCTGGAAAATGAAGCTTCAGGTAGGAGAATGCCTTGTCAGCAGAGTGTCTTGGCTTACAGTTCGTTGTAGGGATGCTGTTAAGCCCTGAGAAATAAATATGTATGTCAGGGCAGCCTGTCAGGAGAGGCTGCTGGAGGGGCTCCTCATTAGAGTGCGACGTGAACGATCCCTTTCCGTGTGATACTTTGTTCAGATCCAATTGTGAAGCTGCTTTTTTTTATTATTTGGTTTTTAAGCACCTTTCCTTCATTCACGCTAACATCCTTCTGAAGGTGCTGGGGACTAAAAGCAGATAGAGAACTTGCTGGTTTTTGGAAAATTGTGTGCTTGTTTTTATTTAAACTGGCTTTTTAATTGTATTGGTATTAGCACTTTTATTTGGGGGGAGGTAACCATAAGAGATCTGTTAAAACACAGTTGGGTGTGATAAGCTTTAAGCTCCAATTGTGTCCTTTCAGAGCGCGTGCATTTGAATGGCTACAGTATTTACTACTTTTGTTTTAATTTTCTGAATAAAGATGCTTGTAAATTGGGGCTTGTGTTCTCAAAAGCTTGTCAGTATTTCCAATGTTATCAGTGGTTCTAAAAGAAATCTGTATTTCTTCTGTGCAGAAGCTTTGTATATTTTGATCATTAGACCTCGAGCCACACTATTAGTTCAGTTTTAGACAAAGAAGGGGATTTTGCAAAACCTTATGGAACAATAACAAAGGGTCTTTGTTCTGTTCTGTGAGCATTATTTGCTCTGTACCGTGTGGGGTTGTGTGTGTGTGAGGAAGGGAGGAATACAAACCCGGAATCTCATTCGGCAAGAATGTCCAAATGTGATTTGCTTTGTGTGCCTGAAGTATGTGTGCTGCTTCTGGCTGTGAACTGTGCTGCTGCCTGTGGGTCCCGCCTGCCTTCCCTGTTTGGGGGGGTCTGTCGCTTTGGGGGGGATTTCATGCATTTATCTGTTTACTTAGGTGGGCTGCTAAAACCCGCAAACTTGAAAGTGCAAAAATCAAAGAGCCCCTGCTAGACAACTAGGACGAAGCAGTGCTTTGCTGGATGGACAAATTGTTTTCTTTTAAAAACGGTAGCTTTAAGTCCAATACAGGGTTAGTAAATAAGCGTTACTGGTGGAAGCAGAAATTGTCAGCTTTATGTGAAATCCCCCAGGAGGAGATTAATGATCACGTGCTTTTGGTGAAGCTTAAACATACACTGCCTGCCACTGTGTTGCCTTCCAAGATGACTTGATCACCTAAATAGAATTTGCGTGTACATAAGAATACGATATTTAGTGAAGTTTCTTTTTTCCTTTTGTTAATAATTGGGAGTGACAATATTTGCCTGTGGCTTTGGGGGTGGGGGTAGCAGGGCACACATCAGTACTTTTGGGAGTCCTAATTGACTTGAAATGTTGACTTTTTAAAAACTCAAAAGGCTCCTTTTGACCTCTTATGTTAAAGTTCTTGAAATTTATATGCTGTACGTACAGCGAGAGTTGATCTACTACTTGAATTTTGCAGATGGTTCAATATTTGTCGTGAGATAGAAAGGTGACAGTCTAATACTCTCTTACAACAGATTGTATGACCTTTCAATGCATAAGATCCTTGTTTCATGGAAGCTCGCTAGCAGGATTCTTTATCTGATTTTATTAGACTTGTGAGGTCCCATGCATTCAGTTACTTGATTGAAGTCAGGGGAATTAAGAGGTGGATTTGGGATTATGTGATTTAAACTGTAAGATTTTTATTTATTTATTTATTTAACATTAAAGTGTATCTTACTGCTTCACTGCTGTTACATCTGAACCCGAGTGGTGTTTTCTAGTCTCAGGGTATAGGGAAGGAAAAGTTATTTCTGCACTTGCATGCTTAATGTACTGGGCTGATGTGTTGATAGTTTAAAATGAAGTTTTCTAAAAGCATCTCTGTGTTGTTCTTTTTCAACTATCCACATTCAGATCGTGTCTGTACTCAGCCCCCCTGCCACCCACTCAGCTGATTTTTTTATTTTTTTTTAATAATCAAATAAGATTTAATACTGTCACTGTAGCCCAAACCAGCAATTACAGCCTTATTGGCACAGAGAGGACTCAAGCATGTTCACCTCCAGCTTAAACCAATTTAGGCGCAGATAAGAGTGTCATCTTTGACATGCCATCTGAAAGTGCTCAGGCATATGCCCATGCCTCAGATATTCCTCAAAATCCTCGTGCAGCTGAAGCATGAGGTACCTGGATGGACTATGACACTGTAGATCAGAAAATCTCACTCCTGGGGAGAGGAGTTGTATGCCGGTGTTTACAATTTTTTAAAATTCAGATATTATTATTATTAATAATAATAATAAATCAGGAACTTTCCCATGTCTGGGAAATGTTCTGGATCAAAATATCTACAAAGATTACCTCTAATCTAAGCTCTAATCTAAGCTAAGAGCAAGGAAAATATTTGGACTGAACAGAGCACTTCAGGCATTACTTACAGATCCAGAAAGGTAAGAGTTTGCACTGGAAAAAAAAAAAAAAAAACGAAAACCAATATAGCTCACGAATAAAGGGAAAAAAGTGCACAAATCCAATTTTTGGTTATTTTTCTGTAGATCACTGTGAAGAGCTGGATTTGGGCCAGAACAGGAAACGTGATACTCTGTGTTCAGACTCAGGCAGGCAGCAGGACTGAGACTTATTTGATAAAACTCCTTAATAGTTTTATCTCCTATCTCAGTGTCTCTTTGTAATGGAATATGAAGGTTCCTAATAGTAGAGTCAGAAATACACTAGTCAGTATTTGGCAGCAGCAAGAAGTGACACAAACTGAAATGAAATAAGTGAGTGGAAGAGCAGTTATTAGCTAGTTCCGTGGTACAAAGGCAGCATCCTGTTGTAACAACATTTAAATGAAATGGTTGCAGCTGTGATGTCCTTGGGAAAAGTAGTAAAAACCAGGGAAGGCTAAGCATGATGGCCTCTTTGTAGGACCTATCAAGCAGCGGAGAAAGTTTAGGGTTTTTTATTTCTCAGCTGACAAGAAATTTTAAAGGTAAGTTTGTGGTGAGAACAGATGTAAGTTCGGGTTTGTTTTGTTTGCTTTCTTTTTTTTTAATTTAAAAAATACCAGCCGAATAAATTTAGATTGAAAGTCAAGTTTTTCAGTACTGCAAAATGAACGTATTTTCAGTTCAGGGCTTTCTGCCCCTCAGCTGTCTCTCAGTATGCTTGATGGTGGGCAGTACTGTGGTGGGGCTGCAAATTGCTTGTGATGACAGATGATGTAAAACTGACTCGGAGCGTATATTACTGTGCGTTCACGATGACTGTATTGTATCCTGCCCTGTGCCATCCAGCCTTTTCTGTGTCAACCAGCTTCCTTATGGTTTTGCCACTGTCCCTTCCCGCAGAGCGCGGTGGCCCTCTGCCTCCCGCCTTTGCCAGCAGCGGGGAGGGACAGTGCCAGGCTTCCTCCCATGGCTGTGCGGGGGGACACACAACAGCGGGGCACAGGAGGGAAGCTCCTCTGCAACTCCTTGAGGAAGTGCAGCGTGCCAGGCTGGAGATCTCTGCACCTCGGTCTGGTGGAGGAGGGCAAAGGGGTGCCGTTGTCTTTTCCTGCTTCAGCCTCACCACCAGGATGGATTTGGCCACTTCATCATGTGCATGTCTTGGCCACTGGTGACAAGCGAGGGTCAAAGAGGAGGGGCGGAGACTGTTTCCCCCCAACCACACCTCCCCAAACCTCTGCATCTCATTGTCCAAAAGGCACAGGATGTGCTAATACCATGACACCTGCGCAGGAAGGACTGAAACCACGTTGTCCATCCTTTCCTTCCTCCTGGGAATGACTGCAGGGCAGGCAGAAATACAAAGCTTCCAGTAGGGAAGTGACCCTGCGTAAGATCTGGTGGAGACAGAGGGCTATCAGGCAACCGTGTGCACCTCTATGGACTGGCTGCAAGTCAAGTAAGTCAGGACCTGACTGCTGATGCAGGCAAGCCCGATGCAAACGCTGTGTGAGCATGGTAATGCGGAGATATGCCAACCCATGGACCACCTCTCTCTGAGCAAGTCTTGGGCACGGGGCTCAGCAACACGCTGTCTTGGCTATACAGCTCTGGTTTGGTCTCGTTTATTTGTGCACTCATATTAAAGTAACAGCAAACGTGAACAGGTTGGAGGTAAAGTAGCGGTTTGATGTTTTGGAAGGTTTTGTATACAATAAATGGTAGTGTGTCATTGCAGTTGTGCTTTGGAGCTCCCCAGTTGTATATTTGCCTTTCAGTGATGTTTTGAGAACAATCTTGAAGTGAGATGACTGTAGACACACACAACATCCGAGCTTAAAGCTAACAGAAAGACATTTCAACACAGTTTGTAAACATTGGCATACAGATGCTTATGACCTTGGGCTTAGATACAAAATCATGAATACGGATAGGCCAGTCAGACCTCTCCGAGTCACACCACCTGCGTGTTGAACTCTGCAGAGAGCTTTAGCCGTTGTGCCTTTGCTGTGCTTCTGGAGGAGTTTGCGTCAAGCTGGTAAAGGCTGGCACCTTGAAAGCACGGAGGAAATGGAGGGTTTGGGGAATCTGTTTTTGTTTTGTCATCTTGCGGAGTCTATTTTATAGGGTCATCCTAGGGTAGTTTCATCTGACTGGGTCCCTGCACTATAGCTATTTGACACACCAGTGGCGTCTTTTTTTTTTTTTTTTTTTTTTTCCCCCCCTCCTCTTCCCTTCCTGTCATGTATTGTTTTTCTGATTTGCCTATTTCTACTAAGTTCTAAATTCAGTTTCTGGAGAGAATCGTCTCCTAAACAGTTGTATGAAATAATGTTTTATTGAGCCCTTCAGCACTAAATGCATCTCTCATGAATGATGATTTATTCCAGAGCACTGACTCAAAGACCCAAACAGCCCCTTATGCTCACGGTAACAGGAATGCTAAAGTTGTCAACAAAGTCGAGATCATAGCTAGAATTGAGAACGAGACCTGCCGTACCGGGTTGGACCAAAGCACTTTGTGGCAGTGTGCAACAGGAGATGCTTGGGGACTAGTGTGAAAACAGGCATGTAATTATGTAATATGTCTAAAAGTATGCATATCATCAAGCATATAACGATGCCTCCCCAGAAACCTCTCCCAGCCTTCACTGACTTATAGCTGAAGGACTCTTCTGTATTTGGATTTAATAGTTCTCAATAGGTTCCTGCGCCACTAATCTCTCCAATAGCTTTTTCTGAACCCAAATAAAACTTCAAGCACCCAAAACCACCTGAGGCAGAGTCCCACCATTAACCATGGATTGTGCAAAGAATAATCTCTTTCGTGTTTAAAACTGCTCACTTCATTGGATGCTCCCTCTTTCTTTAATCGGAGAGACGAGAGATTGTTTCCTAGTTATTTTCTCCATGACCGTCATGATTCTATCTCTTCTCCATGTTGAAGAGCCTCAGTCTATTTAGCCATTGCTTGTATGGAAACTATTCATAGATTTATTCAGTCACCCCATTGCCCTTTTTGTATACTTTCCAGTCTTACTAACTCTTGTTTGATTTCTGTGGGATGAGAACTGCACACTGTATTTAAAGTAGCATTTCTGGGTTTGTAGAAGATGACAGTGGTTTCCTGGTTTGTTTTCTGTCCTTTCCTTAATAATTACAAACGCTTGGGGGTTTTTGGTCCGCTACCAAACACTGAGCTGATGTTTCTATGAAATTACTTTTATAAGCTGGAGATTGTATTCCTAACTACCTGGACCCCAGCCTTGAATATGTAAAATTCAAATTGTCACTTGACATTTATCCAGCCTACATGCCATCAAAACTTCCTTTGGAAAAAAATCTTAATTTTTCACTTGGATTTTTTTTCATTTTTGCCTTTTTGTCCCAGACTACTAGCTTTTCTCAGGCCCAGTTCAAAGCTGAGTTTAAGTAGTAAGACTGTTGAATTTTTCTTGTTTATTCTCCCATGCTGAAGATGAAAGAATTCAAAGGAAAATACGCATAGCCAGAGTGGCAGTTCTTTATATTTAGTAAATTTAAAAAAAAAAACCCAACCTCCATTTGAAATTTATTTCCTCTTTGAAATGTCTTTAGTAAAAGGTATGATCGTCAGTCACAAAATGTTTGGTGTCTGATTTGGAATATGAATTCAATCAATTAGTAATACTGCTTGCCTTTTTTTTATTTCTTGTCTGGGGGTGCAAATAGAAGTACAGGCTTGGTCTGTCAAACGGCTGTGAAATTAATATCACCTGGGCTTTGTATGTAAAGATCTCAAGAGAAAATTCAACTTCTAATTGACAAGGAAGTCACTTCTCTGCCCTGCCGCCCTCAAAACGTTAGGCTGGCAAGCCGTCTCAGCAGGAGGGTGATAGAGTCTTCAAGTATATCAGAGAGCGAGAGGTTAATAGGAGGCGTCAGGGATGCAGACTTAGGAGAGATTTTGGCTTACTACAAAACTTGCCTTTTCTGTACGAGTGCATTTCCTTTTTAAACTAGGGTTGATTTCATTGGGGTGTCACTGTAGAGCTGTCTGACAGTATGCTTCTTTCTAAAGGTTAGTCCATGGCATCAGTCATGGTGAGGTGATTGCTACTACTATTGATTTGTCCAGAAATATTTTTTACCTTCTATATTTTAAACCCTTTAAGATACTCCTTTGGACTTCTCGCAGCAAAGCTCAGCTCTGAGTAGGGTCCTGGCCTGCTCCACTTCCAGTTTCTAGTGACATTTAGCATCTCTATTATACCAAGGTGTCACGTAAAGTCACTTTTGAGAACAGGGACTTCCACTCTTCAAGCATTATTTTTTGGTGGCACCTGCCAGTGGCACTGAAGACCCCTCATGCACTGTCCTGTTTTAGTAGGTATTAGGTCTTACAGATATGTAGGGAGAGTCCACCTTTCATCTCTCAAAACTTTCAGTCTAAAAAAGTGAGTGTGCATGGCAAGAAAATGTTTTGCTTGGTCCATTTTACTCCTAAGGAACTGAAGTATAAATTGAAGTGGCTTGCCCAAGGAGCATGCAAAAACAACGAAGAAGCCATAAACGCGTATCTCCCTGACTCAAAAATCAGTGATGTATCCTTCACCACCTCCTTCACTAGGACTGGTGTTGGGCTATTCCCTTCTGAGGCCTAAATTCTCTTTCAGCAGAGGTTCTAGGAGTGCCTGGAAATGCAGGGAAAGGGCTTGTCTCCAGGTTTGCTCATTTTGCTCTTGTTTAAGCTTCCTGTTAAATAATTGTATGTGATTACTGTAATTCTCAAAGCTTTGATGTGTTGATTTCTGAGTGGCGTCAGTGGATTTTAACTGCACCTGTCAAAGGCAGCCTAGCCCTAACTAGCACTGGTGATTCTGATTAGCATAATTTGTTGTCTCTTAATGAAAATTACTCAACTGTACTGCTGTCTGGCCACACTTTTCTTCTATCAAAAGATAAATTTTCCCCCATGGCTTTCAGTAAGGGCGTCTGGTAGTAACCTTTTAGATAATGCAAATTGCTAAAGGCTTTGCAATAAGACAAATAATTGTGTCTCTGTCATATGCATCATGATAGCTACCAAGCCATACCTTCTGTATTTCTTCGTAATGCTTTACATGCCACATAGACTCCTTTACTCTGAGCCATGTCAAAGGACTACAAATGTTTTGGAAGAGCAGGAGTCCTGTCAGTTACAATAGCAATGAGTCAGCCTCAATGGGGAAACCCTGGCACTACGTGACAATGTTAGAAGAGCATTTGGAGAATGGCAAAAATATGCAATTGTCAATCAGTCAGAGCTATAGAGCAGAGCTAAACTTTGCTAAGTTACTATTACATTGAGTTGCTAAGAAAAACAAGACACACAAAAAGAAAAAAGAATAAAGAGAAACCTTTTCTGTCTAGATCTTTAACAATCATAAATCTGTAAAGAACAGAGAGAATTTCAGATTATGCTGTTCTTCCCACCTCCTCTCCTTTTTGATGTCTTTTTGTGGTTTGCTCTCCTTCCCTTTCATGTCTCTTCTTGATGTGTTTTTGACATCGGGGTTTAATTTTTGTTAAACATCAATTCTGGGTATGTTGGTTTTGCTTACAGATTCTTTCCACTTGTTGCTAAAGCTACGCCTTTCTTTCTTATGGTTGCATTTGCTAAAAATACTCTCTTTTAATGTGTCTTGGAATCCATACGTTTCTTTGTTAGCAACATCCCTTTCTCATCTGTCTGCTGTATACATAGATGAAAGACAAAGACCACAATTAGGGACTTTCCTGGCACTATTTTATTACCTTGACTTCAAACTCAGCAAATAACTAGTGTTCTTAAATGTATTTGCTTAGTGCTGTTACAGGTGTGTGGGAACCTTACATGGCTTAGATTGAGATGATCAAGAACAGCCAAGCAATCAATGCCTTTGCCAGTCTTCTTAGAAACTAGGATTTAATGAGTCAGGTAAGTCTTTAGAAAGCTACTTTCCTTCAGCCAATGTTGTAAAGTTCCTCTACCTCTCTTAGGAGCAAAACCTGTGACGTCCATGTCACCTTTTAGTCTCATCACTGAAATGATTTAGCTTGTCACAAGAGCAGTTCCACAATAGGTTTGAAGGAGGTAGCAGTTTTGTCTCCCAGTGTGGCTTCACAGGCTCTGCAAAGTCTGTTTGGGAGTTGCCCTTCCTGAAATGAGTTAAAATACCCTTCCCTGAACTTTATCTCCTGCTTGGTAGTTAATAATTTTTCATTCATTGGAATTAATTAAATTAATGTGCTTTCTTTATGAGACTAGCTATGAGGAAATCAGAAGAGCCCAATTCAAGCCTTTCATCGTACAGCTGGACAGAGCGTATCCACAGATGCTGTTTATTCCAAGTTCTCTTATTTTGTTGTTATCTGCAGAAACCAGAAGGATACTGTAAAGCTGTCCAGAAGTGCCCAAAGACATAGGATTGCTCCAAAGAGCTTATTGTCTCAGGGAAGGTGAGGTAATGTAGAAGAGCATTGCGAGAGGGTGATTTTTCCATTTCTTCAGTTAAGCAGTTCAGGGCTGAAAGACTACACGGATTATTGCCCTCACCACCACGCTTTGTCTCATCCCTTGTTTCTCCATTTTGCCTTGTGGCAAAGAACAGAATGACTTCAACCTTTTGGCTAGGTGATAACCTCAGACAGCCTTGCCTCTGTGAATGGCAGCCTCATTTGGTGGAAAAAAAACCCTGAATTTCAGTCCCAGTAAAGAAAAAAAACCCCAAAAAACAACCAAACAAGAAACCCAAATCACCATCCCCACCCCGCATCAAAAAAAAAAAAAAGGCATACTGTTGCTTCTTCTTGGGATGTAACACTTCCAAAAGTAAAATTTAAACAGTGGCACTGAAATAGTGAGATGATTATGTTAAAAGAAATGATAATTTTGTGATCTCTGGATTGAGCACGCAAGCACCATACCCATGGATCTGTCCTGCATATAACTGAAAGGTTATGAAGATAAAAGTTCCTTTTGGGTTTTTTTTAATCTCATTAATTTTATTTTTCTTAACTAATGCTTAAAACATATTTTTAAGATTTTCTTCCTGTCTCTTGCAGTTACTAGGCAGTGTTGCTGACTTTTATTTTTATCATGTGTATTTTGGTGCAGTCAGCCTCGGTGACTTGGGATGTGTGCACTTGTTTTATGAATTTTAAGCTAATTTTATGATTTTGAAACTCGAGTCATGTTTTTTTTCCTGTATCAGAGGTTGAAAAACTGAGTTGTAGTTGTTTAAAAAGTGGGGAACAGTTGGCTTCTGAGTACTAGAGCCAGTAGTGCTTCAGTGGCAATTTGGTGACTTGAGTTGGCATATTCCTAGACAGACTTTAGACTAGGTCCTAGTGTGGACTGTGGAGACATGTGAATCTTTCACTTTGTTTTTCTTTGTTTTTCTTTTTTTTTTTTCTTTAGTAAAAGTGAATCTGAAGCTCTTCAGTGATAGAAATTGGCAGCTGAAACGAGAAGGCGGCACTGAGGTAGCAGGAGAGTGTTAGGAAGAGAAAGAAATGTCTTTAAAATGTTCTTCCAGGGCCTGGTTTCTGCACCTTCTGTTGGACAGCTGGGCTGCTGTCAACATGGGGTTTTGTGTTTCTCTTGTTTGGGGATCTTTTTTTTTTCCTTTCTTTCTAACGTAATGTCAAGTTCCCAGCTTAGCCTACAGTAACAGGAAGCAATCTCAAAACCAACCAATTTAAGCTCCCTTATGTTGACCTTGATGGTTGGTTGGTCACCATATTGAGACGTTTTGTGGTTACTACACACTGTTCTTTCTTTCTCTTGATATTAAGTTAATAGTTTTCTTTGAGTGATTTTTGCCATTCCATCTGTTTTCTGTTAACGGCTAATTTTGTTGTTGCTTCTTGTCATCAGTTTCTCTCTTGCTGTCTAATGGAAAATTAGTGTTTTATGGCTCTTTGGGGTGCTTGTTTTATCTCGATTGAGAGTCAGTGGTTAACATTAGGACTTTGAAATGTAACAACACTCTTCCCAAGGAAGTATTTGTCTGTCTCAAAGGGATCAGATTAGTTTGAAGAACCAGATGTAATACCTTAGGCTATTTGAGGCATCAGCTCTACTTTCAAATCCAGGCTGGGCCATTGTGGTTAGAGTAATAATCCCTGTGTTTTCTCTGTCTGCTTTATTCAGGAACTGTGCTTCTGCTAAATTTTTTTTTTTTTTTTTTCCCCCATACTTCCCTCTCCCGTAATTGTGGCCCTGCACTCGCTCTGGCCTTCAGGAGAGCACTAACTGTGCATTGTTGTACCCCCAAAATATCCCTTGTTTCAAGTCAAATTAGTCTCCTGACTTCTGTTGGCTTCCTATTTCCCAGGTTACAATTGGGGGTCAAAGTAGGAGTTGACTTAGTGATCGTCTGTCCTGTAGGCTGTTGTAGTTATTACGGTTGGACAGAAGCTCTTAAATTAAGAAACGATGAGCCTAGCTGCAGTCGACATCCCTGAAATGGCTTTGTGTATGGGAAGGCTTAGGAGCTGCTGGTTTCGAAGGGGCAATGGTTTATAACTGTCCCTGTTGTTTTTCATCAACCTTAAAGTAATGAACTTTGGTGACAATTTATTGTTACTATACTCGATCATTGCCACATCAGCATTTTAGCTGAGTGGCTTGCCCCCACTTGACCAGCTGTTTCAGGCTGCCTGTGTATTTCAACTGGAAGCATTTTCACAATGAAAAGACTTTTTATCACTTTTTTTCTTATGGCTGTAAGGGTAAGAGAGCTAAAAACCTGAGCTGTACTTTGAAGGCTCATGATTTACCGCAATACTTGTACTCAAATGGCAAACACACTGTAGACAGGCAAAAGGAAAACTCTCTGTCCATAGAGCTTATTTTGATTGGAAAGCCAATATTGGCTGTGCGAGGCAGGGAGTTTTGTGTGGATACGAGTTGCTTTTGCACCATGTTTCTTCATGGCATACCTATGACATTTAAACAAATTACAACCCTATCCCAGTTTTAATTATGGGTTAGGCATTTTCTCTTCTGTCAAAAAATGCTATGTTAAGTAGGAAGGGGAGCTGAAGAGTCGTGCCAGGACCAAGCCAATTCCTAAGTAAGGTAGCCTTAACCTACACAGTGTGGTTTAAAAATAAGAGGACATCAGTCCTCCTAATAAACTCTAAGCACTGGTGTTGCATATGTTACAGACAATGAGATTTCTAGCTCATTGCAAGCTGAATTGTTTTCTATAAACCATTCTTTTTCTCCTCTGTTTCCCTTAGCTATACTGGAGCAAAGTCCTTTCAGAGGTAAGATTAAGGCTTGTTTCCAGGTTATCCAGCATACAATGTCACTAGCTGTCCTGGGTGGAGAGGAACAGGCATAAAGCAATGTATGTGATAATTCAAGAAATAAAGCAAAGGTAGCCTTTAAAAAAACAAAACAAATAGAACAAAGGCCAAATTCATATAATACTGTAGAAAAATCAAGCCGGGTAAATGCGGTGATAATTTGACCCAAAGGCAGATTTTTGTCCCTTATTTTTTAAAAAGACATGTTCATTTCTTTTAATCAAGAAACTGTGTATTCTGCAAACTCACAATATTATGGCAGATGACAACTGGAAGAGACTTGGTGGTGGGAGCTGAGGTTCATTCATCAAAGAATTTCTGAGATGCAACAGCTGTAGGATGGATGTTAAGTCTCATTTTTGCGTTATCATCAAAGTGGGCAAGGTACAACAGGGACAAAGACATTCCTTGGGTGGGTGTGGATGGAAAGGGAATTCCTCATTCTCCTTTGCCATTAGATATTTTCTCCTAGCCCACGAAGAAGCATGTGAAGCAGGACCTTCAGTCTACTTTTTCTTGATACTTCAAGACATTAATGGTTTCTGCAAATTGTCTGTCATCAGAAGACCTATGTTTCTCATCCCAAATTCAACAAAGAAATGTAAAAGTCATCTTGCCATTAAAACAAACAGAAAAACTAGGGGAATAGGAGGATTTTTTTCTTTTGTTTTTCTCCTCCTCAGTTGTGTGGCAGGTTGTATTGCTTATTACTTTCTCTATTCTCCTTTCCCCTTTTTGCTCTTCTGCTTTTTATTTAAAAGAGTTTCACTTCTGCTGTGCTATGCCATGTAGCAGCTGCTTTTGATTTGAGGAAGGACAAGTAGAAGCCTTCTCTCATGTCTGACTCCAGGGAAGATGTTAACATGCTTTTCACTGAAAGGAAAAGAAGGTGAACACAGATATATTTGAAATGAAAACAGAGCATCTGCAACATCAAGAAGTTTGAATTTAACAAGGAGGAAACAGGAGCTCCTGAGCAGCAGTGGAAGAGAATTTAAGTATGCTCAACGTAATGCAAGTATTTTTGCAAGTTGTCCTTTTCTTTACCGTTTATAGATATGAACCAGTTTTACCTGTCAGCGCTTTTCAGAGGTGATCTCTGACTTTCTGTCCCATTCTTCTCAACCGAGCTTTGGGAAGGTTTAGTATCCAAGGCCACAAAGGTCTGACTACAGGTAGTGAGTGAGCCTCCTGGTTCTCACGCCCTGGCTCAGAGGTCATCCTAACTTTTGCTGCTCTTCTTTGGTGCTGTCTGTGATACAAACGGAATCAACTACCTTCTCATGAAAATTCAGCCGACGCTTGCAGGACTTCTCTTTTGAGAGGGTTTCTTTGGCTTAGTTTACTGTAGCCCTTGGGATTCAGCCCTGTCTAGTGCAGATTCTTTCCATTAAATTAACCCAAAATGTAGTTTGTAGGTGTTTTGTTTCTTGTTGTTTTGTTTTTTAATATATATGTATATAGATATATGTGTATATATTTTAATACATTTGACATAAATATGCCTGGCAGCTTTTACTCAATACGCCAGCATCCATCCCTCTTAGTGTCTGTTGTCAGGATGCTGTAGTCGTCTTTAAATTTTCTTGTAAGCTTTCTGAAGTAATTCCAGGCTTCTGCCACGTGTTATGCTTAGCACCACAGAGCCCTGCTTCTGAATTCTCCTCTTTCTTGAAAGCATCAGTTGAATTTGGCACAGTTTCCTAATTTCTAAATTACATCCAGATAGGATGTTCCAGTCATTCTAGGCCCTGCGGCACTTGTAACTCTTGTTAGTGAGTTTAACTCCAGATCTTTCAGGGAATAAAACTACCGCTTCTGTAAGCATTTGTTAGAAGGGAATAATGTACTGAAAGCCAAATCTAATGCTCCACCTTTGAGGAGCGTTTGCTAGCAGAAAAATAAAATCCTCCTGGATTTAAAATGATTGCGGTCCTTTTTTCTAAAGCTCACAGGAGTTCCCCTTTCTACCCTGGATTAGATTTTATGAAGACAGCTATGTTTCTATCCATTCTAGTTTCTTGGTATGGAAGTCACCCTCCTTTGTATAGCATCACAACAACCTTTTCTTGCATTGAATTAAAAAGTGTTTCCAAATTGTTTTCCAGTGATGACTGGGAATGATACAGACAAAGACAATATAGATAATAATAGAAAGACAGGAGAAAAGGGCTGGTTCATGTGGGACAAGCAGCAGCCAAGAAGAAACAATGGTGATACAAGTCACAAGGAGACAGAAGATGCAGGTATGACACGAGTTCAGGTGGTGCTGGGGACAGTGGAGGTGGCTGAAGATGCAGTTGATGTGGTCACTGGTTCATTTGCTGTTCTGCTCACTTTATCTCTCTGCTGCTGAAGGATACAAAGCAATGCTTTACATGGGGGCTTTGCTGTTTTTCACCCTGTCAGTCTCTGAAGCAGCTCCTACCTTTTAATCCCCTTAAGCCTCTAGTCTCGCACCAAAACACGTCCCTCCTGAAATGTAATCCTCTTACTTCAGTTCCACTGCTATGCTCCGGTTATGCTCGTGTGCTTGGGAGCACAGGCAGCAGGGTTTCTGCGTGTGCCAAAGGCTGGAAAAAATTAAATATCACAGAACCTGGATGTGGAGTCCCCACACAACTGTTGTCCAAAGTAATGTTTCTTAATCTTGAATCCCAACATCCTAAATCACAAATTTTTTTGGAAAATCCTGTAGGTTTCTTATGCTGTGGTGCTTCACCTGTAACCAAAAAAAAAAAAAAAAAAGGCATCTTTCAGCATTAATTTATTGTTTTTATTATTATCAGTTTGCTTGCCTCTGTGCACAGGAATGAGGGCATTGTGGAGCACCTCCTGCATTCTCGTGGACCACCATGCTTAGAGATCCAAAGGCCATTGTACCGCCAGGGAAGTGCAAGGAGAATTTGGGATCATATTTATGACTGGTGGGGACAAATAGAAAATTTTCAGGGGGGAGGATTGGTGGGGTGAGTGAGACCATTCTTCTGAGTTGGAGGGAGTACTTGCTAAGGTGTAGTTAGTGCTTTGCCAAGTGGTGGGCTCCAGGAGGCAGCTCTTTAGGCAGATCCTGAAGTCTGACAGTTCATGTGAAGATAAAGAGGTAGCTGTCATAACTACAGGGTGAACTGTATCTTTTGATCAGTTTTGAAGTGGTTACCCATTCCAAGTGCCAGTCCTTCCTGCGTTTTCCTCTGAGTTGGTTCCCATTGTTCGTGATGCTTGTCTTGTTCCAGGCATCCCTGCTCACCAGCCTCAGGTCTTGCCTGACCTAAAAAATGGTTTAATCCCATCGATGAATTTCCTCCTGGATGCCTGTGAAAAACACAGTGACATTTGTAAGTTCTTCAAAGCAAAGCACTTATGTATGGTATGGTGGCAGAGAGGCAAAGGATTAAAATGCAAAAGACAGGAGGAAGACCATATCTAACCCTTAGCTTTTCCTTGCAAATTTACATCAGTCTTGCTCGCCTTTTGTAAATGTCTGTATTGAATCTCCAATGTGGGGGAGTCTGAATGTGGACCAGGATGTTCTGGTTTGAGTCTTCGTGCTTTGAAGTCTCTGTGTTTCGAAGCACAATCCAGTTGTTCTTGTAGGCTGCATCCTTATCCCGTGCTACTGTTTCATCAGTCCACTGCCTGCCCTGCAAGATGTGCCTCACGAGCATCTAATCCTTCCCCCTGCACTCCTGCCTTTCTCCAGAGTGCTTATCTGGCCAAATCATCTATTTCACCTTTTAGAGAGAGCCTGCACATTATCTGATACTTCTTTCACTGGATGCCTCCTGAAATGCCCCTTTAGAACTAAAATCTCAGTGAGAATTTTGACATTTTGTAATGTCCAGATAGGCAATATTGCTTGTCTGGGATTTGGCCTTTAAGAAAAGTGGATTTCCAAAGCAGCAGTTACTTATTCTGTAACCTCCTAGAAAATACTTCAGTAGTCATTTCAAAGTGGAATGATAGTACTTACATTTAGGGATAAATTTATCTTTTGAATTTTCAAAACTAAGAGGAATCAGAAATCAACTGGGGGAGGTGGGGCGGAGGGGGAAGGTATTGACTGGGAAGTTCCAGTTCTGGATCAGAAACTTGTAATGGGATCAGCAAATACGTTGTCAATGTGATGCCCCAGGTATCAAAGCTGACGATCTGAGGATCCTACCTCATAAGTGAGTTCTCTCTGCTGGATTCTAGAGCCTCTGGTGAAGCCCCTATTTATTGCTTTAGCTTTTTACTCAATTCCAAGTGTAGAGCCCAAGAGAAAACAGCCTCCCTAGAGATCTGATTGTATGTATTTTCAGAAGGTATACAGAAATGCCTTTAATCATTTAGCAGTTCTTTATGGGTTTCTACAACTTACTTCTAAAAATTACAAAATGTATTTTAATAAAATCTATTCTCTTCTAAAGCAGCTGCAGATTTCATAGATGTCCAGATTTCTGCAGATAATGAATGTGTAAAGCAGTGAACATAGAGAAGAAGGAAACTGGATTTTTAAAATCTAGCTTTGGTGGGAGTCAAGTTAAAGGCAGTTTGACAAAAACAAATCGTATAAGCTAATACACTTTCTGAAAACTTTGATGCAATTTCCTGTGACAAAAACCCGCCCGCGCTCAAAGCTCTGGGGAATGAAGGGCAGGAGATTTACTGTGAATATGAGACTTATTTATAACTCATTCCCCTTGGGAAATAAACTTTAGAAAATGCTATGTCAGCGCGTATGCAGGAATGCGGTACAGTCCCCAGTAGGTCAGCCAGCACTCTGACAGCTGCAGTTCATTTTCTGTTTCATAGGAATAAACACGAGAGGCAGAGGAACCCAGTGAAGTGAATTGTTTAATACCACTCGCATAATATCAGTGCTTCTGAACCGATGCGTGTGTGTTTCCATAAAAAACTCTGAAACCAAGCAGGATTTTACTGGAACTGGAGCATGAGAGATGCGGAAAGAGAATGAGTAAATGTCTTCAGTTAAGTGGAAAAGCTTCTATTCCAATAGGCTAATGGCCCAGAGATTTTATTTTAGCAGAAAATGCAGGCGTTCCTGGGACTGCGGTGGTAAATTTAGTTCTTACGCAGCTGCTGGCATTCAGCTCATTCAGACACACAAAACCCCCAACCCTCCTTATTAGACAGTGACTGCGCTGAAGTTTCCCAACCGGGTGAAGAGCAGTGCTCTTCTGGAAGGCTTCTTCCTTTCAGCCAGTAGGTTTTGTTAGTCACCCGTCTGATTGCCTCAGACAGTCTTCCGCGGTAATCTGATGATTTTAAGATTACAGTGATGAGAAACGAGCCTGCCTACGCAGAGCATCCCTTTTTCAGCTCCAGCTGCCCTGACCAGGAGCGGTAGGTAGGGGTGCTCCGAGCATCATACTCTGTATTCACACCACCTGCTCAAAAAATCCTCTCCCCCCCCCCCCCCCCCCCCTCCCCTTTTTACTGTTTGTTGGCCTTCAGGTTGACTGCCCTACTGTGCTGCGTCACTGGGCTCATCCCTGCTTTATTTAGCCAATGCAGCTCCATTGGCTTCGGTGTTGCTCAGCATTAGCACTGCACAGCGGTCCCTTCCTGCGCAGGGGTTCTTTTAGAAGCGCTCTTGCTTCTCCCTGCTGAACATGAAGCAAATGAAAATTTCCATGTGCAAACACGTGTTTTTCGGCTGACTCTTGCCAGAAAACTCTGTCTCGCAATTTCTTCTTTGCTTCTCATGCTTTAAGGCAAGTCAGTATTTTTAAAACTACTTTAGGTTCCGATCTGCTAACATGTGCCTACCACCAGTTGCAGTTACTGAAATACTTTTTCTCAGATCAGGATGTTGATAGTGGCTCAGTCTGAGTCTTCCTGAGACCACAGGCGTTTCTTGTTGGTTTTGGTGGGACCACTGTGTCCACATGGTTTATTGCTTCCTCCAGGAAATAATTCATCCAAGTGTATGTGTCTTAGCCTGCAATAGCTGGCTGGAGTCACCTGCTTCCTGGTGTTCTTCTGAAGGTGTGGGACACGACTGTGAAGTCGTTACATGTCTTTTTTTCACTTCACCTTATTACTTCACCTTATTACTTTCTCTTTAATAATCTATTGCTTCATCTGTCTTCATATAATGACTTGTCTTGTTGTTGACCACCCCAGTTGTTTGTTGCTGAACTCTGCGTTTCTACAGCATCTCTTACTAAGAGAGGCCAAACTCCTCACTCAATTGACATTAGTGGTGCAATTCCCTCTGATTTCTAAAAAGCCAGGATTTAACCTCTAGTGACCATATGCAAAAGCTGTTGACCTGCCGTTGTTTTTTATACTGTTTCAGCATTCACTTCCACCCATTCCTTCTCCAAGCATTTTGTTTGCTTTGTTGACTGCTGCTACGTTTTGAAGAGAGAAAAGATCTGATACGGTCTCCTTTTCAGGAAGCACTACTGCTGAATACAGAACTAAAAAAGATGCCCCTGACAGAGTAGGGCTCATCATTTTGCTTTCGGTGCCATTCTGGAAGGCTTTCCCCTTATTGCAGAAAAAAAAAGATGGTATGGCCATATAGAATAACTTCTTTAAACAAAAAAGTTGAAATGACCTTCCTAATCTTCTGTAGGATTTTGTTTTCATCCTATTGGCCTCCTGTGTTGTGCTCATCTTCTCTGAGAGTAGCAAAAGTATCAAAAATGTAGAGAATCTACATCTTCTGAGTACTTGTCTCCCAGCAAAAAGATTTCTTTAATCAATTTTCATTTGTGGCCATAAGCTATTGTGACAGACATAGTGAAGAAGGTGGGAACATGATGTACACATATACCAATGATCAATATCTGTAAACTGGATAGCATCAGCTGTTAGGCATGGATTTAGGTGATGTGAACTGACTTGCAGGTAGATGCTGAATTCCTATCCTGCTCCTGTATTGGGGACCCACTTAATGAGTGATATACAGAAAAGACTAATGGAGCACATTAAAATTCTGCTTCTGTCCTTTACTTTCCCTGCATTTTCATTTTTTTTCCCCTTGATATCTGTGATGTATGGTGCTGTACTTTCCCTGTTCCCACTGTATGGTTGGAAGGTAACCAGAATGAGCAGGATTTTCTCCTATGAGTAACAGATCCTAAACATCCTCTGAGGGAGAGCGCCAGAGTATCTGCTTGTGACTGAAGAATGCAGTATTTCTCAGCACACCCCTTGTTTGCTGATTTCTGAAACTTGTTTATCTGTGACTCTCGGGAACCTGCACCCTCTGTTCCTTTAATGTTACTGAATATGTTGACATTTCAAGTGCAGCACCCCAAATGTGGAAATGAAGTTAATGACTACAGATCTTTTAGGCTAAAAAAGAAGTACATTTAGAGTGTTTTAAATCCTCTGTGTTTAAGAGAAGAGGCTTTTGCAGCTTTTAGCACTGTGCAAGTCATAGAATTGCTTGGTCAGCGAGAAATGGCTGTCTTGAGTCGCAGTTGTTCACACAGGTCTGTGAGCGAAGGGGATGGTCCTGAAAGACAGACCTGTGAAAGCAAGAGACATACACTGGCTTCTTCAGGTCTCAGTTTTGCAGAAAGCCCTGAAATATGCAATTGCGAAGAATGTCCTGGCTGGGCTGCGCTGTGGGAGAGGGTGGCTAGCGATGGTGTAGGAGGCTGGGGATGTAAGCCAGGTGTTTCAAAGCACTGCCATACCAGGTTCTTGCCATATGGTGGTATGATGACTTTACATGTTCACAGCACCAAACAGTGCAGAATGTTGATAAAACCAGTAGGTGTTCATGAATGATGTTGTCCCCAGTCCTGGTCTTCTGCCTGGTCCCACATAGCCTTCTGTGGACAGGCACTAGTTGGCTGCATCCCAAAGCATCAGGTGAGGCCCCATGTGAACCCAGCTGTGCTTCCCTGACAAAATGATATAAAATGCTCTTGGGTTACTGGTTAGAGTAGTCTGTTACACCTAGAGAGGTTTTTGCCTTTGTTTCTCATATCAAGGGTTGTGTTTTGGGGAAAGAGAGGGTAGTTGGCTGCATGTGTGCTTTCTATATGTATTCTTAATGTATGTAAGCATGTGCATTCACACATGCATGTTCTTTAAATGACTTGGGGTAAATAGTCAGTTGACATCTGAATCTCCTGGATCATTAGCCAGGAACTCTGAACGGTCATTTAATATAATTTTTATTAGCAGATTTATGCTTTAAAAGATTCTTGTTCTGCAGTTTAAATTCACTACCTTTTAAATGAAGAGTACCTTTTCTCTTAGCTGTGAATCATCTTTCTTCCCAGAGCGCTGTTTTTCTTAAGTAGATTTGGTTTATTTCTGTAAGGATGGTTGAATGTGTTGTTTTTCCTAGATATTATTCTTTGCATGTTCTCTGGCCTTACAAACAATTGTTGTGAGAAATGTAAAGTATTTAAAGCTCTCCAGGACATCACAGGTTAGATTTTTACAAGGAGCTCACTCTAACTAGTGTTTAGCTAAGTAACTTTAGTGGGATCCATAGGGCCCAGTTCCTCATTTACCTAAATTTGTGTGATTGCTTAACACTGAGTTTGAAATACTGCGGGTCAGAATATTTTGCAGACTGCACTGATAAAAATGGGAAGATGAAATTTCAGGCAAAACCAAGCTGGTCTGTACTGAATAGGTATTGCTAAACAGGTCTGATATCTACAAGTCCTCTTTCGAGACCTCTTTTGTCTGTCATGTGCTTTTGGCCATATCATGTTAAACGTTATATATACATATATTTTTTTATATATATACATAAACTTAAATATCCTGAACGCTTTCCCAGCATCATTTGGGAAGGGATTTCTCTAGTTGCTATAGGAAATATAATTTGCCCTTACGGTCTGTGCAGTCAGAAATAGGTTAATGAGCAATCTTAATATCTTAAGATGGAAAGGGACGAAAAGAAGATAAAATCCTTGAGCAAAATAGAAGGAACCTGACGTATCAAGTTTGCTTTGGGAAGTATCCAGTTTTCTACTATTGTTCTGAATCTCTTTTGAGATTCAAGAGGTCTTTGTAACCTTGGCTAAGAGATGATTCTGTGATTCACTGTTTTAACAGTATACTTGGATAGTATAATACGAGTTGGAAATCAGAGAGGCTTTGTGGACCTTCTTAGCTGAGCAGAGGCAGTGATCCAGGCATGTGTGTCGCATCCAAGTTGCACATGACCTGCAGACTGCGCGGCCGCCTGCCACCCTGCCCGAGGAGTGCCTGCTAGCACGCAGCCTGGTCCTGCGGCAAGCAGCTCAACCTCCAAAGCTGTGTAGACACCGAGAAAGGCCAGCTCTTCCGAGAGTGCATCTAGGCTGCAGGCTTCCTATGTCTGTTGGCAGCTCAAGAAATTCCAAATTGCTAGTTGCCTAGAGGGTTTTTTAATCTGTGAATGTTTAAAATAGTCAATTGCTTTGGCATATTGACATGTGTAGTGTACCAAGAGAATTCCAGCAGTTGCATTAAATGCAATTACTTCACAAAAGATAGAATGTTATTCCTTTTAATCTGTTTATAATTGCTGGCTTCATCAGCGTTTGCATCCCTCCTTCTGCTGTTAAATACATGAAATTGTTTGAAACGGCATTTTTGCTGTCACACAGGTAAGCCTAATGCATACTGCATCCATTATCAAGAAAGGTGTATATTTTTGGATCATGTCTTTTGTAGTTCGTATAATTTGTTCTCTGAGGGAAGGATTCATTTTTATGTGTTGCATCACATAAAGGCGTGCATCCATTTCAGGCAGGTTGTCTGGCAACAGCAAGATAAGAACATCCATAAAACATGTTGGATGCCAAACTTTGCCATTTACTTTCTTTGTTAGAAATTGGGCATGTGGCATGTGAATACAGTAAGCATGCAAATGAATGTAATTTTAGTGAAATGTACCAGACTGATGGTCTTGTGCAGGAATTAAAATTTGCTCTTCCAGGTGAGGCAGCCTCAGCTCAGCAAGAGGAAGGCTTTTATGTCATCCTCTAGCTGGAACAGTTGAAGAGGGGAGATGGAGATCAGATCTCCAGCTTGAAACGGCAGCTGGAAATGTAGGTTGTCCATAAGCAGATGCACTTTGTATAGAGCCTTTGGAAGTAAAAAGAAGCAATGCAAAACCAGAAAAATTATATGTTGAAAAAAAGTCTGGACAGCAAAGCCATGGAGAAAAGGGCCTTTTTGAAGAGAATGATTTCCTAACCTTGTCCAGTGTACAATTAGACTCGAGAGTGGATCGAAGCGTTGTATCTCACATATTCCTAAGACTAAACTGGCAAGACTGAGCACACAGGAATACAGCAAGGACTTATACATGGGTGGACCGTATCTGGAACATGTAGGGACCCGCATGCCTGTCAGGTTTGCATAGTATCAGGCACATCCATGCAAGCTCTAAGAGGTATTCACAAGGCAGACTGGAGACGGAGCACATTGTGCTTCTGTCTATGGTGCAGACATAGATACAAGATTCTTATTTAATTTCAGCATTCTCCTGTGTTTGCCTTGTTCTTTGAATTTCCTCTCATTTATATTTCTTGTTTATGGTCTGTTAGCCTCCTTGACTCCCCTCCCCAAACCCCCGGGGACCTGCTCTTTGAATTCCTTGAACTCTGCCATTAAAGCCATTTGGTCTGTCGTCTTCTCCTTTCATTGGTCTTTTTTTTTTCTGTTAAAGCCATATGATCTTGCAGTTTTGTTTCTGGTGCTGATGTTCTCAGGCACAGCTGTAAGTTCAGCACCTGGAATAAAGCTTGTTAATTCTCCTATGTTTTACTTCCAGCCTTGTTTTTTGCCTTCAGGTTGTTTTTCCGAGTTTGTCTCCCACTATGTGAAGTGGCTTGATGTAATACATGAATAAGCAAGTTAGTGAGCTGTCTGAATAATCCACAGTGAACTTGCTATAGATTTTCCACTGTGGTGGAAGATCTGAAATCTTATATTGGGTTTCTGCACTCCTTTGTGAATTGCTGGTCCCAGAGAATCAAGTGGAATCATCCAAAACCAGGAGATATTGGACTGGATGGATGGGGCAGATTGTTTGGATTCCTTTTTTGGTATTTATACTGGGTCTTCAGGAAGGCAAAAGAGGAAACAGGTGGTGTGATTTCCATCACCCTCCTCAGTTTCCAGTGTCTGGGGATAAATACTGCACAAGAGCAGAGATGCAAGGCATAGATGCCATTACTGTTCTTTGATTAGATGCCATTATTCTTCCTTTCATTACTCGTCTAGTTGCATGCAAAAATCATTGACGAACCTTGACAATATTTCATCATATTTTATGGACAAAAATTTGAAATGAGCAAGGCTTAAGAATTTTGCCAAGATCTGGCTTTATAAACTGTTAGTTTATTGCTCTTCCATGATGACCTGGTGACTGCCAAAGAAATAAAGGCCATATTCATTTGATATGATGCAAAATACCATTTCCTACTGAAGTAATTAAATGTTGGGTTCTGTCAGTCACAAGATCTAGTGCTGACAAAGCTTTTGCAATTTAACAATCCATTGGTTTTGACAGATGAAGAAAATAATTCACAAAGCCTTCTTCCATTTCTTTCCTCTCATTCTATCCCCTTCAGACAATTAAATGCCTATGCCAATCTTGTCGGCAACAAGAACAACCCCTCTCTCCAAACCTAAAGCGTATGTTCTTTTTAGTTTCTACTGTTCAGGTATAGGGTTGCAGTGCAAGATTTGCATAAATTCTGGGAAGAGGTTGTTAGGAAATCTGACACAGTTATGAAACCTGAAACAGCGCTGGGGTGTGTATGACTGCGTGTTTGTAGAACAGCTGCACGTTCATGCTCTGGTCATGGGACCTGATGGATGAACTGGTTCACTCCCGACTTGCTGCTTTGCCCTGCAAGGGGCAGTCGGCTACGCAGCGCTTCAGCAGCTCACCATTTCAAGCAATGCTGTTCTGTGTCCCATTCTGTAATTCTCGTAAGATCTAAGAATGAGAATTGCTGTATGAATGGGAGCAATTATTACTTATTCATTATCTTCTGCAAAGTTTTTTATTAAGGAAAGGAGCCATTTACCCAGAAGACTGTTGAAATGGTGCCCATGCCATTCCCTGTTGATAGCAGTAAGTGATTTTCATACATATCGGTCTTGTGCTTAAACTGTCATTGTAAAATGCAACTGTAATGCACAAAATGAGATTAAAATGGCTTTCAGATTCCAGGTCGAAAACCACAAGTAGGCAGTGCCCTGGTCAGTCTGCTCTGGTTTGTTTAACTGTCTCTCTTGGGTTGAGGCATTAGTACTTACCTTGTAGGGATCTGTGGCTGGGACATTGCGGTAAGAACATCAGCAAAAGAAAGGGCTCCGCTCTTCATTACTGAGATTTTAATTGGAGAACTGTTATCATTAGAGGAGGATCTTAACCCATTTTATCAGGTAAGATAACATAACGTAAAAGTTGTTGTATTGCAAAATGGAGAATGAGTGCCCTCTCAGGTCACTGGTGTGTAAGTGAATTAAGACATCAGGAAGCAGGCATCTGCTGGGTTCATGCGTAGCCTCCTCTGATGCCCTCTGCCCTCCTTTCCCAGAGCGAAAGAGAATAAAAATCACCTTGCCAAACTATTGGGATCTGGCTTGCAGTTTCTTCTCCAGATCTATAAGCAGAGATAAAGATGGGTTTAGTATTAGACATACTTAGGACTGAACGTAGGTGTGTAGTCAGGGATGTAGCCAGAAGAAGGCTACACAAGCTACGAGACTACTTCCTCTGTTGTCTTCTATTTACCTGCCTTAATGACTGAAAACCAAAATGTTGGAAGCACAAAATCCAAACCATTTTACCAAGATATTTTCCTCCTTCCATCCTGGCAAGGACACCCAAGTTGCATTTCTTTAGGGTGCCCGCTTGCTGAGGCTGCATTGAGTCTACAGCTGAGTCTGGAGAAAGGTCAGGGTGATGCATTGGTATTATAAGTGCACAAGAGCAGCTGTGGCTGCCTGAATTGTTATCAGTGGGTGGGGACCCTCCTTCTGGCTCAGGTGATAGCAACTGGTGTTTTGGGGTTCACAAGGCTTCTGGGTTTGGCTGTGTAAGTTACATAGCTGGTGCACTTAGTGGAAAACGGTGGGGAAGCAAGGGTAAAATAACTTAAGTGTTGAATATGGAAGACTGAGGTGAAAGGGTCGATGGGAGGGAGGTGTCGGATTCTAGATCTCTGAGCTGTGAAGGGAGAGGTGTCATAGAATCATAGAATCATAGAATAAGTGAGGTTGGAAGGGACCATTAAGATCATCAAGTCCAACCATTAACCTACCCTGATTTAAAACACCCACTTCTAAACCATGTCCCTAAGCATCTCATCTACCCTTTTCTTAAACACCTCCAGGGATGGTGAATCCACCACCTCTCTGGGCAGCCCATTCCAATGTTTAATAACCCTTTGAGTGAAAAAATGCTTCCTAATATCCAATCTAAACCTGCCCTGACATAACTTGAACCCGTTTCCTCTTGTCCTATCACTTGCCACGTGGGAGAAGAGGTCAGCCCCCATCTCTCTAAAACCTCCCTTCAGGTAGTTGTAGAGGGTGATAAGGTCACCCCTCAGCCTCCTCTTCTCCAGGCTAAACAACCCCAGCTCCCTCGGTCGTTCCTCATAAGGCTTGTCCTCCAGACCCCTCACCAGCCTGGTAGCCCTTCTCTGGACACGCTCCAGCACCTCAATGTCCTTCTTGTAGTGAGGGGCCCAAAACTGAACACAGTACTCGAGGTGAGGCCTCACCAGTGCCGAGTACAGGGGGATGATTACTTCCCTACTCCGGCTCACTACACTATTCCTGATGCAGGCCAGGATGTTGTTGGCCCTCTTGGCTGCCTGGGCACACTGCTGGCTCATACTCAGCCGGCTGTCCACCAACACCCCCAGATCCTTCTCTGCCAGGGAGCTTTCGAGCCACTCTGCCCCCAGTCTGTAGCACTGCATGGGGTTGTTGTGACCCAAGTGCAGGACCCGACACTTGGCCTTGTTGAACCTCAAAGAGTCATGCAAGAGTAACCAAGGAATGGTGGCAGAAGGGAAAATGAGCCAGCAAGGGGCTGAAGGCAAGATGAAGAGCCCTGCAGGAAAGCAGGTCTGAGCTGAAGCAAGGGCTGAAGGAGGAGGCAGCTCTGTCTCTCACAGCAAGGAGCAAATTCAAGGGCAAGATAGAAAAAGAAAGAAAAGTTGGGAGGGGGATTCGGGGAAGTTCAAGCAAGTACATCTAAAGTTTAGAGAAATGTGTCACTGTAGGAATGGGTAGCAGTTTTTCTGTTTTTCAGTCATTTCCCTGCTTCTGCCTTCCTCTCTGTTTCCCTAGAGCCAGGCTCTGATGGGAACCTCAGAGCAGCAGCTGACAATGAGTGGCTCAGGAGAAGTTACAAGTTGCACTTGTAATTTTTTCCTATCTAGATTTTTTTTTTTAAGTGCCTGCCAGGTGGTTCTAGTTGAGTAGGATGATTTTGAAAGGCAGGATTCCCATTATCCCATACAGAAAGACTGATCTGCTAGAGTGACGCTTGCTTTGACTGGTGATAATTGTGTGGTCCGTGCTGGCAGATGTTGCACTTGTCTTGACCTTTCATTTAAGTGTAAAGACTAATGCTTTTGCAAGAGGGAAGGAGAGCTTGTTTGGAGCTGTAATTACCGGACTAGAATATGTATTATTGTGCAATGAGAACGTGCTAGAAAATGTCTCTAAAGACCTTTATTTGTTGGGTAGCGATAGTACCATAATAGAAGCTTAGCCTTGCCACTCCCATGTCAGTGTTAATTTGTGACTAATTGGTAGAAGATCCCAGGATGAATGTACCAGTGATGGATGTAGTGTGAAAAGTGAGATTTTCTTTGTTTGCCTTTAAAAATAATTTTTATCTATTTAATGTTTCTGTTCTTTACTTAGTAATTGTGCCTGCCATTAAAATCTACCTATTCCAGGAACTCCTTCCATGGCTTTACAGCTCTCTTCTATCTTAATGACTGGAAAACATACGCCATCCTTAATGTATCGCAGCATGGGAAACGCCAGCGAGCACTGGCTCTATTTAACAGCTTCCACAGTGCTTTTTCCTGAAGGGGTAGATGGTTATTATTTTATTTGTAGAAGATAGTTTAACAGCACAGCTAGGTTTCCTGAACTGTAGTACTTAGAGGTGTTTCTGTTGCTGTTTAATGATCTAAAAAAAATAAAATAAAATAAAAATTTTTTTTGGTCCTGTGCAGAAGCTGGTAAGAAAGCACTGTATGTTCCTTCGGTGGAGGTGCTACCTGAGTGGTCATAGTGAACTGGAAATTGCTGTTACACAGCAAAACTTGGTTGTTTATCTGTTTTCAGCCCAACACATTTTAAAGTCTGCGTGTACATAAACTGTGAGACTTGGAGCAGCTGTTTCAAAAAATGTTCCCCATTAGAAGACAGGCTAAGGCAGGGTCAGCTGGTGTCCGGGGCTGAAGCAGTTTTATCTGGGTGATGGGGCTGCTTGGTAGCTGACAGGCCCACCAGACTGGAAAATGTGGAAAATTTGCAAGTCTGTGTTGGATCTGGTAGTGGCTATTGGGTCAGTTGTCACTCCTTGAAAATACGGCTGAGTTGGTGCTCCTCCTGCTTGCCAGTAAGTAGCCCATTAGAGTACAGAATTTGGCCAACCTGGGCTAAGGCTGTAGTGAATTTCCTGCTGACTTTATGGAGGTACCAGCTCTGTGTGGTAAAGAAATTGAAAAGTGTAAGAGCACTTAGGTGGCTAGGAGTTATTTAGAAACATCACCGATACTTCAAGATATGTGTGCATGCACTTTGTAACTGTTAAGGGAATATTTTTCAAGACTGCTTTTTTGTTTAAAAATGATCGCTCTTTCAATAAAGAAACCAACTGTTTGCAGTCGTCTCCTGACTGAAACCTCTTGATAGGTATGTTTCCAACCTTAGATCAGTAAAGATAATATGACCATCTGTCTCTTAAAGGCTCCTGGCATCTATCAGATAAAATCAGTTCTTGGAGCAGAGCAGAAAGACTAGTTTCTGTGGTGCAGCTAAGTGTATATTTGCTCTGCATCATTTACTGTGTTGTGCAAATATAGGTCCTCCAGCCTGTTTGCGCTTACTGAATTGTAGCACATCCTTTTCAACACGGGTGCCTGTCTGAGTTCAGTCATGCTCCCTTGCAGGCATCTTCTTCAGCTAGATGGTGGTATTTTAGGGAGCGTTGAGTTAATGTGAAGAACCTCTGCTCTGTCTAGTTTTGCCTTTAGGAATTTCACCTGGAAGTTTTTGACACCTAGGGCTGGATTTGAGACTGTCACCTGTGTGGAACTGTATGTGTTGCTTCAGGCAGGCTTCTTGGCCACGGGTCCTGCTCTTCACTACCATTTTTCCTTGTCCCACATAGCCTTGCTTTGTTTACCTCCCACGCATCCCTAGAAGGCCAAGCACGGCCTGCTTCGCCCCACACCTCGCACACATGCAATGTCAAGTCTTTCTGCTTGCCAGCTTGTGTTGGTCTCTTTTCGTCATAGCTTGAGAACATGTCCCTGCCCCCTTTTTTCGTCCTCCCATCTTCTGTAGCTTCAATGAACTTTTTTTTTTTCCTGTTGCTATAGTTACACTGCCTTTGATAAAATCAGCTCGGTCCTTCCCTTACAGTTGGAGTCAATTCTTAGCCGTACTGGTTCATGCAGTAGTCCCATCCAATGGTAGCCTTCACATAAGCATCATGTCTGTATTTTTGGGGGGTCTTTACGTGTTTGTTTCTGTTCCAGGAATACTGTTATCTATGTAACAAAAGCTCATCGTCATCTCGAAAATCAAACTCAGTCTTGCAGTATGCAAATGTGGCATTCAAGCTAATAGTAATTTAGAACACAACTATTACAGACCTTAAACTGATCCTTACTGATTTTTAGTTTGGCCATCAGTCAAAACTGGCAGGGGGGTTCCCTGGTCGCTTCTCCTTTGTTCTTCTGAACACTATTTTACTGTCTTCTGGGTACTCAAACTCCTATGTACAGAGGATTTCAGAACACTGTATTTGCTTCCTCATGTTTGTAAGGGAGGAAGTGCAATTTATATCCATCGACTGAGGCAGTGCCCAGGACTGCGTTGAGGGGCAACTGGTGGTGTAAGGAAGGGACTGCCTGCTTTTAGAAGCACATGCTGAAGTTTTTGCCTTGCCTTCTCTTTTCTCTATGCAAAGCTTTGAAGCTGCTCTGGGGCTGTGCTGTAGGAAGAAGTGTCCGGGACCGTGGGGATCTCCCAGTGTGGGTGTAGCGTCTGGGTGCCCAGACAGCTGGGCTGACTTGATGTGGGTTTTGGTCATTGAAGGTTGCTTGAATTGTAACAAACCATAGGCAGGAGGTCTGAAACCAGTGTGCTATATCCAAGCTGATCTAGGAGTAACTGCAGTTGACTGGTTTGGGGTGGGTTTTTTATGTCCCCGTTTGTTACATACACAGGACTCAAGCTCTGTCTGATCTGTCAGTGCCAGTGAGAACTGGAAGAAGGTGCTGTCAGAGCGTCTCTGTTAGGTTAAATCCTCCTCAGGAATAAAGGTGAAAGAGTTTGGTTCCTGAAATCCCATATGAAAAGATGTACTTCTAGAAACTCTTACCCAGCATAGAGCCCATAGGAGAAAGTAGTAAATTTACCCTTTTTTGAGAGGGTTTAAATCTCAAACCAAGTTGCATCCCAGCTTCACAGACTTTGAGGAACATAGATACTGATCTGTAACCAAATGTTATGACTTGCCCTGTTTGTAATATTTGTGTAGAAAAAACATATTTCTTATTGGATTTTATTCAGAAAAGTTTTTGCAGATCAATTTCTAGGCTCTTCCCAGTGGAGCAATTGTGTCCAGTTACACTTACGGTAAACTGATGTTTAGAAACCAGGAACCCTTAAAGGATGAAATATCTTGGTGAAACTCACAGTTTATTTTGGTAGGAGATAAGACTGTCATCCTTATCATTCATGGTCTGCACACGGGAGAATGAGTAGCAGTTACAGTCGTCTCTGATTTCAGTTTTGAGAATTGCAGCTTCTGCGTTTCCATCTTGTATGATATTTCCAGTTTAATTCTGAGTTCTGAGGTAAATAGGAAGTTCCTCAGTAATTCTGCTTTGTCTCCTGAAATGTCATGCGTGTGCTTATGCACAATTGTTCCTGGACTTGACTGTGATACTTTTGTTTTTCTTTAAGCAAGAGCTTTCAATTTTAGTGGTTGGATGTTTGCCTTTAGGTGCAGATGAAGCAGGGATGAGAAGTATCCTTTCCAAAATAGGTGCCATCTGAGAAAAGGGCTTTGCAGTATTTGTGGAGAGAAGAAATCATTGTTCTAGTATTTCTCAGTTTGTACCTGTCTCGCCTAGGTGATTTTCTGCAAGGTAATATCTTGTTAAGCAAACCAAGCAATTTAGTGATTATAGTAAGTCGGGCTGATGTCAATAGAAGCATCCTTAAAATTCACAGCTGTAAAACTTTCTCCATATAATTTGGTTTCTAATACCAGCTTTAAAATATCCTCATAACTGTGATTTGTTGCTGCAGTGATCCTGTTCTTCCTCTTTCAGAATGAGAAGGCTTTGGGGCACTCCGTGAGCCGCTCTAGTAACATCTCAAAGGTATGTTCCCCGATATAATTCAGTCTTTAATAAACTTGGGGATCCTGGGATTTCTTTCATTTTGAAACTGGGGTGATATACATGGCAATGTGACCAGTAGAAAATGCTTCTTATGCCTGTGTGTCATTGATAGTCACTCTTGAAACATTAGAACTCGCTGGTGTTTTGCAGACTCTCTTTACAGGTCAAATGAAATGGAAGCTATAGTAGGTTTTCTGTTTCACACTGTCAGCCTCCTTAGCTTGGTAGGAGCAAGATAGATGACAGATGCCTGAGATCTTATCTTGGGGGGGAAATTGCTCCAAAAACATCACTCAAGTATGTTCTTTTATACCATAAGCTATCTGATGTCATGTTCTCTGTAAGATACGTATAGCCGTGCATCCCATATTTGATATGTGTTTAAACATTATTTTATTGTCACTTCAACATTGAATTATTGTTAGCACCATGAAATGCATTGTTATCAGTGCATGACTATGTAAGTATTTTTAAATGTTTGCTATTACAAGGCCTTATCTTGTAAGGGAAGCATGATGCTCTTAGCCAGTCTAGTCACACATCAGTATAGCCGATGGATACGTCAAAAGCACAGTTGCTTTGTTATGCCATTAGGAAAAAAGTATCTTCTGTCCAAGATAACTTACTACAATACATACCCTGCTTCTACTTCTTCTTTAGAAATGAGAAGGTTTTTAATTAGCTGGAAGCCTGACACCTTTTTGCTTACACAAGTATCATTGCTTAAAGCCTTCATGCACACAAGGCTGTGCTGGTTGACCAGTGTTTTTCATGGGGTGCATAAGTCTCAGCCCTTCATTGCCACAGTTGATGTTGCTGGTAACAGTGACTTTTAATGAGAGACTTGAGCCGTTATGGCTGTGACAAGCTCAAGTCCCTTTTTTCTATTCTGGGTACTTCAGGATATAGGAAGCTGTTCATGCCTGTTTCCAGCAGAGGAAACAGTGGCTGTGCTTAATTTATGGGTTATACGGGCACAGACAACTTTCACTTTGGAGCAGAAAGACAAGATTACTGTGTGTCTTAAATAATGAGCAGGGCAACTGCCCAGTGCACAAGGTATTGACCAAGCTGAAGGTGTTGTTATCATGGAGTGATGCGGGATTGTGTTTTGCAATCAGCATCAGAAAATGTGCATTCACAGGATTTTCAAATAAATACCATGCCAGTATAACTTCTCATCTATGCTCTTCTAGAATGGGACTGTACCTGTTCCTTCTTACCCTGGCTCTTCTCTTCTTAGGGATCTTTAATTGGATTTTTCAGGCATTGCTCAGCAGAGATGGTAGTTTTATCATTGTGTCATTGTACTTTTCCCAGAGTGTCTGAAATCCAGCACAACAAGCCTTTTGGCAGCAGCGGTTTCGTACCCATATGAAGCTGCGCAGTTCATTCTTAATTCATCGAGAACTGGTAGTGTGGCAGTGCAGTGGGAAGGACCTTGCACTCTGGCAAAGCTCTCCCTGGGAGCGCTGGCAAGTGAGGCATCAATATTTGCATTCATCTTGAAACACTGAAATGTTCAACATGATGGCTGTGTGTTTCAAAAGCTGATGTTCTCAAGGGGAGCAAAAGTCAGCTCTGCGAGTTCAGTGCGTGAGACTTTTTGGTTGCAAACGTGAGCTTCCCACAGATATTGATGATGTTACTGCTCGTCTGTTGCCTCTGTGTCTGATCCATTCCATGCACTTACTCCAGTCTGGAGATGGCTTCTAACAAGGGCAAGAGGTGGAAGTCCCATCGGTGAAATCATTCCCCTGATTTGCCTCAAACATCCGAATGCTGCCTTGCACATCCAGGCAGTTCAGTGCTGAGCTGCAACAGTTTATTTTGCAGTCTACAGTTGGGCTGGCTGTTGCAAGCAATTTGTAGGACAAACCAGGAAAGATTATAGTAGCGGGATGCTGTGTGGAAGCTTAAGTACATAGAACATTTCTCATTAGTTCTGAGGTTTAATAGAAAAGTGCCTTTTATTTGTGTTTAGAATAGTGTAACAACCTGACCAAAAAGGCAGATTGAATACATGTAAAGGAAAAAGTATGGAAATGCTTGGCTGCCTGTATAGTGCTTTCTGAAATCCTCAGAGCTTGTTGATACTACACCATCTTAAGAGGAGCTGTTTAACCAAAGTTGAGTTTAATCAATTATATGCTGCATTTCCAGATACGCTGGGGACTCTGTGTGTGTGTGTGTACAGAAATAATGATCACGCTTCCTGCAAATGACTGTTTCAGCTATTATTTTTCCACCCAAATCTAGCTTACAGCGTAGCAATGTAGCAAATCTGCTACAAATGCTTGGCACTGCCACTTGATTCAAAGCCTTTCTGGTGCCGATATGTCATTATGAACCCGCTGTGATTATTGCTGTGTATCTTTCCACTGCTTTCAGTTGCACAGTGCACTATGAGTGGAAAGGATTGAGTCAGAACTCAGCCTCCAGCCAAGAGAGGATGCTGTGTTACTCGGTGTGAGCAAGGAAAGCAACGCCCTAGGGCTAAAAGTGATCAAGGACGGAGGCAGACAGATGGTGCCACTGAAAATGAGATCAGCTGGTAGAGGTAGCAGGACCTCTCTGAACATGGACCCCAAGTGTTGGGGCCAGGTGGAGCCGTCCCTTGGGAGGAAGGGGCAAAAAGGCAATTCTCCAAGAGGCAGATGCTAAGAGAGGCTGAAGAGATGCTGGTACATGTGGCCAGGCCAAGAAAAAACAATCACCTGAATACTTGGCTAGGGATGGAGGCCAGAAGCAGCAGAAAAAGGAGTAGGGAATAAGATGTAGGAGGATCTTCATATGTTGCCATTAGGTTTTGTGCAGTCTGTTGCACGCTGGGGGACGTGGCATTCCTCCAGGCCCTTCTTTGCTTTTTTGGTGTATGTATTTCAAACACTCCTTTTAAATCTGCTCCACATTAAATGTTTGAATTTCTGGAATATTTTCTATGTTTGTTTTGAAATTAAAAAAAAAAATAGTGTTGAAGGCAGGTTGAATTGATTTAGTCATGGGACTTGGACACGGCCGATTCCCAGCTTGCCCTGTTCAAGCACAGTGATGCTGATCAAAACACCCCCAATTGGCACTGGGCTGGGTGTACAGCCCAGAGCCACATCTCAACTGTTTACCCTAAGCCAGCAGTTTTGCCAAGAAGCCACCATTCACTGGTAACTGCCTTCATCATACAAGCCACACAGAGAAATAATTAACCCTTAAAGAAGCTTCGTCCTCTAGATATATATGAAATTGACCCTAAAACACAGCTAGTCACCGAGAGCAGCTAAAAAAGGGATTTTCACAGTGGTGGTAATTCATGCCCTCTGCTCTTAGATAAAGGAATTGTGCTTATAAGCAGATTAAATGAGGACACTAACAAAGCTGGTCTGTAAACAGTTATCCTCAAATTAGTGATACTGTTTAGGTTTAAAGCATCTGATATACCCTGAAACTGATGATGTGATGTATGGAAATACCTTCAGGACATCTGTGTGCTGTTCCTGTCATCTGATTGCTCTGGAGGGATGATTTTAGCGTAGTGGGGAAGCACTTTGTAGTCTTACTTTCGTGGCCCTCTACGGGGTAAACTTTGAAAATGCTAATACTGGGATCACAGCAAAGGAATCAAAAGTGCACTCCTTAAAGACAAAGCATTTACATTTTTTTCTGTCTTTTCTGAAGACCTGTACAGTTTTATCTTTTGAGCAGAAACACACTGTGAAGTATTAAATTATTCTTGGGCTGAATGGCAGCCAGTGCAGACACAAAGTGGTAGCCTAAGCTTGCTATGAAATTTAAAATCCATTTAGGCTGTTCATCAGCTTGGAACAGATTTAGAAAAGCATATGAATACACACGTCCACTGTTGCCTGAAGCTTTGATGGATTCAGTGAGCGTTCGTCCGTAGAAAAGCAGTCCAGGTTTTTCAGTCGCAGAACTTTGTCCTGTAGTTTATCAGATGACCAAGGTTTACTGAAAAGAACTGCTGCTCAGGTACATGAGCCTGGGGGTAGGGAAAATGAAGTCGCTTAAAAAAACTTTTAAAAATCCTTCTGCTGAGCTATTGGGGAAAGGAAGACAGGAAAAACTGTATAGGGTGAAAATTAAGGTATGCTCTTTTCCCCACCCACAAGAGCAAGTAATCTCATGCTGGGGCACGGGGCAGTCGTGTTCATAAGGAGTGTGACAGTCTCCCTGTGCTGTGATAAATCCCCTCTCCTGGGGCTGGATTTTTACCTCATGTAGGTATGAGGGCACCCTGTGAGGGAGGAACCTGCAGGTGTTTCCTTTCCTCTTTTGTTCCCTCAGTCTGTTCAAGGTATTTTGTGGAAGATTTTTAAGTCAAAAGGCCTTTTTTTTTTTCTTTTTTTTTCTTCTTCGCCCTGCGGGACCTGTGTAGTTGTTAGTGGGTTTAGTCAACATTAATCCTGCGCTACAGGCAGGCTGAATTACGCTTGGGGAGATTTTGAAAGGATAGCTATCTTCCTTTCTCTAGTGCCTTTGGCTCTGATATCTCTAGAGAAAGTTCCTGCCAGAATCCTCCTTTAGATTTCTTTAGGAAGAATGAGGGGAAGCTGACTTCAGCTTCGCTCCTAGTTTCTAGACATAATTTTAATTATAGTCATATACATTATATAAAGTATGGAACAAAGTTCTTCCAGCAGCTGACTGCTGGTTCCTATCAAATTGTTGCCGAAATTATATGGTGGAGTTGATGATCTTGAAAATTTCAGATGCCCTCTTTCCCACATCTTCTTCCCCCTCCGCCTCAGTTTTTTTAACCACTCTCCATTCCAGTAATGCGTCTTATCCCAGCTAAAGACACTTGATTCTAATATGTGCTGGAAGTCAAAACGGCACGACTCTGGTAGGGGAGGATTTAATGGAGAAGACCATAAGTTACTGATGTTTGATCCTGCCATGCTGATATTTAGGAAAAGCTTTCAAAACCAGCCCGTCAGCGGGGCGCTCTGCACTTCACAACATCCAGTCTGCCCGTAGTGGCCTGTTCCGGCTATCTCGAGCGTCAGGTCAGTACACTCAGCATGACTGGTTGGTTTCGTTGCGCTTCTGCCTGGATGTGCTTAGTTCAGCTGGAGGCCTCCTTTGACACGTGTGCAGTGAAACGACGGTGTCTGTTCCACAGATGAGCGTTGGAGACTTCACAGCTGCAGTGCACGCCAGCAAGAGCCCTCAGCCAGTGTGTATATGGAATACAGCACTTGCTGAAAGCATAAAAACACAAATATGTTGCGTACTGGTGGATAGCCGGAGCCAAGCAATTATATTTGTTCTGCAGTGGCTCCAGAGAAATGACGGATGTGTCCCTTGGGTTTAATTGAGACCTCCCTGCCTGCCTTCAGCCCAGGCTCAGGTCTTCTCAGCAGAGCAGGCAGAACTGAATTTTGCCACGGTGGATGACGGGGCTGGGGCTGCCCCTGTCAAAGGGAGGGGAGGTGAATGGGGCAGGGGTGGCACAACGGAGTGGGACTCCCTGGGTCTCTTTGTAGACGTCCTTTCCCTGTCTGGAGACCAGCCAGGTTAGCTGTGGAGCGCTTTGCAGTGGCACTGGGTGCCTTTTTTCACATGGCCTCTGTCACTGTTGTTTTCTTTCCTAGATCACTGCCTGTACCTATATCCTGCCAGAGGAACAGGTATGGGGTGGTTGGTCTTGGTTTCTGTTCTGTAAACTAAGGAGGGAGCAGAGCCTGGGGCTTTCGCTGCCCCTGGAGATGCACCGTGCAAGATAAGTGCCTGCCATGTCCGTGTCTAGCAGCAGCCTTGCCTTCTTAATACACATTTAAATAGGATCTGTGTGAGAGAGATAAAATAGCTCTTTGGCAATGAGTTCTTCTAAACACAGCATGTGATAACCGTCCCTCTGATTCTGTCTTTCCTATGTGCTTCTGCCACATTCGTCATTGTGATGTGTTAATACCAGGAGAGACAAATCTGATTCAAACAGAACTCCCAGTGGCCCATTGCAGATTGCAGCACTGATCTCAGCGCTGAAAAAGCATCACAGTGCAGGGGACTTGCTTGGGGTGGTGGTGATGAACGGCAGTGGGCCTCGATCACTGGTTGTGCTTGGGAGAGGGCAACTCCAGGGCAGTGGTGGGAGATATCTCCACTTAGCCAACACCTACTGTGGTTACCTGTGTCTCTTTAATCCCCAGAGGGACTGGTGGTAGTTGGAGTTGGTTGAGTAGAGAAGACCATCACTGTGCAGTTGGTCTCATGGGGACAGGAGGCAGACAGAAACTGCTGCAATGGTCTAATGGCACTTGAGACATTTTTTAGCATCAGTCTTTTTGACAGCAGGTGCAGGTAGCTTTTAGGATTTTTATTGCTCTCTTATTTTATTTTATTTTTTAGCCCAGCAGAAAAGCATAGTTTTGAAATGGGTTCATCACAGTGTAAAATAAAGGCAAACCCGTAATCAAAATATCAGGTTGAAATTTGGGTTGTGGAGTGTTTGGCTCCTTGCTCTATTGCTAAATCTGTGTTTGTCTGAAGCTCCTTGTGCTGCAGTTCCTCCCGAGTAAAAGACTTAAAATTTTGCTCCTTTTCTCTAACCCTTTGTCTGCCCAAAGGAGAGATGTGCTACATTATTAAATGCGTATAGTGCTTAGCATGCTAGTTCCAGGTCCTTGGCTGAGACTTTTATGTGTTTTTGTAGCACAAATAGTAGGGCCACAGTATTGGTCCTACTCAGGTGGCACCTAGAAATGATCAGTTTTGCACACGTGGGGGAAAACCTTTCTGTACTTCCTTCAGACTTCTCATCAGTGGAGGAATTCTTCTGGAGTCGTTTCTAACTTTTTGCCTTCAATGAATAATTTAGTAAGGTTTTTAGAATGTGACAGGCCCTGTTCTTTAAAGTGAGGTATAATTGCTAGTACTAAAGTGCAGCCCAGAGTGAGATGACAGCAACCATATCCAAAAGTGCCATCTCAGATAAGCAGGTTATCTTGGAATATACCCAGGCCATACTGAGGCAGGGTGAAGGTTTTTTTGCTTTTCAGTGTGCAGCATGTAGTCACAAGTAAGTAATCAGAAAAGAATGAGTTCCTTCACCAACAGATCACACTGTTCACGGAGTGGGGGCAGAATGAGAACAACCAGCTGTGGCAGCACATGTGTTTGTGTGTGTATATATGTGTACGTATATATATGTGCACACACATATGTAAATGTAAAGATATATTGATGTTCCTGATGGCAACCCTACAGCGGCCTTCCAGGGATTGCTGCCCTCAGAGTCACTGTGATTATCTACACATGAGTGCAGGCCACACTGTGACCTCACTGAATTGCAGTAGATGGGAATGTCGATATACATAATTAACTAACTATTGACCTTTAGTCCTGAGCTATTTTAGGCAACTAGTCTGGCTGTACAGGGTAAGTTGCTATCACATAGCTCCTAGGGCTTGTTGTTGGAGGTGGTATTCCTCCATGCAAAGAGCATGAAAGTCCACAGAGATTCAGCAAGTGATTCTGGAGTTAGAAGGGTTGAGGCTTAGGCTACCCGTCGCATAACGAGCATGGCAGAAACCTCCTATGACAACAAGTGCTTTAAAACCTGTTACTGCTGTCGCCACTGTAAGTAGCCAGTCCATCCAAAGGTGCTGCTGCTGGGACATCACGGATGGTGTGTGTGCCAGAAGCTACAGGGTGGTGAAGGCTTTAATCGCTTATTTTCCCAGCCTCTTCAGAGCTGCGCCTTGCGTGGGAGCAACATCGGAGCTGCAGGCTAGCTGGAGCCACCTCTCTGTTGCATTCATCCGTCACATTGCCTCTTCTTTGCCCTGTTCTGGCCCAAGGCTGCCAGTGTTTCTCCTTTTCTGAAGCGCCTCTCTGCCTGATAGCTGCTGTGTCTGAGTCAGTAAACCCAGGCGAGCTGCGTGGACTGGTGAGTGTCAGCTGCGTGCACCTCTGCTCCTAGGACTGGCAGAACGAACCTCTTGGGCTCTTGGCAGCAGCTTGCGTTTTACTGCGCTCTTCTCTTGTCGGTGAGTTGTGCCTCACCCATAGAGGCTCATTGCTCTAACTGACTGATATTCCTCCGGCAGCGGCAGCGAGGGAAGTGACTGGCATTAAACAAGCTCAATAAAAGAAGTGGTTAGTTTTACCTCACCCCGCTATCCTAATCTGATCTGCAGTGCAGCTGTGTAAATAGTTTCATGAACAAAAAGCACGGGAGGAAAGGAGGACAGGCTGAGAGACAGGAGGCTCATTGAACTGTGGTGGTTGGTGGAAGCCACAGCTTACGTTAGTTTAAACTGAGGGTGGGGCGTAACTTCCTCCAATGTTTTGTTGTTCCGCTTTATGGTGCCTTTCCAAGTGTGTTAGCTTCTGTTCATATTTTGGTTGCATTTGCATTATGTATAAAGATGGAGCAAAGGACCTCCTGTACTGAAGCAGGAAGACAGGAGGAAAAGGAAATGTGTGGGGTTTTTGTGAGCTGTCTGGAACGGTGCTGGCATCTAGAAATGCAACAGTAAGCTTGAAATGCAAATGAAATTCCACAATTTCTTGTTTGTCCCAGCCTCTTGATTTCCCAAGTGGCGAGACTTTGACACTGTCTTGGTGCCAGGCAATTGGATCAAGAAACCAGTAACGTGGTTTTGGAAGGGAAATTTTGAATCATGGGTTACTACTTATCTGCTATTAGACTGTCACATCATATATATCGCTGTCCTTTTTTCGAAAGCTTCATTGCTAAAGTGAAGGAGCAGAGAGATTGGATTCATTCTAAGCAGGTTACCTTCTGTGATTTGCTCATAACATGAAACCTGAGACAGATTTATTAATTGATTTGTGACTTCAGTTCCAACAATATATGGCTCTGTTTCTATGGCAGAATGCAACATGCTGTTTTACTGGTTCAATATTTTGTTTTTAGACGATTGCTAAATATGTCTTTTTAAATAATTCATTATTTAAGTCTTACTAATTTTCATTTGCATAATTATAGCAGCAGATTATAGTGTGTCAGGTCTTTCAATAACTTGTCAGTCTTTCTTTAGGAAAAAGTAATTGCTGCACAAACTCGTTTTAAAAGATAGGATTTGAAGTCAGAGATGTACCTGCTTTTAGGAGAGGTTAAGCATCAAATAGAGAGGAAATTTCCAAGCAATACCTGAATTCATCTCACTGTATGATCAGCATCATATATCATTAGCATGTGCAAGTGGTGTAAAATGGGAAGAACCATGGCTTCCAGGATAAAGCCAATAATTGATCTTTAAGTCTTTAATTTGTTTTGTTACAGTCATAACATAGGTCAGTTTGCTTTCTCGCCCAAGGTTATTCTCTTGGGTTTTGTTCTATACGTGTATCTAGCTGGGTAGGATGGGAAATAAGTTACGGTGTCCTGCTACAGATCGAGGTGTGTGTTTGAGTCTTGCCCTCGACTCTTGCAGACCCAGCTGTAAATGGATGCCTGTTTTTTCAGGCTCAGTGCACCTGAGACATCCCAATGAGAGGCCAAATACGTTGCTCGCTGTAGTGCTGTTGGCTAGAGAAACACAACCTTAACAGATGGGTGCTGTAAATTGGAAGATGACGGTTGTATCTGTATATGTAAAATTGCGTGTGTGTCCCAGTATACCCATCTTCTCTCGCAAAGAAAGAAGTGTGTTGTGTGACAAGGAACTTTGCATTTGCTATAAGAATATAAAAGCCTGCAGTGGCCTTGTTTAAATATACCACAGGAGCTTTTAATAAATGAAATACGGAATTGAAGAGACCTGAGGCAGAGTGTGTGGGTGTTGCACCGTGACCAGAGATGGCCAAAGCGGCGATGACTGAGCTGGCTCCGGCACCCCAGGCTGCAGCGCAGGGCTGGGCACAGCCCGCCGCCGTGGCAGCACACCTCGCTGAGCCAAGGTCTCTCCTGGCCTGGCTTTGTGCAGCCCAGCATGGGGTTGGCCCTTCTGCTGTTCTGCTGATTGCATTGTTCCTTCCTGGGTTTCAGGCTTGGCTTTGCAGATCAAAAGAGCTGTAAGCCTTTGTTTGACTTCTGAAACGCAAGCGGTGTTCTGCCGCGGTGGGAGAGCGGCACAGCATATCCAACCAGCAGCTGTGGAACATGGGAGAACCAGGTTTAAAGATTCTCGGTTACGAGGTTATCAACGCAGGTCTCGTCCTCGCCAAAACCTCTAGGAAGAGTCGAGAAGTTTCTGTTAGTGACCCACAGAATATTGGGGCAGAAAAGGCCTATAAAAATAGCCCACGGAGTCCCAACTCTGAGGCAATGATCATTCTTACCATATTGATTTTAGAGGCTTGTCTATTAAGTGTTAAATACGCGAAGAGCTTAGCTTTGTCTTTTTGAGTTAGTTCAGCTGAATTCTTCATTTATTCTATTTCTACTCTGTTGCTCTTGTTGGGTCTATGAATGTGACTGCTGCCACACCTCTTCTCCAAGCAGGTGGGGGACCCTGTCGGAGTAAGAGCAGGATGAAAGGGCTTGCAAAGCACGAAGAGTACTTCAGGGAATGGTCTGGTTTGGCAGATGGTGCTCATGTGCATATGCTAGTACGGAAAAAGAGCCCCAAATAGTGTCTGAGTTACTGAATTACTGACGGTTCTGTCTCGTAGAAAAAAAAAAAACAAAAAAAACAACCACCACAAAACAAGAAAAAAACCCCAAGCCTCTAATCTCTTGTCATCATTATAAGTGGAAGGATTAGCTATTATACAGTAGCTAAATTCTGACTAGTCTATATGCACACCTCCATCTAATTATTCTAATTACTGTAGTATTGCTCATTTCCTGAGCTATTGTTTCGTGCAATGTTTGACAGCTGGCAGGTTCCACTCCAGAGATGGCTGCATTTGACCTTGGGGAAAATGTTTGTTCTGATTACTACTTTTCCAAGGATGAGGCTGTGTGACCTCCCTTTTTAGCATTTTACAGTAAAGCTACTTCCTTGCAACTAGCCCTTGAATATCTGACACAGAGTAATATCTGACTCCATATGCTGTGTTTAACCCTGAAGGCGATTTCTGTGCATACCAAATATTCCGACTTGTGACTTGCTGTGTGTTTGTTTGTTTTAATTTCACTGCAGGCTGGAAGTCCAACCTCTATCTCTGCCCCTCATAGCTTCTCTCGGACTTCTGTTACACCATCCAACCAGGACATCTGCAGGTAAAGTGTGTTGTTTGCATGGCTACAGTGAGGCCCGTGTGAGGTTCAAATTAAGCAAAACCAGAACTGAAAAAGCACATGTATGGGGAAGTAAGCGATGTGGGGTTCCCATTTGAAGCGTCCCGTTTGTTTGACTCGACTGCTGTCTAACACTGCTTTGTTGAATCCCACTGACTGTTCGGCCCCGCTATGTTTGCCATTCCCACACTAGCCGTAATTCTCATTTCTTCACTTTTAATTATATGTGTTCTCTTATGCAATTGTTTTTTACTTTCTGTGCTTTTATTCCACTGTTCTGCATGCAGTTCCAGTGCAGTGTTTTCTGAGTGTTGTCATCACAGTCCAGTGCAGTCTGCTGTTGTCTTGAAAAATCCTCACTGCCAGAGCCCTCTGACACAAGGGGTCACTGTGACAGTAATCTGTCAGGACACGTTACATGCAGCAAAGAGAAACTCCCGTGGGCAGGATCGGGGCCAGGCACTCAGGTCTGCTAAGAACGCAAAGCCCACCCGCACTCTGAAATTCTCCAAGTCCCTCAATGACGTGGACCAGAAGGCGCAGGGCACCAGTGAGTGCTTTGACTATGTGGAGCGAACGCGCTCAGAAGGCAAATTGATCCCGTCTCAAGAGCAGTGTTTAAGGATTAACAAATTTCATCTTAAAGAGAGGAAACCGCTAAATCTCAGACCTCTTTCTTTTAGCAATTCTAAGCACTCCTACATCCCTTCCCTTTCCAACTACTCGAGTGCGTCGGGAGGAGCAGAGAACAGCGCTGTGCATATCCCCTTGCTGGAGGACAAAGTGGACCATGACACCTCAAGGAGCAAAAAACTGTTGCGTTACCTTTTTTCCTTCTCCCACACCTCCAGCACCAGCAGCCTGCATAAGTTCCACGAACTGGAGAGCTACTCCAGTCACTTCCAAGCTGAGAAATCCTCCAGCGTGCTGGTGGAAAGCACGGACTTCTGCTCTGATGATATGGGAGACGATGACGTCTTTGAGGACAGCACCTCAGTGAGATTGAAATCAAAAGAGCAGCGGGCGCCGCTGTGTTCAGTTGAGAAGGACAGTGACCTTGACTGCCCTTCCCCCCTCTCAGAAAAGTTGCCCCCTCTCTCCCCTGTGTCCACATCGGGGGATACCTGCAGGTTGGTTTACTGGAGAACCGCCGGCCTTTGAGCCCTCCCATGTGCAGTGGTGACCGTTCTGCTTTTCCCCCACCTCTGTGCTGTTTCTGTCTTTTTCTGCCATGCTGTCACCTTGCTTTATGTGCAATTTGAAGCATGCAGCCTTCTCTCTGCTGTCCTGCACCCCTCTGATGCACTTAACAAGGCTACTAAGCAAAAGAATTCCCTTTTTGGAGTCAAATAAATTCTCTTGCAATTTGTTTCAGGTTGGGGGTTCTGAGATGGTATTATTCTCTTATCAGTGCCCAAACTGGGAATACCATGAGAGAATCGGCTACGCATATTGAAGGCCAAGCTGAACATGTCTCAGCTTTTAATGAGCAATGTGTTGTCCTGACAGTCACTGCTGGTTTGGTCAGAGGGTGGGGAGTCAGGAGGAAAACAGACTGTTTAAAAATTGCTTCTGAGAGCAGGTGAATATAGTTTAAGACTTTTTTATTATTATTTTTTTTAATCTTTTACTTACAGTTTGTATCCCACAACCCTCTTTTATTTGTAAAGGGCTTTCTGGATGCCTTAGTCAAAAGGGGAATCTGAGCGCTGGGTGTCGGTAGGCCTGTGTGATGTCCATAGTGTGAGGTCCAAAAAGGATGGGTATCCGTGTTCTAACTACAGAGGATTAGTCCTCTGCACAGGTGGTGAGAACAGCCAGCTCTGGACTGTCTTCATGGTGACTTGTGGGCAGGTCTGCCCCATCCCAGCACCAAAATGTGGCTGAGGAGCAGGAGTCACCAAGTACAGGAGTAAACATCCCATCCCTCTACCTAGCATTTTACTATCCTAATCTGTCTCCTCCCTGACAGCACTTTCTGAAGCTGGCTTTGTTAATACTTGCCAATATTATTTGATTTCTCCCCCTCATTACCAGCAAAATCTAGTTCCGTACTGGCTTGTCATCAACAAGACGCTGTTGTAATCCACCCACTCCTTCATTTCCATTTGCCAGCTATCAGCAAGGTCGCAAGAGGCAAGATGCTACACATCAGTAAGAGATTTCAGTAATAGACAGGGATGGCAGCATGCCAGGACGTACTTCACATATGCTTAGTAATTTATATTCATTCCCTGAGCTCCTTACCATCCCCCCTTCAATTCATGACCTCTTCCACATGGTTAGAAGGACTTGGTGATGTTTGATGCAACCCAAGGGCTGTGTATAAATTGAAGCTGGAAATCAAATGCCAGCACCTGTTAGTAACACTATATCGGGTGTCCTTGCAGGCTGCACAGTTAGGCTGTGAGGGAAATGGGGAGTTTTGCAGAGCTGATGCTTCCCTAGCAGCTCTTGCGAAGTAAGAATTGGAGAGCAAAACCATTAGTCCGTTTAGAGTAGGTGTATTTTGGGGAGATTCAGTGCTGTAGCTTTGCAGTGCGGATCTGTCTCTTAGCAATCGACAGTAGAAATAATCATTGCTCTTGTGCAAAATCCAGGCTCTCTAAATTAACTCTTCCTGATACTGGGGTGGGGTGTTTCACCATTGGTTTGGGAATTTTGTTTTATCTTCTGTTTCAGATCGTAATCCATGAGTAGCTGTACCTCTCTGTGCATATTTTGTCTTGGGAAGTGCTGTCTGATCTGTTTAAATGCTATTTTCAGTTAAGTGCTGTTGTTCTAGGTGAAGCGTTGTAATTTCTTACCCTGTTTTTTCGTTTGGATACTGCATTTCTGTCAGGCTCTGTGTGTCCGCTTTTTCTGTTAGAAAGCAGCTGTCTACTTAGCAGTGTCTGTGCTCAATTATTTTGTGCCTATGTATGTGCTTGCGCAGCAATGGAGTTCTTTAGTTTTAGCTCCTTTGTGGAACACATTCCTTTGATATGTATGTCTCAGGATCCTCAATGGACAACCGCGTGTGATCACAGATATTACATGCCTCTTCCGCATCCTTTCTGCTTCCTCTTCTCCTAATGAGCAGCTTTGCTTCTGATTCAGGATATGTCACTGTGAAGGAGATGATGAGAGCCCTTTGATTACCCCCTGTCACTGCACGGGAAGTCTTCATTTTGTGCACCAAGCCTGCCTGCAGCAATGGATCAAGAGCTCAGATACGCGATGCTGTGAACTGTGCAAGTACGAGTTCATCATGGAGACAAAACTGAAGCCTTTGCGAAAGGTAGGCGCCAGACTCGCTTCCCCGAGGAAATGCTTTGTTAAACGCAGATCCACTCCGAGAAGAGGCAGTCCTTGCCCACGAGCCCGCAGCACCCCCCCGCCTATTTATCATGTTTCTGCGGCTCCTTGGTAAGTCTGCTCAGCTTTGTATAGGTACAAGAGGATTTAAATTAACACTCAGCCTGGCAAATTCAACATCAGTGGAATCCAACTCTGAGGGTTAGCTATTGTTGCCCAGCAGCTCTCTGTGTGTAAATGTACATACATGCACACACACAAGCGTATGTGCATGCAGCAACCTGATATTTTTCTTTACAGTTATATTTTTAGAGCTGATGCACAAAGGTATTTGCTCTGCAAATCCACATTTTTTAAATAGGGAGTTTTGTATTATTGTTATCTGCTTTAGTTTGCTGCTCTGAGATCCACATGGCTTTTAAGTTCTCTTGAAAATGTGAGGATTTCAGGTTAAACTTACTTTAAATCACACTTTAAATCACACTTTCTGAGTGTAATTTGGTTAAAATTTATAGCTTTTCTTTTTAAAGGAGCAAACTTTTTTTAGTGAAAATATTACAGTGTAAGTAGAAGAAGGTTCACCAATAAAAATGTTTTCATTTTACCTTTTCTTAGACTGGGATTGACTAGATTTTAGTACTTCAGTTTGCTTGAACCTGTATTTTTGTTTTATAGAAAAGTACCTTGCATAAACCTGGTGACTTAAAGTATAGGTACTTAAATGCTGCTTGTATTGTAAGGCCAGTTTTGTGCTTGTATCCTTTTTGTTCTCCCACATGCTCCAGGATTTCAAGTTCAATTAGTTCTTACCATCAGGATTTTGAGATGGAAGTCACTGGTATTCTCAGCACAGACAAATCTTGCCACGTCTACCAAAGTGGAATAGGTTAATAACAATAACCTCAGTCTGGAACTAGAATAGATGAGAAACATTAAATTCAATTATGATAAGCCTAAATCATGTGGAGTGGGAAGTCCGGACTGCAGCAATCCGAAATCTGTTATGAGAACTCGTCCGATCCCTAAAAGTGACTCCTAGCAGAAAATAGAGCGGATTTCAAACACTTCTTTTTTATTATTATTATTTTTATTTTTTTTTTTAATGGAGATGTACAATTAGCAAAGTATATAGCTTAGTATGTCTGGTTGATAAGATGACCTCTGTTTATGAGTGCGGTGAATTGTTGCCTTCTAAGAACTGCAGATTTTTCCTTGGTAGCCCCTTCGCCCATTGCATAGTACCTCTGAGCTGCAATATTGGCCTCTGTTACCTGCACAGACAATACTTTGCACAGCCCGGCCACAGGCCATTAAAGGAATTGCTCTAGACAATCCCAAGTAACAGGAGCTGCTGTAGTTGGCAGTTGGCTGCTGTTTTTTCTGTGCTTTCTCTGCCTGGAGTGGGTGGAAACATTTTCTGCGTATTTGTGCCCTGTGAGAAAAAGCTGCTGGGCACCTTCAGAAATGAGTCACTCAGCAGCGTTAGTTATATCTGAACAGGTCATCTGTGGGAAAGAGACCAGCTGCCAGAAGGTAGGGACAGAGCCATAAACAGAGGAGAAGGAATTTACCTCTCAAATATATCTAGAGAGTCTTGTATAGGTTCAGCTCCAGTCAGACGATGAGCTGCCTCTGTATCTTCAACTCAGCCTTTACGGTATCCTGTCAGTCGGGAGAAAACAGCCTGGAACTAGTGATTATGAACAGGATGGGACAAACAATAGGGCTTGTGCTTGTCTCTAGGGTGGAAATGGAATTAAACATGCTCAGCATCCTAAGGTTGTATCACAGTTCAAACCGTTCAAACACTAAGTTACTAAGGGAAGATGATGAGGAAAAAAAGGTGTCATGGTTTAAGTGAAGATGAGGGGAGACAAGAGAGGGATGCTTTGTTTTAAAATTTCAATGGAAAAAAAAAAAAGGCGACATTAAATCCAAATTTTCTGCTGAATTTTTTGTCTTAACAACACTTCAAAAACCCAGAAATGCTGACTGTTGTAATTGGGAAATGCCACATGCTGTGTCATCGGAATAATGCAGCAGGGACCTACAGATTCTAGTTTCCTCTCTGGGCTAGTGCACAGTTTGCAGAATATCTTCTCTTTTGCTGTGCAGTCATTTCTCTTGAAGAGATGAGGTGGTACGGCTTGGTTTGGTGGCTGTGGAGCCAGCAGTTCACAGGGGATACTGTCCAGTGGAGGAGCTCAAGCTGCAGAACAGAAAGGAGAAATATAAATTTATCAAAACACAAGTCCTCATGGCTCCGTAAGAGCATTCACAAATAGATTTCACGTGCTTACATTTTTGACAAAATTAATTAATTAATTAATACTTTCTGTCAAAATTAAACAAATTTGTTTAGATGCAAAAGCAATTTTCTGTGTAAAACACAACATCCAAAAGGAATGTTTTGTCCAATCTTTTTCTAAGAAGACTGAAAGACATAGCTTTCTAGCATGACATGAGTCTTAGCATGTCATTGCTAGAAGTCTTCAGTTCATGTGCCATGATGAGATTTGGATGCCCACAGAACTGGAGATGTGGCTTGGACTGGCCAAAGAGATTGTTTGTTGGCAAGACAGAGAGGATCACAAAGTCTCTGTTTCAGTGTTCAAGCATTCCTGCATTTGTAGCAGTGGAAACAATAATTCAACGTAATGGGTGATCTCAATTGTAGCAGTCAGGTCATCCTCACTCTCGCATTATTCCTCCTTTTCAAAGTCCTCTTTTTCTACAAATTATTCTGGCAGACGTCAAATGCAGCTCTCTAGAAACACAGAGGTATGTACAAGAAGCTTACGTGCCCCAGCATCTATTTTGTGAAAGTGTGAGAAAAGCCCATCTTAACTCACTGTTCCAAGCAGATCCACTGAGGGATGTGTAACCCACGTGCAAAAACATTCATCATATACACAGGGGAAATTGGGGGGGGGGGGATTTAAAAAAGCTTCCAGGTATCTCAGGTAAAAAAAAGAGATAAATATGGTTTTGACCAATTCCTTGCATATTAGAAGCATCTATAATAGACGTCTAGTTTCTTTGTGTCTTTCCTAAATGACAGCAACCTGACTGTGTGGTTTCTATTTGGGCTGTGTAAACATTACTAATAGAGGGAGGTCTGGGGATTTAATTTGCTGCATCCTTTCACTTAGTAAAGCTGTCATCCCAGTTCTACTCTATATTCTTAGGGCACGTGTATTTAAGTGCACTTGAAACGCTGAAAATAAAATATGGGTGTCGCTGCTGTAAGTAGTGTTAAATATAGGTGAAGATTGAATGAAACCCCAAGGTAGGAGGTGAGAACTGAGCAGCCTTGAGCTGAGAGCTAAACAGCCCTGGCTGTGCGCCGGGGGACTCTAACAGAGCTCAGCGTGAGCTGTCTTGCACGCACTGGTCAGTTGGATCACGTAGCACTTTTATTGCAGTGTTTTATTGAATGCCTGCCTGAGCAAGGTGCCCTTTGCCACTCACGACGCTCCGCAGTGGCGGTGGATACCCGCTGTTCGGTGGGGAACACGCGAAGGAGCAGCCTTGCTTGCGCTGCACGAGGCCTCGCATTCGGATGCCTCTGTGCTGGCGTTGCGCCTGCCCGGGTGAGCACAGCGCGATGGCGTTGTGCTGCGGCTCCGGATCGGGGCTGAGCACTGCAGGTCCCCTCCGGCGCCAGGACCGCTCCTGCAACAGCAGGGTGAGCTGCCCGCCGTCACACATGTGCTGTGCTCAGAGCAATAATGCCATTTGACTTTTAAAATCCCATGTTAGGAGGAAAGTGGTCTCCTGCCTGGTTTTTGTTCTTATCAATGTTGTCTTTTTATACTCTCGAGTAGCTGCAATAAACACCTAATGTTTTGCTCTGCTTCTGGGTTTCTTGCCAGTGGGAGAAGCTGCAGATGACAGCCAGCGAGAGGAGGAAGATCGTGTGCTCTGTAACATTCCATATCATCGCCATCACCTGCGTTGTGTGGTCTCTCTATGTCCTGATAGACAGGACAGCAGAAGAAATTAAACAGGGACAGACTACTGGTATGTTACTTGCTTATCTTCCCACTTATTCTCTTGGAATAATTATTTATCCTGAATGCAGAGAGGATGCACAGCATGAGTGTGCAGGTAATGTTTATACTTAGACTAGTCAGCTTTAGCCTGAGGTTGCGTTGGTTTAAAAGCACAGTTCTAAAATGATTTAGTTAAATCAGTGCAAATTCATCTGTGGGTGCTTTTTAAGTCTATTTCAAGTCAATTTAGTTTGTGCTTGTGAAATGCACAGATGTGAGAGCTAATCCACTGTAGCCAGACATAAAATTGCACTGCCTTAGCTAATTTAGTTTTGAATTGGAACACTTACTGAGCAGATAAGGACGTGTTTGTTTGCTGCTATGGCTACCTTTTCACTGAGCAAAACCAGAACAGTTTTTAAAAAGAGAAGAAGTAAGAGGAACCCAAATCCAAATCTTTGAGGTAAATCAACAGGGTTTTCTTTCAATTCGGTCACCCATGAGGTGGGTTAGCACAAGTTTCCTGTGAGAGCCACGTTAGACCGGAGACATTTTTGTGAGTGGTTGTGCCTGAAGCAGAAGAAATTGAGGTTGATTGTCAGGACTCCAATTCACGCAACTGAGACGAGGTGCGCTGCAGTTCACGTAGTGGCTGCTGTCCCACTGCAGGGATATTGGCACTTCTTGAATAGTAGGTTTTCTTTAGTATGCCAGCAGTAAACTTACCAAATTGAAATCCATTTACCTGGGTGTGCTGGGCTGCGAATTTGCAGCTGTCACAGAACTGCTTCTGAGGCAACTGAGCTGTCCCTGAAGGTGGGGACAGAAGGGACAGGCCCTCCACCCAGGTGGGGAGCCATTAGAAGGCGAGATGTCCTTGCTCACAGAGCCTTGCATGCCAACTAGACATGCTGGTGGAAAATGTTTTGCTGGGGATCGAAGAACATCATTTGAGGAGGTAGCTGAGCATTGATAAACCAGCAAGTCTACAGAGCTGCTCCGGTCTCTTCAGAGCAGAATCGCACTTCAAACTGAACATTTCTAATTTGGGCTCGAGGTTGATTGTTCATGGCTTCAGCCAGGAAGCTGCTTTGAATTAAATCTTTTTGTTTCTGTTCCATCCAACCCCATCTCTTCTCTGTATGCTGAAAATTGTTGGCCTTTCAGTGTAAGGTTACCATATGATAATGAAAAGCATATGCTTTCGAAGATTTATTGTCTTCAGGTTATTTTAGCCAAGAAATATATTAGATCAACGTGAACAGGCGGTTTAGTGTGAATGTTCAGTACTTATTACAATGCTGCCTTTGCTCCCTTCATTTGGATCCTAAATCTGGGGAGTGCTGTAATGAGCTGGGGGGGGGTGGGAAGCATGTGTGGGTAAACACTCATGTCTCCACAGGGGAAACTACATGCTATCGCTGTCTACAGATGGCATCAGACAGCTCACCTGTGAATCAGAGGTTCAGGTATTAATCATGAGTGGGATTTCATCAGTAGTCACATCGCAGGGCCCTTTGTATTTTGGGACTAAAATATTTTCATACCTCCCACACTACCATGTGTTTCCAGAAGAACACTGGTCTGTATCTTGATAAAAACTTTGAATACTTGTGAGGCCATGATTTTATTCTCTGAGAAACCTGATAGTGGGGGATTTAGGATTGTTTCATATCCATCCTGTGATGCCACTTATCTATAAAGAGGAGAGAAACTGGATGGATGCAGGACCGATGTAAGCAGAAGATGTATAAAATGAATAGTTTCTCATTTAGAAGTAGTTGGTAGAGACGTAACAAGATCCAGCATCTAGAAGTTCAAGCTAGATAAATTCAGGAGAGGTAATGGTGGTCATTTTTGATATGGAGGGTAAGCTTATCAGGATGCTTCAGCATCTCCAATACTTGCAGTTTTGCATCAGAAGAGGCGCTCTAGTTCAATGACGAGTTACTGGGTGTGATGCAGATAAAATTGTCTGGTCTGCATAGCGAACATATCAGGCTAGATGGTAACAATCGTTCCCTTGTGAGTTTAAAGACTATGACTCCATGTACTGTGTGATCACAGAGTGGAACAGACTTCTTGGGTCACTGACTTAAGTCTTCTGCTATGAAGAGGAAACCATGCCATAGAATCCCTTTCATAATCTGATCCAATTTTCATTTAAAAACAGGTGTAAAAGGACCTAAACTTATTACTGGCTGTTGCCTTGACTCTGTCTGTGATTGTGGCTGAGCCCTTGTGCAGCACAGAGGATCAATTGTTTTTGGTTTTGCTCTGGCGGGTGAGAATAAATGTGATATGTGAAGTAGAAGTCCACATGTGTTTGACCTGAAGAGGGGCAGGGTGGGGGGTTGGGGGGCCAAACAGGAAATATGGCAGAATAACAATAGTTTCTGTGGCCCAAACTCTGTGACAGTTCCCTTAAAGGATGTTTTTGAGAGATCCGATGTCACCCAGCTGATACTGACCCGGTCCTTTTTCTTTCTTCTTTTTTAATTTTCTTTCTTCCAGGGATTCTAGAGTGGCCATTTTGGACTAAGCTGGTGGTTGTGGCTATTGGTTTCACTGGAGGACTTCTGTTCATGTATGTACAATGCAAAGTGTACGTACAGCTGTGGAAGAGACTTAAAGCTTATAACCGAGTAATATATGTACAAAACTGTCCAGAAACTAGCAAAAAGAATATTTTTGAAAAACCTGCACTAATGGAGCCAAACTTCGAAAGTAAAGAAATGCTTGGGGTTCACCATTCAGACACAAACTCTTCACATTACACAGAGCCAGAAGACTGTGCTGCAGAAATCCTTCACGTCTGATTGCTGGGTGGGAGGGGTGTTTCTGTATGTCCTTGAAGATCTAAAATATCATTGTTTACTGCAAACTGCTCTACCTTTTTAAAATCGGCTAACAGCTGAGAGCTGGCGGATGAATTTTTTTACCTTTGTTTTTTTGTTGGAATTTTTTTAAATCCCTTTGGCATACCTGTCAATGTCATCATGGTTGCATACCTCTCAATGTTTTGTCTCTCGTAGTGGCTGATCAAAGAGCCACAGGATACTGGGTAGAATGAGCCTTGGGTTTGGTATCCAGCAAGCCGCTAGTGAACTGCCATCAACTTCATGGAGTCTGTTACTTTAGAAGATGACTCTAAATGATTCTGGAATATCTGTAGAGTGGAGTTTGTTTGTTTGTTTGCTTGTCTGTTCTTTAAGCATGATGGAGGTTGTCCCAGACACTGAGGGAAATGAGAGAGCTGGAGTCTAATCTACCGCTAACACTGCCACTAACATTTTGTCTTAGGCAGCAGGTGTAAAATTTTGCTTTACATATCGTGATGAGACTTACAAAGCATATAGCACTTTTAAAAATCTTTATTTTGTAATATGTATGTCAAATGAGAATGAAACTTGAAAGAATGTGTCATTTTCGAAACATTTCTTCATTCTTTACCCCATATATTCTTTTGGAACGTAAACCTCTTGCCTTATAAAAAAAGAAAAAATTAAAAAAAATTTCAACCTGTGGTTTCCAACACATGCCCACATTATCTTACTAAACATAACACTAAAAAAACTCTGCCTCTTTGGGTTTCCTTTGAGAAGCAATTTTTTTCAAAGGATATTGCACTTGTGACTTGTGTATGGGGAGTAGTGGCTGTGTACAGTTGTTCGTTTTCAATGCGTAATGGTTTCAATGCTCTGTTTTGGGGATTAGTTTTGCTTTGCTTTTTTTTTTTTTTTTTTTTAAACAGGTCAGACTGTCAACGCACCTGCACATATATACCTGATGTAACTTTCATTCCAAACCATTGGCAAAGGGTTTGTTGCTATATTGGTAAAAATGTGAGCTGTTATGGAAAAAAAAAAAGATACTTAGTCAATACAGCTGAAATTGGTTTTCCTTCTTTAGTGCTGTGTCATGTGTGAATTAACCAGGAATTTGACGTTGTCAGAGGAGATGCTGAGATCATCGTCTAGGAAGTAAATATTGCATTAAGTGGATAAGTTTAAAAATGCCTGCCTGGTTCTAGTCCTGATGTGATGCATTACGTGGTCAGAGAGTAGTTTTGTCTGTGCTTTTGAATTTGGGACTGGCTTTTTAATCAGTTAGCCTCGATGAAAAGAGAGGGACAGCTTTGAAATCTGTTTGCAGGGCTTTAGACAGAGTTGCCCAAAGCCTGGGGTGTCTGCTGTTAACTCACTTGACAAATCTGCGTCACTGAACCCCTGTCCAGCTTCATTTAACCAAAGTCTCAGTGCAACTGGAGAGCAAATGAAGCCCCCCAAAAAGTCAGCACATGAAGCCTCTGCATTTGACAGCTGATTTTCTCTACCCAAGCCCTATCTAAACCTCTGTAAAATCAATGATAATCTGGTTGGTGTTGGTAGGACTTGCCTGGACTCCTCAGTTAGGGAAAAGCTTCTGTTCACGTGTTGAGATACTGAACTAAATCCCCAGCTCTGGTTCAGGTTTTACATAGTCTTTTTCAAGCACAACTTTCATTGAGCAAGTTTTTTTCGTACTAAAAGTAGTTGCTTTAAGACTTCCCAAAGAATAACAGTAAGAGATCAGTGATTTTTTTTCTTAAAATGTAATATTAATTTATTTTTAAATTAATCTTGTAAAAGAAGGCAGAGAAGGGACTGTGGTAAGAGAGCACACACCAGTGGTTTCTAAGAGCTGTTAGAGGAAAAGCATGTGTGTGCGTGTGTGCCTCTGCGTGATCTTGTGCTTGAAGCTTACTGGCTGTGATCTTCATGAGCAACATAGGACCTTGTTCTTGAGACGTTTTAAAATACCCAGACGTCTAGGCAGTCCTAGCAAAGCTGCACCAGCGTGGGTTTGTGTACTGTGCGATGATGTCCCATGCTTACGTGATACAGGCAGACAAACCCCGCATACCCTGCTAGTGTCGGGGCAGCAGTCTTCATGACCATCCACGTGTAGAATTTGTTGCCTATGCCTGCCATAATTTAAAGTGCAATTACTGGGGCCCTTTTCTGAACTCTGCTGTGGGTGATCCTCTTCTATTATGAGAACCCAGATAATACACTGTCTTGTTTTGTTTTCTGTTTTGTTCTGTGAAAAGATTTACTAGATAAACTCAGGTGGGTTAAATATCAGGTCTTGCACACCTTCATCATGTCCTTCTGAAATGCTCAAGTGCACAAGGCTTACGTGTCTGCGAGATGCTCGTGTACAGCTGCAAGATGCACAGAATCAGCTGCCGACTGATGCTGTGCACGTTCTCATCCGATGTGTGGCCAGTAGGTGAAATGAAAATGGACAAGTACTGGTATGAAGCCTGCTTGTTCTCCAGCTCACACCTGAGAGGCACTGGTGTCTGACCGATGTTCTGACAAGTGCCGATATGGCATACTGTAATGTGCTGGTACTGTTTCAATCGCTGTGATATGTGATTCTTGGTGAAACATTGTGAAATCTCATTTGGTGTTTTGGAAGCTCCACGTGGCACAGGCCAAGTAGTGTTCAGTGTATGCAGGATACTGAAGTTTTTTGCTGTGCCCCTGTGTATCTTGGGAAGAAAAACCATGTCCAGCAAAATCATCTGGAGAAAAATATTTGCAGATGAAACTGTTTTAGCCAGTGTTGCTGCTAACCATTCCCTCTTGCAGCAGGTCTTTTCTGAATGAAAGTTAAGGCCTAATATTTAAACTCCTTATACTGCTTAGGAATGCTCATACCAGGAAAGGCTGCAGAAGAGATCCATCTGTCAGGGGTTTTCATTTATGCTGGTCACACTTCTCATGCTGATTCTTGCTTGGTGTTAACAGTGGGCTCCTGGAGCTGCAGTTCTCTGCTTCTGCATGGTGCCGTCAAATGGCATGAGAAGGCTGAATGGTGCTTTTTCCTTCTTTCTCCTCAAGGAGATTCTGTTGACTTGTTTTCAGCTTCCAGCTGCGAGGCACTGATGCTAGCTCAGGTGAGCTCCATCCTTCCCATCAGTAAGGGGAACGACAACCCCCTGTCAGGTCAGGCGTTCCAGCACTTCCTTCTGGCAGCTTTTGAAATGACTGAAATAGAAGTCAGAATTATTATTTTTTATAGTCCTTGTTCCTTGGCCAAAGTTAGTTTGGGTTACCTGGGGCTTTTCTGAGACCAGAATTTAAGTAGGAGGGAATATAGGCTTAATACCATCTACCACGAGCCCTTCCCTAGATTGCCAGAGCCTTTGCTGATATGCCCCATGTTCTGTAGACATCTGACCAGACTCCCATTCTATTGACTTAAATCTGGTCAAAAAAAACACTGGCTGTGCCAAGGAAATTTCTCTGCCATGTCATATTTGGTCTATCTGCCAGGTCACAAACATGCATTATGTTAGAAATAGAGGCGTGTGCTGCAGAAGGTTGATCCCCTTTAAGACATCATGAGATGTTAAATTCCTACGAATTCTCAGGACTTTCTTCAACCGTAACTCTGTATTTTGGGAGTGGGGGTGGTATTTAAAATGTTGCCCTGTGTCCTGAAGAGATGGCCAGACCTGGGGACAGCTTTCTCTGGTTGCATGTCATCGAGATGGGCTTTGCTTCAGCAGGAGGGATTCACCGAAAGTCATGCTGAGTCTGCAAGGGGTTAGAGAAGTGCTGGGCCTCTGTGCTGTGCCTGGGAAATCCTGGTGAGCAATAGTAATTCCCTGTCCAAGCCCCCTTCTGCCAGTCCCCTGTGCTGATCCGGGCATGGGTCCCACTTGTGGCGGTGCTGTGAGGAAGGTGGGTGCTTGGTGTGCTGCTGGTGGTGCACGGATATGGCCACGCATGGGGGCCGGTTGCTTCTGCCCTGTGTTTGGCTGAGTAAGTATCTATGACAAAGTGGGACCTGGGTCCAAATTTCTGCTAAAGCTGAGGTATGTTAAGATACAGATTTGTGGTGTAGTCTGCTGTGGAGATTGTGGCCAGCAGTGAAAAGGAGGTTGGTGGTTCTGGGTTGGATTCGTCTCAAATATGGGTGAAAGAGGGCAAATACAAAAGCAAGGATATCGCTGGCTGGATTTCCACAGCATTACATTAGATATGCAAAGAAAGCTTCTAAGTGGGACCTTTTATTTTGTGATTATCTTTTTAGTTTTGAGATACTGCAGTGTCTGTATATTCCAATGAAGTACTGAAAGCACTTGTCTTTGTATAGAAGATAACTGTTTAAAAAATTGCAGCTGATCTTGTATTTAGGTAAAACATTTGTAGATAGGTAATTGTATAACGTTAAACGACTTTACACTGGCATGTGTTGTATAGTTTATACAAGACACTTCACACTTCTGCAGAATTTTTTAGTTAGTAAATTTCTAGTAACTTAAATGTATAGTTTTGTATCCTTTCATGTATGTTCATTTTCTCAGTATTACCACTTGAAGAATTATTTTTAGTTTCTTAAACTGTAATTGGTTATTTGTGTGTGATACACAGGGTTATTGACTGCAGCAATAAAGTGTTTCTATAAAAAAAACAGAACAAAGCAAAACCATTATAGTATCCGTTTTGTTTGAAAAAGCATTAGAGGCCCATGCGAGAGAAAAAGTGAGCTCTCCAGTACTAAGATGATCAAAGTGAGTTACTTTCACTGGAGTAAACACGGAACTTGATGAGTCTTCAGCGTGGCAGGCCAATGCAGGGTAGCATCCCATGACAATTTGGTGTTAAAATGACTCATAATGATAAAGGGATAGTTAACCATCAGAATGAGTGGGCGACTCTTTCGATGCAGTGAGAAGATATGACTGTGCAGGTGCTTCGGGCTCAGATGCAGGAATCGTGGGGAGAATTTTCTGGCTTGTGCCATGCAGGAGGTGGGGAGAGAGGATTCCTGTGGGCCTTAAAATCTGGAGCTTCTGGAATCGACACTGAGCATTGCTATGAGCGCTTCATATCTGAAGTCAGCGTTCTCACATGCATCGGTTTCCATGCAGGGGTGCAGAGCAGAAGATGCTCGTTACTATGATTCCCCTCTAAGAAGAAAAATAACTTTGTGCATGTGGTGGATGGCCGTATTTAACCTTCATTGCTGATGGCGTGAGCACGATTGCAGTGCTGTGTGTGTTTTCATGCCAGGACCGAGCCTCAGAACAGGAAGTCTTCGGCAGTTTCTCTTAAATAGATTTCTAGCACCAGCAGCTGAAGGCAAACAGCTCTCTGCGCTGCTGTGAGAAGGCTTGGAACAGAAGCATAAATGCCAAAGAGCATATAAGATCTGGAAAGCTGTGTCTGTAACAGACATAAGGGGGCTCAAAGAAACTCTTTCAATTGATACTTCTTTTTAAGGAGTGATTAGTTTTTAATTTTCTTTTAGGTAGGAAAGGGGAAGAAATCTTAATGCAACCCTAGAGAGGTGTCCCCCATGCAAAACAAAAGGTTCTGTCCTATATTGCTTAGTGAAGCAACTCTGGTTGTAGTAAATGAACCTACTTGCATAAAGTTTGCAAACCCACCAGCAAGACCTCTGAACCCTGCTGGAGAGAAGGTAAGATAATTTCTAGGGCCTGCTGTTTGACTGACAGTCTCGGATGAAAAGCTGAGAGACAGTTTAAAGAACAGAGCCTGTAGAGCCATCTCGCTGCTGGTTAAAAAGTGCTTCTCATCTTGGGTTCAGGCACCTTGAGTTAATTATAAAATAAGTTATTCTTTCTTGTAAACCTCGTCTATATCTGAAAGACTATTACTGTCACCGTGTGAAGTGTGTCCGTCTCCAAGGCAGAGCAGAGCGGTCGCTCAGCAGCGCATGGCACAACTGTGACTCCAGGAACAGGATTTTTCAGCTGGTCCCCAGGAACTGGAGCTGTCTGGGGATTAGTTACTGGTACCTGGCTGGCAGGACCAGCATGATTTGCATCTCAGAGCAGAACAGAGGGAGGTTGTGGGGAGGCAGGAGGGCAGCAGCAGGGTTGCTAAGATCCACCGGAGTGCCCTCAGGTGTAACTCCAGCTGCTGACTCTGAAAACCAAGCCCCAAGAGTCTCAAGAGGCAGGCTTGTGCCTGCACAGCTGCTCAGCCCATCCTGCAGGGACTGTACAGCTTCCTCCAGTCCCCCTCTTCCCACAGCCACCCTGTGGACCACTCTCCTGTCATGCACCCCCTCCATTTCACATTTCACTCTCCCCAGCCTGTCCACCCATATGTGTGTTTGCCCCTTTCCATTCATTCTACTTGTGCAACGCAAATTTCCTTCCTCTTCCCACCTTCCTCTTTCACCACTGCCATTATTTCTCAGCTTGCCGCTGGGCTGAAGGGGTTGTGCTAGGAGGAACCAAATTACCGTCAGCACGTGATTTGTAGGAATGACCATGGAAGTACCCAAAAAGTGACACTGTGGAAATAAAGCTCAGTGTCCACCTGCCATCCCAGTTTTTCCTTTAAATCCTCTAGGCTCCAGTCTCTGAAGTGTAGGATGCTCTCTGACATTTTCGGGTTGTATTGTGTTACCACAATACAGACAGTCAGAAGAGGATGCTTTTTCACAGTCGTGGGATGGGTGGACGACATCAGAAAAATCAGGCAAGAATATCTCATAGAACAAGAACTGAGCAGAGGAAAAATGCATTCAACTAAACAGAGAGAGAGGGAAATAAAATTCAGAAGGGAGGCCGGGGAGGTTTTTTAAAAAAATCATTAGAGCCCTGGGTAAAGGAAATGGGGAGGCAATTCAGTGCGTTACGCAGGGTAGAATAATTGGAAATGTAATATTGCTTAGACGGGGTCAAGTGATGGCAAACTTTAAGAATACTCTTTTAACGTGTACTCTAGGGAAAAGGCAAGATTGGTGGCAGAGGAACTGAAAGCTGAGAACAGAGAGGAGACCTTGTTTGAGATTCTTAAGGAGCTGAATGAAGTTGTCTCAAAAGCTTTAACATCAGAGGAGGATTTGAAATAACTGAATAAAAGAACCAGAAGGCTGCAGAGAGCAGAGGGGGGAGATCACCACTCAGAGCGTGCTCGTTAAATCCCCAAGCTTCAAGGACTCAGGCTTGCAATTCCTAACGTTTTAAGACCATACCAAAATTAACCTCCCAGTCATTTTTGCTGGGAGCCCCTTGCTGTGCTGGTTTGCTCTGACAGGCAACGTCTCAAAGGCCACCTGCAAACAAGGCAGGGCACGCAGGCGTAGGAGAATTCATCACTGTTAGAGCCGTAGGGTCTGGTGCTGGGGACAGCAGGTCCCTTTGTCAGGGGAAACAGTTATCCTTGTGGCTGGGAGAGAGTAGGAAATGTCTTGGGCTGATGACTTGATCCCAACTGAGAAAGCTCAGCTGTCTTGGAGAGTGTATGCAGTATTTCACATGTGCTTTACCCCTGAGCATCCCAAATAATTAACTCATAAAGTACCATTGTTCCCTTCTTGTGGATAAACTGAGGCCTCTCTGGAGTCTGGCTTGCCAGTTGTCTTGTTCTCATGCCTGACATCTTGCTCTTGAAAGTAGTGCGTTAAAAGAGGACTGATTCTGATCTTGACGTTAGCTAAGCCAGTGTTTCTCATGCCAGCAAGACAATGGTTCATTTTATCCCAGAACTGTGCTTTCAGGACCGTGCTACATTTGTGGCCATACCTAAGCAGTTGAAGCACACCAGAGAAATCGGGTGGAAATTAAATCAAACCATTGAGCAGTTTTCTTGCAGCCCTGGATCAAATTAAGCTGTGGTAGAAGTTAAAGGTATTATTTCCAGAATGAATTTGGACCTGCCTGACTTCAGATTAGAGCCAATATTGCACAGACCTCTATCAGGACCCTACCTTTGCTGCTGGGGCTTGGGACTTTTGCAGCAGTCTTCAGTCTCCCACTGGTATTCTAGTTTTGCAGTTCTCAAACATGTGCAGCGCTAAATGATGCCAAAAGAGGAGCCACCAGTGCGGCTGTGTTCCTTGTGCTTGCCTTGTCCATAGCTTCCCTGCCCCATGCCTCTGCTTTCCCCTCCTCTTTAGCAGTGTTACCTGCGTAGCCTCCCAGCGCTGATTTGGGGTGGGGAAGCCTGAAAGCAGGCTATCTTCTCTCTGTCACCCTCCTCCCCTCTTCTTGCCAAGTGCCAGAGCAGCACAGCTGCATCTGCGGAGGCAGCGAGAGGATCTGCAGATTTAGGGGGAAGTGTTGAGGTCAGGTGGTCCCAGATCCAGTGGTCCTCAGGGTGAGGAAAGTGTCCTAACATCATGCTAAATGGGATGGAGGATCCAAGGAATGCCACCTCAAAAAGGGCGGTAGGAAGTTCATGGGGAGACTCACAGCCCCTTGTAATCTGCATGATCCCTTGTATAAAAGGTGTAAAGTTATTGTAATAAGTGTTGATATCATAACTCCATTTGGGGTTTGTGAGAGATTCAGCTGGTGTCAGAATTGCCACCGCCTGGATGGCCGAGCAAGGACGCTCTGTCCTGAGCTTTGCAACCCTAGAGTTAATTTTTGGACCCTCTGAGCCGGGGCAGAGACAGGTCTATGAACAAGGAGATTTTTCTTCCCATTCTGGTGGAGCAATACACAATTAGCACCCATATGTTCTCAGCTATTAAGCCCTTGCCCCTTAGATTTATGTAGCTTGGAAATTTCTGTAGGCTCTGCTGATCCCCTCTGTCATTTGTTAATTACCATGGTGTATCATTCCTCCCCACTCCCAGGCCATATTAGCATATTTCAAGAGAGCCATCTGCCCACCCAAATTGCCTGTAGCCTCAGGAGGGCTATAAGATTTGTGACATCTTCACAGAACAACCTTGGTTTTCACTGGCGTTGCGAGGAGATAAAGAAGGACAGCAGCTGACTGCGGCTATGAATTTCCACGTAGTAAATCTGAGCGATGCTTGGGCGAAGGGGAGCTGTGAATAACAAGCTGCAAAAAATCCATGGCAGAATAGATGTGCCCCTTGCAGGGGGCTGTCCTGGCCCCCGCTAACACGCAGCCAGCTCAGGAATAGCAGCTGCTTGTGTTTTAAGGGCCCAGTTTCCCAGTTCCCTGCTGGTGGGCGCACAGGTCGCACCACGGCCTTGTGAAACCGTCTTCAAGCGAGGAGTGGGGCGGTGAGATGCACAGGGGTGCGGTGGAGATGCACGGGGGCTGGAGTGCAGAGGTGATGCAGGGAGCAGCTCCTGCCTCCCCAGGAAAGCAGATTGGAGAGAAATAAGCCCGGGCTCGCTGCCTGCATCAGGTCCAGGATGAGATGGGGCTGCCTGGTTTTGGAAGTGGCTGCCAGAAACCAGCGCTGGATCTCAGCAGCTGCGCACGCGAGCGCGGTCTGCTATGAGGGCAGTTATTGACGGCGGTTAGGGATGGATTACTCCAACACCTTTTGCATCTTTCATGCTGGCAAAAGGGGTGATACTGCAACAGCCCCTCACAGCAGCCCGTCTTGAAACAGAATGCAAAATAGGAAAGGAAAAAAAAAAAGGGCGGGTTTTTTTTTCCTATTTTTATTGTGTTTTTTCACACTGGAAAGGGGGTAGCGTTGCACTCCGCTTACAGCAGCATCCCCGTCCTCCCCTGCCCTGCTCCCCGTCCCCCCCCCCCGTGCCCCCCAGCCCTCTCGGGGCCGTTTCTCGCGTGGAGCGGCGGGGCGGGGCCGGCAGGGGGCGCTGCTGCCCGGCGCGGCCCCCCCGCGTCCCGCGTGTCCCGTTTTTGGGGGGTTTGGCGTGAGCTGGAGGCGGCGCGCTGCGGGGAGGAGGGTCCCGGGCACACGCCCCGGGCGAGTAAAAGCCTTTTGCCGGGTGCCAGGCTCGGGCGCAGCGGGGAGTTTGGTCTCCCCGAGGTGCGGAGGGAACCGGGGGCTGCGGGCTGAGCCCCCCTCGCTGGCCCAAAGCCCCCCTCGCTGGCCCAAAGCCCCCCTCGCTGGCCCAAAGCCCCCGGCGGCGGCAGCGCGGTGGGAGCGCCCGAGCCCCGCGCAGGCTGCGGGTCCCCGGGGCGGGGGCGCAGGCTGGAGTTGGCGGCTTCCGAAAGGAACGCGGAGACACGGGGGTGAGGGTCTTTCTCAGCCCAAAGGGTTGAAGCCCGCCTCCCTCTCCATCGCCGGGAGATGTGCCGTTGATCTTCCCCTCGGCGGTTGGCCACCGTAGCGAGGGGCACCCAGGGTGGAGTTGGGGCAGCACAGCGGTGCCAGGCTGTGGCTGATCCCATGGCCTCATCTTTAGGAGACGTGCCGTGGATCCAGCTATGGGACCCAGCTGCTCCTTCCAAGAGTGGTATCACAGAATGGTCAGGGTTGGAAGGGACCTCTGGAGATCATCTAGTCCAACCCCCTGCCACAGCAGGGACACCTACAGCAGTTGCACAGGACGGCATCCAGGGGGGTTTTGCATGTCTCCAGTGTGGGAGACTCCACAACCTCTCTGGGCAGCCTGTGCCAGTGCTCTGCCACCCTCAGAGTAAAGAAGTCCCTCCTCATGTTTAGACGGAACTTCCTATGTTCAAGTTTGTGCCCGTTACCTCTTGTCCTATCACTGGGCACCACTGAAAAAAGACTCTTTTCATCTACCTGGCACCCTCCCTTTAAGTATTTATAAGTATTAGTAAGATCCCTCCCCCTCAGTTTCCTTGTGTGATACCAAGAAGCCATCAGATAGAACACGGGAGAGACTCGTGCTGGTGTGTCATACAGCGAGGGTCTCCTCAGGGGTGAAATAACAGTCTCTTGATAAAATGGCTGGGTTTGTTTTTCACCTATCCTGCCTTTTTTTTTTTTTGCGGGATTTTTACGAAACATTTGAAATTCTACCAACAGTAAATATTAGCAATAAATCATTGAAGGTGGAAATAATGATAAAAGTGCTAAAGGAACAGACTAAAAAGAGAGATAGCTGTGAAGTGGCTGGAGAGATAAAAAATGCATTCCTACAAATTTCCTACACAGGACTGAGCGTATCTAGGATTTTCTTTTAATGAGTTGATATGAGAAGTTGGAATGCTGTAGGGAGACTCCCTGGTCACACCTCTGTACAGAAGAGACCTGAATGGTCTGAAAACAGAACTGATGGCCATGGGGAACAGCACGGGGTTCAAATGCTGCGCTGGACCTGAAACATGAAGGAACATGGAAACCCACTGAGCAAGGTTTGAACACGTCTTTGCTCCATATTCGGAGCAAAACCGAGTGTGCCCAGAAGGTGGCCTTGTGCCTGACAAAAGCTGGGTCTGAAGCACTTGACATGTTAAAAGGGTTTCAGATATATCCTTCAGTGAAGGCTGTGAACCTAAATTTAGAAACTTTAGGGCTGACAGCACTGATGCAAAAATGAAACCGGTATATGATTTCTTTGAAATCTTATGTAAAGGAGAGATGAAACCAAGGAAGAATTTATGAGTTTACGGTGCACTTTTATGGGATAATGTGGTCCATGGAAAGGGTCGCAGTGCAGTAGGAAGGATCCCTTGCTGCTTAAGCTTCAGGAGGAGTGATCAGATCTCTGGGCTGGGATTGTGCTGCTACCCCGGGTGTGCCAGGCGGCAGCTGGCAATCTTGCACCTCTGGGTGTTATTTAAAAAGTAGCAGCAGACTAGAAATTCATGCTGAGCGATTCAGTAGAGCCAAGGCAGGCACAATAATTTTTTTTTTTTATGCCTACATGTAAGTACATACCCTGAATGTGGGAGAGCCTTGAAATCTGAGTCATGATATAGCAAATAGTTGGGTCTCTGTTTCTACAGAAGAGATGTAGGAGACCTTCCCTGACTTCTCTGGGTGGTTGTAGCCCAGTATCATCACGCTTCAGTGAAAGAAGAACAGGAACCTTCCCAGGACATTGTAGGCTGTCCCCATTGCGGTGTGGCAAGCACTGGCCACCACTGGCCACAGTGCGTAAGTAAGACAGGCCACAGCACATGTTGGGTAACTGCAGTTTTGGAAGCTGCAGCAGACAATCCATAAGCATATCTTGCGGTGTTGCCCAGCAGTCCAAGATGCAGCAGCCATGCTGGAGTGAGGCCCGAGGCACGTCCCAACTGAGCTTGCCAGAACAGTTGCAATAACTTCCAGCTCTTGACTTCTGTTGCTCTCTTCCTCTGTATTTGAAGGTCGGTGGCTGGTAACGCCCAGCCAGCCTCACCTGTGGGCAGAGAGTGCCTCAGACTGAAAGTGCTACCAAAGTATGATTAGGTTAGGTAGTGCCATACACTAATTAATCCAGCATGGCACCTGAGGTGCAAGTGCACCACGAGTAAAGCACTTCTGAGATGGTTTTAATTTCGCTTGCTCTGTGTATCTGTCACTAGACGTTCACAAGAGCACAGTGACCAGCCAGGAGACCTGCCCGACAGCGAGGAAGTGGGGAGCCCGGTCTGATCACAGAGCAATGGTAGAAGGACACTGGGATTTGCAAAAGCCCCCGCCTGGCTCCTTTCAGCACAGTATCGTGCAGCTGCTGCTGGCAGCAGCCTGAAGGAAGATTATCAGTGAGGCAACAGGGCTGACAGCGTGTGGTATTTGGCTGCTGGGTAAAAATGCAGAATAGCGTTGGTGGTCTTGGTGCCTAAGTGCCAAGTGTGCGGTGTCACTGCCATGGGGTTGTTTTCTCTGGGGTAGGTTGGACTCTGGGAGAAGCATAGACCTCTCTTCTGTTGTCCTCATGATAGCATCTTAATGATAGCAGGCATTTGGTGCTTGGTGTACTCAGGGTGGGGACTGTGCACTTGTGGGATTTTTAGAGTGCTTTGTGGATACGAGGGTGGTTGTGTGTGTGTGTACAGCTCTGATGCGTCAATGTGCTGGCAGTTAGTGTTCCACACGCTCGTGCAAAGTCAACAGCATGTTTGAGAAGCTTAGAGGAGCGCAGGGAATAAAGCATGCCAGCAGTAGTGCATATGGGGGGGCTAGACCTGAGGAAAGGGTGAGTTGTACATGGATTTGCAGATTTGGTGTATAAAAAGGGGGTGCAGTATGGTGTGAGTAACTCTGGACAGTAAAGAGGCCAGGTTATACGCAGTGTACATGTCGGGGTAGATCGTGGTAGTGTCTTGAGTCGGTGTAGTATATGTGTAAGGTTGGGGTACAGAAGAGTGTGTATGCCTGCAAACGGGGGTGCTTAGGAGGTGAGGTTACAGAGCGCAGAGCAATTTTGGGGGTGCATGGATGAGATCCTGTCAGCGCAGAGGTGGTGAGGCACACGGAGCTGTGCAGGGCTGCGCGCAGCTGTGCCCGGCAGGAGCAGGACTGCTCTGCAGAGCAGCGTGCCGCGAGCTGCGGGCACGGTGTTGGGTTGTGCAAGAACAGTGGAAGGGTATCAAGAGGAAAGAGCCGTGCACAGGGCTGTGTGAAGTGTGCCGGCGTGGAGCTGGCGCAGAGCGGGAGGGCGGCGGCTGTGGGGGCTGTCTGCACGGTGCGGGACAGGGGTGCAGTGCGGGGTGTGGGGCAGCCGTGCTGGGACTGGGGTGCCGTGTGGAGTTGCGGGGTGGCTGTGCCAGGGCAGGGACACAGCACGGGGTGGCTGTGCCAGGACAGGGGTGCAGCACAGCGCGGGGTGGCTGTGCCGGGACAGGGACACAGTGTGGGGTGGCTGTGCCGGGACAGGGGTGCAGCACAGCGCGGGGTGGCTGTGCTGTGACAGGGGCACAGTGCGGGGTGGCTGTGCTGTGACAGGGGCACAGTGCGGGGTGGCTGTGCTGGGACAGGGACAGAGTGTGGGGTGGCTGTGCCGGGACAGAGACACAGTGTGGGGTGGCTGTGCCAGGACAGGGGTGCAGCACAGCGCGGGGTGGCTGTGCTGTGACAGGGGCACAGTGCGGGGTGGCTGTGCTGGGACAGGGGTGCAGCACAGCGCGGGGTGGCTGTGCTGTGACAGGGGCACAGTGCGGGGTGGCTGTGCTGGGACAAGGGTGCAGCACAGCGCGGGGTGGCTGTGCTGTGACAGGGGCACAGTGCGGGGTGGCTGTGCTGGGACAGGGACAGAGTGTGGGGTGGCTGTGCCGGAACAGAGACACAGTGTGGGGTGGCTGTGCCAGGACAGGGGTGCAGCACAGCGCGGGGTGGCTGTGCTGTGACAGGGGCACAGTGCGGGGTGGCTGTGCTGGGACAGGGGTGCAGCACAGCGCGGGGTGGCTGTGTTGTGACACGGACAGAGTGTGGGGTGGCTGTGCTGGGACAGGGGTGCAGCGCGGGGTGGCTGTGCCGGGACAGGGGTGCAGCACAGCGCGGGGTGGCTGTGCTGTGACAGGGGCACAGTGCGGGGTGGCTGTGCTGGGACAGGGGTGCAGCACAGCGCGGGGTGGCTGTGTTGTGACACGGACAGAGTGTGGGGTGGCTGTGCTGGGACAGGGGTGCAGCGCGGGGTGGCTGTGCCGGGACAGGGGTGCAGCACAGCGCGGGGTGGCTGTGTTGTGACACGGACAGAGTGTGGGGTGGCTGTGCTGGGACAGGGGTGCAGCGCGGGGTGGCTGTGCCGGGACAGGGGTGCAGCACAGCGCGGGGTGGCTGTGTTGTGACAGGGACACAGTGCGGGGTGGCTGTACCGGGACAGGGGTGCAGCACAGCGCGGGGTGGCTGTGTTGTGACAGGGGTGAGCACAGTGTGGGGTGGCTGTGCTGGGACAAGGGTGCAGCACAGTGCGGGGTGGCTGTGTTGTGACAGGGACAGAGTGTGGGGTGGCTGTGCTGGGACAGGGGTGCAGCACAGCGCAGGGTGGCTGTGTTGTGACACGGACAGAGTGTGGGGTGGCTGTGCTGGGACAGGGACACAGCGTGGGGTGGCTGTGTTGTGACAGGGACAGAGTGTGGGGTGGCTGTGCTGGGACAGGGGCGCAGTGTGGGGTGGCAGTGCCGGGACAGGGGTGCAGCACAGTGCGGGGTGGCTGTGCTGTGACAGGGACAGAGTGCGGGGCGGCTGTGCGGCACGGGCTGCCCGGGGGTGCCGGGGAGGGCTGTGCGGGTGCCGGGGTAGGTGTGCCGGGCGCTGGGGAAGGGGCGGGCGGGACCGGGCGGTGGCGGAGGAGGCGGAGGCGGTGCCGGCGCTGGGCTGGGGCAGGAGCGCGGCGGCGGCCGGCCGGGTCGTGTCGTGTCGTGTCGTGTCGTGTCGTGTCGTGTCGTGTCGTGTCGTGTCGGGTCGGGTCGGGTCGGGTCGGGTGGGTGCAGCGCAGAGCCGAGCCGAGGCGAACGGCGGCGGCGGGACCATGCCGTCCTACACGGTCACGGTGGCCACGGGCAGCCAGTGGTTCGCGGGCACCGACGACTACGTGTACCTGAGCCTGGAGGGGACGGCGGGCTGCAGCGAGAGGCACCTCCTGGACAAACCCTTCTACAACGACTTCGAGCGCGGCGCGGTGAGTCCAGACGGGCCGGCGGCCACCGGCCCCGGGGCACCCGGCGGGGTCCGAAGGGGGCTCCACCGCCTACGCGCCCTCGCCCTTCTCCCGTGGCGGCGCGGCGGGCCGGACCCGCACGGCCGGGGACGGTGGAGCCCTCCGCGGCACCTGGCCCAGCCTGGCCCCGGAGCCCCCAGCGGCTGCGGCACGGACGGGGGTGGGTTTTGATTCTCGTCCCCCTGTGCGGGACAGCGGGACCCGGGTGCCTGCTGCCACCCCCGGCCGCCCGTCGGTCACATCCCTGTGCCAGGGGCTGCCGTCGGTCAGTCGTGGGGAAAGATGGGGCCCTTTGGTTCTGGCTTACCATGGGCTTGCAGGTTTCCGCGTATTTTCCATGCAAATACTCAAAAATAAAATAAAAAAACACGTGCGTTCTGTTGATAGGTGATGTTTAGGGTCAGTGTTTACTAGTAGTCAGAGCCCTGATATCTCCAAGGAATTAAACGAAGAGATCAAAGCTTCCAGCGGGAATTACGATGCCTGCCAAGGGAAACGTGTAGGGCAACTTCAATGAAGGCTGGAAAACTGCATGAACATGGAAGTTTGAGGATGACGTTGGGATCGGGGCTATCGTCTCTGCTGTTCTTTCTAACCTTGATTTCTGCCATGTGTTGTGCCCTGTCCTCTCTGTGGTCCTATCACAGTATCCAGGTTATCCATCTGTAATCACTTAGACTCTGAGCACTGGTTTAGAATGGCATTTATTTATTTGCTCATTGTCCACTGTGGCAAAAATAGACTAGGGTAATTTTTTTTTTCCCCTTCCAAAATGTGTATTTTATTTGGAAACCTAACTCAGAGTTTCCAAAAGGTCTGATGAGATTTAAGCAACTTTGAAAATTTTAACAAATTCCTCATAAGTCTCTTTGGAAATTAGACCTACTGCTACACACACGAGTGAGATTTCACTTTCACAGTGCTGCTTTGCCTTTAGGTGTGTTTTTTTAATCATGGGGTTCACAGCCTAAGTTAGGTATCCGGTCTCTTCTGCCTTAGACATCTCAGATATGGTTAACAGAAGTCAGCATTTTTGAGTAAGTGTTGCTGGCATGTGTAGATGTGGTCCCCAGATATTTTTGGGTGATGTTCTGAGGGGGTGCTGTAGCAAGTTCAGGTGTGGGGACTTACCAGCCACTGCTGTTGAGGTTAGTTTCCTTCCTGGTTAAACATTCATTAGCTTAGAACCTCGTTATCCAAATCTCCCAAATGGGCATCCGGTTATTCTTTCTCTCTTATCCAGTGAATATTTACATCTTTTAAGCAAAGCTTAACAGCAGTAGCAAGAGGGGTTGAAGAAGACTGCAGACTTAGGGGTCTTTCCCAGGAGGGATAAGCCCTTCCTGGCTGAGGAGAGAAGCACCAGGGTCTCCAGCGACCAGGCAGTCGGCTCTTATCCCTGGGCTGCAAAGGAGGGTTTCCCTGGCTTTGAGAGATGGCTGTGAGGCAGAGGCTGGCAATACTCTGAACATCCGATTGGATTGGATCCTGACACAGGGAGAAGATGCCATGATGCGAGCATTAAGTATATGCTCAGCAGTAGCTGTTGAGCTGCTGCAGGACCAGGTCCAGCAGGAGCAGAGGTGCTTGAGAGCATTGGACCCTGCTGGGTGAGGAACCAGCGAACTGAGTGAGGTTTGTGGGTGTTAGTAGCACTACAGCAGAGGATGTCTGCACCTAAAAGAAGTACTTGCAGCTCCTCGGGAATGTAGCTTTTAGGCACATTTGAAAGTCTTCACCTGTGTCCTAGCATTTAATATAAAATGTGTTGTTAGCTAAGGAAGCTTTCTGAGGCAGGGACTGTTGCTTTTTTTTGTGAAACTTGTTTCCAGGTGCAAAGATTCTTGACAAAATCCAGATGACTTTTTCTCCTATCCAAATTAATTATTTCTGTTTATTGTTATGTGTTTGATACTTCAAATACACAGTCATTTTTTTTCAGCATGTATTTATTTTGGAGAATGAGAATAACTCTGTGTTCCGTAAAATGTCTGGCTCTGTACGCTTGCAGTACAATGTGCTAAGTTTTGTTGTTGAGGATGTTTTCTTGGGGAGTGCAGTGTGTTTCTCCAGGCACCTGTTCAGGTAACATTGTGCCCAAAACACTGTGAGTCTTACTAATACATTGGGCAAAGAAAGAAGGAAAGAAAAGAAAATTACCAATATGGAACTGAAAAAAACCCCAACCCTGAAGCAGGCCAAAAGACTTTCACATTGGCTGGTTTGTAAAATGTAGCAACTGGTTTCGCAGTTCTGCCTTTAATGCTTCTTTCAATAGCATCTCTACGATTTTCTTTTTCTGCAAAGCAATTCAATTGTGGACACATTTGCAAAAAAAAAAAAAAAAGGCACTTTTTCAATGGACGCCCATAATTTTACAGTACTATCTTATAAGGCTTTGTCTGCTTTCCGGTTTCTTTTCTAAATGTTGGGCAAGGCTCAGTAGTTCCATTATCCTGGTAATGTCTCCATTTGAATTAATGCAAATTGTGCGTATTACTAGATATGATGAATGAGGGCTTGGGCCAGTTCTGAGTAGGAGATTTGCATGCCAGATGTTGATTGAGGGAAAAGGACTTGGAAAAACCTGAAGGGGATTTGCACACTGGTAGCTCAGTTGGAGTTTTTGTCTGACTTACTCCAAGTACTGGACACGGGCGATGTAGAAAGCCAGAGCTGCTTTTCTTTACTCACTGTCCTTTGAGTAAGTTCCTGTTGGTGCCAAGTGATTTCAAAGCAAGTGTTATGGTGTCACTCAGTTCTCTGTTTTCTTCCTGTTACTCCTTCATCTGCTTTTTGCTTTTATTGAAAGAAATGCCCTCACAAGTATTTCCCAAAGGGAAATACAGTTCTTTCCACTTAGAGCTTTGTGCTTAAAGAAAGAGGGGTTGTCTGTGTCGTCATTTTTGCAATATTAGGCTAGTCAGTAGGAGTCTCCCCTCAAAAAGGAAGAGCTTAGGTTTTGCGTGAGATTAAATTGCTTGAACAGGATGCTATGGGAGTTTGGGCAGTCCAATAGTCTTAATTAATTCTGTTCTCTCACTCTGAACTCAAACTGCCTGAAAACTCCTGGCATCTCTGGCTCACCATGCGGCCATCAGGGATGCCATGTGTTTACCAGGAGACCTCGTACAACAAAAGCACTAGAAACCTTGAGCAACCAGCTCTCAGTTCTTACCTAGATCTTGTACCATCTTTGTAACCCGACACACCTTTACTGCATGAGCAAAATTGTCATCTCCGGTGAGCCCATGGCATTGCTGGCTTGGAGGCAGCAAAAGCTGGGTGCAACATCAGGAGGGAACTGTCACGTTCAGAAGTGCCATTAAAATGGGAACTGTGGTGGTCATAAAAAGATTCAAAACCTTCAAGCAACATTTAGGTTAATTGAATGTCCTTTTTGCAACTATTTTAGGGCTCTTGTAATATTAGCAAAGAGATTGTTACCAGAGGAATGAGTTTCTTCCAAAGATTTGCTGTCAATGTGACATTTCTATCAACTCTTTGGATCTGATTCACATTGCGCTCTTTTATTTAAATCTTAGATGTATGTATATATAGGTGTGACATTATAAAAACTGTAGAAATATATACATGTACATGAGGATTTTTTAAAAGTGAAATTGTTAGCTGAACCTTTAAAGGAGATGAATTAAAAAAAGGATAGTCAGGTATCTTGGGCAACAAGGAATTGATGAGAAAATAAGACTAATTTCAGACTTTCTGTGCCATACTAACCACTTGACAGCAATGGGTTTTCGTGAGGACTTGAGCTAAAAATAATGCAGTACATTTCCCCTATCCAGACAGTGTCTTTGGTCACCTTATTCTTCCTCTGTACACGACTAGCCCTGGAACTGGAAATGGGTGAGGAGATGGAGCATAAAAATCCCAAGTAGCTGAATACAAAGCGAATCTAATCCAGATGTGGTTTAGCCTTTGCTTCTGTAGGTTATTGCATTAGTCTTTACGTGTTTAAATTCCCTTTAGCGTGATGAACACAAATGGTTAATAATTCACGTAGATTTGTGGATTCATTTGGACTGTGCCTCTGCAAGGTGGCTACTTCCAGCTCCTGACTGCCAGATGCAACAAGGCCATGGTAAAATTGAAAGAGGGAATTAAGTTTGTGTTGTAATTGCGTAAAGAGGTACACGAGCAGGAAGTGGCTGAGTGTGAGATACATGGTGTGACAGCCTGTGACGAGGGACTCTTCTGCAAAGTGCCGTCTGGTCCTGGAAAGATAGAAGAAATTGCAGAAGTACTGACCTAGTGTGAAACCTGAGCCTGTTAAAGAGTTTACTGACGCTGCTTTTATTGAGAAAACCAGGAGTTGCAGGGAAATGAATATGAAATAGGAATGGTTCAAGTGCTGCCTATTTCCAGAAAGAAGACTTGAAGAGTGGGAAACAATCTGAGCATGTTATCTGCATTTTCTAGCCATCATCCAGAATTCTTTGTGCTGATTGACAGGAGCGAAGCCGAGAATATTGGACGTGGGGTGATAGTCAAAGATCAGGGTGGTGTTTGAAACCAGCAGTGTGGGAGGGAGGAATCTCCGTTCACTTCGCCAGGAGCACAGGGGTATGTCATACAGTCACTGACTGCCATAGTTGTGGCTCAAGGCACAAATGTGATTCTTTTCTCAGAAATGTGATTTCTGAGAAAAGCCACTCAACATTTTTCAGTCTCCACAGCTGGTTCAAAATCATGAATCATCCAGCGAATTAATTTACCTTTACGCATTATCCCTTTAGAAGTTCTGGTATAGTATGAGGGGGTGGAAGGGTTGAAGAGTCAGCAACATAAACTTTCAAAAAATGTTTAAAATTAGTGTACTTATTGGCTCTACCGAAAGAACTATTTCTTTTCTGCTATGGAGATGTAAGGAAAAGCGACAAGCATAATTTTAATATGTTGGTTGAAATCTCAGCTCTGTGATTTTCATCTCTCAGCTCACACCCTAGCAGACAGATGCTGTCATCCCCAGCTTGCCAAGGACCACCATGCTATTTATGAAGCGGTTTGTTACCGCCTGGTGCGTATGGGTGTGCTATGAGCATGAACATTGCAAATTTTTATTTAAGATATGATGGGCTTCCTTTTTAAGAGAAACAGTTCAATGTCTTTTGCTTTAATAGGCATGGGGAGAATATAGCTCAGACTGAGATTAGTTTGTTAAGTCTCAGAAAATGAAAATAAGCACCATCCATGCCCTTTTTAAATATTTGAGGCTAAAATTAAATTAGGCTGCATGTTAGAAGAAATTCCAATATCCTTGTTAGTATGAGACAGCTTCATATGAGTTGCAGTGTAGCGATCATGGCCTGACAGTTTCAAAGTTGATTGAAGAACATCTTTGGGGAAAGACAGGCAAGGACAATGTTTCATTGTCTGAAGGATGAACTTCAAAGCCTAAAGGGTTTTTCATTTTTCTCTGGCTTCTATGAGTCAATTAGACGTGACAAACTTTATGAAAGCTGGTATTTTTATATAATGGGTTCTGAGAGAACTGAGGTCTGTCACCCCAAACTTTGGCAGACAGATAGATGTCTTCATCCCAAAATGATTATCACAGCTGGTAATTCATGGATAGCTCAGAGAAAAGGGTACTTTGCATCAATAATGCGGGAAACGGGTTAAAATAGGAGAGGAAGGGATCCTTCTTATGTATGTTCTTCCAATCATGTGGGTGCAAGTTGCTATGAGTCTTTATTTTGTAACAGTTGAAATAATAAGTGCCATCTGGAGGCATTTAAAAATTACTCTTTTTTTTTCCTCCTTTCTCCTGCCTGGAATTTAATCTTTCTTCACTTTTCAGTTTTGGTCCTTATATGAATTAGCCTTTCTCTAGCAAGTAAGACAGTAACGGTGGGCATATATCCTGGGGAAGACTAAGAAAGTGCTCCTGAAAAGAAGCAGCAGAGTGTGGTGTCAAGGTCAGGAGCCAAATGACAAAGCTCACCCAGGCAGGTGAGTCTCTGCAGACACTGCAGTATGTCAATGCAGTACCTCATCCTTTTGATATTGGCAGCTGGTTCGTTTCTGAGATTGTTGACTGTGTAGAGAAGAAAAAACACAACAGAATGAAGTCTCTACTTGTAACCACATGAAGCTTAGCAGGATCGTCTGAGCAGATTAAGCTTTGGCTGCTGCTCCCATGGTTGCCATAGCCAATTCAGCTTTGTTACAATGAGCACTTGGCTACTCCTGTTTGTCCTGAGCTGCTTACACTCTTGGAAAGTGAGAGTCCATTCCAGTTCTTCTCAATTGCCTCGCACCACATGGTGTCTTACTGGTTATATTTGAAACAAGGACTCGTTTCTTCCTATGCTGGTATTGCTTAATAGTGCAAGTGCCATCGGAACTGTCATTTGGTGGGTGCTGTCCCCACATGCAGTAAGAGACTGCATGCATCCCTGAGAAGTTAGCCCCATGAGGGGACTGACGTACCTATCTCTGGGATAAGTGTTCACTGTCCTAAATCTGTTGGGCAATTTAGCAAAGCACTTAAATCAGCATTCATAACAGCCGTTGTGCGGAGTGGAGGGTGCTTAGCATGGGCAAGAAGTGCTGAGGAGAGCACCGTGTCCACAACTGTTCTTTTCCCAGGCTTGGCTGTGTAGCTGTGCCTCTGAAAGCAGTGTTGTGGGAGAGGCAATTTACACAGTGAACCGGTTCCTGACCTTGGTGGCCAAAGTCATCTTGTCATGTCTAGGTGACTAGTTCTCCATGGCCTTCAGTGCAGCCACTCGTCACACCTCAGTAGCTAGAGCACTTAGTAGCTAAGGTTTGCTATTACATGGGCTCACAGATACACTCATCCTGGTGGGCCAAGCAGCTCCACATCCATTTCAAGTCATCTAGTGGTGAAGCCCCGAGAGGCCAAATCATATATGTGGGCTGAGAACAGGCCTACCACATGGAAGGAATGCTGAGCTTGGTAGTCAAAGCCATTATAATTCAAACAGAAGGAGAAGAAAATGTTCACTGCTGCTTCTTTAGTAGCCCTGCTGGAGGTCATCAATACAGGGAAAGCGTGGTGTTCTGTCATTTTCTCAGCTTGACCAGGTTCAGAGCTGCAGCCTTCATACCTTAGCAAAGCTTGGTCTAGGGGCAGCACCAGAACTGGTCTGCTCCTCACCTGGAACATTGCATAGCCAATAACTCAAGGTTTCAGGGACCTGTCCCTGTAGGTCACTGCTGAAGACACTCCTGACGGAGCAGGTATGGGTAGTCCTAGCCTTCAGTACCAACTCAGTGCAAAGTCCCTGTGACCGGATCCTTAGCGTGGGAAAGTACTAAACAGACTAGCTACTGTCCGAGGTCCCTCCATGTTGCAGAAGTCAGGCCTTTGAGTTAACTCCAAACTGAGGAAGGAGCTGAACCATGTTTCCACATACTGGCTTGTTTTCAGTGAAAGAATGAAGTGCCTCCAGAGCTAGATGGGGTTCTTGTGAACCTTGTTTTCAGTTAGCCACTTAAATTCCTTTGTACATCTGAGCCATACAGACATAAAACGTGTCATTGGCCAAATCTGAGTTGTACAAACATAAAATGTACCATTGTCCTCATTTAAAAAACAGAAAAGTGAAGAAGACCAGCCACAGGAAGCACAAGACAAAGGGGTTATAAGTGATCTGGATACTGGTGTTAGTCTGAAGCACGTATCACTAGTACACATAGATCTTTAGATTCCTTGTCCAAGGTATTACTCTCATGATCATCTTTCTGTTCCAGTTGCATGAATAAATGTGCCCTAGCAATACCTCTTTCACCTGTTGCTAGGAGAGCCATAAGTGTTTTCATCATCTGCACATTTTTCTCAAACTTGCAAACATTTCAAGGAGTAATGTAATTTTTAAGTTGCATACAAAAATGTTTCTCCATTTTTGGAGTGATTTGTTTGTTCTTTTATTCATCTTTCTGTTGCATTGCAGTCCAATAATAGGTCATCCTTTTCTCACCCACCAGAAGCTGGGAAGTTCTGTTGTACCCATGCCATGTCAGGAAAGGCCAGGTACGCTTGTGTAGTGCTGGTTGTGCTTCCTGCTTGTGCAGTGGATCATTGACTATATTCTGCTCTACAGGTTGACTCCTATGATGTGACCGTGGAAGAAGACCTTGGAGAAATTCAACTAATAAAAATTGAGAAACGAAAATATTGGTACCAGGATGACTGGTACCTTAAGTATATCACTGTAAAAACGCCAGTGGGTGACTATTTGGAGTTCCCATGTTATCGTTGGATTACAGATGAAAAAGAGATTGTCCTTCGAGATGGAAGAGGTGAGAGCCGTAAGAAACCTGATTTCCTACAGAACATGTAGAATTCTTCCACCTCTCCTTCCCCTTTCCCCATGTACCTCCCAGTCTTCTCTTTCACATGGAGCCTCACAGCAAGTCCCCTTCTGCATCCTAGGGATGGGCTTTCCCTGCTGACTGGGACTGCTTTCTGAGCAGTTTGTTGGGCTGGGCACTGGCAGTTGAGTTGGATATTTTGAGAAGCACATGCAAGGAAGAGTCCTCATGCTGGCTTGTTACACTGGTCTTGAATTTGAAAGCTGACCCTAATACCAAATTTTTGTCTGCTCCACATCTTCATTGCTGGAAGCCCTTTTGATCTGATTAGAATTAGTGTGCCATTTTTGTTTTGTACTAAGCCTCTAAGTGACCCATAATTAATTGCCTGTAAATTGTCTTGTTTTCTTGGGAGTGAAAAAAAATCCCAAAGCAGGCTGCTCAGCAGGTGTAAGGACTGACTTGACACAGCAGCTTCACCTTTCACCCCTTCTCTTCGCATGCTGTCAAGTCCAGGAGAAGGCAGGGTGAGATGGATATAACTGCTGCAAGTAGCGGTGACCAGCTGAGAAAAGTGTTACAGCACTTCTGTGCTCTGTTTGGAGTGGCCTGTTGGGACCTGAAGCTTGTGTTTTAACTGTCTCTGACTACCTGCTTGCTGTGATCAGGGTTGGGGCAGATATTTGTCACTGATGTCTGCTTGTTCCCCTCTGTGCTTCCTAGGGCAGGTTGGCTGCTGTAGTGATCTGCAGCATGAATGCCTTAAAACAGCTGAAACAATATATGAGGTGCTAGGAAATAAATGTTTATCTTTCCATTAAGTTTTTGGCTACTCCTTGCTGAGGAATTTTTCATTAGAAGGCTTTTGTCCTGCAGTCACAACTACGTGTCTGTTTATTTTTTGTCTCCAGAAGGACTTTCAGTTTTTCGTAATTTGATTTATAACAACTGTAACACTTCCATGGAAAGCAGCTTTGCTTGGCTTTCAGAGTATGGTGAGGTAAAGGACGAAAGCAAGTGAAACCCTGTTGGTAGCTTGAACACAACCAGCTGGAAACCGTTAGCCATATATGTTATGAGTTGTATTACCTCTGATATTTCCAACTGCAAGCCCCAAACAGCTATTTCCATGAAACTCGTGCTGGATTTATCTGCCTTTCCATTTGCATATGTAAAGTGAGTCACGTACCTTGCCCTTTCTCTGATCACTAAGGAAGTCTCTGTGTTATTTAATGGTATGGTGAATACATGGTCAGAAGAGCAAGCTGTCTGGAAATGAAGCCTCGCTGTTTTTTCCTTCTGTTCTCATGATAAGAAGATATGATTATTACCCCAAGCTGACAGGAGAGAGCACAGCTCAAGGAGAGAGGATAGGAGATGTTGCCTGGAGAAGTCTTTCAGGAGAGAAGATTAGCTGCAACAAGGTTGTGATTTCTCTTATTGATGAAAATTCCCTTAGATACTGAAACGTAGAATTAATACCCATGACCCTATTCAGACCATTTAACACTAGATATGTACAGCAAATGTCTACACTAGGAATCCCGGTTTTATATATACTTGAGACAGATGTTCCTAGCTTGAGCTATTTGCCCCTTGGAGGCACCAAGTTAGGAGCTTATCTCCTTCCACAAGGGACCTGTGTTTCTACTTGAGGTACTGAATTGGATTGTGTAAGTATTTGCCACTGAAACTTTGTAAAGGTATAGATTAGAAGTTTGAAGGCTTGGAAACCTTGCTGTCCTCAAGACCTGAGCAGTGATAGGCAGTGGAACCTCATCTGTTCTCTGTCTCTTTTCCCTGTTTCACAGCAAAGCTCCCCCGGGATGACAAGACCCAGATTCTTAAGCAGCACAGACGCAAAGAGCTTGAGACCCGTCAAAAAATGTACCGGTGAGTTTCCCATAGCTCCCCAGAAGGTCTGGGGCCTGTTCCCATCAGGTCAGAGTTCAGATTATCATATTGCTCTAATTACTGGACTGCTGAATAAGAGAAAGCATAAGTTACCATGTTGGCCATATATGTTTTTTACTTAGATGGAATTCAATGTAAGTGATGATCATCCTGGTGCAAGTGGCATTACGAGGTACTTGAATCCCAGAGCAGCCTATCTGGAAGGCTTAAGTGGGAAGTCAGCGGTACAGTCTTTGTGTGGGCCCTCTGGCACACAGTTGTGCTTTCAAGGAAGATTTGAAGGCATATTTCGTTTGCCTTTTACAAGTAGTACTCCAGTTTTGGAACGTGATCCAAATGTGTCAGCTCTTACCAAAGCTCTTTTGCTGCTGCAGCAAGCTAGTTTGACTTGTTTCCTGCACCGGGGCGCGGTGGAAGATCTGGCCCTGTTTGAGCGGACTGGAATGTGCTATTAGAACACAGTTGTGATACCCACCTTTATACTGTCATAGACATTTTTTTCCTAATCAAGGTCACAATGAGAAAACACTATCTTTTATCAAAGGGTAACTCCAGAAGTCATTAGGCATTTCCTTTTCCTAGAGCCATACTCTCTGTTAAAATAATAAGTTTTGAGCACTTGCATCTTCTTATCGTGAGAGTAAGGATCAGAAGGACAGAGGGTCCATTTACAATTGATGGATGGAGGCTTGGTGTATCTGTTGTTGATATAATTTGACTAAGAAAGATGGGAAATAGAGCAGAGGAAAATATAGTTCAAAATGAGGTGTGGCACAAAATTTCATTTATGTATGCAAAAAGGAAGGCAAAACCATTTGTAATTCCAGAGAAATAGCTATTTACAATTCCGATGCATAACTGATAACACACAATGCAGTCTGTGTGTGGCTGGAAATACCATTGAAACAGTATTCTTTCCAAATTGCCTTCCATTGTTTTGAAGCAAAAATGATACACGGTGCAAGAACATACATGGCAGAGAATATGTCCCATGACCATTAGGATGCAAGGCTTTTCTGAGGAGCTGAATCAAGACTGTCTGTGTCTCTCGAAGAGTTGCCTTTTGGAGGAACCTAAGTATATGTCTGAGTACTTTTAGCTGCTATATCTCAGTTCTGCAAAAACATAGCCCCAAGAATGAGTGCGCATTGGGCAGCTCTCTGTCTCTGTCCCCTCCCAATACATTTGAAGCTACTGGCAGTTTCAACCAAATGTGGCAAGTGTTTGGATATATCACAGATACTAAGTTACTTCAAGTTTCATGAAGGTAGGGGGCCAAGTAGGTGCCTTCCATTGTACTTCAGGATTCTGTAGGGTACTGGTAGGTATTGATGTGGTATAAGTCACAGAAGGCCCAAATGAGCCTGCCACAAATTTGCTTTATAGAGTTGAGTCACAGAAGCAGTGTAGGTAAAGGAATGACACCACTCACATACTGGTAAGATTATATGGTTAATCCAACCTCTTTTTTTTTCTCAGCTGGAAGGAGTGGCATCCAGGCTTTCCCTTGAGCATCGATGCCCATTCTCACAGTGAGCTGCCTCGTGACATCCAGTTTGATAATGAGAAAGGAATTGACTTCATTCTGAACTACTCTAAAGCGTAAGTGTGTGTGGAACTTTAGGAGTTTTGCAAAATCTCTTTTGGGGCAGGGTAAGGATCCGATCACCTTTTAGGTTTCATTGAAATCTCAAAGTTGGATTCTTTTCTCTCAGCTGGATCTGCAGTCAATTAAAGTAGGAAAAAATTGAAGGGATTTTTTTTTTTTAAATATCAATATTTTAAGCTTTTCACAGTGGGAACTGACTGAGCCTCTGCCTTCTCATGAGGCACTGTTTTGGCTGTAGACAGATGTAGGCACTGTTGAAAACCATAAGAAAAAGGACTATTGACACCTGGTAACAGGCTTTTTACTTAGTTCTCAGCGTCGCCCCCTAGAGATAGCTCTCCCCTGACTGTTTGCGATAATTAAGCCTTTCAGTCACATACCAAAAGAAGATGGTATCAATGCACCCTTGAGACCCTGCTGAAGAAAAGCTGTTCTGAGCAGCTCATCAGTTAACCACATCTGAATGTAATCTGCTTGGGGCAACAAAGTTGCTGTTCACCCACATGCGCGTGTAATGTCATTGAAAAAAAACCAGAGTCCTGGCCATTGGATGAGCCTGAATAATCAATTCTGCAGAGCTCTGAAATAGTACAGGGTTAAGGAGGCAAGTAAGACCTCTCTGGCCTGTGAGTCCCCTTCTGAGCCATCTCACATGGCCAGGTCATGTCATATTATCTCAGGCATCCCACCATACTATCAGATGGTGGGATAGTCTGAGATGAGACAAGACTGGTCCAAGATCACCCACAATTTCTACATCTGTGATTCTGTTGATGTGCTGGTCTTTTCATATTTTGGAAAGGTGTTCCTCTCATTATTTGGGTGATCAGACGGAGATTATGTCATTAAGCATAGGTTGGTAAGAGCTAGGGAGTTTAATAGCCATACTGAGAAACTTGCAGCTTCTAAGAACAGTGAATACTTGCTTATCTGAGTCCATCTGGGGAACTGATGGTGACTGAAACCTTACATGTCAGAGCATTCTTGGTGTTACATTTATACAGCTGAATTTCACTGTCAACACAGAGTCAAATCCCATGGCTTGTTCTAAGAGAATCTACCTGCTTGTTTTCTAATTTGGACAATTTCTGATTTGGAAGCTTCAAAGAACACATTTTTCTGGCTGTATTAGCTCTGCTGTAGATTTCTCCCTCCCTCCTCTCTTCTCCACACTAGGATCTGTTTTTGATGCTTTGTAACATCAGCAAATCTTTTTTCTTTTCTTTTCTTTTTTTTTTTTTTAGCAGAATAAATCTCCAGCAGGTGTGAACAGGGTGACGGGTGTGTTTTTGCAGCACATATGGCCAGGTGGACCTAGATCTTTCAGAGCTAATTGCAATAAGGCAGCTGAATAGCTTTGAAGACCAGGGGTCTCTAGCTTTCGATCTCATGCAAACTAGGATGTTAGGAGAATGATGGAACAGGCCATAGAGCGTGTGCTTTTGTAGCTTTTTAATGCAATACCAGCTGCTATACCAGAGAAGTGGCTGTGGGGTCACACAAGGAGTTAGATTAATGGTATAAAAGACAGACAGATGCTTTCTGCCCCCCAGGCTTACCCAATGGCACGTGTAGTGCCTCAACCTTATATCTATGTTTAGACTTCCAAAGAACCAAATCTCTTGTCTTTAATATGAGCCAGAAGTTGAGGTCCCTTCTCACCTCATGAAAAACCTTATTTCTCAAGCAGCCCTTTAGTATTCAGTGGATTCTTGAAGCTTTAAGAAGTTTTAAAGAATCTGGGGCCTTGACCATAGGTCCTTGGAAAACCTTAGACTCTGATGTTCCTCTTCCACAGACAGGTGTTAGAACCCAGCCCTGCAGGGGCCTTTTAGTCAGCAGATAATGAACTTGATAATGGCCATCAGAAATAGTTCCTTGGGAAAATAAATTATTTTAAAAAGGCAATAAAAATAAGAAAACTGTGGAAGTTTACACAGTGTTGTTTAAAAGGCAAGTCAATTTTTTATAAGGCCAGAAGAGATCATTCAGGACTTGAGGCCATTTCCTGTTGTCCTATCAGCTGTTACTTGGGAGAAGAGATTGACCCCCACCTCTCTACAGCCTCCTTTCAGGTAGTTGTAGAAAGCGATAAGGTCTCCCCTCAGCCTCCTTTTCTCCAGGCTAGACAACCCCAGTTCCCTCAGCCGCTCCTCATAAGACTTGTGCTCCAGACCCTTCACTAGCTTTGTTGCCATTCTCTGGACACGTTCCAGCACCTCTATGTCTTTCTTGTAGTGAGGGGCCCAAAACTGAGCACAGTATTCACCAGTGCCGAGTACGGAGGGACAATCACTTGCCTAGTCCTGCTGGCCACAGTGTTCCTGATACAAGCCAGGATGCTATTGGCTGCCTTGGCCACCTGGGCACACTGCTGGCTCTTATTCAGCCGGCTGTTAACCAACACCCCCAGGTCCTTTTCCACCAGGCAGCTTTCCAGCCACTCTTCCCCACACTTGTAGTGCTGCATGCGGTTGTTGTGACCCAAGTGCAGGACCCAGCACTTGGCCTTGTTGAACCTCATACAGTTGGCCTTGGCCCATCCATCCAGCATGTCCAGATCCCTCTGTAAAGCCTTCCTACCCTCAAGCAGATCAACATTCCCACCCAATTTGGTGTCATGTGCAAACTTACTGAGGGTGCACTTGATCCCCTCATCCAGATCGTTGATAAAGGCTTGACAGTGGATGATTCTGTAAGTTTACAGGATTAATCATGTACATGGGGATAATCCTGAAGGTTTCCGGTGTTGATGTGACCTACACTATCTAGCAAATGGAAACCCTCACCCTGGTTTCTGTGCCAAAAATGCAGGCTTGTGTAGCTATTTTGGACCAGTTTTGCAATTGGGCAGATTAAGTTCTACAAGCAACTCTTTGCCATTTTTTCCTTGGTCTGGTTTCTAGTATATGCCAGAGATGTCTGAGAAATACTTGATTTCTTGGGGAATGCAGTTTTTTATTTCTTAAGTCCTTTGGAAGTTTGTTCCAAGATAGGAAATGTGAAAGATTGCTTCCTTTAGGAAGTAATCTTTGAAAGATCGGAGAATGAATGCATGCCTGGCATTCAGCGGGTCAAAGCACAGCAGGTTTGTGACTAGATCCCAGGTGCTATGGCTACTGCTTGGTTTGATCAGGCTAATAGCCCTACGTAGGAAGAGGACCCTGGCCAGGAGAAGAGAAGTACATACTAGTTCATGTGTCTGGTGTTTCCTAATCTCAGAGTAGTTCTGAAGGAGGGCAGAGGCTCTACAGGACCTTTAGTGGAAACTCCCAAATGAGACAGTCTCAAGTAACTCCTCTCAAGCTACTGAATTATGTTGTTTAAAATAATTTAAACTTCTGGTCATGATCATGCTTCCTCTGGAAGTTCATCTATGATTTAAACACCTCATATCTATCCAGAAAGTCCTGCCCAGTAGTTAGCGTCTCTTTGATCCTTGTACGATCATTCTGTGTCCCTGTCAGGTGGGAAGAGATCTCTGGAGAGGTCATCTCCAGTTCCAGGCTAGACAGTTGGATAAGTTTTACTTCTTAACATGCCTCCAGGCATCTCTTACCTTGACTGCCATCTGCAGCAGCAGAAACAGTCCGGTCTACGTGCACCCCATCTGGGCTCAGTGCAGAAGCAGCTCCTTTGTCTGGGTTATGGTCATGCTGGTCTAGAGCCCTCCTCCAGATTATCACTTACTTGTTTTCCAGGCTTTTTCTAATCCAGTTCTTTTAAAGGTGCCTAGTCCAAGTTTACTGATTATAAATATACCCTCCTGGGATTCTTCCTCCCTCAAATTCTGTTTGGGAGGATTTCCTGTGACACTGTGACCTTTCTTTACTTGCTTATCTGCCCTTCTTATCTCTGTCGATGTGTTTGCTTTTCTTTGTGCATTTGAAGTGTTAGTGGAAAGCCAACTTTCTTCTTCAAATTAATTGTTTGCTTTCTAGTCAAAATAAATGATTTCTATTTAATAACAACAGTTTAGCATTTATGTAACAATTTAGGACGTCATCTCGTACGAGGTGAACTTGCTTGACTGTACTGTCGGCAAAATACTTTGCTGAATTATCACTTTAAGTCAGAGGTTTCTGGCTCCCAGCCTGCCATGTTCATGCGATGCCCGCAACCAAGTGACTTGGTTCCTGAGGTTAGAGATGAGCATCAAGTTTAACCAGCAGCTCAAGTAAATAGAAGACTCTAAAAAAACTCAGGCCTCACGCTGTAGGGATCTGATCTGGCCTTGGTCACGCAGACACTTACAGGAGCTGTTCTCTGTTCAGGAATACCGGCTGGACTGATCCTGGCTTGTGGTTGTTCTGACTCCGTGCAAATCACTCAATCTCTTTGTGTCACCATACCACTTTCTGAACAGGTGCTAATAATGATCTTAGCACTCTCAGCTGATGCTAACTACTGACGATGTGTGAAGCACTAGTTTTTCTGACTATAGTTTTTATGTGTCATAGGTCTTAAATTGCTGCTATTGTAGGCTGCCGATAACAGCTCTAGAATGGAGGTCAGTAAATGCAGTAGCAGGGACTGGGCCCTTGAGATGCCTCTCAGGCTTGTGTGTAAAGGTACAGCCAGCAAATTTAATTCTGTAGGGTGGCCAATGTCTCATTCCACCACCAAAAAAATTATTGTGTGTAGGTATATAAAAGGGTGGAAAAGAAAGGCGAAGGCTATTGAGGAAGCTGGAGATTATTTTTTTCAGAGATGATTGTTTTCTTTCGTTTTGTTTTATTTTTAGGATGGAGAATCTTTATGTCAACCGTTTCATGCACATGTTCCAGTCCTCCTGGAGTGATTTTGCAGATTTTGAGAGGATCTTTGTCAGAATCAGCAACACAATTTCTGGTGGGTTTATCAGCATTTGCTCATGTTTGCATGGTAGAATGACTAATTAGTTGTCTTGTGCATATCTGATTAGGATGAAAGTGGCTGACCCACACTTCTGCTCTCCCATGGTTTTTCATAAATAAACTGTTATCTCAGACTGCTGATCACACCAGCAGCCCACAAGACCAAAACGCAAAGCTATGATCTTACACAAACTTAAAATTACTGGAAATTGCTCAGTGACCTTCTCTGTCCTGAGTTATACTGGAGGTCAGGCCAGTTGGGTATCGTAATCCCTTTTGGCTTTTAGAAATGCATTTTCAGATACATACAAGTCCCATAGGACAAATTTTCCTGAGTATTTCCCATCTAAACATAGAGATAGCTTAGTGGGGGTGCCCTTCAGATCATATTAGCTGTTAAAGCATTTTTGATTGTGTATCTCCCACTTCAGCCATCTAAACACATGGAAAATCTCCAAAGAGGCACGTTTGGAAATGTTCTCTGCTAATAGCAAGTATGAGGGTAACCCCTCTGGCCTCTTACACGAATCAGATCAAAGGCTGTTGCCTAACGTCCTAGCCCTGTGCTCAGTCATGGTTGCACTGCTGCTAAAAGTCCCGGCTTCTCGACCCAGTCCTGACATGGATTGGGTACCACTGCCTCGGTTCTGCTGTCATAACCTCACCGGTATCTCCCCTCTGTCAGCTCTCATGGGCCATTTGTGTCAGTGACATGGGGCAGCTCAAATGCTTTTCAGTGGTAAATTGTTTCTAACAGGAGTCATTTTGACAGAACTGGTTTCAGGCATGGAAGTGCATGCTGTTAGGCCAGCAGATCTGGGGATGGGTTGCAAAGAGCTGGGAACAACCTGGGGCTGAGAGCTGTAACTTCTTCACCTGGTCCTGCTGCAGCCAGGATGGGCTGTTAGACCACAATCCAAGGAACTGTGGTTCTTATTGGAAATTAGTGAGAGTTAGGCCTGAAAAGACTTGTGGCGTTTATCCAAAATGTCATCTCTTTTCAAAAACACAGAATTAGTTGTGCATATTGCATTAAATGTCTTGCTGTGCTTTTAATTTCATCCTCACGTCTTCTTACTAGAAGACAAAAATCCCTCTCTAAGAGTGTGAGTTTCACTTTTGTATTTGAGGCCATTCAGTTTCTGCAGTATCATTCATACTGTTAAAAACTCTATTGATGGAGTATGAAGATGTCAAAGACAAAATACTTATTTTCTTTAACCCTTTTCAATATGGCAATCTTAGCAGTTACCTAGAGGAATTGCAGACAGACATGGGTTTTGAAGTTCATGGTGTCCTTTCTGTAAAGCAGGGCTGGGAAGCCTTTGTTTTGTGAGCCAGACCCAACCTTCTACTGTTGCCCATGGTGACATTATTTTACTTTATTTTACTGTATTATTGGATATGATAGATACACAGATACTAGAAGTTCCTCAGCATGTGGTTCCTCCACTGTGTGTGAATGGCCTGTTCAGACTCTGCAAAGGAAAATACTTTTTCCTCCTGCTCTGAAGTTTTGCTCCTCTTCAGGCTGCCTAAGGACCAGTTAAAAGAAATGAGAATAATTTCTGTGGTCTCGGGTATAAAATAAAGCACATGAGCTGGCCAGAGCTATTAAAAACTAATTACAGCAATTTGTTACATTTAATAAGGTTGCTTCCTAAAGTATTTTTAACACAGGAATTAGATATAATCTCCAATTAATTTCATTGATAACATTTCCACACTCATGAGGAAAGCTCCAATTCTGTTAGTTTTAAACGTTAAGCATCACTCTCAGTTATATTAATGAAACTCTGAATCTGCTTATTTGCAAGCCTTGGCAGGAACAGGGCTAATGGAGAAGGTGGTTCAAGGCATTTTTCAGTCATGCAGTTTCTGTCCGAGGCGATGAGTCATTTTTCGCTTGGTCTAGACTTCACATACAGCTCCAGAGTCACTATGCAATTGACAGAGATGATGTAAATGTCAACTTTAAGTAAACTTAACTTTTTTCTGCTCTGTTAGAGAGCATTGTGAGTTTTGAGACATTTTTAATTATCACTTTCACCCTTTGTAGAAAAATAAATTGCTTTCAGAAAAAGTTCTGACCTGTCCGAAAATAGGCAACTGTGGAAAACTTTACTTGCTTCATTTTTCCGCTGAAGACACCAATGGGATTTTTAACATTAATCATGGTTTTTATGACTCTGAACTTGTAGGCTGAAGGGGTGATGTGACATTATGATACAGAGCATTGCAATTGTGGAAAACATCCAGTAGGACTACACATGTAATAGTGAAGAGATGGAATACCCTAAACTAGCACTTTATTAAGAAGAGATGTTAATCTGGGTTTGTATTAGCAATTGAAAAATAAACAGAGGAGAAAAATATTAAATAAACAAAACAATGAATGAACAGTTTTACTGAATCAAAGTCAAAACCTTTCCACAGGTGTCCCTCGCCCAGCTCCAGCTAAGAGAACTGCTCCAGCCGCTGCTGCTCTTTCCCTACCCACATTGCTCTGTATTTCCCTTCTCCCACCTGTGCCATCTTTTTTGACTCATCCCTCTGTACTGCATGCCCTGAGAATTTGAAGAGTGAGATTTAAAAATATTGTGGAAGACCTGAGGAGGTGGTCTGCAGATGGAGAGAGTATTTTTCACAGGAATGGAATATTTTACTCCTCATTGCTTCTGTACATGGATAAACAAATTATTATCAATTTAATTCTTCTCAAAGTGAAAAGGAAAGATTACATTGTTCCTTTAATTTAAGTGATTTTTCTTAAAAGTCTATGGCAGCTTTTGAATCCTTTTCTTGCTACTTTCTTTAGTCAAAGATGCAGTGCAGTATAACAAAATGTGGGGAGGAAGGGAGGAATCCTGCAATGCAGTGCATATATTGATGCTGCAGGCTTGTTTTTCTTTTAGAATATGTGATGCAGCACTGGAAGGAAGATTTCATGTTTGGCTACCAGTTCCTGAATGGATGCAATCCTGTGCTGATCCGGAGGTGCACAGAGATACCCAAGAAGTTGCCCGTGACTATGGATATGGTAGAATGCAGTCTAGAGAGGAACCTGACCCTGGAGGAGGAAGTGAAGGTACGACTCTGAGTGAGGTTGGACTTCATCTGTTCCTTCTCATGTCCTCTAACTTCCAAACCCTGTTCTAGCTGCCTTCAGCCACATCTCCTCTCTTCAGGCTGTGTGGTTTGTTATGGCAAAGCTCGTTGTCTCTGCAGACTGGCAACACTTGTGTTGACTGTTTTCTCCTGCTGTCCTAGAGCTGCAGGCCGTGCCTTTCTCCAGGTCCATTTAAAGAGATGTCACCAGGAGGTGAAGGGTGCTTTTTCGGTTTCCTCTGAAAGGTTAGGGATTGACTTACCTCCTCACAAGGGAAAAGTGTCTCTCCCTTTCCTGGTAGGGTCTTACCCTGTTGTCACTTGCAGAGTTGAACTAACATGCTGAAGAAGGGTCGGCAAGGGTGGTGCCTTGCTTTCATTTGTATGACAAGCATGGGGGTCTCTTCAGCTGGCAGTGTGAAACTTGTTTGCATATTAGCGTCACTGCATGAATGCCAAATACATAGTCGCTCTTTGCTAAAAGACTCTCTATCAGACTCAGCAGACACAAGTCAGGTAGTTTGTACAAAGGTGCTTGCTGTCTCAACGGCATCATCGCTGAGCCACCATGAGCAAGGGTGGGCCAGTGGCTGCTCTTAACCACAGGGCACAAACCAGCCTCTGGCCGAGACTTCCCGACCTTTGTTCCGAGCCGTGCTGCTTGCACTCCATTAAAACACATAATCCTTTTTCTTTTTTTTTCTTTTTTTTCCCCCCTCAGCAAGGAAACATTTTCATTGTGGACTATGAGCTGCTGGATGGTGTGGATGCCAACAAAACAGACCCGTGCACAATACAGTACTTGGCTGCACCCATCTGTCTGCTGTATAAGAACCTGGAGAATAAAATTGTACCCATTGCAATCCAGGTGGGCTACTGTCAGGGTCTTTAAATGGACACATTGCTTGTTGTCTCATCTTAAACATGAATGACTTGGGGTTTTGTGTTCTTTTTATATCTTTCAGCTTGGTCAGAAGCCTGGGCCAGACAATCCCATATTCCTTCCTTCAGATGCCACATATGACTGGCTGCTAGCTAAAATTTGGGTTCGCTCATCTGATTTTCACATCCACCAGACGGTGACCCATCTCTTACGGACACACTTAGTCTCAGAGGTGTTCAGCATAGCTATGTTCCGGCAGCTGCCTGCTGTACATCCCCTCTTCAAGGTTGGTTCTTGCATTAAGGGAGGTTATCACATTAGTTTGACAAACCAAAAGAAGTCCTGGTGATAGCTCAGCTGAATAGTTTGCCTGGCAGCTCTGCATGGTAACGTACAGCTCAGACACCAGGACTTCCAGCACCTTGGACTTTACACCTGGTTGTTGTTGAATTCAGTCAGAGAATTTGCCTTCTTTCATTGTTTGTCCCATTTCACAGCTCTTGGTGCCACACATGCGGTTCACAATAGCCATCAATACCAAAGCCCGAGAACAGCTTATCTGTGAATGTGGCCTTTTTGACAAGGTAAGTAGTCCCCTTTGCAAATCTTCATTATTCTTCGTGGTTCTGTATGTGTTTTTATCCTTTAACCGTCACAGATTGCCTTGTTTCTTGATCTTTCTACTAAAGGGCAAACACAACTGATACCACCTGAGGAACTGGCACACAGAACTGATGCCATGTTGTGCTAAAGGTGTTATCTTTTACATCTAAGCAGTCAGTTCAGAACTGGCCAATGTCAGTAGAGAGTCAGTATCTCACTTACTCATAGCTGATGTGGCTTTGGGGTATGAGTATAGGAGTGCAAGGTAACATAATATGCACATACATCCCTGCACACGTATGCATGCAGTTAAGTTCCTGGTTTCTTTTAAGTACTCAGTTATTCATTTTGGGACAGGGTAGTGACCAAAAGAATTTGTGATTGCAAAAGAGAAATTTGCATCAGAGAAAGATGTGTAGATAAGATAGATTTCTAAGCCCACAAATAGCAGGTACAGATTCCAGCCTGTCTTCTTGAATTGCCGTAAACAGCAGATCTGCTAGGATGGAAACTCAGCTTCGTGTGAGTCAGTGAAACATAGCTGTATATCATGGACTGCGGTGCAGCTCTTAGGTCAGATCTGAACATCTCAATCTGACCGCGCTGGTATTTAACACGTACCCAGCTCTTCCTCCTTGGCTTCCCAAGGAGTGGAATGCTGCGTCTAGGAACCACAACAGGTTGGCATGCAGTGGTCTTTGTGACAATGTGCTGACAGAAAATGGGAAGTTTGGGGAGGTTTCAGAAGTGCTTCCAGAGAGGGAGCCTGTGTTTCAGAACAGCCCTGTCCCCTTTACACCTCTGGTACCAGACCAAAAATAGCTTCCATGCTTGAGAGTTTTTCACCCAAGGAGAAAAGAGAGGTTAAATCCAGGCACCTTACTTGCCTTCTGGACTCCACGGCTGACTGTGGAGACCTGGCAGGGACTCCTGTCCCTTTGAACAGAAGCATAATGTCCATACCCCTGCATGGGGGGTGAGTGTGTGGCTAAGACCTGCAAATGGGGATCCTGGAGTTCCAGAATTTGATGGCTCTAATGTCGATGAACAATGAGCTGGAGGACAGTAAGTGTAAGCTGGCTACTGCTACAACACTAGCATCATATGCTAGAAAAGCAACATTTGGGAGCTTTTGTGCAGTGATCATCTAAAGAGTTTTGTAGTGCTGTTTGTTGTGGACATGTTGTGTTTTCCAAATGTGACATACACTGAAACCCTAGCTAATCCTCATCAGTAACCACCCAGTGGGATTGATCTCCTGGCTTAAATTCCAGGGTGGCTAACGGTAGCTTGCATCCCTAAACACTTTCTCCTAGACCACTCTGGAGCAGCAGTGGGTGGCTTGGCAAAAGCCCTGTTCTAACGCACTCCTGGCTGCCTTCCTTCACACACACACAGATTCTGCAGCATAAAGCTGGCAGAAAGTGCTTTTGGTTCCATACTTCTATGTTGCTGTATTTTATTACTGTGTCCCATTATAAGCAAGTGCTCTACCTATGGAGAAAATGTGGATGTTAATGGTGGTTCATGGGAGAGGTGTGAAATCTCTGAAGTTGAAATGCACAGTTGCAGTAGACCTCTGCAGTCCAGTACTTGTTTGTGTGGAGATACGGTTTTCTCCTTGAAAAACAGATTCACCAGCATTTTGAATACCATCTTCTGCCAATTTGGAAAGCCAGTCTCAGCACAAAGTGAACATAATCTCCTACTGTTCCTGTCTTGCCGTTCTTCCTGCAGGCAAATGCTACAGGTGGAGGAGGACATGTACAAATGGTGCAGAAAGCAATGAAGGATCTGACTTATAGCTCCCTCTGCTTCCCTGAGGAGATCAAAGCTAAAGGGATGGACAGCAAAGAGGATATCCCCTACTACTATTACCGGGATGATGGCATTAAAGTCTGGGAGGCTATAAAGAGGTGAGAGACTGTAGTTCTAGAAATGGCTAATAAAGTCATTGTCACATAGACACGACTTCATTTTCCTCTGCTCACTTTGCTCTTCGTCACAGCCTTGTGAACAGCACCTGGGCTGCTTAGTCACATGGTGCCGTTTCCATCCAGCATCTCTCATCTGGGGAAAAATATATAGTCAAGCACACACCATTGAAAGACTGTTAATTCCTGCTTTTTTCAGCCCTGTTTTCTTGCATTCTGTGTTTCAGAGGCCCCTTTGTAAGTATGAACTCTTCTATAGGATTTCACAGAGTTCAGTGAGTTGGAATTTAGCCCTGCATAGGGAATTTAATTAGCTTTTTTTTTTCATCTGTGCACAAACCAAGAGAGAACCCAGCTCTCTCTGAGCCAGCCATGTGAGCTCATCGAGGTTCTTGTGGAGTGGAAATGTAAGCTTGGCTTGCATGAGAGTTGTGTTTTGAAACTTAATAAATTAGGCGTTAACTGATTCAAGCAAAACCTTTCTTAAAATGCCTTAAAATCGCAAGGTCCAAGCTTTGTCAGGAGGGGCACCAATTCTGAGTCAGGAGAGGTACTGCAAGGCTGCTCGACCACACAAATGTGGCTCCTTTTCAGACATGAAACCCTGCCTCAGAATGGAATGATTCATATGGTTTTTATTCTACAGCGGCATTTCATTTAACAAAAAACGTATTTTTGAATGGCATAAGTTGCATGCTAAATATGCAGCTGTTTCTGGTCACATGGCGTTTGAAAAGCATGTTCATTAAAAATCAGATCTTTTGTGCAAAGTAGGGGGTTTGTAATGCAAGCATAATGTTTAAAGTGTTGGGTACATCTTTGTCCCCTGTGTTTTGGCAAGGGGTTATCTTGCAATATTTCCTGCAATTGTTAGTGCCCATTTGAGAGAAAAGGAAGTTATAACTTTTCTGTGGTTGTTATCTTGATGTAGTCTGTTGAGTTTTTTTGTCCCTCTTCTTTCCTGTGTTTTCTTTGCTGATTGAGGTATGTCTTTTCAAATACGAGATGGTACTTAGCCAAATCAATTTGGTTTGTCTGTTTGTTGGTGTTAACGTAGCTGGAGGAAGATGTTACACTGTCTCAAACTTGGCTGAGAGGTTCTTCTTGAGTAATTTGGTTTGTAAGTGGCGTGGGCAGTGCCCTTTTGAGTGTGGGATATCCTGACCCATGAACCCACGGTCATACGTGTGTCTAGTCACCGTGATCTCCTACACTCCGCAGGGCTGTCAGTGTCCACTTTTTTGATGAAATAACGTCTATCCCCAGCATTGCTTCATGTGTGGTAGATGGCCTAGACTTAACAAGGCTGATGTTTCCCTATAGAAACGATGAGGTTCACACGGCAAATTCTTAAACCCCTTCTCTAATACTCAGCTGCTTATTTCTGATCTAACTGCAGATCGATATTCCAACCCAAAAGGCCTCATCTGCACTTCATATACTCATTTATATTTGCATGGAAGGGGGTCTAAAATACTGATGTTGTGTAAGAGGCGAATTACCTTCTATATGCATTTGGCACAGGTGCCAGGTGGTGGGAGCAGAGGTCATGCAGGGCACCTTTATCTCTGCATGTTGCAGGATTTTTCCTTTCCTTTGGATTCCTCTGGAAGCCAAAAATTACTTAAACTCTTGGTGTTTATGCAGTTGTTTTTCTGCCTCAATAACAACTCTTGACTTGGTTGGTTAATAGAAACCACATTGACAGATCTGTAAAGGTCTCCAAATTGCAATAAATTTATAGCTTGTTCAGAGAGAAGTCTGTATTGGATAACAATTCTTAATCCCATCAGTCAGCTTCTGCAGTCAAATGTTTCACCCTATGGGTTGTTGTCAAAATATTTAGCAAGAGATTATAGGTACCTGCAGAGCTAACAGAATATCTCAGCGTAGCTCAGTTAACCAGTCATTCAGTCATGAAATGCAAATCTTCAGGAAATCAGGCTTACCTGGTTTTACTGCTTTCAGAATGATTTCTGTTATCTCAGTGTTTTAAGAGCCTTTCTTTCTGAGCTGAGTTAGCCTGGGAAGCTTTTATAGAAAGAGGGATTTTGAGAAGAGGAACTGAACAGGGAGGAGGTGTCTGCTGTATGCAGTGGGTGTAAGAAGAAGCTCCAGACCTCTTCTCCCCAAGAGAAGTTTCCTGGGCCACCCCTACTTTGGAGTGTGCCACTTGGGTTTCGTGAAAAGGATGTGTGGTAGGAGGGGATCATTTGAATGGTATTCAGCAGCAGCTTTGGAGTATCCCACATACAGGGATGGTGCCAGTATCACAGTTTGGGAACCCCTGTTCCCAGTGTGAGAGCCATGTGGATACACCAGAGGGAGTCTGTATTAAGTGAAGAAAAGGATGTAGATGTGATGACAGAGGTCTGGGCAGGAGCAAAGCCTCAAATAAGAGAGTAAAGCACACAGGACTGTTCAGGGGATGCAGTGTGGTCCAACATTTTTTTGTTGGGGGAGGAAGTGATGCTCCAGTCAGAAGTGAATCAAAGTTGCCTCTGTGTGTTCCCACTGCTTGTGGGAGGGAGGTAGGAGTGTGTTGGGACTTGCTCTTGCTCTTCTTTCTTTCCCTGTGCAGCATCTGCCTCCTCTACAAGGTCAGTAGAAGATCTTCAGGGAACGGCAGGCTTGCTTTCTCCTTTTCGTTTTGTCTTGTTCATTTGTTCCTGTGCCTGCAGTTTTGCAGAGGATGTGATTCACATCTACTATGAGAGCGACGAGGTGGTGTGTGAGGATGTGGAGCTCCAAGCCTTCGTCAAAGACATTTACGTTTATGGGATGAGGGGTGTGAAGGCCTCAGGTAAGGTGTGACGGCCCAGCCAGGTCTGAAGCTTGTCGAGTCCCTGCTGACAGCAATGCTGCATGCACAGCACACCTTGAACTGTTGGAGACCCTCTCCCTTCTTGGCCCAAAGATGCTCAGTTTTATGGGTGAGATCCTAGATCAGGCCCTCCCTCAGGAGACAGTTCTTCCTTTGCCACAGATTCTCACCAGGCGCTTGCAGAACTCATGTAATCTCTGTACACTGGGGATTAGTCCTTTGATCTTGTCTGCTCATGCTTTAAGCATTATGGGAGGGGCTGTCTGTATGTGCTGTTGGAACCACCAGGCAGACTGACAGAAATCAAAAGGAGCGGCGAGACCCCCTTGACTCCTCTCCTCCAAACCTTGCACCAAATAAGAACAAGAACTAGCCCAGGAGCGTCTTGCTGCACTTTGCCTTTGTTCAGCATCTGTGCCATCGTTGAGCTGTTCTGCACTCTTCAAGAGAAGATACTCATAATTCTTTCCAAGAAATATTTTCCTTTGCTCTGTCTCCTCTCACTGCCTCTCATTTCTTGGCTGTGGGAGCTCTCACCCATGACATGACTCTATTCTCCCACATCAGTTCACACTCTCCTGCCTTTCCCTAAATGTGACTTTTTTCTTTCACTCACATTTTGTCCAAGCAGCTTTTCAGGAATTTATACAGGTGGGTGGGGATTCTTCATACTCTCCTGACTGATTTACATGTGGAAACACCTGTTGGCCAGTGATCTGAGCCAGATGGCTTTGGCATTGCACCACACATGTTAGTGTGTGAGACCTCCAGGCAAAACTGTGATGTTTCCAGGCATTACCAGTACAGACTGGTGTATAACAGCCTTCTGGGCTCTATCTGCCTGGACAAGCAAAGGGTTGGGGGGCACCTACTTGCTATAATTTTTGTTTTGCCTAGTTGTCTCTTAGGAAAAGCTTAGACATGACCTGCTAGTAAGAACTTCATGCTTGACCTAAGTATCTTGATATGGGATGAGTACTGAGCCTTTCCAGGGCTACAGCTGTGTTGGGATGCTACAAGCACCACTGGTGGCAGGACTGCCACTACAGGTGGGACACCTGCCAGGCCTGCCGCGTCCCTGTCTGTGCTGCTGTCACTCCAGGGGCTGGAGCAGAGAGCAGGGGAACTTGGCTGGGTCTGTAAAGAATGGAAGGAGGATAAATGGCGGAGGCTGTTGCACCCAGGGCTCCCCCTCCAGTCTCCATTCCTGCCCTGGGAGGGCTGCTCTGACTGGGAGCATGCCAAGCCCCTTTAAAGATGAGCACAGTGTGCTTAGGATAGCAGGACACAGGAGAGGATGGTGCATCCTCTCCTCTGTGGGCTTGGTGGCTGACCAGAGCTACCATGTGCCTCTTACCGCTCTCAGGTTGAGTTTGGATCTCCATCAGGTTGGTGGGGGAGATGCGAAGCAGCTGGCACAGGCAGTCTGAGCGTGGGCAGCTCGTCCCAGGATGTTGACAGGTCTCTAGGTACCCTGGAACCTGTGGTCACATTGGGCTGGGACAGGGAGTACAGCACAGGACTGTGATGTGGTGGGGACAGGAGAGATACAGGATTGGGGGTGCTTTGGTAGCAAAATATTTCCCTAGTCCCTGGCTGTTCCCTTCTTTCTTTATGTAGCTCTGTTTGATTATTCCCCTGCAAAGACAGCTTGATGCAACTATTTCTGTTCCTCATTCTGTTGTTTCTCTTTCAGAAGTTCTCATTTCCTCGCTTCCCGTTTCAGCAAATAAGCTCTCCCTGCACACTTTCTCACAGTGCACTTGATTGCTGAGCCTTGGACCTTTATAAATACAAGCACATGGTCATTTGCTCCTTGGCAGGAACCTTCCCTGCTTGCACTGCAGACTGAAGAAAAAGGGAGCATCTAAGGCCCCTGCCCTGTGGACTCTCTGGGTTCCTCGCTGCAGGGTAGGTAGGGTGAGCGGACAGGGATACCGTAATTTTCAAAGGCGTAATTATACTTTGCCTTTCCCTTAAGGAACGCCACGTACTTTGCAAACAGTGGCGGTGCATCACAAACCTGTACGAGGTAAGGCAGGCTCAATCTGTTTTTAGGGCTGGACAGCCAAGACACAGAGAGTTTGAGTGACTCCTGTTAGACCACGCAGCGAGATTCAGAAAGAGAATGTCCTGCTCTTCAGTGACTGCTGCACAGTCCCCTCACTCATGCCTTTTGAATAGCTGATTACTACTGGGTAACTGGGTTACTTCATAGCTGGGTTACTTAAGTGTTTCTTCTCCCTCGTTTAGGGTTTCCTAAGACGATCAGGACACGAGAGAAGCTAGCAGAATATCTCACGGTGATAATATTCACCACATCGGCCCAGCATGCAGCTGTGAATTTTGGTCAGGTAGGAATTTCTGGGAAGATTGTTCTTCTTTCTGGGCTGGGAGATGCATCTACCAGGGCAAGGTCGGAGAAATGTTTTTTAGTAGATGTACACACATTACGTTACTCTTTCTGGTGGAAATAACTGCAGAGGCATTTGCAAAGCCCCATGAAGCCTGTGGAAACAGAATTATTTTGGAAGCTGAGAAAGGTATTTTGGAAGCTGAGAAAGGTATTTTGGATCTTAAATAGGTACCAAAGCTCAAATTTAGGGGTTCTAGCTGGTCTATTTTAGTTTCAATGATTTTATTATGGGCAACGATTTTTTTAAGCACTTAAATGGGTTGCTAAGACCCCCTTCAGAAATGCTGAAGGGTTCAGGTGCACTGTTTAGCTACCATGCCTTCCAGACACCACGTGAACTGCCTGGGTGCGTGCTGGTAGGCTGTGGCACATTCTGCGATGAAATGCAATGAATTATGCTAAGTGGCTTTGCTTTGCATTTGCTGTGAGTGCAGTCCCGGGTAGTTACCGTGGGCTGCTGTTGTAAGCTGTGCTACTTTGGCAGTGAGCCTGTGCCAAAGCAGCATACGTCCCAGTTTCAGATGTTGCTTAGGGAACATGTACAGCGCAGCTCAGCGCTGTGACTGCAGTTGATGTAGCTGCATACGCCATCCGTCTTTGAGTTGGTGCAGCTGGCTATTTCCAGCGGCTCAGTCCCAGCAGAACAGCAATCTAGCTGGCCTAACGGAGCATTTACCAAGGCTCCTGAGTTAACTAGTTGAAAACTGCCATGCACGTCTGCAGGACCTCCGCTTCTACTTGCTGCAGAAGCACAGACAAGCCTCTACAAGGTGAAGTCTCATTGAAGTCAGCGGGACAGGAGTCCAGAGCCTCAGTGATATCTAGGTACTTAACTCCCACTGACATACGTAGAAATTTGAAGCAGTGAGGATCTAGGCTTTCGTCATTGTTATGGTTTGAGAAACCCACAATAATTTATTGTAATTTAGATAATTATTTGATCACCCGATGACCCCTCCAGGGAAGGGGAATCAGGAAAAACAAAGAAACCTGAGGGTTGAAATATAAACAGATTTAATAGAATAAGAATAGATAATTAACATTAATAACACTAAAGAACCAATATCGATACCAATATAAAATATACAAGGATTATACTCAGCCCATTCTATCAGTAGGAAGCTGTGCACTCCCAGCAGTGGACAGCAAATGTGGGACACCGCGTGCGCTGCGGCTTTGGGAGGAAGGAAAGGGCTCAGGGGTCTGGCACCAGGGCAAGAAGTTCTCAGAATCGCTGCCATCATAGAAGAAGAGAGCTCCTCAGCAAACTTTCTAGTTTATATTGAACGTGATGTTCATGGTATGAAATAATCGTGTTGCCCAGCTTGGGTCAAGTGCCCGGGTCTCACTCCTCCTCATCCCTGCACCCGGTAAGCTCGAAAACACTGAGACCTTGAAACCCACATACCATGGCTGGCTATAAAGTAAATATTTTCACAAATTCAGACACTAGAGTCTTCTAACAGTGCAGTTTTCCCAAGCATTAGAAGATAAATTAGTCCTGTGTTGCTCAAACCAGGACAGTCATGTATGGTCCAGTTTTGAAAAGCACCAATGTGCTTAATATTCCCAATGCATGGAAAGGCCATTGCAGCTCATTTTTTGAGTTTGGAGCCAACTGGCAACTTTGAGCTTCCTCCGTGATGTTGAATGAGTCACATACTGATAGCCTGTGTTATCCCTGCCTGCCTTTACTGACATGTATCTACCCTGAAACTATAGTAACAGCCTGCCTTTCAAATGCTGCTTCTTCCAACATGAAGGCATTTTGGAAAGCAGACTTCACAGCCAGAAGCAAATCTCTTTGTCAGGCTGTATTGCACACAGGTTCTTTGCTGAGTGGGTGGTCGGTCTCTGGAAGAGGCTCCCCAGAGAAGTGGTCATGGTGCCAAGCCCGTCAGAGTTCAAGGAGCATCTGGATGATGCTCTTAGTCATATGGTTTAGTTTTAGGTAGTCCTGTGAGGAGCAGGGAGTTGGACTCGATGATCCTTATGGGTCCTTTCCAACTTGAGATATTCTATGGTTCTGTGAGCTTTGTTTTGGCACATGTTCTGGCTCCAGGCATGAATGATCTCACAGATAAGCAGGGAGACCATCTTTCCTATGGTAATTATTTCCAAACACATCCCATATTGCTCTCCACTTTGACCCTCCTGTCCACCCCTGCAGCTCAGGAGCCCTGGAGCAGGTCTAGAGCCAGGTGTGAAACAAACCCACACTATTCCTGTACCATATTCATGACCAGGGACCTCGGCAACTATTCACTTCTAACCTGTCATTACAAGTGATTGAGACGTTTCCCAACCTTCCCATCAGGAAATCCTGTCTGTTCAAGTACCACTAAGAAACCACCTCTTAATATTGCCCAGTTTATCAGGGTTTAGCAGAGAGCCTTCAGAGAATGAGAGGGGGAATTTGGCATGCAGAGGATATTCAGCCCATCAGCAAAGGGGTCTTCAGCCATGGGAAAAAATGGCAGAGAAGGAGGGCTGAGGTTAGGAGGAGATGGCTATGCACTGGAGAGAACAGGTTGAGCTCAGTGTAAGCGTAGCACACAGCTGAAATGGGACTTTCCCTCAGGCCAGGCAGGGGATATGTATAACGGTAATGAAAAGTGCTTGGAAGAGAGTTATGGTAAGTGCAACATCTCTGATGGTGGTAAAACTCAGAGTCATATCTGAGGCAAAATGAGACATCACCATCCCACAACATTGAAGCAGGCCAGAAGTGATTCTGAGTTCCCAGTCTGGTGCTCACCATGGCCACGTCCACATGCCATAGTCCATGATGCACCGGCATCCTTTGCCTCTCTTACTGCCTGACCACAGTACTGTGAGCATGTTCTTAGAGCAAATTTTGCAGAAAAGAGCAGCTGCAGAAGAGGAGATTTTATCAATTACAGGGTTTTTATCAGAAGTCTCATCAGATTATCACAAGAGATCTTTGTTTAATAAAAAAACAAAGTCCTTAGCCTGGTTGGTGAATGTGGGCTGTGTGGCACATGCCTGCGGTTAGCAGAATAACTGCTCCCATCAAGGCAACCCAACTCTCTCCCTTGTGAGATGCTGAGAAAGATGGTAGGGACTTCCTTGTCTCCTTCAGTCCTTCTGTAGAGCATCTCTCTGTCCTTTAGTTAGTATCTTCCCTTTCTGAGAGGCTCGTATTACAGAAGCAAACTCCCTGGTGTCAAGGCTCCTGATTTTCTCGGCAGTGTTTCTAGATAACAGCCACTGTAGCTTTTCACTGTACTGTTTTGCTTTGTTGTGCAGTATGACTGGTGTTCCTGGATTCCCAACGCCCCACCAACAATGCGCCGCCCTCCTCCGACAGAAAAGGGGACAGTCACCATCGAGCAAATTGTGGAGAGTCTGCCAGACAGGGGCCGTTCTTGTTGGCATCTTGGAGCTGTCTGGGCCTTGAGCCAATTCCAGGACAATGAAGTAAGTCGACCTCCCTTCTCTAGGTGGCAGAGATGTAGGTGAAACGATGAGGGCCATGGCAAGACCACATGGACTCACAAGATTGTGGTGCTGCTCTGTGCTTGACTGGACCATGTTTGCCTTTCTATGGAGATGTATCCATGGTGTGGATTTGCACTTGTTGTTCCTCCAGATGCAAACCAGCTCTGAGCGAGAAGTTGCATTTTTACTCTGAGGCTGTGTTTCAGCCAAAACAAAAGTTTCTAAACTGAAGTATGGCATTGCTGAGTAAGGACGCTTGTGTGAAGAAGAGGGCTGCAGAGGCACAAGGGTTTTCTCCGGTCCTTGCCCCAGCAGTGCTGGTGGAAAAACTACAGCACCGCTGTGTCCCCATGTCCTGTCCCTTTGGAAAGTCTGCCCCAGTGCCATGTGCACTATAGCCGTGGCTTGTGCCTGGCTGATGTGGAGTGCAAACAAAACAAGCCTACAGGACACTTTGCAAGCATGGTCTTTAGCTGTTTTCCTCATGTAAAATGAGGTTGTAGGTATTTGGTTGTCTCACCCAAGGGCTGTGTCTGGAGAACGTGTTTTGAAATCCTTAAATGGAAGATGATGGACAATAGGTAATTTTGAAGTTTATCTTAAGAAGAAAGCAGACTTCAGATGTGAAGCCAGTAGTATGGGTAGTATCATGGGAAATAGTTACCTAAAGCAGGTAATATGCATATTGGCAATGCAGTATTCAGGGCACCCTTAGAGTCCAAGCTGACTAAAGCAACTGTCAGGTTGAACTTTGGAGGACAGTCTTAAGTCAACAGAAACTTTCACTGTCGCTGAAGGAAGCAGTCATCTTCCTTTTTCATCTCTGTCTGTTCATCCCCCTCCCACGCTGTCTTTTTCATCCTTTTATTTAGCAGCACAAATGTTTGAGGGGCTACGCAGAGATCTGGCTTGGCACGCTGATTTTTCAGTGGATCAGCTGCCTGCAGGTGGCGGAGGTGCCACATAGACACCTGAACCGGCACTGCAGATAGATGCAGGGATGAAAAGAAGCAGCTAGCGGTGGCGGGAGGGACAGCATCTTGCATTGGTAGTGCCAATGTAGACTACCTTGAATGCTGATAGGACTATTTTCGTAGTAGCATTTGTGCGGCTCTGGGTGCTGTTCTGCTGAATGACATAATGTTGAAACAGAATAGCCTTTGCTTTCTCAAAGCGTGTTTTCTTGGTGTTTTTTGATTAGCTGTTTCTGGGTATGTACCCAGATGAACACTTCGTGGAGAAGCCAGTGAAAGAGGCTATGGCAAAATTCCGCAAGAATCTGGATGAGATTGTTAACGCCATCACCGAACGCAACAAGAACAAAAAGCTTCCTTACTACTACCTTTCCCCAGATCGCATTCCCAACAGTGTTGCTGTTTGAGCAGAAACCCAAGAGAGTTCAGAGGCGTGTAAAGCTAATGAAGCTTTCTTGTTGCATATGTTTCTTGTCAATGAACTTCCAGAAATTGATAAAATAAGAAACCCACCCTCTCCATCAGAGCATAGTCTATTTGGACTTTCAAACTAAATTTGATTATGATTACTCTTGGAAAGTTTAGTTGACAACCCTCTAGGTCAACTTTGTTACAAGTTTATTTTTCCAAGATTTTTTAATTAATCTTAGAGTCAATATCTGTGTTTCCCTCTCCTGGTCAAAACAACATAATCACAGATTCACTTATCTTATTCAACAAAAGTAGTATCACAAGCAATAAGCAAGTCACATCTTTAAAATCCTTCCTATTTTTAATAGGTGACACTGGTGACATATAAAAATATAATCTTTAAAGGTTATGGATTGTTTTTTATCTGATTAAAACAAATGTTAAATATTTTCACCACAACTGTGAATCTTCTAATCAGGATGAAGGTAGAAGCAGGACATTTTCTTAACACAGCTCATGGGTTTTTATCACTTTCTTACCGAGTTCGCATGAAATGAGATAGCCTGATTCATAGGAGATGAACATTTTGTACCTACACAAACCTATGTATTTTCTACATAAAACTAGCAATGTTTGTTTTAGCCTCTGTCAGCAGAGTTTGGTGCCATTCATATGTACAGACAAATGTTTTGGTTTGCACAGTGGCAACGAGTACAGACCCAGCAGTTTTTATGCTCGATTTCTATTTCATTGCTGAAGCTGCTGGTTTTTGTACATAGTTTCCTCTGTTTTGGGGGTGATGAAGAGGCTACTTTGCATAACGATAAAAATTGTGGAGAAGTGTTAATTGATGGCTTCTAAGGGAAATCTTCAGATTTGGCCAATTAAGCATAATTGGCATGTTCCACCTTAGTTAGAAACAACTGAGTTTTGTCTGTTTTGTTTAGAGGTGATTAGGTGCAAGTACTTGGGCTTTGGTTAACGTTGAGAGAGTCACTGAGATAACGAATGCAAAAATGAGGTTTGGGAAATTTAAGAGTAGTAGTTTTGTTAATAACAGTTTTGGTTTATTTTTCCCAGAATTTGTTCCTTGTACTAGCTTCACCAGTGTGTTTTTTTCAATAGCTAAGAAAGCCTTTTGTGCTAATAAAACAAAACTGAACATGAACGTCTATCTAGCTTTTATTTCTTAACTCAATATCTAACGCTGTATGTCTCGAAAACATTGTAGGAAGAAGCACGATGTGCTGCGTAGAGAAATGAAGCTGCTGCACTTTGAGAAATACAGTTATCTCTGTCATTCATGTGTGATTTGGAAAAGGATAGTACTAAAATATATGCCCTTTCTGTTTCATATGAAACATGGGCGTGGAAGCACAACTGATTGTAGAGCCTTTACAGCAAACTGACTCCCTTTTTCTTCCCCAGCTAAAGAGTTTCAGCAAAAATGTGGAAGGTAAGACCACTTCCTGTTACTGAGGAAGAAGATTTAAGATGTGGGCATCTTTCTTTTACTGTAACCCATGAGATGTGATGACTGTAGGAGCCGAGGCATGCAATTGTGTAGTGACACTGGAATAGGACTGGGGGATCGGAGACCATAACATGTGAGCCGCAAAAAAAAAAAAAAAAAGAAAAAGAAAAAAAAAAGAAGAAAGAAAAAGGAAAAAAAGAAAAAGAAAAAAGGCACAACTTAAATGCAAAAGGCAAAAAATGTGACAAGATGATGCAACATACCCAACATGCCAGTGCTAACTCGTGTTCTTCCCCTGGGTTATGGTGAATGTCCTCCTGCTTCAGCTTTCATATGATAATGATTTGCATAATCACGTACCTGTGTAGAAAATGAAATACAGGAAGAGAGGCTGATGACTGTTTTCTTGCATCTGTTCTCTCTGCTCTAGCCTGTGGACCTGGGATACAAGTAGGGTTGGTGGGAGGTTTGGGGAATTGACTGTGAGGCTTTGAAGGCCAATATTAACCATCTGATTCAACTGCAGGAGAGGCCATAGGAAGAGGTAAGGAGGTTAAAAGTAACCCTGGCACCAGAAAGAAAGCAAATACATGCAAATAATAAAGTCCTTCCTCTTTTAAGGGGTCTAGGTACACATCTTGCTGTCCCACTCCCTGCTCCCTCTCCAGCTGGTCACCATCCACCAGAAAGTCACCTTCCTGTGCATGGGACAGGGATTCCTCCCCTACATTCTTAGCCATGACTTGTACAGAAGTATCTCTTAAGTCATGCTACTAAGGTACAGTGTCCACTTGCAGAATCACTCCTAGGTGGAAATGAAAGGATCAGCTCTCTCTGAAGTGGATCATGCACTCAGCTTTGTGATAGATATTACTGTTCGATGTGCATTGTCCCATGTCTAACAGGGTTTGACAGCCAATGGCATGTGTCTTGGCTGGATGGCTGTTGCTGCTGGCCAGTCCAAGGGACTTCAGCATGTTTCTTCCAACTCAAGCTTCCTTGCTGTCTTTTCCAATTGCAGTGATTCTCAGTCATTGGGAAGATTGAACTGGGAGATGTCCTGTCCCCTTCAGAAAGTCCTGGCAGTAACTTGGGAGGCTGTGGCATCTCAGCCCTTCCTGGTGGTATTTGATCACGAGCGAGGGCACTCCAGCTGTATAACACCATTAGTGCTAATGAGGAAGGAACTGGGAAGAGTTGTCCTAAAGGACTGTCACAAGTAGAGGAGAGACCCTAATGTTTTCTCCTCAAGCACATTCAACAAAATCTAACCTTAAGGAGAAAAGGACGCCTTGAGACGGAGAGAGACCATCAACGAGGGGACAGGGCAGGCATTTCCCTACTGAAGTCTCTGACTCTTTGGGTTCATTGGTGACAGTGAGGATTTAGACCTCTGCAGCTAGCCCAGCTCTCATCACTGACCTCCCATGCTTTCCTCTTTTTGCAGGGCGAGTTTACCCCTGTAAACTTTTTTTGAGACATTCCCTTCCCCGACCCCCAAACATCCCTTGCAATAATATCATGATTCTCACTGCCCCTGGAAATAAAGCACAGATACTTCATAGTCATCCCACATGAAGTAAGCTACCCATTTTTTTGAAGTCAATCCCCGTTTTACAGGTGGGAAAACAGAGTGAAAGCAATGAAATCCAGCACGTCAGCTCCGATTTGAGGTGCCTCCTTTGTAGAAAGATTGTGAGAAGGTTGTTTCCCTGCAGCATGTTAATTTTAGCCTTCTAGAGAATAGGCAACGTGTTCAGGCTTGGCTGCTCAGTATTATCTGCTCTGTTGCACGTAGGGCAAGCCATAGAATAGACGCCAGAAGACCTGTTTCTAACTAGCAAGTTTTAATCAGCAGCCAGCCCTTCCTGCCACAGTAGTAGCTATGTGGTATCTAGGAAGTAATTGCACACACTGAGACAGTAGCACAAAGTGCTTAGTTTGCGTTATTTGTGATATAAACAGGAATAAACATTGCACAATCAGACATGGACGGTAAGTTTAGAGGTTGAGTCATGGGTTTTTATGGCCAGAAGACAGGGCTAAGATTGCATAGACTGATCTCAGCGTAACACAGGTCTTTGGATTTCCCTGAAGCATTTCCCTCTTCAAGTTCAATACAAGGGTGCTTGGTCTAGGAAACTATCTTCTGTGAAATCATCCAGTCACGATTTACCGAAATACACGGCTGACCCTGGTGCTTGAGTCACCTGTCTCATTGGTGAATCCCTTCTGCCATGGAAGATACGTGCTGTGGTTCTAGTTCTGCGTGCATTCAGTTTTTCTTCTTGCAACAGACAGCTTCTCGCAGTAGCTTTGTGTGACTGAAGATGCTTCTCTGACCAGTTCCCTGCTACATCCTTCCCCTTTCTTTTGGTAAAATGGATTGATTTCCTGGAGCCTTTTGCTCTAAGACTTTCTTTAAATCTCTTACCCATTCCCACTGCATCTTTATTTACCCTGTGTGGACAGCATGTGGGCAGTTGACAGTGACCGTGATTCAATGGCAATTTCAGTCATTATTTCATAGGCTGCATTTCCTCCTGCCTGCAGCTACATGTCTGCAGTTTGTCTGTAGATTTAAGTCTCTGACATGTAAAAACAAAACAACAGGTTGTTTGCTTGCAACCAGCACCTTGAGAGATCCACACTGGGTACAGATCTCAGTGGCTCAGCCTTACCAGTTCCAGTTACTGGAGGGCACTGGTGTGTTTCTGTGGTTTATCAGCAACCTCTTCATTGCACCAGCTTTGACATTCAAATCTGGCTGTGTTGTCTCCCCGGGGCTGTGTTGTCTGCTAAACGAATAGGTGGTAGGAACCAAGTTTGAACATTGCAGCTGACACAAGCGTTGGCCTCTGCAGAGGGCACGGGGAAGCAGGATGGGCGCATCAAGGAAGCCTTGTCTCCAGGATCCTGCCAGGGCCAGAGACACATGGACTCACACAGGTGCTGCTGTCACTGGTGCAGCCAGTGGACAGGGGAAGGGGGGGGAGTAGCTGCTTACCAGCTTGCCTTAATACATGTACACGCAGGTACATGCATATGGGGGTATAAATATATCATAACGACACAAGCAGGTGACGTGAGTGGAAGTGCAGAGTAATGTGATAAACCATCACAGACACAGGAGGAACTTCAGGTGGGCAGAAGGTTGTCACCTGCATTTGGATATTGGCTGGAGAACAGAGTCTAAAAGGCTTAATAAAAGGTTAGCCGGCCCTTTTCATGTCTGTGAGAAATTACTGGCATCTTGAAAGGAGGTATCTGCTGTGCATTGCAGAATGTGTCAAATATACAGATATATACAAATATACAGACAAAGGGAAATATAATCTATAGAGGTTTGTCCATAATCTGCTGTGCATTGCAGAATGTGTCAAATATACAGATATATACAAATATACAGACAAAGGGAAATATAATCTATAGAGGTTTGTCCATAATCACACAGAAAATTAGAGGCAAAACTCAGAAAAACAAGGATGTCGGTTCTGTGATCTGACCACAAGGCCCAAATTTCCTTCCCTTACTGCTAGACTTCCCTTGCAAAGCAAAAGCTGATGTTGCAGTTGTCCAGATAAAGGGAAAAAATAATGGACAAGGTGCTGATTGTCTTCAGCAGTGGCGGGAGAAAAGAGCTTTACCATTTGAAGAATTAGATTCCAGCCTGAATGTGCCTTTATCAGGCAAACACTGGGAAGGTTAATTGCCCTATATAGTAGGATTGGGATACTGAAGAAGGTGTTGCTGCTTCTGACAGATCTTCCCGGAGACTGGAGTTGTACAGTTTTCTGTTTTGTGAGGTAAGTTCTAACACAACAATTTTTTTTTAATTGAATGCATACACAATAAATTGCTTTGGAAGGGTGGGGAGAGAGGTAGCTGAAGTAGTCACTCTGAGCTGCTTCCCACAGACCTCCGCTATCACTTTTAAAATCAGAAGCAACAGAGTGGTTTAAGTGTTTGTTCACTTGGTAGTTATTTTTAAGCAGATGTGAGTAGAGATTATTTTATATGTTGTTTATTTTAATGAGCTTTCTTTATCCACAGAACAGGCACAGCAAAGGTAGAGGTATGTGTTTTGGAGACCACGAGTGATGTTCTGACCGCTGACCTGAAGTTATCATTGAGGTCAGAAGATAATTTAATAGCTATAAGATATTAGTGCACCATCTGTCAGTTTTAGTGTCAACAGCAGTTTTAGGTGTTGTAGATTATTGGCTCATTGCCACCTTATCTTCAGCAACTACCAGTCTCTTGATGAAAGCCTTCGCCTCAGGATATAGTAAAGGGAAGGCAGAAGATCTATTTGTTGATAGTCTGTTGCTACTGGAAACAAAAATGGGCAAGATTCCAGGGATGCTCTAAATTGGTGTAGCTAATTTGAAATAATTGATGGCCACATGGATTTATACCCACTCAGAGCTGTCTCTAATCTTTTTCTTTATAGATATTGCTGACTATTTTGATCCTTTGCTGTTCATTCCTGGAAATGGCATGCTTCCCTTACCTAACGTCTGTTATGGATAGTAATTGTGGGCAGATTCTTTTCCAAAGCACTAGAGGGCAGCAATAGTATATGACAAATAAATCTCTTTCCAGCCCTTGATGATACTGGAGCCACCAGGACCAGCCCTGGTTTCTCGTTCTAGTCCTCTTCTTCAACAGAGCTGGTACTCTTATTCAGTCACAATTCTGATTTGCTAGGGCAAGCACCATATCATTAATTTTTTAATTACTTTTTTCAATGAGTCCTTATTCGCCCTTTCCTACACTGAAGCAGGCTTCAAGCATGCGAAGTCTGCCACTTGGGTATGGTGTGCTGGCTTGTACTCCGTACCTCTGCCTTTGCATTAGATGACTTGTTGGTTTAAATACACGCTTAGGTGGAAGGTCATGAAGAAGCTCCCTCAGTGCACAAGTTGCTGTACAAGGAGATCTGCTTGTCTGAGGCTTTCTCACTGTTCCTGCTGGCCACCTCTGAACCCATGGGCTCTCCTAGCAGCGCTGTTAAAGGAAAGCCCTTACTAATACTGAGAAGAATGTCATAACTGGGCTGTTGTCATCTATTTGGCAATATCAGACATGGCTGTTGCCTTGACATATTCAGTACTTGTGGTTTTGCGCGCTGGGTTCACTTGAGGCAGGACAGTGACAAATCTATGGGTGATTCTGAACAGGGTGTTCATGTGTCAGCTCTTGGTCTGGAAGGAATATCCTCTTATCCAATGCTTTTGCTGCTCTTGAGATTTTCCAGGAGGAGACTAGATACTTTTCAGGTTATTTGGCATTACTGTCTGGAAAGCAGACCTTTGAGAGCTTCAGCTTTTTCTATTTCATATAAAACAAAGACAGATGTCTCTGAGACAGGCAAGGCCAAAGCAGTAGGAGTTCAGCATTTTAGATGACAGAGAAAAGTGTATGTGATTAGAGTTCCTAAACGCTGCATGGGTCTGCAGATAATTGCAGTAGGTTTCATAAAGCCTGTGCTTACACCACAGGCAGTGAAAGCAGGAAAAATCAAGTCAGACTAAGTCCTTTCAGCTTCAACAGATGACTCAACATCTCTACCATTGCAACTAGCAACAGCCTTTGGTTCGATGGGTCAGAGGCTTTTTTTCATTTAAGGGAGGTCTGTTTTCTTGGCTTGCAGAGAGTAGTGCAGCTAGGTAACGTCAAGGCAAAAGGCTGGATAAGATTACTGAATTAAATCAATAATAAACAAAGCAGAAACATGGATGAAGACCCTAGATCAGAACCATCATGGGGTTTGGGTAATTCTGCCTCTAAATCCAGAGCGAGTCTGATTTTCTAGCTTGGATCCATCTCTTCCTGTCTACTTATCTCCAAGCTTCAGGGCACAAGATAACCACTACCTGGGTAGGAGGAAATCGTCTGGTTAGTGGGGTAGCAATGTATCGGCTCCTAGTCTCTAGTGCCTCCTTTGGAGCTGTCCTCTGCTGTTCACCTCAGGGATTGCATCCTCTGGCAGAAAGACAGTTTAGCTTCCCGATCCACACAGCAATTAGCTGTGTTACTGAACAAATTTCCTGTTTCTATGTATGCAAGCAGTGGACAATGCTTGAATACCTTCAGTGCAATGAAAGAAAGATTAAATGAGCTGCTTTTCAAATGTTTCTTTGTAAAAGTTGAGTTGGAGCCTAATATCTTGGTTTTAACATCTGGCCTTTGGTAGGTCTCTTTCCAGCTGCAGCTTCGCTGTTGAGCACAACTAAAACTGTACATCCAGCAGCCTTTTATCTTTAGTTTCATGGTGGTTAAAATCCGGTACTTGGTGATTAGGCCCAATCTGTAATTACATAGCTGAGTTACACCGCATTAAAAAAAAAAAAAAAAAACCAACAAAAAACAACCAACCAAGGAAAAGTTATGTGAGAAGCCAGTAAACACAATTGTTCATAGGCTTCCTTCTTGGAAGACCTCTACCAAAACCAAGGGAGTACCACGAGATGGTAAGAGGGCCTGCCACGATTTGCTTATCTATTGTGGGAAGAAACAAGTCACTGAGCTTCTTGATGTGTGAGTGCAAAGTTCGTATCTCCACCTATTCCAATAATTAGCTGAACTGATGCCAAGACTGGGTGAAAAAAGCTTGAAATAAGAGCAAAGCTGTGCCTCCAAAGAAAGGAATGCCCTGAATACTTTGCCACACAACCCAGGGTCTGAGCCTCCAGTGGATTTGCTAGTGGGCACGAGCATTTTCCACTGCTTTCCCAGGCAGCTGCTGACGTAAGAGGGATTCGGCTTTGTCCAGGGAAGAGGAAAAGAAAAGGAACTGGCAATGGGAGAAACAAGGAAGGATATTTCATTCTGTCTATAATATCCACGTTTGAGACATAAGAAAGGGAAGGAGCAGATATCCTGGTGGGATTTGTGAGCACCATCTGGTAAGTCATGACACTTTTATTTCTTGTGGAGGCAGTAAAACATGTGTCTCTATCCTAACCTCCTAACCAAAGATTTTATACAAAAGGTGAATTTGTCTCTGGCTTTGCTCACTTTCTTCTTCCTTCCCTTTCTGACAAGATCCCCGTAGGATGAACTGCACTGTTTGGCTCAGCTCCCCAAATCCAGGCTGCTTTTACTGTTGTGTTTGGTGACTGCAAGACAAAAGTGCTTGGGAAGAATGTCACCAGGCAAGTCCCCTTGGCAGGCTCAGCCAGCGATCCCATTTTGATTACATAGCCATTTGATGGTACAGGCTATGCTTTTCTTTCTTTTTAAACCTTCTAGCTGCAGACGGGTTATTAGTTACTGCTAATAGTGTATTCACCTACTCGGGCTTATTTACTGTTAGGCCAATTTTGCAGGTGTTGCTCCTGCAGTTTCTTTTCCTTTCCATAAATAGTATACCCTGTGACTGCAGGTTTCTTCTTCCCTTTTGTTTACTTGGCTAGAAACAACATTTAGAAACAAAAAAAAACGTGAGAAAAAGCAATTAGTGCTCTTTCATGTTATCTGTGTTTCCAGGTCAATAATGAAATTAAGTTGCCTAGCAGAAAGTGAAAAGTGGGATTTGATGTATTAAGAGATGCTCTGGAACTCCTGGGGTCTTCTTGACGCTTTCAGGGTCTTCACCCTTACTAATATTTTCTCATCCCAGACTGGGCTCAGTAAGATGATACACAGGAAACCATCATGGTTTGGGTTTTAAGTCTTTATTCTCAGAAGTGATGTGTATGTCTGCTCTCACATATCATGGTTATCTTTCGCATATACCTAAACAAGCAAACAGGCTTGTAGAAACTAACGTGTCATCTATAATGTTCTTGATTTGCCTGTGGCAGAATAAGAGTTCTGTCTGACCTTGTTATATTGCCAAGTCAGAGCAGTTGCATGAGGACCAGTACTAAAGATTGACTGCTTAGGCCAGGGGTATGCGTGGCGGTTATGACCAGAACCTGTGTCTGACGGGATATTCTCCAAAGCTCAGTGATATCTGGGTGCATATTTTTGCTCAGTGACAGGTTATTTATGTGGAGTACAAGAATGCAACACATTACTCACATTCAAAAACCACACTACAAAATGTGTCCTTCTTGGAAGCTCCCCACCTTTTATGTCCCTTGCCTTTTCACAAGTTCTGTGGTGGGGACTCAAAAACGCTAATAGAAATGATTCATGTAGCTTTGGCTTCTGAGCAGAACTTTTTATTCATCTGCTGGCAGAACAGGATTGTTTCATCTGCCAAGGGTACTGCATTCAGTACCCACTGAGAAGTAGTGGGAGCCGAAATTTGGTAAATTCTGCATATAAAGACTTGTGGAAAATTACTGTAGGCACAAAGAGGGCCCATGCTAACACAATCCTTCTGAAACTCTAACAGCACCCAACCACCTACAAAGCAGGAATTAGGCTCTACAGTGATTGGTCTGTTTTTCTGAGATGCTGAACATGCTAGGCAAATATCGGCCTTTTAAATGAGCCTTCAGTTCGGTTACTCCTGTAAGTAGTCCTCTTCTCCATCCAGAAGCTGTGTGGTGCAGAGAGAAATGTAGAGACTGAAGAGGTGAGGTGTGGTATGACAAAGCAAGGGAAATGAGCTTTTCTAGACAAAGAGTTTGTGGTGACCTTGGCTACAATTTGAGGGAGCTGTCTGGAGAGGTTAGAGAGAACTGCCTGGTGGGGAGGGAATAGAAGGCGGCTGTGAGAAAGACCTGTGCACCAGCAAGTGGGACGGAAAGGAAGCAGTTGGATAGTTTCACTATTTAATTTTGAGTTTCATATTAATAAACTGTGATCCTGGTTAGACGAGAGCTATTGGAAGAACCCTTTCAGGCTGCAGCATGGCTAACAGTTGGAAAAGGAAAGAGGCAAAGTAGCAAGCACACCTGCAAATGTGGCAGTGTTGCATCCTACTATGATGATGAAAAGGAAAAGGCCCACCTTGCTATATCCCGTTCTGTAGCTTTTCAGTTGTTGGAAGAAATGTGGATTGTTAGATGTGAATGAAAACAACAGAACATCGTTTCCTGGGTGTTTTGCACAGATGCATGCTGATATCCTCTTGGACGTGAAAGTTACCACGCGGATACCTGTAAAGAAATACTTGCAAAGCAAGGCAGGAGAACAACTGAGACCACCTGACCAATGCTTCTAGGGAAAGGCAAACTGAGCCTCCTATAGCAGTGTAAGCTGCCATAAATGTTTGTAGAACTTGATCTTGCATCCCCTCCACAAAGACCCCATTGATACCATAGTGCAGGAGCTAGAATACATAGAAAAGGTGATAGCCTGGACCTGAAAGGACTCTTCCTTGATCACCACTGCCTGTTAAGGTCTGAAATCTTGCAAACTGTTCTTGTAAGCATTCTTCAGCTCCTAACATTTACTGTCTGACCTTCTCCTTTAACCTGTCTGATGTCCAGGCTTGATCCTGATCCCTGGTTCTGGTCTCACCGTGGAATAAAAGTGAGTTCATAGTGATCTACTTCAGCTTAACAATTGTGCCTGACTGAAAACAGCACAAGGAACAGTACGGGGGAGAGATCAAGTGCACACATGTGAAAGCCTCGTCCATTTGCTCTGTGACTCTACAAACGCCCGAGAAGGATGAACACCGCCAGTGAGACAGAAACCTGTCGGCAGTGTGGAGAAATGAAATGTGGTAAGGATCTCCAAAACTAGTCTAGGCTGCAGCCTGCAGCTGGTCTGCAGGCTCTCATTCATTGGTTCTCTGAACTGGGAACATCCCTTATCCCTCATTTAAAATGTCAATATTGTCCCAGGTCTGTGGAGGTAGATGAGAGGAGATGGGCAAAGGGAAACTCTTGGAAGCAGTCATTCTATCTAAACAAATCATTAGCAGGGAACATTAGAGGAAACATTGATTACTCAAGTCTCAAAGCCTTGATGGCAAAATTTACAAATGTACCAAGTCTAGTTTTCAACAAGAACCAAATGCAAGAGTGACTTCAGTGAGTAAAACCCTACCCTGAGATACATATCTGTTTTCTTCCAACAACAGAGTTTGTGCAGAACCCAAACTGCAGGTCCAGTTCTGCACAGTTCAAAAAAGATACGGACAGACTAGTGATGGTCCAAAGGAGTGCCACGTAAATGAGGCTGGAGAGCCTGCCCTGTAAGGAATGACTGAAGGAGTTAGGTCTGTTTTCTCTGGAGAAGTGACTGCTCAGGGGCAACCTCTTCACAGTAATCCAATACTTAAAGGGCAGCTACAAGGAGAATGGAGGCTCTCTACACAAGGAGACACATGGAGAAGACAAGGGGCAAGCAACGGGTACCAATTGAACTGGGAGAGGTTTCATCTTGATATAAGAAAGAGATTTTTTACAGTGAGAACAATCAAACACTGGAACAACCTCCCCAGGGACATGGTAGAGTCCCCATCACTGGAGGTTTTCAAGATGCAATTGAACAAGGTGCTAAATAATCTCACCTAGGCTCCCTTTCCCATGAAAGGTTGGACCAGATGATCTTGTGAGTTGCTTGCAACCTAGGCTGTTCTATGATTCTATGATCTTTTTCTTTCATTCAAAGTATAGAATTTCACTTGGACCCTTATACCTGTTTATAAATTGCACAAATGCATCTGCAGTAAGCAAAACTAATGCATTCTTCTTAGTGAATAAGCAGTCACTGCACTGTGAAGTTAACTGCATTTCCTGGAGGAATGTTCCCATGTGAAACCAATATTCCTGACTGAGTGGAGTGACCTGTACTACTGCTCATCTTGTATCGTTTCAGGTGACCTCATTTTTCATAAACTGTATTGTTATGACCTCTACATCCCATCTGCACCTGCACCACAGAACAATGAGCAAAAAGCTGTCGACAGCTTTATTAATGAGAAGATTGTGGAAGTCCTAGAGAATGATGATTACTGCTGTTACCACGGTTACAGAAATTTTGTTGGTGGAGATACCATCATACATGCCATGCAGAAACCCATGAAAATTATCCCTGTTACACTTATACCAGTCTACAAAGACCAGTACTTCCGAACTCTTTTAGACGTGCTTATAACTGCAGACAAGCTGAAGAGAATTGTACTGCTTTTGTTTGACGCTACTTACACTTTGCCCAATCTATGGCAATGTTGCTTTTCAGTAGAAGTCAACGACCCACAACTTTTGCACAAAATAAAGAAAACCATAGATCGTCATAGAAAACTGATTCCATTGAGCAGAAGGAAACAGATACTATTGAGGGAAATAGAAACAGGTAAGATCATAGGCCTTGTCATGTTTGACTGTTGGATTAATTTAATTTGAAGTTTATTTTCCCCCGCAGAGGGAGAAGAAAGTGACAGCTTTGGAAAGAGGCAGTTTCTAGTATGGGACATTAAGGATTGCTCAGCAATACTGGGGCAAGTTTCTGCCAGATTGTGTCCATCAGTCCAGGCTTCCTCCATCAGTCTACCCAGGATGCAAGTTGGGCCAACAGTTTGTTACATAGGTACCTCACTTCAGTGAGGATTTTGACAGATCCACCTTATTTTAAAATGTCTAAGGTTATGTGTACACAGTCAGAGCCCATGATGAGACAGAGCTGTCTAATTTGGGCACAGTTCCATGCTCATAAATGATTTCTAAGACAGACATAGCTCATGTTGCAGCAACTAGAAACACAGGCAGAGCAAAGTCACACTGTCTGCCATTGGGGATGGTAATATATCCTGAGAGTTTTACCAAAACAGTCCTGTGGCAGTTCTTTCAAAGCTCTTCTATCTGTGAAACCTAGATCTTTGGTCCCAGAGGGAGAGGAAAAAAAATATTCTGCTCAAAGGTAAAAGCCTTCTAATGCTACCTGAAATAACATCTTTAGTTGGACTAAAATGTATTGCCTAAAGAATTCCAAGAAATCTTAGTGCTCCAGTGAAATTTACATGCCTTGAGGAGAAGCTGAAATAATTATAGTATGAAATTATAGTATGAAAATCTGCAGATAGCCAGGGGGGTGTAGAACATTCAAGCCACTGCTGTGCAGAACCGACCATGATTTTCTGGCCACCAGTTTGGTATTCAGACAAAGGACACATTTCTTGTGATAGATTTTCAGTATCTATCTGACCTGGTTTGGGGAATAAACTCAGTAGTGGGACTCAGGAGTGTATTCTTCAGCACCCTTCATTGTGCTAAACACTTCATAAACCAGATGGACAGGTGCAGTTTCTGCCTTTAAAATCCTAAGCCTTTCATAACACCTATGTGTCTGCATATTGATAGAGAAGCAAATCTGTACCAATTCAGGTCTATGCACCTGGCAGTAAATACACACAAAGGGCCAGGTATTTAAGGTTAGATTAAACTAGACATGGTTGTGCCTTTTCATTGTTTGTATTTTGTCTTATCTTGGAGAAGAGATTGCTCTCCTTAACTGTCCTGCCTTCTCTTTCCAGAGTCTGCTTCGCCTTCTTCATTCTCCAGATCTAGAGATTGTAAGTGATGCGAGCATTTTTGAGTATGTGTTACTGCAAAGTGTTTGCAGGATAACAGAGGTGGATTTCACCAACTAATGTCTCTGCTCCATCTCTGTATTACAGCCCCTTTCAGGAGGTCAGATAGATCAAGGGAGTCATTCAGACCGTACTGGAGGCATCGCTGCACCTCATCATTCAGCAACTCATTCTTGCAGCACAGAGTGCTTCCCATCAGAGGTACTGCTCCTGCACATCCACTCCATACATGGACTGCTCCCGCATGCTGGTATTGCTCTCCCAGCCAGGGCGTTTCCACTCATGTAATAGTCACACACAGCAGCAACTGGGAGGACTTTGTTGCAATAGGCTTTAGGAACATTCACGTCCCACACGACAGACTCCTGCCTTTGCAGCTGGGCTCTTGAGCTGCAAAATAAGACCATATTTACCTGCATCAGAGTAATTACTGGAACAAGATTCATATAGGCATAATGTTCTCAGGTGGTGAATAATAAACAGTGCACTGGAGCTGCTGGAAAGCAAACACCTGGTGGTGAAAGCACGCATGAAATTTATGTCCTTTGTTTATGGCATTAAATGTACATCTGACCGCCTGGTGAAGCTAGCTGAACTATGAAACACAAGCAAGATAAGAGAGGTGTTGTGATTCAGCTTGAGTGTCATAGGGCTGTATAGTCTTAATGGGCAAGAATCAACTAAACTACGGATTACGATTCCTGTCTGGGCAGCATTGCTTCTGTAATGCTGTGAGCCAATTTCAGTTCTTGCCATAGTCAAAAGTAAGACTTTGCTTCTTCCAATTTATCTCTTGAAGGGGGCAAGAGATGAGCTCTTTCATTAAAAACACAAGCTGTAGTCAGGTTTTGATGACTGCACCACTTTCAGAATATGTATATGGCTTTGTATTCTGGGAGATCTTCAAGAAGCATTATATGCAAGGTTTGGTCAGCACGCCTAACAGAATAGTAAAGAGTGACTCTTTTCCTTTCAGATTTCTGGTGGGTTGTAAGTATGTTTGTTGATACATTCCTAGCACCATCTCAAACCATGTCCTCTTTTCTGACAACACACAAACTGACTAATGCTCCCTGTAGACTGCGATCCAGTACAGGAACCAGCTAGAAGCTCTGAGAGGGTTCTAACTGATATACGTTTATTTTGTTTTCTGCCCAGAAACTGAAGACATCCTGAAAGAAATGTCCAACATATCTTTTCAAGAGCTGGATGATTATTTTATGAGATACTGGGAAGCTAGCAATGAGTGGACCAGACAACAGATCTGTCAGGTGTTGGTCAAAAGCATCAGGAGGGACTTTCTGACTTTCTGTAGGTTGGCAAATCTGGAGAACTTAGAGCTGAGAGTAAGAAATCTCATCCAGTGCAACAGCTCTGCTTCCAACCAGGAGCTTCGCATTCAGGAGGAGAAACTACACTGTTGGATTCTGGCAGCAATGTTTGTTCACGTCTCCACAACAAACAATGGAAAGCTGAAGGCTATGTTGAGGGGAATGGTCTTGGTAAAATGCACTGTCCCTTCAGAGGAGAGAAACTACGAGTATCTGTGCTTTAGTGCCTACCAGAAAATCAGAATGGCCATCTCTACTGCTGTAAAAAAACAAGTACCCTGGCCAAATTTCACAGAGACGTACCTGAAGCACTTGGAAAGTTTTCTTAAAACACTGGAGAAAACAGTGACTTGTGCAAACCAGAGGGTCATGCAGTTCCAATTCATCCAGAAACAGCTTCAGAGAGTACCCTGGATGATAAGACATATCTTTATTCTTGTTCTTACTGAAAAGGTGCGTAACAAACTGATCGTGCTATCCTAATATTGCTTTTGTAACTCCTGACTTGCCCACCTCTCACTGGTGTGACATTACTCTCCGAGCAGCAAATACATGAGCTCTGGGCAAGAGACTGCATCCTTTTAGTGGATGTGCAGTTAGCTACTTAATATGAAAGTAAGCAAATGCCACCAGTGAAGCTGACAATAAATGTGAGCAAGTCAGTTACTCTCTGTATTTTCCAGGTGTTTGAAGACAAGCTGCTTGCAGTGAGCCAGCCCTTCTTCTTCTATGTGTGTATAAGGTTGGGGAAAAAGCGCTGGGAGATTCTACTGGAAATCACTGAGCGCATCACTGAACACATCCAAGCCAGCCACACACAAGGTAAGGAAACGCAGGACTGGCCTGAGGCATAGGCAAAGCCAGTACTTGCTTTGGGCATCAGATTTCAAGCAGTGGCAAAACAGCCACCGCTCTGCTGGTCACTGTTCCGAAAGGTCTCAGCTGCTTTATTTATTAGACTGTACGTCCAGTTATTATCCCTTTTTGTCTAGTGTTCCCCACAGACTGAGTTGACTGAGGAACGGGGTGATGACAATGACAAGTTGCCTCAGAAAGAGGCAGAATTGGGCTTTTGGTTTCTCACATAAAGCAGTTGAGATCTTCACTATCTGATTTTTCTGCCCTAATTGCTTTTCTGTCCATTGAACTGAGCTCTGCGCTGCTGAGACAAAACTCTCACTAGAGACGTAAACCAGCACTCCAGTTGTTGCCTACAGATATCCAACTTGACATGGCCTTTTCAATGAGATTGTGTTGACTTGGCTCTGCTTAGTCAATGCTACAGCAGATAAACTGTATTTTTCTCTTCGTGTCTCAAATCATTGTATCATGGTGCCGTGTTTTTTTTAAAATTCTGCAAGGTAAGATATGGTGGCTCCTCTGCAGTGGCATTAACAGAGCACTTCTCTGTCACAGGGGCAGTAAAAGAGTGCCTGCATCTTCTCCAAAACCTGTGGGAATGGTGCATGGGAATTGCCACTAAAGAGAAGACTTTGGCAATGATCATCCTCAATCACTTCTTCCAAAAGTTGCTTTACCACCCGCTGAGTGAGGTGAGGTACTGCATCGCACCATTACTCTTTAGCAAGGATGGCACATGCACTCGTGTTGCTGAGCTGGGAAACAGAGTGATCCCAGTTGATCCCAGCCACGTGGAGGCAGCTCTCCGAGAGCACCTGAAGGTCACCTTCCCTGATCTTACCCTCAAGGGACGGATGAAGACAAATGCCAGTGGCATTGTTGTGCAAGGTATCACACCTGTAGGCAACGCAAAGATCTACATAGCCAAGCAGCAGACCCTGAACGACATCTTGCAGACAAACGCCACTGACACTGACTGTGAAAGATTTCAAGAGGTGATCAAAATAGTGGCTCTGTGTCAAGACAGGGAGTCCATTGCCAAGCTGCAAGTGTCCAGCGCCTGTGGAGTGCCTCCGCTGTACATGATGGAAGATGGGAACCCACTCTTGGCTTTCCTGCAGGAAAGAAGAAATAAGCTCACCCAATCCATTATAATAGGCATTTTAAAAGATATTGCCACAGCTGTCGGGTCATGTCACCAGAAAAGGGTCTTACTTTGCAATGTCACTCCAGCCAGCTTCATTGTGGTCACAAGCGGTCGACAAGGAACCGGAGCACTTCAAGTGCAGGTGAAGCTGTCTGATTTCTTCCAGGCCAGACTGATTCCCCCAGAGGATGAGAGAGACGATTCAGCTACTGATTGTCCCTATGAAACCATCAAATCTGGACAGTTCAGAGGTACAGACATGCAGAGCTGGTGTGGTGAAGACAGCCTTGGGAAAAGTTGGTAATTTTCACTGGGCTGCTATTTGCTGACCGGCTCTTTTGTGAGTCATTTCTCTGCTCCGAGGTTTAGTATCCTCAGGGAAAACAAGGTTTGTTTGTCCTTCCCCATATCTGTGGAGACCTTAGAGAGCCCTGACGAATGCAAGTTGACACTATTAATGATATGAATATCCAAAAAGACCAAGAGTGAAATGTAAGAAGCCTCAGAGCACCTGTCCTTACCCTGACTGCTGTCGAAACAACTGACTTCAATTGCTAGGAGCCCAGCTTGTTTTCCTCCTGCTCAGTTTTCTGCTGCAGTCTGGCGGTCATTTTGAGTACCTGGCTAGGGCTGGCTGGCTCTTACGAATGATTTATGTGCGCACAGCAGCAGTAAGCACTCAAACGGGGCTCTGAACAGCTTGATCTAGTTGAAGATGTCCCTGGTTATTGGGGGGGGGGTGTGGGGGGGGTGTGAACTAGGTGACCTTTAAAGGTCCCTTCCAACCCAAACTATTCTATGGTTCTATGAAACCTGCTGTAGATAGGTTTAATCATGTGCTTCTTATAAGGAAATGGCATTAACAAAAACAAACGGTTCGGGAAGTAAGTAAAAATTCAGCCAGTCTGCCTACCACACCTATTGCAACTTTGCCTGAGAAGCTGTCGTAACAGGCTAAGATTAGATCACTGAGTCATCAGATATGATGGAAAACTCACGCTGTATCAATGCCAGTCGAAAGTTAAAGAATGAAACTGTCCCAGAAATGCCCAGGAGTATGTAAACTTTGAAGCCTTGCAGCTCATACTTTGAAATTCTAGGCAAAGCCCTTACTCGTTCACTCATTTTCCCATCCTGTTACTGGAGCCTCACAAGCCCGGTGGCCCAGGAATATATTATATGGGCGAGTGTCTATGTGGGTTCTTGCATGTGTAGTATAACCTTTTCTTTGGTGAAGACACTATAAAAATCCTTCTTTTTTCATACCTGTCAGAACTCCTCTGAGACCTCCACCCCTCAGTCAAATGCAGTTACAAGTGGTCAACATTTTTTCTAAATTATTAAGGTGTGATAGAAACAGCCTCCCACAGACAGTATGAGTTATTTTCCGCACTCAGTTATCTTTACCCTCCTTATGAGTAACTTATAAACTGCCTAGTAGTTGTTGTTAAGAAGTGTTTTCCATCTTTTTTTTTTTCTTAGTGGCCATGTCCAGGTGCTGTGGGGATGGTTACTGCTGGTTACAAAGATAAATCTGTGTCCATGGCAAGGGTAAGAGAACTGTGGTCATGGCCTTTGTCTTGATTCATCTCTCTTAACACAGGAGACAGTGAGGAGCCACTGTCCATACACTTCAGTGCTCCCGAGTCCCTGCAGTATCACATCTTCTCTGCTTTCTCTGATGCATGGGCGGTTGCTGCGACGTTTTACTCCATCCTCCTGTATGGTGGGCAAACATACTTTGAGCTCAGGTACTTGCCTGTGTCCAGATTCATAGGAGAGGTAAGTGGCTTTCATAGGGGATCAGAAAAACAACTCTTCTAACAACTGGAGGATGTGTCCTTAATGCCAGAGGGTGTTGAGGGTGTTGAGGGTGTTGAGGGTGTGAGGGACACTAATATTGAGAAATGAACAAGAGCCATGAAAAATACAACCTATTTCAGCCTGAGATGCTGAAGTTCACATTTAATTTGGTCTTTCACACCTGTGGACCTTGATAAAACATCTGAATCTGGGAGAATGCACAAAGAACAATCCTTGGCCAAACAAATAAGCTCTCCTTTTCTGACTGGTTATGCATCCATGTGTGTAGTCTGGATAAGCTCCGTTTTCCCCAAGATAAATGGGGAACTGAAGACCCCAGAGACGTGATCAAGTCAACCAGAAAGGGTGAGGAAATTGCAGACATCTACGGCAACCAGAGGGAAAATCTGCATATTGGTAAAAGAAATCTGGTTAGTAAGCATAATGACGTGCTATAGCAGCTTGTATGGGGTAGACTAAAGCTGAAGTTTCTGCTCTGAGTACTGTAGTGAGTTATTGTACCAGAGCTCAGTGAAAACCACTTGTATCTGAATATTGTCTCTACCTTGGAACGAACGTAGGGTCTGATACCCCTATACTTGAAAGACCTATGACTGCTGCATTGGAAACTGGTAAAAAGGAGAGCAGAGTGGGACCAGCTCTGGTATAAAGGGATTTAATGACAAGCAGTAGGACATCATTGAGTCTTTCAGGGGTGAAGTCATCAAGGGAAATGTTACGTGGCAGCCACATTAGTAGCAGTTCAAAAATCTAAACGGTGCTGCACAGTGATGTTGGGGAACTGGAAGAGTGAAAGGGGTATTTAGATAAGTCAAATTCTGCTCCATTTTGTTGGTGTAATCCTGGAAATCAATAGTTGACTCATTTACATTTTTGTAACTTACGATGTCACCTTGAGATAGTAGGATAAGCAATGCCCAGGGCTGTTTTGTTTTGCAGTCAAGCTCAGCTGCAGTCACCATGGTTGGTCCTTTTCTTTGTCTTCTCCTCTTAGATCTGTAGTGGACACAAGGCACAAAGACCAGACTCAATTTCTCTGAAACTGTGGGACTTAATAGCCCCCAACTTGGAGCATGATGAGGTGAAGCGTACATCCATGGAGGTACTGATAGAGTGCCTGGAAACCTACAAGAAGACTCTGGGTATGGAAATCACTATAACTGGCTAGTTTCTTGGTCGACATCACTGTGGCAATGACTTCTTAGCGCAGTACCGCTCATTTGTAGCGTTGTAGTAGCCAGTCAAGGGGCTGTGCTAGGGCTCTACAGATGCAGAATGAGAGAGCTTAGAGTTTTAAGATAAATGTAGCAATGACAAGTATGTGTCCATTTCCTCCCGCAGAGGAGCAGAGCCCTGCAGTTGGAGGCTCTCCACCAAGTAGACAGCTAATCTTAGGGACACCCTTTCCTTTTTTCCTCAGGATCCTGCTTGTGATTCTTCCTTTCACTAGCAAAACACCAGGCCAGCAGTGTAAAATTCCTTGTGCTATGAAAAGCTAGGTCTGAGAAATTCAGGCAGCAGTATGCCCATACCTGTCACCTTCCCAGCTCAGTTACAGCGTCTAGAGTGACAGTAACAGTGACCAAGAAAACTGTTTAATGCATTAAAAACTGTATATGGTATAATATACCTGACTGATGAATTCTCTATTCATTGATGCTGTCAGGGCCTGGCTAAACTTCTCCCCCAATCCTGCCCCATTATTGTGCCCCATTTTGTTCTGGACATTGCTCCTTGAAGTGAAGGCTCAGGTCTACTTCTGTGTTTATAACGTCTTCCATGGTGGGACCTTGGTTTTTAGGTAGTGGAATCTGATCTCATTGATCCCATTTACCTAGTGCATTGCATTGTCAGAGGGGTAGAAGTCTGTCTCAGCAACATTACTCACCTAGGTACTAACGATTTCCAGTTGAACTAACAACAATTTTGGCTCCCTGGTTGAATTCTCTTTCGTTACAGAAGTTATTAAATAAGAGACCTGTCAGTTGATGACAATGAATTTTGATAGTATGATGACACCAACCTGACACAATAGCCTGGAACAGCCCTACAGAGATGGAGGCAGGAGGTCCTTTCCCAGCCTCTTGTCCAATTCCCTAGTTACAGAGCACACTGATGGATCCGTCTGTTCCCACATCTGGGAGTGTTTCTGAGTCTCCTCATCATAGAGGAACTTGTCGGTCTTTAGAGGGGCCTAGACATTTCCTGTAATTATTCACAGTGCTCGCTCAGAGCATGGGAACATGCCCATGGTGGTTTCTGCTGCCTGGTGGTCACAGCTGCAGGCCCTTGATTAAGAAGTGGAAAGACATTTTAATCAGTAGATGTTAGCCTCCAATGCTAGAAATATTTAACCTGTATTTAATTTAATCAGGGCTCACTCTAAAGTTAATTCAGGCTTTTGGCTGCCTGCATATACCAGTATTCAGCAGAGGTTTCTGGGAAGTCTGGTCAGCCAGTTCAGCAGAACTGTGCAGATACAGCAGAGGAACGCCTCGCACTCAATGGGATTACCATAGTTCACGTCAGCGGTGGGAAACAAACTGAGGTCATCCTTTCATATGGGTCACTGAAGTAATTTCTTTCCCAACTTGGTGCTAGCCTGTAGCGCACTTTATTCACTTTTCGGTACCTGGTTTGAGCACTTTCCTCATATACATGAAGTGACTAACACCATGCGTGGACTGACAGTTGTCACATGTAGTTCCTCCCTCCCCACTCGCTGCCTCTTCACGATCCATTTCAGGAGAAATTCCCATAGGCAGGTGGTACGTTGGTCTTCCTGAAGACTGGGCAGCAGAGCCTCTGTGTCCTTTTTTCTGTGCTGGAAGCACGGCAATATAAGAGTCACTGTCTCTGGGGTGGCTGAAGCATATGGGTGGCTCTCATCTCACTTAAATGACTGTTGGATACTTTACTTATAATACAATGATCTTTGGCTGCAGCCTGCAGCTCTTAGCCAGTTGTTTTTTTTCTTCGGTTCAGCAAAAGCTGAGCCATACCATTTGCCTTAAAGATACTGCAGCCATCACAGCAAAGGGAGCTCTGTCCCTGCCCTCAGGATTTGGGCAGTATGAAATACAAACTCTAGCCTTTATTTAATTTTCTTTTTCTAGGGTCAGATCTGGACAAGCTACATGAGATAACGAGCCAGTTCTCTCCCATCCACGAGGAAGATATTATAAGGGTAATTATCAAAGCTGCTAAGTAACTTTTCCAGATCTGCCAACTTTGTAAATATCTTTTTTTGCATGTTCCAGAGCATGGTGTCTGTGGCATTGGCTGCTGCCACTCACACTAAATCTACTAATGGTTAGTAACAATCAGTGTTAATCAGTAATCAATAATCAGCATTAATCACTACCCTAATAATTGCAGGGTAATCTATCTGGAGGGCACATTTGTCGAAAACCAGATGTGCATGCTGAGAAAGCCAGCCTGGTACTCTGATGATCAGGTCGCACAAAGTGTCTGCTTAAAGCTTTGAACAGTCTGGCTTTGTCCAGTGCTTGCCTGGTCACTGCTGAACTTCAAATGGTAGGAAAGCTGTGTTTGGTCAGGCCTAAAACAAGTAGACCCGGTTTCCCTGGCCCTGCAGAAACATAAGGTCAGAAGCAGACTTGCTGGTCCCATGTGTTTATGGGAGGTATGTAAGCGTTGCCTTATTTTCACTTGGCCGCTGCATTTTACCCAAAATAGAAGTACCAATTTAACAGACTCCAGAAAATCAGGTTGGTTTCAGACATGCAGAAAAAATGTTTTTTTTTTTTAAATTTTAACCTAAAAGCAATGGATTTACACCATCGGGACCCTACTTAAACCTGCGTTGTTTCAGTATGTTCAAGCTGTTCTAGCAGCAGAATTTCACAGCAGGCTTTTCTTGTTTGGGGAATGAAAGGCCATCTGGAAGCCTTCACCTTCCTAGGATCTGTATTGCTGAAACCTGATTTTTCTGGCATCATTGGATCTCAAAGACTAATGAGTGCTACGTGATTAAAAGTGGGAGTACTGGTATTTCTGTCTGCATAAATGGACCTGAGCAGAAATAATAACTAAGAATGGTCAAGATGTAGTTACATTTCTGCTTCCTTTTGTTTTACAGGGCTACCTTGACAGCAAAGGTATGAACCAGTTTTCTCAAAGCATTCATGACAAATCTTTCTGGCAAGAAAGTTTTCTTAACAGTACTTGTGTCTCAAGAGGAAATCAACAAATTTAATAATAGGAGGATGCAGGAGGCTTTGCAAAATGCATGTACTGGAAGCAGGAAGGTCTGAAGAGAACAGAGGCAGAGCAGGTTGGGCTGCGTTTGCATAACCCACAGAACAGGGGCTTTTCTGAAATAACATATCAGATTGGGATCATATTCGTCTGTATGAATTGATGACAAAAGGTCTTTCCATGAGGTTTTTCAGACTTATACAGATGGGGATCCAGAAATGCAAGTTTGGGGATAATTTAGCAGCTCACCCACAGTCTGGATGAGTTCTGGATGAAGGTTCTGCTTGGCTTTAACAATTTATGTGAAAAATCTCCCAGAACAGGTGCCATCAGTCATGAAAAGGGAATCTGTGCTTCAGCAGTTAACCCAGCTTGTGGGGAAACTGGCAAAGGAGACTCAGTGGGACTGAGCACAGGTGATGGGACAACTCTAAGAATTCAAGGCTTTATAAACACTGAAATCTTGGGAGATCAATTCCTGAAAGACCTCAGAAATTATGAGAATAGAGAGTGTCACAAGCAGGTCATTGTCTAAAGGCTTCGGCTGCTTTCAGAAACACAGAGCGCAACCTCACGTTGTGGGCTGCATCTCCTCGTTCCCATTTCCTTCACCTTCAGCTGGAAGAACATGCTGTGCTGGGAATGGGAGCACCATGGAGGGGAGGAGGGAGTTTGTCTTTTTGGTGGGAGATTGCTCTGAACAAGCTACTTTCCCGGAAAGCCATTTTTTTGCAAGACCATATTCTGGTGAAGTGATTGCATGACTCAGCCACGGCAGGGGATTAGACACACTGTATTTAAAAATCTGAGGACCGATACAGATCTTCTTTTGGTAGAGAGAAATTAGGAGCGACTTTTCAGACATCTATGCCAGTGTGTCAGCGTACAGCTGGTATACATATGAGGAGAAATAGACTTCCTTGTATTTTTGTCTTGCTGTTTCTTCAGGCAACTTCAAGATGAGTGACCCACTCAACATATTTCCAGAGAAGTGTGAAGACACTGTTGAGCTAAAGGTAGCACTTTGGTTTCATTGTTATCACTTTATCCCTTCTAAAACTTTATGTGCTTTATCAACAGAAATACTTTAACCTTGCAGTCAAAGTCATGTCACGAGCCAGTAGCTAGAGATAGAAAAATTCAGATGAGAAGTAGGACCGGTGGTAGATTTATCATCACTGGCAATTTTTGAACTCAGCCTGGCAGAATCTTTAAACATTATGCTGGCAGTCTAACAAGCAAAATTTCTTTGTCTGTGCTGTAAAGATGGTCAAGTCAAACTGCTTTAGTTGTTTATGGCTTTACCATTTGTAAACGCACATTTTAGCAGGAGAAGCTGGTTTAAGAGGAGTCAGGGAGATAAGGTAAAATCCTTGGACAGCTGGAAAAGAAATACGATGGAAAAAGTTACATATCTGTGGCTTTTCTGTGATACTTCTTTATGGTTTTGTTTATTCCTTCTGGTATAGTTTGACCTGCCAATGTTCATCTGTCCCTAGGACTTTCAAGATGAGCATTTTCACTATGAGTAAATTCACTGACAAAAAAGTGTGTGTAAAACTGGGTTTCCTATAAGTAACATGTTTTGTATATGTAACAAATGGTATTTTCAGACCAAATCATGTTAGGCCAATAAAATTTTGGAAAATATTTTGGATGTGTATTTTTGGTTTTCCAAATTGTGGGGCTGGAAATTGTCACTTATTTCTTCCTAAATCAAAGTTAAATCATCAAACTGTTCTTTTACTCTTCAGTCATTCGTAAAGCTAATTAAATTGATAGGACCAGCAAATCCAACTTTTTCTATTACAAAGACTGTAATTCTCCAGTCACTCCTTTAAAGTCAATTGGGTTTCATTAAAGTTATTGAAGGAAGAGCTTGGCTCTTCGTTGCCATAACAGGTAAGATTCAAATTCTGCCCTTTTCTCCATAAAAATGGTGGCATCTTGCTGCTACTGGTGGTTGATTTTCAGGCTCTCTTACAGGATAATGGCTTGTGTGAGTTGGTGTCATTCAGAATGAACCATATGACGAAGACAGCCCTTCACACACTACAGCACAAGAACATACTGCCGGTGAAAAAAATCATGCACTACTTCCCCATGACCACCACACTGGTGAGTGCAGCAGGAATGATTTGTGAGAGCTTTGCCAGGGTTCTGTGTCACCAACAAGCAATGTCTCTGGCCTGACTTCCCGGACATAGAGTGCTGATGGGGGACAGCTGTGCATTTAGACCTGGAGAAAGGGCAGATGTGATGCAGCTGTAGGAGGGTTTTGGTTTTTGAGGGTCTGGATGTGAGTCAGTGAAGAAGATCAGAGAGAAATATCTGACATGAGTATGATATGAATTCTGATATGAATCTTATGCCTTTAATACTGAGGGTCTTCCATGGATTGTCACCTCTGTTCTCTTCCGTTCCTGAAACCCAGCTTGTTTCAGGTGGAAGGACCTTCTGCGAAGAAGGACCTGGGAGTCCTGGTGGACAACAAGTTGACCATGAGCCAGCACTGTGCCCTTGTGGCCAAGAAGGCCAATGGTATTCTGGGGTGCATTAAAAAGACTGTGGCCAGCAGGTCGAGGAAGGTTATCTTACCCCTCTACTCTGCCCTGGTGAGGCCGCGTCTGGAGTACTGTGTCCAGTTCTGGGCTCCCCAGTTCAAGAAAAAGAACTACTGGAAAGGGCTACCAGTGGAGGGCTACCAAGATGATCAGTGCTCTGGAGCATGTCTCTTATGAGGAAAGGCTGAGATACCTGGGTCCATTTAGCCTGGAGAAGAGAAGACTGAGAGGGGCTCTTATCAATACTTTTAAATATCTAAAGGGTGAATGTCAAGACTCTTTTCTGTGGTGCCCAGTGACAGGACAAGGGGCAACGGGCACAAACCACAACACAGGAAGTTCCATCTGAACATAAGGAAAAACTTCTTGATTTTAAGGGTGACAGAGCACTGGAACAGGCTGCCCAGAAAGGCTATGGAGTCTCCTTCTCTGGAGATATTCAAAACCTGCCAGGACGCAATCCTGTGCAACCTGCTCTAGGTGAACCTGCATTAGAAGGGGGATTGGACTAGATCTCTAAAGTTCCTTTCCAACCCCTATCATTCTCTGATTCTGTGAAGGTGGTTAGGTTTGGAAATACCTGTGTGACTATGTTTAGATAGTCCACTGTGCTCTGGCAGATGATCAGGAGGGCTAAGAAAAAGAAACTCTTCATAGCAAAATGGTGAGATCAGAGTTTTCTAGAGTCTCTTATGATAAATTTACGAAATGAGAGTCATAGTGGCCACGACCTCTCAAATTCCAGGTGTGTGTCATTGTGGAGGATGGGAAGGGGTGGTGGAAGCCCTGGAGTGGTGGTCATGGGGCAGACACATCTCTGGGGAGGTCCCACAGGGTGTGGGGCAGGCAGGTAGATGTACTGTGATGGGGTTCCTTCCATATGGGGCAGGGGCACCTGAAGCAAGGAGCGGAGGGTGCCGAGAGGGCTCAGAGCACAAGCTATGAGGGTGGAGCAGCCTGGCAGAGAAGGGAACGGGAATCCTGGACAACTGCTGGAGCATCCAAGGGACCTTGCATGGTGGAGGGAACTGCCCTGTCCAGGATTACTCTGGGCTCTGAAGGAGTCAGATGTTGTTATGACTGGTGCCCTCTGCTGTTGCTAGATCACATTAATCATCTTAAGCATTTTTTAGAAATACTTGTTGTCCTTTGCCAACTTTGTAAATCTTCACTGCCTGGTAAAGGGAATGCTCTGGTATCCCACTACAGTATTTCTAAGAGCGTATGTGTAAGCATGTGAATAGGATTTTCTTCTTTGACAGAGTTTCACTGCTGACAACACTGAGATCTCCCTTCTTTACATCTCAGCAAGTTGTGAAGTGGTTCCTAGTGATCAACTGCTGGTCTGATTTCCCTTGGAATCAGCTCTGAGCTCAGATTCAGAGTTTCCAGCTTGTGTTTTCACCTAGACATGTCTGACATTCCCCTGATACAGTGATTTTTCCAGTTATAATCACACAGACATGGCTTTACATGACTGACTTTTACTGACCTTATTTCTCATTCAGTGATTGTTAGTATTAAAACTCTGAGTCATTTTGTGTAGATAGCATTCCCATGCCTTGGGTGGGTATAACTTTTTTTTTTTGTGATGAAACCCATTGACCCTTCATTATCTGAGATCATAAAATATGTTGGTGACGTTTGCTGAAGTTGTCCCCCAACACTTCCTCTAGGTACAACCATACAGAAGAGTCTCTTCCTTTCTCAGCCACAGCACAAACACCAGCGCAATTATTTCTAGAGTGAGTTAGTGCAAGGAGACCCCCACGGGAGATGGCAAAAGCAGTTCCACAGCAGCAGTGATGTGGCCATGAGATACAGAAATCAGTACAGGGCCTTCAGGTCTATACCAAGCCCTGTAACTACAGGAGTGCTCTCAGGCACATTGTGCCACCAACCAGTCAGTCCCTAAGCTCTGTCTCTACATTCACCTCTAACATTGTGCAGGTGCAAACTTCTGCTACTCTCTTTGTGTGGCTTTTGATAGTGGTGAGTGTGCATGCATTAGTGTGTGCGGTGGCAGAAACAGGAGGCTCTAGGAAAAATGAAGTGTAAATTTGCTCCTGTTAAAAAAGGCTGTGTTTGTGCAGATGCCCTGTGAAAACACCCGATCAGAGCAAAGCGGCCAGAGAAAGGTCATTTATCTTCTCTCTGAAAGCAGAGATGGAGACCTCAGAAAAGGAATATTCACTGTGGTAATAAGGAGCTATTAGTTATCTGGGTTTTTTTTACTTTTTTTTTTACTTTACTTTTCCTGTAAGCAAGGGAGGTGGAGGTGTAACTCCACAGCAGAATGATTTTCAGCTTGTTATCAGTGGGCTTATTTCTGTATAATTAATTGACTTTCATAATCACATCAGAACTGTATCACAGATTTTCCTTTCCCTTGGGCCTGCCAGGCCAAGGTTGAAAATCAGTTACCATACCATGGAGAGGTCTTTTTGCAGACAATGAAGGCATTACTGGATAATTCTGCTCTTATTCATTCCCAGGTTAATTAGGAGTGATTCTTCTGAACAGAAGTTCTGTGTGTTTATATCAGTGTCATGGAGGAAAGAGTCCCTTCTCGTACAAAGATTTTCTTTGACGTACTACCTGGTGTCCAGGTTTGTCACGTCACAGAATCACAGACTGGTCAGGGTTGGAAGGGACCTCTGGAGATCATCCAGTCCAACCCCCCTGCCACAGCAGGGAGACCTACAGCAGGTTGCACAGGACGGCGTCCAGTTGGGTTTTGAATGTCTCCAGTGTGGGAGACTCCACAATCTCTCTGGGCAGCCTGTGCCAGTGCTCTGCCACCCTCAGAGTAAAGAAGTTCCTCCTCATGTTAAGATGGAACATCCTATGTTCAGATTTGTGCCCGTTACCTCTAGTCCTATCACTGGGCACCACTGAATGTCTTGATCTGGGATCCCAGAAAACGTGCAAAAGGATCCTTCTAGGTAGACAGAGGAATAAAATTGTTATCTTTGCATTCTTCCTGCTGCTGAGTCCTTCCCTGGGTAGGGAAACTGCCATGTAGCTGTGACTGTTCGCATGAAGTGTTTCGTGGTAATGGCTGTTGGCTACTCTACCTTTCGTGCATTTCAAGGAGTTGAACAGCAGTGGAGAGAGCTTCCAGCTTCTGCTGAGAGACTGTAACGCATTTTACAAAACATTTAGTCACAGCAGGGATTGAAAGAGCTGCACGGTAGTGAGTGAAGAATTAAAGGAAGGGGCTGTTTGTCAGGCAATGGACTGTAAGTTCTGTCAGTCAGAGGCCTTGTCCCACTTTGTGTCTTCCCAGTCTTTTGCAAGGTGGTGTCCTCATCAAGCTCTGCTACACTACATGGTTGTCATTGCTGTACTACTGTTTGTAATGTCTATGGAGAGCGTTTTGAAATCCCGTCAGATAGGGACGAAATACAATCCCCACTATGCCACATGAAACACATTGTCCTGAATGCAGACAAGCTAATTCTGTGCTGACTTGATGTGTTCCCATGGCTTGCAGAGCTTCAGGCTCTGCCCGTTGCTCACTCAGGGCTAGCACAGGAACATCTGCACATCACACCTGTGCACAAAGTGTGCAAACCACATAGATCCGGGGTAAAATACTGCATCTTCCTATTCACTCCGGGCAGATGGGAAACTGTTGTGAGGGGCACGTATGGAGGCAGAGCTCTGCTTTGTTTGTGATGACTTGCTAGCAAACATTTGCCTTTTGACTCCTCTCCCTAATTTACTTGTGTATCTCTTTTGCAGATGTCCAAGCCTCTTGATGAAAACTCAAAGTCCCTAATAGAAGTTGCTGCAAGCCCCAGCATGGATGATGTCAAACTTCTCACTTGCCTTGAGCAGGTTGCTTCTGCCATGGCATATCTTCATTCCAGGGGGATCGTACACTGTGACCTACAGTGCAGTTACATTTACGTTAACTCTGATCACAGTTGCCCAGAGGTATTTGTTCTTTCTACTCGTTCTGCCTTGTTTCAGATGACTCCCTAACTCTACTTGGAGCACTGCTGCCTGTAACCACAATCCACTTCCACCCAGGTAGACCCCTATACAAAAAGAGCCCTTGGCAAATGAGCAGGAAAGTGCACGTAGATGGACATTAAGGAGCACAGCACTACAGTGACAGATGGTTTGTCACATGTTGAAGGATGCATTTTTAGTTACATTAGAACAGGGAGGTTTGCAAAAACTTCAGTTGTTTTTTCTTAGTCAGGTGGTAATGCAATCACCCCAGACAGGGATTCATTGTGTGCCAAGGTAGGCTTCTGGGGAAGAGGTGTCTAATTGTTTTCTGGAGGTGCTCAGCTCTGTCCTGTGAGGAAGGGTGTATAAAAAGCTTATATTGACTATCTTAACTCCTGAAAGATTAGCTTTGATAAGTGTCAAGACAGGTCAATCCATCATTACTCATCCCTGAACTGGGAAGCAGTGATCCTGGTCACTGTTGACAGAACACAGACAAACTGTCCAGCAAGCCCGACACTGTTATAACTACTGAATTCTTGCTGCTTTTGCTGAAGAGTGGATAAATGCTGTGGATTTAGATCCCCCCTCTCTTTCGCTTTCCTTCTGAAAGGTGATGGCAAAAGTTGGTCGTTGGGGAAGAGCAGTCTGTCTGCCACATCCAGGGACAGATGACAACCTCTTTGATCCTTACGTGTGCAAAGTTATGCCAGCTGACACAGCCAAGTGGTAAATGCGTTGTTATATTTTACTTCCCCTCTCTTTTCTGTCCATTTTCCTACCACAAACTCTACCTTATCCATCCCCAGCTTTAGCCACCATCTTGTTTCACAATATCCACGTTTCTTACAGCTCCTATGAAAATGAAGGAAATTCTGAGGGTATTCTTTTAAAGTTTTGTTTTCCACATTCTGTCTTACAACTGTCCAAACAGCAGAATGATGTTGTTTCTTTGCTTCAGAGAAACTGTCTTGTAGCTTTTTGTCCAGCAGAAAACTTGGATATTCTGGCAAAAAAAAAAAAGAATTCTCCCACAACTCTGAAAATGGAAAAAAAAATGCTGCTGTGCCTTGTGCCCCCTTTCCCTTCAATAAATTAGGTATATGTCCAATGATGCGCCATTGTCACCCCACTTTTTTCTCTTCTCTTAATTAGACACTTAGCCATAGCCACTAATGCAAAGTGTGAACTCAAGTCTCTGGATCCACAGTGAAAAACATGGACCACTCTGCTTTGCCCTGCCCCCAGCTCTATAGTATGCAGAAACATGTTAGACCAATAACCTGTTCATTTCTTCAATAGGGCTGCCCCAGAAGTGAGAAATGATGGGCTCTATTCCCGAGCATCAGATGTCTTTAGTTTTGGGATTATGATATGGGAAGCTTTAACGGCACAGTTGACCAACCTGCACGTGTTCAAGCCACTGAAACCCTTCCACTCACTGAACAACAGGGAGGTAAGGATGGTAAGGGTGTTTTGGGGGGAAACTCAGTATCAGCCTCTCTATAACTCTGACATTGCTAGGGATGGGAAGACCCATTTCCCAGTTTTTCTCTTCCATGTGTGAAAAGAAATCCCCACCTCAAGTGTAGATGTTTCCATTTATCAGGGGGTCATTATTTTCTCCTTAATTCAGTCAATATTTGGACTGAAAAATATTCCAACACATTCTGAGTGTAGCACCTGCAATGCTGGTCATGGGACTCCTGTCTTAGACAGGAAAGTGCATTTTGCCCGTAACCTGTCCTTCTCTTCATCTACATTTTCCCATATGAAAGCTGTGTTCAGGCTCCATGGAAACCTCTCTCCTTCCGTGCTTATGCTTTTACCCTCATCCCTTTACAGGGCAGGAGAACTGTTTGATTGTGCTGTCTGTCTGTCTGCCCATCAGTTTGTAAGCATCGTGGTCTCTTCTTCCACCATAGTGACTTCTGAACCTGTTACCTGGGTGTGATGGCTGAGTATTGATCTCAGTGTTATTAGGCTCCTGTAACTTTTTGGAGATGATCGATTCTCTCTGCAGAGGGAAGAAACACAGTTTATTGCCTTCAGTAATAAAAAGCTGCAGTGTAAGCTTAAACACATTGCTGAAGAATTTACACAATAGCCATACAAAACCTCTTTTCAAGGAAATATTTATTCCTGCTAACTTCAATTAACACATAAAAGTTACTGTTTGTTATGCAATTATTGTGCAATTCAGTGCAAGCTTGACCATTTTTATTCCTAGCCAGTTTGTTGCGGGGCAAAGTTGTACATCTAGAAAGCTAATGTGACATTGTTTTTGTTGTCTGGATAAATAAAAACAGGTTCTAAAATTCACGGAGTTAGGAAGTATGCCTGGCGATTTTGGCTTTCCAAACCTCGCCAGACTGATTTGGTGCATGAAAGCCTGTTGGAATCACAACCCCACCAGGAGACCTGCGTTTTCTGCCATATTAGAGATGATCAAACAGGAAATACAAGCAGTCAGGTAATAATATTCACTTGCACTCCATTTTTTGCACAGTTTTGTAACCGGACATTCAGTCCCATTGGTGAGTGATTAAGAATATCCATAAGGGTTGCTCTTAACCTGGGGAAGTCTTCCCTGCTTACAGCCTCAATGAAGGCCAATACTGATGCTTTTGCTGGAATACTTGTCTTGCTAAAGAACTAATTTGTGTGGGAGGAGTAGGTGAGGAGGAAAGAGGAGACAATTTTATGTCAGTGCCCTTTTGTGCTTTGGCTGGCATTTTTGTGGGAGGTAGAACTGTCTTGGGTAGGGCTGTCTTAGAACAGTTAGACAAATTCTTTGGTGTCTAATCAAGACCCAAGGGTCTTCTGCACCACACAGTATGTCTGAGGATAAATGAGCCAGCACAGAGCCATATATTGCTGTGGTGATTGCTTGCAGTAGGATAGCAGACTCACGGTCCCTCGGGCATCACTATGCTGTCTCTTCACAATTCACTTCAACAGGATAGAGATCTGCTGTCCGTTGTAGGTATGCCATGAGTGTCTTCTTTAAAAGTTTTTAAATGCTAAAATATGGTAAAATTCAGCACGTGTTTTCTAAGGCATGGTCATTGTCATGAAACACAGTCCTCCAGAGTTGCCTGCTTGAGGAAGTCTTTAACCTAATGGACAGCAATAAAGATTTTTGCATGTCTCTCTCTGCACTTTTCATGGAAAATGCCTCCTAAAATCTGAGTGGAAAGCAGACACAGAGGCTTGCCTACAGCAGAATACCTCTGATCCTAAAAAGGAAGCCCTGAACTAAAAGGCAGTATGTAAGGCGGCTGCAGTGAGATTTGCGCACCTTCGCATTACCTACTGCGTGCTGTGTGTGACACCCACTGTCAGCCCGGCAGCTTGCTGCTGCTGGAGCAACACTGAGGCAGCATGTGGCACATGCTAGTTTCAGAGCACTCCACGGCTTTCCAAACCGAGGGGAAATCATGTGGTACTTCATGCTAAGAGCAGGTAGAGGATAGTTTCTGACGCTGAACGCTCCCAAGTAATGATGGCAGCCAGCCACGAGTCCAGCAGAAGGGGTCAATGCTTGGCATAATCACACCCCAGCAGCGGGGTATGGGTAAGCATCACTTTTCCTTTCCTCTCTCCAAAGGGAATTGGAAGCTGCCAGGCTTGCAGCAGTGCCTTCTCCTGTTGACGTGCAGGACTACGACTCTGTTTACTTTGGGAGCAACGCCTCAGAGGAGGACTCCCTCAGCCATATTTACGACGTGGTTCTGGAGTCAGACCCTGATGTCCCACAGGCTGCTGGCAACGTGTTGGACCCTGGTGATCCACCCCAAGCCCAGCTGATAGAAGGGAATGAGCTTTACTTCTCCAGGAAAGACAAATGGGGAGAGATCGTTTATGAGTTTGCGGCAAAAAGAAGAATAGAGAGGAGCCCAGCCATTTTGAAGGATACTGGATGGTATGGTGATATTGGCATTAACTGGCGTTAAAAAAAAAAACAGGGATGGAACAAGCAAGATATTGGGCATCTGTAAATCTCTGATTCATGGCAGACAAAAATCCCAGCATGGCCAGTACCAGCCAGGAGAGGGCACTGGGAACTCACAATGCTCGGAGGAACCTGACCACTTTACACGATCACTGGTGGGACTGGACAGCAAAAGGACATCGTCTCTCCTGCGCCCTCCCATTATAATCAGAAATTATTAACGAACTAGCCAAGCAGCAGAACTTGTTCATTTCTCAAAATAACACAGTATCAGTCAACACAGAGGATTCCACCAGTAGTGGTTGGGTTTTTTTTTGCCACAGGGCACCTACCAGCCTTTCAATGGGTGGTTTAATAATGACACTATTTCCAAACACTGTTCCACACCATTTCTCCTCTGGCAAGGAGAATGCATGAGTGGCGGGCAGGAACCCAGCCACCTCCCATAAAATACCTCCGCGACTGTACTGAAAGGACACCTCTTCTGTTCACTTTTGAAAAGCATTTTTAATGTTAACATATGAAAGAGTACATGACCTTTGGAAAGAAAAATGTGTGATTTTGTTTACTGAAATACAACCATGATAAGGAACAGTGATGGTTTGCTTGTTTTCAAAAAATTGTTGGTAGATTTGGATGAAAACTAGAACACAAAACCAGAATTTACTTCCTGCTGGAGAGTTACGCTTCTGTCCCCCCACTACATCAGCCCTGTCATTAGGTGAATTAAACACATCCTAAATTATATAGCAACACACAGCTGGAAATGTGTGCAGAAGGAGTTAAAAAGAGCCAGCAGCCAAGCCTGGGTCAGAGCAATGCTCCATCGATGCCAAGGCCTGTCTGATAGTGGCTGGGAGCACGTTGAGTATTTGAATGCATATGGCACATGCTGCTGGCTGCTTGCAACATACTCTGTATTGATAATCACAGAGTCAAAAAGGTGGAGTTTGGGGGAGAGGAGAAGGCTTTCCTCACCCCTCGAGTCACAGCCCTGGATGGGGAAGAGGAGAAGACTGAGCTTGTGTGAGGGACTGTAGCCAGGACTTTGGTTGCACAGCTCTTGATGGGATTAATTGCTGAGTCCATGAGATTACGGATGTAATTTTTAGGTTAAACAGAACACCAAGTGTTGTTTGGCATTAGATGGCAGCACTGAGAACTGGCCTGAAGGATACATTACTGTCTGACCTGCCTGCTTTAGAAGCAGTGTGTGGGGCAGAAAGAAAAAATTCTGGATCTTAGGTGTTACAACATCTGTGCAGGCATCCAGCTTCAATGCGCACAAAATGATCGATGTCTTGGTGCAATTTATCTGTCAAGGAGTATATGATGTTTAGCACATCATATACATATACACACCTAAATTAACGTCATACAGATTTACCCGAATTTCTGTAGCCTTTCTGTACACATGGTGCATATATCCCAATGTTACAGGCTTAGATATGTCATACATGGTCCATGTGACCCTCCTCCACTGATGTAATCACATTGCACATGGCCAATGAGGTTGTACAACACATTGCCATCACTGGGGCAAATAATGTGTTCAGCCAGAGGCCTGGGAAGAAAGAGGGTCTGCAGAGTATCTGAGAAAGCAACAAGTTTGCAGCACCTCGTCCTCTGCAGCACAAACCTCTTCTTGGTGAGCAGTGATCTGGAGGGATCGCTTTGCATATCGTGACATTTCGTACCCCAGTAGCTCTCCTTGGATCTGGGAGAAACCAACCAGGCACAGAAAAGGAGCAGAGGAATGTCCCAGACCACCCCTAGCTCATCTCTGCCTGTCTTTAGGGACTCCTACCAAATGGCCTGGTCACAGAGGTTACGGATGTCTGGAGCACAGTTCTTAAAGTGACAGTTATGGTGACTTGCATGTCTGGGTAGTTAGGGGTACGACAGGGCCTTCCACTCCAGTTATCCTTGCTCTGTGCTCCCTCCACACAGGTCTCTTGCTCAGTCTGGGAGTGTCGCGTCGATCTGTGATTACACAATGAAATAGGACTTTCCTATATGGAGCAAACAAATCTCTAGGTGCATAAGCAGTGCAGTGCAGACCCTCAGAAATGTCCTGTCATGCTGGAGATTACCTTGCTGCATCAATAGGGTCCTAGGTCTGCAGGCCCTTAGGGATATTTCTTCTCTTTTAAGAGCGGAAAAATGTGATGTATATGTTGCGTTGTCCATGTGCAGTGTCACCTTCTTCTTGTTTATGGTTTTGATTTGGGAAGTAAAAATATTTTTGGAGTCTTTAGGGAGCAAGAAGAAGAAGGAAAGCAAATATTTGTAGCATGACTGATTGGTCTGCTGTTGATGCACTGCAAGGAAGGCTTTCTTCTATGTAACTAGAGGCAGAACAGCAGCCTACTGACATACTCTGACCTCTCTCCCAGGTCAATGCAAGAAAATATTGGCAGAAAATTCCTAGGCAGGGTTCCTTAAAGGTGATTTTGGTTTTTGGATTTTTTTTGCTGTAGATCATTGGCTGTGGGTGTATGACTTGGTCTACCTTTCCTTAGAGCTTACTGCCAGACTAAAATAAAATGAGAAAAAGTGGTTAACTGCAGAGGTTGCCCTCGGAGTGCTATGGTCACTTGCTTCCTGTTAGGTTTTGAACTCCACCTTTAGAACCAAAAATGTCTCAGTACCAATACTGAGAGTTTTGGCCTTATAGTCATCAGTGGAATGATTGCAAATGAGCATTTTAAGGGTGTAGGTAATGTCAACTAGGATTCAGTCCCCTGAGACATGCCTGTCTGTTTCCATTAACTCTAGTGGGTATTTAGACAATCATCTAGGACATAGACACATCGGCTGGGGAGCTGTTATTTTAATTTTTGAGATATAAGGAAAGGCCCATGGTTTTTTGCCAGTGGAGAGTTGAGGAAAAAATGGAGAGGTGAGAGGAGAACCACGCAAAGAAAGGAATTCGTATTGATTTTTTGATTTTTCTTATTTTTTGCCAAAAAATGTACTTAACCCAGCCAGCCATAAGCAATTTATCAGATTATTACTTAGATTATCACACTGATAGAGCGAGACTATATATCCATGACACCAGTAGGTGACAAACTTCCGTATATATCAATACAATTAAATGAACAAACACAATGGCTGAGGCAAGTAGTTTAAAATCCTTTTAAAATTTGTATAGCATGGTTATAAATTACCCAGATAGCTGTATTTGTTTTTTAAATACTTGCTTTATCTCATCTAAGTTTGTTCGTTACTTTCAATTGCTCTTTATATTAAGCCAAGAATTATTTCCCTTCCTGGCAGAAGGGGAAATGCCTCAGAAGTGCCTCCTTGACCTTTGTAAATCCCTCACTTGCCAGCAGCAGAGCGTGGCTGGGTCTAAGGAATTAAATGGGACCCCTTGACTGGACACCTACCAGTATCTCTCCCTCCTCCTTCCTCCTCTGCAGCCCATAGTCCTCTGCAGGCTCTCAGAGGTGGAGCTACTGTGGGCTGCACCCTCATCCTGACTTCATTCTGCCACACACTGTCTTTTAACCCTGTCTGCCCACTACCCCCAGACCATTCTTCCTCACTGATTAGGTTTTTGTGCTGAGGTTTCTTGACAGCCGCACCCCGAGACCTCTGCTTCTGACACATCTCCTTCGGGGAATGATGATGGACCCATGCTGCTTGGAGCTGCTTTTCTGGGGTCATATTTTACCTACAGCCCACTCTCCTGTTGGCCTGCAAGCATGTAGCCTGTGAGCCGTTCACAGTTCAGGACCTGCACTTAGTGGTTGGGCTGATGATTTTCTGCCTTAATGTCTCATTTTCCCAAAGGCAGCAGTCTGCAAAATATATTCAGATGTACCCATGGAAAGCTAAACAAATTACTCTGCCTCCAAGAGTGGCACAAATCACAATGTCATAAGGATGAACCCAATATTGAGGCTAGGGGTTGGGGAAATTTGATTCAGACTTAGGAAAAACATTTTATTATTTAAAAAGAGGGTGGCGATGTTCTTTTTTTTTTTTCCTTTTTAATTTTTCCTTTATTAAGGCTGAAGTACTTTTAGGCAGGCCTTCACCCTCACTTGATCTATAGGTCCCCTCAAAGTACACCTGGATCAAATAATAAATAATGGTCATTCCTTAATAGCTTTCAGTCTAAAGAGTCAATGTACCTTACTTTGAAAAGTACAATGAAAGAGGTCATGGTACATTGAAAGGTACATTGAAAGAGGTCATGGAAGTGCACTCTTCATTTTCAATGAAAGCTATTTAAAAAGTCTGATGTTGGACCTTTTCAGCTGATGCCTGGATTAACTGAGTTCATTAACAAACATTTAACCAACCCATTTGCACTGATAAATCAAATATCCTTCTTGCCAAGTCCTTGTGAAATATCAGATAGGCTTTGTAATGTGTCTGCTTAGTTCTTATTTATACTTTGTTGTGCTTCCAGCAGCTGCATCGTCTGAGTTATTGAATACTAGCAGAATGTCTTGTACTATAGTACATGCAGATCACTGTGTATCTTTTGCCTTAGCACTACTGGGAGACTTACTTCAGTTAACTCTATTTGAAAGTCACGTAGGAAGAAGGCAGAGGTGCCTACCCAATTTTTTTTTTTTTTTAATTAAAAATTTTTCTTTGAAATGTCATATATTTCACATTTCTCAAGTGTGGAAAATAAATCATAGTTGATGTTCTCCTCTTCCACTATTCCAAATGAGTTTAAGCCAAAGGATAGGGGACATCTTTCATGTTTATGAGAGAGAATGCATTAGACACCATTGTTTCCAGAGGAGGTGATATGTGCAAGAGAATAGGATGGCTAAGAGGAGGGGATGAGCCACTCTCCACACTTAAGAGAGGCAGGGATGAGAGCTGCAGCAGAAGAGTCTTTATGTGGGTCGTGTTCCCCCAGCAGTCCCATGCACGAAACATGTAGTGGGGGAGGACTGGAAGAGCTTGTTGCATGCTTTGGCTGTGGGATGGGACAAGGGAATCAAGATCCGAATCTGGACAGCTGCCACAGAAGAGAATGGTCCCTGTGGGCTCCAAACCAATCATTATCAAACATTAAATGAAACTCAAACACAATGATTAGCTTAGAAAATCTCACTTCAGCATGAAGTAAACACATATTCTGCTTTAATCAAGTGAACTCTGTCTTTGGTTCATTGACAAGTTCATCTTCCAAGCCATTGCTGATTGTGCCCTGCCAGGAAAGCGCTGTCTGTTCATATGCTACCCCAGTACTGCTTGTGAGGTCATGGAAGTTCTTGTTCCTCATTGGATGCAGGTCACGAAAAGTCCAGCATGTGTCAGTTCACCATTCCCTGCCAGAGCATTTCGTGGCTGGTTTCCACTGCAACGAGTGGAAAAGACGTCCCAGAAACCTTGCAAATTTTCCTCTTCCCTGTGTCACCGTGTGGCTGGCGTAGTCGTTCACACAGGGAACAACTTGAGGTCTTTGACTAAGGCAACCACTGGTCCTCCTTGTCTCACCTGTCTCTGTCCTTGTACCCTGCAGCCCTACCGCATACTCACCCACTGGACACTGACCTCTACAAAGAAAGGTCTCTCCCAGGCAGTGCCCTCCACCCTGTCCTGGGCTCTCTGCACTTCCCTCTGACTTGTAATAAACACCTTTCCCTCACTTTCTTCCATTTTCTGACACAGCCCTTCTTTCTAAAGTTATTCTGCATTTCCTTGGTTACCATTTAGAGTCGGGAAACATGATTTACACTTTTACTGCACTTTCTGTATTTTGGCATGTTTAGGAGAAAAGCTTGACTGACAGATACTAACACCTATAAACTTGAAGTTAAAATGCTGCTGGTTTCTGGAATTTTCTTGATTGAAAAACTGAAGCCTCTCAAATGGTAAGCAAACATGAAAATCCATCTGTGGGAACCTGTCTGGAAGACTAGGCTGGTGAGAAGACTAGCCAGTAGTGTGTTGTTCCACAGACATTGGTATGGTATTGCGCTAGGGTGGTTTTTGCATGATATTGAGGAAATTGCTATAGCCTGACTTTCTACACAATCAACAGGGCTGTGGTGTCACCACAGTGAAGAATCCTCCTCCACCACCATTCTCCTGCTAAGACAGTCCAGTGCTGGCTGTGCCACTGTGGTGGGACCACTTCTTAGGTCTGTTCTGTTTCTTTGCTTTTCTCCTTTAATTTCCCAAACTGCTCTGCTACTTTTGTGTTTCTGTCTCTGGCAGGGCTGAAAAGCATAGTGAAGACATACATTATATCACTTGGCATTAGCATCAGTTACTTTTTTCTTCATGTTTTAAATGCACGATTTCTCATCTGTTTTTCTTATCACTGTAGTTACTTGATATCACCAAGTTTAGCCAAAGGTTTTGTTACTTGATGCTTGCTGGATTTTTCTTGAATTTTAAATTGTCGGTTGGGGTATTTTTCCATCATCATTTTTCTTTATGATATGCACTGTTTTCAGTACATATAAACTATCAGCAAGTTACGTGTTTCCATTATCTTTTGAGATGATAATAAGCAACTTTTAAAAGTTGCTGAATGCCCTTAGTGAAGACCCTAGCCTGAGTTTCAGCAGGTCTGTGTTCAGGTCCTCTTTGTACTGCAGATTCCTGGCTCGGCCGTTGGAAAGGCAGAGTGGGCACTCTGCCCTGTGGTGATGATGTCACAGCTGGGGACATCTGATAAAGTTGCCCCTTCACTTCTTTTTCTCCCAGGGCATGGACCTTTCAGATGACCTTCTGTAGGCCATGGTGGTTCTGCAGCTGGTTCAGAAGGAGTTCAGCTGCCCATGCAGCCAGTGGGGACCAGCAATCTCTGGAGCCCTACTAAGCTCAGCCATTTTCTTCGCAATCTGGCAGCCTTCACTTCTGTACCGCTCGTTGCCATGTATAGCACTGGGACAGACTTATCCCATTCCCTGACTTTTTTCTGCCTGGCATAAGGAAGGGTCTGTTCTTTCTTAATGCTGACCATAATCTAGAGCTAAGTATCTTGCCTTTATTCAAAGATGATGGGTTGTAGCAGCAACATAGTGATTTACTGTTGGTGAAGTCACAGTACAGGTCACAGGAAAGCTGTCATCAGCTTAATTTCCTTGCCCTTTTGGAGACTAAACAAGCAATTTGCTACGTATTGCAACTGACTGATGAACTTCATTGACTTCATCCTTTTCTGCTGAGTTATGTTTTGGGTCCAGTGAGTTCATACACAAATATTTAACCAAGTTTTTTGAGCTAGCTGGTCAAATGTCATTTCTGTGATCTGAAAACTAATGATGTGACTTGTATCCTATCTCTAGTACTAGTGTAGCATGTTACAAATATGGGTGTTGCACAAATTGCTGAATGCTGAAGTTATCGCTGAACCATAATACATGCTTAACACAGCAGATCCTCCTTCAAATTGCTGCCAGAACTAAGGCAGAGGTTGATAATGTGATTTTTTACAAGGCACTAAGGGAAGTCATACCTGAAAGTAGTCAGAGTTTAGTAGCTGAGATGTTGTTATTCACAGCAGAACAGGCAAAATGATTTCCACAGGTTACTCTGCTAATCTTCTCAATAAAAATTTTCATTGAAATGTCACATTATAGTGTAAGGACATAAGAGTCTGAGGATGGATGTACCAGATCATGACAATAGTCAAGCCAGCCCACAATCCTGTCCAAAAGTGATTTAAAAATGAGTTCCCAAGGAACAGAATAAAAGCATGGCAACAGGAAAATGCTTTCAGACTTCTCCAGTGATTCCTGAGCCATCAGTGGTATCTTTGGGTTTGAGTACCCTCAGTGGATTTTTCTCCACTTTGCCTCTCAACTTGCCATACAACATCCCACTGTCTGGGGCTCAAGGGTAAAGCTGTCCTTTTCAGAAGCTGGATCTGGTTTCCATTTGTTTGTGGTACATATGTAATTGTGTAAGGGTTAGCCTATGTAAAGCTGTTCTTAGAACCTTTGATACCCATCACACTCCCCAGTGCATCATTAGCCAGACGGTATAGGTTCTGATGTCATAAATGTTTATAGCCAGATAGCTTCCTTTGCCAGGCAATATTTCTGAATGTTGAACAAATATTTAAAATTGTAACATTTATTTGTATCTGGAAGCCAAGGAATAGACACTGGTGTATAGCCTGCACCCAGCTTCCCACCATGGAAACTTTGGATCCCTCTCCAACAGGATGGGGGAGGGACTTGGAAGAGCAAAAGTGAGAAAAACTCCTGGGTCAAGAGAGTTAAGGAAAGAAAGGGAAAAATAAATAATGAACAAGTGATGCAAAGGCTCACCACCTCCCACCAGAAGACTGATGACCAGTCTCTGAGCAATGGCTACACTGGAAAGACAATTGCCCAGTTTTTATTGCTGAGCATGATGTTAGATGACATGGATTATCTCTTTGGTCAGTTTGGGTCAGTTGTCCTGGCTGTGCCCCCTCTTGCCCACCCCCAGCCTGCTACCTGGGTTTGGGGGCAGAGTGAGCAACCGAGAAGGCCTCCATGCTGTGCAACCACTCTTCAGCAATAGCTAAAACACTGGTGTGTTATCAACACTGTGTTTTAATCACAAATCTAAAACACAGTGCCTTACAGGCTGCTGTGAAGAAGCCAGATCCAGTACACCCTTGTAGGCTGTGAATACACTTGAAGGGGCTGTTTTGGGGATAAGAACTTGTCTTTTTATTCACAGACCCAATGTGGAGGAGAACAGAAGCAAGTAAATTAAACAGTAAGTGCAGTTCCCAGATTAAAGGCAGGATTATTAACACAGGATGGGATCCCAGGAGGCAGGCCATACGTGACAGTAGGCAGGTCCAGCAAAGCAACAGCCTCCAGATGACATTCAGAGGAAGGCCTGGATTTTGAAAGATCGGTTCATACAGTGGCATCCCACCCCATCAACCTGAGCTCAAATTCACAGGTGGAACCAGAGAATGGTGCCATTTCATAACAAGACCAGAGGCCCCAGCATCTGCTTTCATACCCTGCTGGGCAGAAAACAGAGTCTTTCAGGTGAGTCTTGTGAATGTGAACTGTCTCAGGATGGGTCTTCCATACTCAAATAAGCCTTTCATACTCAAATACGTTTCATACTCAAATAATTCCTGTTAAATCTCTCTCCAGTGAAACTCATGGATCTCTCCAAGCAGTTCTGGCTTTATCCCAACACCATTTTTAAATCCTTCAGGGGTTATGCAAGTAATTAGATAAATAATAAAAAAGCCATGTCCAGATGTGGGAGTGACACTGGGAGCAAAGCCTTGCTTTTCCAGCACATTAGGCTTCAGAGCAGTTGTTCCCCTTCAGGGCTGCCAGTAGAGGAATGCAAGGCACCTTATCTGCAAAAGCAAAGGAAACAAAAATGCAAACAACTTCCGTTTTTCCTTGATGGCAATAAAACTGACTGTTCTCAGTGATATAATCATCCCTCCAGACATGGCCTAGAAGGCTCCTCTCAATTTAATTCATCTGCCCACTTCTGTTTTTAAATACCCTTGGTGTGCAGTATTCAGAGCAGTGCACATTGCAACAGAATGTGCAGAATTTGTTGCTGATAAAGAGCATCATTAGGACCAGGAGAGATGCGCAAGGAATCAGAGTCATCTGCCTCAAAACAGATCCCTAGCAGTCAGACATGTAAATCTGTTTAAGTCTTTTAAGGCTTCCTTTGTAGTAAAGGGACACAAATAAATTTCTCCAATGACTGACTCATTTCACACTAAAATAGGCACATAAGAAAAGTCAGATGACCTGTTCTCTGGAATTATCTGGAAGTGTTTCTCCACAGACAGGGGAGACTAGCTGATTTGTTCACCTACTTTTTTAATATCTAAATTTAGGTGGGAAATGTTTCTTTCCTCGCCGCTGTAAAATCTGCTAGTCCTCAGCTAATTGGGCTAACGACAAAATCTGCCCATCCTTTAAATCCTATTTTGACAACTCAGTAGAAAACAAAGTCTGCTGTTCACAGTATAGGTGGCTATTTTTGCACATATGAAAGTGCAGATGTGAGCACTCAAGAACTGATTAAACCAATGTGGACCCAAGTTCTAAGCCAATGAGTTAGTGCAGGAAAGAAAATGCCTTTCATAGCCCATTAGCATTACCAGAAAGATTAATAAAAAACTTTTATATATATATAAAAGTATATATAAGAATATATATATAGAGAAAGGATATATAAGAATATATCTGTTTTAACACTTCCAGTGTCACACCACCTAAGAGGACAGTATCATTTTGGCTGTTTATCTCAAAAGATGTAATGGGATGGGCTGAGCGTTGGCAGATGCAGAGCCTGTTTCGCCAGCTCAGAGGAACTGAAATGGTCCCTGATGTGGTCATTTGGGTGGGATCTCTCTCATCCGACATTAGTTGCCCAAAAGTCTGGATGAGCTCCCTCTCTAGTGTGTGGAGAGGAATAGGCACTGCCAGAGGCCACTGACACCCATTTAATGCTCACCCAGTATCAACAGGTGGTGGACAGAGACCTGGGTGTCTGAGGTGAAGAGCGAGAGAGTGGTCAGAGTGTGACCAAAGCCCATGGGGTGATGGGGAAGGGCTCTTCCGTGGTGCAAGACCCACCCATGGAGCACAGAAATAGGGATTTCTCACCCCTGCTGGGGATCTGGGACTGTAAAACACAAAGCTTCACAACCAAAGACGGGAAAAAAAAGAAGAAAAAAAAAGGCAAAAAAATAGCAAGCTGTTTGAAACAGACCTGTCCAGGGAGATTTTGCTACTAAGCAACTCTGTTTGACCCATTCCGTTCTTCTTGCCAGCATTATCCACTGCATTGACTTTGAGCACCAGTTTCATAGATAGGAAATATCTGACCTTTGTTAATCAGAGACAGACATTAAAATAATATCCTTTGGCATTGATTCTCATTCAGAGTGAGTTTAAGAGGAATTTCATGTCTCTTATTACACAGAGATTTTCTTCAGTGATGAAACAAATTGGGTTTTTTATGCCAGTAATGTTCCCATTCCCTTCTTTAAGCTGCAGTTGTTATCAGCTTCCATTCTCTACATCCCGTGTTCTCTTCCCTTGTTTATTTGTTTCCCTGTCAAGGCTTCACTGGGTCTGAATTAACATTACTTTAGAACTATTATATGACTCGCAAAAGTCAAGTTTAGTAACATTCCTTAACCTTAATAAGCAAAGAGTAATTCATGCTCTTGACACTTAAGCACTGTCAGAAAATAAGTATAATTCTGCACCTACTAAATTCCTTTTTCTCACCTTGTACCTACTTCACTGGTTTATGCACTACAGGTTTCCTGAAACCTGAGCTATGCTATTTAGTAATTATGTGCGTAGTTTAGGAAAGGTGTACCTGTTATTCAGACTCCTTGCCATACCTACTTTGTTTTAAGAAGGCCTCATCTACCCAGCAAGCCTGAGTGCCTGCTGAACGTGCAGCGCCTTTCACATCCCCATGTATGGTGGTGTTTCTGCCAAGCTTCCCTCACTTGCTTTAGTCATCTTGCTACAGCTGCCATGTTCAAATGTGCTGCAAGAGAGGCTCAGCATCTCCTTACATAAGAAGTCACAAAAAAAGGAAATATACAGCCTAATGCCATGCCTTGCAGTTGGGGCTGGGTAGAAAGTGGGGGAATAATGGGGGAGGCACATTAGACCCAAGGGGCTGTAGGAGTCTGAGTACAGTTTTTACAGTAGATTGCTAGCACTTTACAGACACTACGTGTGATGTATGGACAAGATTTGGCAACAGATACACTGGGATCCACTCTTCGGTCTCAGGTGACTGAATCACTGTTCTGCTCTAATTCTTTACCAGAAAACACACACAGATCTCACCCTATTTGTAGGGTTTTGGATTCCTGTGGGAAGGAGGAGCGGGCAGCATAATATTTCATTAAAGGTTTTACATTGTATTAAATACTCAATTAAACCAATCATTCTGTTAAGCTCTGTTCGGGGTGCCTTTACCCTTCGCAGATCTCCACACCTTCTGTGGATCTTCAACTAGTTTCTGGAAACATCAGAAAGGACACTGCAGGTTGCTGCAGGGATTTGTGGTTTGGGGGGAACCTGTGACCATGTAAATGCTGTAGATAGTATGGTTTGTCTGGTTAAAATATCAGAATAGGACAAGCTGAGTGTATTCCTCAAAGTCTACATGTGTGACTTGGGTACAGTTACATAATTTCATTCCAGAAATGGAGGTGAAATGCCTAGGAAGAACTTGGAGTGGTGCCCTTTTTCAGCCACAAGACCTCCCACCACTGTGCTCAGATACTAGAGGGGCTGGCAGATGTCAATCTATGCATGACAGAAATCAGCAAGAGTTTAAGTGTACATATAGCAGCTAGGCTGGAAATATTTCTGCATTTTGAGTTTGTTTGACAGCATTAGAACATGGCTTCTTTAGTCCTACATGAATGATTACCCAAAGGAACACAAGCTGGAAAGGAAAAAATCCATACGCAAACAAAGAGTTCATCCCGAGTTTGTTCATTCTTATCTTGAGCAGATTAATAAGTAATCTCATATCTCAGTAGGATTAGGGAGGCACTATTGGCTCATTTCATTCATGTGCTTTGGTATCATAGCATATAAATAAGCATGGTTTTACAGGTCCAAGATCAGGCTCTTCTGATATTTGACTTCTCTTCCTCAGCCCACCATGGAGCTCCTGGGAACGACGACCATTTTTTTGCTGGTCTGCATCTCATGCCTTCTTCTCTTTGCCATGTGGAGAAGCGTATCGCAAAAAGGGAAGCAGCCTCCTGGTCCCACCGCACTCCCCATTGTTGGAAACATACTCCAGCTGAACCCGTGGAATGTGCCTAAAAGCCTGAAGGAGGTAAGAGACTGTCTCTTTCTTTCCAATGTTTTCTCCATTGCATATAAAACAAAGTACAGTCCAGACTGTCTCAGCTTACTTCACGAGCTTAATTTGCATTGACCAAATATCAGACTCAAACAGAAACAACAGGTTTCCCAGAAAGACATGCTTCTGAGGTCTATATCTTGCGATAATCTATATATTTAAGTCTATATATTGCAAGTTTAGTCTACATATTTGCAATAATCATACTAATGATGAGTCCTGTGCTGACCTCAGGGCAGTACTGCAATTTGCAGTGGCTATGCAACCAAGGCACTGATGCTGTTGCAATATTCACTAAAGTCCTCCTGTGCCCACCTCCTTACCACACTGGCAAAATTGCCTGGCCCTTTTTTGAGAAGGACCCTGCCCCATTTTGCTGTCTCTGCTCCTTAGCAGATAGGTAGGATCTCCTGGGAGTGGAAATAGCGAGTGAAGGGGTTGAAGCAAAATAGTTTGGAGGTGAACTGTGTTGTCTGTTCCCTCCCCTGGATGATGTCGTGCATCTGTCAAACAAAAGCTGTGTGGTGCAAGGCCTGGGAGGGTGTAGGAGGGATTTCAGCTGGAGTGCCTCGTTCTTAGGGGATTGTTGAGGGGAGGGTGGCAGATGGATGGGAAGGGGGGATGTCACTGGGTTCTTCAGAGCAAAGTTGTGGTGATGGCTGACATCACCGTGTGTCTCATCAGATGCACACGTACCCCTGTGAGCTCCTTTTTGCCTTGGTGCTTGTGAATATTGAGAATCATGAGCATCCTCAGGCATCGTGCTTTGTTTCAAAGCACTAGATGATTTGGTTTTCCACATGAAAGCCCTGGGACTACATCTAACTTGCTTTTAAAAAGTGAACACGAGAAATGTTCCAGGTCGGACCTTTCCTTGCAGGAATCTTTCTGCAATTGTAGCCAAAAGCAGATGCCTGGGAAAGAGCATGAGATTAGTGCAAGCATGCAGTGATTCTCTGCTGATGCACTCATCCAATTTCCAGAAATCTGTGGCCCAGGAGATTTTAAAGACAACTGTGATATGTTTGTGCTCAAAAACCCTTTAGGCACTGGCTTACATAAGTGTATGTAATTGCTTTTTGAGCCCATATAAACTGTTAGCCACTGTGCCCTGTAGAAAGGCATTCCAGACTGTTTTGCCAGCCCTATGAAGAACTATTTTATTTTCTGGGATTTGGACTTGACACCTTACCATTTCTATTCACATCTCCTATTTCTTGTACAATTCCCTCTTCCCCAGCTGTAATTCATAGTTGAAAGATCTCTGCACTGCTGCTAATCAACGCCACTTCTCAGTGATGCCAGGTCAATGGCACATCACCCCTCAGACCCCTTCGTTACAAACTTCTTTTCATGTGATTAACATTCAGACATGTTGTTCTTTGTGTTCCTCTTTCCTACAGCTCAGCAAGAAGTATGGTCCTGTCTTCACAATATATTTAGGCCCACAAAAGGTTGTGGTGCTGTATGGCTATGATGCTGTGAAAGAAGCTCTGATTGATCAGGCAGATGACTTCAGCGGAAGAGGCAATCTACCACTGCTTAAAAAACTCTTCCAAGGCACAGGTATGTCCCTGGTAGTGTTAGCATACAAAGCTGATGCTTTCAGTGCTTCAGGAACACAGCTGAGAGTGCAGTGGAGGATGCAATAGTGGATTTCATTTACTACTTTCATGCATAAAAATTAGCAATAAAAGACTAAAAGCCCAACTCATTACTTAGACCCTTGAGTACATTGGACCCCTGGAAAACTGCGTAAGGTCCCAGGCTGGCTTCACTGACTGCCTTTCTATTTTCAGCATACTCAAATTCTGACTAAAATCTTGTTCATTAAATGTGCCTCTAAGATCTTCCGTTGTCGTGGTTTGGGCAGAACCGGCCACCAGGTGACCAACAGATGCTCCCCCCTACCTCTCTTCAAAGACAGAGGCAGAGGGGAGAGAGAGACTTATATGAGTTTAGAAGGAACTAAACTACTTTAATGAAATATTAATAATAAAATAAAAAGAAAATAATGAAATATATACAGAACTGTATCAAACTCCCAGGATGACAATCCTGTCACTGGCTGGCACTGGGCAAGTCCTAGGCTGGACTCAGTGACGGATGGGAACATGATTCCAGATCTGTATTCAGGATCAGGATCAAAGGCAGACAAACAGACAGAGTCCTCCTCGGATGCAGAGCATTGAAGAAAGAGGTCTGACCCTTTGATCCCTCAGCTTTTACACCGAGCACGAGGCAGATGGGACGGAATACCCTGTTGGTCAGTTTTGGGTCACCTGTCCTGTCTGCTCTTCCCCGCAGGTGGGACCCCACTGCACTTTTCTGCTTCCGACCCTCCAACAGAGCAAGTAACAAAGTGAGCCGGCCTGGGGTGTTACAGCAATGAGTATAAGCAAGAGCCTCTCTGCATACCATGCCTGGGCATCAGCTATAAACATAGGTCTTATCACTCTGAGAATGAACAGCGTCTGCACACTGTGCTGTTAATTTCAGTAGTTAGAAGAGGCCCAGCTAACAAGTAAAGTTACTGAAAAAAATTGGTCCTCTTTTACCTCAAAGCAGGACATGTTCATTCTCCCATTTCTGAAAATATTGACACTATACATACAGCTAAGGAACCAGCAAAAGGAAAGTCCAAAGCACAACAGAGACAAGATAATATAGGCCGTCCCAGTAAGGCCTACATTCAAGATTAGGCCCTGAGCTTATTCACCAGGGCTGCTCCCACTATGGCACTTATCTGGGTAAATAGTACCTATTCCACGGTACTGTAGTACAGTGTCAATGGTATTGTCAATAATGATACGCTGTGTGAAGGTGCATAGCAGAACATTTGAGCAGTTATGTCAGTGCAAAGGCCATGTGCTTGTGGCCAAGATCAATTCAGTACCAGTGTTACCTTCTTATTTACGTCTTAACATAATTTTTCTTATTCTGAGAACAAACTGAGTTTTACTCAAAGTGCGGTGACAGGTGGATCAGATTTGTCACCTCCAGAATTGCAGAGAGGTTATGTTTTTGGGCATATAGCAATTGCAGTATAACTCCATAGAGAGGTGTCTTTGCTTGTTGAGTACTTACGGTGTAGCTCCCATTCAGGGGAAAAAAAAATCTGTTTGCTCATGGAAGTCTATTTTTTCTTCCTCTGTCAGGCATTGTGACCAGCAATGGGGAGACCTGGAAGCAGCTCCGACGATTTGCGCTCACCACCCTGAGGGATTTTGGGATGGGGAAGAAGAGCATTGAGGCGCGAATCCAGGAGGAAGCTCATTTTCTGGTGGAGAGGATCAGGAACACACATGGTAGGACATGGACTTTGTGCTTGCTGAGATGCCGTGCATATCTGGTTTGAGACAATGAGGGGTGTAGGGCTACTTCACCAAATCTATGACCAAAGAATTGGGCATGTAGCTGCTGTTTCTGCTTCCTGCTCTAACGAGCAAAGTTATCACTGCTGGGAGGGGGTCAGTCAAAGGCACTGTGACAGTATGGAGGGATAAATGTAGAAGACTGGGGTTGGAAAGCATCCTTTAACCTATTCTACTTGAGAAACAAGACAGAAAGTGGCAAAGGGAATGGCTAGGCCCCAAAGCCGATAGTTGATGGAATTTAACCCCCTTGATTTCAACCTATAAATGTATTTTCTGGTAGTATATAAGACAATGTTACTTCTAAGTACTTCCCCTGAGTGGCATGATACCAGCCCGAACCACAGGCTTCCTTTCCACAGCCAGCCTCTGCTTATTCTGGAAGGGGGAAAAAGCAGATGGATGTAAAAGGATATTGAAGCATCACTGTTTCCCATGGGCCACAAGAAAATTCAGTCTGGCTTCACAGATAAACATTCTGGCTACAAATCAGAGGAAACACTCTCACCTGCATTGCTCTTACCCTTTCACTAGCACAGTAATACTGTATTTCCTATGCCCTACTGCAAGCCTCCATCTCTGGCTCACCTCTTTATAGTATCTTTTACTGTGTACTAAAAAGCTTCGCAAGCAAGATATATACAACTGAAAAGTATAAAGCTGTTATTTACTCTTAAAGCAAATATAAAGAGCTAGGACTAGTTATCTACTAGGCTCAGCATCAATACACTCACCACGTCTGACGAGACATCCGCTGAGTCTTCAATGGCCAGGGAGTCATCAGTCAGGCAGAGAAGGGTTGGAGCCATTGCTCCTTGGAATAGGCTGACCCTCAGTGCTGCCAAGTTGCCATTTTCTGACTCCTTGGTTTTCTTTTAGGATTTTATACCTTTTCGTGTTGTTGTTTCTTCTCTTGAAACCTTGAGACGAACCCTATTGCTGCCTGCAATCATACCTTTCCTTTCTTTCTTGGGTCTAATATCTCTTTTTTCTCACACCGTAGTTCTCTTCTTAGAAGCTTATACAGCTGTGCTATCAAAACTATACTTTGATCACAGGTATTTGAACCCCTAGGAGAGGGTTATATAACTGAGGTTACGCTAATAGAGTTCATAAACAGGGTGCAATAGCCCAAAGACACAAGTCAGGCAAAGTCCTTATGGGTTCATTGCGTTTTGGTGGGAATCTTTAGGCCATTTCTAATAAACAGCCTATAGGGCAGACAGGCGTGTGCCAGGTGAAGAGGAATCAAGCCACTCAGACCAGTGTTGTGCTGCGAAGAGGACAAAAGAGATACTTAAACCATTCAAACAGGGAAATTAGTTCACTTCAAGTAGAGAAGAATAAATTGGATAAGCCCGTCACCATCCCTTCAAAGGACTGCAAAACTCTGGGTCTCAAGAGCACGCAAAACTTCCCTGTAGTGTCAGAGGAGGGGATGATGCCTGAAATACTGAAAACAACATACTGTTTTTGGTTTTTTTTGTTGCAGCACGACCCTTCAATCCTGGCAACTTCCTAGTCCATGCTGTTTCCAACATCATCTGCTCTGTCATCTTTGGGGATCGGTTTGACTATGAGGACAAGAAATTTGTAACTTTAATTGAGTTGCTAGATGAAAACAACAGAATCCAGAACTCTATACACACACAGGTGTGTACAGTTTTATTTAATTAATAAAATTGTTCATGATTATATTTTATTAATGAATATTTATTCATGTTACTCATTTTTAATGGAAGTGGATTTTCCTAAATTTGGAGAAATTTTTTGAAAGCCAAAAAGGCAGTTAAATAACCAATTCCTGTTGTTTTTTCTTGCCTTGTGGGATTGCCATTGTATGTCCAAAGAAGGATATCATCGCAAAAGTTGCTCAAGTGAAGTCTATCCTTGAATATACTGAAACCATAAAGTAAACGGCATTAAAATCCTGTTGAATAATAACGACCTACGGTTCCAAAACAGTTTAATTGCCCCATTTTCATAGTTACATTTAGGGGAATATTTTATTGTATCAACATTCATCAGAATGTGCTTTTCCATCATTTTATTTTTACAGCTGTACAATTTCTTCCCAGCTGTCATGGACCGTTTACCTGGGCCTCATCAACAAATGATAAAAAATATTGAAAAAGTTGATCAATTTACTTTAAAAATCATAGCGGAACACCAGGAAACCCTGGATCCCACTTGTCCTCGAGATTTTATTGATGCTTTTCTTAACAAAATGGAACAGGTAATGTAAAAGCAAGAGATTTATTGGATTATAAGAAAACCACTGCTTGAATCCCAGCAGTTGTGGCAGGACACTGGGCTTTTGCAAATACAGAGGGGAACGTTCTTTTCTTGGCACATTAATTTAATTTTATCGTCTCCATTTTCTTATCAAGGACTTTTAAACATAGAATTAAGAGCACCAGCCAAAGTTAGGAAAGCTGAAGGCCAACCATCTAGTTGACGTAATTCAGTGCTCCTCCCATATTAAAAAAGGTTCATAATATTATTTAGTAAAAGTACCATAAATGCTGGTGTTCTGCAGAGTTAGTGTTGTACTCTTGAAAGGACATGAGGTGTGTTTAAAAACGTACATTATGGGTACCTAATGCTTAGCTATGTCATTCAAAACATTCTGCCAAATCTTCCCCCAGGAAAAAGGGAATGGTCACTCAGAATTCACCGTTGAGACCTTGAGCAGAACCACGCTTGACTTGTTCCTTGCAGGAACAGGGACCACCAGCATCACATTGAGATATGGACTTCTGATACTACAGAAATACCCAGAGATCGTAGGTAATAGAAAAGGAAACAAATAATTGAAAACTTTTTAATAGATCATGGGATCAATTTGGACAATTCCTGTCACCACATATGGCAACGGTCCCCTGATAAAGGAAACATGTACGCACAGTGTGGAAATCTATTAGTCTTAGTCTTCATGGGAAAGAGATATTAGTACTACGTACATACATATATTCCTGGTGCATTGAAAGCAAGTTTTGCTGTAAATATGGGGAGAGGTTCAGGAAAACAGATGGGGGACTTGTCCATTCAACACTTATTTATTTCCTAACAGAGAAAATTCAAAAGGAGATTGACACTGTGATTGGCCGCAACCGAAGCCCCTGCATGGCAGATCGGAGCCAGATGCCCTACACAGATGCTGTGGTCCATGAAATCCAGAGATTCATTGATTTCCTTCCACTTAATGTCCCACATACTGTGATTAAAGACACCAAGTTCAGAGACTATTTTATCCCCAAGGTCTGTTCTACTGTGTCTGAGAAAGGTCATAATCTCTTGAAAACAGTGATGTGTTCTATTCATTGTATTTTATTTTATTTTCAAAAACACTGAAATGTGATATAGAATTGAAATAATTTTGTTTGGAAGGGGATTCTGGAAGTTGTTGAGTCCAACCCCTTGTATTCGGGGAAAAAAAAAAGACTTTTCATCCTTTATGCAGAGTGAGCTAGAGCTTTCTATTTTTTCATGTAAATGTAAGCAATCAAAGTTCTAGCTTATTTGAAAGCAATATTAAATACTCTAATCACTCACCATCAAAATTCATTTAAAAAATGTCTTTGCCATACCAATGGCACAGGTTTTTATTGATTAAATGCTAATTTTAAACTGGTTGAACTTTCACTATCCTTCTATTCGGCTTTGGGAACTTCTCAATGCCGCTTTGCTTTAGCATGCCTCCATTTTAACTTTCTTCCTCTCTCTCTGTTAATTCAGGACACTATGATATTCCCTATGCTGTCTCCTGTCCTACATGATAGCAAGGAATTTCCAAATCCAGAAAAATTTGACCCAGGACATTTCCTGAATGCAAATGGTACCTTTAAAAAGAGTGACTACTTCATGCCATTTTCTGCAGGTAAGACCTCTTTCTATTTCAGATCCTAGACTATCCTCTCCTAGAACCTTTTTGAAGAATTTAGTGGCACCATCACCATCCGTACAGTGATGTCTGGTGATCTGTTAGAGTCATTTCTGGGCAGCTCTAACCCCTGTACTAGAGTTTCAGTTTATTTCCTGTTTTAGCAATCACAAAAGCTCCTCCAATGCATTCCACAGGAAGACATGTATGAAGTGGGACTCAGCCATGTCACTTCTCTCTCTCCAAACTTACCGTCAAACCACAGCAGAACAGGAGAAACCGAAGCCTTCACACTGCCTTTGCCCACTGAGCACTCTCATTGTTCTAGATACTTAGCTTCTAGTTTAATTCATTTGCTTCCTCAAAATGCTACAGTGCTGCCTGTCCATTCTGAGATGTCTGAACTTTCATGGAACAGGGGTTAAAATAAGTTACCAGCAAAATATCCACTATCAGCTCACTTTTTAATATTATTTGCTTGCAGGAAAACGCATCTGTGCAGGAGAAGGTCTGGCCCGGATGGAGCTATTCATATTTTTAACAGCCATCCTGCAGAACTTCACTTTGAAGCCTGTTGTGGATCACAAGGACATTGACATTTCCCCATTAGTCAGCACTCTGACAAATTTGCCCCGACCTTATGAGGTCTCTTTTATTCCGCGTTAGCCAAGTGAAGACAGTTGCCAGTTCCCACGCTCATGGACACTCTGATTGAATGACAGTCATTTCCCAATCTGTTGAGACTGAAACACTTGGATCATTTGCTACATGCTTTATGGAGGGAAATGTGCTTAGAAGAGAAAATTTTATGGTGCTTTTATAATCACCACAGCCAGCTCTAAACAGAGACAGAGTAGGCAATTGCATAGGGAAGGAGACAGCCCCCTGTACAAAGTTATGAAAGTTCTCCTCTGCACCTACCTCACCAACTCAGGTTCCTACCCAGCTCCTGTCCTCCTGACATGTCAGGGTGTGTGGACTAGAGCTCTGAGAGCCCTGCTGCTGCTGTCCCTATCACCTGATCCTCCCAGCACAGCAGGAACAGATGCGTGTACTCCAGGGTTTCCACAGACTCTGCTTGAGGTAGCTCTCTCCTCTGTATTTTCAGTCAGTTTGTGACCTATCTTTAAAGGTAAGCATAAAACAGTGTGTGTGTGGGGTCTGTCAGAAGATTATAATCTACTGTATTCTTGCCCCAGTACATATTGTCCCCTGTGGCGGGGATGGAGTTTATTGATGGCTGGGCAGATGGGTCCTCTCTTGTGTGATTATAATGAAGGTTTGTGAAATTAAAATTTAAATTGCAAATAAAGAAGCAGTACACTGAACTGTTGTTTTGCGGAGATCCCATAAGAACACCTTTTAGTGAAAAACCTTCCACCACAAAACTTGTACTCCCAAATATTTTCCAAGACTTGTAAATATCTGTTTCATTTCACTTACTTATATGAAATGTATGGATTGAACACTGAGCTGGTCTCAGTAACAATGTGGGGAAGGCTGGACTGACCCTATGAGACCTACCAGAACCCCAGCTGTGGTTACAGAGCTGTCTATTGTGGCAAAAGAAGACAAGTGAAATAATACCGGGATCCCCCCCACTGCCATTTACTAGATGAATGGCAGCTTGCATCTTCCCATTATTTTACGAAGCACGAAAGGATCACTAAAGCAATGTTACAATCGGGCAAAAAAAAAAGATAAAAGGAGTTTACATGAGTTGCCCAGCATACCTGTACAGATGTAGGACTGGCATTTCCTAACCTGATCACATTCCCTGCAATGTGTAATGTATAGTGGTTACAGTGAAGACAGAGAGCTGAATTTGTGCTATGTGGAAAAAGACAGCAACTGTAATATTACCACAACAGCATTAACTGTTTACATAAAACAGGCAAAACTTCTTTCCTTTCAAAGTATTACTGTTTGATGTACCATGAGTTGGTAGCACGGCATTATAGAGGTAAAAGCCACAAATGTCACAGAATCACAGAAATATGAATGAAAGAAAGATGTGTGAAAATATCATCTAGTTGACTGCCATACACCAAAAAGGATCAACTGTTACCAGTATTCTCACCAGAAAAAAAATAAAGAGAACTCTCCATACTTCCTCTTCAGCTGAGCCATGACTAAAATAGGCAAAGCAAATGGCTGGGGGGCAGCATCCCTATTCCAGAGATCTTCCCCCATGCTGAAAAGACAAGGAGGCAGCCAATGCAAACCAGCAAGAAAAGAACTTTAGCTCCCAGAGACTCCACCATGATACACAGTGGGGCTTTGAGATTAGGGGAGGGCCAGAGCTGAGTCCTGGAAGCCTCATTTTGTGTTGCCTGCGGTACAAAAAGCAGTGCAATGGATAACCAATAGCTGCTCACATTTCCTCTGGGTTAACTTGATATAACAACAGATAATACTATTGCCATCTGGAAGACTAAGCATCAGATTTTAAAAAATTACAATGCTTAATGGATAGGATTTATCTCAGCAACCTTTGTTGACCACTAAACTGAAAAAACATCAGTTTAAAAAATTAACCATCATTCAAAAGCTCTGCATCTCCCAGGAAGCCATACTGCTTGCTCTCTCCCTGCCTGCTAGCACTCAGTGTTGCCCAGACTTTTTCTTCTGCTGGGACTGTACAGACAGTGCATTGCTTGCTCATGTGCAGGACTAGGTAGGGGTATAAGAATTTTCTATGGCAAACCTGACACAATGTCCTGTCACTGGGCCACATGAAGAAGTGGCTTTCAAACTCGATTAATCCATTCTGTGCACTGTTGCTATTAGTTCCCAAATACCTCTCGCAGAACATAAACACCTCTGTGAGTTCAAGTTTCTAAGACGTTTCTAAGAGGCAGGGAAGCAGCTACAGAAGCAGCAGCCAGCTGGGCAAGCACTAACGGAGAAAAGAACTGGCAAGTTCTCAAACCCACTAAAGGTGTCCCAAGTGAGGAACTCAGTGAAACAATCCATGAAGCAAACAAATGTATTCAAGCACTTTCCCCATAACAGGGCAATAGCACTTGCCTGAGCTACTGTTATAAATTAACGTGACATACATAGAATAATTGTATGTCTGGACATTAAGGATAGATGTGGGTCAAAAGAGATGGAGTCATCAAAAGTGAATACAAGCAGTTTGGAGTAGTTAGGAGTAAATTCAACTCAAATATCTTTCAATATTTTGTTGAAGAGGAAAAAATCGTGGGCAGAGTGCATACCAGAGCCTATGTGCACATATACATTACATATATACCCCTCGAAGGCTGCAGGAAAGCGTGCTGAGACATTTGTGAATTCCCATGTAGAAGCTGCATTTAAAAGGAAAAGTTATGAAAACAGTGGTTTTAACCACAGCTATCAAGGTTCTGAGTTATTCTCCCACTTACAATTTCAAAGATACATTTTGACAGCTTGGAATGTCTGTGCTCCCTTGGTAGCTCCATACAGCAGCATGTTAAGCTATATATGACTCACAAGAGGCCTAAGAATTGAAAGTGGCTTTGTATCACACAGGATATATTGAGGTTCACCAGTACTGCATTATCCTGAGGATGAAGCTCTCTATTGCCTTAGTGGTTAACACTGAAGAACTTTAGCTCTGGGAATTGCCTTTCTAAATGGATCTTCTGTTCGGTACACAAATACACCAGAGACATTTTTCACATGGGTCATAACCATAACTCACAATACTTGTGTGTTGGAGGATACACACAGAGCAAAGATTCCAACTTTTTTGCAGCTGAGGGGCCCAAGAACTGTTTTCACACTTGTGCTTTTGCCTTCTCAAGCTCTAATATGGAGTATGCCTTACTTGGTGTCTGCCTTTTACTGAAGACTCTCAGTCCAAGGGGCACACCTTTTCCACTCCCTGCAATGTGTGGCTCTCTTAATAGTGTCCCACACACATGACCACACTTTGGTTACTCATTTTTCAGATCAAGGAGACCACAGAACTGGTGTCAAAGGATAGATGACACATTTTACTGCCTAGCTTGTGGCACCTAATTTCTGTTCCAGCTGACTCCCTGCCCCAGCTTCCTGATGTGTTTCATTTGCAGTTGTCTGAAATACTACTTGAAAGGTAAAGTAAAAAACCCCAAACCCTGCACAAGAGGATTAATTCCCTAAAATTATGACCTTGAGACCCTCCTGTCCTGTGCTCACACACTGCAAGAAATAACAAGCTCTGAGAACCATACAGGCTAATCTGAACTCTCTTCATTGGGTAAAATGTGGCCTCTTTTATAGGAAACCGCATATGATAACCACTAGAGACAGAATAAAACGATTGTACATACTGTAGGTTAGGAGCACGAGTAACCAGTATGGACAGTTAAGCTTTAGCAAGGCTTTAGGTTGCACAGTCCAGGGAACAGCAGTCGTAAGAAACTTCAGAAGGCAAAAATGAACTGGTCTTTCCATTGGCTTTTGCCCTTCAGGTGAAATTTGGCCTCTGTACTTAGGTAAGGTAGAAAAGATTTCCTGCCATAATTCCCAGCTTAAATGCATTTTAGCATCTTTCAAAGCAATGTTTACCTTTAAATTTGAACAGCTATTCACTCTTCTCACTTTGATTCTCATCTTCATTTTATAATATATTTTAAATTGCAAACAGTTTGTAGTATTTTCTTGCATTGATTTCCTATATCGGGTCTGTATTGCATTGCTCTCTTTAACTACTCCCTGAGCAGTGCCTTTATGCAAAATTCTTTAACTTGCCATCATGTCAGAGAGATGCCTGGCTTCTTTATGGCAGCTTGCCTGAACTTCCTTTATTCATAATTCAACTCTTTGGAAATGAGGGAGAGAGACAGGGAGAGCAATGGCTGCCAGTGAAAAGTAGTCCTGGCTATCTTAGGATATATTTTTCCCACTGGGATGACATACCCAGTTACTAGGATGGAAGTCTGTGTGAGGGTGCCACCACAGCCATCTGCTCTTCAGGTCAGAACCCAGACCTTACAAGGTACAACAGCTATCATTTACAACAGCAAGAGACCAGGACCATTTAATGCCAGTGAGCGAAAGGTCTCTCCAGATTCTGCCAGGCTTTGCTCCTATACTAAATGAAACATCAGCTCTTCCCACTTCTGACTTCTTGGTTACTTTCTCCCCAAAGAACACCTCTACCTAGAGACAATCTTGCAGGAAAGTACCTGTTCCTTTGAAGAACTTTTGGCACAGTAGCACAAGTCCTTTTCCACTGAACTCTACACCTTTGTCAATCAGAGCTTATTTCACAACATAAGGTCCATACAACACCATTGCACGTACTGAGCCCAAACATATTGTGAACATAGAACCATGCTTCTTACTGAGCTGAAACAATTTCCCAATAAGGAACACAGCTTTTAAGTTACATCCACTTGTCTCAGGCAAGTTATTCTTCAGCTGCAGCATGTTTCCCATGAGGGGCAAAGGAAATGACCCAGGAGGCACCTTCCCAGTTTCAGACATCTTCCTCCACTCTGAACAGACATGAAGGCAGACGATGCAAACCAGCAAGAAAATGATTGTGGCTCCCAGGGGTTCCATTCTGATGTGGAACAGGAAGGGCTGAAGCTACATCCTGGAAGCTTCACTTTATGAAGCCTACAGTAAAAACAACAGTGCAAAGGTAACCAATAGCTGCTCTCATTTCTTCTGGGTTAAACATACCAGTTAGAAAAAAATTACTCACTGCCAACAAACTCGGATGAACTGCTTTAATTTTCAAGTCTTTTTGACCTTTTTAAAGGTCAGCCTTGTTTTACTGCAATATCAGAAAGCAGGGACAAACATTAATCATTAACAAACCTTGCATTAACAAACCTTGTCATACTTTCACAGCACGCTTGTCTTCTGCCTATTACTGTCGCTTGTATGTTTGTCCTTTGATGGGATGCTGCAAATATAACAATGTATTTAACTTCAGGCCATTATATACACTTGTGGTTAACATCCCATTGGATCTCTTTTAACATTTCTATTGAACACAGAATTCCAGGTTAAAAAAGTATACTTCGTTCTAGAAGAGTTGTTTTTCAGCTGTTGGACATGTTGCAGTTTCTTCTAACGATTTAAGAGCCCATTCTGAAGACTCTGGATATCTCCACAAAGTACTGCTCTGAAAGTTGGATCACTTCAGCATAACCTGCAGCTATGCAGAACTGTCTTGAGGTGCTGGGGAAAAAGTCCTTCTCTGGAACTGAACTCTTCTGTTTCTGCTTAAAGAGCTGTATTTGCTAGGCTGATTCACCCCCTGGTTTGTTTCAGTCCAAGTCCCCAAGAACTGCTTCAGCTCCGAAGCAGTTTGCATAGACCGCTTTGATGAGATACTTGGCCCCTTGACTCTCATCTGTCAGCCCACTCTTTCCTCTGATCTCTTCCATGCTCTTTCCTTCAAGCACCTGCTACTTTATTATCTTTTGCACCAGGAAACACTGTAGAAGAGATAGAGTCAGATAGAGAGAGAACGGACAGTCTCTGCCTGTACCTCCTCTAGAACTTCTCATGGACTTTCCAGGAGAAATGTTTGAGCAGCAACCAAGTTGTGCCTCTGCTTTTGGACTACACATTTCCCCAGTACAATGCTGTTCCTGCACACCTAGCTATGTCTCTTCTGTGGTGTTACTCTCCAAGGACCTGCCATCCTTGCCATAATTTGGATTCTACCAGTCACACGGAGGGCCCCCAGGTGGAGAGGGGAATGGTTATTCAGAGACAGAACTGAGAAAACAGCTGCCAGCTCTCGGCCTAATTGGGATGCCACTGTCACTCAATCATCCACCCAGGCAGGTAGTCAGCCTCTAAAATTTCCTTCCAATAAAGTCACCTGTGGGACAAGCTCCTCTTCCCATTTCTGTTTCCTGGAGGTGTGATATTCAAGAGTTTGTGAAGGAATTTGCTAATTCTTAGCTTTCTTACCAGAAAACACCAAGCACTTGCTGGCAATGCACGGCTGGATGGATTTCCATCTTCAAAGTTCCTGGAAGTTTTCATCTTTGTAGTTTTAAAATAGCATTGTGTTTTCGATATGTAGGAAAGCATCTTTTTCAACAAGAACAAGATTTGGTCCTTTGCTTTTTCTTTACTGCTTTAGCTTGTGGAAGTTTTCTCTGCTGACACATCGCCCTCTTGTGGCCCTCCTGCAATCCTGTCAAGGAAAGACAATGAGCAGAGAAATGCCATATTATATTCCTTTGAAATTTTCTATGCCCCGATCACACAGATTCCTAAACATTCCAACAGCATGCTGGATTGCACATGGTGAGTAGATCTCTTCATCAAAGCAACTATCAAATGCACCTGCCAGTAAAACAAGGCATGGCTAAGTCAACTGTTGTACAAAACTGGATCCAAACAGGAGTGCCAGTATATTTAAACCTATTCTTGAGCCTGCCCTTTGCCTTGCTATAAAGAGCCAAACCAGAAGACACCAGGCCTTGGACTATGAAGAGGTGGGATGGGGCAGGCCAGGAAGCTCCACGAAGACTGAGCCTTCCCTGCATGAGGTAAGTAGGAGGAACAAGATATAATGGTTTTATTTGCATGTGATCATACTTACCTATCCACTGTCACTCAGGCCCCTTGATCCCCTTCACCTTGAGGGGGAAGGAGCAATCCCTGTTAACACCAGCTGCATGGATGCTGTCTTGGAGGGCACCATTCCAATTTTAGTCATGACACTGACAGCATCCTCTGTTTTCAGACACGTCTTTGGAGATCTGAGAAGTGCTGATTAGGTCTTAGAGCTAGTATGCGTGTACTGCAGAGTGGTGTTTCGTACAGTCACAAACTGCTTAATCACAAATTTCCAGTTCTCTGCTGAGCAGAAGACAAACTCTAACCTTCATGCTTCTGAGAATGTGTGCTTGCTTAGCTAGCACTAGCCTATCCTTGAATGCAACCCTTTCTGCCCAAACACTCTGACAATCTAACTCCCGTGTTAGGAAACTTCCTTCTGGGATGCCATCATGCCCATTGCTGCCTTTAACAACATAGCATGCTGCAGGCACACATCATGGAAGGAAATCCTGCTGCTGCAGGACGAGCTTGGCACATTAAACCATGCTTGAGAAAAGTGAGGCACATAACTGTCTTCTATTAAGAAAGACTAGCAGCCCTGAAACATCTTCACTATTATGTGCCTCCCCATGGCCTCAAGATGAAAAGGTCCCATACTGGGTCCAAGGCAGCCCCAGCGGGAAGTGCTAGAGGATGTAAACACAAAATAGGGAGGAGGGCTGTGCTGTTCTTCTTGGCCACTTCAGGAACTTATACAGCAAGACTGCTGTTATGATCCCTATGACAGTGAATCCTTCTTACCATGGAACTAGGAGTTTTGACATCCCAACTGGAATGTGGACAGTATGTGTTAAGGAAAATGGGATGGTGACTGGGGCACATCTTAAAGACAGAGCAAGACTGTCATGCGTACAGTTCTGCACCCAGCTTGGATCTGTGGAGTCTGTCTCCCATTGAGGGTCTGAGCATATGGTCCACATCCAATAAGGGAGCGGACTTGCAACTACATTGGCAGCGTGCTCCCATCAGAGTATGGAGCGTGTTGGGGCCATGTTCCGTTCTATGTTCAATACTGGATTTGCAGGCTATCTGCCATGAGCAGAATTTCTTTGGCTTGCTGCCATGCAATAGGACAAGTCACTGGCACTTACGGCTTGATATTATCCTTATCACACGGAGACGATCACAATTCTCCAGACAGCAGATGGCCAGCATCTCCTTAGGATGCAACTCTGTCATGCCTCCATCTTGGCATCTGCACCTAGCCAAAGTGCAGGGTCAGCTGCATCCCCTGAACATCCCAGAACAACCCCTTTGTGTACTAGCACCCACTCTGTGCCTCTAGCACCATCTTCCCAGAAAGACCTGGGAATTGGAGATCACTAGTACTGGAAAAGGAGTAGTTGTGTTTCAATCCTGAACCAGCAACCCTGGTAACCATTCCAGTGGCTAGTCAGCTCTAGATGATGTCCACATATCCAGAACCATTTCCAACCTGATATGAATCAGCAACTGTTCTGTTCTTAGACATGGGTAGGGGCCAGGCAGAGGGCTTACAGGGGATCATGGACATGCAAGTGCTATACGCTGTAATGAAAATTCACATTTTTCCAGGGAAGAGAGGAGCTCCGAGCAGCATCCTCAAGCTTTTACATTTGCAGCCAAACACCTGTGATTCCCCTCCATAATGGCAAAGAGAAAGGATGGTACTATCAAAACCACTGGTGAGTCTGGCTAAATCGCGTCTAGCTCTTGTATAGTCTACAGATCCATGAAACACTGGAGAAGCAAGACTTTTAGATTGTCTACCACCGCGTCTTTTTGCTCTTGATGCATTACACTTCCCAGCATCAGAGATCACCAAGCAGGCTGCTGTCCAGGCTGTCATTCAAATGCCAGTCTCAAGGCACGAAGATTTTGGATCTGGCTGGCTAGATCCTCTTATCCAGCAGAGCTGTGAACACACCATGAATCCTGAGCAGATGACGATCTGTCAGACTTTAAAACAGTGTGCTGTTCTACATGGTATAATTGCCTGCAATACAGAAATGATAACTCCTCTGTTGGTAACTCTTCCCGTTGTGTTGAAGGATGTCGCTTTGGTAACGACACTAAAATGTCTGATTTGCTTCCACACATATAAAAGTCATCAGTGACTAACTACGGATAAAAGCTGTACAGACGCAAATGGCTGGATACCTCTGGGAGACTTAACCCTGTTCTTTAAAGATGATCATTGCAAAAAGGCCTTTCTTCATAGTGAACTCAACTCTCCCTCTTAAATCCTACATCAAGGCCATGTAAAATAGTATTTTCCATTTTAAACCCAGGATTTTTAAAGCTATGTTGAAGGCTCTCAAAGGTCATCTGTTTCACTGCTTTTAAATAGCACTAGGGAAGTGTGTCAATCTTGACTATTTACAGTGGCCGTACACTGACTGACACATTATGATCTTTAACACATTGACACCTGACTAGATATTCTTCCAAACAGCCTGTACAAAGTTTGAACTACTTCTTTCCTACATCAGCACTTGTACTATCCTCGATTGCAACTCACGCAAAAGTTAGCTTGAACTAGTCAGGGTCAACGGGTACAGAAAAAAAACCAACTTGAAATATGAGTACCTATTCAGTAAGAAGGGCTCTCCTAAATTCACAATTTGGAACACTGTTAACCTGGTAGAGAAGCAGCATTTTGCACTGGGCATGCCTCTTCAAAAACTACTAGGATCAAAACGTATTGGTAAAGTAGAGAAAAGATCTAAGTTAACTGAGCATGTGATAAAGAGATACTTCTTGCAATTCCACCTGAGGTCCAGACAGTCAAAGCATATAATTGCAGGAACACTTGACACAGAGTTTAAAGCATGTTCTCTTCTATGATCTCCAGTAGCTGGAAGGAGTTTGTCTTTATTAACAGACCCTTTGAAAAAATAAAAAGACAACCTACATAATCTTTCCAACAGGAATTTGAGATTCCAGAGAGATAAATGCAGCAAGTTGTTTTATTGTAAATTTATAATAACTAGTCTCTCTATTTCAAACAGATAAAGGTGGATACCAAACTGAAGTGTTTTCAATACCATGCTCATAACCCCAAAGGTCCGGGTATCTTCTCAATGCAGAGCTCAATGAAGGAAAAAATGATGTTTAGGTCCTGCTGCTACTAAGGTAAAACATCCTTATAGGTTATGGAGGGCTTTTCCTAGGTAGAGTATTTCACGTGGGACATAGGACATATGGACATAGGACATAGGACAGATAGCCGGTGTCAACATATGGGTTAGGGACAGGTTTCAGCTTTTCACTGCAGAACAACTGAGGCAACAGAACCATTTGGAGGAAGGGAAAACATCATTCAGTCTTAAGCCTGAATACAGGCTACTGTATTCAACAGATAGAAGTTACCAGTCTTGATGTTAGCTGTAACCAAATCCTTGTCAACATATAGCATTGCTGTTGTGCAACTAAAACAGAGATCAGTCTGACTCATAGCCCAACTCCAACTTAAAGACTGATGTAATTTCATCGTTTCTCCAGTTTTTTGTACTTGGCTTCTGCAGAAGGAAAAATAACAATATTTTAGGACTAGATGGGTAAAAGCTTTGAATCCTGTAAGCTGCTATACATCTTAAAACTCAAGTTAATTTAGGGGATCACTCAGGGTCATTTTTTCCTAAAGCATTTAGGCAAATATAATTGTACAATAAAATTTTTAATAACCAGGTGCTTAAGTCAGACAACTAATATTCATTTAAGCCAAGGGGAGTTGGGTGTCTGGTGGAACTTTATGAATCCCTCTATTTGCAGGATTAAACATCTGTCTTTAAAATTTGGGTCAGTGCACATTGTAAAAGAGAAATCAAGCCTCACTAATAAGCTGTAGTTCAAGAATACCTGTACTAGTCCACCTCCATAGAATTTGATATATTAATCTTTTCCCAACACTTGCCACTTCACATACCATGTCTGTTCAAAAGCAGGGCAACACTTTGCTGCATAGGCAACTCTGCAGCTCAGCCTTATTAAATAAGGGAGGAGTTTCCTTCATCTTTTTTAATTCCCTTGCAAGGGACTATGCTGGTAGGTAGTAACAGTAGAGGACAATAGTTACCAAGTTTTTTGGAATATGCATCCAGTTTATAAGCTGCCTGCTCGAGAGCTGCAACTTGCTCCTCAATTAGGTTGATTTGTTCCAGATATGGCTGAAGAGCAGCATCTTAAAAAAGCAGAAAAATCATATCTGTCAGTTCTTAGTAATTCACTTCCAAGAAGCAGTTCACACTCAAAACAAGAATTTCTCATTACATTCTTCAGATAAAACACTTTAAAAGCTCACTCCTTCCCCTGCCCCAAAACCAAGTGGTGATACTGATAGCCATGTTCCAGCAAAGCATGAAATGTTTAAGAGTACTGGCTAAACTCAACGGAAGTAACAATACAACATGAATCAAAAGAAGTGCTATTTCATTCCTATCAGATTCAAAATTTGGGGTAGAACAGCACATAAACTCAGATGCTAGTCTATATAGTCCACAGCTGCAAAGAAATATACAAGATCAGCATTGCATTAGCAGCACCTATATTTCAGTGAGTTTTCTTTCCTTCAGCACCTAAAGGAGTGTGAACCATCTAACTCTTAGATGCTTCATTTCCCAAACAAGTGTACCATTCATTATACCCGTACCTTATTTGATTTACTTACATTTTTGATTTAAATCCTTCAGATTTCTACTGATGTTTATAGCAATATCTTTCATTTCTAGGTACTTCAAGCTAGTCAGCTTATTCATGTTTTCCAAGAGTTTGTAGTCTTCACTGGTGGCTTAAAAAGAAGAGAGTTTATTTTAATTAGAAGTTGATGTGGTTTGAATTGGGTGTAGACTCTTCAACAGGACAAGAGATTTCAAACCAATAACCAAACTAACAAAGAATAATTTAGATGGTAATACAGGTATTAGTATAATGCTCTACAAAAAGAGAGATGGTATTTTGTGAATCGTAAAATCAACTGGACTGATGAATACTTACTCACTTGCAAATTTTTTTAAGAGAAAAATTGACTAATTCCTCACATTTCTACTCTTATTCTGTCAAACACTTATTTTTACAAAACTGATAGTACAAATCCAGATGGCAATCTGTACCATGTATCTTTCAAGTCCATGCTATCAGTAGTGCTGTGGAATGTTTTCCAAATTAGAGCCTACGGAATCCACCAACTTGTTGAGCAGTTTACTTTGCTCCAGCTAATGTTGCACAGCAGTTTATTCTAAAGAATGAATGTTGGGAAACATGTATGATCCTTGCTCTCACTCAGAAACAAAATAGCTGCACATGTCCCACTCTCGGTTGTGCTTCTCTTCCAGTCCTTCTTAACCTAGACCCCTTTTGTTTGTTTGTTTTTCCATGTACAAGCTTCTGCAATACCACAAAGATACTTAAGTTGCTGATATCAGACTGAATACTCTTGGAAAGTATTTGTGCTAATCTGGGACTTCATTAATATGATTAATCTCAGTGTTGTTAGTAGTCAAGCAACATGCTAGACTTGAACTGCCAGTCTTGTTAGATATACTCTAAATAGGTATTGTTTAGACAAACTACACAACAGATTTCTTTAAAAGAAACAAAAAATTCACTTGCAGGTCAGTATTGCAGCGCCTTACCTGTCAGTTCACCTGTTAAATAAATGCCCATTTTGTTGAACATGTCTTTACAGAGTTCATTGATGTCTGCCTCTGCTGGTTCTTTAGCTTCCTCCGCTGTTTCAACAGCAGGATCCTCTAATCAGGGTACAGACATTACAGGGTTAGGGGAAAGTTAGTAGGTACAGAAACACACCATAAACTTAGGCATTTTCCTTGAAGTGGCATCAAGATTATTTCAAAATAATGCTTTAGGGAACGTTTAAGGGACAGGCACTTGGCTTGACCACACTTGCAAGTATCAGCCCCGTCCTGTGCTTAGAAGACAGGAACAGAATTCTGGAAGAACTTTTGAGGGACCGTTGTGCACAGTGCTAATGATGTTTACTTCTAGTCACCGATTCAGAATACAAGAACAGTCCCCCCTGTCATTTCACGTGGGGCTACAACAGTTCCCCACCTGTGGAAAGCGATAGTCACCACTTTTCTTCTCCAAACCCATTTCTACCACAGCCTGCCCTTGTTCTGCTCTCCGCAGGAGCAGTCCAGCACCTCCTCCTCAGCCCGACAGGCTGCTCTATGCTTTGTCGGCAGCGTTTGCCGGCTTGAACTCCAAGGCTGGGCCGAGGCCCGCGGCTCCCGCCGGCGAAGCTGCGGCGCGGGGAGGGTGACAGGCCCACGGGAGTAAGGCCCTGGCGGGATGCGGCCGCCGGACTCCAGGCGAGCCGCCGGCCGCCCCGGCTGGCATACGCGGAGGCCCGGGCCCGCCCCGCAGCCGGCCCCCACCCCACCACCGGAGCCCTTCCCGCGACGGGAGCAGGCCGCGGCCTGGCAGGGCCCGGCCCCCGCCAGGCGGCCAAGGGGGCGAACCCGGAGACGGGCGAACCCGGAGACGGCCCCCCCGGCCCCGGCCCCTTACGCTTGGCGGGCTGCGCGCCGGCCTCGGGCAGCCCCTCCGCCGCGGTCGCCATGGCGACAGGCCCCCTCCCGCCGCGCCCGCTTCCGCCGTCGACCTCGCGCAAGGCCGCGGCCCCGCCCCTCGCCGCCGTGGCGCATGCGCGACTGGGCGCGGGCCGAGCGGCGGCGGCGGCGGCAGGGGTATGGGTACGGGCACGGGCGGGCCCTGTCTCTCAGCGCTGGGCCCTGGCCGGCGGGGATGCCACCGCCGTGCCGGCCCCGACCCGCTCCCCGCCGGGTCAGTCAGCAGCCGGCGCCTCACAGCCGCCCCCCGCGTAGGTCGGGGCTTGCTTCCTTCCCCCTCGCACGGCTTCGGGCCGCGTGGTGAGGGGAGGCCTCAGGTGGCTGACGGGCGACCGCTTCGGTTGCGGGAACAAGCACGAACAAACAGCCTTCGTCACGGCAGGAGGAGAAAGACAAATAGCGAGGTGTAAAATATGGCACGAGTTTACTTGTTACCGGCTGTAAAAGGCAGTGAAGCGGCACCGAAAGAGCAGGTTATTTCCCTCTTTCTAAACACCCCGACCGCACCATTCATTGCGGGAGCACCAGAAGCACTTTCACAGCGCGGACCGCGGCTGCTGGCCCGGCCCTCGCACGCAAACTCTCCAGCCTTGTGTTTGAGGGGGTTTTCCTTCGGCTTAGCTGGCCCGCTTGCATCTGAGGGCCTCAATGGAGCTTAAAAGCAGCTCTGCTTTTGCTAATGATGTGGTGAGGAGATAACTGCTAGCCACAGTCTGCCCTGTGGTGGCTGCCGTAAGCATTGCCGTAGTTACCACAGGACTGTCTCTATGGTTTTCTTCAGCCCATATATATATATATATATGGTGCAGCTAGGCATTGTCTCTTAAAAAGATCTGCTATTACTAAGTATACAAACTCTTATTAAGAAAAAAAAAAGGAATTTCCACCCCTTGTCTTAAGCAGTAAATGTATTTTTTTGCTGTTGGTGGGTTTTTTTGGGAGGGTTGTTTGGTTTGGTGGTTTTGGTTTTTTTTACAGTACACTATATATTTCTCAGATGAGATGTCTTGCACCACTGCTGTTTAGTTTTTAATCAAGCAAAATTTGTTTCTGCAAGTAGCTGCCATTGAGAAGCTACCAGATGAATAACTTGTTGCTTGGCAAGGAGTGCTTATTCCCTGTACTGACTTCAAACTCAAACGCATCTCCAACACACTGTGAATGGTCTCTGGCTCTCCTCAGATGTAACGGGCACTAACAAGGGGCAACATATCAGTGCATAAATGCCATCATCACCTTATACCATTTGTGATGGAGAAGCTCACATGTTCAAAGGAAAATGTTTCCCTATGGACATTTCCTGTATAAGTTGGCCAGAGAAGAATAATGCTTTACAATATATAGTTTGATATGTACCTAAGGAATTACGAGAATTATGTTATCTTACAAAAAAAAAAAAAATCACTTATGCAATGTACAATAATGCATTTCTTCTTAAAAACCAAAATCATACAATCATGTGGAGATCATGCTCCAGAAACAAGATAACAGGGTTCCCATCTGAAGTCCAGTAAAGTCAGTTGAAATCTTTGGCAATCTCCAGTAGGCCCTAGCAAGCTTTGCAGTTTTAAGACTGGAGAAGCTGCAGAGCAAGGCAACGTAGGAGTCTATGTGAACTTCCTCATAAACCGGAGTTTTGCATAGGCAATGATAAGGAAGATAACAGTCATGCACAAGAGAGCCACTATGTTTTCCCACATTGCCCAGTCGGTAGGTGCAATTCCTTGGCTGCACAGGTATGCTTCACCAGAACACCTGCAGAAAAACATGGGACAGAAGTTTGTATTACTATGTGGTGTAAGTCTTCACATAGTTACTTTTATTCCTGTTCCACAAAGACTCTCCTACCCTCAACTGTGCAAAACAGGTGACAGAAACAGTAACTTCATAAGCTTTTTTTAATTATAGGTTAATCATAGAATCATAGAATGGTTTAGGTTGGAAGGGACCTTGAAGATCATCAAGTTCCAACCCCCCTGCCATAGGCAGGGACACCTCCCACTAGACCAGGTTGCCCAAGGCCACATCCAGCCTGGCCTTGAAGGACGGGGCTTCAACAACCTCTCTGGGCAACCTGTTCCAGTGCCTCACCACCCTTAAAAGTGAAAAACCTCTTCCTAATGGTTAATAACCTGCCCTCTTCCAGCTTAAAGCCATTCCCCCTTGTCCTATCACTAAGGGACAAATCTAGATCTCTGGTTCTCATCATTTTTGAGTAGTATCCTAATTGTTTATAGATAGCTGACAATTTATGAGTAAACCTCAGAATCACATTAAACCGTCATAAGTACAAAACCATTAGTTTCACACAGCAATCACTGGAGGTCCATAGCAGGGGTTTGGGGTCTGAAAGCTGTGCAAACAATGCTCTAGCACTGTTCCCTGCAATGACCTCAGTTTGCCAGCCCTCTACCATGTGTCATGAAACACTTGCATTGCTACAACTTAAGGTATTGATAGTCAAGAGTATTTCAAATGGAACAGTAGCACTGGGAGATGGATACCTTGGCTCTCTGCTATATCTGCAGGGAGGTTAATATTTACAAACAAGCCCTGAGGGGCAGGCATGTTTCTGATCACAGGTCTGCTGCTTCCCAACAACTTTGTAGCTGTCCACACATTGCATTTCCATTGCTAAGTGACCGTGGGTTTGTTTAAGAATACTGATAAGCCAGGGCTAGGTTATCAAAAACAAAATTTAATTTAGCTCATCTGCCTATTTTTAGGAGTAAAGTTTCATCCCTGCTTCGCTCTTGGATAATTGCGAAATTTTATTATATAATCCTAAAATACATTTTTTGGGGGGACATATTATTGAGACTGGCCTGTGTGTGGTTATTCTGTGAATTATACAAAAATTTGAAACCGTCAGACTTCTCTTTAGGCAAGCCATCACAATTCAGGCCCAAGAACCACCATGAGTTAAAGACTTACATGTCTCCTGAAGTATCGGGGGGACAACTGCCTGCATCTCCCACAGATGTTGTAACATTTGGTTTCATGTCACCACAGAAGTAGAGATCTCTGTACTCATTCACTTGAAGAGCCTAGGGAAAGAGGCAGACATCAGATTTTTACACAGTTTAGTGATTTGAGGTGCTAACACTGAAACACCTCAAAGAAACTTGATTATTAGAAGACACGCATCTCCACTCTCAGAATTGTACATTTATGTTTCTTTTCATTTTGAAGCTCTTAATCACTGCCTTTCTGAGCAACTGCTCCAAGTTCTACATGCAGGATGGTTTGGTGTCTGAGTCTTTGGCATCAAAGTTCATTTCAGTGATTTAGCCATGGGTTTCTGTCTTGCCAGCTACAAGTTTCTGTTCATCCACTTTCACCTGGGTCAATCTACTGACCCAGAAAACCATGTGGCTGCATGCAGACACCCCAGCACCAGCACACTAAAGCAGATGGCACAGTCAGGCGAGACTTTCCCAAGAAGGGAAAGGTTCTCTTGCACTGGCATCCTGGGCTAACTGCAGTTTCAGGGGACACTTCCACGTTCAGCAACACTGATAAAATATCTCAGTGATACCCAACCAGGGGAGGTCTCACATATCTCCCCCTCCCTGACCCTACCTTTCTCTTCCACTGCTGGTCAACATGGTCCTGCCCACACCACCCTGCATCAAGCTCCAGCATTCATTTCACTCATTTTTACTCAAAGGTAGGAAACTTCCTATTCCAAATAGGCTTGGCCAGGATGAAGACAGGAGGTGGAAGCACAACTTCCCCCTGTGACCTGCTATGTCTAGTTACTGTGTTTCAAGCAGCTGCACCCTTAGCTTTCTGGTACCCCAGCTCCTTATTATTCAGAAATGGCAGTAAGTCATACTTAACTTCAGAGGAAGCCACGCTGAAGACTGAGACAGTCAGGCATTATGGTAAATCCTTTAACCAGTTGGACAGTCATTAACCTCAGACTGGCCACCCAAACAGGAGCCTCTGGAGAGGCCACACAGTATTTGACTTTATTCTAAACCATAGGGATGAGCAATTCAGGCTAGGAATTAGTGCCTCACTGGACAGCTTGCTCTGCTGCTGTCCAAGCAGCACTAATTTTGTGGCACAAAGGATCTGTTCAGTCTCTGAGACTTTCACCTCTCACACAGAGATTAACTTTTGCTTCCTTTTTGGGGTTTGCTGGTTTGTTCTTCTTTTACCATGTTCACGCAAGGCAAGAAACCAAATCTGACTTTTAAGAGAACTTCATTTAAACTCAAAACCTCTCCAGGATGCAGCAGTGTGGCTACATGACTCACAGGAGACCGATGCTACTTTCTACTCACAGTGAGGCCGTATCGGGGGATGCTGAAGTACTTGAGCCAGTTCAGCCAGCCCATTACAGAAGGGAGGTTTACTAAGAGGCCTGAAAAGATCTGAAATAGAACAGAAGAGACTAATGAGCCACAAACTTTGTTTACTGCAAACAATGCCATTCCTGCACAAGATCTTGCAGTTGCCCAGCAGAGGTGCACTGGGATAGATGGACCTCCTACTGCCTGTGCCTACAGGCATGAGGTTCAAACCTCGCAGCAGTCCCAGCCAGCTGGCCCAACCGCACACCCAAGTACTCCAGCTGAACTGCTTGCAAAGAGGTCAGAAAGGTTTTCTCCATCCACATGTGAGCTAAGCAGCATGCGTGCTAACAACCTCTTACTCTGGAGGACTGTGTCCTACAGTAGAGCTAGCCAGAGGCTAAAGAAGGATGGCTGGGAGATGAGGAAGTGGAGAAACAAGAAGGGAACCACTGGGAGCCTCAAGGGCTCTTACTGTTTCAGCTTTCTCCTCTGACCTACATCTTTTACCTGTGCTCTCTCCTGCCTGGAACAAAGTTTGCTCTTTTACTGCTTAGCACAACTGGACTTCATAGCTAAACATGACACTTCAGGCTGTGCTTCATCACAAGTGTTTTTGTGCCTACCCTGCTGTCCTTTGGGACGTGCATGTGCCATTCCTTATATACTGTGACTTAATGTACATCAGCTGCCTTTCACTACGCATTAACACTTCTCACCCACAGCAAGCACTTGAAGCGATACACTATCGCTTTGCTTATTGCAAAAGCAGGTTATGTTGCAAATTGAAGGATAAGGGATGCGCTGTGGGCTCAGAATATGTATGCAGCTACCAGGAATCACCTGACAGAAGGTACTTTATACTCTAAGGTAACTTGACAGGCCTCACAGTCAAGAGGTTTCATCACTAACATTAGCTCTTTGAAAAAGAATTCACATCCCTCATCTGTGAGTAGTCGAAATTCCTTTCTCTCTCACTTGCTGTCTTCCTGAGAAGTCCTTGAAGAAAAGTATTGAAGTAATTTCTGGAACCCAAGGGCAATACTGAATTAAAATAAAGAGAGGGTATGCTCCTGCTAATCCCACTGGGCAACAAAAAATAATGCAATAAAATCAATTGATCTAAAGTTTATTTCAAGATATTTTTTTTTCCTCTTAAATGATCTAGTTGATCACTTAGATTTCTAATACTGGAAATGCAAGATTTTTTTTTTTTTTGAAATCAATTTTTGTAAGGACAATTTAAAAAAAAAAACCCTAAACGTTTTTGGGGCACACTGTTTGCAAAGCTGTGGTGGCAACACACCTACTGAATTGCACCTGAGCAATGATTTGACCCTTAGATTACAAGTTGGCAGAAGTACCTCTTTGACTATAGTGACAATAACATCACAGGCACAAGGCTGACATGTTACTGGACTGTGCATTCTCAGCCTGCTTAGAGCTGGCTCAAGCTAGTCCTCTCAACCTGTCTCAGCTCCTTCCTCACCTCCACCAAAGGAGCACACACCCTCTTGTATACTTACAAGCATCAGGACAAAACAAATTGTGATGAGCAGATTGGCCACAGCCACCACATCCATCCCAGCGCTGATAGCCAGAGACATGGCCGTGGCAGTGTAGGACACCAGTACTAGGGTCAACATGAAGAAGAAGAACCGGCCTGCAACAGCTTGGTATCCTGTCAAAAAACAGAAAGGGCAGAGTCCAGTAAACAACCACATTACAAATTCCAGAGAGGTACCCTTGGACTCCTATACAGGACAGGGAAAGCAGGAAGAAAGACCAAGTTTGGAGTTGGCAGGAATTACGCGTGCTCCAAAGGCCCAAAGAGCCCACCGAAAGATGTGGTCAAGCAGGTCCCTGTCTTAGATTGCTGGTGTCTCTGCCCCTGCCCCAGAGTCCTCCGAAGTTATGATGCCAAGCACTTAAATCGGTTGAAGGTTCAACTAGTTTCATGTTATAGATACAGGAATTAAACTGTGGCTAAGTCAGAAATCAAATGTGTTGGAAGATGACAGGTTCAACGAAAGCATCAATTCTTTACCAATCATCCAGTAACTGATGCATGAGAATATGATGGCTGGAGCAGTTCTCATGGGCAGCAGATCTCCTATCATCAAGGCCAGGAAGTAGGCAGACACACGGTAATATCCACTGGTGTACTGATGGCTGCGAGGACAGGAAGGAGGGGAGTTGTACAGGTTTAGAGGTTGTCTAGGAAGCAGGCTCAGCATCTGTGTCTGCTTTATCCGGATTTGGTTTCTGTTCTCTCTACTGCTGACTCCTCCTCTATATGCAAGTTGCTTATTTTCTCTGCGTTACCACTTCCCATTCTGAAAAGTAAGGGCTGATCTATCTCGCAGGCCCTGCGGTCATACTGAGAGCCCTCTAAGGAAAGTGAATGACAGGCTGCATGACTGCTGAGTAACATACTGGGAAAAAGGTCCTAAATCTCTTTTCAAAGAGAATGATCCTTAACACAAGAGCATGGGAAAGCATTATACTGCTGTTAACTGGAGGAACACCATCCACAACTAACTCATGCAGCTGCTTCCAGGGGAAAAGGAATGATACCCACCAATGGGAAAACACCTTTAGGGCATCAAGTCACCTCCAGTTCACAGAGCAATTAACTGTCATTATGATTGTTCTGCTGCTTAATGAAGCTCATGAAAAGATGCTTTAATTGGTGAGGTGCCAAAAGGCCCGTTGACACAGGTGGTGAGCAGGGCAGACTGGCAAGAAATGTCAGTGTGGGTGAGACTCACTCCTGAGCAGCTGTTAGGGGCAATATTAAGCTGCTCTGATCACCCTGTGGGTGGACATGTGCATTCCCAGCACAAATCTCCAATTTCTTCTTTACTGCATAGGATCTGTCTCTTGCCCTTTAATTCCATGAGCTGGAGGCTATTCCAAACTACATTTTCAACATGTATGTATATATACATGTGTGTATATAATATACACACACATTTAAATACATATACACACATACCAACACATATACATATAAATATAGACAGAGAGATGCGCTTGATTATTCAGGAGCTCTTGTAAGCCAGCCAGCAGCACTCTTCATCTGAGCATCCCTTGTGAAGCTTTGCCAAGAACTCTCCCTTCATCTTTGCAGTCTTACCACTTTAGGACCATTGCAAGGCAGTGTTTCAACCCTGTCAGCAATAACACAGGCAGGGTTCACAGTCTGCAGGATTCACACGCGGACTTCAAAAACAGCCGTTACCAAAAGTGGGTAGGAAAAGCACTTCTCAATAAACTGTGTCACAGCAAGCAAGTGAAAGCATTTTATTTCTCCCCTCCTTCCCCCACCTCAGCATTTCAGCTCCCTGCTCTACAGACCAATTTAGCGTTACTATTACAATCTGATGTTGCAAGGGAGCAATCAAGTCTTTGGTGGAAGTCATTTTGTTTAGCCTGTAAAATATTCCCCTCACCTCACTCCAGGGTATGAGACAGTCTAAGTGCTTCAATACTTACACAAATAGTTTCTTGTCTCTGATGAACAGCTCAATTGCAGAGACACTGGAAAAACACTGGTTTGTGGTGACAAAAAACAAGGATCCAACCCTAGAAGGCAAAACACAACAGTCAAAAAGTGAGGAAACAGCCTAGATCAACGCTGGCAGCCTCAGACATCATCATGCCATCAAGTCAGTGCTTTTCTGTCTCTGTCTACAGGCTGGTGATGTTTAATTGTGCTATTGTAGATCTTAGCTGCAAAATCAGGTTTATTCTTTTATCTTCCCTTTCACATCTCCTTTGTACATATGTGCAAGCTCAGCAGAACCTTAAGACCTGCAGCAATACCACGCTGCGGGGCACTGAGGCTTGTGAACCCAGCCCTCCTTTGTGGCCCAAGTGGATGCCAATGCCTTCCCTGTGGCTGAAACTTGTGTGCTACAGATAGAAGAATGAGCAAAGCTGTGGCTTTCCGACTCACCGATTCTGAATGCCACTTCGATCCAGTTTTACACCAAAAAAGATAGCACCCACAACCAAGGCTAGAATTATGGTCACTGCAATCTAGAAGTGGAAAGAAGAAATTGAAAAAGGAGTCCTTCAGATAAGTAAATAGGGACAAAATTATTATTAAGGCATATGCAGGGTTTAAGATTTACACCTGCCTAAAACTTTGCTGTTGTGAGTCAAAGTATACCTACGACACACACAATTAAAAGCCTTATGGAAAATCTTCCAGGTTTATCCTCTTCACTTTTCCCCTTCCTCTGATCTTCTTGGGCTGGGGAAGGTTAGTAGAAGCACACTCAAAGAATAACCCAGCTTAAAATTTCAAGTAAGGCACAAAATTAACATCACCCTAGAAGCTCCCCATGTGAACCAGAGAATGAAGCATTTCCTCCCCACTCCCCAGGCTTCAGTGCAGTAGTCCTTGTGGGAAACTAAAATGGAGATTTTTTTCAAAGACAGCAAAGGTAGTTGAGCGTCTCACTCCACTTAAGTGGCAGTGGCACAGGACTTTCCTGTTTCCCTAGCTGCCTTTGAAAACAAAAGTCTGTCCCACAAACTGCAGATTGCAGGACCGAGAGCAGAGGGACTCCGAGACTTTCAGCAGTTGTTACCTACTTGTGCAATGGAGGCCTGTGGGCTCCTGATGAGGTTTTTCAGGGAACGCTTGGACACCCAATACAGCTGGGTGAGGAATCCATTTGCATAGGTAATCTCATGCCCCTGCCTGGATATTCTCTGCTTGCTTCCCCGTCCAACCTCCACTTTTGCCAGTGCTTCCTTTGTGCTCTGATACAGGCTGGAGTTGAGATATTTCTGGTGCAGTGCATCTACCACACTGCTGCCCACGTTGTCTTCTGCCACTCCATTTTCACTGCTCACCTCTAAGTGAAAAAGACAATACATGACTTGTGATTCCCCATGAACCCTACCTTCAGACATGGCCCATCAACATGCTCAGCTACTTTGCAGGCTGAATAAAAAAAGCAGGAATGCCCAGAGAATTTGAATTGTTCAAGCCTTACCTCTGAGCTTAAGAGGCTAGCTTGAGTGAGAGGGTTTCCCTACAGTTTCCTAGCTAATCTGCCTGTTCTTTGTGGCACAAAAATGGCCATATTCTTAGAATGAGGCACCAGAAAACCTTCGTTTCACTGAATGAATTTTGGGGAAATCAATGTTTGCTCTGATCCATTTCCTTATCCCCAGAAAGCACCATTATGAAAACTGTCCCCTTATAATCCTTCAGTCATGGATATGCTACAGCATCCGCAAATAAATATTTCCAAACATTTCACTTGTTAGAGAGTTTGTTCTCTAATCTAGTTTCAGTCTTTCTCAGTGCCCTGTAAATCCATTACTGCTTAGCCTATCTACCCTGTCTTCTCTGCAGCAGCCTCCTATGTGACTAAAAACTTCTGTCAGCTCTCTTGAAACCAAGCAATTCTAGTTTTTCAGTCTTTCCCACAAAGGCTTTGTAAATTACTGACATTTATCACCGATCTTCTATATTACTGAAGGAAGAAAAAAAAATCCCTTTTACAAGTTTTCTGAGCTCTTTAAAGAAGACCAAAACAAAGCATACCTATTAGTAGGAAAAGTAAAGAGGTAATGAAGTGCCCTTAGACTGGAGGAAACCCAGAGAATAAAAGCTTGTCATCGCCACATACAACTTCCCTTCTACACTAGCCAACAGTCGATTTCTTCACAAATTACCTTTTTCTGTGCCCGCAGGTCTGTGATCTTCCTTGCTTGCTGCCACAGCAGTTGAATCACCATTTATGATATCAAGGAAGAAGTCAGCTGGATTGTTGAAGGGTTCACATTCATATCCTTAAAAAAAAATAACGAAAACAAAATCCACACATGCAACATGTTTGTATTGCACAAAGCACAACTTAGAAGATCAGGTCTAATACTATATCACTCTTCCACAACTCTGTTATAAGAAAACTTCACTGCTTTCCATGAGCATTAGTTTACAGCAGTAGAACGGACAGGACTTAGGAGATGGTGAATCTGAGGTATCTATACAGAGCTTCAGAGTTGCTTATTCTCCTCTGATTTCAGGTGAGGAGAAATCTGTAACTTGCTTCTACACAGCTCAGCATGGACAACTCTTGCCTCCTTCTCAGTACTGTTCAACCACATCCCACTCTGAAAGACACACAGTAGAAGTAGTACAGTTCCTCAGTAGAAGTTGCTGGACATCTGCTCTACAGCCTCAGATGCTTCCTCTAGAAGCTCAGTTCTTGCTTGTGCTTCCTTGGTCACAAGGAAGAGGAAGGGCTGTCCAAGAGCAGCTTCTCATAATATGGTTCTAGCTCTGGATCGAGGAGGAAAGGAAATAAAGAAAAAGCCAGGATGCTTATTCTATAGCATTCCTGTGAGAAAGGAAGTGAGGTGGGATAGTAAGAGGAGGAGTAGAAGTAGTGAGATTGGTTAAAGCATCTCCCTTAAAGCCAGGGAAAGCTTACAATCCAATGTGTCCATGGCTACATCAAGACTAGATTGGAAATTCACTCCACATTCTCTGTCCATTATAGTCAGAAACCCTCACCCTGCTTATTTGGAGAGGGGGCAGCCACACAGCAGTGCAATTATTAACCCATCTTAAGACACACCATGATTTTATGCTCTCAGTCGCCCACCTGCATTCAGAATAGAGCAGGTTTGTGGATCAGCCCCTACAGATCGCTGCCAATCTGCAGGCTGTGGTTCAAAACCCACTGGATCTGCCACCTAGGCCTAGCAGAACTACAAACATCATCTTGTCTGTTGTGCATCATGATCTTAAATGTCCAAGTGATTTTGGGTTTTTGTCCTGATGCAGGGCAAAACAAAGGCAGGAACGCACCATGCTCTGTGTTGTCTGAAAAATTTCATTTTTATCATTTTGGTTTTTTCCTATTCTAACATGACACTATTCAGACTGTATGCATACAGCCTCTAGTAGTCTAGCGATAAAACAGCACAGGACTGTTACCCAGCATGAGGGTAAGAACCTACCCACAAATTAAACTCATTAGCCAGCTGCCTTTGCTCTTGGCACAGAAGACTTACCAATAGAACTAAAGTACTCCAGAGCCTGCTTCGCAGGACCATGGTACAGCACCTTTCCCAAAGCTAGTAATGTCAGACTGTCAAACAGCTTGAATATGGAATAGCGGGGCTGATGGATGGAAAATATGATGGTTCGCCCTCTTCTTGAGAGCCTGAAATAGAAACAAAACATCTCTCAGATACACCACACTTTGCATTTCAGAAAAGTCCTGTTAACCCAAGCAAAAAATAAGTATCCAAATCCAGGACAATTACTTGTCAACTTATCAGGGTCTCAACCCAGAAAAGCTGTAGTTCCCCATTCTCTGTCAGATTTTGTGTCAGATGCTGCCTGCAAGACCTTCAAGACAGCACCCATCATTACAAGATACCATCACTGCAGTCTGGGTAGACAAAGTATGATGTTGTCCATAGCTAGCAAAGGTTGAGGCCACAGCTGTGTATAAACCCTCCTTACATGTTTTCTATACCAGGTTTCAACTTGACTAACTGGAATGGTCCTACTGCAATCAATGGCAGTGCCAGGCCTTATACAGCAGGCTGTGGAAGCCTGGCCAGCTGAGATTTCCCTTAGCTCTTCTGCTGAAGATTTACTCTCTAGAAAAGTCAAAACTAGTTTTCCTTCAGGTTTTTCAGACACCCTTTCAAGTGCTTTAGCTCTGATGCCCAACAAGAATCCTTGCTGATCAAAGACCTCTATCCACAAACAGCAGAGCAAAATGTCCCCCCAAACAGAACCAGACAACACGCTACAAACCCAGGAGGGGGGTTAAGAACTTGTTCTCACTAAATACGCCTTGTTTGGTCCTCTTTGTACCAGAAGACAGCTCATCTCCAAAACACAGAAGATGAAGGTAAACACCAAGGGTAAATCTGCAGGTGAAGTCTGATCTGAGTTCAAGGCTGTTGCCAGAGTGAAGGAATAGACTTTGCAATAGACTCAGCTGGAAGGCCAAGAAATTATGATTACAAGACCTGACCTCCCAGTCCACCCCTCTCTGTGGCAAAGGGAAGCTGTCCAAGCTACATCTGCTTTTTGGGCTCCAATCCAATGCTTGCTGTGGAAAGACTCCCATCAGCTTCAAAAGCCTTTGGACAAGACCCAGATAAATAATTTACTACCACTTCTGAGTCTATTTGTCTAGCTTTTTTTTTTTTTTTTTTTTTACAAAAAAAAGAGCACTGTAGCTACTCAGTCATAACAGCATTCCTTTTTTTTTTACTAATGAGCTGACAACAAAATTGCAGCAGAGTCCTGAAGAACTGACTCTTACTTCTTCAAGAGGATGAGGACTGCATTGGCTGTGCTGGCATCAAGGCCAGTTGTTGGCTCATCCAGAAAAAGGACTGGTGGCTCTGTGATGAGCTCCATCCCAATGTTGGTTCTCTTCCGTTCCCCTCCAGACACTCCTCGGATCAATTCGGTTCCTACCTACAAGCAGAAGAAATCAGGTATTTGCAACAAGACCTAGTCAGTGCATGCTCTGGAGCTCAGGGCTCTCCACACCCAGCAGACCTTTTCGTTTTCAGAGTCCCACAAGTGAAGTCTAGGGCGAGCAGCAGACGGACTCAGTGTGAGGAACTGTGTAGCAGTAAGCAGAGCCTGATTTTCAGAAGTACCAGGCACCTTATGACTTCATGGAACAAGGATGACACTGGCAAGGAAGAGCCAGAATGAGGCCACAGCAGTCAGAGGTGGCATTGGTGCTCAGGGATGCCTTTTGTTGGTAGCTCGCCTGCTGCTCAAGTAAGACTGGGGTTAGTAAAGTAAAAGTAGAGTAAAAATGCTGCTGGGATGAACAAGCTCTGCACAGAACTTCTCCATCACAGCCCAGCTTTCCATCCCTCGCAGCTTTCAGCACTGTAAAAACAATTTCCCTGTCTTGTCCCACAAAGCCAGGAAGTGACTGAGCAGCTTTCCAAGGTGCAATGACTAGGCGACTTTTTCCCCTCTGAACTTATACAACGTGCTGGAAATGGTCCAAAATCTTCCCCTTTTAGTAGCAAATACACATACTTCTTTCAAAGCTACCTCCTGAGCTGGAGACTGAGTTCTTGTGTGCAGTATGGTTTAGCCAGGTTCCTGCTTAGCTTAGTGTAGCTGCACTACGTATACCATACTGCCCTGAGCCAAGCAGTTCAGCTTCCAGAGGTAGTATGATTTCTGAGAAAGGTGTTCTCACTGCTTACCTTAGCATCAGCCACTTTGTTTAATCCCAGCTCGCTGATTATCTGCGTGACTCGCTCTTCCTTCTCTTTAACACTGATGGAGCTGGGGAGTCGCAGGGCAGCAGAGAAGTGCAGGTTCTCCCTCACCGTCATTGTGCCCATGACAACATCATCCTGAAAGCAGTACAAATGCACAGCTGGAAAGCCTCCTTCTCAGCTACCTGACTGGGCACCAGAGTCCCCGTAGCGGCAGTTGCTGGATAGGTTGTTTGTGGGCCATAGTGCAAGCTGGACTGAGGGACAAGCCCTGCTTCAAAACTACCATGACACAAAATTCAAGGTCACTCAGTAGCAGCCAAGGGGAGAAGGCAGCTCTGCAGGCTCCCAGCTTACACCAAGCACCGCCTCAGCATGCCTTCAGGCTCAGGAGTTCAAGTGCAGATGGTACCATTTTGTACTGCCCGTGCACTTTCCTTACCAGCCAAAGAGAGGCAGAGCGGGTAGTTGGTTTTGTAAAGAGTTAAACTTCTGCCAGTGCAGATGAAGCCAACGGACATTGCTCGTGCTCAGTGTTCAAGGTAGAGACACTCAGGGAGTCAGCAGCTGGCAGCAGCTCCTCAAAGAAACAAGAGTATTGCACCAAGATGCTCCTGATTTTTCTCCGTGTCTCGACTACCTGTAACTCTTGGGCACAAGACCTTATTCTAAGGGCTACCACTTTGAAAAAGCTTCAACAGTCATGTGTGTTTTGAGTAAGAATCAATTCTATCCAGTTGACAAACATCTGGGCAGCCTCCCAGCTCCATGCCTCTCCAGCACCCCTGCTTTGATATTCGAGCCAATTCTGCACCCCACCATGTGATGGCAGAACCGCTGCAACACTGGGCAGCTGCTGAGGAACATGCCTGTTAATCCGGCACCTTTCAAATCTAGTGCCCTTTTGGAAGAAGACGCAGCCCCTAAGCTGCAGGGCAGCAGACGCCTGCCTGCTTTGGGACTCCTTCCACATCAGATGTAGTTGATCAGCAGCGCAAAGGATGTGCCAGCCAGCCATGTTTGGCACTGGAGTTAACAGAGCTGGTTTAGGCATTTCCTACCATCGTTTCCCTCCCCACAGCCCCTTGGTCTCTCACCTTAGCCTCCCGCTGCCCATCCTCAGACCCACCAATAGAACTGTTGGGTCACCACACTGGAAACTAAACTGTGAATTTAGGCTACTTTAGGATCAAATGTAACAACCTGTGGCCTGACACCCTCACATGCAAGGCATGAGTTGAGAGACCACCAGCAATTTTATAGGAATAACACCTGACTTAGCATGTCTATATGCTCATCTGAGTAAAACTGACCCTATAAGTATGTACGTATTTATGTATTTAGGCCTTGAGTGTTGTTTGTAGTCTTTGGGCCACCTTTATTGATCTAGGGAGTACTGCACAGGCATGGGAGGGAAGAGAGACCGTTTAATGTCTCACCTAGTTGCCTGTCATTTTAAGGTTAAGTTTGGTTGCTTTGGACATTTGAGAGACAAACGTCTCAAACTGGGACCACTTGCAAGAAACTTCCTGGCCATTCATGAAAACACTGAGGATTTGGGCATCTTTGACCTGCAGGATCAAGGCTCGTCACATGCATCCTCCCAGAGCCCCCCAGCTGGCAGCTTTCAGAAAAGCTGCCTATTTCACATCTGCCTGCAGTCAGAAGCCTGGATGGTTTCCAGATTTGGCTGCTCACACGGCTGCCAAGAATCCCCTTCTCCTCAGCTCCCCCAGGGCTTTGGGGGTCTATTATTGGTCCCGGCCTCCACCCACTTCCGCAGATTCAGCTGCCTTTTCCTGTCTCTGAGTGGAACGAAGCTCTGTCCCAACCAGCCAGAATCAGAGGAAGAACAGCAGGGATCTATTTACTTCCTAGAATTATTGTCTGATAGCTTGAAGGTACTTCTGCCAGCTAGAACTGCTTCTGAGTTTTAAAACAAGAGATTTTGGTGTTGTGGAATTTTTCCTCACTTTTTTTTTTAAAAAAAACCCCTCTTGCTAGTATTTCAGAGCAGAGCCCAAAGAACAAGCCACAGTAGCCCGGTCGTTTGGGCATCCATGTGGCTTTGGGAAGACAAACGCCTCCATGCTTGGCTTGCTTGAAGTAACAGTTTGATCTTCTTGTCTTCCATATCCCAGAAAAATACTAAATACTGTAACATCTGAGTTATCAAATTAGACTCTGCAGGCATCATTGAAAATTACCTAACCTAGTAGTTCGTGCTTTGCTCATCTTATGCGGTCTTCCCTCCCAAGGGCTCCCACGCCTCCACTGAAGGCAGTTACTCACCTGCACAACATATCCTGAGATGCACTTGAAATTTGGAGGTTGTGGGATGCCGTCTATAAGCACTTCTCCAGACAGGCCTGCCGGGTCCTTTCTGGCAGCCAGCACATCTAGGAGACTTCAGACAAACACCGGGCGTTAGGTTTTGCCCTAGCAGCTGCTTTTACCTTTGACTGGTTAAATACCACCAGTCCGGACTGCAGTTACAGCTGGCTCATGGCATGCTGCAAACCAAAGGGCACGGAAAGGGGCGGCCTCTACTCTGGGAGCTTTAGCTCTGTGTACAGAAAGCCTGGTGTGTAGATACGGGATTTTCCAGCACGAGGTGTGCCACAGCAGTATGGCAGCATACAGACCCTCACAATTCACCGCAGTCAACCCCCTACAGACATAAACTCAGTCTCCGTATTAACAGCTAACCTCAAACGCACAGAGACAAAAGCACCCTGCCGAGTAGCTGCAGTCTGCTCTCCAGCCAGGGGAGCGCAGAAGTAACGACTTTGATCTCAAGGAAATTAATCCTAATGGGTGTAAACAAGACTAGAGTTAAGATTAATTTTATAAAGTAATTTTGTTTTAACATAACACTGGGTTGTCCCTGCTGCCAATGCAGGGGCCAGGCTGCCTGCTAGCTAAGTAAACACCGCCCTGACGAAGTGCTGCTCTTGAAAACATCCTGATTAGCCAGCAGTCTCCTTAGAGAATAATATCAAGGGTCACCACGAAGACACATCTGTGTGAACTCTGGCCATACTTGCCAGTCTCTGACATTCTCAAAGGCAGAGAGTGACAAAGAGCACTCTTACCACTGTTATATGGGAGAGAAAACAGCATCAGCACTGGCTGGAGATAGTCTGCATGATGTTTCTCTGTGTTTTCACACAAAGAACTCAAGCACATGTGCACCCCCACCACCCCTCACAGCCAAGTTGCTGTGAGGATCCAGAGCATCCTACAGACTGACATTACACCATATCCCTGTCAGTTGTCAGAGATGGGGTTGGCCTAGCGTCTTCAATGAAGTCTTGCTGCGGAGACTTCACGGGGGATGACATCTCTCCTGCCCCGAGGGAGCTTGCACCCCCTCCCCACCCCATTACAGGTCTAGGACAGAGCCTAAACTTGAGCTCCAGTCACCCCAGTTCAGCCTGATACCTTAACTCAGGCCCCCACCACAGGTGACTGCAATAATATGGACCATCAATTGGAGCAGATGAGGGGCTCTGCTGCAGGGCGAGAACTCCAGCAAAGCTGACAGCAGCGGGCCACGGGGTCAGACTGCATCACTAGATCTCTCACGGGCATGCCAAGGTCTGAGCCTGCATATCCCTCACATCTCCCCCAACCCTCAGAACCCCAAATCCTCTTTGAACAGCTGACTGTCCGTTTGAAAGAGCAGAAGAAAGTACTCACGAAGATTTACCGCTCCCTGTTGGCCCCAGGATAGCATTCAAGCCTGGCTTCATAATGCCACTGGAAGAAGGAAAGAGTTATGTCCAAATGGAGGACTGTTCACATGCAGCTCATAGTAGAGGTAAGGTGTGAACAAAATGCTGTTGAAAGGAAAACTTAGAGATTATTAAAAACTTCTCCTTAAATCTGAAATCAATAAGCATTTTTCCTTTCTTGACTCAGACTGCCAAAACCAGAGCTGGACATAAAAAGCAATCTACAAAAGACAGAAATTGTCTTCCCTGCTGAGCTGAGTCTTGAAAAGAAGACACAACTGCTCTCTGCTGCTTATTTCCTCTGACTGCAGCTTGAACCATAATTAAGGGAACCCTCAGATCTTCTGGCAGAAGAGTTCACACAAGTTTGGTCCTAATTTCCTCAGATCAATAACTGAAACTGCTCCAGCTATATCCCAGTTATTTTGCCCAAAAGCAAATTAGAAAATGCTCACATGAACTGCAGACTGGCAGGAGGGCAGTCATTTCCTTACCAGCACAGCTGGATCTGGAAGGTGACACTGAAGTCACTGATTCACAGCAGCAGATTAATTCCTACCCTCCGGTATTTTATTTAAGTAAGAACTTACTAAACATTATGAAGGATCTTCTTTTCCACAGTTTTCCGTTTACATAGGAATCCACTGGACTGCTTAACGGAGTACTGGATGTTATGGAAACTCACAACAGAGCCCCGAGGGGATCGGAGGGACTCTCGTGTTGGAAGGGAACGTTGGAAATTGCCCACCGCTTCCTCTTCTCCAACAGAAATAATGCTGTGATCAAATGTGTCTGCCATCATGTCCTTGTTACACAGGTCAAGCTCCACTGCATGGAGTTTTTTGAGGTCACTGTTGTTTTGAGCAGTTCCCATCTATTGAGACAAAGAACACAAAATCATGCAAGGAAGAAGACACGTGAGCAAGAATTTTTGCAGAAAGTGTCTTGGAAAAGCAAGTTCACACACACCACACCAATCCTTACATGTGCCAAGTTTCCAAGAGGATGGACATCCGCACTGGAAGACATCCAATAGTCCCCAAAGGCACAAAACCCCACAGATTTAGAACAATACACATAGCCTTTAAGAACGAGACATGTTCTTGAAGTGATGCTAGCTCAAAGGGCATCTAATGAGGTAAAAACCAAGCCCATCTGTGATGGTCACTGTCTTGCTCAACACAGTGGGGACTACAAATGCAAGCTGCTACTACTTAAGCTAAGTAGTATTCAAGTAGGATTCAAGCTCCCCTCCTTTAGGCGTAACGTGCTTACCTCCCCTCACGTCCCCACAGAGCCAGTAGAGAAAAACCTATTAATGAACTTGTGTGAAGAACCACAGGAAGAAAAACGGTTGTGCTTATGAAAATGAAGGCCAGTCACATGCACCTTGTTTGCTGGCACAAGTTTGTTTCAGAGATACCGATGTGATTAAAATAAGAATTACACATGTTGCTTATCATGTTTCAGTCACGCCAGTATCAAGATACTTCACAACTACAAATAGGAAGAGAAATTTGGATTTGCCTGCAGACACCATTTACCCTGAAGAACTGCAGGAGTTCCCCCTCCCACAGAGAAGGATCTGGGACATGCCACAGTAAGGAAAAACATGGTACAAACTGGTACATTAAGGAAAAATTAAAAATGGTATCTCTTTGTAATCACAAAGCTATAAAGCATTCTGGTTCAAGCAGCTAAGCTGCCTCTGTAGCTCAGGGTGGGAGCACCTGAAAGGGAGGACATGTGAACAGCAAAGGGAAGGAACTGTTCTCCGTGTCCATGCATCAGAGCCTGCATAGTAGGAAATGTATCAGTATGGGTACAACCATTAATATTGATTCACTTATTAGTCACAGCAGCAGAGCTCATTTGTCAAGGGGCTGCTTTTCCCTTTCTGTCGCTGTAACTGATGGAGGCCAAGTTCAGATCCCTTCACTCATTCAAAAAAAAAAAGAAAAAGTTCAAAGTTCTTGCCTTGACGTTGCGTGTGAAGAACTTGGAAACCCTGCAGTCCCCAAGTTCTGCAGCCTACGCAAGGCCTGGGCATAACCTGTACCCTGCCTTGTAGCCAGGTGCCCTCGCAGTCGTAAACCTTCCTATCTCCTTTCCAGGCAACTACAGCAAGGAAGAGACGAATTACTACATGCCCCTTCCAGAAATCAAACACGACAGGTTAGACTAACACAAGTTAGTCTAATCATTTACTTCCCTTCTAGCTACTGGCATGAATAGAAATTTGTTGGAAAGCTAAAAATTTACTGTGATGTTGCAGAAAGCCAAGGCGGTCACCAGGCTAACCAAGAGAGCAAGGAGAGAGAACTGTCCACAGAGACATCCACAGCTGGTACTTGGGTTTTGTGGGAAGATAGATGTATCCCACCAATCACCTTTTTCCCACCATCTGCACTTCTTTCCTCCCAGGACTGAGAGAGTGATAACCAGTAGGACCAACAATATCCATCAGTGCAGAAGTGGATTTCTCAGGGAAAGAGATGATCATCCTTTTAAGAAACTGGAACTACAAGAGCCAGATTCAAAGAAACAGGAATTGGCCTTTCCTCTCTGCCTCTTCACTTAAAGCTCAAGAAGTTGCAGATTTTTTTTCCCTGTATAAGTAAAATAAACGTGGTGTGGAGAAGGAAGGGTTGTTTAGCTTGGACACATCCTGAACTCCAAGGCTGGTCAGCCCTGGGAAAGCCTTGCTTATGGGAAACAAGAAAGGATGTGCTGGTTACATCAGCGAGACAAGGCTTATATGCTTGAAAGGTTGCACAACAGATGGGAAGGAGAAAAAAAAAAAAAAGTCAGGATGACAATGACACCAGGGGCAAAGACCTGGTTAGACTTTTGAACATTGGCCTGTCTTGCATACCTCACACCTGTTCCGCAGTTTATTCCATCATAAACCCTGTTATACGGGTTTCTGCAAAGTTACTAATTAGCACCGACAAGCTAAACCGCTGCTGCGGGTATGCGCAAGGATGACAGGAGGATGAGAAAAGCTTAGCAGAGGCTACAGGTAGGAGGACCAGGCAGCAGCAGCACCTCACAGGCAGTGTGTCCCCCCGCCACCCAAGCGCCCCGGTTCCCCTACCAACCCCACCGGAGCCGCGCACCGACCCGCGGTCCGCTTTCCTCCCCACACCCCCGCCCGCCCGCGGGGCGGCCCCGAGCCGCGCTACCCGCCGGAGGGCTCCGCCGCTCCGCGCCGCGCCGCGCCGCGCCGCTCCCCGCCCCGCGCCGTTACCTCCCGGCTGCCGCGGCGCTCCGGGCGGCGGCGGTGAGGCTCTGGCGGCGGCTCCGCTTCGGCGGCGTTTTATAACCGGGTCCGGGCGGCGGGTTACATAAACCGGCGGCGGGGAGTGCCCGGCGCTGTCACGCAAACCCCGCCGGGACGGTGACAGAGCCCCGTACCGCCAAGGCAGCGTGGCGCGGCCCGCGGCGGTGCGACCCCCCGAGGCGGTACGGACACCCCCCCACCCCCCGGGGCGGTGCCGCCGCTGAGCCGGGCCGCCCCCGGCTGCGTGGGCTCCGGTTCCCCCCTCTCCCGCCCCCGGCCGGCGGCGCGGCGGAGCCCCCGTGTGCCGGGATGGCGAGGGCAGCGCCGCGCTGGTAGCCCGCCCTCCCGGGGCGGCGAGAGGAGGAGTAGGGGGGTAAAGCAACGTTGGTCTCTCGTTGGAAACCACCGAAGGGGGAGAACGGGCGTCGGAGGTGGCCGGTAGCTCGCCCGCCGCCCCCGCACATCCCTGGCACAGAGGGGTACAGCTGCGGGGTGGGAGGCAGCACCCACTCTCTCTGCCACCTTCTGGGAAGGTCATCGCACCCAGGGGATGGTTCCAGTCCAGTTGGGTCAGCCGAGGCCAGAGGCAGTCCTGGGAGCCCTTCCAAGGGTGACACTGCCACACTGATCTCTGCCACACCTCTGAAGGTGTCTTCAAAGGCAGTGTGACCCTCAGGTGTTATCCCACCGGGCCCAAGGGGCTCACGGCAGCCGGCTGGGGTTACCCGTTGTCCGTCGGGCTGCCTGGCTGTGCTGCCATGTGTTCCCGGCTAGGAGAATGTGTGAAAGCAGGAAGATCGGATTTCCTTCCATTTGTTGTCAAGGCTTCTCCTCGGCCTCCTGTTCCCAAGCACTATTGTCTTTATAAATAAACTCACTCTCCCCAGACTCCTTGGTGTTGTGAATGCAGGAAGAGCCCGCTTTTATGGTTTATAAATATGATTTATAGCAGAGCTGTCAAGTCATCATGTTAATTGCCTCCCGCTTGACTACCCTCTGCAGTTCCATACAGCATTGCTTCTTTTTCTAACAACACCTCTTGCTATATCAATTTAAGGCTCAGCTAAGCCGAAGCATACCTCCAGCTACCCAATCAATACCAATAATAAAAACTGCGAAGGTTCACCTATCCCCTTTCCAACACCTGCCTCCCTCCAGGCATGTTGATGCACTTGATGCCGTTGATGCACTAGGCAGAAGACATTCACATCTCATGCGGCCACATTGCTCTACAGGGCTGTCAGGAGTCCAGAGCAGATGGGATTATGGCGGTATTGAAATAGCCTTAGGGATCTGTCGGGAGAGCAAGTTTTGCCATAGGTCTACCCAAGGATCAGGCTTACTGAATAAGAATGTTATCTTCAGTCGCCCTACGGGTCACAAGTGGACTTGAGTTCATTTTTCATTTGTGATTTAACTTCCTCTTTCGAGGAAAATCTGCCTACGTTGAAGACTTTTCCCCTAGTGTTTCACCAAGCACACATACATCTCTGTCTCCAAGCATATTTCAACCCTAAATACTCACTAGTCCTCAATGTGCTGACAATCCTCTCATCACGTGCCTGGGACAGTGAGAAAAAAAAGAAATCCTGTGTGCTTGAGAGCAGAGGTGAGCACTTTCTGAGTCATGAGCTTGCTGCCCCACACAGTGCCTGCACAGTGGTGCAGGAGAACCACTCGCTGAAGGAGCACAGTTAAAGGTTCAGATTATTCTTGACAGTTAGCTTCAGTGCTCAGCTGCTCTTCAGGCAGAGGTGATGAATGTGTTCGTGCTGGCAATTTTGGGGAACAGCACTGGTCCTGCCACACTTCATGGAATGGAAAAAACACTTTTCTGGCCCCTGTGCCTAAGCACATTCCCATGGCATAGAAATAGAGACCCAAGATATGAGGAGGAACCAGATCTGCCAACTACAGCATCTGGCTGGAGGCTCCGGCTTTCCTCTAGCCCATTCTTCAAGCAAGAGCCTTCTGGGCTTCTTCAAGGGCCTTTTGATCCTCAGTCTGTTCCATCTCCTACCCTAGCTAGGAGCATTTTTCAACTGTGTCATTGTACTGATCCGGTTGACCTAGCTCATACTGTTGCTGAAGCCTAGGGTGTGTTTTTTTTAGGACTTGTAACAAGCCTGAGGGCAGCCTGATGTTACGCATGGTATTTTTCTCCCACCGCACCACTCTGTAGGTCGGTGGGTGCCAGCACTGCTTTCTGCTGCTCATCCACTGAGAGGGGCATTTGTTTGCCTTGTAAACTGTCAGCCTTTGCTTCTGATTAAAGGATGTGGTTTTTACAGAAAGACAGCAAAGGCATTACCCCAGCGTAAAGCTCTAGCAAGCACCAAGCCACAAAGCCCTTTTGCCTTCACTGAGTGACTTTAAACAAATAATGCCACAGACCTTGCCTCAATACACTGTGATAGCAAGGCAAGAGCAACCTGGGTCGTGTTTCAGATGTCATGCAGGTTTTAGCACAGGTTTGGGGTCTTTGCTCTTGCTCCTTAGCCCCCGCTGCCTTGAGCCTCTCATCTGTCTGCCACTGCAGGGTCACAGAGCAGGAGAGAGACCATGGCAATGTCCTGGGCGTGAGGGAAGGGACCTAGCAGAAAGTCAGGCTTAGAGGAGTCCTGAGGTTCTGGTCACACTAGACATGTTCTGCATGTGCCCCAGCACACAGAGGGGATAAGAAGTTACTAAGGACTGTGAGTTCCACTCTCTGCCGAAGGTCCTGGTCTCTTCTTCCCATCTTCCTGAACCACAGGATCACAAAAACATCTGTTTGAAGGGGGTACTGAGGGTTCCCTCTAGTCCAGCTTTCCACATGGGCCAAGACTTGCCACCACTTGATCAAGTCAGACATAGCTTTACCTGGCAGAATCACCAGATACAAAATTTTTGGATCTGTTTCTCCACTGCTTTCGTTAGGATGCTGCTTTCATTGCCCTGAGGATCCGGGTTGTTTTTTAATCCTGCCTAATGCTGAATTTCATAAAGCTCGTAAAATATTTCAGGGACTTGAGCCAGCAAGAGAGTGCATGAGAAATATGTGCAGGAGGAACTGCATGCTGATGAGTACTACTGCCTTCTCTACTGAATACAGCAAGAAGCAGATCCCAATGCTTTCTACACAAAAGCAGCTCTGAGATCAATGCAGAAGACAGCAATATCAGACATAGTGCATGAGTGAGAGATTTCCTAGCTCTTATTTTCCAAAAGCTCCAGTAAACCATTCTAAAAGACACACCCTGTACATATGTGTATACATGTGCTGAATCTGCTGCATCTACAAATTCACCACCCTAGGCACAAAAAATATTTCATCTTGCCTTTTCCACCCTGATTGCTCATCATGTCAAAGCTAGTGCTGACTGGCCTCACTTACTTGGTTAAAGCACTGCTTGCCTTAGGGAAGCTGATTTTTGCAAGACTTGCAGATTATGTAGAAAAAAACCTGACTTTTGTCAAGTTTTGTTAATTATTTAGTCTATTATCTGCATTCATAGTAGCACTAAATCCTTAATTGGTTGAAGATAAGAAAGGATACAAGCAAATCTAAGAGTAAAGGAAATCAATATTTAACTAGTGTGCTACACAGAGATATCCTGGGCTTGATTCCGACAGAAATCACAAATAGCTAAACTATAGGATCTACAGAACTACATATGGGTATTATCTGGGTAAAGCAAGTAGTCAGACAAGGATATAATAATATCTGTACTCTATCTAGCACATCTAAACCACTATTGCAGTTCTTCAGGAGTTAAAAAGCTAACATCATAAATGCGCTTAGACATTTACAGCTCCAGCTTGCTGTTCTTAGTAATGCTACAGAGAACCTCGGACCACCATGTACAATAAAAATACAGAGGGGCACTCCTTCCCTCACAGTCTAGACAGGCGAAGAGAGAGAACACAAGTAGAGGGAGTAGAAATGGTGAGGTCTGATGAGAAAGCTGGGAATAAAAGACCTAGACCAGGGATACATCTTGGCCACTGTCGCTGTATAGCAGCTACTCGGGAGACGAGCTTTGGGAGCCTGCTAAGAAGAAAGCAAGCTCCCACGTCCTCTCTAACAAAGCAGCTCTGGAGAGACAACAGTCGTGACTGCCCCATGTTCTTACACCTTTAGGACAAAACCTGGGACTGCAGGTTACGAAGTGGTGCCAAGCTAAGCTGGGGCAGCAACACAAGTTCCCAGCACAAGATTCTCCCTCTTGGCCCAAGCTCCTGGGGCAGGACTCCCTCAAGCACAGTTTGCATTGCTATTTGCAAGTCAGGAATAGGCGCTCCATCATTCTGCGTCCCTTTTGAGGGCCTCAGTGCACGCAGGAGGTTAACAGGATTAAAGTGTGTTTTATCTGTCCCAACTCAGCTCTCCAGAGGTCAGCTCCCTTCCTAGACGTGAATGTTGACATACACAATGTTACGTAGATATTTCATCTCCTTTCTCAGGAGCAAAGTCCAGGCTGCCCCACCAGCCATTTCTAAAAACTGTTTAACTTTTACCCACTCCCAAGGCCTGAGCTGCTGCCGTTAATATTTGTTGTAGCAGCCCTGCACAGATTCAGACTTGTTTGCAGTAGGTGGCTGTACACCCGGAGTTGCAGAGTGTTCTTCCCCAAAGGGACACTGCACAACAGCAGAACGTGAGATAGGGTGACAGTAAACAACTTGTATTCTGGAGCAGGAGAGATAAGAAAGTGTGGCTCTGTCTGGTCCTTAACTTCCACCTTCCTTTGTGCCTCTCTAGATGCCCATCAGTGCTGTATGACCTTGACAGAGAACTACAGTGCCACATCCTTCCAACACAGGGCAGAACATCACATCAGGTGAATGAAAAAGGCAAAGTGCAAAGGCTCAGAAATCTCAGCTGTCCCCTACTCTGATGCAGACTGCAGGAAGACCACATTCACCAGTAGGGAAACTGAGGCAAAAAGGTGGTTAATCACCAGGTAGCAAGTGTTATCAAAGAGAACCCAAAGCAGTAGGCCAGACTAGATATTTGACTTAGGGATGAAGGCAGTAACGTAGATGAAAGGGAGAACAAAAAGAAGGAAGAACTTGGGCGCACAGCTCATTCAGTAATACCACAGGAAAAAGCTCCATGCTCCTAAGCTCCTTATGCCAGAGTTCTTTGTACTCACCTTCCAGCTGGCGCAACTGGTTATGTTCCACAAGCCCCAGGTGCACCTCAATATTTAGCTATTTCTTTCAGTAGAGCAACTGCCTGGTGTTTGAATTGGCTAGGGTGTCTCAAGTTTTTTGACAGTGCTGCTCTGCTCCTCTCCAGACCTAATTTTTCTCTCCTAGTCTGGAAACTGCTGGGTAAGTGGAGATGACTAGTGCTTGCAAAAGGGGCAGAGGTTGTCCAGGGCTACTCAGGAACCACTAAAGGGCAGCACAGTGTCCTAGGGCAGGAGACAGTTGGCAGTAATTCGGGAGAGGCAGGGGGAGTAGAGAATCGTCATAGAAAAGCTGATAGGTCTGAATGGAGAGTAAATGAGAGGCTGGGTGTGGAACACCAGGAGTGGCAGGTGTTGATGGCACTGAGCTTAGCAGCTCACCAGGACATCAACACCTTTAGGGGTAGCTCCTTCAGGCTCTCAGACTGGGAAAGAAATGACAATAAGTAAATCTTAATGACTCACAGAGGAGGGACATGATAAGAAACTGAACACTGTCATCTCCTAAAAGGTATGAAAAGGCACATGCAAAAAAAAGCCATTGTCACCAGGCTAATGAAGAAGATATAAGAACCCTGTAACTGGTGTTCCTTGTTCTGTGTCACCACAAGGACCCCTGACCACAGCGCCTGCACACAGACCTCAGTGCCCAAATTCTGAACGGTCCATTTGGACACATCTCTTGGTGCTAATGAGTACGCAGGTAAGAGAACAGAAGTGAGTGCAACTGGTTCTGGTTTAAAATGAAGTAACCATTGAGCTGCATTTTTTTTTCCTGCTCCTGGTGCCTGCATTGCCCACCTCTGCACTGATCTCTATCCAATTCAGCCTTCTCTTCTGCTCTACTTTCAGCAGCTCCTCAGCAACACAGCCTTACCAAGGCCACTCATGTCTCACACCAGAGCTAAAGACCTTCTGTAGCCCGGTTCTGCGGCCAGAGCATGGCCCACAGAGCACTCCCTTCCATCAAAGCACCAGGGCCCTGCACGTCTGTTCACCAGGTTGGGCCATTCCCATAGAAGGCCTTCCTTCTCCCTAGTGCAAGAAACAGACAAGCATGCAACTTAGTCCCTGAGGTTTTCCTTCCTAAGAGGTCTCCCAGCCCTCTCTCACAAATTCAACCAAACCTAATAAGACTGGCAAAATCAGCGGTGGAAAGGCCTTTAACAAAGCATGTCCAGCATACAGACGAGGTGATCAAGGAGGCTTTTTCAGTGCTGTACTGTGTACTTCCCCTCCACCTTGCTCTTGGAAAGTCTAGACGTAGGTTGCATGTCACAAGTCTCATTCCACCACTGTTTGTCTCTTTTGAAGGCAAACTCCCAGTCACGCATCTCAATGTGATCCAGTAAGCAGCTCAAGGACCAGAGCCCAGTGCTATGGGACTTCAGCTGGTCCACTGCCCTTGTCTCCATACATACATGGTGGATAATGCAGGCTGGTGGCACAGCCTTTTCTGGGACTGTACGGGATAAAACCCTTGGAAGCAGAAGAGGCTATATTCCTGAAAGGATTCAGAAAGACTGACATCTCTCATTGTCTTAACAGTTGTCTATTCTACAGGAAATGGAGGAAAAGCTCTGCCCTTTTGTTTGTCCCAGAAATCTTTATATGTGATTTCAAAGCTTGCTTTGCTTTATGAACGCCAAACATGTCTGAACAACCTGGGTGGTTTGACATATTACAGCAATGTGTGTGTGTGTGTGTGTGTGTGTGTGTATGGGAGTTTTTCTCTGTCTGAGCTAGCTGTTTGCTGTTATTTCTGATGCTTTTTGCAGAAGGGGACCCCGTAGTCAGTCACAGCCACCAGAAATAACAGGATGGCTTTTCAGCCCTGTCTCAGGCAGCACAAGCACAGCCTCCTCCAGGCTCCTGCCCTGCACCTTGCTCTGATGGGCTGTTTCTTAGGCTGCTGCTGTGCCTGCTGGCACCTGGAGGTGAGCAGAGAAATCACTGGTATCTTCTGGGGATGGCAGCGGTCAGGATGCAGCACCATCCAGAGCTGTTTTGGGACGTGCTGTGCTGTAGAGCCCTGTCACTGCCAGGCGCACTTGGTAACTTGCTGTGGCATGCCTCAGAGGAGCCTGGTGTGACCTCAGGCTGGTGACCTCAAGGCTGGAGACCTGTCACCCGAACACCCGCATTGTTTTGTCAGTTGAGCATTCACATTCCTCCTTCAGCACTCCTGGGTCAGGGCTGGGCCTTAGCTCGCCGCACCCTGGGGGCTGGCACCCTTCTGCCACCCCACCCGCTTGGGTGCCTGGCATGTGCACAGCATGGCTGGCTGGCGATGAGCTACGCCTGGCATTCGCCACCTCTGAAATCGGGCCATGAGCAAGGAAGGCTTCTGAGTCAAGTTCCTCAAGCGCTGAATTTTGCCACCTCTCTCCAAAACCTGGCATATTCTTCTTTGTGTATCCCTCAGCATCTGAGCTCAGGATAGGGGCTGGACCCGGCACCCACTGCAATTCCTCCTACTTGTACCGCTCTCCCAGTGCTGGGCTCCTTGCTTTCAGGCTTGGAGGCTCTGAATTAGGGCTTTTGTGACCAGCAAAAGGATGGTGTGGCACTTAATCTGGGTTTGTAATCCTCTGGCTCATCAGATGGCACCCTCCCTTTTCCCTAGTTACTGATAAACTCTGTGAAGACTGATAGTTGCTCCCTGATGTTGCTCTTTTCTTTCTAAGTGACTCCTGCTGTGAGGTGTTTGTAAAAGAGGCAGGGGCAGGGTGGTGTCCAGCCAACCAATGTCCTGTGCTAGAGGCTGACCCATCAGCAGCAGCTAATACTAGCACTTATTAAGGACTTTTCAAAAGCCTGCAAAAAATGAGCAAAACCTGTACCAACCCTGTTTAAAGGTTGGAGAGAGAACAACGGTAACCTGCCAGAGATGGTTAAAGTTTGCCACAAATGCTCAGGTGGGAGGTTCTAGTACCACAAAGTGTGTTTTGGAAACCCTGGATTCTGCTTCTGTCTTTTTGCCGCTGAGAAAGTAATTTTTTTTTGTGCATCTCAGTTCCTCTCAGTAAAACAAATAGGAGATTTGCTACCGACCTCTTTTGGCAACAAGCGGAGAAAGGGGCTGTCGGTGCGCAGGGCTATGAGTGGTGCTGAGTGACATCTACTGGTAAACTAAACACGGTTGATGCAGTAACTCCAGAAGCTGGGCTGCATTTGAGAGGAGTCTGGGGATTTACATGTTCCTCTTAAACATGAAAAGTTAGGCTTGCTCGTTGTCGGGACAAATGCGTAGTCCTCTTGGAGAGGCACCGGGAAGAGACGCTGCCAGGAGCTTTCCACACTGGTGGCTATGGCTGGTTGGGGCTGCCCCTGGGCAGATACCCGCGCCTGCTTTCAGACATCTCCCCTGTGCTCCTCCCTGCGCACATCAGTGAATCTCTTGGTGTCTCACTTGTGCTTTGACACCGTGGTTATGACCCTGCTCTCTTCCCCCGTGGCTGGATCCAAGAGTGCCTTAAGGCAATCTCTCTTTCAGAGTGCACCCAACACCTACCACAGTGGGGCTCAGACCCCAGCTGCTGTGGCTGCTGACAGAAATAACCACGGTGGTGATATCTTTTCAGAGTACCTGATACTTTTCAAACCTCCTCCTGAAGATCTTAACCCCCTCAAGGCACAGCTGTGGCGCTGCAGTTGGGAGGGCTACCCTGGAACAAAACACAGCCGGTGCACCCTGCTATCGAGGAAAAAATACTTTACTTTGCCCATGAGTCACACGTCATCGAAATAATATCAGCTCTTGATGGGAGGCCTGACAACACACGTTTGAAAAGAGAAGCTGTTATGAACTTACCATTCAGTGGATTTTGGATATTTCTCAACCAGCTTGAACATGCAATTGACAATTACACACAAGCGATTGCTGGCGACAAGTAATTGCCTTGCCCTACTGTAGGACACATCATATACATGACACCATGTTGACAAGGAACAGACAAGACACAGTTGCATTGAGATGTACAAGTAAGAAGACATTAATGCAGGAACAGGCATATACCAGTGACAGACCTTGTTTTACACTGAGCAGCACTGGCACCACCAAAATCACAGCACGGGGTGAAGGGAGTGATCTTTCTATCAGAAAGGGGGAAAGGAGCTGCCTGCCCGGGCTGTTGATGGACCCAGGAGAGCACTGCAGCCTGCAGTTCTCATCTGATGCCAGCCAGAGCTGGCTCAGGGCTCCTCAACAGGGCAGGCTGACTGCTGCCCCTCGCCCTGAAGGAGAGGAGGCCGCCCGGCCGTTCTCATCAGCGGGAAGCAGGGAGCCCTGGCAAGCTGGGCTTGCTGCTCCTGGGGTTACCACGGACAAGCAGAGCGAGGAGCAGAACACCTCTGCCATCTGCAATGGCCCTGTGGGGACTCCATGCTCTCCCTTTGCAGGGGAAAGGTGGCATCCCAGGGTTCAGGCACGAACTAAGTCTGCTGCGCAAACACAACCATTTCTTTCCTCCTGCTGCCCTAAAAAGCAGCCCACAGTGCCTGTGGCCCGGTTGTCTGAAGCTGATGGTCACTGTCCTGTGGATCTGAGTCCAGCTGCCACACCATTGTCCTCTGGCCTCACCTACCTTCCCTGCCATTTACGGTGGTCTCTGTGCAGAAGGGAGCGGTGGAGGCTGCCTTCTGGTGCCTAATGTCCATGGGGCTCTTGTGCTGCACTGCCGTGCCGGCAGCATCCCTGCCTCAGTGAGCAAGTTCTTGGGGGGGCTGGTCCTGCAGGTGTTTGGCACAGCTGGGGAGGGGAATGGCAACACTGGACAGTGCAAAGAGGGAGGTCTTGTGCCACCTTTTCTGTTGAGCAGAACAACTTTAGAAAGCCAGGCTTCACAGTTAATCACTTTTACCTTCATTTTCCTGGCAGGACCTTATTTCGGGATCCTGTTGTCCTCATGGCAGTTGTTGCTATGTTAAGGAGTTGAGCCTCAGCCAGCAATCTATCTTCCACTGACTCTACCACCAGAGGATCAACCCCCCTGAAGCAGACACTTGCTGCTTGGATCTATTCCATGGTGCTAAGCTTAGTTCTTCACAGATCAGTATCCCAAGTATGATATCTATGCAGTAATGCAAACTCAGGACCTCACCCAGTATTCTGAGTCTCTGGAAAAGGCAGGCACCCCTTCAGAGATTTCAAAAGAGCAAATTTTTCATTTTGCAATTAGGCCGCGGTAGCCACAGTCTGCTATTGAGCCAGGATCTAAACCAAGGTCTTGCAAATTAATTTAAGGAACAGCCTTCGTCTATGCTTTCCAACACACAGAACACCCAATTCATTGACCACAAGGGGCTGTGTGCACTCCTCAAACCCATTAGAGGGCACGTAGTTCCTCTGTTCAATTACAATTTAGCATATGGATTTTCTGTTTAATTAAAATTTGCAAATAAAAGGGCTTATTTCAGGAAGTTCTCCTGACATAGGCCATTTTCTTCCGAATAAGATAATAGCTTCAATGCTGAGAGTAGGAGGAAATAAGCAATGTCATTGTTCTGACTTCAGCTGGAAAAGCTGCGGGCAAGAAGCTCTTACTCAATTCTGAATTCAGTGGAACCAGGAGTAAAGAACTGTGGCAATGTCTCACAGATAAGTCTTGTGCCTAGCGGCAGGACCAGCTGCTGGGAAGTGAGCCGTGAGACTCTGCAGTTCATGCATCCACAGCTCCTGGCTGGAATCTAAGCTCTCTGTGGGCTGGGTGACAAGGTCTCACAGCTCCTGCTAGGCTCTCGCAGCTGAAGGATCCTCTGCTTCAGTTTATCATGGGTATCTTGTAGCTGTGACAGCCCTGGAGCCTGGGCCATGTGGGGACAGAGCTGATCCTGAGATCCTTCAGACATGCCCAGGGAGGCTTTCCCACAGAGCACAGTGACACATCCATCTTAAAAAGGTGGCTATACAAAACGCCACTGCACAACATCCCCACTAAACCTATCACTGCATTGCATAGCACACTAAACAGTGTAGCATTAATACGCAGTGTTAGCAGTGGTCTGGTACAACTCATACTTCCGTTGGCTTCAAGCCTACAGAGCCTATTTGAGGTTAACTATTGCAGAATACCAACGATTAAGATATTTCAAACACCTTCACAGCAGTCCTGTAACAGTTACAATAGTCTGCACCAACTACAAGGAAAGAGAAGTGTCAGCAAAGTGAAAAATGCCTGGAAAACAAGTATTTTGCCTGTGGTTGAAAAACTGACGTTCATCTAATTTTCACAAAATTCTTCAACTGAAATGGTGTCAGCACCCACAACTGCAAACAAAATTGTTTCCTTGACAAAAAAGAGAAATGTCACAACTTTGTAAATATGGTGCTAATTTTGTGAGGTACCTTGAAATGCAATTTAAGGAGTGTGAAAATAGGCACCATAAAGAGATTTCTTAGCGTCAACAGCTGTGTTAGAAACCATATAACCAGAAGTCTGTACACGAACATTCAGACCCAGGACTCTACCAGTAACAACTGCTTCTCCATTTATGATATTTCAGGTCTCCTCCCAACTACACTGGGAGTCAATTCTCATTTTATTGATCCTGAATTAGGTGCTAGTATCCTCTTTTCTCAACATCTGAATCTAAGGTACAGAGAGAGTTACCAAAGCACTCTGGAAACAAACTACAACAAAACAAAACTGCTGGTAACTAGGTAGACACAAATAACTAAATTTCTCCTTTCCATCTCACACTAATAATTATATTCTGCTTTGTTTACACGATTACCACATCTTTGTCCTGCAGCTAATTGTGTGTGTGGGGAACAAGTTGCAATGTGCCACTCTGGACCCAAGTGTTTAAGGAGTTCTTGGGTCTTTGCATCTTGGGAAAGGATAGATAAAAGACTTTGCATGGGCTTGTTCAGGGGCAGAAGCCTGATACAACACCTAGTCCAGAGGTACGGGGGCCAGAAGTTCTAGCTCTGACATTACACGTCATTATGCTGGAAAAGAGCATCCCTGATTTTTCACATCACCAGTTTCTGGCAGCAGTGGTGTCTGCGTCCAGCTGTCCGGGTTACTCTAACAGTGGGAAAACAACTAACAGGGACTTAGTACCATGGGAGCCAAACTGGGAGCACTGGGCTGTTCACTAGAAGCGCACGTCAGACTGCGGCTGGATGTTCTTGGGCACCTGAGACCCCGGCACACCTGGCATGGGCAAGATGGGGCAGACCCCATTTTGGGAAGAGTTGCCACTCAGGTTGTTTCCCCGTACACGTTCCATGCCCCAGCTTTCTGCTTCTTCTTTCCCCAGCTGGTCTCGGCTCTGGGGGAGCAGCAGCTCTTCCTGACTGGGTTCTTCCTCCTGTTAACCAGAAGAAAAAGTAACCTGTGTTGTTAGCAAGTTACCAAGAAGTCTAGCAACACTCCAGGAGAGAGAGAAGGTGTGCACGATACTTAAATATCTTCCCCCATTCTTCCAGAAATGACTACAACCTGCCTGTCTATTAAAGATCCAATATGCTTTTTGCTGCAATACACTGATGAATATACATTCAAGCATTAGACAGATGAGGAGTCATCCCTTTTCGCCCTCTACAAGAACATCCACAGAAATCCCAGGGCAAAGCATATCTGCAAGCAAACACTTGGATAATCTTTCAGGCATGTTCACATAAGAGGCACGACCTTCTAAATTACTCTTTCAGATGGGAAGGGATCACAAAACTACTCTGCAAATGAGAGAGGCTTCTTTCTGACTCAGCTGGGTCACTGTGTGCTGTTAGACTACTCTTGTTATGAGAGCCATAAAAACATGAAGTAATGACATGGCTCCCACGTGCCTTGCTGCCTTTGACTTTAAAGCTGAAGATCTAAAATATGCTGGTTGACTGAATACAGGCAATCTTTGGCAAAAGTCGCAAGTCTGCAATGAGACACTGTGGGCACACCGCTAACAACCTTCTACCTCATGTGTGGTAAGTAATCCACAGGCGAGATGACAAGACCACAGTCCACAACACTGTCATGAGCTGCTCTTGCTGGGAAGAACAGTATTTTTTAAATTTTTTTTTGACATCTGCGGATAAGTAGGTGCAAAGAAACTGAAGACAAGTGAATTGCATCCACTGCCACAGGAATAAGCTTGGCCTCAAAGGAGCTGGAAGGTGTGCTTAAGGGTACCATGGTTAACTGGGGGGACGTGAAAGCAAGAAGCTTTTTGTCACTGTGCTTGAACACAAGAGGCTTGATCGCACAAAATGCTGACCCTGCCCAACTGTTTTGATCCTATGTCAATGGGGATTGGGAACGCAAAGATGATGGCAGGTCCATTCACATAGCACCTACCCTGAAGCTGGTTCAAATGCATGTTGGAAGGCTACCAACCTTGCTAACTTTATCCAGTGGCTTGCCCAACAGGTCCTTCCTCTTCACATTGTTTCTTTCCAGCATGTCTAGCTTGTTCACCACTGCATCAATCTTGGAGCCAATGCTGTTTATGGACTGTTCCAGCTGCAGCACACGTTGCAGGAGGCTGGGGAAGACATGGAGAGCATTTGCAAGCTTTTTCTTGTGATGAACAGCAGGATTTGCAGCAGACATCTTATGGACAATGGGCCAGACCTCAGACAGGAGTGAATGCTTCGCATCAGAGAACTGATTCATACCCACTGAAGGCATATCTCCCTGCTATGTTCTGTTTTCATCCTTAATCAGTGATTCTGTTTAGAATGGATCCCAACCAGTTTGGATCACAGTGCAGCCACAATATAATCCCATTATTAAATATTGCACCTGCCTCTCCTTTCATATGGCCCTATGTGGATTGCTCAGTGTTCCTCAGAACCAGGATCTCCTGATTCTCTGTGCTGTATTTATCCCATGCTCCTCCTGTGGAAGAAACAGCCAAGTGTTATTCTCAGACCTGGAGGATGAAGGCCAACTAGGCGGTAAACCAAGGATATTTATTCCCACAGGACCTTCTGTAAAGGTATCAACTTCCCTTGGCCCAGTTATCTGGGCTACCTTCCGACCTGAAACCCGACAGCATATTGCCTGTGGCCAGCTGACAGCTGCAGAGGTTATTCAAGAGGCAGAAAGAAAAATTCCTTAACCCAATCTTTCACAGGAACAAGCAAACTACAAGAACTGTCCCAGTTCTCTCCTGACCTGCTCATTTACACGTGTGCAAGATAAAAAGGGACAAGATCTTACTGAAACTGCTCAGCACCAGTGTAAACAGTTATATCAGGGAGGGAAGCAGCAGGGAATCAGACCCTTCGTTTGCAGAGGAATTAAACTACTGCCAGCACAAACATACACTTGGAACTCTTCTTTGGAGACCCAGCTGGCGTTATCGGCATGGTTATTCCTTGCTTCCATGTAGGCCAGATTCTCATCCAGGTTGTTGTCACTGTAGGATTTCCCCAAATTTTCAATCTCTGTGTTCAGAGCAACCTAGAAGATAGACAAAGAAACTCCTGCAGAGCTGGCTACTGTGTCAGCTTCACTGTAAATAACACACAGCTTCACAGGCTGCTCTCCAGGCAAAGCTGGAGCTGTATTTAAGTTGCCTGCTTCATTTCTACCACAAACCTGAAGATTTCTGAGGCCACTTTGGAGTGGTCTCTACCAAACAAAGGGTTTCTTTCCTTGCCCTTTTTTTACCCTTTTTGCCTCCAGGTCATGCTTCATCTGCTGTTGCTCCTCTTCATCAAGGATGTGGTTGCCATCTTTGTCGAACCTGGAGAAGGCTGCTGTGATCTCATGGTCTGCGTGGCCCAGCCTGCAAAACAGTAGGCAGAGAAAGCTCAAGGCACTGAATTACACTGTCGGGAGCACCCATTTTGAAATCAGTGTATTGTTTCCTCCTGCCAGTGACAAACCTAAACCTCCCAAATGGTAATGAGATACTAACACAAAGCCATTTAGGACAGGAGATTAAACATGTGAGGAAAGGTGATAACTATTTTTTTGAGTCTTACATTGCCCAGATCTGAGCTAACTGCTCCCCCAGTCTTGAAAACCAGAGAATTTAGATTACCTGTATGACCAAGAGAAAGGGATAAGTGGGCACCCCTCAAGATGACTCACTCACTCCTTCAAGCTGTTCTTGAAGTCTTCAAAGTCCAGTTCTTTCGTTCCATTCTGTAGTGCTTTCTGCACATCAGAAATCCTCTCCTTCTTCAGCTTCAGCCTCATAAGCGTCCGGTTGTAGCTCTGTTACCAAAGGTGCAAACGGACAGGGCAGGCAGAACAGTGAAAAATAGGGCAGAGCGGACAATGCAATATGGGTGAGCAGATGCTGACTAATACAGGAATATTTTGAGCTTTGCAGAAGCAGAAATACAACACTGTTGAATAGGCCCAAGCTCTAAACTAGGATCACACCTTCAAAGTGACACCAACATGGTAACCAGGGACTCCCTGACAATGTTTGCCCTCTGCTTTTCTCTTCCTGACTCTCCCTTTATCTGAGCTCCCAGTCATCAGCTGTTTAAGATAATGCCTCAAATACCATTCTTTGCAGAATATTGGTCCCACAGAACAGGGAGCTGTGAACTTCCAGGATCTTTACTGGAATTTGCCCATGGGAAATCCACAAGTAACCCACCAGATTTGCATCACTGTAACATGCTCAGCTCAGCAAAGTCGAACCCGCCACTTTATTGATCAAAGTACACTATATCAAGGACTGAAAGAGTTTCATCTAGAGACTGTCCTGGAAAGGAAAGTGTCTGAGAAAAACTACCAGCACGCTCAAACAACAGGGTTCCCCCCACCCTTGCTTTCCCATTTCCAAAGGGTCTGGGAGCTTGATCTATCCCAGAAGGGAACTGTGACTCCTGTTGCTACTGTGTGCACCAAAGTGGTGGGTCTTGAATTGGCAATCACTTTTTTTTCTCTAGTGAATTCCATGTAGGTCAGGGACTTCCAGAAGGTGTTACAGGCTTTAGCGAGAAAGTAGCACAGGTTTCACTATTCATCACCTGCTTCAAGATGTCCGAGAGCTGCAGCTCATCCTTCTGGCTTGAAAGCTCTTCCTTGACTTCTGAGTAGGTGTCATTGATGATGGCCAGAAACATGTTCTAGAAAAAGGGGAAGAAAAGAGATTAATTAGCCTGAGGCATCTTGCCTGTTCCAGCAGCTGAGGCAGCAAGAGACTGGCATAGATGCGCAGGGCACAGTTAAACGAGGAGCTGTTTCCACATGGGGTATTCCTTGGGCAAATTAAAATGGGTGAAGGGAAGGCACACTTCAGCCGCACAGTGCTTTCTCACTGGGGAGGAGGTCCTTGCAGCTAAAGCAGTGGATGAAGGTACATTTGTTCCCAGCTGAAACACCATCTCTGGTAGCTTCTCCTGCAAGATCTTTGGCTACATTTGGATTCCTGGCACTAGGTGTTTAACCTGGTCATTATGCATCCCTCTGCATCCATTGCCTAGCAAGCCAGAGACTGTCCCCCATGTTTTGTTGCCTGTCTACTACAGAGCAGCTGAACTGATCCCCTTGAATTCAGCTACAACACCAGTGGTATTCCCAGCCAGTTTTAGTCTTCACCTTAAATGATGTGAATGTGGCCCTTAGTTGCCCTGATGACCCCAATTGCAAAGATGTGTTCTTTGTCTACTTTGGTCTATTTGCCCTGCAAAGCTATTGTAACAGAAACTTCCCATCTCTCTAAGGGTTTCCACTGCACCTAACATGGGGATTATCGGGAGGGGTCTCTCAAACACTGCTGTCAGTATAGGGGCAAGGAAGGCTTTCTTGCTTACCAAGAGCACAAAGAAAACAAAGAACACGTAGGTGACGAAGTAAATAGGCCCAAGGACCCTGTTGGCATTGTCAATGGAATTGTAGTCAAAATCACCGAGAATGATCCGAAACTGTGTGAAGCTGAAGGAGAGGAAGAGCACAAGGTCACACAAAGGCACATACATTTATCCTACTTCCTCAGACAGTCCTGAGGTGAACCCTGAACCTGCCTGCAGCCTAGATGGTCACAGGCACAAGCCAGAGCAGAGTCTAAGTCATTCAGTCCGACTGGTGAGTTAAATGTGGTATTTCAGGGGTGAATGGAGCTGATCTGGTTAGAGCAAGAGCTGGCTGGAAAGTAAAACACGGTTTCCACACAAATTTCTGGTTGTCCAAAGTGTGTTTTGGTCTAAACTGGAGTTAAAAAAAACCAAAACCAAAACCAACCTGAATTCTCCCTTGTAAAGGCATTTGACTCACTGAAGCCGCCTCTTGCAAAAGAGTTCACGAGACTGTGGAGCGGATGTTAGTATTGGCTGGTGCTCTTTGGCCGTTTGCAATTCATAGCCCTGATAATGAAGCAAGTTTAAGTCTATTTATCAGAAGTTTGCTTATCTGAGTTATCTCTTGTAGACCCCTGGAAGGCAGGACTTGGATGCCTGAGGTCTGTGGAACTCAGGCTGAAAACCGCTGCTGGAGCAGGTACCTCCCTTAACATGGCACATTGCCTGAGTGAGCCCACGGACTGAAGGATTGTCTGAGGTTGGATATCTTAACTCACTTCCCCAACACTCCCTTCTGTGGGTGCTCATCCACCCATTGGTCGTCCCCCATCTCGGGTACCTCGATATGTTATCTGTGGGACTTCTCTGGAAATTGATATATGAAATGACCCTTGTAAAAAATATCCTTCAATTAAAAAAAAAAAGGAAAAATAAAAAAGGGGAAAAAAAAAAAAAGACAGACAGAGGCTGTGAAGCCATGTGCAGGGAAAAGGACCTTGAGAGCCCCAAGCTTGAAAATCCCGTCTGAGAAATGCAAAGCTCCGTTTCAGATTCCTTGCATTTGGACTCTTCAGGGAGCTGGGAATATTTTCTAGGTCTAAGGAAGAGGAATATGGCATTGCTTCCTCTTCTTTGGTTTAAGTTGTCCCAATTCAATGATGTTGAAATGTCTCCTTCCAGTAAGAAATTATTTTTATTTCTTGCTTTGAAAAAGTTTACTTAATCTTATTTAGACTATTATACAGCACATTTTAGAAAACTTCACGCTGAATTTGTATCAAAATTAACATATTATATGACTACCAACTTTCAGAAATGAAGTAGAGCTGCTATCTTATAAAAATCAAATATATTTATAACTAAGATAAATATAAAGTTTCTGACTTTTTCATTTCAGTGTTTAAAGCCATCATCTTGATAAGATAAATGCATTACTTCTGCTTTTGCCTGTGAAAACCCTGTAGCAGCAAACAGAATTCCTTCCAAATCTTTGTTTGAATTAAAGTGCACTATCTGATGAAAAACAGAAAAGTTTTCATGCAGCTGTTGTGCAGACACTGAAACAATGTGATCAGCAAGTGTGTTTGAAAGCCAGAGAATTTCAAAACTCCGGAGCTTTTATCTGGGCCTCGTCCTTATTTAAAAAAAAACAAACAATGCTCTGAGCCTACCTCAAAACGAGTCTTTTGAGCTATTTAGTTCTTACCACCAGAATTACAGAAAAGTTTAACCCAATTAGGCCTAAAGCCATCTGCCGGTGTATAAAACCACAAATTTGCCAAGGTCTCAGTGACCATCAGACAGCACCATTCTACTGCCTTTATGGACCCACAGCAGGTGAGAAGGTGACAGAAGGTCCTGCAGAACAGAAACTAAATTATCAGCTGAGCTATGATGCTTTTCTGCAGAAAGACATTAAGCCACTCTGCATGTTGAGTACCCTTGGTGTGCCTAACAACTCCACATCAAGGGAAAGCTGTCTAGGCTTTAGCAAATGGAAACTTCTCACTAAATGCTCCCATGAAAAGGCTGGGATTTCCATTGAATTCTAGGGCTGCAAGGAGTCTCAAAGTCTGGTAGGATCAGCTACTCGTGTCACTACCGATAAACACCAGACAATCAGAAATCTGTCTGTAATACTCAATTTTCTCACTGCACTCTTTTGTCCACGAAGATGTTACAGCTGGAACTACTCATTAACCATTGTGGCTTTATTACAACGAGATACAACAGGTGTCTGATAGACATTCAGATTTGCAATTGGGGAGAGGTTGGAAAGTAGTTAAAATTCTTTTGATGAAATGATGGAAACGTGGTTCTGACTTACATGCATTTAACAAAGGTACTGAAGTTTTCCACTTGTGTCCCAAAAAGAAGGTAACCCAGCTGGGCATAGGCAAAGAAGACAATGAAGAACATAATGGCAAAGCCCAGGATGTCCTTGGCACAACGTGCCAGTGTGGAGGAGAGCTGGGTCATTGTTTTGTTGAAGCTAATGTACTTGAATATCTGCAAGAAGAAAGAACAGGGACAAAGTTAGGTCCAACCGTTTCCTAGGTCAGTTCCTCGTATATATGTGCATGCTAAGACAAGAGGTTCACTATAGTACCAAAGCACCGAGAAGACAGCCTGGCTAGGAGAACGGTGGCTTAGTGTTCAGGATATTTGTCCCAGGTGTGCCACTATCCTCCTGTAGGATCATAAACATATGACTTTGTTCCCTTTGTCAAAGGGAAATATAAAGAGGGACTGCTGTAAGGATAAATTTCTTGAGGCTAATGAGGAGCTCCAAGTACAGTGTAGCTTTCCACCATGCCAAGATACTTTGGTTGAAATGCAACATTCATGCCAACGAATGAGTCATTTCCAGTTGTTTGGTGGCCGTCATGAAAAGAAAACATGGTGTGCTAGATTATCCTCCAAAATACTAAAATAGAACAGGATGGACAAAGTTACATTGTACTCAGCATTTTCTAAAACCACTTTTACACCACAACATCTGAGCTCATCTCCCTGTCCATTATCTCCAAATAACTGGCCTCAGAATGCAGGGTGAAAAGTTGTCTGGATTTTCTTCCAAACAGAACATATGACTTTGAGGAAAATTCTTCTCTGTTATATATCTGTTACCCTCATTCACTCAGAGGGGTGGAAGAGGTCTGAGACTGAAGGTCTGGCACCTCTCAGACCCCCTACAATACCTTGATCCAGGCAAAGAATAAGTTGACTGCATTCATATTGTTGTACTGTGTCTGCCAGAATGCCAGGAACTCAAAGTCCGCGTAGGTGTCGGGGTGTTTCAGCAACTCTCCCAACAGTCTGTTCACCTCAATGGTGCGAAAGATGTGAAATCCAATAGCGATGATGGAGAGCTGCAAAGAGGAAGAGTCGGCAGTGACTGCTGTGCCTATGCTTTCCACAGAAATTAAAGAGTCATAGAATTCCTTGGTATCACACTTCACTACTGCAGTCTACTGGTGGGGTATGGAAATAATGTCTTAATGCACTGAATGATGCCCTGACTTCACAGGCGCTCAGGCATCTCTAAGTAAAGAATCTTCTCCTAACAGCTGACACAAGAGCATGTGTCCATTTACTCTGCTAGTTCATTTTTCTATTGGAGCAAAACACGTGCCAGCTCTTGTCTAATCTAGACCTGTTTCCCCAACCCTTCATTTATTTTGGTTGTTATACCTCTCTACCATAGCTCCCCCAAAAAAGAGGGCAAGGATCCTCACCAGAATGACGACCACATCCAGGATGTTCCAGATGCTGGTGAAGTACTGAAGCTTGTGGATACGCAACTCCAAAATCTCCTCCACCACATAGTAGAAGATGAAGATACAGAAGACAATTTCACAGGCAACAATGAAAAAATCCCATGCGCTGACATATCGTATAAGCTTGACTGTCCGGATTTGCCAGGAGGGAATGGCACCACCAGTGGCTGGAAACTCAACCACTAACCTTGAAGGGGACAAGAAAACTCTGATAATTACAAACAGGGGGATGGAGGCTCTTAGATAATTTTGAGAGGCATCAAACCTGAGCATGAGCTATCCACCAAGCCATGAGGGGAAGAGTCGTGCATGTATTTACACAGCTTTATCTCTGCTGCTTTGTTGCCCATGACAGGAAAGGGTGAAAGGTGAAGTGTGACTGATTATGTCAGGAAGACCAAGTCTTCTTACTAATCTATGCAACACCTACTGACACCACTCAGTCCTACACCCCTGGTGGACCATATTGAAATATTTGCATTTTAAGAAGCTGTGGCATTGAGGAAGAAGCAAGAGGCAGAAGAATTTTCAGTGGGACTCAGCATACCTCAGGACACAGAAGAGGTTGATATTTGCATTATACACAGAGAAATCAATGAAGACAACTCGTGTCCCCCGATCCAGCCACAACTTCTCCTTCAAGACTTGCAGGGCTTCAGCAGTCTCTTCTCTGGTTGACTTGAGGTCAATGTAGTATCCTCCCCCACTGTAACTGGTTAGTCTTCCCCAGTGAGATGAGCCACCCAGCTCCTCCTCAGAATGGTACCTCCACCTGCAACAGACAGGCCACAAGCAAAGGCATCACCATCCCAGACGTGGATATGACCTTGTAGCCAGCAGAAATTAGACTAGATCTTCAAGGGACAGAGCAGTTTTTAATTAAAGCATTGGCACTTAATTCCTATTCCAGATCTGAGCCTATATCAGTTCTTCATTATTGATAGATTTCAGATCTAGTGCTTCCCAGCAGTGACACAACATGGCTTGCAAGTCTGTGGAGGGAAAATTCTGGAGGTTCATTGGCTATGCCACAGTCTTGTTTGCATGGAGGTTACTCCCAGGGTCTGCTGTATTACCTTCTAGCATGCTGCATACAACCCTCTGCTTAGAACACAGTTGCACTCATATTTCCTTATGAACAATAGCTTCTCATTCACAGACCAAGACTCATGCAGCAAGCAAAGAGTTATTAAACCGTAGCTACATCACATTATTAGAGAGAAATAGGTTTTCAAGGTGAAACAGATGCACTCCCTTCTCTCTGGCTCCTCAAATCCAGGAGGGAAGCAGATAGCACCATCCATTTGATAGATCTGGTCCCAAAGGTCTTTATTTATCCTCACCCTCTTAAAAACAGACAACAATTTCCACCTAATTTTCCACTGGATTTCTCACGGCTTTCCCAGCAGGTCCCACTCTGCCACTCATTCTATTGTGCTTTTCCTCAAAGAGACACTTGGCCTTACTGATAGACAAAAAAGACTTGCTGTTGCTGACTGCAAGGGGAATTCCAGCGTTATGTGAAAAACTCAACCCTGGCATCCTGTGGCTCAGCAGTTCTTATTTTAACTAGAAGAGACTAACTAAAAAAAAAAAACCCAGACAGTCACAGATTTTCTGATCCTGAACAGCAGAAGATATACTTACGCCGTTCCATTGATGAGTCCAAAGGAGACCCTTTCCTCCTTGTCTTCTGAGTATACATCATAGCAACCTGAGATTTCCTCCTTGAAGTCGTCATGGACCACACAGGAATTGTTCTTCACCTTCAGTTGTCGCATGCGTGGGACACCCAGCAGCAGGTTCTCATAATAGATGTATGACTGGGTGCCATGCGCTGCTAGGGAATCATTGTTGTACCACTTTGTCCAGTAAAGATTATCCAGAAGGGGACCTTGTGCATACTGCAAGAGAGGGAGAGGAGAACAACTTTATAGCTCACACCTCAGAGGACTTTTCTTAGTCTGGGCTTGAGATAGTAAGACCTGAACCACCCCTCTCTGCTCCCCAAGATGGAAAGTAGTAGAAGCTTGTGTTGGATATATGCTAACAAGGGGAAAGACCAGGGCTGGTGGAGCCACAGGGTGGAAGAGGGATGCTGGGCAGCAGGGGCATTATTGGCTCCTCACAGGTCTGTAATTTGGCTGCCGCACCTTGTTGGGTTAATGAAGGGACAGGGGTCCTGCAGACCTCTTTGTCCCTTCCACTTCAGTGAGCACAAGTTTCAAGGAATTGTCCTGGCATGAGGTGTGAATTACGAAAAGGGAGTGTGCCATTGCCCTGGAAACAGCGGGGGAAAAACAATAGTGCCATAGTTCATTTTACTTTTTTAATACAGCAGGAAAAGACAAAGCTAACTGACAATTTCTGGCTGACTGTCAGAGATAAGTGGTTGCAATATCTCAACAACTTTCACTGTGGCTCATATTATTCCTTCACCATTTTTTTGACAGAAACCTGTTAGACCCTAGACATCTTTTCCCCCTCTTTATTCTTTTCGATAAAAGTCCGTGCATATTTTAATCCAGCTTCTTCATAAAGAATCTATAGATCAGACCAGCCCAGGCATTAATTACAGGGCGGTTAAGTATGCTGTTCCACAATCAGTGGATATTTTGCATGCAAATGACATTATGACTATTTCTAGTAGCTGGCAAAAGCTTGTGGCAGCAAAATGCCTTGCTGAAGGCACTAAGTAGCGCATTCAGAGGGAACTGAATATCCCATCTAGCTGAGATTTCCAGGGCTTCCCATGCTGGGCCAGACTTGTACTCACCACCCAGAAGTCAGCCATGCTGCCGATGGACTGGAAGGAGACACGGCCGTCTGAAGAGGTCTGCAGGAAGAGCTCAGACATCACTTTGGTGTAGTAATAGGCATTGGAACTTGTCATTCCATATGTCACTAAGAGAAGAGACAAGAGGAATGTCCTCCCTTACACCTGACATAAATATTTGGATATATTAACTTTTTGTGTAGCTTATACTATCACAGGTAAGCTGAACAAGGCACAAGAGAAGAAACCTTGTGAACTCTAATTGTATTACTTTCTGCTTTCTTAGGGATTTACAAATTTATCTGTTGCACATTCCAGAATTTAAACTATCAGACTGACAGACGATAAGAGTTTGAAAGCCAGAGAAGACCACTGGGTAATGCAACTGAACATCCTGGGTAACAATTTTTTTCCTCAGACAAGACTTCTGAAAGAAATTTCCTTTCTCAGAACAAAGTCCATGATTTGTATTTTGAAGTTCTGATCTGAATCCATAAAGGTAGAGAGACCACCCCATTTTCCCAAGTGGAAAGCTCCAGTTAAGTTCTAATCTACCAAGAAACCTCAAACGGGAACAGGCTTTAACTTCCCTGAACGTGTTGTTTCAACTTTCCAATGCTCCTTCCTGCAGAAAAGCATCCATCATGGTGCTCACTAAGAACATGTCCTACTGCTGAAAGGGTACCATGAAAATAAAGCAGCTGACATTCAAGACCCCCCCCTCCCCCCACCTCTGGATGAGTCAGTGAGCAACCACACGTACCTCTGTGTGCGTGTCTTGGTTCTTTAGGAAGAATGACTGAAGCACTGTCTCCCTGAGCCAGTGTGATAGTAACTCAGGTTGCTATTGTCTCTCTATCTCACCTGCCATAGGGTCCATGAAATATAATTCTCTTCACTGTCCCATGCTACAGGTGCTCATTTGTGATAATGAATGAACCTTCCCAAAAAACAAACAGCCATTGTTCTACCCACACAAAGTCCATTAGCATTCAGTACAGGGACAGCATTAAATCCACCCAAGAACAACAGTGTGAGCTGCCATCTGCTTTATCACCTCAGCCACCCCTCCAGTCTCAGAGGGAAAATCTCTCTGAACCCTGTGTCTTTGATCACAAGAAGTTTCTAGAGCTGCTCTCTGGGTCTTGAACATTTGCTGTGAAATGAAGAAAAGACCCTGGGTAGATTCCCCCATTGTGGAGTCAATGGCTAGAACCAATAATGTGGATCAGAAAATACTGCTTAAACCTAACCAATATCAATTAGGTCTAGAGCAGTACTTAGTTATTTTACTTATGTGTGCGGCTGCTATTCTGTAATTTAATAACACACCTGCTTGCTGCAGTGAGTGCATGTACAACAAATTTAACACCTACAACAGAGTGAGGAACTCTAATAAAAAAAGTCACGTTATTCCCCTCATGCTGCACACAGAAAGACACCTATGAGATACGAAAGACACTTACGTAGACAGATATCCACCAAGAACACAATATAGACTAGCAGCTCTCGCAGTGTGGTCTTCACATAAAGCTCTCTGTTTTCAGCCATGTTCTCTGTCAGCGTAGTGCCCCACAGACCTGTTGCATGTAAAGAAATTGGAGAGTTTTGATGGCCATTCTCAAAGGCCATGTGAGGCGTTGAAATCCCGTTCCCAGGGAACACTGTTGGGAGTTGGATTTTTGTCCCTTTTCAAAGCAAACCCACTTTTTGTTTCAAAACTTGACTAAGACCTGTAAAAATGTGTTAAATAATCCCTAAAAAGAACCATTCCAGCATGAACAAAAGATTTGGGGCTGACCAAAACCGAAATATGCTGGCTTTCTTATTTTGCTAAATCACCCTCATTTTCTGTTTGAATTCAATATGGACTGATCTTTTCATGCCTGTTTTTCAACTTACTCTTGGCAGAAATTTAGGCTTTGTCACAAGTACTCTTGAAACCACAAAATTTCATCTCAGTCACCCGTGTGCCAACAGCTGACCTTCTGATAGGACTTCCATAGCAGAACTGCATCTGATGTTAGCTTTACAACTATTAGTTTTTTTAGCGTATGTTGAACCACCTGGCACCAAATATTTGTCCCTTACTTACCTAAAAACTCTTGCAGATTTCTTGTAGATCATAAGACTCGATCAAATAACCCAACTCAATATTTTCAGCATAAAATTTAGAGCCAAATTACCTTCAGGATGTCTATCAATGGAGCTCTGCTGACTTCAAGACAGTTATGCCAATTGCACCAGCTAGTGATCCGATTTCTTCACACAGTGAAAGCAACTCATTAAACGTCACCAGCGTTGATCAAAAAGAGAGAAACACTTCCTTTAAAAGGAGCCTTGATATTTTGGGTTTGATGAACCGCCTGATACCATTAGTGTATTTGTTTGTTCTTTTTGTAATGGCTTTCTGTTGTGATTTCCGAAATGCCTCTGAAGTTGAAAGGCATAAGAACTTCTACTTGAAAGCCTAGTGATGGAAGCCATGTCAATAATACCCATAGTCTTGCCGCTTTCTGCAGCTCCTAGAGAGCTCAGCTCTGATGCCCATCCCCAGTAGTACGTAACAGTCATCTTCCTGCAAGCCAGGATCAAAGCTGATCAAAGACCACACATTTGAAGTCACCACTGGCAGAGGACAAAGCACTTTTTTCTTTGGAGCAAGCAAAAGTAGTCTGTGCACATTTACTCCTGTCCTTTTGATAGCTCTTTGGAATCTCAACAGATTAGAGAGCTTTTTGCACCATAGTGACCGTTGCAGCATCCACCCTCACTCCTGGACAGACAAACCAGTAGCCTGTTCTGGACATGCCAGACCAGCAACAGAAATGAGAGCCTGGAGCAGATCTGGATTAATCCATGTGCAGGAGACAGTAGCATGTGGTCTACAGGAATCTCCACAAGGGAGAAAAACAAGGGGAAACAACCCAACCATCTGTTCAGATAACTTTTAAATTACCCCCTTCATCTCTAGATATGACTACATCACAATCTTTTAACAGGTTTATTCATTTTTCCATGAGGCGGGGAGCCCCTAATATCCCCATGTTGGGAACAGAAGCACAGACTTTCTTTGCTTTGGGAACAGAAGTGTACTCGGGAATACTTAAATTCAGGGACACTCAAATATCCTTGAAAACTTGGTTCAGAGACTTGGCCAAAACAAGGCCAAGTGCAAGGTCCTACATCTGGGTCGGGGCAACCCCAAGCATAAATACAGGCTCGGCAGAGAATGGCTGGAGAGCAGCCCTGTGGAGAAGGACCTGAGGGTGATGATTGATGAGAAGCTCGACATGAGCCAGCAATGTGCGATCGCAGCCCAGAAGGCCAACCGTATCCTGGGCTGCATCAAAAGAAGTGTGGCCAGCAGGTCAAAGGAGGTGATTCTGCCCCTCTACTCTGCTCTCGTGAGACCCCACCTGGAGTACTGCATCCAGCTCTGGAGTCCCCAACATAAGAAGGACATGGACCTGCTGGAGCGTGTCCAGAGGAGAGCCACGAGGATGATCAGAGGGCTGGAGCACCCCTCCTATGAGGAGAGGCTGAGAGAGTTGGGGCTGTTCAGCCTGGAGAAGAGAAGGCTCCGGGGAGATCTTATTGCGGCCTTCCAGTACCTAAAGGGGGCCTACAGGAGAGCTGGGGAAGGACTTTTTACAAGGGCACGTAGTGATAGGACAAGGGAGAATGGCTTTAAGCTGGAAGAGGGCATTAAACATTAGATTAAACATTAGGAAGAAGTTTTTCACTTTAAGGGTAGTAAGGCACTGGAACAGGCTGCCCAGAGAGGTTGTTGAAGCCCCGTCCCTGGAGGTGTTCAAGGCCAGGCTGGATGTGGCCTTGGGCAACCTGGTCCAGTGGGAGGTGTCCCTGCCTATGGCAGGGGGGTTGGAACTCGATGATCTTCAAGGTCCCTTCCAACCTAAACCATTCTATGATTCTGTGATTCTATGACCACCAGCCTGGCCCAGTACCCTTTCAGATTGCATCCAGTAATTGTAAAACTGTATCACCTGAGGTTTGGTTTCGGCTGTTTCTTTAGGAAACGTGCCATGGAAATATACCACCTCATACACGAAGCATGTCCCCACCTGTGTCTCCTTTGGCACCACCTACCCCCTTGGGGATGCAGCCGGTTTGGACATGACATTTGGAGGAGAAGGATACTCAAGACTAGAAGACATCCAGGCTTCCTTATGGCATCTTGCATGACCGTCTAGCACTCACAAGGCAGAGCACAGAAAAAAACCTCAGAATCTAGAAAACAGGCAACCAACGCAATTTGTTTGTAATTCTTGCCTTCCTGCTACTAACAAGTTACTGGTCGGGGTGGCAACATCTACATTATCTTCCAAGGCTGCTTTTAAACCAGACTTGTGACCCAGGTGAGTGACTAGCTCACAGTCTCAGGTACAACTGGAGATCGTCTTCCAAAGGCAGTGGGAAGCTGGGTGTCCCTCACTGGCCACCGTGCCACCCAGATACCCAGCAAAGTTTGTCTGCAGGCTGGCCATGAGACAGCTGAGGTGGCAGGAGGCAGGCAGGAACCACGGGACACAGAGTTGCTTGGACACAGTTTAGAGAGAAAGAGTCCTGAACAATGGCACTGAGAGCAGCAGCTACTCACTCATAGTCCAGCCCAGTAGCTGGTGAGGACAAGAAAAGAACTCAAAAAGCCAACTATGACCAGTATCCCCAAAGAGCTATGGACATGTAATCCCAAATAATGTTTTTTAAGAAAAAACAAACCACAAACTGTCCTTGGCTAAACGACTCATCTTTACTACCTCCATTTTCCATGTGAGACACTATGGTGATTAAATGGAAGGGGAGGAGGAAAACCAGCAATATTCAGAGAGGCAATGAAAAATAATGAGCAGCTAGTAAAGATGCAAAGGAAGGATGCAAATTCTTTAAGGAAAAAGTCCCCACACCTCTGTGAGGGTGATAGAGGCCTTTCCTCTGGCTGCACTGGCCTTTGGATCTCATCTTCCCAGCTCTGGTCTATCCTACAGCCCAATTTACCACCCTTCCTGGCAGGACACACTGCTGCAACAGTCATAGAAGGAAATGTTGTAGTGTCCTGAAAGGTATTTTCATTTGCATGCTCCAATTTCAACCCTGGCATCTCACAAATGGAATTTTGATGTTAAAGTATGGATTTATTTTTCCTTTTTAAATCTGAAACAACGCCTAGAAGAAAGGATATCAGAATGAAACAGGTAAATGATACACTCTGCCTGAGAAATCTGCAGTTACCCACCAAACCCACCCAGCACTGCTCTTTGGCCAGGAGAAACCTCTAAAGCCTCAGCTCTGGCTGAATTAATCTGGTGAATTAATAATGTTAAGTTGTAACTGCAATGACAAGTCAGAAAGAATTGATCACAGAAGGGCTGTGCAATTCAGGACCAGGCTATACTCACATGTACTGTTAGAGGGTACAGCTCTGAAAAAGGTTTTTGTCTTCTAAGTCAGGAAGAGAAGACACATTGTCAAGAAAATAATAATTTCTGCAAGAAATAGTGTCTTGCTTTGTCTTCCCTATTTTTACAGTATTAGGATTTTATGCCTTCTAAAAGAAACTGTTCAACAAATGCTCTTGCCCAGGGCTGTATCCTTAGAGGACACCTAACTTGCTCCCAGGTTTTTGATTGCCTCTGAATTAGCCTACATAATATTTCATTCCCCTTTGCCTTTTAAACTGGAAACTAGCACCTCTTTCTTTCAGCTGTCTTCAAGCAAAACCTTGTTTGATACACCCCTGTTATCCTCTGCATTTCACTCCTGACAGTGCTAGATTTTCGCTGGTGGGTATTTATATCAGTTAAGTTACTGTAACACAGGGGCCAGTACCACTCCGTCTAGAAAATGCACACAAAGACAGAATAGTCTCATCACCAGAGTGACGGCTCCTGTGGATCCAGGACACATAAGCTCTGCCAACAGATTCACTGCATGACCCTGAGAACATTGCTAAGTCTGCCTGTATGTCCTGCCTTGTAGCAAAGGTAACAGAACAGACCCTGGAGCTACAGCAAGGCACACGGAATGAGGATGCTCCCTCCAGGTCAGCCAGAGACGATCTCTGGAGTAAGATCTCACAGATGATCTCTAGTCTATGTTGAGCAGGTTCCTGGGCTACACAGATACTATGGTATTTCTACCTTCTGTATCCCCATGCTCACCCCCCCCCCCCCCCCCCCCCCAATATCATTGTTCTTCCCAAGAGCTAGTAAATTCTTTCTAGTGAGATATCAGAGCTTTACCTCGGATGCCTCTGAAGATGTAGAAACAGCACTTCAGGAAAGGACTTGTCTTCCCCTCCACAGCTTTGCTCTGCTCTTCCTGGTAGTGCAGTGGATCCCCCACCTCTTCATAGTTCTCATAGGGATTCTCCAGGATGGACTTGGGGTTGTAGATTGCTCGGATCTTCAAGGAGGTAGAGGGAGAGCCATTGTAAACAGGATTATCCCAAGCCTTCTTCCCCACCGCCTTCAGTTCATGCTCCTCTGAGGCTCGAAAGTGGCTCTCGGCTCTGTTGTTTATGTGAGATGAGCTCATGGCTAGTCACTGGCAGCAGAAGTACTTTTGAATTGGAATTGTGAAGATTGCCTGTCCAGGCTGGAGTTGTGAGCTAGCAGCGAGGGAATCGGCCAATGCCAAACAGCTCGTCTGCCTCAGCAACCCGGGAGAGGGTGCACCACCAGCTTCCCACAGACAGCACACATCCTCTCTCTCTTTTATACCGACTCAGCAGGTGACACCTACGAGAGGGGTGGCACTACCCGTTGTTAGGAGCCACCGTCAGCCCTATCATTCCCGCAGTTCTGGGAACACCGACAAGCCCAGGAAACCACCTCTGCTCTCCAAGGAAGATAACAGACCCAGATACCATGGTGGGTAGAGGCTGCTAGGAGACGGCCCCTGAGTTGAGGGGAGAGGCAAGAGAAGGAGGTGACTGGGATTTAATGGGACCCCTCGGGCTGCCTGCAGCCGGCGTCAGCTCCAGGTGAAGCTCCGGCGGAGCGCCGTGGTGGGACCCCGTGCAAGGGCCGGCGGGGAGCGGGGCCGGCGGGGAGCGGGGCCGGACGGGAGCCCGTGCTCCGGGAGTCGGGGAAGTCTCGGATTTTCCGTGGAGCGCCAAGGAGCAGAAGCGGCGGCGGCGAGCGGCGGCAGCAGCTCGCCGGGGGTGGCTACCAGCCCTCGGGCTCGGAGGCATCGCGATTCCGGTGTGCAGCATCGCGGACGCTTCAGGAATAAGCCGAGTTTTGGCCTCAAACGTGATCCGGGTCAGCGCTTCCACAGCTCCTCCTTCCTGTCTCGTTGTTAAAAGCCGGAGTGAAAAACAGGAGTAAAGTTCGGGTGTTGGTTTTGGAAACCAGGGGCTGGACTCTTCTGCTTTTGCAGAAGTTCCGTAAGCCCTGCAGTACCTGCTGGCCTGGAGGCAAACCGCAGGAAAAACATGATTTTACCAGGCAAAGCTGGAAATAATAATAGCTAGGGGTTGCTGGCATTCCCCCCCTCCCCGGCCAGCAGCAAGAAGTAGTCCCAGACCCCAGAGGTGCTGGAGATCTGTGGCTGTACCTCTGGAAGGGAGGTTCAGGTGATGGCTTAACCCTGGGATGACAGGCTTCTGTCTTGGGGGTGAGATGATAAACGAATGTCCTTCCTCAGGTCTGAATACATAATTTGGAAGAGGTGCTTATCCACAGGTGCCGATGGTAGCTGTTTTTTCTGACATTACCCAGGGATACAACATGACTCTCACACATGTAGGACCATAGGGCAAGGGTCTTTTCTCTGGACTACAATGTTCATACAGGTGATGTTGCCAGGCCAGCTGGGATGTGTAGAGATGCCCCCTACATGATAATGATGGCACTGAGTAGCTGCTTGAACAAGAGTGAGGCAAGATAATTCATCACAGGACACTAAGAGGGCAGCAGCCAGTAATTTGTTTGGTAGACTGAAGGTCTGGGCTGGATCCTTGGAGTAAATTTGGTATTATTAGTGCTTATTGTTTTTTATTACTCACTAGCAAAAAATGAGAGTGGTGGAATGGAGTCAAGGTGGTGGATGGATGGAAAGCATTTGCAAAGCTCTCCTGCAGCTGAAATGCGGAGGGAAAAGACCTCAGTGAAAGGTCACACACCAGGGCTGGGCACCCAGTCACACCCCTGGGACCGTACAACAGAAATCTCTGCCCATGCACAAACCACACAGCTTATGGTGCAGAGCTGCTGCTTCAGGGGAGCATGCAGTTTTTTCCACAGTGCATCTCTCACTGCCTGTGGCATAGCACCAGTTCACATCACATCGCATCCTTCAGCGCCTGGGTACATTGCAGATCTGCCTTCTTGCTGGCTAGGGCACAGAGCAGGTGGTGAGAGGGGAGACCTTGAGTTTCTGTGCCAAAAGACAGAGTCAACCACCTAGCCCAGAGCACAGATTATGTCATGGAATCACAGAACAGTTTGGGTTGGAAGGGACCTTAAAGATCACCCAGTTCCAACCCCCCTGCCATGGGCAGGGACACCTCCCACTAGGCCAGGTTGCTTAAAGCCCCATCCAACCTGGCTTGAACACTTCCAGGGATGGGGCATCCACAGCTTCTCTGGGCAACCTGTTCCAGTGCCTCACCACCCTCACAGTAAAGTATTTCTTCCTCATATCTAATCTAAATCTATCTTATTTCAGTTGAAAACTGTTACCCCACATCCTGTCACTACACTCGCTGATAGAGAGTCCCTCCCCATCTTTCCTGTAGGCCCCCTTTAGGTACTGGAAGGCTGCTGTAAGGTCTCCCCAGAGCCTTCTCTTCTCCAGGCTGAACAACCCCGACTCTCTCAGCCTGTCTCCATAGGAGAGGTGCTCCAATCCTCTGATCATCTTCGTGGCCCTCCTCTGAACTCGCTCCAACATGTTCATGTCCTTCTTATGTTTAGGGCCCCTGAGCTGGATGCAGTACTCCAGGTGAGGTCTCACGAGAGCAGAGGAGCAGAATCACCTCCCTTGCCCTGCTGGCCACGCTTCTTTTGATGCAGCCCGGGATGTGGTTGGCTTTCTAGGCTGCAAGCACACATTGTCGGCTCATGTCAAACTTCTCATTAACCAACATCACCCAAGTCATTCTCCTCAGGGCTGTTCTCAGTCCATTCTCCACCCAGCCTGCATTTGTGCTTGGAATTGCCCCAACGCACATGCAGGACCTTGCCCTTGGCCTTGTTGAACTTCGTGAGGTTCGCACGGGCCACCTCTCAACCCTGGCCAGGTCCCTCTGGATAGCATCCCTTCCTTCCAGTGTGTTGACTGCACTATACAGCTTGGTGTTGTCAGCAAACTTGCTGAAGGTGCACTCAATCCATGTCACCAACAAAGTTATTAAACAGCATTGGTCCCAATACCAACCCCTGAGGAACGCCACTTCATTGACCACAACTTCAAGTGCGAGCATCCAGCCAATTCCTTATCCACCAAGTAGTCCATCCATCAAATCCATGCCTCTCCAATTTAAAGACAAGGATATCATGCAGGACAGTGTCAAATACTTTGCACAAGTCCAGGTAGATGATGTCAGTTGCTCTTCCCTTATCCATCAATGCTGTAACCCCCTTGTAGAAGACCACCAAATTTGTCAGGCATGATTTGCCTTTAGTGAAGTCATGTTGGCTGTCACTGATCACCTCCTTATTTCCCATGTGCCATAGTATAGTTTCCAGGATGATCTGCTCCATGATCTTGCCAGGCACAGAGGTGAGACTGACTGGCCTGTAGTTCCCCAGGTCTTCCTTTTTCCCTTTTAAAAAAGGAGGTTGCAGTTCCCCTTTTCCAGTCAGCGGGAACTTCACCAGACTGCCACAACTTCTCAAATATGATGGATAGTGGCTTGGCAACTTCATCCACCAGTTCCCTCAGGACCCACAGATGTATCTCATCAGGTCCCATGGATTTGGGTACCTTCAGGTTCCTTAGATGGTCTCGAACGTGGTCTTCTCCTGCAGTGGGTGGTTCCTCATTCTCCCAGTCCCTGCCTTGGCCTTCTGCAACTTGAGCGGTGTGGCCAGAGCACTTGCCGGTGAAGACTGAGACAAAAAAGTCATTGAGTACCTCAGCCTTCTCCATGTCCTGGGTGACCAGGTTTCCCGTTTCCTTCCAGAGAGGGCCCACATTTTGCCTAGCCTTCCTTTTGTCACCGACGTACTTGTAGAAGCTTTTCTTGTTGCCCTTAACATACCTGGCCAGATTTAACTCTATCTGGGCTTTAGCTTTCCTAACTTGATCCCCGGCTGCTCAGACAATTTCTCTGTACTCCTCCCAGGCTACCCCTCCTTGTTTCCACCCTCTGTAGGCTTCCTTTTTGCATTTGAGTTTGTCCAGGAGCTCCTTGTTGAAGCATTTGCTTTTTTGTTCAAGCATGTCTGTGTCACCTGATTTTGAACAGCCTAACACAAGGCAGAACAAAGAGCACCCTATAATTAACAAAATGCACATAGTGCTTTGCAGGCAGGCTGGGGTGACTCATTCATTTACGCAGGTCTGTAAAGGTCCTTTTCAGCCAGTAAACTTGAACTGTACTATTGGTGCCCACTTCAGTTTTGGAGGGCAGTCTAGGGAGTTGTCAGCTCAGGGAGATTATGACCCAAACCTTAGGACATCATAAATCACCCATGCTGTGTGTCGCCCTCTATGGTGTTTCATGTAAAGCCCCGTGGAGCATCAGTATTTGCTGGCTAAGGAGTGACACATGTCTGATGGCACCTTTCAGCACTTACCTCACATATTTATTCCTTCCAGTGCCTTGGGCCTTATTCGCCAACCATTCGTTCTTGTGAAAACCAGACAACAGCATTTCTCTTCTCCATTGTCTTTTCCCCCCACCCTCTGTGTTGAGGTCCATTTTTCAGCAGGTCTAGAAGAAACCTTTCAGAGGTACCCAGGGAGGACTTGTTCTAAAACCAGAGGCCACCATCACAGCGGGATTCAGCATGTTAGGATGAGAAAAAGGAGCACAGCCCCAGAAGTTTTCCTGTCAATAAGTTCCCTGAAATATGATACAGATCAGAGTGGTTCCCGGACTGATCACTCATTCACTGAACAGAGAGGTTCCCCAAGGAGAAGGGCTGTCAGCAGAACTGCTCACATCCAGCCACGGATGAACAAAAAATAACCATCTGCATTCACAGTAGAGGAACTCCAGGGTTGCTGCTCCTTTTTTCACTGGCTTGTTTCTAAGTCGGTTCTGATGCGCCAAGGGGAGCCTGGAAATTTGTCCTGGGGCAGAAGCAAGGACCAGGAAACAACACAGTAAGTGTTCTGTGGTATAAAAAGCCACTGTGAAGAAGAGATCATTTGTTCACTGTGACCACAGGGGAGGAGATTTAATTTAGACACTGAGGGAAGCCATTGAGCAGGTGAGAGGAAGAAAGCTGTGGGAGAGTTCACCCGGGGAGAGGATGCATTCTCTGCTGCTGGAGACGTTGTCACATATAGGCTAGGTGAAGGTGTCCTAGAGACAATAAGGAGAGGAGGGAGACAGGCTCAATGATCTCTGAAGGCCCTTTCCTTCACGTAGTGATGTGGCGCTAGGATGAGGCCTCCAGTCCCTGTCAACTGGCCAGCAGCTTCGTTAGGTAACCTGTGAGGTCTTCATCCCGAGCATCTCCAGCCTTGCAGGAGGCAATAGCATCACGCTGCCAGAACAGCGTCCTGCCGGCTGGCTTGCCTTCACCTGTGAATGAAACAGTGCTTCCATGCTGGAGGCAATAATGACTTTTAAAAGTTAATTACAAGATTTCATCTATTGGAAATCACGTGAGGAGAAAGGGAGAAGAATTAAATTTTTAAAAAAGCCAGCAAGTAATCTTAATCACTGTATATTGTTTGTATAATGTTGTCAGTGCTCGGGCTTCATTTAAATTGCTGATTCAAATGGCTACTTGAAACAAAAGGCTTAACAGAAAGAAAAACAATGAAGTTATGTTGAGGTACACACACACAAACACCCCCACTACAGTTTTCCATCAAGAGCCCCACCAGCCAAAAGCCTTAGAGCCACTACTGATGAGCAGCACTAAATAGGACAAAATACAAAGATACTGTCCACTAAGTTATGCTGCTTGCACAGAAAAGACAGTCTGTAAGACCAAGGAATGTCCTTTATTATACTACTGTAGTCGGGAAACAACAGGCCTGCTTCCGAGTGCACAAACCCTCCTTCAGGTTCCTGCAAATCTTACCACTTAAAAAAAAAAAAAAAGCTTGCATTTCTAAAAATATGTTTTTCCCCAATGATGCTGGCTTAATAAAATATATTGCCTTTCCCCACACCCTGTGTCTTGTTTATAGCAATAACTCGTCTCATCAACAGCTATAACGACTCTACTGCTGTAACACGGTTAAATTCTCCTGCACTTAGCCACAGTTCAGCAGTGGTTGGGCAGGCCTGGCAATGCTGGAAGCTCTGCATCCTTCAGAAATAATTCTCCAATAATCCTGTGCAAAGACCTCCAGAAAGAGGACAGAGTGTGATGGTGGGAAAAGGAACACACGTACCAGGTATACATCCAGTCCAGCACTCCTGGCTGGTTTAGTGATTGCTATGTAAATTTGCGAATACTCAGTGTGCATTGCCATCAGCCTGTAACCGGTCTCTTCACCTAATCCAAACCTGCCCTGTTTCACCAGCTTGTCACAGGTCTGGGAACTAATCTGACTGCGGTAACATTGAATTTTTCTCCCAGTGGCATCATACAGTTTGGCTTACCTGTCTTTGTGATTATGGGGATCACCCCCTCAAAGTGCTCTCAGGAAAATGGACGTCACAGCATTTAAAGGGCGGTTACACAGGAGCTTTTGCAGGTTTTGTGTCATTTTCTTTAGTTGGTTTGTTTGTTTTTAACTGTTTCTCTAGATAGGTAATCTATGGTGCTTATGTGGTATGAATAAGTCTACCCTGCTTCTTCACAGGAGTGACCAATTTTGCTTTACAGTAAGTGATTTAATCTGCTATAAAAAAAAAGGTCAATCACCTTCTGCATAGCAAGGGATAAAAGAAAGTAGGGATTTTTGTTGCATCTAAACAATCTAAATAACAAAAAAATATATTAGCAGTAGGTTCCGTCAAATATTCACTGTGAAGTAAGTTTCTGGCATGATCATTATAATATATTATATTTGTAACTGTTTTACATGAGAAATATGAGGCACAGCTAATTTTGCCATTAATGTGTAGCACAATGATGATGTGATACACAAGTGGTGAACTCAGGTAGAAGGCCCTTGCGAAGGAGTATCAGGCTGCCTATGCAGAACCAAAATAAAAACCCTTTTCAAACAATCCAAATTCAAAAAAAAAGCTAAAAATAGCATAAAACAGAAAAGAGGAGTGAATGTATATAATGACACAATTAGATGGTTCTTTACTTTCGTGATGTGCTCTTTTCCTAAAAAATAAAGAAGTGTCCAATGGAGTAGATATCCTAGATAACAAGTTATGCAGTAAGTACAGTCCCTGTTATTTAAGTATCAACACTAGATTCATCCATTTGAGCAGTGGATGTCAGGCCTTACTATACACAGTACACTAGGAGGGAATTAATCACAGTAAACCACTCAAAGATAACGATATGGCAGATTTGATATAATTTTCATTAAAAAGTACACATGCCTATTGCCTCTCTTCCAGTTATGCTCAGACAAGCTTGAATATCTTTATTAATTCTAATTACAATAATGTGATATGAGGGGGGGGGGGGGGGGGGGGGCGGGACACGACACTCCTTTATTTTGACAATGTGCAATACAGTCCGAAAGGTAATTTGGGAAACAGACTAAGTGGCACGTTTAACACAGTCTTCCCGGAGAATTCACCATCCCTGTATGAGACATTGTCACACACCTTGGCACACCTTCTCTGGAATGTGCCGAGGTTCAAGCTTGCTGTGCGTCACTCCAACGGTAACACTGCAGCCGTGCACGGTGCTCCTCAGCCCAGCCAGGCAGCAGGAAAATGTCTCTAGCTGCCAGCTGGATCTTGAGTTTTAGGGTCACTTGCAAAAGCCCACTTCTCATTAGTTGTCCACACCAATCCAATTGCACCACACAGGCAAAGTCAACTTCACCCTCTACCCTATGCCTAACTCATACCTGTCCAACCCTTCAACTGACAGCTGTCCAAAACCCACCTACAAACTGTCCAAATCCCACCCTTCACTCTAAACTGCTCTCTCTACTGCGTCTCGTAGACAAGCCTTCACAAAGCCACTCGAGCTGCAATAACACTCCAACATCAACAAAAGACTACGAGAAGACTTCCACAGTAACATTCCAACATCAACAAGCTCTGGCATGAAAAACTTTGCCTTCTCCTTAAGATTCCACCCTACACTAACTGCTGACGAACACACACTGTCCTTACCAAAGCCAAACACCGCAACAACTAGTGCCAAGCTAAAATCGCATGTGCAGTGCGATATTGGAGGTGCGAGTTAACGCAGAGGTGGGCTTGGAAGCTGCAGAGCATGCACCCTATGGCATAATATGGCACTTTATTGGGAAACCTGTGTTCTCCCTGAGAAAAGTGTATAAGCAGAGGCTGTTTAAAGGCAAGACGAAAATGGTTCTCCAGGTGTCTGAAGCTGAGAGAAACAAGCAGTATCTGTGTCACGGTGCAGGATCTTCTTATCCCCATGCTTTTCCATCTGATCACGTGCTGCAAAGGTGGCAGGGGTGAAGGGGGTGACAGAGAGAGATTTAGGATAGGATTAACAACCTCAACATCCCTGTTCCAAGTACGGTTACCCCAAGCCTGCAGACATCCTGGGAGGCCCAGTAAGATTCATGCTACTCTATCCCCCATCCCCAAAAGCCCAGGCATTAACAGAATTGTACAGCAAATATTTCTTGAGGAGGCACCCAAAGTGTTCGAGTTCTCTTTCAGGCAGGTGCCAGTGCAAGAAGATCGCAAATAATTTGACAACTACCAGGAAGGTAAAAATGAACATCTTGAAAAGGGAAATAACCAGGTAATTGTAAAAGAAACAAGCTTTTAAGTGATTTAAGTAACTTAGGCCTCATTAGAGTTTTAATATATTTTGAGAATAATCATAGAATGGTTAAAGAATAGATGTAACTGTATAAGGTTGACTAACAGAATGCAGGTGCTTCAAGACAGTACTCTGAGAACTATGCAAGTGCTGCTTATTTGTCCCTTGTGCAGTCCTGACTGCGGCTAGCCTGAAACCCAGTCAAGCTGAATCAACAGAATAGCAAATGTAGAACATAATAATAGGTAGGAAACAAGTGATGTTAAAGAATTTCACCAGACTCTGGGTACCTCTAGGTTTGCGAACATAATAATAGGTAGGAAATAAGTGATTAATGCACAGCAAGCAATTTATAAAGCTTAGACTTCTAGAAGAGACATAGAGTAAGCATAAGTTAATGGAACATCTTGAGTTTTTCCTAAGAAGTCTGTAGGTGGACTTTGATGGATACTGTTTAAAGAAGATAAGAGGCTGTGGTGACCACAGTCTGCACCACTGAGCTACAACTTCAGAAGAGGAACTGGAATGGAATGATAAGAATCAGCTGAAAATTAATGAACTTTTGAAACTACTGAAGAATGAAGAACTGGGAGACTTTAAAGAAACACCAAGAGCTTGCCAGAAACATCTATTATTTAATGTTGTGTGGAATCATACATATAGAAGACGTACTTTGTTAGCCACTTGCCACTCACTGAGGTGATGACCCAACTCTGAGTTGTTAATAAAGCAAACCTAGAGGTACCCACAGTCTGGTGAAATTCTTCAACAGTAATGTTTCTCCTTGTCAGCTCACACATTTCCACCTTACCAGAACTTCCTGCAGTGTTGAACAGGAAACTTGAAGCTTGGATGCAGAATTCCTGGCATTCTCAACCTGGGGAAGAGAGGAAGAAAAGTATGAGACTGAGCATAAAGTGGGACACTGGTCATAAAGTGAAAAGACCTGGGGGGGGAAGGATGATAAAGTATCACCCCTACTTAGAGAGCTCTCAAAGTCTGCCTGTTAAGGAAAAGAAAAATAAGAAGAGAAACCTAGACAGGAGCCACAGAGAATATTCACAGAAAAGAAGGTAGGAGATGAAAACATAGTGTACGTCATGCAGATAGTGACAGATCACTAATTAAAATGCGAAGCCCAGGGATCCAACGCAAATTAAAACCTAGGCCACAAGACGGCAGAAGTGCCAAGAGCTGAGACTGATAGGATGGAACAAGAACTTAAGCTGTGGTGACACAAAAGAAAACTCTACGTAGTGAAAAGATAACGTGAAAAGCAGGATCAAAACCAAGTAAGACAGTGCCTTTTAACAAATTCCCAGGAATTTCAGCCACTGCAGAGCCCAAAAGCCCAGACACAATGGAAAACAGCATCACTACATCCACCTTCCTGATGGACTACCATAATTTGTATAATGGGAGACTGTTGAGGTTTCTGTTGTGACATTGTTCCCCTCTTACTGAACTTGTGTTCCTGCTGGTGTTCCCACCTTTACACCCACCAGCACTTTTTTAAGCATTTAGTCTCTGAAGTGTAGGTAAGGCCTAGGTTCTTTTCAGCTTATTCACAATAAATCTTGCATCAAAGTATTGTGTGGTTTCATTAACTATTATTTTTACTTCACTGCTTTTCATCTACTCACTGATTATATGCTTATGAGTTAGTAAAGCTCTGGAACTCACTATTGTGACCACCTCGTTTTGCTGGGCAGCTCCCAGGTATTTTATAGCACGTGGCTCTTGGCTACAAACCAGCACAGGGCTGCCCTGTTTGGGAAAGCTCACTGGGAGCATCATGAACTATTCTGACTTTCTGGAGGCATCCCACGAGGATGGTGTTCAAACCCCTCAGCAACCTGGCTCCAGCCTACCTCAGGCACTTTGCTGCCCTGACTGGGGAGCGATTCAGGAAGAAAAGAATTCAGCAGCTGAGATCTGTGGGATGCTTTGAGGGCTGCAGTCCTATACTTCCAGTTTTTGCTGGACTTTGGCAGCCTTGAAGGAGTCAATGGGCCAGATCTGTCTCTCACTTTCTCCCCTTCCCCCGCGTAAACAGCCAAAATGTAAATTTCTCTACGAATACGCGAACTGTGGGCCGTGCGGCAGCGCAGGACTGCATCGAAGAGGAAAGTGGCAGCTTGATGGGAAGGACAAGGGCAGACCCCCAGCGGGACCGTGTCCTCCCCCATCGCCTGGGACCCCATCCTGTGACCGCCGGGGGAGCCGGTGGCCCCGCTCCGAGGGCGGGTGGGCTCCCACCTTCCCCGGGCTCTCTGCCCCGGCACCTCCGAGGTGTCACCCGGGTCCCGGCCAGCGGGTGGCAGCAGCGCTCCGTGCTCCCGCCGCCGCGGGCGGCAGAGCCCCCCCCCCGGCCCCATCGCCGCCGCAGCGGCCCGGCCAGCGAGCGGTGCCGGCACGCAGAACCCTCTCGTGAACCGCGGGTCGAGGATGCTCTTCCGTGTGCTCTTCGCCCCGGCCGGGTAACGCCGTTCTCCCACCGCAACCACCTCTTCGGGTGGTCCTTCCACAGCAGCGGAGGTGGCCCAGACCTCCGATGCACACACGGCAAAACCCGCTTACAGGGGCAAACTTCTACTGCTGTCCCAGGGACCCTCCAGTAACATGGCTTTGGGGCTGCTGCCTTTTCCACAAGGGTCCCTCCAGTCCCAGGCAGGTCATGGGTGGAGGGGGAGGTGGCCCTTCTGGGTGACAGCAAACCATCTCATCCACTGACTTCGGGCCAGAGGACGGCAGGGGGGAGGCACAGGCTGGACCACTGTCCCAACAGGCTGAGCATGACCTCTGAGCCAGAGTTAGGCCTGATACAAGTCTCATTTACGACAACATACCACCATTCCCTCTTGTTCAATGCAGAGAAGCAGCAGGTTATTGCCTCCTTCCAGCTTTGTCCTTGCCTCCCTTCATTTCTCCTGTGGCCACCACCAACCAGCTCCTTCAGGCTAAGCACACACCTTGCATTCCTTCCTATTTTCCTCACTCCCTTCTGAATTGTCCCAAAATTCACTCCCTCTCTGAGGGCGTGGTGCCCGCTGCTGACCACATTTCTCCATCTGGTGCCTTCCCGGTGTCAGGATGACTTCACATAGTGACCTCTGCTGCTCCTGCTGCCACAGCCCAAGCTTTGTTAGCTTATTTAGCAACCCTCTGGCACTGCTGACTGGGGTTCAGCTGCAGCTCCACAAGGCCTCCTGGGCCAGGCAGTGTAGGACAGCTGCCTGGGCTCTCACTGCCTTGTCCCCTTTGTGCAGCTCATCCTGCTTGCATGGCCCCCTCCTCAGTTGGCTCCTACTGCCTGGGACCATATCCCCCAGCAGCCATAAGCACTGGGAATCCCAGTCCCACCAGCACTCACCTCCCACAGCAGATTGGTGTCCTCCACGAAACTCAGTCAATTACTGCCTGCTCCATCACCCTTGTTAATAAAGACAAGATGGGCAGAGCCATTACAGCCCCAACAAGACCCATCCTGTCACTAGCAGGACAGAGCTGTGAACGCATCTGCTGACCAGCTGAGAGGCAGACAGTCTTCTTCAAGAGCTGGGCAGAGTGCTCAGCTACCAGTCCTGCCTGAGGACCACTGCAGGTGTTTGGGATGAAGGAAGTGCAATTTATTCCACCTGGGAAAGCTTTTTCTGGCAGGTCGCTGCTCCCTGCACATCATCTACATGCTGCAGCATGAGGGGCAGACACATGCCATGGAGGGCAGCACCACAAGTCCTCACTAGCAGTCACCTCCTGAAAGTTGCCAGGCTCTTTGCAGTTAAATCATTGCATGCTGTGAGGGGCTGGGTGAGAGACCTTGGGAACAGTCCCACCTCTCAGGGCCTTCTGGCAGGGGCAGAAAACACAGATGTCCCATGCAGATAATTTAGGGAAAGTCCAAGGGGTGGGGCTGGGGGTATAAAACTGGATTAGCAGTTCAAACTTACATCCTCAGCACTGGTTAACTGTCATATAACTGATACCTGGCCAGGGGAACTCACCCTGCCTGTTCCTGTCATGCCTGGGGCAAACTTTAGAGATGAGACACAACGAGATCAGGGACCTCCAGAGCAAAACCTCAAGCATCTCTGATGCTTGCTGCAGGAGTATCCCTCTCCCTTAGGTGTCAACTGCTGACATTTTGGTGCTGTTTTTTTCCCTTAGTCTCTGTCTGAGACTCACATTAGCACCCACATGCTGAAGAGGAGACAACCTGTCCCCAAGGGTGAAAGAAGTGTCCAGCAGCACCAGGGGGAGAGCTGGGTCCCTGCACCTGAGGGGCTGGCACCTCCTGAGATCAGCCGTGAGCCCCAGAGAGGAAATGTAGAACAAGGGGTCCTGACATCTTTGGCGACCAAGGCAGGAACCCTCTGGGCACTAAAGAGCTACCCTAGTCCTACCCCAGCATGTCCTGAGCTCACTTCACTGATTTTTTGGGGGATGGTGTTGGCCAAGTCCTGGCTAGAGAGCAGTGGGCAGATTCCTCAGGAGCTGCAAATGATTCACCACCTTTCTGCCTTTGTCCACTGATTTTCTCTAACCAAACCATTGTTTAGATGAAGATCATTTGTCCACAGTGCAATTGTATCAATCAACCCGCACAGTCCCAGTCCCATGCTGCACAATACTTGTTTTCCTCTACTCACTCCTGACCGTGTCATTCCAAATAGTCCATATAGGTCCCATTTTATAGGCAGGAAAACAAGATAAGAAAGGCTCAGGTGGCCATTTGAAAAGTCAGAGTCTGCCATTGGCTTTGGGATTAGATGCCACGTGTGCTTGATATTCAGGGATGAGCCAGTCACCTGGCTGAGCCAGCTCTTTAAGGATAAAGTTGACTGATTGAGAAAGAGGAGGTGAAGGGGGAGTCGGGGACCTACCAGTCACTGGCAACGTTGTGTGTTTGCACACCAGCTAGCTGTTGTCTGTGTTCCAGCACTTTCCAGACTCATTCTACCCCAGTGTTCAGGCATGTTAGCTGGGATCCTGGGGTCCCTGTGGGGTGCTCTCAGCATATTACAGAAGTTGTGATCAGGTGGCGACATCCTTGGGGGGATGGATGACATTGCAGTCCCTTTGTAGTGGTTTGAGAGGTGCCATCCTGACAGGTATCCATGTCCCAGACCCGCACAGCCCCATGTCACATTTGCAGCTGAAGCTTTGCTGGTGCAGGACAGGGTAAGTTTGCCCAGACTCTCCCTGTGTGTTTTTGTTTCTGTTCAGGGAGGTTCTTCAAGATTTAGGGTGGCTAATCTTTATACATAATTCCTTTTGCAGAGTTGTTATTCCCAAGGCAAAACACGGAGCCAACAGGCTATTTAAAAAGCAGAATGGCACAATGGACAAACAAGGCAAAACCTCAGAGCTAAGGTGTCCCCAGTGCCAAGCAGAACCAGACAGTTACTCCACGTGTCTTTCCTGTGCTACTATTTCTACATCTACAGTTTGCTCTGCTCGCGGCAGCGTGACGTTGGGAGCACATGCTCCACTGTTGCCCCCAGACCCTTATCTGCAGAACTGCTCTCTCACCAAGTTACTCTCCCAGTGTAGGTTTGGACTCTTCCCCTCAAGCTAGAACTTCGTACTTGTCCAGTGAATTGCATCCTATTTATTTCAGTCCATGTACCCCATATGCCAAGATCTTATTGGAAATTTAAGCAGGGTGACCTCCAACATATTTTCCACTCTTCCTAGCTTAGTACAGCCTGCAGAAGTAGGAAGCTTGACCTGCCTTCCATCACATATATCCGCAGGGAAATTCAGAGTAGCTGTACCGCAGTTATGGATCCCAGAGCTGTTCCAGCAACCCTCAGAGTGAAACTGGGTGCTCTCAGCCCAGTTTCCCAAAACCTCCACAACCATCCTCATCTAGGTAAAAGAAGTGTAAAACCAGTTTTTTTAATGTCATGTAACTCTATACCAAAAGCCATACAATTCTGCTATTTTGCCCTTACCTTACTTGCTTTTCTCAAAGACTCATGGATAAAATCACCTGGCATTATCAACTAGAGAAAGTTGAAATAATTTCTGTGCCAACGTGGTTTGTTCTTGAAGTTTATACCTGAATTCTTTGCAAACATGATCCCCTCAAACACAGCTCGGATGAAGCAAAATACATACCTTCCACAACACACCAAATGCTCGCTCTGTGAATGCGTGAATGTGTGAATGCATGCGGTGGTCGATCATCTGCTGCGGCTCTCCAGTGCCGTGAGGATCTGACTTTGTAACAGGCTTTTGTAGATTGATGTTTTGAATGAGAATTCTATGTCAGCACTGTCGCAAGTGACAAAACAAGGACACTTTAAAAAGGTAACCAGAAATAGTTAAGAGTAGATATGGGGCTGCAGGGTCCCTTCAGTGTTACCTGCCTAGGATTTCTTTCACACTTGCAGCAGATCTCTCCCCTTATTAACACTCCAAACACAAACACCAAGTTAACATGGGGCATTTTACCCACCAAACCTCACATGAACCCAGAGGTCTGCAGCCCTTTTCTTTTTGTCAGGAAGTAGATGCGGAAAGGGAAGAGTGTGTTTCCAGCTCCATTCTTTAAAAGAGACAGGGTAGACAGGTTCTTTAAATACCTGGAAAGGCAGCAAAACCAGGCAGGCAGGTAAGGGCTTCATTCCCAGCAAGGAGACCTAAAAGTGTTCCTGGCCAGAAACGTAACAGCTTGTAGCACCTCTCTTCTTCAGGACTCCGAACGTCTTTTCCTTGGCCAGCCATGCACAGTGACACAGCCCATCACACATCACGGTGGGGAGGCACTCTGCTTAGGTGGGAGTCCTGAAGGATTTTCAGTTGTGAATGGACTTGGACAAAGGACACAAGTACCATCACCGTTTCATAGATTTAAAAAATGCTGCTCACAAGATATAGCTTTTCACGGGGACAAGCAAAGAGGGAAAGGAGGAAAAGCAAGGGTGGCTTCTGGAAGAATGCTCTGCTCTGGTGCTATTGCCCAAGAGGAAAGAAAGCATTCACTTTAAAGGAGACTGAGGTATGGATGTAGGCAAAGTTGGGGGTGGCAGACAGGGAGAGGCACACCCCATCTTTGAGGTTTTCTTTTGTGTGCCACTGCCAAGCCTAGAGTAGGGAAGGTTGGGATAAGGATCCAGCAAGTTTCCCCTTTGCCCTTCCCGCTACTCACACCAGCAGCATGTACGCGTTCTCAGGGCAGCCCCACCAGTTTCTCCCTGCCAGGGTATGCCTGCTTCCCCTAACAGGAGTCTAACAGAAACCTCTCCAGAAGGAGAAGAAACACCTGGGATTCAGCCAGCAGCTCAGAATGGAGACGTCCCCCTGATCTCTAGACCCCAGGTTATTTTAACTTTGGGAAGCCATTTTTGCTCTCTTCAGCGTTCGGCAGCCCCCAAATGCCCAGGCTGCTACTGAAGCAACAAGACAGGGTAGAAAGCAATGATGCAGAGCACATACACAAAGAGGATACACAGTGGCATGGGACACTGCGTTCTGCCCAACAGGAGCAGCTGCAAACTGACCTTGGATGTGCCCTCATCCTTTCCTGGTGCTGCAATTTGCCCCTGTGCTAACTATGTGGCAATCTGTCCCCAGGGCTCACGCAGAGAGCCCCGCAGCATCACCTCTCTCCCCACACAGATGGAGATCCACTCTTGGATGCAGCTGGCATCTCAGATGTGTTAGCTGCATCTAAATCTGGGTGACACCATGGAGCAGGAGACAGCGTGGCACTGCCCACACCACCTTAGTTGGGTCAGAAGATCTGCCACTAGGAGGTGGCATTTCCCCAGGTCCCTGCTTGGCACTTCCACGGTGCTGGAAGCAGGGGATGCTTGAGAGGATGGTCTCAGCCTGAAGAGAAGGGGCAGGAGGTGTGGGCGGCAGGTGTGGGAAGGAAGGCACAGAAGGCCTGGAGGAGGAGAAAGGACAGCTGAGGTGATGGGAGCCAACTGCATCTCGAAGAAGGGAGGCTGCAGAACCGCAGAGGGTGTCGCTACCCAGCGAACGGGGATCCGGGGAGGGTGGGGAAGGGCGCTCAGCATGCCGGCTCCTTGGCACCTGGCCTGCCATGTCTGATGTGGGTAGAAAGACACCAGAGAGCACCAGTGCTGAGGAGAGGGTGGCAACACAAAGACTGCTGTGTTCCTCTGCTCCCCATCCCTTTCTCCCCCTCCTCTCCCAATTTATTTACCCGAGTTCAAAAGACAGCCTCACAGTCCCGAGGGGCTGGCTGAAGTGGCCAAGGGGTGGGCTGTGAGGTCATCTTTAATGAGGGCAAAAATCCAGTGTCAACAATGCTGCCCATTGTATGGCCCTGTTTAGACAATACCGGCTGGGTTCTTGCTGCTGGCAGCCCGAGGACTGGGAGCAAAGCCTGTTTGGGGTAACAGGAGGAGAGGAGGATGGGCAGGGGCTCTGGCACCGAGTCAGGCAGCAGGGCATGGGGCAAAGTGCAGAGATAAGCACCCCATCCCAGTCACCAGCGTGTTATCAGCCTAATTCTGATTAGATTACTGCATCAATGGCAGGGAATTTAGCCATCCTGGTCACAGCCTGGAGGCATGGCCCGTCACCCCAGTTACATCTGCTTTCCCTTCTGACCCTGGCAATGAGACACCGGTGATTTCTGCTACCTTATCGCCTCCCTCTAACCCCACATTTCCCACTCAGCAGCAGTAGGGTGGCAAAGTGAGGACCAGTTTCTTCTTTCAGCCCTGGCCCTTCCCCAGGCAGTTGTGGGAAGGCAGCTGGGGTTTTGGCCACTGATGCTCTTCTGGGAGCTCCCAACAGCAGCCGTTAACTGAAGAGCCCAGGTAGCCCATATTGAATTTAGCCACGCTTTAAGGGTGAGGATGAAGCAGGGGATCTTCAGGAGTTTGTGGGATCCACTGAATTTATGGAGCAACAGATGACATTTTAAGGAGGGGAAAAACATGATAGCTAGCAAGCGCGCAAGCAAGATGATGCCTGTTCGTGTAAACATAAATCTCACTTTTGGTAAATGCCATGAGATCAGACTCCTCAAGCCACAGTTTCTGGAGCCAGGTGACTACAAAAGAGTCTTAACTTTCCATGTCAAAAAGGAAAGCCATTTGCTACCTGTCCTGGCTGAGGGACAGTGCGTGAAAACATAACACGGGGTCACCAGATTCCAAAAGAAAGCACGTGGGAGAAAGCAACATTAAACAAGGGTGGCAACCCCACGAGCTGGTCCCTGATCCCCTGGCATCTGAACTGCTGTGACTGACAATCAGACCTGCAGCTGCCATCACCTTCCAAGTGGGCCTTAACTCTGGACTCCTGTAGTCTGAGCCAGGTCTTCTCCCAACTCATTCTGTAGCCGTGGGCCCCCACCTCATTTCTCTGCAACAACTAATTGTGCCCAGAAGTCAACCTGTCAAAACCAGGGGGACCATTAACCTCTGGAACTGCTGGCAGCAGTGGTGAACCCCACTGGTGCTCATCTGCTTTGCAGAGAGGGTTTGATGCCTTTGAAGAGCATATTCTTTATGAGGGGGAGGAGAAGAAAGAAAGGAGGATTGGAATGACAGAAAACCATCCCTGCACTTCTCCTTGGATGAAGGGCCCATGGCATGATTCTCCTATCCCTAGAAAAAGCTCTAAGGCCGTAATTGCTTCATACTTCTTCAGGAAAACAATGCAAGAGAGGCAGAAAATAATCCTAGGAGAATTTTTGCAAACCTTTATTTTTGGCAGAGGGCAAGGTGTAGGGGTCAGCTCTTTCCCCAGTTTTCAGCTTATTCCCTCTTTATTTGAGTCTCCCCCTCTTTTTTTTCAACTTCCACTTGGGAAATAGAAGAAAAATAAAATGGGGGAAACTGGGAATGCTGTTAAAGAAGATAAACAAACAACATGAAACAAACCTTGCAAAGCCCTGGCAGCAAGCTTTTTTGTGTGTGGCTTTTTCAACATTTTTGGAGGGGGTAACTGAGGAGATTCACTAAAATTTCCAAGATGTCGACACCAGATGAAATCGCCTTGCAAAACTTACTGCTAAATGGAAAAGGAGTACTTGTTCTCTTGGTCTTTTTTCTTTCTTTTTTTTTTTTTTTTTTTTGAGGGGAGGGTAGGAAGGAAAATGTTTTGGTGAAACATCCTTAGCTTAGCCTTGATGCTTTTTTTCTGCATTCTGGCACTGTGGTAGCAAACCCAGGCTGGTTAGTGCGTCCCAGGAGAGGAATGCAACCATTCTTTCTCATATGGGCTCTGCTCACAGATAGTGTCTTGTGATACACCCCACTGCTGTTTTGTGCCTCTCTTTTCCCCAACCTTGATAAAAAAACTGCGAGACCCTCTGACAAAAAATACCCTGCAAGAACTTTTCACTAGCACAGTGCCTCAGCTGGGTCATGAATCTGTGGGGAGGACTTCTCAGGAAGGTGAAAACAACCTTATGTTAGACCATGCATTTCTAAAGAAACCCCATGCTGAAGTTCATGGCCTGTGCTGCCCATGGCATGGCTCTGCTCATCACTGCCCTGCGCCACGGCTCTGGCATTGCATCAGCTCATTTCTGAAAGAGCACGACCTCAGGCAGGAGTCACCAGAGGCAAAAGAATTGAATCAGTTTCCTGAGGACGATGGCTAAAGCCGAATCTTTGCTAAGCAGTGCTGGTGAACTCCACCAGCGAGTTCAAGGCTCAGGTGGGCAGCTCTCCCTGGAAGGAGGGAAAAACCTGTCTGGAGAGATACAAACTAGAGCAGGAAAAGCCCAGTTTCAGCCGTATTGCTGTGTCTATACTAGACATTTCTGGTTTCCCACCTGGGCTGCCCAGCGATCCCCCCTTTTACCTCAAGCCTTGAGCAGCAGAGCTGAGACAGGAGTCTGCAGCAGAGGCTCAGATGGGCAGGGCCTGGTGGCAGGGGCCAGGGGTGTGCAGGGTGCTGGCCATTGGCCCGGCCAGCAGCTCTCCACGGGAGGCAGCCTGGCTGGCACAGCGCGGCCAAGCCTCCAGCCGGCAAAGGGCCAAAACGCCTTTTGACAGGCAAGGCTGGAGCTGCTGCAGTCTAAACACTGGGAAAGCAAACTACCCTGTGCACCTCGCCAAGATGTCAATGCCTGAACCTCGTGGCTACCTTAACATGTTTCAAAAGTGATCAAAATGCCGGCTGCAGAAGCTGGCCATGCTGTGAAGGGCCTTCCTCAGGGCTGTCCTTAGCACATAAGACTCGAAACCTGCCAGGTGAGCGCAGCCCTGACAATAGTCAAGATCTACCTCTCCCTCTGTGCAAGAAAAAATGTCATGGTCACCTCCCAGGATAACTTGGCAGAGAAATATTCCAAAAACTTACTCCTGTTGTGTGGGAGCAGCCAGACACGGTGTTAATTTTAGAGGATGACAAAGTCTAGCTGCCCTGTGTATTCCCTCTTAGCCGTGCTCCACATCTGAGGAAAGAAACCGGTGGGAAAGGAAAGGGGTCTGGTGGGTCTGAGTATCTGCAAAACTGCAAACCTTGAATCCCCTTCATTGTCACCCACCAGTGACTGGTAGTATTGCCAGTTTTCCCCCTGGTTCATGGCATTGAGATTATTTTCCCCATGTGGCATGAGCTGCAGATTATTTTTTAAAAACAACAAGTAACACCTTCTTTTTTATTTCCTTTCTGGTTTTCTTTTGGAAATAGCAGGAGTCGGATTTCCTTAGGGCAGTTTTTAGCCCAGTTTATAGTTCTTCCAACACTCACATAGAAAGTAGGTAGAATCTTTAATTAAAACATCATTTCTCCCCAGTGTTCAGTAACCCTCGTTATTGTTAACCAAACATTTAAAGGAGAGTCCTAAAAGGGACGGTTAAAAGTCCCTCTCTGACTCATGTAAGCTTTCACCATCTAGGAACATCTTCTGACGTGGGATCTCTGATCTAATACTGTGTCTCAGAAAGTAGTCAAGTCTCCAGTTCCTCCTGTAAAACTAAAACACAGACTACTCTCAGATCTCTTCATCCATCACAGTGAAATGAAAAAGGAGAGACATATTTTACTCCCTTTGCTGGACACCTCTAAATCCAGAGAACAACTGGGCTACTGTTATTTTTCATCGTCACTTTTCCCTCCCAGTGATTACAATGAAGCTCACTTTTGACAGTTGCCACTGAATCAGCCCTGCTATGTCTAAGCAGGATCATCCCAGGGACCGACTCTGCAAGATCTTGGTTGTCCGTCTGCACCTCATGCAGTCAGCCCCGTCACTGCGGGACAGCTGCCTGGACAGGATATGTGTGAGGGGATATGGGGACACTTCAAAATGGCTTTTGACATCCCCACTCCACTCCCAGAATGACTCATGTGTCAGCGGGGGGGCAGAGACTGAACACGGGACACACCACGAGTAGGAGAAGGAGCTGAAACAGGTCCTGGCCAGGGTGATGGCACTAGGGCACCTCAAGCCTTGCTGCTGTGCAGCTGCGGGTGTCTGGCACGGCGACCACACGGTGGGGTTAGGAGAGCTGCCTCCAGGCTCTGCCACCGGCGAGGTTCTATTTGTAGGGGCCCTCTTTTTCACTTTTAATGGTGAAGGTCTCCTTGGGATAGAGCTTGGATTTTCCTGTTGCTGGCATTACTGGCTGGTGAGAAGGTTGTTATGGAAAACAGCTGATAGCAAACCGCGCTGCTGCTTTTTCCTTCCGCCCTCCGCCAAAAGGGAGTGTTTTCTGGTGGAAAATGGCCAGAATTCATTTTAAAACGTTACAGCCAACAGTTTCCAGACTGTTTTTGCCTAGTGAGATAAACACCTACCCAGATAACACACGCTTATCCGGATATACGGTTATGGGTGTGCTTTTCTTTGCAGAGATGCATGATTTATATAAACATATGTATATGGACAACGCTCCCCATACGGACCCCCTATACAGAGCTGAAGCCCTTTCTTTCCCCGCCGCCAGCTGGGGAGGGGGCGCGGGGCTCCATCGCCGCTCCCCGACGCCTCTTCTTTCATTCGGGGCAGCTCCCGCGGCGGAGGAGGGCGGGGGGGACGCGGAGGACCGGCAGTAACCCCCCTACCGCTTCCCCGGCGCAGCGCAGGCCCCGGCCGGGCCGCTCTCCCCGGCGGCGTGCGCGGAGCGCAGCCCTGCGCGGAGCCGTGCGCGCAGTGTGCGCGCAGGGGTGCGCGCCGTGGGGAGCGAACAGCAGATTGCGGGCAGCCAATGGCGAGGGCAGGCCGAGGTGGCACCAAATTTCCCGCAGCCAATCGGCTGGCGAGGGGGAGGAAGACAGAAAAAAAAAAAAAAAAAAGAAAGAAAAAAAAAAAGGAACGAAAAAAAAAGGAAAAAAAAAAAAGCAGCCAGGCATGATGAGAGAGCCTGGCCCTCGCCATCCTCCTCTTCCTCAGCATCCTTCCTCCCGCCTCCCGGCCCGCCCCGCCCCGCCTCCCCTCCCGGGCACGCCGAGAGCCGGGCCCCCCGCCGCGACTCGCCGCCCGCCGCGCTGACCCCGCGCATCCCAACCGCGGGCAGGGGGTCACCGGGAGGCCGGGGCGCGGAGAGCCCAGCCCCGCCAGCCGCCAAGCGAGCGGCCCCGCTTAAATACCTCCGCGCCGCCTCCCCGAGCCGCACAGCTCGCCGGGCGAGGGGCCGACAAGAACCAGCCTCCCACCGCCGCCGGGGAGCTGCGCGCCCGCGTACCGCCGCCGAGGAGCAGAGCCAGAGCCGCCCCATGCCTGCGCACTTGCTGCAGGAGGAGGTAAGCGGGGGGCTGCCGGGGGGGGGGGGGGGGGGGATTCAGGGGGTGCGGGGGTTTTGTGTTCCCTTCGCCCCTTCCTCCTTCATCGCCGCCGCTCCGGCGGTGCTGCGCTGCTGCTGTGCGTGGGGGGGATAAAATGGGCATCCACGCGTGTCCGTGAACGCACGCACACACACACACACACGTATGCACACGCATGTGTGTGTCCGTGTGTCCTGTCTGTGCCGCTTGATGAGGCGCAGTCGTTCGGTGCTAACTTAAGACATCACCCGAGCCTCGTGGGGAGACCGTGGATGAAGCGGGGATCGCCGCCGCCGGGATTATCCCCCCGCGGTCTGTGCCATCGGACACACTGAGCATAAAATACAGGTTTATCTTTAAAACAACCATCTACTTGCGCTAATTAGGGCTGTTCAGAAGGTCTTTTGTGCCGAGAGGTCGTGGGGGTTTTGGTAGTGCTCAGGCAGTGATTATTTTTTTTATTTTATTTTCTTAATTTTTTTTTTATTTTTTTTTTAATAAGAAAGAGCTTTCACTTACAGCGTTTTTAAGGCAAACGTTGCAGTAGGGAGCGTCTCTAGGACAGACGCAAGGTGAAAGCAGGCGGCTGCCCAGATGAAATGAATGACTGTGTCGGCATTGCCTGAGCCAAGCAAACATACAATGGGGAGGCTGCCCATTTTTGGCATACAAAGGCCTGAATAACAACCCGGCACCAGGAGGATACGTAGAGTTGTTGGATCTTTTAGAGATCTTTATTTTTGCCCCTCCTGGCAGCCACCCTTTGCCCGAGGGGAGGCAGGGGCTGATTCTAGTATTCCTGCTTTCGCTTTCTCATCCTTCCCGCACCTACCTACGCTGAGGAATGGAGGTAAATCAGAGCCCCGCTCTCTTGCCTGTCACCAGCACACAGGGTCTTCCCCAGTCCTTTTGTGCAGGTGCTGTGACCTTCCAGGGATGCTGTGATGTAACGAACTTTACTCCTCTCCCCACCCGAAATGGATGCCAAGGGCAGTGCGCTCAGACCGTGTTTCACGGTCTTGGCATGTATTTTTGGGGCATATCCTGGAGGCTGGAAAGAATCCTGTCCCTGGGTCACATTGGGCATATTCAAATATACTGGACCCGAGATTGAGTGCCCTGGGGCCCCGAGGCTGAACCCAGCGCCGGAGCCTTTGAGCTGCAGTTGGTTGTGTAAGCTGGCAGGGTGCCAGGATCACCTATGGCGTGTTCAATACTGGGGGTGGGGGGTGGGAGATGGGGGAACACATCTGTTCTGCAGATGAGAGCTTGCAAAGTCATTCAGAAATGAGGGAGAGCTCATGAAAATGATTTAGTTGGCCTCCTCCCCCTCTCCGCTCTAGACCCCAGATCAATCCCCATCCCGTTTTCCTCGGTAGGAGCTGCAGGAGCCACTGTGGCCGTTGGTGGGTAAAAAGTCCTCTTCCTTGCCTCCTCATTTCCCCTGTCTCCAGCTAAATAGCTGCCCAATCTCCCTTCCTCTTCCCCCATGCTCCCCCACCGAGTCTGTAACGGTAGAGCTGTGTTTTGCAGCTGCCTTATAGCCCTTTTGATTTATGGCCAGTTTACACGTGAGAAATGACCAATTGGATTATATCAGTGTAATTCCAGCAGCACAGGTCTGCTGGTAAAATTCCTCATGTGGCTACTACGACTCTGGAAGAAGAGTTTTTTTCCTTTCTGGTGTTTTCTTTGCTCTCTCCCTCCTCCTCCTCTGCCCCCGTGTAACTTTGACAGTGACATAAGCTATCGCCAAGGAGAAAAATGCAACTCCAACCCCACATTCTTACTCTGGAAGCAGCATGTCCATATGGGGAGCGTTACCCGTCTAATTATACCACCAGATCTCTGTTGGGAATTTTTCCTGCATAGACAAGTCTTAGGTCTTTTTGGTAGATTGTCTTCCAGCCAAGGAAGAAAATTGTGCCTTCCTGCCAAAATGCCAGATGAGAATATCTGACACTTTGAAATGGGCAGGACTTTTACTTGCCTAATCGCTGGATTAGGAGACGTTTCTCACAGTTCTTTTTGGGGGGGGGGGGGATCCCCTCTAAATTCCTTAGCAGCTCAGGGTATCATACCCTCAAAACATTAATTAGGAAAGCAGGCAGAGACGGCCTATAGCTGGGATGCAGAGGGAGCCGGTCCCGAGCTTGGCAGCTGCCTGGGTTCGGAGAAAGCAGCAGGATACTTTGTGTCCAGGTTTTTTCCTTTCTAACCTTTGATTCCAGAAGGAAAAACTGAGAGGGCTCCCTCTGTAGAGATCATTTTACTTCCCAAATGTGGGGAATCTGTCAGCTTTGCCAGCTCCTCCCCGTAGGAAGGTATGTCTGTAACCCTCTAGTTTCTACCCTTGGGAAAGGGAGGAGTTGGGGTGGCCACGTAAGCTGCCTGGCCTGATTTTAATGCCTCCCTCAGGAAACTAGGCCATGGCAGGATGGTGGTCTTTTACGAATCCCAAGTGCCTGGGTGGGAATCTGTTGTTAATTCAGAAGAGGTTTCTGTTGGGAAAGGAGCTTTCCCGGCTTGGCCACGCTCCCCTCCCACGGTCCCGGCTCTCCGGTTCCTGCCGGCTGACCTTTACTGCCCCTTCGCACGTGGAGGCAGCGGCAGAGGGACGTGTCCTTCGGGCAGGTTCCCGGGAGGCGAGGGGATGGGGGTGGTGTGCCCTCCCACCGCTCGCATCCCACACGCTTGGCATCCTCAGGGTCCGGCCCCATCGGGTGCTTGGGCTCGGGCCTGACAAAGGGCTGCGAGCACCAGCGAGCACGCGGCTGTCATGATGGAGATGGAAATCGGTGATTCAGGGTTCAGTGACCTGTCTCATTAGGGTCAGTCCTGCCTGCTCCTTTCGTCATGCATGCCTGATCGGGCGGGCTGTCACTCAGCCAGGGCAAACAAGCGTGTGCAGAGGGAATGTTGTGTCACAGTTGCAGGAGGGAGCCGGGAGCCAGGCTGAGCCAACTCGCTGCTTAAAACTTCCTCCCTGTGTGCTGGTGGCCTTGGCTCAGAGGACTGTCTTCCCGTGCCTCAGTTTGCCTGTGGGTGGAAAGCGGGAGAGGGATAAGAGGCTTAGCTGCAGCCCTGGGATAGGGTGTCTAACTGGAAGCACATCGTTCGACTGCTTCTGTCGTCCGCTGATCTCCAGGTCTTGCCACATCCCAACCTGGAAAGTGAGGCAGGGGGAGATAAGGGGGCACTCCAGAGGACCCCCCCTGTGGGTCTTCCTGATGTTCCTCCAGTGATCCCTAGTGGGGTGACACAAACACGCAGGATATCAGGAGCAGCCCAATGACTTATAATAAAACCCCATTTCAGACCATATTTCTCTCCCACCTCTTTGTTCATTCACAAGATTTCCTTTATTGTTGTCTGCTTATGCACAAGCCCAGACCACAAGCCCACCTAAAAACGCCCACTAATAAAACTGAAGGAAAATGAAAATCCTTGCAGCCTGCAAACGATCTCACCAAAGCCACTGGTGGAAAAAAGACTGGCTTTCAAGTCTTTTTCTTTACTTTCTGCACCCTGTCCACCACTCACCTCCTCTCCCCAGAAAGATCAGGCTCCCTCCTTCTTGTGCCATAACTCTGTGGAGCCAAAGCAGGCTCTTCTTGGTGCCAAGGGCTCAGCTGACAGAATGGAGCCTGCCAGGGAAACCGCAGGCTGCGAGTCGTGGTACTGCCAGCCTCGCTGCTCATGTGTCTATTCCCTGCACTGGTAACCACCAACTTCTTGTTTTGTTTTCCCTTTTTCCTTTCTTGAAAATGTCCGTTGCCGCCTCTCCAAGGAGTTCTCCTCCGCTTCCAGCACCACCGCTGTCGGCACCGTCACCTCCCGGGTGACCAGGAATGGGGATGCCGTCATGGAGAAGGACTTACTCAATCATGAGGACTTGGCAGGAGACCGGGGCATGATAGACGATATCTTTGATGAGACCTACCGGGAGAAAGAGGGCCCCAAGCCCCCCATGCGATACGTCTGGAGGAATATCATCCTCATGAGCCTGCTGCATCTAGGGGGCATATTTGGCTTGACGCTGATACCTTCTGCAAAGATCCAGACACTGGCATGGGGTAAGCACGCTCCTCCATTTGTTTCTTGGCATTTGCAAACCTCGAATATGTTGGGTGGTATGTTTTTTTTTCCTCCAGGCTCACAGACTCGGGGAGGAGAAAGAAGGATGTGGAGGTCTTCTGTTAGAAGAAGCTACCCAGCCAGCTTTGTAGCAAGCTGTGGGAGGGCTTGCTAGTGTCTTTTGTAAGGTCATGCATGAGGGGGAAGGATTTGGCAGGGCACTGCTTGGCTGCTTAAAGAACAAACTTGGTTTGCAGGCATTAGGCTTGGAAGTAGCCCACGTCTGAATGTGCAGCCATCTCTGGGGTGAAGCACAGAAAATGTTTGATGGGGTACTGTGACGGTCCCAGAAAGTTAGGAAGCAAGGTGCTAGCAAGAGCACTTTGAGGGGTGGCTGGGGTGGGAAGGTACAGGACATTACTTGGCGTGAAGCTGCTGCCCAAGGACAAGAACCATTCCTGTCCTTACCAAGGGAGGGTAAATCCCTCAGAGCCTCCACGCAGAGACAAAATACAGTTGTGCTGAAGATAAAAATCAAGAGTTAAGTCTGAAAGCTCAGGTCTTTTATCGTCCTTACAAAAGCACAGATTAGCCCCCATCATCCCGGAACTAAGCCTGACAACTTTCAAAAAATAAATAAGCGTCTCTCCAGGCAGCAAATTCCAGTGGAAAGCACAACCCAGCAGAAGGTAGCTAGGCGAAGCTCCCCTTTCTCAGAGACCTTGCCCTGGGTAGGAACCAAACTTCTCCTTTGACTGCTTGAAAGGCAGCTGGGCCCGGGGCCCAAGCTGCAGGGGAGCATCGCTTTCCACCAGCCTTTGTGTGGACCCCTGGAGGAGTCAAGAAGCCAAACAGCTCCCAGTGGGGAGACTGAGAGATTGCATCCCTGCCTTCATCTGAAACAGAGCATCCTGAAACGAAAAGTGGCGGTCTAATTTGAGACCTGCTGGCATGGCTTTTGGTTTCAGCGGTGTTCCTGCAAAGTGCTCAGCCAGGAGCAGTGTGCTGGCCAGCCCAGCTGTGGACAGCCCTGGAGCCATCCACCTGGTCTGTCATGCTCTCAAAGTCTGTCCTCCAGATGGCTGTGAGCAACGAGCATCACAGCTGGACTGGGAAAAAGGTGGCTCCCTGGATGCCCAGACTGACTCTTTTCCTCCTGGACAGTCTCTGCCTCTCACAGGCAGACGTCTTGGGGGGATGAGCATCACTGGAGGCCACAGGACTTGGTCAGAGGTGGGCTACAGCATCTGCAAAACCTGAGTCACCAACGTGTTCCCTGTGCAGCCAGCATGGCCTTTTTGGGGGGCATGATGAAAGAAGGCTTTGCTGGCCCTTTCCCTTGTGAAAACCTGACAGGCTGCGCTTCTCCCCGGGGTTGGCAGGGCTGGGCAGAACATGCAGCCTCAGCATGACCTTGGAACGTTTCAGGGCTCTTGGTCCTGCTCCGTGTGTCCCATCTCCGGCCTCTCAGCTGGAGGCTAGGCAGGGGCTGCTGGCTGCTCTCGCTCACTGAGCTGACAGCCTGCATCCTCCAACCCTGGCCAAATATCCTCAGGGCATTGGGGCAAGGAGGTGAGTTGGACTTATTGGTTTCTTTTCAAGCTGCTGAGATGCACCATGATTTCCAAATCCATCCAACCCTTCTCCCTTGAGCTCCCCTGAAATACTTATATGGCCTCGAGCATCTTGATCTGGAAGGTTAATGCTGCTTTGCATTCTGCTAAGCCCATACCCCAAAATGGTCTCTGAGGTGTCTTTGCAACCACATGCCTATTTGAGATATCTGTGTGGCATCCCATGGCATTTTGTGGCAATCATCTGCCTTACTTTTTGCCTGATGCCCATCTCTTCTGCTCCCCTCCCTCAGTCAACTCTGATGTGAAGTGCCAGTTGCTCTCCTGCCACTGTGAGGCACTGCGAGATTCCTTGGTGGCTTCTGGAGTGACAGATGCTCTGGGAATGGGAGAAGGACTCGGAGTTTGGGGGAACTGTGCTGTTCTGGACTGGCTGAAGATCCACCCTGCCTTACTAAAGCTGGAGCAGTTCCACAGAGCTCCCTGTGCGGCATCCCTGGCACTTGTTCTGGGAGAGGACTACCCTTCCCTGCACCTTGCAGCCAAGTCAGGGCTTTTCCCTATAGTCCATTCTCCTCCAGTGCTGACTGGAGCTGGGATGCTCTGATCCTCCACAGGTCTGGCTTGTCAGCAAGGCTCCTTGCTCCTTCTTGTACTGCCCTTTTCTCAGCTCATACCTTTCTTTAGCACATACAAGACATCTGTGGCTGTCATCTCGGTGACGTGCTGTTATTTTCCCAGCATCCCCTGGCAGCAAAGAGAGGGATACGGTTCCCATTTTACATACAAGGATAGAGCAGCAGACTTGTGTTGCTCCCGGTGATACACCATGGGTGCATAGCAGAGCAGCTCCGCCAGTGGTAGTTCTGGAGCTGCTGGGGGGGTTTGCTTGCTGGTTTGTTTGTTTTTCAAATCATTCCTTCCTTAGGCTGTGTACATATAATATAAAATTAACATGGGCCCAGATGTTCTCCGTTGTGATGCTACAGGCAGCTGTGGTGCCTGGTAGCTGATCTACCTTCTATATTTTATTATAAGGAGCAATCCCCTGCTTATACCCTCTTCATCCAGGCCACCATCTCCTGGATGTTCCTGTCCCTCTGAAACCAGTTATATTGGTGACTGTGTCCTCTTTTGTTTTCATTTCTCTGTGTGCTAATTCCTCTTTGTCTCTCAAGCTCTCCAGCCCTGCCTTCATCATTGTTTGCTGTTCTGCATTGCTGTGTGCATTGTATCCCCTGATCTCTTTCTGGTACAGAGCTTCCCAGAACGAGCTGGGGTTGTTGATCAGGTGAGAGCTTACCATAATGAGAGCTCTCCAAGACCATCCAACACTATGGCTTTCTAGCCAGCTCCCCTTTTATTTACTGTCTTCTCCACTGCACTTGACCAAGTCTTACGCAGTCTTTTCAGGGATCACAGGGCAGATTTCATGGCATTTGCCAAACAGCATAGAGACTGAGTCTGGAAGGGCAGGATGCAAAGGTGGTTGCCAGTTTCTTCTCTAACTGCTCTGAGCCTCCCTGGAAACATGATTTGCAGGTTGTCTTCCTGGCCCTCAGGTGCAGCAGAGCGACGATATTTGTGTTAACCCCTGTTGGCTTGGACAACAATGTCTATAAAACAATGACGGTTCCTCTTGATGTGGCGCTCTAGCAACACCCCAGCTCCCTGCAATGCCAGTGGTGGCAGAAACATGGGTTGATAGCATTTTTTGTTGCTGCTGCATCATCTTTGGATCAAGGAGCATCTTGCTGGATAATTTAGGCAACTCTGACAGCCTGAAAACCTCGGCCGGAACTATCCCCAAGGGATGTATGTGTCCAGCAAAACATTTACAGAAGTTTTTTGTTACTTTCCCATCAAGACTACTGCTGGCAACACCTCTACTTAGTGTCCTCTGCAGGCTTAACTAGCAGGTGGCATGCTTCTCCTCCAAGCGTGGAGGGGAACTTCTGATTTTGCCAGATAGGGAAGCTAGGTTTTAGCAACAGGAGCTCCTGTTACTCCTCCTAAACACTGTTCCGCTTATGCAGCCTACACGTTTTCTTGCACTTGGTATCTTTCTCCTGAGAGTAGCACAGCCCAGCTGGCTAGAAGGACTGGGAGGCAAGGAGGGAACAATCCAGGGCTGTAGTTTTCCCTCGTGCTGAGCAGAAGCCCAAGGACATCTGCTGGAGCAAGGACACCTCTTCATGTAAACATCCTTGGTGTTGACTGCAGGTGACAATGCCTTTAGCACATTCTTGGCTTCCCATCATAACTTGAGGTCTGAATCTGGGCCCTGAAGAAGTAAAGGCTAGTGAGTCATATAGACATGACTGAATCCGGAATGTTTTGGGTTTCATTTCTGGAGCACTGAGTGCATATTACTGCCCGTGGTCATAATTCTTTGTATTCCAGTTGAATGGGTCATTGGGAAAATCACCTGTGAGTTGCCATTCTTTTGGATCTTGGATACTTCAAAGCATGATGGGGAAGATGACTTTGAAACCTCAGCTGATGCAGTCCCCAAGTCCTTCAGTTTAGGGCAGCATCACAGGGCAGCTGTGAAAAACTAGTTTATTTTCCTAGCTAGTTTATTTCACCTTCTCTACTGTCCCTCCAATTTCATTCATAGTGGATGATTTCGGAGGAGCTTCTCTTCTTGTCTGTGAGATACTGATTCCCTGCCTATGCAATGATCATCTTTGTACCTTTTTGTGGGGATGAACTCTCTGAATCATTAGGGTGCTGGATTCTTCTGTTTTCCACCAGACTTTTCAATTTTATAGTCTATATCCTGTCACTGTCACAAAAACTCCTAGGTATGGCTGATGAAGCTAATAGTTCCCAAGTAGGGTTGAGTTCCTGTGGGGCTGGATGCCATGTATGCATAGACTGAGAATCAGCTCTTTTCCCACAGAAGGTGTCTGCTCCTTAGATAAACTACAGCTGCTCTATATGGGCAAGAGGCAAAGCAGCACAGGATTACAATTAGAAAGTTGTGGCTGTTGTAGTGACCTGGGATGCAGCTCCAAGAGAAGTCAACACTGCCTGTTGAGGTTCGTGGGCTTTGGATGAAGGCTGTGACTGTTCTATGTCAGGGCACCCAAAAGTAGTGGGTACTCTTCCAAATTTTTAACGAAAGCTTGCAGGCAAGGCTACCCAAAAGCAAGTACTGGGTTGTTTGGTTTCTGGGTCTGTCGGTGTCCCCACCACGTTTCTTTTGTGATTCCTTGTGCTCGCTGATATGTCATCTTTTTCCCTGAGGGGGATGTGCACAAGCAAATTCTGAGAATTGCCTGTATAAGAGAGATGCGGATGATCTTTCTTCTTGCAAAGTTTAAATACCACAGTCCTCTTCCTGGAGGCCTCTTTTACCAAAAAAAATCCCAATCAGCATGTGAGGATTTACCAGAGAGGGAAGCCTGAACTCTGAGCTATAAATAGGGCCTGTACTCACCTAACTGGGCATTTACTTCCTAATGCTGTTGAAGACCATGAAAGTTCACTTCTGTCCCCAGTGCACCATTAACTCATGCCTGCTTGCCCCACAGTGGAGACCTGGGCTCTTTCCCTAGCAAGTTGTCCTGCATATCCATCGCAAGCTGCTGTAGTTTATCATAGACTCCCTCTCTGGTGGTTTTCATAGAGTCTGTGTAGGTTGGAGCTCTGCCATAAACTCCTTGTCACCCTTGGAAATCTACCTCAGCTACTGAGGTGTGCACCATAGGTATAATCTTGCCCAGAGGTTTTATGAAATGTGGCTTGTAGGGTATAGCTGCTTATGTTCAAGGGAGGATGGTGGTAAGTCACACTTCTGCCGCTAGTAGGAAGTATCTGAAACATCCAGGAGTGGGTTTTGTTGTTATTGCTGTGTCTGAGGCTAGAGAGGTTCTGCAAATCAGTGTCATGTTAGGTGCTTTTTCAAGGTTTGCTCTTGTGTCTGTGGGGATAGTGACTGATTTTAAAAGAGTTAAAATCTAAAACCGACGGGGAACTGGTCATGAGCTGGTTCATAACTTTCAAGTCAGCATCGTGGGGCTGGGTGAGACCTTCAAGGTGTCTAGCATAAGTATTTTGCTGTCAGCGAGGCCAAAGGGAGGCCTGAACCAAACGCCCTGCTCCAGCATCCCTCCCTTCTCACCTTCCAGATTTGGCCAGCTTTATGAGCTTTGCTCAGCTCCATCTCTTGCAAAGGCCGGATCCTGTTGCATTTGTGTGCTTTTTCATCCCTCTTCATGCCCTGTAAATCAGCTATGACCAGTGGCTGCTTGGCTCCTCCAGGAGACCACAGAGGTGCTGGGCGAGGGGAGGCAGAGGTGTGCTGGTCTGAGGCTTGCACTGGATTCAGCAGCCGGCGGGGAAGCCAAGGGAGAAGATGAAGATGGGAAGTCACGGTCAGATCAGCAGACAGGGAAGGTCGCTGTTGTACAGCGGGATAGGAGCGAGGAGGGTTCATGCAAGTTTAAGGGGCCAGAAGAGGATGTTAAATCAGCCGAGACTGGCTTTTAGCGGATAAGAGATTAGGTTTGGAATGTAGAAAAACAAAAAGGAGGTGACAGAAGGAAGAGGGAGCAGGAGATGATAGGAAATAAAGCCTGGATTATTTAGAATGAAAGAACAGGGCAACGGTGCCTTGCGTATGTCTCAGGTCTCTGATTCCAGACAAGTTTCTGGCAGAGTAACTATTTTCTGGGTTCAAGATAAGCTTGATTAGAGCCATTTGGCTGGACTGAATGGTATTGTCAAGCATACCAGCGATTCCTGTCCACGGGTTTACATGTAAGAGTAAGGAGCTGTTTTCATGGTCGATCCAGTTGGCTGAAATTTGCAAATTTATACCAAGAAAAGAGTTTCCTCTGCAGAATTGGGAAGAAGTCCCCCAGGGGACTGAAGGTGGATCAGTTGACCTATGCACAGATGTGCACCCTTTCTTCTCAGTGCCTGAGCTTGCAGGGCAAACCAGCTGTTGAATGCCCTCCATCTTTCTGCCAAACTTGCTCACCCTTTCTCCCTAGAGAAAGAGTTAATTTTCAGATCCAATTTTCTTCTTATCCCCAGCTTCCTAATGTAATGCTGCTATGACCTTATTGGGGTCTTTTCTCCATTTTAGTTTTAGGACCAGATGCTGGAACCCAGATTAAATTCCAAAAGTCCCAGGAGGACATGTGGGAACACACAGACCAGGGCAGACATAAACACACGATCCAGAGGGAGAGGGATGTGTTTTTTTCACTAGCTGCCAGAGGGGCAAGGAATTCCTTCTGACCTGTATGGAGAGGGAACGTATGAAGAAGCCTCGAAGCTCAACTTAGCCCAGCAATGTCTGCCTCTGCTGTGGGCATGACTTGCAATGAGTTGTTGGCCTTGGAGTTTCCTTCTGTAAGTGGTGCAGGAGCTGAGCAGAGGGGAGGATCAGAAAGACCCTGAGACCAGGAGCCACTGGGCAGATTTTAAGTGAGTGGTGGAATTGAAGGTGAAGCCCAGGCTTCAGCAGGATGGTAGGTTAGATCTTTTTCTAGCCAGCTTCTGCTCAGAAAGGGAGCAGAAGAGAAGCCTAACCCCGGGCTTGAGCTATACTGCTGAAGAACTGTAAGATCATCTACCACCTCTGAGTGAAAAGAATGCAAAAGAGATTTAGTGAGGAATGATGAGATAAGAAAGCAAGACCCTTGATTATGCAGAGTGGGAAGAAAGGGGGAAGCTGTTCCCTGGTGGACTGCAGAGCTGTATGGGCTATATGGAAGCAGTCACTTCATACAATTTTGACGATCCTGCACCATGACAGATGGCACTATGCTGAAAAACCAGCCCTTGTGACAAGTCTGGTAAGGGGGAGCCTCCTCCCTTGTTGGAGCTGAAGTGATTTGTCCCATGTTGCTGAGGAAGCCTGTGGTAGCTTGGGCACTCTCACATTGATTTTTGTTGTCCTGTGCTCTCCCTGGGTTCTACTCTTGCCTGTACAGCATTGGGGGAAGACCTGCCTTTGTGTTGCTCTGCCTGAAACTTTGCTGCAGACTGATTTGCTCTAATTGCTCCAACACTTTCTTTTCTTCTCCAGCTGTTCTGTGTTTCCTGGTGAGTGCGCTGGGGATAACAGCTGGATCTCACCGCCTCTGGAGCCATCGGTCCTACAAAGCCACGCTGCCCCTGCGGATCTTCTTGACTATTGCAAACTCCATGGCCTTCCAGGTAAGCACCTCCTCAGTGTGCCACTGGTCCTCAGAAGGAAGCACTCCCCTGAATCCCTGTCTTGGATATGGGGCACAAGCTGATGGAGAGCTTTCTCTGTCCTGCTACCTCTTGTTAGGAAACAACCTGCCCTTTCCAGCTAACACTTCGGTGCTAGGGTCCATCTCATTGTCTTCAACTTGTTTCATCAGAGGGTGACTCTGAGACAGCCAGGTGGTGTGGGAGAGGACTGTTGGCCAAGACCAAGGGTAGGAAAGCTCTCTAAAGCAGGAATGTACCCTTCCCTCGAGGTGTGGTTTCCCTATGCTTGCTCCAGGTCCTGTGAAAGAGTGCTGTGATGAAGTGCTAAGTGCTCTCCTGGTGTTTGCATTGCCTCACCCTCCTCTTGCTGCATGGCTGATAAGGTGGGGAGGAGGGGGGACATCTGCATAGCCCAAAGAGCCAGGCTGTGGAATTTGCTGCTGCAGAAGGACCAAGAACTTGTTGAAATGATGCAGTTAAGGAAGATGCTTCTCTGGCTCGGAAGAGTGGTATTTAGGAATAACCCTGTTATAAGTCACACCACTGGCTTCCAGAGAGTAATCCCAGGTCAGTGATGTTTCAAGGAGAGAAAGGTTGGGCCCATTCAGAGTGGCACAAGTGACTGCAGGCAGCTGATAAGCATGTCAGGATATTGCCTAACCACTGACAAGCACTTCACAATCCGCAAAGCAAACAAAGCGGAAAGTTCTTGAGAACCGTAGAAAGTAGCAGAGATGCCCTTTAGAAGAAAATTTTTAGTGAAAATCCAGACTGCCATGGCACAGAAAAATCCTGGTGGTCTTGGGTGTGCTGCTGAGACAGCTCTAACGGCACTCCATCCTCCAACTGTCCTTGAAGGGACTTCGTAGAGGCTTGCTCGCGTGTAGGAAGTACTCGGGAGGGTGGCAGGGTGCAGCACTTTCTGCTAGAAGAAGGTGAACAGAAAAGTATCAGTGCTGTGCCCCTCAGTATAAGGGAGGAAGGGTAAAGCCCAAGTGTACCACGTATTTTAGAGGCATTATCTTCCCTTCCCCCTTAGGTAGTCCTAGAAGATATCGCCTCATTGACGGGTAATCAGAACAGGGTGTGGATGGGGTGTTTTTTAGCCTTGACAAACTTTCTGAAACACCATTGACTTTCCTATTCTCTGATAGTACCAAACCAGAGTCTTTCATGAGGAAGAGGAAGGACCAAGCTGCTGATTCCAGCTACTGGTCCAGCACTGAGCAAAGGAACGGGATGGGTTGCTGTGTATTGGCTAGTCCTGTACAAAGACTGTCTTTCACAGGGTTATAGGGCAGAGGGGGAAGGAATTTGCTGAGCTATTGCTGTAGGGGATAGCAATAGACAAAGATGAGAGACAGACAGATATTTCAGCTTCAATAGGAACTAATCCAAAGTTTTACTGAAAATTCAGTACCATTCCTCATGGATTGATTTTTTTTAATTTTTTTTTTGTAGTAGTTACTTTTAATTAGATCAAGAGAAGGTTTATTTTCAACTTATCTCATTCCTGTTAGTGGCAGCAGCTGTGAGACAAGATCAGTAACTTTTAAGGCCAGAGGAGACTATAGACTATGTTATCTGAGGTCCTGCAGAAAATGCCTATTGGCTGCTCAGAGACCTCTGACTTGTGATTTCAGAGAATTTGGGAATTCTGCCCCTAGTCGGCTCCTCTACCTGCGAGACCAGGCAGCTGCAAGCACAGCAGAAGCTCTCCTGGTTATAACCTGTAGCTGGAAATGCCCAAGGAAGGAGACATTCTCCTGGGCTTTGCTTGCTGGTCTCAGAAAGCCCTGATTTTCTGACAGCGTTGCAGTCAGAGGTGGTCCTAAAACAAGATCTGTAGAAAAGATAATGGGTCAATATATGGACTTTTCAGCTTTGAGACCCCTGATTTGTCTTTGTGCACAGGATGTGGTGGATGAGGTGGTACCATGCTCCAGCTGCGGTACACAGTCTTTTTCCAAATTTGTGCCTTGGGGTTGGAACTCAATGATCTTCAAGGTCCCTTCCAACCTAAGCCATTCTATGATTTCCAGGAGACAGGGAAAGCCTCCCCAGTGTGTGAACCCAAGCTGTCTGTTAGCTTTCAGGCTGGGCTTTCTCATGTTATGTGATGTTCTGTAGGGTCTGGAATGTGAAGTAGACTTTGGGTCACAGGAGAAATGTTTCCAGCATGGGTGCTGGTTGTGTTTCTCTGCTTACTGAATAAGGAAGGCTGCTGTGCCACCATCTTCTGGGAAAATGCTGAGTGACCAAGCTCTGGCTAACATCAGTGAGGGCTGGTGGTACTTGGGAGGTGCTCAGGATTTGGCTGGAAGGCAGGCAGCAGTTCCCAGTATTTGGAAAAAAGTGAAAGTTGAATCCTGGCCCATGTCTATCTTTGCCTTATTGCATGGTCCACAGGTAAATCATTTTATCTCAGTTGAAGGAGGAGTGGTTACAGCACTTGAGAGGGACTTGAGGAGTTGTGTGTCTGCTACAGGCTCCCTGTGTGGATAAGTCACTTGGTCTTTCCAGGGAAGAAATAGGAATGATTATGCCACTTCCCTAACTTCAAAGTGTTTTGAGGAAAAGTCCTACGTACTCAGGAGATTAAGGAACCTCTTGTGTAATGCAGGCAATAGAGGCGTGCTTGGATCTCTGTTTCATGTTTTCTAGGATGGTGTAATACATGGCTTTAAGCACATCAAAATCTTAGTTTAAAGGAATGAACACAGGCTTATTAAAATCTATTCTTAACACTGGCCAAAACAATCATTTCTTAATACAAATGATGAAAGCTTTGACATTTTCCAAACTGTATTGATTTTGCAGCTTAAACAGAACAGTTATGGGGCTAAAGGCGGGTATTTTTTATAACTGTAATTGAAATGGTGTGTTTATTCTATTTCTAAAGAGGGGCCTTAATTTTAAGACTGTTTGATTTCCAATGGGAAAAAAAAAAAAGTTAAAAAAAACTTGCTCCCAAGTTAAACAGATCTGATTTGGCAATCCCAGGAAAAGCAAGGCAGGTTGACCCATGGAAAAATGTCAGGGCGAAGGGAAGGGGCAGGTTGATCGATCCCAGCTGGCACTGTGTAGGGATGGGGACAAGTGCCCAACAAGAGCTGAGTGCGTGAGGGAGGAGGCACTGAGTGGCCAGTGAGGGCTGGCTGTTGCAGGGGTGGGGGAACAGGCTGACCAGTCGGAGCCTGTGATGCTGTAGAGGATGTGCAAACTAAAGCCTAAAGTTAGCCAATTAAAAAAAAAAAGAAAAGAAAAGGCAGCCTACCAAAGAAGCAGATTTCAAAGAAAATTGAAGAAGTGGCTGAGCAAAGAAGACCCAACCTTTGTTTTAAAAGCCTAAAACCCCACCCAAACCCTGATGAAAGATAATATGACTGATACAAGTTCAGGTCAACGGGATTTGGCTGTCCAAATTTTAGGGCCTTTTGTTGATTTGAAGGGAACATCTCCAGCCCTGGCCCTAAGTCTCCACTCCTATTGCCTTGCAGAATGACATCTACGAGTGGGTCCGGGACCACCGCGTCCATCACAAGTTCTCTGAGACAGACGCAGACCCACACAATGCCATGCGGGGCTTTTTCTTCTCCCACATCGGCTGGCTGCTGGTGCGCAAGCACCCAGACGTCATAGAGAAGGGCCAGAAGCTAGACCTGAGCGACATAAAGGCTGACAAAGTGGTGATGTTCCAGCGGAGGTGAGTGGTGGGGTCAGCCCCAGCACAGAGCCATGTGGGATGGAGCAGGGACCCTGCAAATGGGCTGGGAACCCCAAGTGTCTTTGATGAAGCAAGAGGGGATTGAGGGCATCACGTAAGAAATGTGAGTCTTTGGTCTGCCTGGGGAGAGCAGTGCCTCACCTACAGGAAGTATTTAGGAGCTAGTGATACCTCCAGCCCTCCCACACCCCTTTCTTGCCCACCTATGCTGTAGCATCTTGCCAGCAACGGGCTGTGCTTCCCACCGCAAAGCACCTCCACGTCTGCCTGCCCACAGCCCAGCTGCTGCTTTGGCTAGCCCAGAGCACACCCGTGGGTGCCTCCAGGCCACCCTTGCAGATGTGGTACACCTTCCAGGCCACGCCTCTGCCGCTCCCCCATCAGTCTCCTGGAAGCAGTGTGGTGAAAGAGGAGTTGAAAATGGGGAAATGAGAGGGGCAGTAACTGGGAAGGACAGTCCTGATTCACTGGTGCCCCTGGGATGGAGTATCTCTCAGCTGTCTGGGGCTATACTGGGACTGATCCCCAGAGGAGGCAAGCCTGTCACCAGGGCTTCAGGGATGGGGGACTGAACCCATATAGTAACCACCCTCACTCAGAAGGTCCCTAGCTCAGTCCCAAATGTGCCAAGCAAGGTGTGTGGCTTCCCTCCTTTTTGTGTCTGAGATTTTCCTTGTGGGCCATCAGAGGGATGGGGACCAACAGAGCTGAGAAGCAAATGGCAGATGAGGCCAAAAGCAGCAGCTGGTGTCTGGACTCATGGTGATGGGGACATTGCTTTATGCACATGTTAGATTGAGACAGGGAGAGCTGGACTTTAGTTTGAGTCTCCTGCCTGATGCTAAGACTCGGGAGTCTCCAGGCATGGCTTCTGTGCATCCAGGGTGAAAGATGCAGGGCTAAGGGGTGAGGTATTTCTGCACTTGATTTTCCCGGTGTAGCTGAGTGTGAATCCTCCAAAGGGAGCACTGAACCAGCCCTTCCTGTCCTGCCTCTGTCACTGAGCGCTTTCCTCCTGGTCCCTTCCTTTCCAGATACTACAAACCCTCGGTGGTGTTGCTGTGCTTCACGCTGCCCACTGTAGTGCCCTGGTACTTCTGGGATGAATCCATCGTCATCAGCTTCTTCATTCCAGCCATCCTGCGCTACACCATAGGGCTCAATGCCACTTGGCTAGTGAACAGTGCTGCTCACATGTTTGGCAACCGGCCGTATGATCAGCACATCAACCCGCGGGAGAACCCCCTGGTCAGCCTGGGGGCCCTAGGTACGTTCAGCACCTCTGTCTTTTGCTGTGGGTAGACTGTAGAGCGGGGACCGCCCCTTGGGGCTGCAGCTGCTTCTAGGGTATTTCTGTGAATCTGGGTGTTCCCGGTTCCCCCTGCACCTTTCCCCTCCAGCCTTTGCATCTGGGGGTGTTTCCCAGGCGGGCCAGTGAGTACATAAGGGCAGTGGGGTTATCAGCTCCCACCAGCCTCTCTCCAGGCTGGAAAGGACTCTGCTACACTTAGCACCTCCTTATCTCAATAGCAATATTTTATTTACCCTGCTCGAAGGTCTCTCTGCCCCGTTCACCAGGCTGAAAAATGTGTGCTGCAGTCTCTGCTCATCTGTCTTAGATTTGTCAACTTGAACACCTACAGATGCACATTTGGACATGTTTTCAGGGTAGCTGATGATTTTGGGGGTACTTGAGGATGAAACAAGCCAGATCATCTCTTGTGTTTTCCCAAAATCTTGGCGACCTAGAAAAGTACACCCCAGGGTCAGCATTTGCCCTGATCTGTTCTCCCAAGCCCAAATCCTCAGCTGGCTTGCATCGCTGTACGTCACTGGGGCTGCACTCATTTCCACCTCCAAAGGATTTTCTGCTCCTGGATTTTTAGTAGGGAGGGATCTGAACTGCAGAGACTTGTGGGGGTAGGAGCAGGAGTCCAGGCGATGTCATTGAAGGGGCGAGCACTGAAGCCAACGTTGACACTGTCCAGAGCAGAGGGTGGCTGACTGGGGTAGATTGCTTAGTAGAAGTCTGTCTGCATTATTCCCATCTGGAAATGCCCTTTGGGTTGTAGGAGTATCGATTAGCCTTGCTTGTTGGGGCCTTTCTGCAGATCTAGCTGGTAGCTCAACCAATGCTAGAAGGTTTCTTGTGGTGGCAGAGGAAAAGCTGTTAGGATTCCCCTGGTGTTTTGGTGCAGTTGGTGAGCCAGGGTCTTTCTCAGTTCCTCGCCACGCACTTGTTTTCCTCTAAAGCACCGTAGGTCTTCTATGAATGCCATTGCCTCATTTGGGCCAGCCCGGGCATGTTAGACCATGCCCAAATGAGATGGGGTAGATTGTAGAGAGGTGAAATTGAGCTGAGAGGAGCCTGGACTGAATCCAGAGCCCATTTCAGGAATGTGGTGCTTTGGGCCAAGATAAAGGGGCCATCACCTAGAGCTCTGCAACATCTTCTCCCTGGTTGTGTTTTGCAGGAGAAGGCTTCCACAACTACCACCACACCTTCCCCTATGACTATTCCACCAGTGAGTTTGGCTGGCGCTTCAACGTAACCACAGCCTTCATCGACCTCATGTGCCTCCTGGGGCTGGCCAGCGATCGCAAGAAGGTCTCCAAGGAGGTCATACTGGCTCGGAAAATGCGGACTGGAGATGGGAGTCACAAGAGTGGCTGAGTTCCTGCTGTCCTTCACACACACATCCACACCTCTCCTTCCTCCTTTTTTCTCCCTTTCTCCCTTCCTGACCCCTCCAAACACGCTGGACAAAGGTTTAATGTTCTGTTTACTAACTACTGAATAATGCTACCAGTTTGCTTAAGATAATGATAATGAGTTTTAACCCCCCCACCCCCGCTGTATTTTACGTGATGTATTTAAGATCTAGGACTCTGCCTTTATAACGCAAGGCCACCCCTTTCCCTCCTCTCCTTTTCCTTTCCGTTCTTTCTCTCGAGCCCCTCTACCCGGTCCCCCGCTTTACGTCGTCCTGGTCTCTCCCTGGCAGAGGAGCTGGTAGGAAGCAGCCCGGGGAGGCCCATGGCAGCCAGCTACGTACCGTGCAGTTAAGGGAAGCCTGTACCAGCCAGCTGAAGAGTTGAGCCAAAGTCAGTGACCCTCTCCCCACCACCTTCCCCCCAAAATTCCTTCCTCTCTCCCTCCTCCTTTCTCAAGGGCTGCTGACAGACGTGGCATGGCTTAAACTGCTCTCCCTGGGAAAAGCAGCCCCATCGCCTTCCCTTGCCATCGGAAAGAGTTGTGTCTTTCCGAGATGTCTCTTGGGAAGTGTCCTCCCCGGCTGCCCCACCGCACAGCCTCTCTGGCTGGGGAGAGGAGAGCCCCCAGACTCTCTCAGAGCTCCATCCAGGCCCACAGGTGGCTGGGGGGGTCTGGTGGTGGTGGTGGGCACTGGAAGGGGAGCCTTGGTGGCCTTATTACCTCCTCCCTCTGGTGTCACAGCCTCCCTCCCTGCACTGCCTGCTGTGCCCCATGCCACCAGGGACTGAAGGCAGAGCCTGGCCCCGGGCTCTGTGGCCCCTCTGGAGAGCCACAGTGAGGAGAGGGACAGACAGAGGGGTGTGCCACTGGCTGCCATGGGGCAGCACCAGCCTGCGGTGGTTTTGTTTGCCGCTGCTGCTGAGATTTTTGCCAGCAAACGGGACTTTGCCAAAATGTAGAGGGGGGAGAAGGATGTAAACCAAAGCTCCACTGCTGAGTTAAGTTGCTTTATGTGCTGGAGAAGCAGGGTCCCCGCTGGGTGGCAGGCAGATGTCCTGGTGTCCACGTCTGCCCTGCAGATCCGCATCCTGTGCTGAGTGCAGGGATGGGGCAAGGGAGCATCTGCAGGCGTAGGCGGGGGTGAGGGTGTCCGCAGGAGCAGGTCCCTCCATCTCTGGGGTCTCCGCTCGGTCGATTAACAAGTGCCTAAGAAACACCGACATGGGGCTGGGCGGCATGGGGGGCTCGAGAGAGTCGAGACCTCAGAGGCGAGATGCTGCCACCAGTGTGGGCCACCTCCAGGCTTTCCTGCCCAGGGTCCACTGGGGTGGTTTGCCATTCCCCACTCCCCTAAGGGAGTGGGAAGGGGAGGTGAAAGTAGCTCCTCATCAGTCCCTTAGCTTGCCCTTTGGCGAGCCGTCTCGCCACCTCGCTCCTTGCCGGCGAGGCAGACGGTGAGGGCGGCTGAGCCTGCGGAAAGGTCAGTTACATCAGGGAGCCGATGTGGGCACGCAGCTGGAGGGTGCGCTGGGGAAAAAGAAAGTCCTTGTGGATGGTGTTCCCTGCAAGTTGCAGAGACCGCAGCTCGAGTTCAGGCGCTGGGTTAGGTTCCGGACGTCATGGCCTTGAGCCCCTCACTGGGCTGAACATGCTTCCCCCCCCCCCCCCCCTTAACTCTCCCCATTATTATTGGTTTTTTTTATTATTATTATTAGTTGTAGCAATAGTATTGTTTTTGTTGCTTAAATGCATCAAATGGAGCTGGAGGAAAGCACAAGAGGTGGCCGGAACGAGGTGATGCTGGAGTGGGGTTTGCAGCGTCTCCCTTCTTGGGGCAGGCCAGGGAGGGCAGAGACGGAGCGGGTGCCAACTTCCTCGCCTCAGCTCTGCCACGTAGCAGCCAGGCAAGCTTCACGGGAGCGAGACTCTGCAGCTTTGCTTTCTCCTGCTGCTGTGCAACTCACCAGGAGCCAGGACAGCTCTGCGATGTTCTCCTTAACAAGAGCACGCTTGTTACTCAGAAAAGAAGTCCTTCTCCTTTCCCCTTCCTGCCACCACCATGGCCTTGTTATTGCTCCAGCAATAGGACCCTTCGAGGTTTTGAGCCATCGGGAGCGATGTGGTCTCCAGCCGAGAGGTACAACAGGGAGGAATGAAGCAAGGGAGCCCTTCAGCTCTCCGGTGTCAGGAGATGGCATCCTTACTGCTCCAAGGCTCATGACTGCCTGGGGGCTGGCTGGGGAGAAGGGGGTTGTGGCTGGAATTGTATCCTACCATTTAAAAAAAAAAAAAAAACAAAGAAAAAGCCCTCCGAAAAAAGAAACACTGTTAGCTTTGTAATTGCGGGCTGACTTCGCTCTAGTGTAAACCCCTCTGAACTCATAGAAGTCTCCAGAGAGGATGAATTTGCTCCAGCCAGTAATTTGAAAGGGGTGTGGGGAGGGGAGAAGGTGAGGAGAATGATCTCCTTGCTCCTGGTGCCCTTAACGTGTTGTGTGACGTACCCTATGGTAGAGAAGCGTGCCGTGACATGCTGCAATATTTCACATCCTCTCAGCAGAGAAGCAGGGTTTGACATCAAGGGTTCCTTTCAAATTTCAAGTGCTGATTTGGGTCCAGAATCTGGAATTACGGTGGAAGCTGAGGAGCAGTAACCAAACAGTCCTGGTGTTTGCCCAGTCACTTTAAAGGTAGATTGGCAAATATCTCTGGGTGCCTTAAATCTTTCTTTAATATACATAGGAGTATTGACAGCTATTTGCCGTATTTTTTTCTTTTTTTTTTTTTTTTTTCTGCTGAATTACAAACATTCGAGGGGTTTCTTAATTATTTAATTGCCTACATTGAACTGTGGGTGCAGGTGATTTTGAATGTATTTGAGTTAGAATTTTTGTTAGATTAAGAAACAGATACAACACTTTAAGTAGAACTTTGTTTGAGATATATATATATACACCTATAAATATATATATATATATTTTTGGTGGCATGTTTGTATCCTGGACGCGTTGTCTGTATGTTTACCTTAAATGAGTCTGTGAGAGGTGGAAGCAGAGAAGGCAGCAGTGGGACCTCGTGGCTAGAGCAGCCGTTCTCCTGGGACCTGTTCCCAGCTTAGCTACTCGCTCACTGCATGAGTTGGGACAAAATCACTCAAAAACTCTCCGTGCCTCAGTTTCCCTTTGTGTAAGAGGGGGTTACACGCTGCCTCCCAGGGGTGTGCTGAGGCTTGCTGCCGACCAGCCGAGCGCTGAGGAGGCACGCACGCCGCTGCTGGGAGAAGCATGGACTGGGTTTTTTTTCCAAAACCATTCCCAGCCCCGCTGGTATTGTGAAGAGCAGATGTCCAAGTGTTGGGTGTTCAGGGAAGGACTGGAAAGTTGAATCTGCACATTGTCTAAGCTCTGTCACTGTTGAAATGTGAGTAGGATACGATTTTTCACAGCTTAGGGATTTCTGCATAGTAGTTTCTCTGTTTTGTGTACTGGAAAAGAAAAAAAAAAAAACCTTTTTGAAATAATTTCTACTAATATGGAAACAGACATCTGGTTATGCTGATCTGAAATTTTATTTGTTCATAATAAAAATGTTACTTTAAAACTTGTTGGACTGATGACATGGCGAGCCGGGCTCGGTAAAGCACGCGATGCCCCATCAGGATGGAGAACGCTATGTGCTACCATGTCCAAACCTTTTTCCCTGCCAGAAGAACCAGGGGAAAAAAACCAAAAACAAGAAAAAAAACCCTCTGGCTCTTTAAGCGCCGTGAATGAGCGGATTATAATGGCTTTCATATTCCAGTGCAGCCCGGGCGGCACACCCCAGCGAGGCTGCCCTGCGCTGCGGGGTTACTGCAGGTTAATTCCAGCCGGGGCCTCTCGCCAGAGCCTTGCGGCTGACGGATATACATGCAGCATAACACGTAATACCGGCAGCCCGTCTCCCCAGCCGGGCACGGCCACCGCTGCGTCAGGCGGGTTCGTTAACCTCAGCGAGGGGGGGAATTTTCCTCCTGCAAGAGCCAGCGCCCCGGCTCTCCCCACCCCTTTAGCAGCTGGAGGGAAGTGAAAGGAGAAGGGGGAAATCCCCGGACCAAATCTCGCTTTAATTGATGTTAGCTCCCTGCTCCCCCACCCAACCGCCTTTCAAACATCCGATCGTAGCGGCAAATAAGGCCAGCTCTGCATGGCACCAGCGTGCTCCGTGTGGGAGCGGGCGGAGGGGATGGCCTCATTTGCAGCAACTTTACCGCCTGCGGTACCCAGGGATGGCCGAGCCAGCCCGCCTTCGTTGGCATCGCCAGCTCCTTGCAGCCGGCATACTGAATTCCTCGGCAAAATTAGCCCACACTTTGGTTTCCCAAAATTGGCCCACGCTTTGGTTTCCAGCTGCAGCTTTCTGGTGCCGGAAAGCCCTTTGGGTGGGAAGGCCGGAGCCAGCGTGCTGCAAACCGGAGCGTGGGGGAGAGCGCCGGGACATGTGCCCGCGGGAGGGAGGGAGAGGAGGGTTAGTTGGGAAGAAGGTCTGGGCTCTTCTGCAGCTGCATTCTCCCACCTGGAGGCCCGTGGCCAGCGCAGGCAATGTGATGTGTGGCTGCCCTGAGCTGTGGAAACGCTCTGGTTAGAGAAATATGTCCCTGGAAGTGACAGAGAGGTGCTGCTTCTGGTAATCCCGTGTGCTTTTGATCCCAGCTGTGCCAGCACAGCCCCTCCTAAAACAAGTGAAACGGAGGCGGCAAATCTTCAAACCTCCTGATTATTCAGCCAAGCCTAAAAATAAAGTTAATGATCCCTCTGTCTGAATTTTATGAGTGTGCAACTCGGATCTCAGCCTCTCCCTCTTCGTTAAAGGCTGTTATTAAATCCCCTGCCCAAAATAAGTTGTCTTAGATTATCGAGCCCTTCAGCAGCACCAGCTCAGCGTTTTGAGCTGCTTGCCTGTGTTTCACGCATGACTATTATTCCTGCTTTCCTATGTAGTCTGTGAATTTGGGTTGCAAGTCCAAGGCACCCCGACTTTGCTTCTCTGAAGATCTCCCACCCGCCAGGGAAGGGGAGGGAAGGGTTAACGCACCAGCCAGCTCTGCTGGGTAGGAGAGGACAGGCAAACAAGTGCCTGCTTGTTCAGACCCAGCGAGGGAGCGCAGGGAGGGCCGCGGGCTGTCAGCAGCCAGGTGGAGGGTTTGCTGCATCTTCTCGCTCTGGACACAACACGCAGGAAATGCCAGTGTGGTCTTTGTGGGGCGGGGGACGACCAGGTTCCAGCTGCAACCCCCTCCCCAGAGCTGGGATGCAGTGACCACAGCTGCGAGGAGCCTGGCGTACCCAGCCCAGGACCCTGGGAGCAGGACCAGGGATGGTGCCCTAGGGAGGGCAGCGGTCCCACCGGGAGCTGCCCAGCAGCAAGGCTGGGTGCCAGCTCTGCTCCCAGCCACGGGCTCCCACCACAGCGAGAAACCGGCAGCCGCTGCTAACCTTCCAAGAGGGGCCAGAACTCCAGGAAGGCTGCGGGGACCTCCTGGGGAGCAGGGGGGAGGTTGGAGGGGAGAAGCTGGAGGAGTGAACAAAGTCCCAGGAGAGCACGTGGAGGCGATGGCACCACGGCAGCCCTACACGGCAGATGGATGGAGTGGGTGGCATTTGCTTAATGCCCAGCACCGAGTAGCCTCAGCCCTGCCCCAGAGGGACCTCTCCTCCTGGGGAGCCCGGCAGCCACCCTGCCCTAGTGGGCAGTGCTTCGGCGCATGGCTGCCACGGCCAGCGTGTACCCCAGGCGGGTGCCGGCATGTACCCCAAGAGAGTGGGGTGCCCACAGGCGCGATGCCCGACCTGCCACAAACTCCCACCCGCTGGGTTACACGCGGGGCTCAGAAGCGGCGTTGGCCCCATGCCCCTCGCTGGGCTGCCGAGGGCGAGCGGGGACCTGCCACACGCCCTCCTCCCGCCTTCCCCCCCGCCCCGCAGCCATCGGCCGGGCCACCCGCCGCGGCGGAGCCGCAACCGCCTCACGGTGCACCAAAAAGAAAGGGGGGGGGGGGGGAAAGGCGGGGGAGGTGGGGGAAAAACCCCCACCAAACAACCCAAAACAAGTAGGCTGAGTTTCCCCGGGGGGTTACTGCCGGTCACCCCACGGCCCGCGGGAGCGTGTCGGCCGTGTGTTTACAGCAGCCCACAGCTCCTGACCCAGCCCGGGCCAATCGCCTCCGCGCCGCCCTTGGCTGATGCCGCCCGGCCCAATCCGCGCCCCGCCGCCGGGGCCGCCGCGCCGCCCGCCCGCCCGCACCACGCCGCCGCGGGGCTCGCCGTCACGCCGGGACCGCACCGGGAAAACCCGGCCTGAAGCCTCCCTCCCCCCCCGCCCCGTGCCTCCCTATCACCCCCGTGCCTCCCTATCACCCCCGTGCCGCCCCGTCGCCCCCGTGCCGCCCCGTCGAGCCCCGCGGCGGTCGGAGTGGGTTTTACCCACCCACCGGTGGCTGCGGGCAGCGGGTGCCTCGCAGGGGCTGCGGTGTGTGTGTGTGTGGGGGGTGAAAGACGGAGCGAGGATGGCCGGGAAGCACGGCCTCTCCTTCCCCACGGAGCAGCCCTGTGCCGGGGCTGCTGCCCGCCGCCCGCTCCCGCCCTCCCCCGTGAGCGTCGCCCCCCCATCTCCATCCAGCGCAATCGCCGCCCGCGTTGGTACTTTAAGCATCAGGTGCCGGGGGCGTGGGAAATAGGCGCACCTCCGCTGTCATTTGAAAACGAGCTCCGGGTTTAGCTTTAAAAAGAAAGCATAAATACTCCAGCAGGCAAAAAAAAGTATAGTCCAGAATGCGTGTGGACACACATAGTCACTCTCAAATGCGTATACATATGTGAACACTCAAGTATCAATCATAAAAGCAGGATATGTAGATTTTGGGAAAGAGGCTTAAAAAAATACATGATTTTCATACACATGACTGTTGTGTTGTGCATCTGGTCATTTTGTAACTATATTGAAAGTTGGCATTACATGAAAACAAGCAAATCCTCGCTTACTTGGAATTCTTAACTAAAAAAGGAACCTGTAAACTACATCTTTTATTTCTTTTTAAACTGCATAGAAAGATATAGCACTTTGCAGAACAAACAGTATTTCATAATGGAGACTGTAGTGACGACAGCTGTTACATGCCAATTTGGCTTTGTAACAAACACATCTGCTTGTTTAACATTTTTTCAGTTCTCCTATAAATAGCTTTTTACAAAACCCTGTTCTTTAGCACTCAAACAGAAGAAGTGCCTGTCCCTTTTCAAAATGCCTGTGACCTTCAGTCACTTTATAAGCTGACTAAGCAAAATTGTCATTTTGACCAAATGATCATAAATACTTGTCCCTTCATCTACAGAAAGTTTTCACGTTCTGCCACATTGACACAGAGATACAACATTAATGGTTTCTGGGCTAATCACCCAATTCTGGTGACACCTGCCACATGATTTTTAACATTCAGAAACAGGAGGAGACTCACACAGTCATAATATTGCACTTCTTCCTTGTCTTTTTGAGCTGCCTAATTAAATTGTGGTGATCCAAATATCATGCATTTAACTGCCAATTTATCACCTAAAATAGATTTGGCCTGACCTTGAATCCCAAAGAAACTATGCTTAGATACATTGTTCCTGGGTGACCACCGGGAAGTGCATCATTAGAAAACCAAGATAATTAATTTAAAAGCCCTGAAAGGCTACAGCTCTGACTGAGGTTTCCCACCTCAAGCAGGTGAGGAAGCATCAGGCTGCCCTGCACTCACCCACCCACTGTTCCCCCTCAGCCAAAATTCTTCCAAGATGACTTAGAGAGTTTAGGTATCTCTTTTTTTTCAGAGGGCAAAAATGGTGGGGGCAGGTTTCAACTAACTTCAGCAATTTTAAACTGATGTATGAAATCCACTCTGGTTAAATAAGCATCCTCTAGAGTCAAGAGAGACAGGGAGGCGGTTCCCGCAGTGACTCACAGCAGCAATCTGAGATACCTGTTTTAGAAAAGGGTGAATCATCTGCTGGTGGTGCATCTGTAACTTCTATATACGGATACCTGGATTAGTTGTTGGATGCCTGTCTTTTAGATGATGAGTTTGGTGCAATGAGTTCCGCACCTGGATTTTATTGAGGAGAGCCCTCAACTCTCCAGCAGTGACCCACCAAAGTGCAGGTTCTGAGTGCTCACAGCAAGAAACATGTCATCTGAGCCATCTTGGTGGCTTTGGTCTGTGACTCAGCTTCCTTGTTTGGAGCTAAGGAGGTTCAAAATGCCCCAAGAATTACTGGAAACTTGGAGCTGGAAAATTTTAGATGCGCTTGACAGATAAGAGTACTTTTGTTTTTTTTTTTACACAGGAGGTGATAAACTTCTGGAAATTGTTGCCGTAGGATGTTGTGGCAGCAGCATCAACAGGTTCACAAAGGGTTTAGAAAGACTCACAGTAAACAAGGTCCGTAACCAGATGGTAAAAGCAGAGATGTGCCCTCTAACAGAGACAAACACAAAAGGTTTGTGGACACAGGTCTGAGTGGAGCAGCCCTCAAACAACTCCCAGGTTTGCAGGCTCTTCCTAAACAGCCTCTCCTGTTGCCACTGATGGAGAATGTGACACGGGGCAGGATGAGTCATCCGTATGAAGCCTTCCTCTGGAAGGCTTCACACCATTGTTCGGCAGGTACAGCAGGATGACAAATAGTTGCCAGTAGTTACCCTACTCTAAATTCTGCTCTCATGATGGCCTCTGGCGCAGTGTGGGGACACAGAGGGCTGGAATCACGGCCCCAGGATCCCACCCGGCTTTGGAGGCAGTGCTGCTATTCCTCCATGTCATTCCTTCCAGTTCACTTCCCCCAGGCTTTGTTTTTAATACTCCAAGGTACTGAGAAGTCCAGCCATCAAATTATCAAGATGTTTGATGGCACACAATAAATATTGAATCTTTGGGAATGAAGCTCATAACTCAGTTTGCCACTCCTGACTAACGAGCCCATCTCAAACTCATAAATGAATGAGTATGTTCTTCGGACTAATGACCACATAACATGCTGGGATTGATGTTGTGGAAGATATTGCAGACACATGGGAGTTTTCAGGAAATATCAAGACTCTTTAGAACCGCTACTAACAATGCACTAGCTTTGTTTTAATATCCGTGTGGGATTTATTTTCTGTGTTTATGAGATTTTTCTTTGTCTCTAGTCTCTCAGATTCCAATTAAGCTGAGTCATGTGCAGGCAGAGCATAAGGGGTTGTATTAGAGGGGCATCAAAAATGGAAATTTTTGTTTCACAGAAATCACCTGTATCATTACTATTATTCGGATTCAGAACAAACCTGAAAGGTGAACAACTGAAGGAAAAATTTCCCAGTCTTTTTAAATTTATCTGAAGACAGACAAAAAACCCAGGATCTCCAAGCTGTCTTGTCTGGTTGGTTTATTGTGAGGCAGTTCCATCTTTCCGCCTCAACAGGGCTTTCCTTCCTCTTTTTTTTCTTATTTTGACTCCTTCCATCATAATATACATAATCAACACCTTTTCACACAAATATAGCTGAAAAGTCTTTTCCAAGTAAAAGCTTTTCAGTTTGAAAATACTCAAACCAAAATATTTCAAAATGGCCAGAACATTGGCTTCCCTTTTTTTTCTCCTCTAAGATGATATTTCTGGTTTCAGGCAGTGTTTCAGTTATGATGACCACATTTTCTGCTGGCAAGAGGTCCCATCAGTGTAATTTGGCTGGTCAGAAGGATGATGCAGTTTTATACCCCTTGGGCTGGGCCAGCCCGGAGTTTGAGTCACTACTAATGCACCTATTTGGTTCCCACTCTGTTATTGGCTTCTTACACGATACTGGGCAGGTCTCCTAATCCTCCAGGAACTGGCGCAGATGCTGCTTTCCTCCTTCCCAGATTTTCTGCAGTGCTGTATGGAGGAGAGACTTCATGTTCCGCATCTAGCACAGGGAAGCCAGAGCATGGTTAGGGATGTTACAACCCAAATGGCTGTGCTAGAAACCTTCTGCCTTATCTGCTCAGCTTAGAGTTCAGCCATTCCTGCTTCTGAGAGGTTCACAAGGCAGGTCACCAGGCCATCCCTCAGCCTTTGAGAAAAGCCAGAGCAGAATAGTATCCTGTCCTTTGCTGCTGCAGAAACCCTTCCTAGAACCAAACGCCTGTGCAATGGGAGAAACTGAAGCACTTGAACCAAAGCACTCTCTCCCAGGAGGTGCATGCACAGGTTTTTCTCTCAAGAGAGTCAAATCAGCTCTAACTGCACATTTAAATACTTAATGCTTTTGAATGATTGATGGGTTGAGGTACAGGTCTCCTAATATCTGGTTTGTTCTGTGCCTGCATCCTCATCTGGATGTCTTGAGCTAACAGAACAGCACAGCCTGGTAATAAATGCCTCTGCCACAGGAACTGGACACATTTCATTCCTTAGCAGCATGTTTACTGTCAGCTCCGTCTTCCACCTGAGCAGGTACAGGACATACTGCCGGGATCGCTAATTGCCTGACACATCTCTGTCAGTAACCACCTCAGCTGAATTTTCTCTGCCCCGCTGAGTTACTTTCGTTCAGCCCCAGTATCATGTTGTGCCGTAACAGATTTCCATGCAGCTGGAGAAACACTTCTCTGTCTCCTGCCCAGCGCTGCTCTGCCACCCAGCAGCGCAGTCGCTGAGCTGGGGCACAGGCGAACTCTAAGCTCAGGGAATGCCAAGGACAATCTCTTTGCCCTTTAGTTGCACAATAAAGATACACCTCCCTTCCGTATGGCCAGGACATAGAGATACTTCTAACCCAAATGTTTGCCTGGGCATAGTGTATGATGCCAGTGCCAATGGGTCCAACCTCCTCCAGTCTCCAAGAAGTAAGGCAGGTAGCCTTACCTCATGGCACCAGCTCTAGCTCAAAGGGTAGTACCACACACATACTTATAGATGTGCTTGCTGTTCACTGCCATGCTTAAACGCATAGGACTGCTCAAGGCATATCGAGTAGTAAATATTTATGAGGTCAGGCTGGGATCAGGCACTGCATCTTTCATGTAAACCCCACTTCAGGGCACATTAACCTATCAAATGCACTCACCTCCCTTCTGTAAAAGGCTACTGGGGAGAAAAGAATCCATTCCTGGTGATGAAGGGGCCCCAGTGCAGCAGTAGAGAGCAGTGCTCACTTACAAAGTGAGTTAGCTTAAAGATAATCCACCCCCTTAAAGAAAATTCCCCCCATCCCCAGTGGAAAATACTGAGATGCTCTAGATCAGCTGGCATAGATAAAGCACCTCCTAAAAGCTCAGATTTACAGCTACTGAAAAAATGCCTCCTTCCTCCTGTATTTGGAAATAGCTTTTCCAAGGCTGAGAGGAGAGGGTTAGGCAGCTCTTCCTGTTGGGGGAGATGGGGACACCGATACGATAATGTTCTTACTGCGAGATAGCAATGAGAGTGCCATCCCCAAGAAACAGGCAGCAGAGGCTGACAAATAACCTGGCTGCTGAAGAGCTGTTTGACTGAGCCAGCAGGGAAAGGGGGGAGGGAGCTAATTCCAGTTAAGGGCACGACAGATAACAAATGGCACGGTTGCCATGGCTGGCAGGGTGTCTATCACAGTGACATCAACAAATAATAAAAGAGAAGGCGTTTGGCACTGCAATCCCCCAGCAAAGTCCGTGCAGACCACGGTCTGTCAATAAGGGCTACACGTGCCTCTGATTTCCCAAATGACAGCTCCGTAATAAGCTGGGTAAGAAACTTGGCTTTGTGAAACAACCTGTAGCACTTCACTCAGCACTTAAGCCCTCAGCAAGTGACTCTTCTTTACTGACACGTCAGATTGGCCTTTTCACACTTTCCTGCTGGTTTACACTTTTTATCATACGAACCACAAACCACCGCCTGTTTTTAATTTCTAATTCTGTGGGGGACTTCTGACTGCTTTTGAAACCTAACAGAAAACGCCAGCAATGTAAAGATGTGCAACGTGTGCTAAATTGCACACCTGCCACCCTCACCTCCACCGTCACAGGCAATAGCTACGCAGGTAGCTGTCAAGCACGGCATCACAACCCTCTCACTTTTGCCCACCACAAGTGAAGTTCTTCATTCAGCGTGTTTCTCCATTCTGGTTCTTTCTAAAAAGCCAACTCCTCCTGTTTTCTTGGTCACACTAGTCAGATCCCCCCTGTGTCTCCTGGCTCCCCTGCAGCTGACCCTGACATAGGTCAGCGCATCGATCAGACCGGCTGGGTCCTCGCTCCATGCTGGCTGCTCATCACACCAAAAGGCAGCCGGCTGGTGGGGCAGCCCTCCTGGTAAGAGGGAACAAAACCTGAGGGATCCTGCAGTAGGGAAGGCCCCGTGTAATGGTGATCAGGAGCCCACAGGCTTCTCTATTACAGTGTCCCTTTACCCAGCCCTTATTCCTGGCCACTTTGGCTGCTCCAGGCAGGAGCCTCTTGGGGGGTCAGAGACTCCACGGAGGGGAAAAGGTGGAGCTGGAATTAGGAAGAGTTTCAGAGCACTCACCCTTTTCCTCCACTGTGGACACCCGAGATGACAAACACTCCTTTCTCCAGGCTCACTGGCTGGTGTTAAATTCAGGGCTGCCAGCTACACATTGACTGCAACCCAGACTTTGGAGGCCCTTGCTGTGCAGCCAGCAAAGGTGTTTCCTTCTTCAGCAGCAGGGGATTGAGACTCGTCTGGGCAAAACCAGGGAAAGCCAACTGAGAGCATGGGCGAAGCTGCCAGACTGAGCCAGTGCTGCTCACAAAGGAGCCAGACTAATTGAGACCTGCTGAAGGAGTAGGCTCTCTCATTAACCACATGTGTAGGAAAGCCCCAAGCAAACCCATTCACAAGTAACCAGCACAGCATGCCGTATGGCTAAGATCCCAGAGAGCTCTCTCCTGGTTTGAAAGCTTGGGCCATCCCGCTCTGCTACGTTCCCATCCACAGCAGAGATTAATTTGCTAGCTGCTGGGTGCTGCGCAGTTACAGTGCTCCTCCTAACCCTTCTCGAGTCTGCAAGGAACTCTGTTCTTCACCAGCAGTCAGGCTGGGCAGCTGTACGTTACAGCACAGCTATGGGAGGAGGTCATTGCTCCACATATGAGACAGCTGGACTACCAGGAAAAACCTCTGCGTGTCCAGATTCAAATCCATAAAGTGTTAGGAGCATCCTGAAGACAGAAATGCTGGCACAGGACAAAAGTCCACAGACACTACTAAAAATCAGGAACCAGAACTGGTCTACCTGAACTCGTTTCATGTTTATACGTCTCTAAAGGGCATAACTGAATAGTTTTGGTCAAAAGGGGAGACAGGAAGATTGGTCATATGGTTTGTCACAAGCCTAGGCACAGGCTTTTAAATAGGCAGGGAATTACATCTCCATCGATGGAGAGACCCAGGGAATGGCAAAGGAGGGGGGGACCTCAAACAGTCTGCAAAACTCTAAAGAGAACTGTGGCAGGGAGCCTTTGAGTTGGAAAATGTCACGTATAGGCTCTGGGACCAGTTAGAGCAGATAAACGTCGACTCCATCCATGTAAAGGTGATGGTGTCATTGTGGTCAAGTACTGATCCATCCACCTATTGATCCAGCTCATTCCCCATGAATTTGAGGCCACCTCATGCCACAACAACACATACTCTGCCGAGGACATGTATCTTCCACCAACCCAGTAAGGCGCTACCTCCTGGTATCATAAAAGTCCCCTCTGTACAAGTTTGTGTGTTTCAGTTCTATATGTTTCTATAGATTCACATGGAGAAATAGTTACCAGAAAACATCACAGGCTAAAGACAAGAAAGATAAACGCTAAGAAGATATTATGTGAAAGTTTCCCAAGGACTGATAAGCTTTGGAGACAAAAAATCCTGATGACTTTGCAAGAACTGATAAACTTAGACCACTGGAGTCTAATGCTATACAAGGCTGCCAGCACACATTAGCATCTACAACAGGTTGTATAACTTGGATCACACCCAGGAGGGCGGTGGCTGCTATACGCAGATGAAGACTACAGAGTTATGTATACAGCTGGTGAAACAAAGTGCCCTCTGAAGGAATTTCTAAAGACCTACCTAGAAGCCACTGGTGCGTCAGGATGACCTTCTGCTTCTGAGTGTGCACATTGGGGTTGGCCTCCCAACGGCTGCTCCAGCTAATAAGTGAACGTGAATGAGTGGTGTGTTATGTGAATAGTTACCTGCTATTACTAATAACACCTTGTTTCTGTTAACAACAGCAACTAATGAATAAAAGAAATATTTTAAGAAATAGCAGTTGTAGTCTGTGTTTTCCCCTAACACTATCCCCTATTGAGGAAAAAGGAATTTACACCTCATTTGGGACAAACATGCTAAAGACAGTGTGGCACTCGTACCTCTTCATGGTGGGACCTGCAGATCCAGCTAGGACAGACAACGTTAGGACAGGACAGCCTCTTTCACCAAACAAGCCACTAACCATGAAACGGTTTGTTGAAATGCCAGTGAAATCCTTGCCACTGCTTGCCAGAGGGAATTGGTGGCTGTAGGAAATATGTTCCTCCTCCTGAAATGCGCTATAGGAAGTTCAGTCAAACCCAGCCCTGCGGAGGGACTTGACAGGAACCACGTAAACATTTGTAAGGGCAAGATCCGTTCAAAGGGAGAAGGTCCCACGTAAGAGCCAGCTAACCGCTGTCGGCTCCATCACCCACGCATTGTCTTCTCTGCATGCTTCAATGCATGGCTGGGGACCACGAACTGGCAGACCCAACTCTGCCACTTAGTCGCTCTACAGACATGGGTCGTCACTTGACTCTGCTATTTTTCTAAAGCATCTCCATAGGTGGTGCCTCATGGCTGCCACTGATGTCCAGAAAAACTATGCACACTCGGCACTTCTAATGCAAAAAACCAACATGTGTTGCAAGTCACACTGCTGCAAAAAAATTAGACCTACAACATTTTATCTTGTAAGCCTCCCCCTCAATCTGCCTCCAGGTAACCTGCATTCCTATCTCCCCAGGGCTGTCAAGTCTGTACCTCCACTTAAGGAACAGACAGATTTCTCCATCTATAAAAAGAACGTGAGGTTGTTTGAATAACTATTGCAACAAAACTAGCTTTATTGAGTCAGACCAAAAGTACCCTCTGACTAACCACAGCCAGCAGCAGATATGTAGAGGTCTATAGAAGAGCAGTCAGATTGTATCTGGACCTTTATTTTTAATAACTACCAACAGCCTCATCTTCTGTGAAGCACTCCTTGCACGTAAGTGCTGAAAGGCTTGAACCAGATCACACGGTCTTGCACATAAAGGCAGCTCCTACCCTAGAGAGACTTTATAACCCAAGAGGTAAAGCCCCCATACACAGATGCAGGGGCAGAGCTGCCTTGCAAGAGGCAGCCCAAAGCATTCGTGGCAAAGCTGAGAATCAAATGCAGTCTCTTGACACCAGGTTATATTTTCAAAACCATCTGTCCAAAACACGATGGAAATTATTAAACTAAAGAAACAAAGGCTTTGGCAGGTGAAACTTCCTTCCAGATTTTCTGGCAGTGTTCCAGCCTTGATCACTGAAATTTCACATGCACACCTGACCTCTGCGAGTGCGCGAGCGCGGTGCTAACACACGTCTAGCTGAATCGCCATTCAAGCAAAACTTTCTGCTTGGTGAGCGTATTTCCTGCTGTCTCCAGTAACTCCTTCAATCCCAGCACACTGATACCAGCAACATCATAATTTATTAAGACATGGAGCAGTGGTTTCCAGTGGGCCCCCCCCCCCCAACACCATTGCCAACACTGATGAGGTCCTGGCTTTGAGAGCTTTTTGGGTTCGGGCAGCTGGAGCTGGCACCCAGGGTGAGCTGCGGTCAGCAAACATTTGCAATCAGCAGCTGACTTCTCACTGTTACCCGCCAGCTCGGGCAGATAATGAAGCCCTTTGCTTTTGTGCCCAGCACCTTGTTCCGAGGGCAAAAGAAGATCCCTTAGCCCGTGGGACTTCCTGAGCCCACGCGTTGCCTACAGACATTGGATTCGTTTGATGCCCACGTAAAAGAAGCCAAATTGGGTGTGATTGAAGAACAGGGGGAAAAGTGAGCTGGCTCAGCTCTGCTTTAATGATATTAGTCATGAATTTTTACTCACTCCAAGTTCCCAAAGCTTGCTTTCCTTTTTTCCCCTCTTATCTCTTTCATCTGTGTGAAACAGGTGATGTCAATCCTGCTGAGACAGTCCTGAGAACTTTGCTTAGCTTTGACACTTGCACTTCTACCTCAGACTTCAAGGAAAGCCTGTGGGATGTCAGCAGCTGTAAAGCTAAAGGGACTCCTTTCCAATCCTCTCTGCCTGTGCCAAAACATTGTCAAATCCCCACGCTTCAAGCAGAAGCCTTCCTACTTCAGAAAGAAACATGCCTTTCCCTCTACTTCCCCCTGTGCATCAGCAAGCAGGGTAGCTGATGGCATAGCTCCAGTGCCCTCTAATGCTTCCACACCACTGCTGCTGGCAACCCAAGCAGATGCCACCTTTGTCTGGCAGGGTGGCATTTAGAAAGCCACAGGCTATCAAGTGAGAGTTCTCCAAAGCTGTATCACCAGACTTGCTGGAGAGGAGCCAGCAAGAACCTTAAGATTAAATCCCGTCACTTTAGTAGTTCAATTAACTAAAGTGAGGATGGAGTGGGTGAGGGTACCTGTATGAAGTAATTAAGCAATGCACCTACTCAAGTTGAATCCCAGTGACATTCACTCCTTCCCCTCAGAGAAGTGTCTCTGGTCTGGCCGTATACACAACAAGGTGAACATACCAGCTCCTCCACCAACAGGATAGAAATTCCTGACTTCCCTTTCCCTCCCTCATTCTCATGAGGATAAATCTTTTTTTTTTTCCATCTGACACATGAAACGTGAACTGGACTGGGGCTCAAGAATTTTGGATGCTTATTCCCACTCTGCCACTAACAGGCTGAGCAACTTTGGCCATGCCCTCTTGTTCCTTCTTCACAAGAAGGAATGATCCCCACCTCACTGAGCCTTATGCAACACACCCCTGCTGCAGCTTACATGATACTGCTGCACCCATTAAAGGAATAACTGGGCCTGTCCTAGATGGCCAGAGGCTTGGCAAATCAGTTTGTTCTGAACCATCCCAAGGCCTACCTATTTGGTTGTACGTTTTTGCCTAAGATCTTTTTCTTTTTTTTGCAGATGAAGAAAAAAAAAAAGAAGTCAATTTCAGAACAAAATGCTTTTAAAATTTTCACATAGTTAGGTAATATAAAGGTTTGCAACTGGTTTATTTGTTTAGTGATGAAACAGCAGAGAATATAGCCACTGGAAACCTTTCAGCTAAGATAACTACTCTTCAGAAATCAGAGGAGATATGATAGCTGTTCAGATCTAGTAACATTCCCTATGGACACTGTTTGAAAATCAAACATCTGTAATTTTCCCTCAGACAGGACATCCTGCCAACCACCACAGGGACATGGTCACGCTAAGAAAAGTGCCAGATTTTCTGTTTGTCTGCAAGCACCAGAGAGTTGCTGAATCTTTGGCTGACCACAGAAACCGGAGAACAGTAAACTTCATGGGTGATAAGACTGATGCCAGGCAACGAGGAAACCAGCTGATTGATGCACACCCCATGGTCTCTGACATGGGAGGAGCAAGGGGTTACTTAAGTGAAGTTACGTGATCAGGTACTGTCAGCACATGAACACTCACTCAGGCTGAAATCGCCAAATCAAGACAGCGGCTCTGGGACAGACCCCATTGAAGGGTGGCCTCAGCCTCCAGCTCCTCAGATGACACTTCCTGAGCTCTGCCCCTCCACCCCAGTATGTGCTGAGAAATATTCCTGATTTGGCCAGAGACCTTGCAGCAGACCTGCTCTGGCACAGGAAAGAGCCTGCAGATCAACTACCGAGTTGTTCAGAGACTGGAGAAACAAAGCTCCCCTACGGCCCTGAAGGAGAGCACAAAGGCACTTAAAATAGCAGCTGTATCCCCACGACTAATTCATAAGCTTCTAGACCCTAATGATAACCTGGCAACAAGCAGAGAAATGCCACATAGGAGGGCACACTACCACATCATCATCAGAAGAAAGCCTTTTAGAAGTCTTGATTGCACAGAAGGCCAGGGACACAGAGGCACTGCTTTCCTTAAGGACAGGGGACTCTAGACTTTCAGAAACACTTACAGGCTCTGGAGCCTCACAGTTGCTTCAGGTTCCTAACATCAGAGCCTAGAAGCTTCTCTGTCACACTCCCCAGAGCATACCTAATCCCAGAAAGGAGATGGAAACCAGGGAGAACTGGAAAAGATAACTCCCTACTCAACAAAACATGCTTTCTTTCCCAAGAGCAGACCATGCATTGCTTCACTCCCCTTCCCCTAGATGGTACTAGTCGTAATAGGTAGTTTCCAAATACATCTGCTTCCCCTTTTCTCTAGCAGCTGCTTTACTAGCCTTAAACAGCTGCCTGAACCACAACCAGAATTTCTGAAGCTTAATCTCTAAACCTGCCCTGAGAGTTTTGCTGCAGCCCACCATTTCCCTAGCACATGATATCAGCAACATCCTACATACTCTCATCCCCCAAATAACCTTGCAGAAGCTCCTAGCCCAGCAGGCTCCTTTTATAGGAAAGCCCACTGCTCAGCTGCCCCACCAATCCCCTCACCTGGAAGCGGGGAGCAGGCACAGCTGAGGCTCAGCCTGGCTCCTTGTAAGGGATCAGTCCATCTTTCCTTAGTGGAGGACTCACAAGCTTGTGCTAATTTGGGTGCAAGCTCTCTGAAATACACAGGCTGAGCCTCTAACTATGCCTGAAAGAAATGTATTAATGTATTTGGGTGAGCATAAGAGAACGATCCGCCTCTCAGGCTCACATAGAGGACATCAAGCCCAAGGTTTACACATGCAGAAGGTGGTTTTCAAAATCCTGCCAAAGATACTGTGAAGTGCCCAGTTTTTAGAGGGCAGGGGCCCTATTTTTTTCTGGAAATCAGGATTAGAGAGGGTTTTATGATTGGGGTTTTTTTCCTTAGATGTTTCTGAGTTCCGCTCTTGGAAACTCATTAGTAATCACTAGTTCCTTGGGAATTCTGGCTTTTATCCTCTCAAAATAATCCAGCGAATGGAGAGGGAGAACAGGTCCAAATTACCATTTAGCTGATGCTACAAACAACATATTTGGGGTGAACTTCTCCCTGCTTTTATAAAGCGTATCACATTTTGAATGTGTGTGCTTTGACTCAGCTCAGATGAAGGCCCAGCAACGTCTGCTGGTGATCCAAACAGAAGAGTCAGCTCTGCATGAGAGAGAGCACATTAAAGACACGCCGGGGCTGAGGTTATGAGAGGACGTGGCAGTGGGCACTGTTCCCGTTTGTTGGGACATTGAGGACAGAAATCTCAGAGGACTGAGTGATTTTATTGGAGATCCTACAGCCTTCCTTGTGACATGTAGGGCGCTTGTTCCTTTGGTGCATGGGGAAGATGGTGGGCATGGTAGGATGCTGCTGAACTCTCCTCTACCACATCATTAATGCAGTTGCTTTGGGAGAGGAGGAGAGACCCCAGTTTGGTGGAAGTGCTGAGAGAGTCCTGATAGCCAGATCCTTCCTCTGAGAGGAGATGTTGCTACTGGAGAGGAGAATTTGCTATTGGACTCAGCAAACAAGATGCTATTTGATTAGTCAGTTGTTTTCTGGGCTGGTATGGCCAGAAATGATTGCGAACTGCTCTGCCTTTGGCCAGACATTTGATAGAGTGCCACATTATATATTTATTAAGGGAGTGAAGAAATCCTAACCAGATAAAAATAGCAAGGCTTGGATTAGAAACCGGCTGGCAGATGAGGAACAGAGGTTCACTGTTGCTTCAAGATGCCTAGTGTCGCCAGAAAGATCCTGCACAGTGTTGATGTGGGTCTGCTAAGCGGGGGCAGAGGAGACACAGAAGACACAAGACCGGCCTGAGGAAGCACAGTGAAAAACACCACCAGGTCTTTTGGATGACTGGCTGACGTCTTGATCAAGAGAGGTAGTACCCCAATGAAACGGACTCTCTCTGGCAGAGACTGCACACAGATCTGCTCCTTGCAGCCAGTAAAGCTGGGAGACATACCACGGGAGGTGAGGCGCACAGTGGCATCCGCTCGTCTGCCATGCAAGATGGGAAGTTCAGTCTCTTAATAACAGGTGATGCATTATTACTGGTCCTCACATTATTTATGGAAAAAGGACAAAACCTCCTGTTTAAAATGTCCTTTGTCAGGCTTCTTTTAGTCAAAAGGGAGTTTTCCTTATGAACTGATGCCTCCTACCTCCTGTGGTCTTTCTAGTGAGTGGCTAAAAATGGAAAAGGGACTGGAGGGTCCAGTCTCCTCAAACCTTTGGGTTTTGCTCCCTCTTCAGACAGGTCAAGGGTATCCCATTGTAATGCAGGTACCAGTTCATTCTCGGTGCTAGTCTGCAACTCTCTAAGGAGTTGCTCTCTGCAGAGAACCACCACAATTGCTGCAAAACCGCACTTTGGGATCCAAGACCAGGAGTTGACTTCTTTTTCCCACACAGAAGAAAGCTTCTAGCAGGCAGTGGAGACGTCATACGTCTCATGTCTGAGGTGCAATGCTGCCACTTGGAGGGCGGTCACCTCCACTCACAACCCAGATGTTACACCTTCAGTCACCCTAAACCCAGAAAGTGGTTTTATATACACACACTTTCCTCTGTCACTTCTTACCACACATGTGACCTGGAGTCAATATGGCCAAAGGATTGTTCAAGTAAATTAATTCCGATAAAGACTTTAATGCTTCTACTAAGATAATGAGTGAAGGCTGCCATCAAGATCAAGGTCTCCATTGTGCTGGGTGTTGTACAAACCCATGCTGGCAGATACCTACTGTCTCCAAAAGCTCGCAGTCTAAGTAGACACTTGAATGGGGAGGGAAACTGAGGCATATGAAAGAGGACTAATTTAACCATGGTCAAAGGCTGAGCTGGAATTAGAAGTCTCTGTGTCCTGAGCGGGATCTGCTATCTCCTCTTGGCATCACCACCTACCAATGACTGATACAGTCGTAAATGCTCATAATAAAAAGCCTCCCAGAAACAAGCCACACTTAATTCCTGAGGACATTTTGTTCTTTCTCTGGTTACAAACCATGGGCGGGTAAGGGCTGTTCCAGCAGCTGCATGCAAGGCTTTGGACATAGCAACAGCAGGCACATCATGGCTGGAAGAATGACTCCTGTCATATGCAATCATCTATCAGCACACCCTGTGGTGCTCATAAAAAAAGCCCTTCACAGAGTGCACAGTGTGCGTTATTGGCTGAAGTAAGAGCTGAGGCAGCATGTCCATCCCTGAGTCGGAGACGGAACTGCAGGGGAAACACGTCCCAAGTTGGTGCCTTCAGTGCTATTGTGTGTTACATATTCCTCTTTGCTCACTCACCCTGATGGCATGAGGTCTGAATCATGTTGCCATAGTTCTGAAAACTGAGGTGAGGAAAGGTGAGACTCTGCCTCCAAACAGGTACTGCAGTGTAATCTGACAGCAGAAAGTCTGAGAGTTTGCACATCTTTCTCAGTGGCAACAGGTAAAGACAAACCTACCTAAAGCACATCATTCCAGAAAATACCACCCAGTGATGGACTAATATGAAGGTTAGTTTCTTCTAATGTGGTGGTGATTGGGGTTTTTTGCCTTCTTCTCTCTTGGTGTGGCAATGAATGCTTTGTCCTCTAGACATAGGGCTCATTCCTACTTTGCATACGTTAATGTAAAAACAGTGCAAACGTCACTGTTGATTTTCATTCTGAGACCAGGTGCAGGTTACCATATAAATTCTGATGTTCGGGAAGAGCTGCTGTTATACAGCATCCTCATTTGCTCCTGATGTGATGCCATCCCAGTGCACTGGGCTCTCAGCCTGCAGCAACATCTGGCCAGAAGCCAGGATGTTCCTGCATCTTCTTCCGTAGGGTAACCCCCTTCTCAGCGCTGACATGCCGTAGGGGTACCCTCAGCCCCCTCTTCCTGCCCCTAGTAGCAGGCTATGCTCTGGGCTGTTTTCAGCTCAGATGTATCATACGATACACCATCTCGCTGCCTGAGTCTGGGCAAATCATTATCTGTGCCGTGCCTCAGTTGCCAGCCTCTACACTTTGTAAGTGTACCAAGAGGTTGCAGTAGACCCTGTCCTGGGATGCTGCCGTGATGGAAGTCAGATAAAGATGACTTTGTAAAACATTCATGTCTGTTGTGACAAATGAACGTAACCGGCCAAAACAAAGTTCGCTGTCATGCATTGACTCCCCTCAGTGGCACCAGACTAGTTGTGCTTCAACAGGGGCTCTCAGAAAAGGGTTATTATTTCTAGCCGCATTTCCCTTTCCTTCACTCTCTGGATCTCTAATTTTTAGGGCTCACTGAAAAATCTTGATCGGGCCACAGACCATGCTCATAGCCTGTAAGCAAAATGTCTGGTCCCTTTAGACAGGAAAAGAAACACCTCCTTCAGAGAGCGTTATACTTCAATAAATCACCTCTTTGTGGTGGCCCTCAGCAGCAGTAAAACCTCATCCAGGCTGACAGCATGAAAGCCAAGGGGCTTGTCCCCAACAGGCCAACAGAAGTGTTGCTTTACTATTTATGCAGCAGCTTGTTTCTTGGGACACTTATAAAAGAGGTCAGTGTTGTCCAACAGCAGAGTATCCACAACATTTCTCCAACAACCATCAATAAAAATGCCTCATGTTTAAGATTTTGACAGGAAGCTGGATTCTGGCTCTGTCAGCAACGGCATTTGCAAAGAATTGGTGACAGATTTTGTGGTGCCAGTTTACTCTGACCATCTTGAAGGTGTTTTTTCATCTTGGCTGTCTGATACAGCCTGCAAGCTCATCATCATCACCATTTATTGGGACTGACTGGTCTGTTTTGGCAGAAAAGATGGTCCCAGTCAGTGCAGATGAATGTTGGAGCTGGAGCCAGATCCTGAGCCCTAGGTTTTATTGGGAAATTATTCAGCTTTCCTTATAGCTCGCTGGGGGCCACAGCAACCCTGGGGGCTGATCTGATGCTCACCACTGAAATGCAGCCAGTCCCAAGGTGAAGAGTAGCAACAAGTAACACACTGAAGGCCAAGAAAAGTTCTTGGCCAAGGGCAGAGCAAAAAAGATCCAGTATTTTAATGTACAAACACTGAACGCGTGAGATCTCTCAGGCAAACAGCCAGGACCTACACTCAGCAAGTTTTGGGCAATGGAGAGAGGTGCTACGTGCCTTCGCAGCCTCGCTACCTCCTGTGATTTATGGCAAGCTTTCTGACATTCGGTGTTCATCGGAAAGCCCAATCGCCCACAGCCCAAGACTCTCAGCTTGCCTTTCATGCAAAAGAACAGCATGTTCCCAGCCCTGTCGATTCCAGAGGAAACAAGCCCCAAGAGTACCTTAAAGGCTTGGACACAAATAGCTCCCACTGTGTATTATTTTCAAGCCAGTCTCATGATTTTGCAGGCCTGACTCATTCCGGGTAAATGCCGAGGGTTAGTCATGTTAGTCATCTGTAGGCAAAGAGGAAGGACCTCACTGGACTTACGCCAGCTCAGTTTTTGCCACTGTTTTATGGCAAAGAACTGAGCCAGATTTGCAGGTCCCTGACCTTGGGATTTTTCCTAGGACCTGTTAGGGGGCACAGCAGTGAAAATGTGTGGGTCCAGATCTGTGCATACCGCTGACGGCTTTGCATCCATCTCCCTGCTGAGGGCTGATGAGCACCCGAGCCTTTCCGAGCTAAGGCCACGTGTCAGTAGAAGACTCATGGGCTGCCACGGCGGCTGGCCCACGGGGAAGTCTGCTGCAGTGCACGAGTGGCGGCTGCACCGCGCTATGTTGCGGCAGAGAGCTCACGTCAGCGCGCTGCTGGCCCTCCACCCATGGGCATGGCCACCAGTGGCTCTGCACCGCCGCTGTGAGCACTGAACTGTTCACGACCATCTCCGGTTTTAGCCCATACTGGGGCCTCAAGAGGCTTGGTCTGGAGAAGGAGGGAGGAGGAAAGGAGATGTTTAAAGACCAGATACCCTGCAGAGCCTGCTGTCTGTGCTGGACGTGGCAGTGCCCAGCAGAGGAGTGTTTCCGCCCGTGGTCCAAGGATGCTCTTGAGCAGCAGCGCTGAGCCCCAGCCCGGCTGCAGGCTGAGCCGGGAGCACCATCTGCCGGCTGCGAAACAGCGAGCGGGGCTCGCCAGAGGGACAAATTACGGGGTAATTCAGAGCTACGTATGCCGCTGCACGGCCATTAGACCGCACAGCAAATTAAGAGATGAAAAAGATCACAGGATTGCGTAAAACCCTCAGCTAAACCTCCTCCTGTCTTCATTACAAAAGGGACTCCAAACCAATCAGTCTCTCCGCACTAGAGCCGAGCAAAATCGCTGGGGTGAAGGATATCCAGTTGTAAGTCTGCTGGAGCTATTTACAGCTCCTGCAGAGCTCGTGGACGGTTTCAGCTAAAAAAGATCAAAGCATGTCACTGGGTAGTTTCCTCAATAAAAGGGCTTGATTTTGTTTGGTTTGAAATGCCGTTTTGTTTCCAAATATTCCTGATAATAATAATATTGAGGGGAGCACAGGGAGCCAGAAGGGGAAACAAAATGTATGTGTCTCTGGTGCAACAGTGGACCCGTTTAAGCAGCTCCCATGTAGATTTTTCGTGGGTTCCTCAGGTCTGCCAAAGACCCAAGGTAGCAAGTATTTACACCGCGCTGCTGAGCCATCTTCCTGCTTTACCGGACTCATCCTGTGGTCCACTGAGCTCCACACACCGCTCCAACCCATAGCCCTTTCCCCCTCCAGCTACTAATCCTTCTGGATGGTACAGAAGGATATCTCTGCCTTTTCCTTTCCTTTTTTTGCCATGCCCCAAATCTTCATGTGCAGGGGCCAAGCACTTTTCCCCCTTGAGAGGCAGAGCCCTCGTGGGTGCTGAAGAGAAGCTCCTTTTGCAGAGCCACCCGCATTGATGCCTGTGACATTTACTCCCCGTCACCCTGAGCTTGCCTGTGGTGGCCCAAGCAAAGTTCTCTGAAGGATGGTGGCCGTGTCCAGGATGAGCAGCAGCATGTGGCTTGGGGTTCCGGTCCCCAAAGGGCCATGCTGGGGAGTGCTGTGGCTGCCGCTCCGCGTGGGAGTCTGGCTTTCCTTCCAGGCGCGTGGGGACAGGAGTGAGGTGTGGCTGGCGAGCGGCCAGGCTATGTTGCTAGACCTGGGAGCTCAGTATGGTCCCTCTCACCTCCGGGGTTATCTCACCTCCTGCCAGCCAGCCAGGAATGTGCTTCGACTTGCTCAGTCCTGCTCGTCCTAATTACACCTTCATGGAGCGCTATACATAATTTCCCTCCCACCCTCACAGTCCTTTTTCTCCAAGCTGATCCTGCTTGTCCTTTAATGGCACACCACCTCTTCACTTTCCTTTGATTTCCATCACCAGATACCCCACCTCTCAGCATTTCTGTCCCTTTCCCTCTCCCAGCCCTCAGCCACCTGCTCAGTGGGTGCTGGAAAAAGATGCCCTGGACCTGTACTTGCTTTCTGGACTCTCAAAATAAATACTTTTTTTGGCCAACACAAAATGAGCCTGTGCAAGTCACTGCCATAGCAAGTCAAGACCATTCAGAGGGAATACCTCTAGTGCTGTAACTGAGAATATGTGAAAAAGGATTCATCATAGCCCAGGCTAAGGATGAACCGGAGCTTTTGAAGTGCCCTAAGCTCACTTGCTCCAGGGCACAACCAACTTCTATATACCATGGCTAAAGAGGATGTCAGCCTACAGACCTTTGCCTTTCCCTTGAAACTGGCTGCCTTGAACACTAGACCAGTCAGATGGAGGCTGGGGCCAGCCTAGGGCACAGGAGGCTTGCTCTATCCCCAAACTGGGAACGGCTGGAGAGCAGCCCTGAGGAGAAGGACCTGGGTGTGCTGATTGACGAGAAGCTCGACATGAGCCAGCAATGTGCAATTGCAGCCCAGAAGGCCAACCGTATCCTGGGCTGCATCAAAAGAAGTGTGGCCAGCAGGTCAAGGGAGGGGATTCTGCCCCTCTACTCCGCTCTTGTGAGACCCCACCTGGAGTACTGCATCCAGCTCTGGAGTCCCCAGTATAAGAAGGACATGGACCTACTGGAGCGTGTCCAGAGGAGAGCCACGAGGATGATCCGAGGGCTGGAGCACCTCTCCTGTGAGGAGAGGCTGAGAGAGTTGGGGCTGTTCAGCCTGGAGAAGAGAAGGCTTTGGGGAGATCTTATTGCGGTCTTCCAGTACCTAAAGGGGGCCTACAGGAGAGCTGGGGAAGGACTTTTTACTGGGGCATGTAGTGACAGGACGAGGGGGGAATGGCTTTAAGCTGGAAGAGGGCAGGTTTAGATTAAACATTAGGAAGAAGTTTTTCACTTTAAGGGTGGTGAGGCACTGGAACAGGTTGCCCAGAGAGGTTGTTGAAGCCCCGTTCCTGGAGGTGTTCAAGGCCAGGCTGGACGTGGCCTTGGGCAACCTGGTCTACTGGGAGGTGTCCCTGCCTATGGCAGGGGGGTTGGAACTCGATGATCTTCAAGGACCCTTCCAACCTAAACCATTCTATGATTCTATGATTCTGTGAGGCCCCAGGCCTCAGTTTTACATCCTGTAAAATGGGAAAAGTGGGGGAGCTGTTTCACTGCGACACTTTGAGAGCTGCAGCTGGGAAATGCTTTGTAGGTGTCCATGCCTTGAACCTCGAACCGACTCTCTATAGCCGTTGCAACGTTTCTGTCCCTTCTGATGTGAAATAATTTTCCCTGGATGGACTGGATGTGTCCAGTCCCACAGTTCATTGCAGCAGGCAAGGGTTCCCTGCGCTGTCCCTGCATGAACTGTAAGGAGAACCTGCCAATGTGAGGATACATTCAATACTGGTAAAGCACAAGCAGACCTCATGGGAGGCTGCTCAGCATGCATCACCCATGCAGAGAGCAGCGTTAGGGAACGCAAAGGTTACAGCAAAGAGGTCACACAGCTGTTTGCCTGTCCTGGTGCGTCAACACCATATTTAATGGCACAATCTCGGATTGATATAGCTAAAAAAAAAATAAACAGACAGGCTTCTGGGCACACCAGCACCTTTCCTGCCTTTTCAGAGCCAAAGTGCTCAAAAAACATGTTTGCTTTTTTCCAATGCATATCAGTCAGTCTAATAAAAGCCGTTACATTTCCCCAGCCTTTGTCTGGCTTTGTTTCTGGAACCACTTGACTGTAGGAGCAGAATAGCACAGGGCATGTTCAGTACAGGATTGCAAGCAACACTTACACTTTCTCGGGGTGCTGCAGGATGTTTTGACAGGCATTAGACATTACTGAAGCCGTATGTAGCTGGTGCAAAAAAGGCAAAGCTGCAGTCAAGTCAGTTGAAATCAGCTTACTGCACTGGGAAACCGGACCTTCCTGAGAGTTTTTCAGCTCTTTCAGGGTTGAATTCTGTGTGCTTCCTAGACAAGATTAATTTCTTGTTATTTTGATCTCATACCTTTTGCGTAGCTTTTAAAGTAAGAGACTTCAAATTCCTTCTTGACCTTTTTAACGGCCATTTTGTTTTAAAAAAATCTGCCCTTTGAGCACTTTGCATTGACACCAAGAAACTTTTGAGATATCTGCAAGCCAGACTTGGAATTTTTACACCCACTTCTTAACCTCATTTTTCATATCCATCACTTGCATTGGTACCAGGGTGGAAGGCAGCAAGAGTGTTAGAGACTTTATTTTTCACTCTTTCTGTGATTACTTGTACAAGCTGTTCAAGGACAGCTCAGATCTTCTCTGTACTCTGGAAATTAAACCTAGACACCTTATATTAATGTTTTGGGTTTGTTTTTTTTTAACAAAACACAACAAATTACCACAGATGGAGGTAGTCCTCTATCTTCTGCTGTCCTCAAATCCCGTCTGCCGTTCTGGGAGATGAGCAAATAGTCAAACATGCATTACAGCACTCAATGCAAAGGTCAACAGAGATCTGTATTGGCCAACGGGTCAGGTGGGATAATATACCAGTCTTTCTGGCCATAAAACGTGTTTTAATGTTCTCTGGGCCCATTTTAGAAAATTTACAGAGCTTTTGTCGGTAATAATAACAAAATTTGAGGGACATTATAAAACAATTTTGCATCCCGTTTCGTTATAGAGTACCTCATAGAGTCTATTAAACAGCCTTTGAGAGCTGTAATTAAGTGCTTTGAAACATGTTTGGGATGGTTTTGTTTCAGGCTTTGCCTCCAGCCTCTTTGGCTTGAAAAACACGCTCGTTTCCAGGAAAGTGACTGTTGCATTTAATTGAAATTAGAAGTTGACAGGGGAGGCTGCTGGCTCCGAAGCACTGTGGTGCCTCTGGTGCTTCTGTGAGCTTGGAGGAAGGCCTGGCTGCCTCTTGTAATAGCTAATAAAAGAATAAATTCCTCCTCTTTATTTTGGCTCCACCTACAATTATTTTTTTTCCTTATTTTTGCAATCCCTTTACTTAATTTGTCTTGGAGTAAACAAAAATAGCTCACCCCAGCAAACCCAATAATGTCCTTCCTTTCCAACGGGTCTGAAGCATTGCATGATTTCAAAATGCTGTCATTGCTGGACCCAAGGAATGAGAAAACTCCAGTTCAGGAGCCCTAAAACAGACATTTGGAAGCTTACAAGAAACAACTGGAAATGATTCTTCTTCTGGCCCCTGAAAATAAATGCCAAGTGCAGGGTGGCAGCATCCCTTGTGTCCCACCAGCGCTGCCCCGCCTCTCGGCAGTCCCTCACCTCCCCTGGGGCAGCCTCTTCTGGCAGGGAGAGCACAGCTGCCCCCAGTACTTGAATTAGGTCATCAAAACCATTAAACTGTACTAAACATCACAGCATTGGAATTCTATTTCAATATAATAAATAATTAAAATAAATAAAAGGCTTATTTCCCTCACTTTTCAGTTTCTGGGGTTTATCTTCTACTAGATAAATGTTCAAGCTTTTTCCCAGTGTACATAACACCATGGTTTTTAAAATGTTCAGGGCTCCCGGAGCTGGGGCTTTAATTAGCGCAAATACCATCAGCCTTGCTGTAATAGGATGCAGCTGGGAGGCACAGCTGGCCCTGGGATCAGTTGCTGGTGGCTGCATTTTCTTCTCACCTAGGTGCCTGCAAACCACCTAGCCAGCCCTGGTGGCTGCGTGGGTAGTGCTCAGAGCAAAGGTAGAGCTTTGCCAGCAGTGCTCTGCATGCTGTGCCCCACTCGTGCCTGGCCAGAGCTCCCTGGCCTGGGCAGAGCCGGTCCTGGCATGGCCAAAGTCCATCTGAGAGCAAATCTCTGCTGGGCAGGTTTCCCTCCTCAAGGCTGCGTGACCCAGGAGGGACATTTCATCTGCCTGAGATGGCCCTGAGCAAAGCTTAGCCTCCAGCCAGCCCTGCCTGATGGCCTAGCTGTGCGGTCTCATTCCCTGGTCCAGCCTTTCTGCCCAGCAGCTGCACCCTGGATGAAATGAGTTTGACTGGTCTCAGCCCATATTTCAGCTGATTATGTCCACAGCACGAAAATGAGCTATGCAGTGCAGAGAAGATGCTCCTATGGCTCTGGGGCAGGGCAGCGTGGCTGGTCCTGTTGACCTAGGGCTGGTCAGAGTGGCTGTGGTGGGCAGTGTGACAGTAACTGGGATGTCCTGCATGGCCAGGAGGCACAGGCTGGATGCACTTCTAAGTAGCTCCAGCAGCTCTTGGCCTGGGATAAGCCCTCACTTAGAGACCACTGATCCTCCCAAACCAAAGATCCCCTCCTGTGGACTTTGCAGGAAACCCCAAAAGCAAAACATTAAGGGGGAAAGGGAAGGTTTAGTCAGAGACCTTTCTCCTGGGGTGAGGGTGGCAGGTTGCAAAGAGGAGGTGGGAAGAAAGAGCAGGTCACTGTGATGAACGAGGAGCAGATGGAGGTAGGAACTGGCCCCGATTCCCCAAAAACTCCTGGGGGAGTCTGAGGCAGAGACGATGCTCACATATCTGTTTCCCAGCCTTCTCCCTCAAGCATGCTGCATGGTCTCCAAGCAGTGGGTGGGGGCGGCCCAAACCCAAGCCCCCCATCCCGGAGCACCCAGCGCACCCTGGCCCCAGCGATGTCTCCGAGGCAGGAGGAGGTGAGGGCACACCGAAAGCAGCCCTTCCAGTTGCCTTTGCGGGGGATGGAGAGGCAGGGCAGTGCTGGTGGAGATTGAATCTAGTGATTACTTTAAGGGATTTGCTGTCTCTTTCTTTATCCCTCTCACTCTCTCTCCCTTTTTCTTTCTTTTTTTTTTTTTTTTTCCCTTTTCCCTCCCTCTTATCCCTTTCGTGGTGCATTTGTCTTCGAGGAACCTGGGGTGTTCTTTTCATCAGTTCAATCTCTCTCTGGCACTTGAGTCCTGATTGGCTGAAGGACTTAGGGAAAAAAAAATCTTTAATTAAGTAGATAATCTCTTCTTAGGAAGTTCTGTGGCTCCATTTCACCAACCCCCTTTAGCTCTTACTTTAGGATTGGTTACCCTTCGCAGAAGTTGGGATTCAGGGGGCATATGCCTCTTCATCACACCAGGAGCGCCGGGTGGAAAATAACTCCATCCCTTCCCTAATTTTGTTGTGGTTTTTTTTTTTTTTTTCTCTTTTCGCTGGTGGTGGCACCCAATTTTTTTTTTTAGGATATCCTTTCTCCCTCTTTATTTGGATTTTATATTTCACATGGACCCTTATCTGGGCATCTTCTTCCTCACTCCCTTCTTCCAATCCTGCTGTGCCTGGTGAGTATCGAGAGCACCTCAGTCTGTGTCACAGGCAGGTGCTCTTCCCGGACACCCTAAGGAAATTCCTCTTCACCCTCCTAAATGTCTCCCTTTTTCCACTTAGCTCCGTTCTGGTCTTTAACGGGACCAGATATTTAACTAAGTCCCAACACACTCATTGGCAGAGAGGTTAGATATGAGTGGAGAAAGTGCCCTTCTTCCCCCTCGCCTCTCAGCAGTAACTCGATGGGCCAAACCCTGAGCTGGGGTAAAATAGAGTAAAGGAGAGTGGAAGATCTAGCCCCTCACTTCCAACTGGGAAGATAACCCAATGGCAGAGCCAGGGATTTCTGTTTTTCTAAAGGCTCACAGTCTGCTTGTCTCTTGTCTTAATCAAATCAAGTGGGGCTTCTCCCCAAAGAGGACAGTCCATGATTAAGAGCTCAGAGCCAGCAGGGGTGACTTAGATCCACAGGAGCATCACTCCAGATGAGCAGCCTGAGACCCGGACTCCTTGGCAGGCACAGGGTCAGGATTACACATGTCTGAAATTCATGTATTAGGATTTCCTGGGGAGACGCTTTTGGTGCGGAGATTGCTACAGCTTGGCTCCCAACCACCTGGGTCCCGTCAGACCAGTCCCCCCGTGCGAAAACCTGCTGCCATCTCCTGTGGGCCTCTTGCTCTGTCCTAAGGGTGGTTTTACATTTATTTCCAGAAAAGTTTTGTCAGAGTGAGCAGAAGGAGATTACACTTGCATTAAATCTCATATCATCCCTTGTGGAGTGTATCTATCCCAAGCTCAAATGGAGATGGACTCAAATGACTTGGCCCTGTAGGTATTTCTTCCTATGTGATTTTTACTGAGCACCCAAACTTTATTCTCTGTTCCTGTAATGCCCTGGGGAATCTGCTTAGTGGGTTACAGACTTATCTCTAACAGCAAGGAAAGTCTTTTCCCGTTCAATTACTAAAATCCGCTGCCTCCCTCACAGCAGATCCCTACGGTTATTACTGCGGACGGAGAAACCAAAATTACAGAAAGAGAAACTCAAGGGTAATTGGGAACTCAGTCCTGTTAAGCTGGGAGTGAATTTTATGTTCTTTCAGAGATTTTCTACTTCCTTCATTAAAAGAAGGTGCGACAATTTGTGTATGTCTAAATATTACACAGTAGCAAACTCAAGATAAATCTCCCTTTTCGAACAAGAGGAATATGTATGTTATGCATAGAGGGCAAGCAAGAACTCATGCTGATTTTATTTTTATTTTTATGCTCTTCCTGTGTATGTCTCTTGCTTTCCTGACTATAAACATGTTTAGAATATATTAAAAGATTAAAAAAAAAATCAACATTTTAAAGAAAGTTCAAAGGGGAGAAATTTCAGAGCACAAAGTAGAGTTAAATACAGAAATCCCAGGCATTTTCAATGGAAAGTGGATGTCTAAATTCCCTGTCTGCCTTTCAGAAGTCTCTATCTAAGAGAAGAGTTTATAGATCAAGATCTCCATGTGTTGCTCATAGGTCATGATTTCCTGAGAGAAAGGAAAATTGTGAACTTTATTCAAAACAATTGTTTCTCTTGAGGAGAAAAAAGCAAGGTTTGTGGGAATCATACAATAACTCTGCTTGCAATTTTTGCTGGTCTTCTTTATCTGATCCAACAGATTAAAACACAGCAAGATTCTTTTTTTATTGTGATTTAACCATGGGAATTGAGATTGGGGGGCAATATAGATTAACAATAATTTTATATATATATATATATATGTGGCCACTTCCTTTCTCTGAGCATGGATTAGATTCTGCCGTGTCAGCTAGGTTGAATGGCCAGTGTGTTTCTAGATGAGCAAAATGTCAGGTTTGCATTTAGTAACTAAAAAAAAAGAAAATAAATGTAGAAAAATAGAGAGAAATTAAGAAAAAGAAAAAGTAAAGCTCCAGATATTAATGAGTTGCCTTCCCAGCTCCTATCCTGTGGGAATAATGTAACAATCTCTAATGCAGCAGGTTGTTTCTAAATGTTTTTTACACTTCAGCTGTGAGATTGCCTTTGGTTTCCAGTGTCACTGGTTTTCTAAAAACTTGGAGGAGTTTGTACTTGAAAACAAAACTCAGATCCAAAGTGAAATTTTATCCATTTTCTGTATTTACAATAATGACAGTAAAGTTCTAAATATAGCTTTATAATTTTCCGAAGACCTGAACCAGCAGCACAGTAGCACGAGTGCATGATAAGGTACCAAACAAATACTTTAATGGGAGATTTGATAAGGCTCTTGGGACATATTAAACTGAGGAGCGGGGTGCTGTTATTTGTTAAAGTTGTAAATGAGCAGAAATTATCAGAGGCTTATTAGTATTTGATATGCATAAAATATAATGGGACAGCTGCTTGGCAGGGTTATTTGTTTTTGGATTCGATAAAACTATGACAGGGAACTCCTGCTATAGATACTCATTAGCTTTGAGATAATTTCCTAATATCGGATGCAACGAAAATCACTTGCCCTTGGCTTGCTTTTTACCTGGATGCATAGAGTTGCAGTGAGGGAGCAGCGTGCCCTGGCCAGGGCCCTGCGCGGGCTGGGCAGGGGGCTGAAGGACGCCGTGGGGCTCCTCTCTCTACCTGCCGAGGTCTGTCTCTGCTCCGCTTCAGTCCCTGTAATGCTATTCTGGAGTTTGAAGGTGGAGGGAAAGGGATTTAGAAAGCTGTAAGCTTTGTCACAGAAGATAAATAATTCTAAGTGTTTCTTTTCATGTCTGTGATTTCAAAAAGTTTTAAACCAGTGTGGTGACACCGAAGTCACGGGAATTGGGGTGCTATGCACCCTTTGTGGATGCAGCTAGCTAGTTAGCTTAGGATTGCGTTCTGCTTTCCTTTACAGTGGTATGGAAAATCACTGAAAATAAATAAATGCATAAAAATCACACTACAGAGACAAAAATGAGGAAAGATCCATTTTCATAGTGATTCTTATTTGCAGCACAGAGATGACTGTCGCAGCATTGTCATTACATCCGTGAAACAAGTGGCTGAATTACCCTCCAACCTTGCTGGAGCCTATATCCAGAATAGAGACACGTTTTTTCTTAGCTATATCCTATGGGTGAAGACAAAGCACACGGAGTTTGTCTCCATTATTATCTTTCCTTCCCTCTCAGCACAAATAAGAAAAATTCCAGCTACCCTCCAGCCGTACGACAACCCATTCTGCGGCACACAGCACCCTGATATTCAAACTGTCCCATCTCCCCTTCTCCTCAATCCATCTGCAGCTGCAGGAGTTAAATGTGGAGGGTCAAGTGTACCAGTCTAAATGAATCCTTTACTTGTCTAAGCCCTACAAACCCGCCCAGCAGCGTGCCTGCCTGTTGATCAGAGAGCTCAGGGAAGATGCCTTCTGTCTCTCCGACTTAATAAAAATGTTTAGAATATCCTGCTGGGAAATTGCTACTGTACCATTTGCTCAGCTGCAGATGGTGAATTGGCATATCCTGAACTTGGCCTTTTGGTGAACCTTGAGGTTTATCCCAGGAGGAACAGATCCTCTGCTTCAATGCAGTTATGTCAGTTGACACCCGCTAACAGGCTGGTTTGCTGTAAACCCTGAACTTGTGGATTACTGTCCTCCTCCTAAAGCCACCCTTGCAACTGCTCAGCAAGGGCTTGAAGAAAATCCCTCTTGCACACTGTGCATTTGGCTTTTCCTACCCAGGTGGGAAGCAATGATGAGAAAAAAGCAAGATAAGAGAGGACTTGCAATTCTCTAGATCTTGCCTATGCGGGGGCATTTTACCAGAGTTTTCTCACAGCTGCTGCCGGGGGCTCAGATTCACACTGACACCATCCTGAGTGTGGTCCCCATAGCAAAGCGCTTTTAAGGTCAAGGCAAAGGACAGGAGGGAAACCAGATGGAAAAATGACTTGTTCATGCTGCTACCCAGTTGCGTTAGGATGGGGACCCATGGAGCTTATACCGTCTGAATAGCCCCAGGTTCATGGCCCTGTGTGATTCAGGTCACCCGATGCTCTAATCACCCGGCTGCAGATGCCGTCTCTCCAAGTCCCAGGAAATATTTAATTAGCTGTACAATGCAGAAGCAGCTCCCAAAGGAAAATTCCTCTGCGAAACAGCCGTCGACTTCATGCTAAAGTACTCATGGGGGCTGGAGCGCAGCCGGGTCTGAATCCCAGGCCTGGAACAAAGGGAAAGGATCTCCTGCTCTCGCAGTGCTCTTGCACAGCCCTCTCCCTCCCGTTTTGACCCAGCGGAATATTTCCCAGCACAAGATTCACCAATGTGGATGCATTTCCACCCAAAACAACAACAAAAAAAATTAGACTTGCCAGAGTGAAACTTTGCAAACTAGTTCTCTCAACTCTTCCTAAACTGTAAGTAGCAGCAGAGACCAGGTGTTCTGAGGTATTGACCAAGATGTACCCTGTTAGCCCCAGTGTCCATAGCAGGGCTGCAGCACAGCTACACTTTGTCCCCTGGCTTGGGATGGCAATGCCTGCATTGCCTGTGCTGGAGCCCACCCTGGGATGGCCCTACACTCTCCGTGCTGGATTTGTAGCACATCGGGACAGCGCCTTTCTCTCCCTAAACAGGGACATCTGTGGCACCAGACAAGATCACTTGAAAACACACAGGGAGGAAAAATCATACCAAAACCTGCACCTTTCTCCCCCACATCCAGTGAAGGTCCACCCAACTACTGTGATTTTGAGGGAATGGAGAGGAGGTAGAAAAGCAGAAAGCGTCACTGCATGCCTGGTAGCCCAGCTGCAGAGTGGAGCGTGCAGCTCCACTGAAGGGACATAGGATGGGTTAAGGCTCTGCAAGAGCTAGCTGAAAAAGAGAGGCATCATCCACTGGGAAACGTCCAGCATTTGAAGCAGGACATTATCCCAAGAAAAAGCTGAAGAGCCCCATTTCTCTCAGTGCATGCTCTAGCTTTTTCTCAACCACTTACTCACTGCAAGGTGTCAATCCACTCGTGCCACCTCTCTGGCCTCAGTGTCCTGTCCTTGGGATAACAGCACTCACCCACAGCCCTGGAATGCTGGGCTGCTAAACATGGAAGATGTCCTGGAGACTCACCAGAAATAGTGATGAGGGTTATTTTTGCAAACCTGGAGAGACTGGAGTGAGGTGTTTGCAGGAGAAACCTCCCTCCTCCTGCTTCATTTCTAGGGATAGTTGGGGTTGGCTCTTGGGTCATTTTAAAGCCTCAGTCCTTTCTGCCATGGCACAGCTAAGCTGGATTCACCCAGCCATCCTCCAAATTCCTAGTGGCGGTCACTGCACCATGTGGAGTCCTAATGCTGACTGACTATTTACACCAAAACATCTTTTCTTGCTGAAGAAAGAGAGTCAGACCGGCCAGCATCGGCTCTGTTCTGCAAGCTCCTGGGGAGAGCGATGGAGACCAACCACGCTGCCCTGTGGCCCTTGGAGATTCCTCCTTCACAGCTTCAGTGGGAACAGACATTTTCCTCTTTATAAAATGACAGGGGTCTGAATGTAGCATGTCATCCAGTTACTTCTTCTCCCTCTTTTCTGCAGGGACAGAAAGCTGTTACAACCTAGGAGCCATGAACACCTGCAAGAGCCCTGTCTGCTGTCCCAGCAGAGCAGGGCTTGGACCAGGCAGCGATTAGGCTGAGGGCTTCTTTAGTGATCCTTTAGAGACCTCCTAAAACCTTTGATTCTGCTTCAGCAGCCCCCCAGCTCATTCCCGGAGTTTGCTATTTTGATTTTTCCACGAATGGGTTATTACCATGGAAAGGCACAGGCAAGGAGAAAACAGGGGCGAGGCAAGTGTGAAATTGGCTATGAAAATCTTGCTTTCAAAACCAAACAAACACTAGCGGGCCTTTCATTTGCCTTGCAATAGCCTTAGGAAGAGGAGCCACATTTTAAGTTTTTCCCCTTCCGTATAAGAAGTAGGAATTACTGACCTACAGAACAAAGAGGAGGATCATGAGACTCCCGGAGCAGGAGGTGTAAGGAGCCTGCAATTTAAGATTAACAGGCCCTGGCGTTTTCAATAGAACAGTTCTCCATGAACAGCAGCAGAATTAAGTGTTTCACAGGAATACTTACAAACAGGCACCTTCGGAAACAGTTCATCTCAATTTTTCATATTTCACTTGGAAAACACCAGAAAATTTAATTTTGGCTAGGACCACTTCGCACGTGCCCTGTCTCCTCCCCATGCAGTGCCCATCAGGATAGGGAGGACGAGTGTGTTTGTGTGCAGCCATCACCTTAATGTGACCAAGAGGGGAGCGTGGGCAGCTGGAGCTGGCACTACAGGAAAACAAGGGACTGTGATCTGGGGTGATGCTGTCAGGGCACATACTGTGAAGGAGCAGCGGTGTGATCTCCTTCCCCCTGCACGGTCCCGTGGGGAGGGTGATGCTGGCACACTGTCCAGCTCCTGGAGCTGGGGGCAACGCCACCCTAAGTTAAGGTGAGCAGCAGCTGGCTAAGGTGAAAAGCAGAAGTGGGGGAATGGGAAAGCACTACAAAGATGAGGGATTGGTATGAAGGGCAGCTGTGCAGGGGAAAGCAAAAGGAGGGAGCGGTGAGGGGGTGGCAGCCTGGTACAGCCTGGCTGGGGGAGTGGGGCGGGGTGGAGGGAAGGAGAAGGCACCATCCTGGCTCGAAGGGAGCAGCAGGGAGAGGCAGGGGAAGAGACTGAAGGTGCCTGCAGCCAGGAGACAGGCAGGCTGCGGGGGGTGAGAGGAGAGCCCTGGGATGCCTGGCATTCCCCAGGCGCCTCCGCCGTCACCCCCTCCCTGCTGACACTGTCTCTGTCTTCCAGGTCAGTGAATAATTTCCTGATGACGGGCCCCAAGGTAAGAGAAATCCCTTTGATCTCTGTTCCTGATTCCACTAAACCCGGGGAGGGGAGGGAGGGGCGCCTCCTTCCCACTCCTCTCCATCCAGCCTTGGCCATAGCTCCCCTCACCCCCAGGTCTCATGCAACAAGGCAGAGGAAGGCCAGGAACAACCCGCTATGAACTGCAGCTCCTCGAGGTGTGTCAGCCCTGAGCAAAGCTGGTCTGGGGTCTTTTAAACTTGGTTGGGGGCCAATATTTGGAGATTTGTCTGTTCGCACCAGCTGAGGCTCTCACCTGTCATCTCTTGCTTCCTGATGATCAGGTTAGCACCAGGACCCATATTCATTGAGCTGGAAACGTACTTTCTGTAGGCCCTGGAAAACATACTTCCCTGAGGAGCTCAACTGGAATTGCCAGGACCTTGTTCAGTATTTTTGACCCCACTCCTCCTTGCACCCCTCTTTCAGAGACTTTTACTTCCTAGCCAGGACCAGTTGTAAAATCCACCCGATTTTTGTTCCTGGCTATTCCCCAGGAACACCTCCAAGCCTGTCCAGCTCTTGCTACAGCCCTCAATGCTATGGTGGAGTGACCTTCTTCCAAAGCACTGGCTGTCCCCTGGGGCTGTGGTGAAGGAGGAGGCAGGCTGAGGCATCTGCTGGCCTGGAGCTCCCTTGGTCTGTGAGAAGGCTCTGCCTCCTCTCATGCTGGAGAGATAAGATGTTGACTGGCACCTCTCCTAACGTGTCTAACAACCAACAGCTCAGCCTTTTCCCCTGGGAGGCCCAAGCTCTGACCCAGCACAGCAGAAAATGCATTTGCTGCTGCTGCTGGTGAGCTCCACTCCCCAGGGGAGCCAAGCCTGAGAGACCTCCCCGGCTCCATACAGCTTGTCTCTGTAAAGATGGCATGCAAGTTATTTTCAGTTGAACACCAGCCTCCTGGGGAGCCTGAGGCTGTGTTCTTCCTGGCATTCTCCATCCACCTAGACCCCAAAGCAGCGGGGCCCACAATATGCAGCTCAGGGCAGGAAGGCTACGTCTGCAGCAGCCCCACCGCTGCGTGGGATGTGGCTGGGGCTACACCAGCTTGGCACTGCCTGCGACGGAAACTAGAGCTGCTGAGTGACTCTCCTGGACCCTGGGAGTAGCCTGGGGAGGTTCCCAGCCTGTTGCCCATGGGGCTGTCCCTGCATGCTGGCCAACACAACCTGACTCAGTTTTGCAAGTTAATGCTGGGGGAGTTGAAGTGGGGCACACACCGTCCCCCCTTCTGACCCGCTGCTCTGCTCCTAGGCCTATCTCATCTACTCCAGCAGCGTGGCGGCCGGGGCGCAGAGCGGCATTGAGGAGTGCAAGTTCCAGTTCGCCTGGGACCGCTGGAACTGCCCCGAGAGAGCACTGCAGCTCTCCAGCCATGGCGGGCTGCGCAGTGGTAAGGAAAGCATTGGATATCACTACTGGGACCCCCTTGCTACAGCTTAGGGCCCATGGGCCCCTCCTCTCTTCCCAAGTGCCTCCTTTTCTTCCCCATCCCCACCTGGGATGTGCCTCTGCCAGGAATGCCCCAGAGGGATCTTTCCAGGAGGCCCCTTCACCCATCGGCTCCCAGACACACGCTGGGATCTAGCTTCAAGACAAGGCAGCCTCGCAATGCCAGCGTCACCTCCAGACCCACAGAGCCCCAGCTTGGGCAGGAAAAGAGTGTCCTACCAACCCTTACACAACTGGCTCCCCACAAGGGTGCACCACCATGACCTGTGGTATGGGCTGCTGGACACGCCATGCCTAGGCGGTGTCTCTCACAAGGGTGTCCCAGGGAGGCTGAGAACCAGCATGGGGTGGTGGGGTGGCAAGCAGAGGGATATGGCTAAAGGGAGCAGGAAAGAGTTCATCAGTGGCTGTGCTTGGACAAGAGGCAGGAGAAAAGCGTTCACACAGCTTCCAGATGTCAGAGTCACCTTGGGCAGAAATCAAGCATCCACGGCCTGTGCCACTGCAGGGCATGGGGCTGTGGTCATTGTCGCTGTATCCCATTCCTTACCCATTTGCAGGTGCCAGGAAATGTTTTGGTGCATACCTGGTCCTCTAGATCCATGTGTGATGGTGGGCTGAGCTCATACCTGCCCTGTACAGGCAGGACCTGGGTATGGAGGAGAGCCTCAGGCCTCTGGTGGAACTGGCAGCAGACGAGGGACCAGGGCTCCAGGCAGAGGAGGACAGAGGTTTCAAAGTGGGGCCTTGAGGAGGCAATTGCAGCACAAAATAACACTCTGGGACTGGGAGCAGGTCCCCGAACCATTCCCATCAAGGTTACCTGCTCAGATCCAGACCTTGCTAGCATTAAATGAAAGCCAAAGGCTCGGTGAAGTCAGCTGATGATCACCACACTGATCCTGGTCGGTATGTATGGTCACTGCTTTGAGCCCTGGCAGTGTCCAGCAGAAGGTAAGGCTTGAGGGGACTGTGGGGAAGGAGTTCTTTGATCCTTGGAGAAGACACCTTCCCCTCTGGGATGTATCAGTGAGACATGGGGGACATTTGGCTGTCTGTGCTGTATCCCCACTGCTGAGCTCCCACAAGGACAGCCAAGGGCTAGACTCATCCACACCCTTGGAAATGGCATGAGTCAGTCTGGATCAAATTTGGGAGCTTCTGTCTTCGTGCAGTTCTAGCCAAAACTAAGCTAATCTGACACGTTGGGCCTCCTCTCCACCCCACAGAGCCCTGCCTGTTGCAAATCTCTTGCTACACAGTCTCCTGCATGGCAGGAGCCATTGCTAACACTGGTGTTGCCACGAAATCTTTAGCACATCTGCTCTCCTTGTATTCCCACTTGACAGCAAACCGAGAAACCGCTTTTGTCCATGCCATCAGCTCTGCGGGCGTCATGTACACGCTGACCCGGAACTGCAGCCTGGGGGATTTTGACAACTGTGGCTGTGACGACTCCCGCAATGGACAACTGGGTAAGGAGCGACGAGCTGCTGTCCCTCTCTCATGTCCCAGGCGGCAGGTGACAGCTCTTCTCCTCTCCTCCGCTGAGGCCTGCAGAAACAACTCCTCCTCCCGGTCCCCGCACCTGGAAATAATGCCTAGAGCAGAGCTTTGCCTGTCTCGAACAAAAGTAGCTCTGTGGAAGCTAATGAGGCCACCTCTAATTCACACCAGCTGAGGCCAAGCCCTTGATGTTTTCCATTACTTTCTAAATGAGCAGGAAAGTAGAAGGGGGTTACAGTTTCCCTGGTTCAAATCAAGAACTGTTTAAGCTGCTGGAGGGAATGACTGTGCCATACAGGCAGAGGAGAGGATCTGATGCCGTGCATCTAAACAGCAGGTCTGGTTAGAGCAGTGCTGAACAGGGACCTTGGGGCTCCCTGGGTCTGCAGGACCAGGGTGGCCCCTGAGCAGAATGAGCAGGAGGGAAAGCAGGGTGGCATTCATAGACCCCTCCTGTGTTTGTCAGCGTGGCAGGCACACGAGAGCACAAACAGGAAAACCGCTGTGTCGGCACACAGCCTTCACCCTGTTCCTGTCACAGCGGTACCCAGGCCCACAGCCACTAAGCACCCCTGGGTGGGGAACCCCAGGCTGCACCGCGCCTGCTCTCCCCTCGGCTCTCACAGAAAACATTGACGTTTCGGTCTTTCATTTTGAATGGAAAGAGGTCAAACTTCAAATTCTCAAAATCTTTTAAAAGTCATTCCCCACCCAGCCACACAGGGCAGTTGGTACGTGTCAGTTTATGACAAACTCCTCTGGAGTGTCCAGTATTTAGTAATTTGCTTTATTGGCTAATAGTTTTTAAAACAGCCACTGCTTAGGTGTCCAAGGCATTGGATAGCCCACCTCTAGCAGAGCAAGACTTTTGGGCAATGACACACCAAATTTTATCTTCTCTGGAAAACTGAGTTAGTCATGCTACGCTTCTTTTTCCCAGAACATATCTGTTTTTCATGAAAATTTTCCATTGTGAACTTAAAACCTCGGAAGGCAAAGGAAACTTTTGGGCTTGTCCAAAACAGTGTGATTCAATTCTAAATGCTGTTGCGCTGATTCCAAGTTGGTGAAAGGTTTCCATTCTCCCTTCAGTCCCAGCTCTTGATTTGGACTTCATCATCCGCTGCAATTACCCACCTCCCATGGGACACGCCTGCCTTTCCCTGGGAGAGGGGACCGTGATGCTCTGGGGAAGTCTGGGCAAGGGCTGGGCCTTTCAAGAGAGGCACAAGTCCATTAAACCACAACTCCCAAGATGTACCGCCAAGGCACGTTGGGTTCAGAATGTTCCAGATTTCAAATCTACATAGAGAATTTGGCATTTTTCTCTAGGAGGAAAAGAAGCAAACTACATGACGTCTTTCTAGTCAGCTGAGCTAAGTTATCAAGCTCCCATGCAGTTAGGAAGAGTACCCTCCACACCTTGCTGTGCAGTTTCCCAGTTCTGTGCTGAGTCCTTTGTTTCTTTGTGATAATTGGGAAATCAGACCCTTCTGAGATGCCAAACATCATCCCAGGATTCCGGGTGTACCAAAAAGAGGGTCTCCTTGATACATGTGTGGCAGGCTTGGGTTGTTTCCCGGCAGAGGGGAATCTGTTCCCTCTGACCAGTTTGCCTCCACCAGTTCGCTAATCCACGTTAGCAAGATGCTGTCCCTGCGAGTCAGACTGAACCAGTTCAAGTCAGCGTTTGAAGGAAAGTGATTGAAGACCCAAAGCCTTATCTATATGTCTGCTAATGCATGATAATTAACAGCTTCTGAATCCTGCTCTATAGAAAGCCTAGAAATCCCTGGGTTTGTCACACAGGACCTACCCCTCTGCTGCCTGCACGAGCCACTTACTGTCCAGGCCTCAGTAGAACCGGCATGAGCCCAGGGGGAGGGAATCGTGGAGTATTGCGGGCGAAAGGCTGGATTTGTCCCACAGCCTCCGTTCCCTCCCATCACTTCTGAGACCCTGTCTTGCCACCAGAGCCACAAGCCAGGCAGGCAAGAGGCTGGTTCCCTGACAGCGCACATCTCATCTCCTTTCCCAGGGGGACAAGGCTGGCTGTGGGGAGGCTGCAGCGATAACGTGGGCTTTGGGGAAGCCATTTCCAAGCAGTTTGTGGATGCCCTGGAGACTGGACAAGATGCCAGAGCTGCTATGAACCTGCATAACAACGAGGCGGGTAGAAAGGTGAGCCCCTCTCTCCCTCCAGACCTGACAGCACACACCAGATTGGCTCTGGCCATTCACTGTGGAGAGTCACAACTTGCTGTGGCTAAAAGCAGTGTAAAAGAAACAACTACCTTGCTGAGCAGGGGATGGCAGCGTCACTGACATAGCAAACCTTCCGTGATTACGCTGTTAATGGCTTCCTGCTGTCCTCATTCTCCCAGTTCAAGTAGAGGAGTGCTGTGGAGAAGCAAATCTGCGAGCTTTAAGCCAACAACCCCTGGGCAGAACTACTGTGCAGAGAAGGTTGGCGGCAAACCCCTCCGCAGGTCTGGAGCCATGTGTCTCCATGCACTGCAGCACAGAAATGACCCCCCAGGGCTTTTTCCTGAATCCCCCCTCTCTCTCCTCACCCTGTAGGCCGTGAAAGGCACCATGAAGCGGACTTGCAAATGCCACGGCGTGTCAGGGAGTTGCACCACCCAGACCTGCTGGCTGCAGCTGCCCGAGTTCCGTGAGGTGGGCACTTACCTCAAGGAGAGGTACCACAAAGCCCTGAAGGTGGACTTGCTGCAAGGGGCAGGGAACAGCGCTGCCAGCCGGGGCGCCATCGCCGAGACCTTCAGCTCCATCTCCAAGAAGGAGCTGGTCCATTTAGAAGACTCTCCTGACTACTGCCTGGAGAACAAGACGCTGGGGCTGCTGGGCACAGAGGGCAGGGAGTGCCTGAAGAGGGGCAAGGCGCTCAGCAAGTGGGAGAAGCGGAGCTGCCGGCGGCTGTGCGGGGACTGCGGGCTGGCGGTGGAGGAGAGGCGAGCCGAGATGGTGTCCAGCTGCAACTGCAAGTTCCACTGGTGCTGCGCCGTGCGGTGCGAGCAGTGCCGCAAAAGGGTCACCAAGTACTTCTGTGTCCGCAAGGAGAAGCGGGAGCGGAGCGGGGGTGGCGGGGCCAGCCGCAAGCTCAAGAGAAAGCTCTAACTTGCCTCTGCTCCTCCATGGTCCTGTCTGCCCTCCTCCTCTCCTGCCCTCCCCATCAGTCCCCGGCACCATTTCCCTTTGGCTTAGTCTTGTCTCATTCCCAATGCCCCCTCACTGGGGCTTGGGCAAGGCAAAAGAGCTTGCACGAGCCCCTACACCTTCGCCATACAGGGCATTTCCCATTAGTGCAGTGGCTGATGATTTCTGGGAAGACCCTCAAGTGTTGACAAAACAAGGTGAGATTTGGTCTCCCACTCAGAGTCACTCTATCCAGTGACTATGTTTTTTTATGGCTGAAAACAAAGGCGGTCTTGGTGGCTCCTGCTCTTTTGAGCTTGTCTGTTCCCCAAACAAGCACCTGCTCTGGGCTTTTGAGTGAGATCAACACTTAGTAAAGCATAAAGAAGCTGAGATGGCACCACCAGAGTTGAGCAACTAAGAGTGGTAATCCCTAAAACAGAAGAGGCTTCTAGTATCCTAAAAAAAAAACCAAAACACCAGAGGCACTAAAATAAAGTTGTTATTGCCTTTCAGTAAGCCCTACATTACGAGGGAATAGAAAAGGCGTGCAACTCCTTCCTGCAGCAAGCCAGCCTCCAGGAGGCCCACAGCATCACTTCACATCCTTTGACAGCTTTGCTAAGCTCTCCAGTGCTTTACTTTGCATTTGAGATGGCAGTAGCAAGACTGGAGCTGCTGTTTGACCTGCCCATTAAACAGCTGTCCAAAAGAGGAGTCCAGCACTTGCTTTTTACATGCTTTCTCTGTATCTTCTAAGCCTTCAGGTCTGGTCTCCCTTTTCACCCCAGCATCCCTGCCAAAGTCCTTGACTGATTCCATAAAGATGTCCTCACACTTCTCCAGTCCCTCTTTCCTCCCAAATCTCTCCCAGACAGGAGCTGCCAGCTGAGTCCATTCCCCACCTCCTGGTGTACTTCCCAAGCACTCTTACCCTGCCAGCTAACTAAATACTTCCTCCTAGTCTGAGAAAATAATGTCAGTTACTATTTAATGGTGTTGTAAATAGGAAAGTGAAGCACTTTGAAGTTTAATTTATTGCACAGTTACTGTGATGTATACATAACAGTTTTTCCTCTACTGCTTATTGTATATATTCTATAGGCTTAAGCAAGCAGCAGGAAGATTTGGTTGATGCATCTCTGTTCCCTTGCTGTGGTTGGGGTCTGGAGGGAAGAAGCTGTCAGCTGCAGGACCTGGGGAAGCTCACTGCACCATCACAGTGGTCTCCCCTGGACTGTGAGGTTATCGTCTGCTTTGCTGTTTGAAGTGTCCTTTAGCCAGATGAGAAGCCAGCAGAGCTAAGTTACTGGCCATTAGACCTGTCTTGTAGCCAATATTTGTAAACCAATAGCCAATGCAATAAATCAGTAGCCAAGTGCTTGCAAAATGCTGTTGTGCCTAAGCAGTTGGGTGGTTTTCTTCATCCAGTTGTGTGTGTGGATGTATGCAGTTACAGTTCTGGAGACTAAACCCAGCCACTTACCCATCTGTTGAGCATTAAGAGCAGCTGACCGGTTCCCTCCACACAGCAAAACCTCGGCCCCCACCAAGAGGGGAAAGGGCCTGCTCTCTCCTTGAGCTTGCTTGAGCTTGCATCCAACTGCAATGCAGCTGCCAGGAGGAAATGGGGTGGGAAGGGACAGGGGCTCAGTTGCCCGCTTCAGAGATGATACATTAAAGACACTCAGCAGTCTGTCTCTTGGTTATCAAATACCTCCTCGATTCTAGGACCACTTCATTGGGGATGGGAATTTGGACCAAGGGCAAGCTTGGGTCTCAACAGAACAAGAGCATTCATGTTAAGCAAGAATCTGGCCCTCCAAAAACTGCAGGAAACATTATTTTCTCAGGGAAACGCATATTCTCAGGGAAACCTGAAACACTCCCACTTCATGCACAAACCACCAGCTGTTTGCACACAGGTTCTTAGTCATACAGTGACCCTGCCCTTGGTCTCCCCTGCATCTCCGTCAGCAGTTCCTCCATCTCCCTGCGGTGGGAATGCATCCTTGGGCAGGAAAGCAAAGAGGTGGCGACAGCCTCTCACCCAGCAAGGAAAGCTCCAGCATTGGCTGGCTTGAGGTCCACTGCAAGGCAGAGAGGACAGCTTCTACCCCCTTGTCCCTCTGTGCCCCCGATTCCACGGCTAGCTGGAAATGTAAGAAAAGAAGATGTGGAAGCTGTTTCCCATTTCCTCCCCCTCCCCAGCACATGGCAGGCTGTGCCACCCTGTCCCTCCGCTGCTGATGTTATTGCCCCACACGGTTGCCCTGTGAAGGCCATGGCACAGCCCAGGACATGCCCGCTGGGCACAGTGACGCCTGTTGGTGAAGGGGACATGGGGGCAGCATTCGAAGCGTGAGCCCCACCGCCGCACGCTTCTTTCTCTGGGAGAAAATGGCGACACCGCAGCTGCAAAATGTGCTGACCTCAGCGGCGGGTCGGGGCCGGAGGGGTCCCCCCTCCCCGGCACAAGGAGCCCTGAGCTGTAAAGGCACTGCTGCCATTGTGCGGCAGGATTGGATGCTTCCATGTATTCATTTCGGTTTAATGAAGGCGCATTCCTCAGAGGAGAAATATTTACATTCAGCTTCCCAGGTGGTCACCTTCGCCCAGATGACACACAAACAGGCAGCCCCCCGCTCCCTTTTCCAATCCAGACCTCTTTAGAGGGCTCGGGGAGGAGGGGAGCGAGGGGAGGGGGGCTGCTGGGGGAGCAGAATAGAGAAGGGAACAAAATGCTAATAAATCAGCCAGCCAGCCCTTTTCCCCTCCCCTCTGTGGAGTCAATGGAAAGTGTCATTTCACATGCTAATCCCCCTCCGCTCTCTTCACAACACCTTTTCCGAAAAGTGTTTGGGAAAAGTCCTTGTGGCCCGTTTACAGCTCCCTGCCGCTTCGGATTCCTTCTTGTCTAAGGCCGCGGCCCCCGTGTGGGTCTCTCCCTCCAGCAGGGCTCCTTACAAAAAACATCTCAACAAAGACTTTGGAGTTCATCAGCCTCCCACTGAAATTCACAGCTGCTGAACAAACTAATCCCCTCTCTTGGCCTTTCTTCCTTTCAATGGGTTCTTGGCTTCAAAGACACTTTGGGAAAGGACTTTGTGGGGACTCACACTGCTCCCTCAATAGAAGTTAGTGCAAGCATTATCTTCAGAGCAAGTGGCTTTACAAACAAATACTGCCTAACAATCTCTGCCCCTCCAGCTCCCCCAAACACACACAAGCCTAGCCTGCAGACATGATGTTATCTGCAACAGGATTAGAGCTCTGTTCTCTGTGCCCAGGGATCCTTTCCTACTCCCCCCCGCCAATTCTTTGTCAACGCAAAGCCCTTCTCACCCACCAGAAAAGGCTTTCTCTGTCGAGTGGCACAGGGATGCTGTGGTAGCATGTGCCCACACTGGAGGAGGCAACACCAAGGAGCGGCTGTCCGTAGACCAGAAGCTGTTCCCAGCCAGCACAGATCACGCTATAAATGGAGGAGTGCTTTCCAGTGGGGCTCGCGGGGACATATACCGCACCAGGGCCACGGAGACGGGGCTTCTGCCACAAACCTCTCAAAGACCCTCGAGTGGGTCACCTCGCTTCCCCCTGCCCGATTTCCCTACCAAGAGTTTTAGGGACGGTGCTCGCTGGGGCAAACCTGAAGCAAAACTGAGCAACAGTGGGGCAAAGGGGCAAGCAGGAAGGACTCGCAGCAAAGGCAGGATAAATAGCCAGTCTCTGCGTGAGTCCATGGGTGGAGGGAGTAGTGCGTGCTGGAGGGAACTAAAGTCAAATGCGTCTGAGCAATACGTGGAAAATCTGTGCTTATTTCTCAGTGGTACAAGTGGCCTGAGTTAAAGAAAGAGAGGGGCTGGACTGCACAGGGTACTGTAACTGGATCCAGAAAGGAAGAATCTAAGAAATACCAGACTTGTTAAATGATCTCAGAAAGCTAGGACTTTCCTTATATACTCAAGAAGTAAATATATGCCTCTGGGACTACCTGCACACTTGTACAGCATCAGAAGGGGTCATAACGCAAGTGCTGCCTTTGAAAACCAGCTTGCATCTCCCTGATGGGGGATGGCTGGGAGGCCAGACTTGTTGCTAACTGCTCCCAGACCGGGCTGCAAAAGCTCTGCAAGGCTCCCTTCCACTTGGTGTTTGCCTCTGCCAGAAGCAGAACTAACAAAGGCTGGTTTTCCCTGAATGCACGTGCTGTGTCCACAACACCCCAGAACTCTAACAAACCCTGGTCCCTTCCCAGCAATGGCCTTTCAAATCTTCCCCATCCGCATAATCTTTCTCAACCCTTTCCCAAGTCCTCCAACTACAAGCCAGGTAATACAGTCCTGCGTGTTTCAGAGTTCCATGTGTGCTGACTGGCTGGCCTGTACATGTATACTAGCTAGCCAGCTGACTGCAAAAAGAAACCAAAACTTATCTGAGGTTACATCAGTCTTTTTGCAGAAGCTAGTTTGATTCCCCCCCCCCACTTCATCTCAGTACCGATGTTTCACTTCATCCTTCTTACCTCCTTAAAGGTTCAGAAGTTATTAACTAATGTAAGAACTGACAATTCAATGGCATAAATCTGATTTCCACACAGGTGAGATCCTCATCCTAGTTTAAGTGGCATGGCTTCAGTGGTGTCATGTTGATTTCCAACAGGAGAGGATCTCATCACGGGTGCTGTGTTTACTTACTGACCTACTTCCAACTCCTCAAGTCAAGTGTAAAATCCCCAACACTGCTGTGATACCCCAAGAGAACCTCAGCCACCCCAGGGACCTTCTTGTATTTGATGCAGATGAACAGTCACAACCGAGACGGATGATCAGAAGATCAGTTCTCTGACCCTGCAGCCTTAGGGAGTGGGTAAGGCCTGAGGTGTCCCCACACCAGGATGGTTGCTGCCCACACCAGCAGAGCTCAGAATCTGGTTTGCCCCACACAGTTCTCCCCTCACCAAAGCTGAGAACTCAGCTCTCAGTGGGTCACCCTGCAGACTGAGGCAAGTCCCCTGTAGCCAGAGGTGACAAGCCTACAAAAAAAAGCTAGCAGCATCACAAAACACAGCTTTTATTTCACTGTTCTGTAATCTCTCAGTGCATCAAACCGCAGCAATAGAAACAACACAGCAGCAACAAGGAGGCACTTTGACCTGGAAAGGAGAGAATGAGACGTGTCCTCTCCCTCCCTTCTCTGATTCTTCTCCCTCCTAAGTCTCCTGGCAGAGCAGGCTGATTTGCGTAAGTCACTGACCCACAGCCCCACAATGGCATTATCACTCAAGCAGCAAGCAGAGGAAGCAGGGGCTGGCTGCAGCCAAATGTTGGGAAGAAGCCTTGCTCCCAGCTAGGGCCCAACAACTATGCTGCCTGGTTAGCATGAAAGAGGGTGAGAGAGGAAGGCAAGGAGGGAGGAAGAGAGGGAAAGACACACACACCCAGAGTTGTGCCCTAAAATCTGCCTTCCCACCCAGACTTCTTCCCCGGGACAGATACGCTTCATTCATCTATTTTACCCCAGAGGATATGCCACAGTGATGAAAAGCCTCAGCACAGCCATATCCTTGAGACCTGACAGCATCAGGTCCCACAGCATGTTCCTAACACCACAGTGCCAAGGGGCCTTTGAGAACCACCTCTGTATGTATCTGTTACTGTAGGGAAAATGAATGCACCACACTTGGAGCAATGAGCTGTCTCCCCCTGCTCAAGTCTGGGCTGCTCAGAGTAGCTTGAGGGGATTCTTTATGGGACCTGAACAATCCTTGCTGCTCTCAAAGCACCTAGACAGTCCAAAAAGCCCAATGTAGGAAGTCTTTAGATAACACCAGTGGGCAAAAGGCCAACTGTGCTAGCATAAAGGAAGTGAAAAAGGCCAGGAGAGGGCAGCTTTTAGCCCAAAACCAGGATGTGACTGGCTCTGGTGAGGAGCACACAGCAGTCCAACCCGCTAGCATTCCTGAATGGGAGAGTCCCAGGAGACAGAAGGGGGATCCAGACCTGGGCCTGAAACATAAAGGCCTCAAGCCTGCAGCTTATGGGGAAAAACATATAAAGAAGGGGGGGAACAGAACATAAACGGGAGACTTGACTCTGAAAAGAGAGGGCTGGATGAAGAAAAGAGAGAGAACCAAAGCTAGCCCAGAGCAAGCTGGTAGTCAGCCCTAGTTGTAGCAGGATATGGCTGCAGAAGGGTGAGAGGGTGAGTGAAGGATGAGAACGAAGAAAAAGGAGGAACCAGAGGAGAGAATCTCACTGCAGCCTTACTGGAGCAGGGACACCCCAGTTTAGATCCCAAGGGAGCCCAGCCATCACTTGGGCAGTTTACACTGCAGCAGGGAATAGAGCCTGAGACTCTTCTGTCTGCTGGCACTGCAGGTGCCAGCCCTGTTTGTCTCCCAAAAAAAACCAAAACCCAAGCAACGTCAGCCTAGGCAGGAAGGAGTTTCCCCTTTGTGCCAGGGAAACAGGGAAGAGGGAGGAACCTCTGTGCAACCTGGACAGCCTGAAATTGAGATCCCTGGGCTGGGAAGTGGCCTCAGGCTAGTGAAAAAGAAGAGAGAGAAAGAACAGCCTCCAGGGGTCCCAGGCCCCAGTTGGCTGTCTGGAGAGTCGGTGTGGCCAAGCGTGCTGGCGCAGCACAGTTCCAGGCACTGGCACAGACTTACTTCTCCAGAGTCAGAAGAAGAGTCCACAACCTGCAGCACATCAACAGGTGAGGGAGTCCACCAGTTCTCATTGTGCATTGTTCCAGATGCTCCACACTTTACACATTCAGCTTGCCAGCAATGGTCATGAGGACTTTCAGGATGGGCATGAAACCAGACACCTCACTGAAACTGCTGCTGCTCACCACTTGGGTGTGAACGAGGAGACCCTGTTGGTAGTTCCTAGCCTCAATGCAGCGGGCAATTTCATGGAGACCCATGAGGATGGTTGGAGAGAGCTGTGAGGAGGGAGCAGAAATGAGTCAGCATGCTCAGCACTGTAACACAGGCCCCCCTCCCTCCACACTCATCCCTCCTGTTCTCCACCTCATCCTCATCAAACAGCACCTACACAGTCGAGCACTGGCAGGAAGGATAGCCTGCTTCCTCCTTTGGTTTCCCAGCCCACAACAAATGTTAATCTAATACCCAGGCTGGGTTACAGTGAATGCAGATCCTAAGTAATGACATTTCAGCATTAATTGAATATCTGATGTATTTGAGGAGGTCAAAGGTCCATCTAGCACAGAATCCTGTCTCTGTTCAGGCCTAATATGGACATTCAGGACAAGGGCGTATGTTAAAAGGATTCTTCCCCTGATAGCTATCCCTCCAGCAATTGGCATCAGCAGTTTCAGAGTTTTCTAAGCCAGAGATTACACTAGATTAACACTTAACAACTAGCTCCAATTGCCCATTCCAGTCTAGAACCTGTCTACATGCCAGTATACTTCCTGGGGGCAAAATGAACCCCCAAATACCTCCCCAGCTTCTCCTTACACTACATCTAGGCCACAGTTAAGGAAGATGAGATAAGGCTGGCTGGATTCAAGGTGCATTATAATGTCCGGCACTCCCCTAGTTTTCTCAAGAGAATACGTGTTGGTAACACTGAGACAGACACCAAGGCCCACAACCCAGTGCAAAGGTGGGATCGGGAACCTGGCTGGACTACAGGGAATGGTGGCATCTACTTACCGCCTGCTCACGGAGCTTCTCATACAAACACTCCAGCCGCTGCAATGCATCCTCCAGCTTCCTTCGGGTTTTCTGAAGAAGTGAAATAGGTATCGCTAGCTCTGCCAAAGCTTCAAAGCCACCTCTCCCAGAACCACGTCGTTCTCGCTCAGTCCCTCCCCTCCTCTGTCCTTCCCACAGTACCTTACAATTCAGCTGCATCTCAGCCTCTGCCAGCCACGGACTGTGCTACAAGCCAGCCATGCCCTGACCGTACACACGCACAGGGTTCTCTCCCCAGGACAGGAAGCTAGATTTGCCCCTTTTGCCATCTCCCAGCCTAGGCGTTCCTCCCTTCTGCCAGTGCTTGCAGGCCACAGGACAGAGTGCTACTTCCAGAGCTTGAGAAACATCCACTAGTAGACCCACAGGGCATTCAGACAGCCTCACCCTGGCTGAACAAAGCAACAGCTTCTTCCTGGTCTCCTTAAGGAAAAGAGGGAATATCCTTCCCGCTGTAGGTAACCACCAAGGAAAAGGCCCGAGTACTGAAGCTCTGGTGGGACTGAACTCAGTAAGCCCACCTTGGCTAATCCACTCACAGGTAAATTATACCGTGGCTAGAAATGCCTGGTTCTGGGCAACGCTGTGACAGGCCTGGCATCTTCAGGAGCTCAGGTGCATCGCACTGCTGTACCAACCTTGCTATTCAACCTCCACATAAGCTGAGTGCTTAACCCCAAAGCAATAGGCCTTTCTGTTCCTAGAGGGAACCTTTAGGTTATCTCCCAGAAATTGCTACACTGCACTCTCAGAAAGCACAGAGCACACATGCTGAAGCTGCTACACACAAATCATCTGACTCCAGGATAGCAGTTTGGGCTTAGTGCTCATCCCAACACCCACTAAGCAGAGATATTCTGGAAGGCTTCACGGTGCCCCCGAGCTCTAGGAAGACTTAGCAATCTAACATGATGCTGCAAACACTGCTTTTCTGCTTCCAGACAGTCAGGCCCCATACATTCACGCAATGGGACACGTATGCCAACAACTGACCAGGAACCAGGGTGGAGAAATTACAGTGACTCAGACACCAAGACTGTCTGGCTTTCTCTTCCAGCCAGGATATCTCAGCCTTTCCCTCTAAGCTCTGAGGATAGCTGGTAATACCAGCTCTGCAGGAACTATCTACAGATCAAGCCAGTGAAAAAGGAAGCTGAATTAGCTGGGTCATTTCTTCTACTTTTCTCAGAGAAAAGAGCCAGGAGAACAGAACCATTGCTCCAGAGAGGCAATGAGAAGCAGTGGATAAATGCCAGAGAATGCATCTCAGTTCCCAAGAAATGGACAAGCCTACAGCCTAAGGGAAGGAGGCAGATAGAGATTAACTTGGTTACAGTGACAAGACTCTTCCTCTCTTTTCCCAAGCAAAAGAAGGAAGCACCAGTCAAACATCTATGAGGGCAAAAAAGCCAAAGATGAGAGAAGGGAGGACTTACTGGATCAGTGGCGACAGCAGAGCAGCGTTGCACCAACCCTTCAAATGTGGTCTTCAGAGTCTGGTGCTCAGGGGGAACCTCCTTCTTCTCAACCCTCTCCACAGGTAGCTGGTGATACTGACAGAGAGAGAAGCAGCTGAGTGAATGCAACAGGAGCATGAAAGGCTGGAGCAGGTAGATTCCCCTCCTGCAACTATGAACAAAGAATCTCACCTCTTCGGAAACCCAGAGAATACCTGGAAGCACAGAGTTAGATTATAATCCTCACACTGTGGTATAGCTTCAGGCCTCTGTGGATTCCCAACTCCCAGCAGGTTCACAGCCTGCCTGGCCTCCCTCCCTCTCTCCCAGCTGTACCCAGGTGTCATCTTCCACTCTGGCAATTCCCCTAACACTCAGACAGATAGGTCTTGTAAGGGCTAGGGAGCAACATAAGCCCTGCAGCTGCCAAGTAACAAGAATCTCAAAAGCTGAGTTGTGTTTCTACTTGACAAGGAGCTGGTGGCTGTGGAACACCCCACTTTCCCTGGGTACCTGCAGGCTGCCCTCCTTGGGTGCTCCTGGGGGTGACTGGCCTGATTCTTGCAACCTGGACAGCTGAGGATGCATCCCCTGGGGCTCAGCAGGCAAGCTCATTACTGGAGCTGTGATGGGGGCTGGAGGAGTAAATTTCTCAGTCAACTGTGAACAAGAAGAAAGAAAAGACAAAAAAATAAAATCAAGAAAACCAAGTCCAAGGAAGGAGAGTTGGTTACATTCTCTGCAGTCAAATTCAACTTCCTTTCTAACTTGCAGAGTGCTCAGCTCTCAAGATCATGTGTAACACATCCCTGTTCTTTCAGCCCCCTGACTCAGAGCATGGGGCCCTTCCTCTTGCATCCTAGATGAACAGTCAAAGCAACAGCGAGAAAACTCCTCTGGAATTGTTCAATCAAACAGATCCGTTGCCCCTGAAAGCACTGGTCCTCAGAAAGCCGCCTTGGCTCTGCGACGGCACGAGTCCTGAATGTAGAGATTAGCAGCAGTAAAGTGTCCAACAGAGCAAGTGTTGGGGAAAATCCCACGACATGGGGGGAGAATCCTCTTGCAAACACTTCATCGTGCCCCTGCTAAGCCAGAGAGTCAGGATAGATTCACTCCGACAGGGCTAGATCAAAAGGAGATGGCTTTAACAAGAGGCTAATCCTGTTGTAGTGAGCACAGCCTGAAGCAGGTTCCCAGCTATGCTGCCAGAAAAAGGGCGAGAAGTCTGTTCCAAGCTAAAGAAGAGGAGTGGGGGGTGGGAATAGTGCCAAAGAAGCTTCTCGTCATACCTGCCAGCAGGCAGCAATGATAGAAATGAGGTACTGAGAGCATTTGTTGCAAAACAGCTCAGCTCACAGGTCCTCCAGTGCAATCACTACAAGGCAGAGAGAAGCAGGACCAACATGGCAGGCAGCTCACAGCTACACCTGTCCCAACTTCTTTCAGCAGAAGTGCCCTATCAGTTGGTGTCAGCATCTGAGGAAAATCACGGAGAGTCTCACTGTGCTGAGGGGAAATGCTGCCCCCCACTGTCAGGTGTGAAGTGAGCATGATCTCCCCAACCACCATCAAAAAAAGTGTGTGGGCAAGGGACAAGATTAAATCCATATTTCTAGCAACAAGTGACTGTAGTCAGCCTGGGAAGTATTGACAGAGGATGCAGCATCACAGATGATAACCATGTTACAAAACAGCCACCACAGAGAATGGCACGTGAGTTTGGATGACAAAGGGTCAAGACGACTTAGACTCCAGTCCTAGCTATATATGTCAATGCAGAAGTAGACAGACCAACACGAAATGAGACCTGTTGAGTGTGACAGCGAGCATTTATAGGAATTGCATGGAGTTCCCTGGCTAAAAGACAAACAAAACATACTGCAGCTGAAAGCTTACCTTTTTCTTTTGAAGGCCTCCTCTTGCAGCAGAGGGATCAGTCCAAGATTCCTGAGCTGCCAGGAGAGAGATCAAGACACAAATGTCAGACTTTGAGAAGGTGGCCACAGCAACAATTCATGGCTGCTTGCATGGTTTGGAACTTCCCTCAGCAAAAGGGCCTATGGCTCCAATTCCCCCATCATTGCATCTTCAGACCATTTCAACTGAGGAATTTCAGGCCCAGCTCACAAGCCCAAGAACTGCTCTTGCTTCCCTTTCTCTTTCTTAATTACATTCTTAGCATCTGAGTATGTGCACAGGCTTCATGAGGTGGTATCTGATCAGACTGAACTGACACACACCCACTCCCACACAGAAAGATTTTCTGAAACTACCTGAAGCTTTCTGCATTCTGCACAGGCTGCAGAAGTCAGCCTCAGCGTCAGGCTTGAACCTCAGTCGGGACCTGCACAGCAGGGTTCAGGGAGCTCCTGGGGTTCCCCAAACTGAGAATTTCGCACTGTGGTACCACAGCAAGAGCTATGTTACGGATGAGAGAGGGCTTCTCACCAGCACTCACAGGAGTGCCTCATGGTGACAGTCCACAGCAATGCAGGTTGCTGTGATAAGGTGGGGAAAGTTAGGGGTTGGTTGAAATTTTCCCCTTTCAAAGTCATGTTCAGAACTAAAGCTTAGCAAAATTTGCTGGCTTCCCAACTAGAAGGGAATACACTTAAGCAGTAAATGCCTTGGGAGCAGAGGGGTGTCTCAGTAGACATTTCTGTGGTACCTAGCCCCTAACCTCACTCCAGCTAATTAAAAATCCATCAGACAACATGACATCAAAAGACTTGCAACCACACTTCATTCTGTGAAGGTCAAATTCCAACTACCTTGTATGCTGCTGTCCTATAAGGGTACCTGCATCTTTAGACAAAACCCCAGTGCTTCTTTTGTCATCCCTGTATTAATCACCTCAAGCCCATGAGACAGGAATAATCTGTGAGAAAGTGGCATAATTCTAAGGGGCAATATCAGAATTGCTGGAGCTCAGCGCCACACTTAATGAGTCACTGATCCTGAACCGAGCTTTAAAAATCGCAGGGGAAAGATGCAAAAGGTGCTTCATTACTTTAATTACCTTTATTATTAAAATTCTGGCAGTCTCTTTTTGCCCTCCCTTTTCCCATGGTTTCAAGACTCGCTCTCTGATGAGTTTGGATCAGTAGTTTAATTAAGTTGGCACTTATTTCTAGCTTGGGGATTCTGTGCCCTAGAACTCTGCTGGCCCCCACCGAGCCTGTGGCCTAGCAGTCCCTGGCACTATTCCAACCCAGTGGCACTTTGAATCCTCACAGGAAACAGCTATTTAAATTATAGTCTGTAAGACAGGCACTTAATCATCAGACATGGACAACAGGACCCTGCTGCATTTTGCTGGGATGAAACTCCGACTATCTTGCCTATGCTACTTGTGAAAGAGGATTTCTCACCAACCCTGAAAGGAGTGCCTCATGACAGCACTCTCCAGCAATGCCTGTCCTAGAAAAAACAAGACCATCACAGGCTGGAGTCAGGGATTAGCCTGGCCAGAAGGGAGATCAGCTAACATGTTGCTGTCCTTCAACCTGTCCCTGACACTCCCCAGGAGCGTGGGATTTCTACAAGTGGAGATCTCACTTCATTGCGCTAGTGAAAATGTGTTCATGGGCTGTTCAGATCATGTTCAGGAATTTCCAAAGCAAGCAAGTTTGGCCAGTCAGATAGAGTGATCTTACAGTCCCTTTCCAAGCTAAAGAAAAGCACCCATCAAAACCAGAACAATAACAGCAGGCAATAAAGCATTCTCAAGGAAGGCAGTTTGCGCTGCTGATCTGGGCATACCATATGCTGCCATTAAAACCGGGGCTAAACGCTGTCAGGAGAAGTGATCTTCCCAGCAGTGAATTCCTGCAGGGCATCTTCAGCCTGAGGCAGCGCTTGAAATCCTTGGCATGGAATCATCTTTCCCGTAACAGGGAAACATTGGGGTATTTTGTTTCTCTGGTGAAGGGACAACTCCCTTTCTCGGGTCCCACTCCACACAGCAAGGTTTGCTTGGTGGTGTAAGGGACTACCGAGTACTCGGATTTCCTAAATAAAGCTGGGAGTCCCTAGATAATTTTTCGTGCCGTGGCAGCTGGTCTTTGGTGCAAGCAGCAGTCACTGTGCAGAAAACAGCCCACTAAGACATTGAGCCTTACCCCACTGGCAAGGCAGGCTGGAAGATACCCTACTCTCCATCATCAATGAATCCCAAGGAGAGAAGTCAGTACGAACCATCAGTCAGAAAACCTCTACAGTCCAAGCTCTCCCCAGCAGATGGACTGAGATTCAAAGCCAAATGGGCTTTCCAGTTCCCCTTGGAACAGAGTCCCCAAATTCTGCTTGGGAAATTCTACTCCACCACTGCTCCTGCTGGAACCCACCTCTTCCAAACCACCTGGGGAAAGCACAAGCACAAGTAAAGCCGTGCATAAGGCTGGGAGTGTAACAGGGAGAAAACAAGAGATGAGTTACAACCACTGGCCTGTTCCTTGCCTAGAGAACCAAGAAAGGAAAAGGCGCTGCTTCCCTGTCCTGTTGGCCCAGCAGCTGCCTGAAGGGACACAGAGACTGAGAATGCTGTAATTCCTCCAGGACTGGAGGACAGTAGAGAAGGAAGAAGCTGGAACCCCTGCTTTCTGTACCCAAACTCATCAGTAAGAGCACAGTGCTTTCATTTCACTTCCAACATCCCCAGTCCTCAGGACAAGTATGTCCACCACCCCAGCTGTATAGGTCTCCAGGCATGCAAGTAAACAACAAATAGCAATGAGCATGCACGCATGCACACACAGTAAAACGTGCACACAACCACACATTTCACTGGAAGCAGCAACATCGCCTCCCCCACAGGTCTAAAGGCTTCTCTGGGTACTACCTGCATGATCCACGTGGGGATCTAGCCACGGGAAGAAACCTGAAAGTCAAGGCAGGGTGGGAGAGTCATCATCACCAACAGCTTTTACTCAGCGAGTAATGTCCCTGGACTACTATCTTTGATGGCTTTTCACAAGGAATTTGTCCAGCCTTAGCTTGGAGCCTTTGCGTGTACTCCCCACAGGCTTCACACAGTGGGATTTGCTATCCTTGGTTAAATATGGCTCAGCAGAGGATTCCAGGTGGAGGCAAACCTCAAAGCCTCAGTTCCTTCACTCCCAGAATACACGTGGCTTGGAGAAGCATCTGCTCAAAAATCTAAGGATTGTCAGCCTTGTTGTTAGGGATCTCCACCACAGTCTGGCTAAACCTGTCCCCCTAGACAGCAAACAAAGAATTAACAAGCACCAGATGTGACGATGTTGTGGGAAATAGAAAGAGGGAATACCCATCCACTAAGAACTAGGTTCAACAACACTCTTTTTCATCATGCTAGCAAGGACTTCACAGTACTCGTGGGCTGGGCTGGGTTCAAACTACAGACCCAGAGGGGAAAGGCTCCAGGTCTGTATCACTGCACAGAGGAACACAGAAGTGATTCCCTGGCAAGCACTTTATGGCAACAGGAAAAAGCAGGGAGAACTAGAGTACAGCAGACAGAGAAATTTTATCTTGAAGCTAAGCAAGGGGTGTCCCATGGACAGAGAAGCAGGACCCCGCTCTCCCAGTGCTTCAAATGCACTTGTGTGAATTACATGAGCAGGGGCGAGATCAGCAAGCCTTCCACCAGGCATGCCCTGGGAACCACCCACCCTTTCAGTCAGAGCAGATGCCTCTGGAGTGGATGACTTCTCAGGGTGCACTGGGGACCCTGAAGAGACAGCATCTTGTAACCACAGCCTGGGGGACAGAGCAGCTGAACAGGCTGAATGACACCGTCATCATTGCTGTGTTTCACCACCACAGCAAGACTCAGCACAATGTGCCTGTAAGGTTAGCCTGAGCACCACATCCAGCCTTTATGGTGACAGACCAGACCTCAGAAGGTCGACATCCATTATGTACTGCAAACCCCATCCAGGAGCATCCTAGACACACAAGTTGCACAAGCAGTACTTACCTGTGGGAGGAGGAGGAATGCTTGCTGCTGGCAGGGGCTTAGTAGATGGAGCTCCAGGACCTCCCTGAGGGTAACCCATGTTCATGGGGCAGTTGAAAGGTGGTGATGAGAAACCTAAGGGAGACTGACTTGCCACAGGGAGAGGACAAGCTGCAGGAAGCTGAGATGATGGAACCGAGGCTGGAGTGAAGAGGGTAGGTCCAGGTGGTGGAACACCAGGAGATGTCATGGGCATGGACTGTCCTGGCAGAGAAGGCTGGTTGGGGAAGGGAGCAGGACCAACAGGTCTGACTCCCGCTGGTCCAAATGGCTGAGATTGTGACACAGCTACAAATGAGAAAGAGAGTGTATCAGCATCACTTGTTTAATGTGCAAACTACTCCTGATGATCTCCTTCATGCTAGTAAGTCTGCCCTTCTCCAAGCCATACCCTGGAATATCCATGCCAGGTGTATCCCCCATAACCCAGGCTACATCAGTCAAACTCTGCCACAAAGTTAGCTATAGCTTCTCCAGCCCTATATATGCTTAATATCAGCGGATGTGCAGCAACAGTTGCTAGAACTAGATATGTCAGAAGCACTGAGAAGCCTCTCAGACCACTTACTTGTTCTTTGCAAATACAATAAGCCTGTGAGGAAGAAAGTGGAACAGCCATCCATGTTGAAGGCTTCAGACTAAAAAAAACCTAGAGAACAGACGCGACCATCAGACAATGCTTACCAGGCCCTGAAATGGTTGCTGGAACCAAGCCCACGTTGTACTGTGGGTACGGGGGCCCTCTGGAATAGACACTTGTTTGTGGACCCGTGCTGGCCTGGGGAGGGGTAACGTGGTGAGGTGTCATAGACATCGCTGGCACTGGCTGAGGCGTGAAGAGGGAAGGCACTGAAGGCTGAGAAGGTGCTGAAGGGGCAAATGATGACTGATAGTTGGGCTGCAATTAAAAACACAAAGAAGTTGCAAATGGCCAACGCAGTCATGTGCATACACATACAAGCAGATGCTCTTTCTATCCCTGTCACTTCCAGGCAAGAGAAGATGCTGCTGCTGTCAGTGCCCTGGATGGACTGGGCCAAAGGCCTTTCCCAACACATAACTAGCTCAACAAGCTGGACATCACACTCTTCAGAGTATTCTCCAGCTCTCAAAAGGATTAGTCCTCAGGAGCCAGTTCCCACACAGTGCCTTCCTGGAAGCACAACCAGAGGAAATAATGAGGGAACAATAATGAAGTAATAGAGGCTGGAAGCAAAACTTCCTGAACAGTTTTTTTGTGAAAGAACTGAGATTAAGCCATACTACACTAATTTTACTGAGATATGAGGGTAAGATGGGCACAGGAGAGTGAACCACAGCCCCCTTTTCCCTCAGAATGTGAGATCTCAGTGGATCACTATGCTTGTAACAGTCTCCTCCAGTGACTGCATGTGGGACAGGGCTTTGTGAAAAGATGCCAGACAGCCTACTTTTGGATGATTACATAGTTTGTGTTTACTCCAGTGAAGGACATCACTGATAGTTCCTCGATGCCTGCAATCTGCACCATCTCATATGCCTTCCCACAACCCCAGTAGCCTTCCTCCTTCTCCCCAAGCCATGAACACCCGAGCTTTAGGCCTACCTTCTCTGGATGTCTGGGACCTGTTTTGTGGGCTGCTCCTTCAGGGGTGGAACCACTCTTGGCTGCTGGAGATGTCTGTTTAATGACACCTACGCTGACACGAGTGTAGGGAAAAGGGGGCGGCTGCTGATCACCCACATTCTCTCCTTGAGCATGGAAAAGCCGGTCTCGGAGCTGTTCAATCAGGAGCTGAAACAAACTAGGCTTTAGGAGAAGTGCCTTGAGAGCCTCAGATGGAAGGTGCTGGATAGGCATTCAAAGCAGACTCTGACCCAAAGAACATCAACGTGCAAAACTAACCATTTCCCCAATAGTCACCAGGGAAAAAACAAACCAACTGCAAGTGACAACCTTGGACATCACCTGCCCTATTCCCGGGCAAATGAAGTCTCACTGATCCTTCCCCCCAATCTTTACAATTTTCCCTCCCCAACCCCCTAACCACATTTGGGCACGAGACAGATTTGTTTCAAACTACAAGGTGACCTCTCCATTCCCTTCCTCTACCACCTAGTTTCAGAAATAGATGAAGCTTCCCCAGAGAGCTGGTGACCAGCGTTGTTCTCCAGGAACTATTTCACAGTTCTATGGCTCCCTTCCTTTTCCCTGAATCAAAGGCAATACAAAGAAAAATCAAATGAAGACAAAAGCTGTGTCCCAGAAAAAGAAACACACCTCAGGTGTGGTAACCTCAGGTTACCATAATTAAGGTGAAACCTGATGCATGTCAAAACCCAAAGTATCATTTTTCCCCATACACTACTCCTTCCCACAACAACCCATTTCTCACTCACCTCTTTAGAGCTGCTGGGTAGGTAATTCATTGCGGCTGCCAAGCATCCTTGAGACGCCAGGAGACTGGCATATTGGGTGATTCGTTCTGCCAAGACAGGGCCTGGTGCTGGACCTGCTGTGCCTCGGAGCATCTCAATGGACCTGCTCAGCACCATCACCTTCTCTATGAGATCCTGAATAAGCCAGGAGGAGAGAACAAATAGACCTCTCAGAATCTGCATTGCTTTACTGGTCCATCTCATGCTGAGACACCACCAGATGGCTTTCACAGTGAACAGAAGTAACTCCACTCTCCACCAGATACTACCATTGATTACTGTTTATTCAGGTGCACTTTGTGGAGAAAAACAGGAACCAAGAAGCAAACCCTGATGCTGCTACTTTTATGGTAAGGGAAAAAAGAAAATCAGAAGCCACAAGGACATTCCAATCAACTGTGGTCTAAAAAGTTATCAACTCTAGGAGTTACAAGCTATCAGCTTGGAAGAGGAAGGATTAAAACCATACCAGGAGAAATTCACTAGGAAAAAACTACTACTGCTGACAAACAGACCAGAAGGTTTTTAGTTATTTAAAGCTCCTTCAACTCCTAGAAATCAAAGTAATGCTTATATCTGTGGAACAATATATGCATCATTGGCTGATAACTGGTATCTGGGAGGAGGCCAGTTTCAAACATAACCAGGAATGCTGAAGATGCCCTTTTTGTTTGCTGTCATTCACTAGTGGCCTTGCAAAACCAGGGAACTCTGTAGCAAAGTGCATTATCTGCAGATATCTGACTGGAAGATTTGTCTGGTTTCATTCTAGAACTGGTGGATACCACAGGGGTTAGTGACTTAGCCAGGACTGGTTTAAGTGTAACAGGTAGGTAACAACACTGATTTAGAAGCCCTGATTCATCTGCAAGCTGTGACTTCCCATACGCGATCATTCTACTTGCAGCGGGAATAATACAGTCTAGACTTCATTTTATTTTGCCAGAGGCTGTTCTGAAGGTACAGCCAGATAACTGGAGCATTACAGTTAGACGCAATAAGCACAGCAGAAAATGTACTCCCAGGCAACTACCAGTAAGTAAACAGGTACAGTCTAAACTTCTCTGACTAAAAGGAAGCGCAGATGACACCGGTATACAAAGACAGGCAGGTAGGCCGAAACTCCTGTCCATGGCTGGATTTACGTGCAATGTAATCAGTACTCTCTAAACACACAAACCTGTAAAGTTTGAGTGCAAGTCTCCTTTAAATGTAAGCCTGTAATTCAGGCTAGAAGGAGATATACCTTGGTGACTACGAAAAGGTCTCCACTGTCTGCTGGAAGCCAGATACTCCATTTGATGGGATAATGCAAACAGATCAGGGCTACCAGACTGGCCTAAGAAGAAGTCAAACGAACATTATAGCACCTGTACCTGCAGGGCAAGGGGTGATGAAGTCTCATGGTTTTTTACCCAGCATTCCACCAACCTCTCCACATTGCCTGATGAGATATAGCAGAGGCAGGCATCGTTGGACAGGGCTGCATCTCCCTCTGACTCTAGGCGGGCTCCCAGCATATCTAGAGAGGAAGAAATACAGCCAATGTTTAACACACTCTCTTTTTGAAAGAGCTCATTAAACCCCAATACTCATCTCATAGCAATCCTGGCTTGGCACGAAAAGGTGGTTGACAGCTTTGGATCTACACCTAATTCTTAGATAACACAGAGAAATGGGCATCATTAAGGAATCCCAAAGCCAAACTGATTGAAACAAGTAGTATTTTTTTTATATACCTGCCAATTTTTATATGTCTGCCCACAGACATATAAAAGAAAGAAAAACCCTTAAAAATGACAGAGGAATTCAGTAAAAATATCCAATGCTTTTGTTGGTTTTTTTTGGTTTTTTTTTTCAAAGACCTGTGGGAATCTCCAGGCAACAGCAGTGTCCAGTATGAGGGACAGCTAGTAATCTGGTACCTTGTCAATGTTTAGCAAATACTAGGAAATAAAGGTGAGCTGGAGCTATCTCACTATCACCACTGCCACCGCCAGTTTCCACCCTTACAATTTGGTCTGTAAAAGACATCATGTTTTCTTGCATTTCAAGTTGTGTCATCTTACTTGTATAAAGTGCTGGCATTTCTCCAACAGCACTTAGCTGTTCCCATCAGCAGGAACTAGTTCCAGCTAAGCAACATGAATAACTTCTTCAGATTCAGTCACTAGATTGTCCCCCTAACTCCGACTCTCAGAACAATCAGTTGCTGAGCGTGTAGGACTATTAACAGGATTGAGGAGAAACTACTGAACCCATCAAACAATCATTAACCCCTGTTTCTGAACTTAAAGGGAGGTGAATGTGCTGGAATGGTAAAACTCTTTCAGATGGAGTGAAGTCACCTGACCTTTTACTGTCAAGGAAATCACCCTTTCTCCTCAGAATAAAATAATAAATACCACCCTCTTAGTGTCTCAGTCTAGTGCCTATCCTGTTTTTTTCCTTGCTATTAGTAGCAGTGACAGGAAATATCAGCATATATAACTTCTACACTATGACCCTCCAGCCTACAGTGTGCATGTACCACTCTCCTAACTCAACAGACCACACTTAAGTTCCAGCTAGCTGTAATGAGTAAGGAGTGCTTTCCTTCCTCAACAGTATCCACTTCTTTCTGTAAGCAGTCCAGAGTTGCCCTCCCCCAGGGGAAATTGTATCAACCATAGAATCACCGAAACAATTTGGGTTGGAAGGGACCTTTAAAAGTCATCTAGTCCAATCCCCCCTGCAATGAGCAGGGACATCTTCAACTAGATCAGATTTGCTTAGAGTCCCATCCAACATGACCTTGAAAGTTTCCAGGGATAGGGCATCTACCACTCTCTGGGCAACCCTGTGCCAGTGTTTCACCGCTCCCATTGTAAAAAATTTCTTCCTTATATCTAGTCTAAACCTACCCTAAATCATACGTATCAGAACATAGTATGCTGCATACCACAGAGCTGAGTATAGTCCTCATGCTTTGAGTATGTTAACAAGATGGCCAGTGCCTCCTTCCAGCTCTGCAGGTCACATGTGCAAACAATATCTTGCCAGTTCTGCTGCACAACGGAGGAAAGCAGCTGTAAGGGAAGCAGAAGGCCTGTCAGTCATGAAGACAAAGACAAGCTGACCGCTTAAGCAAGTGCACCCACAGGGATAAGCTCACTTTCAGGCATACTTCCCACTGTGCAGCAACTACCTCACTGTAACTTAAGGTCCGCCAGTCCCAGCATCCCAATATTAACAGTAACTTGGAACCCCCGATGTCTATAAACAAAGCAAAAAAAGCCAAACAAACACCTTAATAGAATATGGAAAACAGCTGATTAGGCAAGACTAAAGAATCTATCTAACACCATATCCTGTTTCAGAGCAGCTAATATCAATGACTCGGAATATAGTGTTAGGACATCCCAACCCCTGCTTACGTTCCTCATTTGTCAATTAATAAGCCAGGACCTTCCTAGCTGAGCTGTAAAGAGGCAATATGCTCCAAAGGTCACATGAGGAGCTGAGGCAGATTAAAAGAAAGGAACAGAGAAATCTTAGGTGGGCACACATGAAGTTGTCACAACTACCAAGAGATTAGAGTAAAATGTTAGCCAAGAGGAGATGCACAGATTCCACTGACATTTACTTCCTGTCAAAGTATTTCCACATATATTCAGACAAATATCTGCCAAGATATCGCACACCTTCCCCTGTTCAGTGTGTACACAAAACTGTCACTTACCAGGGAGAGCTTTGTCTTACGCTTGGCCAAAGTAGCGCTTCTGGGTCTCCTTTAGGAGGTTCTCCCCCACCAGCTATAGCTAAGATGATGGCATCAGCAAAGCGCTCTTGCCCGCATGCACAGCTCCCACCGCACCCTCAAAATTCCCCAACAAAAGGGAACTGGCTGATGAGTCCATCCGTATCTACAGAGGTGAGAAACAGAGTCAACACACAGTGGCATCGTCCCAGAGTGCATTGATGATGCTCTTTTTAAAAACTAGGCAGTAAAAAAAAATAACGTATGGAAGCCCAGCTAAAAGAAGATTTGGAAAGTCAAATCAGGTTTTGCACTTTAAAAAGAAATCCACTGACTTGACATTAAGTCTTCCATCACCTAGAAGACCTCACCTATAGATCTTCTTATCTGCAAAGAGTGCTTCTCTGCACAATGCTGCAAGATGCTGTGTGATATTGGGATAGCTCATGTGCTTTATAAGGATCCCATCCTCCTGGAACGGACCAGAATTCTCTTCTGGTCTCTCCTAATTTTCTGATTTTTCCCTCCTCTCCTTTTTCTAAGAGGGCAGAAACACATCTTGTGTAACATACCTTCTGTGACAGGAATCTCCAATGTGCTCATATTCTGTGGGATGAGGTTGTCGAAAAAGGCCTGAAGAGGAGGAAAACAGCAGCTACATCATCACTGGAATTTATCAAAGCTGTGCAAAGAATGCAAGAGGTTAATTAATTCATTTGAACCACAACAGATCCCTGCCCCAAAAACGGTTTAATGGATTACAGAGTGGGATGAGGCCTGCTCTCCATTGGGTTGAGCATGCTCACACAAATCTGATTTTCAACTTGGAAATCATGACATGCCTCCTGTCACTGCTCTATCAACCTGCACAGTTTCACCAGGGCAGCAACAAGTGCCGCGCTGCTATTGACAAAGCTTAGGAGATTGACAGTGTAAGAACATGCCAATGCCCCAACAGTATTGGTGGCCAGCATTCATCAACTCAACTGCCAGCCCTTGAGCAAGCTGAACAATCTATGGATGGAATAGAGACAAGCCCCAACAAGTGATATCTGTAATTAACAGGTAGGATCACAGCCATGCTTGGTGTTCTATTGAAATGCAGGACAAACCGCTATCCTAGAATATCTCAGCAAGTGTTTAAGGTTTGTGAAGAAAAAATTAGTAAATTTGAAGCATAGCAGTTTCAAATACCTTAGAGGAGCAAAATTTTACAGTGCCATGGTCGAACCAGCCTTGGAAGGCATCTGAAGATGGACATCCACAAATTCATGTGAGAATTACATTTCAAAGGATAGAGGTGAAAAGGAAAGAAATGCAAAAGAAATACCACACAGCAGAAGCTTCACAGAGGAAATCCAGAATTGTAGCATGAAGTTAAGATGGGGTGAGGCTAATTCTATCATTGAAGAAATCAGCCACTGGTGAAGCAAGCCTTCTTGCAGTGTAAACAGCCCAGGAGTCCGTCTTCATCACTTCGCTGATTTGTTTTTAAAGCCAGAAGGATTGCTACGATCATTTAGTTGACCCTGTGAGGGGTTCTGACTGGCCTGTGAACTGCCCTCTGCGATGCCTGCATTAAGCCCAACAACTTGTGGTTTGAATGAAACCTTCCTGTTCATTCTGCCCTCCACTGCTCTCCCAGATTGGCAAGATGTACAGGACATACCTGATCTGGCTGCGCAGCGTTTGTCTCATCTGCCTCAGGAAGGGGCTGCTTATCTGGGATCCCATTACTCAAACATGAGGCAATCTAGAAAAGTAACAGACATTCAGAGTGAAGCCCTTATCAAAGTTAAACGCCTAGGCAGCAAAGCCATCAAGTGACTGGCAAGCCCCAGACACAATTCCCCCAGCTCTTTCACCTGTTTGAAAAGTTCCACACCTGTCCCTATTCCTGGCTGGCTGCCTATCAGAGGTTATTTATCCTTTTCAGAGCATTGTCCATGCTGCTGCCAGAGTTTCCTCCCCTGCAGCTCCATCAGTGCTATGCCAGACTGTCTTCATCTGTCACCTTCTTCCTGGCTGAGGAATCCCCCGAGATGCAGAGCGCTGGATGCTAGAAGCTCTCAACTGCACTGTTGTTATACACTTCCCAGGGCACCAACTGCAAGCAAGACAACTGGGCTCAAGACCCGTCTGGTTTAATCCAGTACAGCTACAGTTATACCCTTAAAAATGCCCTTATTTGCTTTTTAATAAGTGATACTTGAGGTGCCTCTCAGCTGAAATTTCATACAGTTTGGTCTTTTGTGTGCTGTAAGATCACTTGCTCGTTTCCAGTAGGGACCCTAAAACTCTCCTGCAGCAGCTTTAGTCCTGTAAATGTTTCTCTCTATTGGAAAGAGCCCTTACCTTTTTTTGCAGATCCTCTTTACTGTACCCAAGCAGCTTGAGCAGTTTTGTCCTGGACTCCTGCTCCAGGTTCACCTGAGTCCCAAAAGATATTGAAAAAGATAAGAAAATATGTAAAATCCTAGACATCTACACACCGCCAACGGTTGGCTGCTTCTGGCAGCAGCTAAGTTTAGAGCTCAGTTTATAGATAAGGAACTCAACTGTGACAAGTCCACCTAATGACTACTGTGGGAAAATCTACGGAATTTAAGTTATGATAAAAGTCATGATAAAAGGGTGAAATTCAAGTTTGTCACATAGTTACAACAGAGGTACAACTGCATATCAGGGCTATGACTATATGCATACTTAATGTACTTGGTCATTAATTCCCTGGATGGTCTAAGAATTGCCAAGCTAATCTCTGCATAGAGGCAATGGACTGATTTGAGTCCGGATGAAACTGAGACAAGGTGGTTGCCTGAACTCCTAGCTGGCTTCACAAAAATTAATTAACTAATTGTTATAGAAGCTCCCTGCGTGGGGATTTCAGACAGTGCCAGAGGCTCCCACAGGCTGCACACAGCCTAATTGATAGGCGTTATTTGTATGCTTTAATGCATTACTAGCATTCTGCAAGGAGAATCTGACTGTCTCAGTAAGTCCCAGGCTGTTCTTACTACAGAACTGACCAAACTGTACATGGATAAGATACTTGTAAACAGTCAATAGAAAGTGTTCTTGCAGATGCAGAAATGGTCATGCAGGACAGTCTTTTGTACAGAAGCTTGGTTTGTAGTTTAAGACAATCAATAGTAACAGATCTTGTACGTGCTGGAGTGGTCTCAGGACCGTGGGCCAGCTGGATTATAAAAATTCACTAGAAAGGCAAGTTCGACATATTTCATCAATGCTGCTGAAGACATTGTCTGCAATGACCCTTGCACATGGAGACTACTGTCACCACCCAGGCAACACCTGGCCATCCTATTCAAGAGATATGATTCCCCATGCAAATGTAATAGGTATGGACAAGACCCCAGTATTTCACCCCACACAGTCCGCCTATGAGTGTCTGTAAAACACTACCAAGGCTAAGCCCTGCCCCTCCAGAAGGGTGGCTGCTCCTCATTACCGAACTCCTTCATATTACCAAATTGTCAATGAAACCATCTTCCTGCGTAGGGCTATCATGCCACCACTTTACTGGGGAATCTCATTGCGCATGTGGGCTTTGCTTTGAGAAATAGCAACATTAGAGCTTCACGGGTAGCTTGGCAGTGAGCTGAGATAAGAAAATCCCGTTTAGCACCTTGACAGGAAGCCCAAACGAGTCCACTGAAAAGACCATTCCTACTGAAAAATAAGGCAACCTCCAAGACCTCAACTGCAAAAGCTTTTCTTTAGACAAATAACTAACTAGCCTACTCAGTTCCACTTTATATCTTAAAGAACAGGAATATAAAGGGCTAGAGAGGACCATAATGAAGACATTCCACCACAGGACCATAAATGAACGGACCTCTGTATTTCACCACAGCCATCCTACCTTCAAGAAGTTCCAAAGGTTCTCATCAAATGGCAACTTGGCTGTCTGGATCTTGCTCTGGCAGTAATCAAGGAGATTCCCTGACTGCAAGGCCATTTGCAGTTCTCTGGATCGGAGCAGGAATTCAGTTTCAGTAGTGACTTGACTGATGAATACCTGGTGCGGGTAAGACTGCTGCATTTGCTGTCCAGGAGCTTTGGTAAGACCAAAGGAAACAAGTTTTCCTCCAAACTGAGAAAGACAGAAGGAGACATTAAGACAGTAAGCATTCTTGTAAACAAAGGTAAAAGCAACTCTCTTAGCTCTTCATTCAGCAAGGTGGACTCCAGCTGTGATCACAAGGAACACAGTTTAATGTGTATGGATGGCAGGGGACATTGAGGGAGTTCATGTCACAAGTCCTTCAGCCGAAGGCTGATAACCATGGCACTTGTGTATGTGCTATCAGGCCTAGCCAACTGCAAGTACCAGAGAGGCACAGAGGAAAAAGTACCATTTGGAACTCTTGGCTCTTTTCTGACATAGAGAGGCAGGCTGCAATCATAAAAACTATCATGCAAATGGCAGGCACTAAACAGACAGCAAACAAGTCAAGCCACAGGCTAAAACAACAATTCATCCTTTCAATTTACGAGCAAAGAGGTGAAGAAAATTAAATACCTGGATAGGAAGAAGAATGACAGAGAAGAATGCAAATGCACACAGCCTACAAGGACAGCTTTTATGAGTCTTCCTTAGCTTTGTTAACTCTTACTTATAACCTCCCGTTCTCTGCTACAGGCCTTCTTGTTGGAAATATATCTGAATGTTGAGCAAAAGAGCAAAAATGCTCCATGGCATACCACACTGCATCTTAAACAGGCATTAAAACAACTAGCAACAGGAAGATAAAAAGGTTTCTCTGGCGAAAGAAAAGGACTGTGTCACAAGACGACACACCTACTGCATTTTAAGCTCAGGATACTCCATTCACTTACTGCAAATGAAACCCCCACAGGTCTGCGAATCCACTTGGGTGGCTTTTTTAGTGGTGGAATCGAGGTGGTCTGAGCTACTTGCTCTGGCACCTGCAGCGGAGGAAGGATCTGTCCTGTGCCAAAGGGATCCAAGTTGTTGAAGGAGGAAGAGATCTTGAATCAGAATGAGAAAGGAATAAGATATAACTCAATTGCTCTCTGTACAGAGTAAGAACAAAAAACTGTTGCTTTGCAATTTGTTACTTTCCTTGCTGATGAAGAAAAAGGCTATCACAGTACCTCTTCCTGGAATACCTCCAAGTGTCTATGTGAAAGAAGCGGTATTTCCAAACAGTTCCAGAAATTATTTCTCAAGAAAGCTTCACCTTGAGAGATTTTCAAGTAATTTTTCCTGAGCAAGATGCAAATTCCCTAACAAACACTGCCTGGCCTAGCACCCAGCCCATAAACACAGGAGTTACAAAATAACTTGTTTTATGCAAGACAGTGACAACATATGGTCAAAAGTTGGACAACTTATTTCTTATTTTACTCACAAAGGAATGCTGACTCCCTTTCCGTTGCTGGGGTCTTTCAAATGGGTTAGTTTTAAGGACTGTTTCAAGTTTTTACAGTTTAGATGAGGCTGGCGAAATAATCTCTCCAGACTTTCTTGCCTAGACAACAGTGTGTCAAAAGTGGCCTCTGATCTGGATTTCTGACATTTAGGAAGGCAGTGAGCATAGATACAATGCTGTTCACAAGCATTCTTAATTTTTAACATTGTTGGCATGGATTTGTTGTTTGCTAGAGATAACCCTGTTCAAGTTTGACTGGACCATAGGGCATAGCTCCAAAATACAGCTGACCAGCATACCTGAAAAGACACAACACAAGGCTCATCAAGCTAAGGTTGCCAAACAAAGCATCAGAGGCAAGACCTACACGTTTTGTCTTTCCAGTCTTTCTTAAGGGGAAACCAATTCCAAAGAAAGACCATTTCCTGGAGGAATAGCTTATACCTAACAGATCAATCACGCTAAACCTTCAAAAAGTAAATACACACTACCAGGGTACCAGTAACATCAACCACCAGGTCTTCAACAGAGTTTCTGTCCTAATACCAAAGAATCCAGAGGAAAGAGACCTCTTGGTCATGAACTCCCCACCTCCATAATTGTCATTATCTTCTCCTATTTTTGTTCTTATTTGTTATTCTATTTATCTAGGAGTTATTCTACACTACTGTTCTTCAATTTTGAAGAGTGTAAGTGTGTCGCACGCACCTGAAGAATGCACATAAAGAAAATTCTCCATGGGTTAAATAAATCCTTAATCTCCTACAGCTGTTGTGTGATAAAGTATTTTCTTTCTCTTGCAAATCCTATGAAACTGAACTCAGTCAGCTGTAAATTACTATATAAATAACACTTAAGCCAGCTCATACGTATTCTCTTAAAACCCGTATTGTGAGGCATTAGATGGCTGGGAGAGAGGAAGGGAATTAAAAGACTAGACACCAGATTAAAACTAAAATTTTAGACAGTACTGACATTTAATCTGTTCAGAGTTTGCCCATCTATTCAGTGGCTAAGTAATGGGTTTCAGTATCAAAATATTAACGTGCTCCAAGTTATAGTCAATTCACTTGAGGAAAACTGCTAAGAGTAGCTTATAAACTTTTCAAAAATCTCTTCTGAACTGATCGAGAATAACATGTTGTATTAATCAGTATCAATGTATTTAATTTTAACTTTTAATGACAAGACAAGCTTGTTGCTGTAGCAGGTGTGCTGCTTTACTTTTACTCTAGGAGTAATAACCATAAAATATATATATCATCAAAACTACAGAATCACAGAATGGTCAGGGTTGGAAGGGACCTCTGGAGATCATCTAGTCCAACCCCCCTGCCACAGCAGGGACACCTACAGCAGTTGCACAGGACGGCGTCCAGGCGGGTTTTGAATGTCTCCAGTGTGGGAGACTCCACCACCTCTCTGGGCAGCCTGTTCCAGTGCTCTGCCACCCTCAAAGTAAAGAAGTCCCTCCTCATGTTTAGATGGAACTTCCGCTGTTCAAGTTTGTGCCTATTACCTCTTGTCCTATCACTGGGCACCACTGAAAAAAAAAGACTGTTCCCATTCTCCTGGCACCCTCCCTTTAAGTATTTATAAGCATTGATAAGATCCCCCCTCATTCTTCTCTTCTCCAGACCAAAAAGACCCAAGTCCCTCAGCCTTTCCTCATAAGAAAGATATTCCAGTCCCCTAATCATCACTTGATCTTCGTTCTCTTTACACACTTCAATGAATTTTACAAGAAATACACCTTTGTCAAGAGGTGATGTAGTTCCTTTGGGACCTGGTGGATATTAAGTCCCCACACAGGTAGCTTCTGGTTCCCATATCATATAGCTATACATCCTGGTGGGTAGGACAAACTGCATCACTTAAAAATCATACTGTTACACATGCGTGCTTCTAACACTCTCAGAAGTCAGCTGAGTAATCGCCAATCTGTTAAGCTGTAACACATTCACAGAACTTTACCTTGTCAGCCTGTGTCTTCTGCTGAGCTTCTAAGTTCCCACCCATAACAGAATAAATGTTGATCCACCCATCAAAAGTTGCAGCAGAGAAGACTGAAGGATTCCTAGGACACCACTGGACATCAAAGCACCACTGACTCCGAATGGGCAACTCGTAAACCACCTGTAACAGAAAGAGAGAAGGCAGAAGCACAACACGAACAGTCCCCTGCTTTCCCCAAATCACTTGCCCCCAGCAAGTGTGTCACACTTTATTTACATATCACCACTGAACACAAGTCTCTTATTTTTGCTTCTTGAAGGATGCATTGCAACCGAGTTATAGCACATTGAGCCCAAACAGCAGAAAGCCACACAAAGCTGTTGTACCACAGGATACTGACTGTAGAACAAAATGCAAAAGCAATAAGTCACTACTGTCACAGAATCACAGACTGGTCAGGGTTGGAAGGGACCTCTGGAGATCATCTAGTCCAACCTCCCTGTCACAGCAGGGACACCTACAGCAGTTGCACAGGACGGCGTCCAGGCAGGTTTTGAATGTCTCCAGTGTGGGAGACTCCACAACCTCTCTGGGCAGCCTGTGCCAGTGCTCTGCCGCCCTCAGAGTAAAGAAGTTCCTCCTCATGTTCAGGTGGAACTTCCTGTGCTCAAGTTTGTGCCCGTTACCTCTTGTCCTATCACTGGGCACCACTGAAAAAAGACTGTTCTCATCTACCTGGCACCCTCCCCTTAAGTATTTATAAGTATTGATAAGATCCCCCCTGAGTCTTCTTTTTTTCTAGACTAAAAAGCCCCAAGTCCCTGAGCCTTTCTTCATAAGAAAGATGCTCCAATCCCCTAATCATCTTTGTAGCCCCCTGCTGGACCCTCTCCAGCAGTTCCCTGTCCTTCTTGAACCAGGGAGCCCAGAACTGGACACAGTAGCACCTGCTGTTAACCAAGGGAGACACATCAGAAAACACCACAAGAAAACCAGAAGTCAAAAGGCAAGGCATCACGAGTAAGAACATGTAAACAGAAAGAATAGTCTGGAATAACAAATTTGACAACGAAAATAAAAGACTACAGAAAATAGGAGAACAACAAAAGAGGACCGTAATAGCTGCAGATGAACTATGAAGGATATTGCAGCCAACAAGTTTCTGGTCCGGCACTCAAAAATCCAAAGTTCAATTCACGGCCCAGACACAGACTTCCTGCCTGATGTTGGGCAACTCACTAACACAACCTTGACTTTGAACCTCCAGTTTGTAAAATGAAGATATTTCCTGTATGCCTCCCAGGCACAAAGCACAGAGAATCACAGTTTCCTCCTCTGTGGGAACATGATCTGCATTTTCTCTTCCCAGGTACAAAACCTTGCATTTGCTTATATTAAAATCTGGATTGCTAAGTGAAAAAAACAAACAAACAAGCAAACAACCCCCCCTTAAAAACAAACAAACAAACAAAACAATGACCAAAAAAACCCCCCAAATATCCTCAAAAAACTAAGAAACCAACCCTTGCTCCAAACTCACTGGATCAGCCATTCTGTATAACTGGACTGTCCCTACTATTGAAAACCTTCCCAATCTTTGTATCACGTGAAAATTTTCTGTTCATTAGAACCAAGTCAAGAACAGCACTCTAACAAGTTTGTGCGCAAATGCCTAAGTTAAATTTGGACTCTGCAAATCTACAGCAGCATGCATAAAGATGAGCCACCTGCACTAAAATTGTTTTGGTTTTTTTTCATTTTTTCTGCTAAAACACAGTGAAACGACTTCAGTAAAAATTAGACTTCAGGAATGTTTCAGAGTCTAATTCTCTTCTAACCATGAGACATCCATACAGTGCAAGCATCAAATCCCATGAAACCACAATAGCAGCATTTCATGGATTTTATGAAAATGGATTAATTTTTCTTCCATGCCTCCAAGGCAAAGGTGGTCACCTAAGTGAAATTGTCGCATGAAATTAATCCAACCTGGGGCTCCCAGCTGGACTTTGTCCGGTATTGTTAGAGTACTTTCCCCATGCTACCATCAAGATCTACTGCATTAATTTTGTCCAAAGTTCAAAATTCAGTTCTATCCAGATATTCAGCATTGAACAAGAAGGTGTGTAGAAAAATTTTTTACAGAGTCCTATTTTAATTCAGGTGATACTAAAGTATTTCGAAGATGGTAATTTTGAGATGCATGACTAGATAAGCACATACGTGTGAAACCACTGTACTATGAATAATTACATTGTTCCCCTTTCAATGGCCCTAACAAATGCTCCTCGTTCTCCTTCAAGTTTCCCCCCAAAAAACTTACTACCCTAGGAGAAGGAATAAGAAACAAAGGGACACAGAGAACACTACATATGTGAACATAGCAAGAGTAATCATAATTAGCTGAATTTAAGTTTTAGTTGAAGCGTTCTTCCCTCTGTGATATCTGGACACAGATATATCTGAGAAAATCTCTGCCTGTCTCTGTTGTTTTCAGTCTGGTTATGGACAACACTCTCATTCACTCCAGACAGGAAGAACGCAGAAGACACACTGGAGGAAATTTCATTGGCGCTCCACAAGGGTACAGAGAAGGGACACACACATAGCATAGCACACAACTCTGTATAAAGTAGACCACGTGTGCTTACAGCTGTGGTTACGTACCTCCCCCACACTTGGGTTCCAACACAAGATCCGGTTGTCTTTGGCGCTACTCAACAGCAGTTCGGGGTCAGACTGGCACCAAGAGACAGAAAGAACTCCCCTAAAAAAGATCAGAAAAAAAATCAGTCGTTCCTCTGTGAAACAAAGCAGGCCTAGCAAAACACTCATAGTTCTCCTAAGTCCAGTCTCCCAGATGTCTGCCTTTCAAAGATGGAGATCCTTGAAAAGGCAATGCAACAAGCAGGCCCTCACCTCGTGTGCCCTTCCAGCTGGCTCAAAGGAGAGGTAGCAAAACGTAAGTCCCATATTTGGATCACTGGCAAGCGGTCATCCTCAGAGGAAAGGACTAGCTGGGTTGCAACTTCTGGATGCCAGGCCATTCCTGAGCAATGCATCTAGGGACAAAAATAGCATAGGCTGAAAATTCAGTAAAGCAAGCTGGCAATAGCACAAATGGCCCAGAGCCACATCATTCTGCACGTAACTTGCCTATAATGCTTGACATAAAGCAAGCCTAGCAATGCCTTGCTATGGGAAGCAAGTATTTCTACCTTCCGCTATGCAGCAAAAAACCCACCAACCACACAGAAGTTGAAGGACTAGTTCAAAGATGATCCCCGAAGACAGCTGGGATTAAAATGCAGGAGGTTTCCCATAAATGAGCTGTGAACATAGAAGTTGAATGCAAGGGTGCCCTAATTTTAGGAACAGCTAAGGGTCTTGTTTCTTCATTTCATTAGAGGAAAAAGTGTTTTGATGCTACAGCTCTAACAGAACCAGCCCCAACATCTCCAACAATAAAAAAAAAACAACAAAACTTGATCCCAAGAGCCTGTGCCACTGCTTTGCAGTCACACATGGCACGTTGTAATCTAGTCAGAATCAGAGTCTTTCCTCCACTCACTCTGTTGCTGTGGTCACTGACTTTGATGATGGGCTCATTCTTCCTGAGGTCCCAAACCACAGCCTTGCCACTGGGGTGAGCAGAGGACAGGATATGCTGCACCTGCCGATTCCAGGACACCACACTGATGTCTTCATGAGGCTGCCAAGACAGGAAAGGCCACATACCCATTATTCCCACGTTGAGGGAACACTAATCACAGGATTCTGTCACTAGCTTAACTAAGGGATTTGAGGATATATAGATTCCTCTCTTCAATCACTGATCAACTACCTGGAAAAAAGCAGCACTGACCTGAAAGACTACGGAGCATAGAAAGTCCTTTACTCAGGGTGTACGTGGACAGTCAAATTCTACAGGCGGGAATGTCACCTGCAAAAGCACCTTTGCATTTTGGGAGCACGTACTGGGTTCTGCATTGGCCAAATGTGTCATAAAAGAGTCCAGAGAGAACTGCAGCTGAGAGAATGTAGGTGCTTCTACCCTGACTCCTGGGATGAACTTAAACGGAAAGATGACCTTGTGCAACATTTCAGGAGTGCAGTGAGATGGAAAATGATGAAGCATTCAAGGCTAATTGCTGTTACCGTATCTACTGCAATGCAGGAGATAGGCAAGGAGACAAACGGGAGGCTTATTGGAGGAAAAACTTGGTCTGCTTTTAGGTGAGTTTACTATGATTTTTTCACTTTCAGGAGTTGATTGCCCTGATTAACATAATCTGCATCAGAATATCAGAAGTTTCTTCCTCTTCAAACTCAGGAAACATTATCTGAGAGTAATAGCCAAGATGCATTAAATGGCTCACTGGCTCTGCTAGGGATATTACTTTCATGAGATATGAAAAGCTTCAGCTGAAGCCTGAAGTAAATTCATTCCTCAGAGAAGGTCCAATAAGCCTTCTTAATCCATCACACATGCCCCAGCCGGGTCACAAGATAAACTGGTCAGTTACTTGATTCAAATCCACAAAGAGCTTACCCATCCATGCAAAGTGCATCCTTCCAGAGCTTGCTAGCCTACCTCCCCTCCCCTTATAACATGCCCTCCACCTCCCCAGAAGAAAACCGATCAGTAAATTCTGATTCATCTTTCTCCTGACAGACATCAAGGTCATTACGCCTTCACAGACTGACTAGACCAGGACAACTCCACACACTCACATGTTTTTGCCTTGCCTACTGGGATATAAAACTGCAGGGATAGTGTCCAGAGGAAAACTTGTTTACCTGTGATTTAGCCCCTGGAGTCATAGGCACACTGAAGTTATTCAAGTCCCAGATGAAAATTTCAGAATCATTGGCTCCAGAAGCCAAGAGGTTACTCTGTAGAAAAAAAGAAAAGCTCAGCTGAGTTTCCCAGGGAAAGAGGACAGATTTGTTCAAAATAAATGTAAGCAAAAAATCCAAAAGCTTCTGAAGTCAGATGAGAGCTGCCACTGGTAAGGAGAAAGATACTAACCAGATTATAAACTGTCATGATATGGGCATAAACCAAGCACATTTCTGGCCTCCATGTCTTCAGCCATGCCATGGTACAGACCTATTTAAAATTTGTGTCTCAAGCTACATGTGCAGGCAGTTACTCATCATGAAACTCTGCCATAGGGCTGGAAGCCGCTGTCTCTGGCCAGCTGAGCCTTTGCCCTGCATCCTGACACCGAGGATATTTCTTCTAAGATGCAGGCTTCCCACAAGCATCTGCAGACTACTTCCAATTTGCCTTTGTGCTACCAGGAGAACTTGTGTTCTGTTCCCTACTCACTTATGTTGCAGTCCCTTCAAGTGTGATTACAGCCCCACTGAATTAGACACCAATTGAACAAACAAAAAAAAAAATTCTGATTTCAAATGGGTAATGGTCTAACACATAAGTCTATTACAAGACACGTTTTTACAGAGAGGTAAGAGACTTGATGAAGGTCACAGAGGAATTCAGTGGCAAAGCTGTGAAGAGAAACCAAATCTGAGTCCCAAACCAGTCTTGTGTCACAACTACCACACCTCTTTCAGGTTAAACTGTTCCTTCAGTTTATAAATCTCTATACAGAACAGAAAAACTTTCTTTTTTTTAACACAGAGGTTACCTTTCATTTGGTTATTAAGTATCTTAATGTTGCATACCTGGAAAGGGTTGAAGTCAAGAGCTCGAACAGGACCTGAATGCTTCTCTGTCTGCCCAATTACAGGCTCGCTCTTTGAAGCCAAGATGCGGTGCACACTGTACATTGTCAGTACACCATTATCCCCTCCACCGATGATCACTCCGGAGGACTCCGGGGACCCATTTCCAAAGTTACCCCAGATAAGCTTATGAAACCTAAAAAAGAAGAAAATAAAGCTGGCGTAGGCCACAATATTTGGCGGAAGTCAAGACACCCTCTGTATTACCAAAAACCACATCCATGTTCTGACCTATCAAACATAGCCAGCAGCCTGTACCTTAAATAACCATTTCCCTTTGAAGATGACTGTGGCTTTTACATGGAAAAAAAAATTCGTTTCCTTCCAAAGACTTTTACACAGAACATACAAAGGAAGAGCTAGTCTGTCTCCTTTTTTCCTTTCCCCCACCCCCTTAAAACGTTCAGGACCTCATATGGGATTTGGTGGATGAGCTCCTCTAACCTAAACTATATAGAAAATTAGATTACAGGACTATACGCTTTCTTTTCTAGAGCTATTATCTGAAAAATATGTTTACCCATTGTAAAAGCTGCTGGTTACAAATCAAGGCTGTTTCACACTGGGTGCAAATGTCACCCACACCGATGAGCCTAAGAAATCACCTTGTCTTAAAAAGCTAGAAGACAAGTTTCACTCTGCCTCTAATCTCTTTATTGCAAATCATTAGCCCCAGCAAATTCACATGATACAGAATGACTCTCGTGACTGACTACCAGATAAGTTCTTTCAGACTTCTCCAATGGTCCATTTGCTGTACATTTACACCCAACATGATTTCTGTCAAGAAAAACGTTCAGTTCTTGAAGACAGAGGTTAACTGATCAAAAAGATCACTTTATAACCCCAAACCATGATCTCCTCCTCTCCTTTGTTGTACCAGAAAAGCCCTCTTTAGTTCCGCTGATTGATACATCAGTATGAGTCTGTAGTACCTGTTTGAGGCAGGAAGCGTTCCTTTCTGCTTCATGTCCAGGGAGGGATCCCTGAAGTCAACCTCGAATATTTCCAAGGTGGCATTTGTACTGAAGGATGCATCCAGTTGCTGGGCAGATGTTCCTAGCAGAAGTACAAAGGCAAAACAAGTGGGCACTTTTTTTCCAAGAGCACAAGATCCAAAAAGAGCAAGGCACTGGAAACCTATTCTTCATAGTCAACACAACCTTGGTTGTGCTCGTTCAAGGAGAGGACATGTTTGAATACCTCAGAAAGAGGAACCAACAATTATGACTAAGACTTTGAAAGAAATTAGAACTTCCTCAAGAAATTCTGGGCACCAGGGTCACTGTTGCACAAACACTTTTCTGTCTTGGGATAAATATAATTCATATACTCTATTCCAAGCATCCACAGCTTGTGATATTAAGTCCTTATCTAAATTACAAATGCAGTCACATCATGAAACCCTGCTACAAGTATGATCCCTAATACTTCTGTATACTGCTCCTCAACCATGACCACATGTCTTGATCAAACCTTCTAAACCTGGTCTACAGCAAAAGTTCTTCAACCTTAGCCAACTAAACACTCCCCAACAACCCATGGACAGAGAGCAGTCACACAGGGGTGGCTTCCTTTCTTCTCCCTAGCTTAGAGAATAAAAACTAAAAATAGATTTAACATTGCCTAATGGGACACTGCCAGGCAAATAGTCACCCAATTACCACAGAGGTGCTTTGTAACTGCCTATGGCATGGAAAGTGCCCAAGAGACTACTAAAAAGCAGTAAAAATTATGAAACTATGCAGTTTCTGATGGAAAGCAGACTGAAGCCAAGACCTTTGGTCCAACCAAAAATCTGTCCTTATTAGAGAAACACAAAATAGACTATCTGCCCCAAAAATGGTAATCTTGCTTTTAAGGCAACAGCTGAACTTTTGTCACTTTCTTTGACAGTCATCCCTGAGGGGGGAAAAAAAAAAAAAAAAAAAAAAAAGGCAGGAGACAGAGCTGACTAGTTCTCATATTGGGCAAACAATCCAAGCTGTTGGTTCTTCACAAACACTAAACTCACCCACTGCCAACTCAGTGAACAGGCTGACTTTGTGCTTCAGGAAATAAAATTATTATAACAATAATGAATAATATCAACAAAATGCAAATTTAAGGTTTTGCAGAAATATTGGAAATTGAATGATAACCAAAACATGCAACTTTAGGGAGAAGAGATTTGTATTTGATTGTCAAACCACCTGATAATGTCTGAAGACCAAAGCTAAAGTGACCTTAAATGAACACGATTAGTATGAACTTCTTTTTTCCACAGACATACCAAGTAAGTAATCTTATTTAAATTTTTATAGCAAGCAGGTATCGGAGTTCATACAGACTTAATTAGAAGTTAGAACAAAAAAGCCACATTTTCACCCTTTGAAAAAATCACCGGCCTTTAAGGTGTCAAAGCTGGGCAGACAAATAGTCCTCTATGGGTCACTTTCAAAAAAAATAAGGCTGTAATGATTTCAGCATATTGCTTGTAAGTTTTCCAGAGACTATTAAGCTGAGAATTGCTGAAAGTTAAAGCCAACACAACTCTACATAAAATCTCTGTGTGACTCATACTTTAATTTTCACAAATTGTGAAGAAATTTACCTGTTGCTAGATAAATGGGGTGGTTGCTTGCTGGACTCCATGCCTGGACAGCTGTTCGCTCAATTTCCTTTAGCTTCATTTTCTAGGCTCTAGAAGAAATTTCACACAGTGATTAGACTAGCCAGATAAAGTCAACATAGAAATAATCACACCAGTAACAAAATATCCCCCTTAGGAAGGTACCACACCAACAAATTGCTCTCAACAGAGAGAAGTTACTTGTTACTTCCTGAGCTAGTGAATACAGTTGCACAGGAATGAATAGGTTATTTCAGAATTAATGAAAAAAAAACCAAAATAATCCTAGCTGCCTGATCCCAGATTTTCTTTCATACATAGCTTTTTCATATACCGCCATTACAGAATAGTTTCAGTAAAAAGAAGGGGATATAAATTAAACAACATACTCAAGTCTTCAGTCCAGGCTGGTTTAAATCAGCTGCAGAAATTAATTTTAAAAATCTATTTGCAAAGTACTAGTTGCTCTCTCTGAACAAGCTGCTGTCGGTATATACATAGGCAAAAAGGGAGCAGAAGGAATCTCAGGGAAGGCTAAATTCCAAGCAGAAAAGTGACGTGGCAACAGAAAACAAAGTGCAATCCTATCACGCGCCAATTCAGTTAATGTACTTTGTTCTTGTTCCTCTGAGAAGTGAAAGGAAAAAATTCATTTGACTTTCTGCTTGAGTTTGTAAATGGTAGAAGGTGAGAAGAAGCGATCCAGAAGTAACTACTGGGTTTCAATCTCAGCTCTGACAATTCTTTTTATTTACTTCACCTGATCAACTGACACCTGTAAAATGGGAACACAACTTCCCCATGTCACTGGAGAGAGATTAGTTAGGCAATAAAGTAGCAGGATAATTGAAAGTCAAACAACAGCAGGCACCCAGGAGGTTGCAAAACTGAATATAAATACAAATTATTATTCTATGTAGGATCCCATTCTTGCTGAGGAGAAAGCACCCAGCGCTTTTCCGTCCCAGACTATGCCCAGGCCTTCTAGTACCATGAATGATGTGTGGACATATCATTCACAGGCTAGCAGGGCCACTCTCATGAGCAGTTCCTAAACCTTTCGAGCTTGGCTGTAATGCAGTTTTTTTAACTCTAGCTAAATAGAGCTGCTAACTATGCACTCAGGTGATACCACGGTGAATAAAGTAAAACTGCAAGCAGGCAGGACAGCAAAACACTCTGCATCTTGACAGCTCACTGTGATTTATCTTTCCCGTTACTTGACACTGTTTGTGTTAGCCGTGCTGATGGTTAAACCACAGTCGGCATCACGTGGCCCTCTCTTCAGATGCAGTGCTGTAACAGTCAGTGCCTCAGAGTTTGGCCTTGCTCGGGCCAGAGTACGGATGCTTATTTGTAACCAAGTTCATAAAGGTAGCTTGCTGTTACCAGCCCCACTGTCTGGCCAAACCATACAAAAAAAAACCCAAACCCAACAGTTTTGAAAAAGCTTACGTCATCTTGTGGCTTATATGAAGCTATGGCTTCCTGAGGCTCACACAAAGGGAAATCTGGCCAGCATTGCTTCTTGGGCTTGGACCTCCTGGCTAATAACCCCACACTCTTTTTAGGGTTTCTTCTCCATCACCAGTCAGAAGGTAAGGACATCCTCTCTCTCCCCACGCACTATCAGGATGTGCTGTTTGATTAGAATTTATCTAATTCTTTTTAGCATTAGTCTATAGTAGTACCTCTTGCCATTCTCACATTAACCTTATCCCAACTTAGCTGAGGCCCAGAACTCTTGTACAATAAGACAAGCGCAACTATTTCCTTCTGCAGCCCAGGAACAGAGGTGGAAAGGTCATCTCCTCCCCATCACCATAACAGACCTCTAAAGCTTACTTTACTATCTTCCAGCACACGCTTTGCGGAGTACTCATTAGGGCTCCATCACATTCTCTCTGCCAAGAAATTCCAGTGCCTATTCATCTGTCTCACATACTAGCGCAGGAACACCATCCAGGTCTCCTCTCTTCAATGAAAATATATCCTCATGAGGAGTCAGGTGAACCTGCTAGCAACAGCCTACTGCACAAAGCACCACTTGACCCCACTGACATGGGGGATCAGGACAGCTGGTACATTCCTTACTGGTGCCTTTCTCGCCTCTTTCTCCTCCAGTTACAATCCATCAATCGTGGGAGCTGGCTGTGTATACAGGCCTCACTGCTTCTTGGCTTTTGAGAGGGCAACTCCCTTGAAAACATTATTAGACAATGACCAAAAGACCGCTTCCTTCTAGTAAATTAACTGGTAGGGAAGCAATGAAGAGCACAACCATCACAAACTTAGGCAGGTGAATGGTACAAGCTCCCACTCCTTACCCTCTGTGCTGGACTGACCGCAGGGCTGTCACAATTTGCATTTAACATGCTAACAAAGACAAGTCACAAAAAACATGCAGAACAGCATTGATCAATTGTCCAGCTTTTCTTGTCAATAGACCATTTTGCATAAGAAAGTCAACATTAGTGTCCTCTTTTCACTAACTGAAGTCAGGACAGAACGTGAAGGTAAAGTGTCTTGCCCGTGATAAATCACCCAGACATAGGAAAGCAAAACAAGGCACCATTTAGAGTGGCTCAATATCAACAGAACAACTGTGGAAGTGCTGGATCCTAGTTATTGAACAGGTACATGGTATCTCTGGTCCTCAAGGCAAAGCAGCAGTAGTGCCAACAGACTCGAGAACACCCATAAGAGATGCATAAGAAGCCAAGATCACAGTATCATGCGACCTCTTAAGCACCTTCATCAGCTCCATTGCAGCTGAGGTTTTGCAGGGATGCAGCAGCACCTCCTCCAGTGGGGTCTGAGTTTGGAAGTGAAAAAAACCTAATTTGAGTATTACTTTTAGAAAAGCAGTCCTTCTATACACTGTGCATGTCTGTATCCAGGACGGGACTCAGATCCTAAGAGCAGGAAAAAGTCCTTCTTTAGCAACCTCTTGTGGCTGCCTGAGAAAAATTCACAAGCATCTGAAGCTTCAAACAGAATTTTTAGGGAGAGATGGCCACCTGCTGTCATCTCCCAAAATAGCATATAAGACTTCTGAGAAAGCTCACGCTTTTCTCAGGACCTCTAATTAATTAATCATGACAATTCCTCCTCCTCCTCCTCCTTCTATAGACATCCGATTACAGATCTAACGTATTAACGAACCTCAGCCCCAACGGGAGTCACAGGACAGAAGCAGCATTTCCCCGCAGCCTCCCCCAGCCACCGTCTCCTGCACAGTGTCCTTAAAAGGTAAACACTGTCTGCAAAGCAAAACCCAGCAGGTCAGAGCACTCCCCACCGCAGGGAAATGGAGAGCACACAGCTAACAGTGAAAAATAAAAGCACGTGTTCTCAAATCCTGACGGACCATGCCAACAATGCTGACAGAGGCAAAAATTCCTCACCTATGCTACTTGTGGCTTCAGAGTACATTGTAAAAGATGGTGGTTGTTGTTGGATCAGCCAACTGACCCTCAAAGCTGCCATGATAATCGCCCCTGGCATCACTCTAGTCAGGCCGTCTCTCTCTTGCACCACCCAAATACTGTCAATCAGAAATCCCCTCCTACTGACTCTCCCAATCCTCCTCCTGCCGCTGGGCACCCACCCGTTCCTCTTTGAAAAGTTCCCGCTGATATTGGACTTCCAGCACAGCACACAAAGTTGCCGATAGCCTGATCCCCCTCAGCTAACAGTGAAACTTGGGCAGAACAGAAAAGCCTTGTCCAAGGTCATCCAAGTGACAAGCAGCCACCGTAAGAATTGAAAAAGGCCTCTCAGCCGTGACGCAATGGTCAAGATGGAAACTGTCCTACAGTCCCCACATCCCAGCATCAATTTAAAATCTTTGTACCGCCCCTTCCCTTTGTGTTGCTCTGACACTATCCTTTTGCAGCTCCCCAATACCCAGGCCGCTCTCATAAGTGCTTATTATAAACCCCGATTACAGAAGGCAGAAGGCACAGAGACGCTAATCTCAGCTAATCGTTGGTGTTTGCAAGGCGGGGCTGTTGCAGGGTAGGGCTCAGCACATTCCTCCATGAAAGCTCCCGTGGTATATAAAGAAACTTCTTGTGGTCTGAGCACTCTCAAAAGCTGTTGCAAAGTGCCACAGCGCTGTACAGACGGGAGCGCGTATACCCGCAGCTCGTCAGCTTGCCTTGCACAGCAGCTGTTAGGACAGTGAAAAAGAGAGAAGGTCTGGGAAGCAAAGGGAAGGTCTGGGAAGACAGCATTGACCTCGGACCCCGGGTGTCACAAAACAGGCTCTCGGCCACGCCGGAGGCCTCCCCGCGGCCCAGGTCAAACAGCCCAGCTGCCCGCAGGCGCTGCCCGCCTGCCTCCCCGGCAGAGGGGAAGCGAGCTCCGGGGCAGAGCGGTAGGGACGGAGCCACGGGACCTGGGGACGGAGCCGGCACAGCGACACCGGGGCGGGCAGGGCAGCAAAGCCGGCCGCCTGGATTGGAAGGGGGGGGGGGGGGGGGGGGGGGGGGGGGGGGGGGGGGGGGGGGGGGGGGGGGGGGGGGGGGGGGGGGGGGGGGGGGGGGGGGGGGTGTGGGGGTGGGGGGGGGGGGGGGGGGGGGGGGGGGGGGGGGGGTGGGGGGGGGGGGGGGAGTGGACGGGACGGGACAGGGGCGGGGGGCCCAGCCCCGGGGCGCGGCGGGGCGGGGGGGGGGCGGCGCCGGGCCGGCCGGGGGGCGTCTCCCGGGCCCCTGCCCCCGGTGGCGGCGCTGAGGGGCGCGAAGGCCGGGCAGGAGCAGCCGCCCGCGTCAGGCCGAGCGAGACGGCGGTGTGGGGAGGGGGGGAGGAGGGAGAGGGAGCTGGAGGCGGCGGCGGCCCTTACCGGCTCGCTGGCCGTCCCCGCCGCGCCGCCGACCCGAGCCCGAACGCCTCCCGCAGCTGAGCCCTGGCGACGGTGGCCGCCGGAGCCGAAAAGCCCCCGCCCGCGAAGCGCCGCCCGTGAGCCCGCCCCGGCGCGCCTGCGCAGGCGCCGGCCTCAGGCGGCGGGAGGGCGCCTCGGCGCTGGGGTAGCGGCGGCGGAGCCCGTCCCCTTGCGGGGGTTCAGCCGCTACCGCCCTTCGGGTGTGCCCCGAAAAGGCGGGGGAAGCTGCTTTCAGCCTCTCCTGACCGGTTCGGGGGGGTCTTTTCCTCAGCCCGCCGCACCACGACCAGGGCCGCCGGCACGAGCCGGGGCTCACAGCACGGGGCTCCCAAGCCAGGAAGGCTCTCGGGAACCTCTTCTGCTTTTAAGATACGTGGATTTGGTCCATCCACTCCTTTGAAATGGCTCACGCTGTAGGCCAAGGGACAGGTAGCTGGAGCCGGGATCTGCTGCCTCTGGAGTCATCCCCCTCCGAAGAACTTTGCCGCAGCTACAGATCTAAGCCGTCCCCAGAGGGCACGCAGGAGGGAAAGGTGCATGGCTTGGGAATATATTTTCCTAAAAGCATTTTAGTTGCCAGGGGAAAAAAAAAAAAAACACCAAACACGCAGAAGGGCCCAGACCTTCTTCCCTCACCTCTCTCCTGAGAAAATTTGCCTACACTACAAACCCCATTTTTAAGGATTTCTGAACCATATTCTCTGCCCGACCCATTACGCCTGCCCCATGAAGAAAAACGCCAGTAAGTTTCCAGTTAGATACATTCTGGGTGTGAAGCTGGCTGGACAGGCCCCAACCTGCCTCTGCACAACCACTGCGTTGTGGTTCTACACGTGCCAAGATAAGGCTCCTATTACTGCTCTGATCATTTTCATTTCTCTCGACGACTCTTAAAAGTCTCAGAACATTGTATGTAGTGCTGTCACATAACTGCGGTGGAATGGCAATTCCTACTCGAGTATCCCTAAGGAATGTTTTACCCTGCATAATACTTTGTAACAGCTCAAAAAATACCTTAGAAACCCTTCTGGGGTAAAACATCATTGTCTGTAATTTAAAAGTAAGCATTTCTGCAACTAGAAGAGAAGGTGACAGCTTACAAAAGCCAGGAGGAATGGTGACTGTTCAGCACCTCCAAAGAGGTTAGTTTTATTTACACATACATATTTGTATGTCCTAGCATTCACTCACGTAATTCCCTTGAATATATACCCTTCCAGAAACCCCTACACAGAAATCAAGCTAACTGTCCTTTAGAATCTGGGGGTAAAAATCTTTATAGATTTAAAAATCATGAATCACCGTCTTCAAATACCTTCTCTTAAAGCACAAAACTATGAGTCATGACAGGGTATTGAGAGCAGAGCACAGAATCCAATTTATAGGAAGCACCCAGAGGAGCCCAAGCCCTTAGCCTTCTGCGATCACCCACTCCTGCAGCCAAACAGCGGGGTCTAAGACACAGCACAGGGGAGTTGAGAGAACTTCCACTGTAAATCAGTACTGAAGGTACAGTCTTCTCCAGTGACAAGGTGAAAAACATGTTTAGGGAAGAGTGGAGCTGGAAAAAACAAGGAGCTTAACAAAACTGTACATATAACTTTCCCAAGCAAACTGCTGATGAAGCCCTAGACCAGTGGTTTGCAGCAAGGCAGGCAGACTCCATGGGTCAGACGTCACTCCAACCCTGGTGGATGAGCTCGGGCCATACAGGAGCAACTTGGGCATCTGTGCTCTCTGACCAAAGCCCAGGCGCAGCAAAACAGGTCTGGCCAAAGTTGGACTGGCTCATTAGCCTTTTCGTACCGCTGCTGTCAGTGTCAAGCTATACGCTGCAAAGCTCTGTGCCTCACTAGTGCTCCCTATTGGTTGTGGAAGCTTCACTTAAGAGGGTGTCTAGAACAGGAAGAGATCAAAGCCAAACCCCGGTAAGGACGGACATTTATTCTCACGGTATGAAACTCCCAAGCACTGGCACTTGCCAGTCTGGTTCTGCCTGTCATTTCACATTAAATGATGACACTAGTTCAACTCCAAGCAGCACCTGCAGTAAGCCACTTGGTAACAGGCAGTATCTCCTACATAAACAGGCTTAGCTAAGATATGTTTGTGCACAAGTTACATAAACCAGCAGCAGCCCTAGGACCGCACTCAGAACTTTGCCCCTCAGATACTAGCCCATTTAGAAAGATGGCAAAGGTCATTCAATTTCATTGGCCATCGTTCAGCGCTCTCAAACCAACAGAAGACAACTGGCACAGTAGGCATCATTGATATATTTCACTGCATTTAGTGGTTGAACGTTGAAGAACAAGCATTAACGTATGCCACAGTGAACACTAGGGAAGATGGCATCCCCAGCGGAGCTGACACAGGAGAAACAGCACTTCAACAACTTTCAGATTTCATAGTGCGTCACCACTGGTGGCTCTTTATTGGGGTCTCCTCCTTTCTCCAGATACAGGTCATTGAAGGGATATTGCTTCGGCCCCTACAAGGAGAGATAAAGAGTGGCAAATTCACCACATTCACTAAGCAAATTAAGGGGCAAGGGGAAAGTATTTCATCCCATCCCACCCCCACCCAAATCAAGGCTTGTCATTTATATGACTGAAGTTTTGATTTCTTAAGTGCTTCAGCAGGAATATCAGAGTACAAGGAAAATAAAGTCAGAGACAGAGTTCTTTGTATAAACCCACGTCCTTTAACAGAAACATCAAGGTGGTCTTGCACTGAATCTTAACCAAAAGTTCAACTCACAGCATGAGGATAATATATTGCAAAAGCTGTTTGTGTATTCAGATGTATTTTCCAGAAGTACATTCCAAATGACCCAGATAATGAGATATAACTAAAAACACAGGGCAAGAGAAGAGATAAAGCACCTCCCTTGAGCAGATGCACAGAGGGAAGAAGAATACCTAGACCAAATAAGGGATACTGTGAGAAGCGTAGCTTAAAATTAGTTCCCTGTCCACAGGAACTTCTCGCTATGAAACAGAACCTGCAAGCTGAGACAAGCCAGTCAACAGAACAACTCAGGCTGGAGGAGGCCACAGGACATCCCTTGTCCCATCCCCCAGCAGCAGAGTTTTGCATTCACACTCATCACTCGGCTTTGGCAAAAATCACTCTACTGGGCATTGGCAATGACAAGAAACACCGCTACTTTTCCTCCCTTTACCCAAAGGTGTCACTCACCACAGGCCTGTAAGACGGATAGATCTCTCCAAGAGCAAACATGATCAGCATGGTACCCAAAAAGACAAGGAAGTGTTTGCGCATGGTGTGCCAGGGAACTGGAGTGGGGGATGTATCAACACGGTTCCGAATATACATGTCAAAGTTCCAGTGCATCTAAAGAACAAAGGAAAATCGAAGCACATTTACCAACAGTGCTCAAGCCGCTTTTATCAAGGGAAGAAGTGCTTTACAGCATTCACAAAACTGCCAGAAGCCGTTTCATCAGAAAGCCACAGAAGAGGTAAGTGATTTACCTACAGTCACAGCAAGTTGTCACTTACAGTAAAACTCAGGACTCCAAATACCATCCTATGCTTATACCAGGCAATATGCTAATTATAGGATAGCAGCAGCTTTTATTTATATACATAATCACTCCACCTTAGATTTGTTCCTCAGCACCATTGAAAAGGCATGGTATAAATCGGTGCCCTCATTTACAGAAGTTCAGTCACATACCCAAACAGAAGTAGCAGTGTTCTTTCAAACAAAGAAGTAACTACCTGCCGCTTGGAAGTAGGTTCCTAAAAACAGGTAGAGCACCTCCCGCTGTTACTCCATGACAAGAGCAGGGCTGACAGCAAGCTCATGCCCTTCCTGATGAAGCAGAATGGCATTTAGGCTTCTGCCTTTAAGTACACATAGGGAAGCCCCAAGCATGTTCTGCCTATAGTCTGCTTTCACATTAATGAAAGCAGAGAACTCATTAATTTGCAGCTCAAGTACTGCTTCTAGCTCCCCAGCTTTCCCCTTCGCACACAGAGCCGTTTGCCATCAAACCCAGAAAGCCAGACTAAGCAGAATTCAGTTGCCTAAACAGAGGCATCTGTTGACACCAGGAACGCACCAGTATATGCCACTTGGCGCCGCGCTGCCAGCCCCATGTGCAAGGGTACCTATATAAGCCTTCCTCTACCAAGCACCACAACAACACAGAATCACCAGGTGTTTTTTCAAGTGCTTCTACAGTCATTACAACATGCACTTTACTGTGGTACACGTGCTATGATGCTCTGGCGCGTTTATACTATGCTTACATAATCTCTACTTTGAGTAAGGAGAGCTCAAGTTAATTACCAAGTTCAGTACTCACAGTTAGTTTGCAGCCATTCACAGAAAGACCATGCACTAACTGAAAAGTTACTCCTGACATGGAGTTTGAGGAACTTAGGTTTTGAAAGTTAACATAGGTGCTCTATTCATCCATTTCTCTTATGGATACCTTGCAAACTTTCTTCAGAGAAAAACCCCTTATTCGTATTGTGTCCCAAAACAACCCTGGAGCAATAAAGCAGCAATAGCTACTCCCATTGTACTAAAACGACTTAACTCAAATGATGGCTTCTTCGCTAAATGATTCTGAACTAAGCTCTCATACTGAGTCAGATCAGGCAAAGAAAATGGATGAGACTTTCCTACTCCTACAGAGAAACTTAAGTTTGTAAAGTCTCCCTGGTCACATGTAGTAAGATGTTAATGTTCCTCAGCACTTTCAAAATATTTATGCTGATGGCCATAACCTAAATTTCCCTCCAACTGACTGCCCCTGCTTGCATAGGCAACACACACCTGCACTTAGGGATGCAATTACACAAAGAATTAAACAGAAAGCGCTAACAAGATGTGCATGTTAGCATTTAGTAACAGTAGCATTACAGTCATAATGAAAAGTGCTACTAGCATTCCTACCGGCTCTCCCCAGTTATGCCTCATGTCCTGCTGGTCCCACTGGTACCAGGGGTCTCTCTCATGAGCAGACTTATCAGGGAGCTTGGGATAGTCACCATACCTGTAATAGACAAAAAACCAAAGATAAAAGAAATCAGTATTTATTTAGATATGTTTTGTAGGAGACACTATAGGATATGCCTATGGAAATGTTCCTATTTTAAAGCTCTGATGTGGGCCTTCAAAGCTCTAAGCTCCCTGCACAGCATCTCCATGCATTCAAGAAGGACTGCCAGCCTGCAGCACCTCCCCTCATGGCCGGGAGGTGCTGGCCTTGGCCTGCTCCCCGCCTGAAGGGGGACGGGACCCCCCCCAGCTCACCCGAAGCCGTCGTCGGGGTAGGGCTCGTAGTCTTCCACCCGCATGTTGTACTTCCTTGCGGCAGCTGCCCGCTCCTCCGGTGTCCGGGGGTACGGCCCGGGCATCAGGTCCTTGGACATCTCCGAGGCTGGCGGGAGAGCAACAAGGCCGGGTGGGCGCGGGCCGGGGAGGTCGCGCAGCCCTCACATCCCGGCTCCGGAGTTACCGGGTCACCGCCCCAAGGACACCCGCTCCGCCGCCGCCCGAGGCCCCCACCCGCTTTCGCCTCCCCGCTCACCCGCCCGCGCCCCTGGGGGCACCGCCGCGACGGCCCGCGCCGCCCGCACAGGCCGGTCGGCCGCCCGCTGCCAAGGGACACCAGCGGAGCCGGGCCGCCGCCATCGCTTTCCACCGCGCAAGGCGCGGCCGACGGTGGCCGGTAGGGACCGACGAGCTGGGGGCGGGGCTGGGGCGGGGCGGGGCTAGGGGGCGGGGTTAGCGCGGGGCGGGGGCGAGGCCAGCCACCCGCCCGCGCACTCAGGGTACAAATCCCCATCCAGGGCATTAATTAATCAGCCGCTGTTATTATAATATTGACATAAGAGCTAATGAACAGAAAGGGCATCAGTGCGATATTTCACTCCAGCTGTCATGGTCTGAAGCGGGGTAATGGGGATTTATGGCAGGTATTACCCTGCAGAGGCGGGACAGCCTCCTGCGGAGCAGCCGGGTCGATGCTCCATCGGATCGATGCCGTGGCTGGCTGTGTTATGCAAATTGCCTTCTTTGTATCAGTAATCAATATTATTAAAGTTAATACCCAAATGTAATCGTCTTATCTCCGTGGAGCCAGGGAAACGCGAAGAGCGGAAAGCGGCACTGTTAATTTAGTGATGCTATTCTTCAAATAGTAAGTGATATATTATTGTAGAAAAAATCGATATGAGCATTAAAGGATTTCGCAGTTTACTTCATTATGTAAACTCTGTGGTAGTTGAAACTCATTTTCCTTCAGTTATTCACATCAGCCATAATTGGGTAATGTCTCTATAACGATCTACATTATAAACCTTTGCAGCTCAAAAACTATCATGGACAATTTGTCATTAAAGCATTCCTTCTAATAACAACATTAATTGTAAGCCTCCTAATTGAATGAAGATAGTGATGAACCACAACTATATATCTCAGATACATCGTGCCTGAGGTGGGGGCATTGTCGCAGGCTAGAATAGGATCCTTTCACCTAACCCCGAACAAAGGTCTCATTGTGTCATTTTAGGGATGATGTCCTTAATTCAGTCAATTCCCTTACAAAGCGAAGTGTGCAGTGAAGTTAGTGTGCCAATTAGTTTATCTAATAATGTTACTAACTCAGAGTCCAGCCCTCCAGTGCCGAGGCTGCTGGCGTTTGCCGTGAAGCATCGCTGGGTGCCTGTCCCAGCCCAGCAGTGCGCGGTGCTTCGGGGACAGCAGTGTCATCATGCTGGAGACCCTTGGGCTCCCCGGCTGCACCCATCGGTCAAGGCTCAGACCTCGCTGCAGGCTCGGATTGTGGGTCAGCTGTTCCTTACATCGGCTCTTTGCTGCCGGATATTTACTTTCTGGCTTGGTGCTCGAGTCCTCCACAGATGCGGCTCAAGCTTCCTAAGCACCCAAATATGTCTGCAAATATGTTGTAAAATAAGTTTGCAAATGTGCCATAAAAAATTTTCTTAACCTGTACAGGAGTAGAGCTGTAGATTTAAAGGGTGAGCAGGCACTCATTTTCCTAGAAACAAAGCACATTAATAAATTTTGGAAGGACAGGGGAAAATAGATTGCATTATTGTCATGAAGGCAAAGCACTACGCAGCTGGAACAGCACATCTGTCTACTGCAAGACGAAAAGCACTGAGTGCCAGAGACCAAAAGTTTCTCCAGAGACAATTGCCTCAAGTGGTACTCACTCTTGGGAAAGAACAAGCATTGTTCTTGCTGCTTCCAGAGTAAAAAGCAAAACGTAGACTTTGTCTCACATAATAAACATACACTAAGAAAAAAATTCAATAGCTCCAGCCCTAGGCACGTAATTCATTAATCTTGCTAAAACAATGTAGTCGCACAATGCCCGTTCATGATCGAAAGGCAGAGATTAGTTACACTGAGCAGCACTACGTATTTTCTCTTGTAGCAAGTGTTAATTAAACTTCTAGTTTTCAGGCCCGAAACAGGGCTGTATATTGCCATGGACTGAGGACAGTGGGCAGCGTGCTGTTCTCGTTAAGGGCCTGGCAGCGGAGGAGCCCCCGAGGAGCGGCGCCTGTGCCCTGGAGGGGACCTGGAGCGGAAGGGGCCCTCAGCTGAGAGGCAGGCAAGCCCCGAGGACCCACACATGGCCGTCGCACATGCAGCTGCGCTGCTGTACAACAGATTTAATGGATGGAAGCGAGGCCCTCATGGGCGCCCAGTTGCCATCTCAGAGCACAGGGACCTGCCTACCATGGCGGCAGCGGTGGCCTGCCCTCACCATGGCCTGGGGTCCCCAACAGCCACGCAGTGCTGTGCAGTGGTGTCCCTGCCTCCACAGATGATGCTTTCTGGTTTCTGCAGTGGGTTTTACCCCCCGTGGACTCCCAGCTCCCACAGACAACAACCCTGTGCAGTGCTACAGGCCCGGGGAAGAGTGGCTGGAAAGCTGCCCGGCGGAAAAGGACCTGGGAGTGTTGGTCAACAGCTGGCTGGAATATGAGCCAGCAGTGTGCCCAGGTGGCCAAGTGCGGCCAACAGCATCCTGGCTGTATCAGAAATAGTGTGGCACAGCAGGACTAGGCAAGTGATTGTCCCACTGTACTCGGCACTGGTGAATACAGTTTTGGGCCCCCTCACTACAAGAAAAGACATTGAGGTGCTGGAGCCTGTCCAGAGAAAGACAATGAAGCTGGTGAGGGGTTCTGGAGAACAAGTCTTCTGAGGAAGCAGCTGAGGAGTTGTTTAGCCTGGAGAAGAAGAGGCTCAGGGGAGACCTTATCACTCTCCACAACTACCTGAAAGGAAGTTGTGGAGAGGTGGGGGTCAACCTCTTCTCCCAGGTGACAAGTGATAGGACAAGCGGAAATGGCCACAAGTTATGCCAGGGGAGGTTTAGGATGGATATTAGGAAAACTTTCTTCACTGAAAGGGTTATCAAGCATTGGAACAGGCTGCCCAGGGGAGTGGTACAGTTGCCAGCCCTGGAGGGTATTTAAATAAGACAAGTAGACATGGCGCTGAGGGACAATGGTTTAGTGGTGGACTTGGCAGTGCTGTGTTAGCGGTTGGACTCGATGATCTTAAAAGGTCCCTTCAACCAAAACGATTCTGTGATTCTGTGATTCTAAAAAACTTCGGAAAGGGCCAAAAGCCGTCGGGGGAGCAGAGGCCGCCCCTCAGCCTCCCCCCGCGCGGGGGCGCGGCTCGCCGGAGCCGCCGCTCCCTCCCGCCCTCTCCATGGGTGCCCCTCCGCCTCCCGCCTTCTCCCTTCGCTTCCGGCGTTGCCATGGGCGGGTAACTTCCGCTTCCGCCTTTCTAGTTCCGGTGTTCTCCGGGTGGAGGCGGCGATGGCGGCGGCGGGCCTCCTCCTCCTCGGCGGCGGCCGCGGGCTGCCGGGAGGGCCCGGCGGTAGCGGCAGTGGCCCGTCTGGGAGCGACTCCCAATTCCGTCGTTACTCTTTCGAGACGGCGGCCCATCCCGCGGCTCAGCCACAGCGACCCCCGCGCCGAGGAGGCTCATCGAGAACGAGGTGCGGTGGGGCAGGCGGTGGCCTTGGCCCGGCCCAGCTCGGCTCGGGCCCGGCCCGGGGGCTGCGGCGGGGCCGGGGGGTTTTGCGCTTCGCGGCGTGGGGGCTGTGAGCCCTGCCCGTCAAGGGTCGGGCAGAGCTGGGGCCCGCAGAGCGGCTCGCAGGGTGCGGGGCTCTCCCCGGGTCCTGGTGCCGTCCCGGGTGCTCTCACCGCCCCGCCCCGGCTCTGTCCCCTCTGGGCTATGGCCCCAGTCTGCCGCGGAGCGCCCGCCGTGCTCTCTCCTCGCGTGGGCTCGGTGGTCTCCGCAGTCTCGTTCCTCTTAATTACAGTGGACGTTTCTTTTCGGTGCCATAGTGTTGAAGTGTGAAATTTGCAGGATTTGCAGGAAACGTTTGCTTTAAGTGCATTGTTGTCCGGATGGACATTGTGGAAATGTGTGAAGCCGTGGGCACGTGTTTGTTATTTTCTAAGTGAGAGTGGACATAGATGTGAAGGTTGTCTTGCAATAGCGGCTCTTGTACTGCACAAGCTCAATCTAGTTTTGTAAGACTGTTGATTGTTTCGGTTTCTTGTTTGTTTTTTTTTAAAGAAAGCCTGCAAGAAGGGAAGTTGTGCATGCACAGCTTGGAAACACAGCAGCTGTCATTCTTGTTTAGGCCGCTTACTATTTATAGATGAGGACATAGGTGATGTCCTTTATCTTCTTTTTGTAGTGGTTCTTTTCTTGGTATAGAAGAGATGGGGTGATCTTGGTTTTTTGATGGCTGAAGGTTATCTGTGATTCTCTGAGAAAAGAGATGAGTGCTGTTTCTGGGTTCAGAGGTATCTTTCTGCCAGCATTTACCGCTTCATAGCTGAGGCTGGAAGTGACCGGACAGAATCTACTATGTCTCTTTGCTACGTGGCAGGGCCAAATAGGCCTAAAACTGTTCCCAGCTAGTGTTTGTCTAAACTCACGTGTTAGTGATTAGTTAAGTAGATAGTGGAACCTGTCCCATTGCTACCAGGAGCTTGCTGTAGGAACAGGCCACCACTTTCTTAAAACTTCCTACCATGATACACTTGTTTTTCACCCCAGACCAAGGTCTCTGATCACTCTAAATACCTTTTCCAATTCCCTCTTTTCAAAGAGAGTTTGTGTGGGTGCAGTAATGAATGTGATCGTTCTCAAGTTCAAGAGGTCCTTGAATCAATAAACTTCCTGTTTTTCTCCAGGAGCCAGTGGTGCTGACAGATACGAATCTAGTTTATCCTGCTCTGAAATGGGACCTGGACTACCTCCAGGAAAACATTGGCAATGGGGACTTCTCAGTGTATAGTGCCAGCACACACAAGTTTTTGTACTATGATGAGAAGAAAATGGCCAATTTTAAGAATTTCAAACCCAAGTCGAGCAGGGAAGAGATGAAGTTTGCTGAGTTTGTGGACAGACTCAAAGAAATACAACAAAAAGGGAGTGCTGAGAGGTAAGTGGTATGTGGAGGTTTCTCCATTTCTGCACATCTAAGTAGGGGGTAAGTTTCTCTTCAGTTAGTGTTGATGATTAAAACCTCTCAAACTTTTCATTCTTTTTATAGCTCTGCTTTTCCTGCCAGGCTGCTACTTGACTGCAGTGTTGTTACCTGGTAAAAAAAAAGTCATACCATTAGTTAATCAAGCTGTTCACATTGTCTGCAGAGACTTTTTTTTCCTTCTGTCTGAGGCAGGGTTTGGATAGAGAAAGCCTTAAGCTTCACTTTCTTTTGGCAGACTGTGGTGTTGGTAGAGGAGCTTAGTTGTCTGATTAAAAGGTTGTTGTGGTTTAACCCCAGCCGACAACTAAGCACCACAGAGCCACTTGCTCACTCCCCCACCCTGGTGGGTTGGGGGAGACAATCGGAAGAGTAAAAGTGCGAAAACTCGTGGGCTGAGATAAAGACAGTTTAATAGGTAAAGCAAAAGCTGCATACACGGGCAAAGTAAAACAAGGAATTCATTCACTGCTTCCCTTCGTCAGGCAGGTGTTCAGCCATCTCCAGGAAAGCACGGCTCTATCATGCATAATGGTTACTTAGGAAGACAAACACTGTAACTCTGAACGTCTCCCCCCTTCCTTCTTCCCCCAGCTTTTTATCGCTGAGCATGATGTCATATGGTATGGAATGGCCCTTTGGTCAGTTGGCGTCAGCTGTCCCGGCTGTGTCCCCTCCCAACTTTTTGTGTACCCCCAGCCTACTCGCTTGCCGGGGTGGTGTGAGGAGCAGGAAGGGCCTTGATTCTGTGTAAGCACTGCTCAGCAATAACTAAAATATCCCTGTATTATTAACACTGCTTCCAGCACAAATCCAAAACATAATCCCGTACTAGCTACTATGAAGAAAATTAACTGTACCCCAGCCAAACCCAGCACAAAACTACAGGCTATAGCACTCAGCCTTTTTTACAGAATATTAAGGTAGCTGTCCCTCATTTGGAAAGATGAGAAAAGTTTGCATACATGTGATATGTATGTTGGTGGTGATGGCTAACACCACTAACAGAGTTGTAAGTTACTGAGAGGAGCTTCATGTTTCTATGGACTATAACTATTAGCAACTGTGCTTAAACCCTCAGTTAATTTTATCAGTCACCAGCCCTCTAAAAGGACTTAAGGATGCTTAATTCTGTCTTAATGGGAAGCAACTCTGTGTCCATGTCCACTTGATGTCTGTGGATTTTTCTTCTTTTTCAGCTTGGGTGTGCTTTTTCTAAGAGAGAAGGCAATCCTTGAGCTTAAAAATACATTTTTCTTCCAGCATTGCAGGCAGTCATCTGTAATACTGCATTTAATACAGATGTTTGATTCCTCTAATCTTCTATGTCTAGATGTTAGCATGGCTTTAAAGTAAGTTGACAGTGAAACATGCTGTGTGTCCTGAGCCCTTTTTTGCCCTCACACACTTCTAGTAGAAGAGGCGACTTATCACAGATGAGTGGTGGCATTTATCTGGGGATTATTCAAGAGTGTGTTTGATATTTGATACTGGCCAGTCTGTTTACAGTTTCCTCCTCCTGCACTGTGAGGGAGTTGTTCTTGCTCTAAAATTCTCTTTTCCCCTTGTGATTGCACAAGCAGAACTGAGTTCTGTTGCGTGTACCAGGAAATCTTTCGGCAAAGTTTGGGGACTTTTTGAAACTGTTTCCTTCCACAGATGTTTATGGCATGTGGTGATAGAACAGAATCTCTAGGAGTTATGTCTCTTTGTTTTGAAATCTTTCTGAGGAGATGCGGAGATATGTCTTTATGTTCATAACAAAGTTCAATACTTGATTTCTGCTTGTCTCTGGGAAAATACAGGCTATATCTTCAGCAAACCCTGAACGACACAGTTGGAAGGAAGATTGTGGTGGATTTCCTTGGCTTCAACTGGAACTGGATTAACAAGCAGCAAGGGAAACGTGGCTGGGGTCAACTGACTTCTAACTTGCTTCTTATCGGAATGGAAGGTAAGCAGTTTCCTCTGACTGGAGGAGAACAGGAGAAGATTTGGTCAGCAGTTCTGTATTTTGTTCCAGAAGGTCTCTCAAATGGATTTTCCACTGGTTTCAAAGTGTTCCTTCAGAGCAGGCAGTTTAAAGTTTTGTATTGGGAGGGGACTGTTGTCACAACTTAACTTGGGTTATAGAGAGGAGGCAACCAAAGAAATAGCCTGTGTTTCCTCAGGGATGTACTGTGAATGCCTGGATGTAATCTGCTCATGGAAAGGCTTTCTGTGATGCTGGTAGGGTTGTGTTTTCAGTAATTGCTAATCATATTCTGAGACCTGTTTACTGTTTGAATGCTTCAGATGTAGATTTAAAATGCTCAGAGTCTGCAGATTTAAAATGCAAAAAGATTTGCAAGTTGAGCAAAGTTAGTCTTATGTACTTTACTTACCATGTCCAGTGTCTACCCAGGAGGAAACAGTGGTTATTACATGAAACATTTGTTCTTATTTGAGCTGGTACACTGTGGGGACAAATTCTCTTTTGAAAAATTAAGAGCTGAATTTCGTCTTGGAAGGTTAGAGGGCGCTGGAGGAATTGAAGATGGATAAATCCTAAAAATATCTGGATAGAGTTGAATTCCAAATCCATGTGGAGACTGACTCATAGGCAGGTGCCTTAGAAGACAGAGGTACTACTACACTATTGAAAAGGAGAGCATTCTTGTAGAAAGTAATCTCAATGACTGGACAAGGAACATTTTTGTGAAGTGGCATGGCCTGTAATCAGTTTGGTCATCACGTCCAATTATAATTGTCCAATTACAATTACTTGGCAATTCATGGCTTTTCAGTTCTTACAGCAAATGTTTTTTCCCCTTTGCAACAAGTCATACTCAACTTACAGTAGTTTGCCACTCTTTTTATAGCTGAGAGAAGAGAACTTCACATAAAAGCACTGCACCAACACTTCCCTACAGGTCATAATATGATCACTAAAATCCTATTATCAACAGATTATGCACAAGAACCAAGGAATTGTCTTGAACCAGTCTGTGCTAGAAAAAGAAGTGTCTTCACAGGAGCATGTGGTTGATCTATTTAATAAAGTTATGGGGTTAACTGTTATCTTAATTCTCTTTAGTGAAAATACATATAAAAAGGCAAGTTAAAAGAGTAATACCTGAATTGGCAAACAGCCTGAAAATCGTAGTCATGAGGGGTACAAAATGACCCACCATATTTAAATATTTTATTAAATTGAAGATCTAGAGGCGACAGTCAAGCTTTGTAACTGTTAATCAGACTGAGGAGGTGCTGTTGGGAGACCCAGTGACAAAGAGATTTGTTTACTTGTTTTTGTGCAAAACAACTAGGGCTTTTTTCAAGATCAGACTGTTAGACTCCTTTTCTCCAGGCTAATAATTTTTGAAAGTGCATTCCACAACTTGTCTTCTAAAACAGTGTTTTATGAAAAAGCTTCCCGTCGACATTCACCATCTGCTGTTCATGGAAACAAGCTAGAAATCCTAATCCTGTAGAGCATAAGTTGCTGAATATGGATTTAGAATGGAAATTAAGTGGAATAGCAACTGCTCAATAAAGGCTGACTGATACAGTGATCAGTTTGCAACGTTCCTGCGGTCATTTTCCTTGTTTAGTTTTCTGAATATGTGGGAGAGTATTTATTGTCTTTAGCAAGGAATATAACTTGCTTCCATCTTTCATACCTGTACGTGAGAGTGTCTTGATTATCGTTTTTTTCTGTCTGTGTAGGAAATGTGACACCGGCTCATTATGATGAGCAGCAGAACTTCTTCGCTCAGATTAAGGGTTACAAGAGGTGTATCCTGTTCCCTCCTGATCAGTTTGAATGCCTCTATCCTTATCCTGTGCACCATCCGTGTGACAGACAGAGCCAGGTGAGAGTAGCAGCAGATCTGTTCTCTGTTCCGTGCCAAAAAAGGACATTTGTGAAGATGCTAGGTGGGAGGCAGCTGCACAAGCTGCATACCACTTGTTGAGCTTTTGCAAAACCTGTGTTCAGATCTGTTACCTGGTGAATACATTGAGAATAGATGGAAGGACTGGTGGCATTTCTGTTTGTGTATGGTCCTGACTTGCAAGTGCTAGGGCTTTAAACATCCCCTTACTGATAGCACAACTGGGCTGCAGTTGCTGCCTTCTCTGGTCGGTTTCATTGGTCACTTGGTCAAACACAGATTTGCTCAGACACAGATTGCAGGACTCCTGTCTAAGTTGGTGGTACTCTGGGGGTACTGCAGGACATTGCAATGGAGTTAAGACACGAATGGGAATGTGAAAGCCATATAGGGAAGATCAGGAGGATTTGATACTGAGAGCCAATAATGAGGACTGTCATTGCCCGAAGTTCTTCTGAGTTTCTTAATGTTTTCTTCTGTTAGGTGGACTTTGACAATCCTGACTATGAGAAGTTTCCAAACTTCCGGAGCGTGGTTGGCTATGAGACGGTGGTGGGTCCAGGGGACGTGCTATACATACCTATGTACTGGTAAGAAGGATGGCAGGGACTGCACGGTGACCAGCAAACAGAGGTTTAAAAGGTCTTCTGCCTAAAGTGTTGTTTTGGTTCTTAAGAGAGTTTTGTTTTGACTTCTCCAGCAAGTATGGTATTTTCTGTGATAACTTGGGCCAATCTGCTTCTACTTCCTATCTGTTGAATGGCCCTGGCAATTCTCTCAGACGCTATGTTACTGTGCGAGTACTCCACTAATGTGGGTGAGAAAAGGATCTGTGTTTAAATAAGGAGAGCTTTCCAGAAGTTCTGAGGTCTTTATGATGGAGGTATAGGGCAAGGCTTGTCTAGTGCAGTCTGAACTCATCCATCCAAGGTATTTCACCATAAGCTACAGCAATAGTTTTACTTTTTTTGTGTTGTTTCCATGCAGGTGGCACCACATTGAGTCTCTCCTGAATGGGGGGATTACCATCACGGTGAACTTCTGGTACAAGGTGAGTACAAGCACCTTCCTGCACAGTTTGGATAGCTCTATCCCAGAGGATTTTTATATGTATTAGCACGTGTTGTCAGTATGAGAACTTAATTGCACCAAATCCTTTGCTTTAAAGCTGAAAGCTCATTTCTCCCTTTCGAGTGGTGTGTGAAGAACTGGGTGGCTGGGAGAAGGTGGAATAATTTGCCAATTCAGGAAGCATGCAATGAGCTATTTTTGATATTTCAGGGTGCCCCAACCCCAAAGAGAATTGAATATCCATTAAAGGCTCATCAGAAAGTCGCAATAATGAGGAACATTGAGAAGATGTTGGGAGAAGCCTTAGGAAATCCACAAGAGGTACAAAAAAGAACCATATAGTCACTGTTGTTGAAATCATTATGGCTTAATGCAAAACTCGAGATGCCAACTATTTGGCTCTGCAGGTGTCACAATGAGGGTAGGAGAAAGCAGGGTTGCTGTGAATGGTTCTTCCTGCTGTCTTCAGAAGGTGCTTTGGCTACAAAAAGGCAAGCTCTTTAAATTATAATTCTGGAGAGGACCACTACAAACAATGGAGTAATTGTTCTTGGATGTGGGGGACAGTATACTTTGGCTTTGGGCACTGCCAGGAAAGTGTTGCTCCCAAATTCTCCTTAATCTACTGTGCAGCAACAATACAGAGTATTTCCCCCCCCAAATGAAACTGTTTTACCTGTTGAATCCAAATCCCTTAAATAAGAGGGAACTTTTCTATTAAGTCATGAGCTTCCCCCTTAATGCATGTCTTGATCATATCTGAATTCTTTGCAATTTTAACCAACTGGTATTTCAGAAAAACTGAGAAGTACTGAGAGTATGTTTTTGAAGATTTCCTGCTGATCTGAAAGGGAAATACTGGATGTGAATAGAAATGTTTTCATGGTCTGTACCCTTACCACTGTGCAGGAACTTCCCTTTAGTGTACTCATGTGAGATCATCCCTCTCCCCTGAGATTATCTTGCTGCCATAGCATGCTGAACTTCCCTCAGTGATCAGGCAGTGCTGAGAAATGGGAGTGGTCTTGACCTTACCAAAATCGTCAGTCCTAGCCTTCCTTCCAAGTGACCCCAACGACCAGAGAGGATTCAATGAGTAAGAATGTTCCTTCTCTGCCCTGCAAAAAGCAACCCCTGATGACTGTTGGCTCATTTTAATAGCATCTACTGAGAAATCACAAATGTAGGGTGGGAAGTGAAAAAGTTTCAAATGGATATTGTGGATGCAGTGTCTTAGTGGCAACTAAAGTTGGGTGTTGGCAGACAACCCTGCAATTTTGGTAGGGTACTTGAGGATATGCTCAAGGCTGCCCCAGTGTTTTATCTAGAAAATATCTTAAAACTGATTTGGTGTACCTTGGGCTCAGTTTGTGTGCTGAGATCCTCTGCCCTGGGCAGCTCATCGTAAGGTGGTGTGATGCAGAGGGAGCAGGCTCTGCAGCTGCCGTTTCTGTGTAACTGTCCTGGCTAACAATCTGTTTTTGCTTTGAACAGGTGGGTCCCTTGTTGAATATGATGATTAAGGGACGGTATGACTAATGCCTGGCTGCCCGAGTGACTGATGTTGGAGCTGCTTTGTTCACAAGCAATGGAAGATACTGAGCGCTAGTATTGCACGCAGCACTTATCAGACTGATGGGTTTCCTGGCCCATCCCTGCCCCACTACAATAAAGGGGGCTACTGGAACTGCAAAACCGTTAGTACCCCATTCATCCTCCACTCTCACCTAACCGAACCTCCCAAGAAAGAGTCTGCACTTACTGGAAGCTGGATTCATGCTCACTAACTTGTTTTTTCCTCCCTCTGCCCTGTTTGCCACAACAAGGAGCATGGCTTCTGGCACTTGAAAGTGTTGCTTCAGGATTTTCAGGCATTTGAAGAAGAGCTTGGAGGAGAACCAGAAGTGATCTTGTTTCCTCAGCCTCACGGAGTTTGGGCCTCCTGGCTGGGTTTATGTGTTGGTGCCTGCAGTGGATATAAGATGGGAAGTGATAGGTTTTACAGTCCTCTGTTGTTAGAGGACCTGTCCGTGCTCAACTCTGACACCTTTTTGTATAACGGAGATGAACATGTGAGATGGCCTGTGTGTAATGAGCAACTGGACAAACGATTCAATTTCAACTTAAGACATCTATGCTTTGGACTTAGTACAGGGTAGAGATCAGAGTGAATTCATCTAGTGTGTGAGCGCCAAATCCTGTGCTCTCCAAATAACATCTGTGTTGTAGGAGTCTAGATAAACCTCCTTTCTGACAGCTTTCTCTGGGGAGCGAAGGCTTCTCTCCCACTCTTCTGAAGCTGCAGTGTGGTTAAAAGGGGTTGTAGCATTATGAAGGGAGATGCATAAATGCCAGGGCACTCTCCCAAGTCTTGAATGATTAAGCCACGTTTTTAAATTAAATTCCCCATGGGTGCCGAGCTAGACTGTCAAAACACAGTGTCAGATAGGTACAGAGCCTCCCTTCTCCCCACCAGGGGTGCTGGTTCGTTGGACTAACACGGGGAAAGTGCCCTTTTTACTGAAACTGCAAGAACTCAAGTGTGCGTGGCTGCGCACCGGTGCGCATGTTTGTGTGATGTTGTGTGGCTCCTGTCCATCAGTTAAATCCATGCCAGTGTATGGTTCCCTTCCTTGTACAGTCACATGAAAGAGGTCAGGGCTTTCTGTTTAAATGTGGTTAAGTTTATCTTGATCCTTTTTGTGTTCTGGGACTTGACATGGCAGGCCGGGAGGTGAGAAGACCAGGGCACAGGAACCAGACAAGCCTCTGTTTAATAGTCCTCAGCAATCACCCTGAAAATTCATTTTGCTTTCCTCCTCCTCCTCTTCCATGCAAAAGCCTTAGGCTCATACGGAGGCTGGCTTTTTGTTCCCTGAGGTGTGCTGCACTGCTGTCCCTGGTTTGGGGGGTGGTGCAAAGGTCTTGTATATTTGATGCGGTTGTAATGGGTCCCAAGAGCTAGAGGTGGAGAAGCTGTTTCATAGCCCATATATCTCATCCCAGAGAATAGTGGGGAATTTGTTCTGTTGAGAATTCGCAGTGTTTTCCCCCCTTGTTCTTTGGGGCTTGTTCTGACATGGGATTCTGATAAAAATGTTGAGAACATGCTGCTCAAGAAGCGCTCCATGTTTGGCCTTGGGTCCCATCTCTTGCTGGGACAGCTCACGGACCAGTTGCAGTGAGCTTGTCTTGCGGAAATGTGAAAGGCTTCTCAAACAGGAGGTCCCAGGGGCTAGTTTTCTGGCTGCTTTACAGGTCAGAACAAATGAAGTGTAGTTGGCAGCTGCAGGGTCCTTGTTTAAGAAATATGTCTGTGTCACTGAGTAGTCTGACTGCCATGTTACTTGTTGCAGACTCTCCAGAGCTGTGGTTATATCCAGACAAAGGTCACTCAGCTGGATACTTATCAATGCTCAGCCTTTGGGCAGGTGGGGAAGAAGGCTAAGCTGCTGACTCTGGCCAAAAGCAAGGCCTTCCCAGGAATCCTGGGCACGTGCCCTTGGTTGAAAGATGCTCAAATGAAATCCCATCTCTGTGCTATTTATTCAGCACATGGTAGTCTCTAGTACTACTTGTTAGACACCATCAACTCTTGAAGCTCAGGGTGGGAGTTCGTATCCCATGTGGAGAGAGAATGGTACTTACAGAACTTTAGGATCCTATTTTTTTCTTTATTTGCCAAAGGTCTAACTTTTAAAGTGTCTGAACAGGTTTTGCTGCACTTGACTTCGTGAAAGCTCATTTACAATGCACTGATGGACTGACTCCCCCCCTTCCCTTTTCACCTTGTGCTTTCAATGCCCCTTGCCATGGTATTGGGAAGCTGTGTGTGTTCTCTGCTAGGGGTGTGTGTGCAGGGGGTGGGGTGTGACAAACACACGGTACCTTCTGAAGTGTAGTTCTTAAATACAACCAATGTTGAACAACAGAACTGTGTGGCTTTTATTTTGTGAGTGGCTGTATAGGAGAGCTGCATAAGGAGATGTGCGTATAAAGCTACCTTTCAGTCTTTCTGTACTCCACTTGTGTTCTTCACTGGTGAAAGCTGCTGGTCTCCAGAAATGCCTCTAAAACAGTGATGCCAACTGCACTATTGTGTGTCTTCACAACTTTCCCCGTACTACTTCCATAAGCCTGAAAGGAAAGCTGGGAATAAGATGGTATCCTTGAACCCTGTCAACAAGCGTGGATGGGGAGGGAACAAATTCCCCTCTCTGCTGACGTGAATGGTGCAGCCATGCTTTGGTCACTGAGGGGATGACAGCAAACTACGCTATCAGGTCTAATGAGTTCTATCAGTTGCTTATCCTTTAGGATCTCTTGTCTTCCATTTGGTCCTTTACCAATTCATACTTTGGTCCAGGGTGATTCTGGGGGGAGGCTTCCTCTCTGTACCTCTACGGTATGTTAGCAGCCTTGGGTGGTGGAATCCTCTCTACCTAATAAAGGCACAGGTTATTTCATGGTAGTATTAATTTTACAGCAATCTTGGCTTCTAACCATCAGTGAAACGTGGGCTAAATCCGAACAAATTTCTAATGCCTAGTAAAGTGGGGAGGAGTTGAATAGAGATTAGGGATGTTGGGGGTGGCGGGGAGGGAGAGAGACAGCTGTCTGAGCCTGGGGTACCACAATTTACATTCTCTCCTCGTGCCCTTGGGGGACAGGGTGGATGTGGAGGGAGTAGGAAAGACAAGTGGATAAAGTCTTCTGTGACCATAGGTGTTCATCCTTCCCTTCTGTGCCTGCTGGGCTCATCCTCTCCGAACACACACTTGCTTCTGTTCCACTGAACTTAGTGGTCTGCTCCGTCTGATCCTGCAGTCTTTCTGTTGTGCACATGCCTCATGGGTAACATGCACGGCTAGAACCACAAGGCTGAGAAATGTCTCGGGTTGTACAGAGAAGCAGAGGAAACTGAGGTACGAGAGCTGTCACTTGAAAACCAGATCAGACTCCAAGATTATTCACTTGTACTTTTAGTCTTTTTCTTGTTTGCTTTTATTACCTTACGTTCTATAATACCTTTCTTCACTTTTGTTTCCCTCATTTCCCTGTTCCTTGAAAAGTGACATTTTTCTACAGAGAAGTGACATTTCTCTTAATCCTTGTAGATCACGGCTGCAGGATCTTCCCCGTAGAAAGAGAGGAGCATAGGTTTTTAGACTGATGCACTGGTTTACCCCCTTGGTGATCAGGGTCAGGCTCAGCTTGGTGATCACGCAGGAAATTGGGAGTGATAAAACAGGTCCAAAGTGAAGCTAGCGGGTCTGGATGAGGGCTGGGGTTGAGGAGGTGTGAGACATAGCTGTGATGCAGGAGTAGTCTAACACAGATGGGGATGAATGGGGAGACCCTCGGCATCAAAGCAGCTCTTGAGGGAAAGAGTGTCAGGCCTGGGCTACAACTGCTGCTTCTTTACTTTACAGCAGTTCTTACTGATGAGCAAGCTGACCTTGAACGCAGCCCACTGCTCTTTAAAGTCCTAGAATGGGGATGGTGCACTCAGGGTCTTGACAATCTCTTGGCAGGCGTCTGTGTTGATGCACAGTCAACCCAAGCAGCCTTCCCAGGCCTGGAAGCAGAACAGCAGCTGCAACAGGGAGTACTGCCTCTGCACGTGTTTTTTCAAAGTGCTTTTCTTTAAGCCTCCCTTCCACCACATGTGCGTGGGGAGCTTTGGTTTAATGCTCTTCATCTTCTGCTCCTGTTTTGGAGACAGCATCTCCCATCAATGTCCCGGGAAGTCCTGGAGTCACCATCTTCCCTGGGCGCTTTTCTGCGTTGGTGCAGCCTAGAAGGAAAGGGAAAGAGATGCTGTTACTGTGACAAACACATGCAAAGTAAGTTCTAATTACTGCCTCGCAAAGTCAAATATTTGTTGCAAGCAGAGGACTAATTGTGGGGGGAGGGAGCGGAAGTCGAGGCTCTTGGAGTGTAAGTGGAACAGATGCCCGGACGCCTTGGGGAAACGCAGCTTTCCTCTACAAATCAGAGCTTTAAATTACAAGGCTTTTACCAACGAGAACAGTTGTGGGAAGTCGTCTGCTCTCATTTGCGTAATGGCTTCTGTCACTGGTGATTAGACACAGGATGAAGGAAAAGAAATTTGACAATTAGGAATGAGCGATCATTAATCAGAATCTTTGTTAGAAGGAGGGAAGGGGGGGAGAATATCCCACAAACAATGGAGGCAGCCACTAGGGCCACAGTGAAGTCCATGAGATGCATAACTCCGAGTGCTACTGTTGCTCTACAGAGCCCCCTCCACCTAGGCACAGAGCAGCAGCAAGGGTCTCGGCTTGGTTGGAAGCTTGCGGAGGAAGGCAGCTAGGCAAAGTCCTTCCCGTGCTCTTCAGTGATTCTCACCAACTTACTGCATAGTAAGAGAGAGAGCACATCTTGGAGTCCTCTCCTTGCCCCACCACCACCTTGCGCTTCCTTCTCAGTGCCTGGCCGCAAACTGCCAGCAAAAAACACAGAAACAACTTCTTAAATTTTTGCGGCCTCCTTTCCCCACACCTTGCAGACAGCCTTGCGGTTTCTGGTGTGGAGGAGAGCAGGCACAGGCCTTGACTGGCATGCAGAAAGATTAGGACGAGCAACGTGAAAGCAGTTCCAGGCTCTTTTCCTGATAATGTCATTTCCTACAAAAGCATGGAGGAACGTGATGCACTGCATGACAGGTAAATAAAAGAAGGCAGTTGTGACTTCTCTGTGTCTGTTGTTTTCTGGCTTAGCTCATCATCCAGCCATGCACAATCCAGTATATGCGTTTGTTCGGGTTTTGTGGGTTTTGATCAAATTATGGGTACACGTGAAATCGGTTACCTATTTTTCCTACAGCTGTCATTCAAAGTCTGGTCAGGTTAAACATTTTGGTGTACTTTATGCTGCCTCTGATCAGATCAACAGTTATAAGTTGGGGAGGAGGGATGACAGAGCATTTGTGGGGCGTATAAGGTTGGTTGGTGCATCTCTTAAGCTTACTGGATTCCTTGATTTCAGTGGCAGCTCCTGTCTTTGCAAAGCTGGGTCGTTCACTTGAGGCAGAGGTCTCCGTCAGGGTGATTATTTCTGCGACTGAAAATCAAAGCAGATGTCTCCAAAGGGGAGAGGTGGAGCCATGTTGCCTCTTTCCCAGCTGGGTCCAAGCTCAGACAAATGACAGCAGCTTGGATTTTCAGCCTCTTCCTGTGGCTAGTGGTATTCACCACAGGAACTCAAAATGAAAGAGAAAACAGCATATCTCAGGACAGGATCTACCAGGCCTTTTCTTCCAGTGCTCATCAGGAGAGAAGTTAGAGTCATTGGTCCTGTTGCTTGGGGTGGCGAGATGTGTCAGGTAGTGACTTTTATCCCCTCTTAAACATGTGAGAGGAGTACTGCTTCTCATTCGCAGCATTTTAAATGCATGTTTAAATTTGGAGGAGTGCACCTCGTACTTTTTGTGGGTGGTAGAGCAGCCTGTGGCGATGTAGGGTTGCTGTTGGAATTCACCGCACAAAATTGCTGTAAACCCTGAGAAAGCCCAGATTTTGTCACGGCAGGGTATTGCCCTTGCTGCAGGGAATGTCCCGGTGCTGGGTGGCGGAAGCTACAGGTAGGACTTTGATCTCAGAGTTTCAGTTGTGTTTTTTCCTGGATAGTCAGTGTTCACCATTGAATGCTGGGACAGGGAGGACCATTGGATGTGATTTGAAACCCCTTGGGAAGCCAGGAAGGGAGGAGAGCGTATGCTATCCTGTGCGTAGGTGATCTGTGTTACAAGATCTGCTGCACGCTCTGCGCTGCCTGAGCTGCTTCAGCACCGCTGGCATCATGCAGTGAGCTGTGCGAAGACTCCAGTAAAGGAGTGAGGTCAAATAATTTGCTTCTATAAAAGGACGGTTCCCGTGCCCACAGAGAGGGCACAGGGGGTTATAATACCATCCAAGGAGACAGTGTCTGTGGGAGAGCTTTGTACCACGGGCAATGGACTGATTCTGCCCAAGCTTGGCTGCTCCAGGTTCCTCTGCAAGGACCTTCCAAAGGTCCTCCAAGGACCTTTGGCAGTCTCTCAGAAGCTGCTCCTATCCATCTGTATTTCACTGGGGTAAAATGCTTCTGGCAGCAAAGAATTACTGGTGCTGGTGGGTATTCAGGTCAAATGCCAGCCACTACAGGCTGTGGAGCTGGAGGGTACGGGGCAGTAAGACCTTGCTTGGCATTTGAGGTAATAAGCTTCTGGTCTGTCAGTTCATGTGAACTGCGGAGATTTGTAGAGCTGGGGAGTTGCAGGGCCATGTTACTTGTGCTGTCAGGTCTGACACCGCGCTGGCAGGGCAGACCTTAGTGCTCTCTGAGCCTGTGTTCGGGGGTGGTGCAAACCTGGGGGGTGAGCAGGGGTGGGAATCTCCACGTGGAGTCCAGGGCTCTGAAGGACCCATTCATCTGCCACCAATCCACTCCAAGCACAGCCTGCGGCCCCTTGCTTCCACCTCCTCCCCAGCACAGAGGCAATCCTGTGTCTCCTGCTTTTGCTGTTTGTTTATAGCTCTCCCCGTCCCATCTGTCTTTCTCTCCTCCTTCCTCCCCTTCCTTTTCCCTCCCTCTCCCTCCTCCCCCTCATTCCCTGTAAGCGATTAATCATTTTGACAGGCTCAGCGATGGCCTTTATTTCCTTGAGGCGGCCAAGAAATGTCTGTGAGCACCTTCTCTGACACCCCTCGTGTTCTCTCGCCAATCAGATCAGCCACTTCGCTTGGAGTGACACCACCAGAAACATGGGGAGGGGAGCAGGGGGGGAAACTCCAGCAGAGCCAGCTGGGGAAATGGGCAGTGGGGCAGCATCCAGTTGGGGTGCCATGTGGGTCCCCATTAGCTGTGATGAATATGTCATTTCACTATAGCTTGAATGTGTCATACTTCGCTCCCTCCCTCTCCCCAGGCTCCCCTGCAAATCTTGGTTTCAGAGCAAAGGCAGTCGGGAAGAAATCAGGCTGCTCAGAAAAATATCAGCCTCCAACAGAGTGGCTGGAGGGAAAAGCTGTCGGAGAAGAAAGTGGAGCAGGCTGGGATCATCAAGGGAAAAAGAATGGGGATGATTCTGCAGATGGATGTGGAAGCCTTCCCGGGAAACTCCCCTTTGTCTTCTGCAGGAATAAAGTTGCCTTTGATTCTCTCTGTCATGGTTCACTTGGACTTGTCATGTTGTCATGAGGATGCCTTCCATTTACCTGCAGCCAGGGGAGCTCTCAGGCCATGGTATGTGCTAGTGCAAATGCTCTGCCACCTAACTAGAATGAAAACAGGGTGGGTCAGGGTGCATGGTGTTACCAAAAGATTTTATCTGCTCTAATCAAGCTTTACAGCATCCTCCTTCCCCTTGGCATGGGACCCAGGGGTGCCATATCTCTAGAGTTACTCTTTCTCCTCTTAGCGTGAAAGCAGTTATCTTCCACAGTGGGAAGGAGAGCCCCAGGAGTAACCGTTCTACCCAGGGTTTCTGGGGATGTCTAGAGACCCTTTGTGCAGAGGAGTAGATTGTAATGAACACTTGAAGAAGTGGAGGAGATAGTGAAGAAGGAAAAGATGTTGAAGATGTTGCGCTAGAAGTCAGATGGAATGTGATGTAAAGATCTTGCATAAGGTGATCAGGTATTGTAAGGCAGGAGACTGGTTATAGTGACCCAAGGGATTCTCTCTAGTCTCTTGTTCCTATTAAACAAGTAAATAAGCCCTGAGCTGAGACTAGAAGACAGGGAACAGACTCATTCTGGATGAAAGGCCCTAGAGTAAGACTGCCCCAAATCTTCAAGAAGAGCAAAGAGCAGGGCAGATGGAAGGGAGTGTCTGTGCTTGGAAGTTGCCATCTCTTGAGATGGAACAAGGCAGCAACACAAGGCAAAACCCTCTAGCTTAATGCAGCTACGCCTCTGGGAGGAGTAGCCAGGCAGGGGATAGCTCCCAACTGATTCTGGGAAGCTCACACCCTCTTATGAAACATCACAAGATATGAAACATCAGTGCTTGCTGTTCACCACGTGAGCTTGAGTTCTTGCCCTACATGGAAGGCATGAGAGTCTGTTTTAACTGCAGAGCCCACTAGCAGCAGGCTGGATGGGTTCAGTGAAGATGATGAGGGAAAACCACAACCTCACTCCCACACGTCCTTGTTGTTTGTTTTCTCCTTGCGAAAAGGTTGCCCTCCAGGTACAGACCTAAAAGCTGATACAGCTTAAGTCCAAAGGGAGGGCAGTGAGCTCATCTGGAATAAACGTCTTTGCATCTTGTGGGCTGAGTCTCCATGAGATCTCTGGAAGGTAGGAAGACTTGAACTAAAGAGGAGTTAACAGGCACTTTCCAGCAGACAAAAAGGCAGTGTGGACCTCTGCTGACAGACATGCTGCCCCATGGCTTGAGAGTGACCTCTGCCAGGGTCACTGCTGAGTTTCTCTAAGCTAACATTTCTTTAAAGGAAATATTGATTTTGTGCTGGTGGTGCTAAGCACTGTTGTTGAACGAGAAGCTATAAATGCTTGGCAGAATAGTGGTGGCCCTTCTTGGCAGCTAGACTCACTGATCTGGCTTGCTTTCTGCAGGCTTGTGCTCATGTGTCCCGGCTGAGGAACATTGGCTTTGTGGTTACAGGATACTGACCACTAATGGCTTCAGTGCCTCTTCTCCAGTGAGGTAGTTGTGTTTGCTCCCTTGTGTTTGGTCGAGGACGGGAGACGTTCATTAGCGGCAGAAAAAGTCCTGTGCCTGGACAGTTTACATCCAGTAATAGGTTTCTTTCTTGAATATAACATAAGAAGGGAACATGGCAGAGGTCTTAAACAGTTTGTCTCAGTGCTGGGAGTTTTCAGAGAGAATGTATAAAATCTTCTGAAATTAAGTCCAACCAATGCAGTTAATGCTGGCTATCCTAGAAAGCCTGGTTTAAATCATGAACAGCACTGGTGAGATCTAGGTCTTTAAGGGTTCCTGCCTGTTGTGTGCACTCAAGGCTTTGAATCATGTAGCACTGCGGTGACAAAATTTGTGTCTTTGCCCTCCCAAGCCACGAGCAGCAAGCAGAACATAAAGCTGTCTGTCTTTCCTTCTCTCTTTACAAGGCCAAACTGTGAAAAGGGGAGCCTGAGAGTTTGCAGCCAGTGGGTTCTCACTGTTGCTTTCATCGGTTATATTCAACTTTGCCTGCCCAGAGAGGCTGTTCTGTCTCCATCCTTAGAAATATTAACCTGACTGGCCAAGGCCCTGAGCAACCTGATCTAATTGTACCTGCTTTAAGCAGGAGGATGAACTAGATGACCTCCTGAGGCTTCTTTCAACCCTGATTGTTCTACAGTCCTATGGGTTTGCCCATGAGAACTCATCACCTGATGTGCTGTATTTCATTCCACCCCTTAAAATCATTATAGAGCCCAGCTAATCCAGAATGTAAGGGAAGTATCAGATTATTTTATTTCTCTATGTAGAAGCCTTTGTGGCAGGATGTTGTAGGCTACTTTCTTTGGTCTCTGGTGTTATGAAGAGTTTCGTCACTGAACTTGCACTGTGTCTGTCAGCAGAGCTGCTCCGTACGGCAAGCTCGGGTAGATGGTAATGGATTGAGAGCTCTTGATCACCGCGTTGGCAGATTCTTGTCACTGTCCCACAGTGAGTGTCCATACCATGCAGCGGACAGAGTGGGACATCGCAGGGCAAGGGCAGAGCTCTTTGACCGCAGAACCAAAGCAGCGTTGCCACATCAGAATAGTGTTGAGGCTTCGCTCATTACTGCAGAGGTCTTATTGCTGCAGCTGAGCCGGTGTCTTCTGCTTGGTCCTGTGCTGAACCGGTGAAATAAATGAGCTTGCATGGGGATGTCAGTGTTGCTGTGTAGATGCATCTGTTGCCTGTACTTTCTTGGAAGGCTGTGGTCTGGTTGCATGAGCATTGTGGTGGCCCCAAGCCAGCTGGAGTTATGGTAAACCCTGTCCTCACACAGGAGCTGACCTTCTGGCCAGGGTGCTATGTGCCGTGAGGCGGTTGCAATCAGGAGCTGTGATCCCCACTATGGACAAGCTGGACTATGCCCAGAACAAGACCTCACTCCAGCTTTCAAGGGTGCAGGATCTAATTTCAGAACTGGTCTGTGCTGCATGCTGTGCTGTTGCGGTCCCTATGGATTACTGCAGCTTCAGGTTCAGGTGCTAAGCATCCTTGTAGTGGCCTGGGCCATCCCCTGTCTCCTGGAAAATCTGAGATATCCTTGGTTCTTGGCAAGCATCTCAATGTTGTACAACTGTTCCAGACTTATGAGCAGCACCCGGTGCTTAACAGGAAAGCTGGAGCATGAAGCTAACTTTGCATGTTCCGTTAGGTGACAGAGGTGCTTGTGCCCTTGGGGACTTCGGAGTTTGAGGCTGGGTCAGTTGAATTTAGGAATCTCACATTTTGAGGTGCCCTGGCCAGCGGAGACATTTGTGTCTGGGCTCTGTCTGTCTGGGCTGCTCTGAATGTTATGGATGTGTTGCTGCTGTCTTTGCGGAGTGGATGAAAGTGTTTGTGGTAAAATGTAATCAAGTGGAAAATTGCAGTGCATATAAACACATATGGCACTCAATGACTGGGCATTAGGCACAGTGACTGCAGGCAAAAAAAAATTATCTGTAAACGTTTCGCAGCAAGTTTCGAAATCTTAAAGAACAATAAGATATTAGCAATTTAATGGGGTGATTCAGCGAGGCAGCGATCCTTGGGTTGGGAGAACGAGGATGCATGCAGCTGCAGCGACGGGAGCGGCTGGGATTACTCAGCCAAGCTCAACAAGCCCTGTCTCCCAGCACAAGACAGCTGCCAAAGGTTTCCTTCATGTGGCAAGGTGGCTGTGCTTGGAGAGGAGAGAGCCAGGAGGTGGCCCGTGAACCTTACCAGTGCCACCTTCCAGCCTCCTCCAAGAGCCTGCTGTTTACAGCAGCATTTGGAAGAGGTTGCGTGCGGTCAATGAGGCAGAACTGATGGGCTAGGTGGATCAGGCCTGGCTCAGGTTGGGAGCCGCAGAGGCACTGCAGGTTAACGGCTGGCTTGGCCTCCCAGAAAGGGAGAGCTGGGTCCTGTTCACCTCCTGTGCCTCCAGGCTCCATCTGCTTATGCTGCCCAGGATAGCACCTTCCCAGCTATTGCAGAGCCCACAGCAGTCCAAATCCTTCCTGGGGGCAACTATTTTGCACCCTGCCAAGGAGCTCTGTCATCTACTGGAACTGCGCTTGGTTCTTTCACATCTAACACCATGGGACTTCATTGCCTAAGCTAGTTGTCCGCCTCCAAACCTCTCGCTTTGATCCTGCTGCGTACAGGGAACAAAGGCATGTCAGGCCAGCATATGAAAGTGATTTTTGCTGAGTGATAGAAGTACCAGAAAGGAGGTTTTCTTTTCTTGCCATGTGCTGACTTCCCTTTTTCTGACATGAAGGTTACCTATGAGTGGGAGGAGAAATGCACCTTGCCAGTGTCACCTGACCGTACCTTTCCCAAGGGACACACGAAAGCAGCTTTGACTGCTAGGAGGAATAATAGCTTTGGTGGCTTTACTGACTGCCCTGAGGTCCTGGATCTGGTGGCCAAACTTGCTCGGCACTTGATGAGGGAACAACTTCTGAAGAAGGAGTGAAGAGGGTGCCAAATGGGAGACCCCAAGGGTGTTGGCAGCTTGGTCCAGTGAAGCCTGGCTGATTCCAATCCTGTCTGGGGAGAAATCTTCCCAAAGTAACCACTGACAGTAAGAACTGCCCAAATGAAACAAAAATAAACAAAATCAGTGTTTCTGGGCCATAAGTGACTGCTTTCCAGGAACATAAGGGACATAGTGGGGCCCTGGGCTGATGTGAAGAGAGCTGTAGGTTCTCTTCATCTCTCTGCATAGGACCTCTCATTTTCATGCTAGTCGTACACAACCATGAGAACATGCCTTTTCTTGCATTTGATCCTGGGAATTGAGACCCAAGTGCCTGGATCACTAGCAAAGTGCAACTTCTATGAGATCACAGGCAAGCCTGTATTGATGGCTTTGGCTTCATCTGGCAAACTGCCTAAGGTGCACTTCGGTAAGATAACACACCTGCCACACCTGTGTATTCAACTCTAGATAGACTTGGTGAGAATAATGGTGGGAGAAGCTTTTAATGAATTGCTATTAAATAATGTTTATTTTCATTACCTGTTTTTATTCATTTAAGAAATTCATGCTTTTAATCTTGTCTTCTTAAACGTGGCATTTTAGAAAGAAAGATTATATTTCTTGCCTTGTGTCACCTGCTGGTTTAGGCACTCACGGTGTTTACTTCTATAAGCATTCTTGCTCTTGCTGATACGTAAATACCGTAGGGAAGTCATTGTCCTACTAGCAAATCAAGCTGATGAGGCATGTCTACCTCTATTGAGTACAGACACATTTACCTCCAGAATTCCCCTGTCTTTATAACCTTCAGATGGAGCCAGCCCTCAAAGGACTGTCCAGAAAACCCACAAAATATTCTGCTGTGATCAAATTCAAATGTGAATTTCTTCCTGAGACTTGTCCCTTTTAAAGAGCTCTGCATTTGCTTGAACTAGCTCCCTGCCTATTCCACTCTCTGCTTTGCTACTTACGGACTGTAGCTTGTTGCCAGCTTCATCTTTTCTCTGGGTGTTTCTGTGCTGCACTAAACCTGGAGGGGTTGAGCCTCCTTTCCTCACGTGAAAAAAGGGGTTAATAATCCCTGCCCTTTGCCGACTTGATGTCATCAGTCTGCACACAGATCTGGAGGCAGAGGTCTCCTAGACGATGCACGTATGGTGCCCAGAGCAACAGAGTCTTTTATCTACCTCAGCTCTCTGCTGAGAACGCCAGCTCTTATCTCCTGCCAGCTGAGAGAGAGGGTCATGTCTTCTGGACATCTGGGTGGAGATGTAATGCCCAGTTTCCACAGGGAAGTGCAGGACTGTAGAACAGTAAGGCTTTCTATTTCTGGGTACATTGGCATCATCAGTCCCAGCTAATATCTGTCCTCCTCTCCGTCCATCACCTAAGTCCTCTTGTGAGCTTCGCATGCATGGTGCTACATGAAAATTCACCCTCAGGACCTATGGCCCACTCAAGGCCCTCCACTGTGATCTATGTTTGCTTCAAGTTCCCTGGATTTCAAATACGTCAGAGGTAACTTCATCCATCCTGTCCTAGAGCTGGAGTCAGATCACTGGCAGGCAGGAAGCCTCTGGGTGAAGGGAACAGAGCTATGGTCTGCGGTTGAGGGGACTCAAATGCAAATGGGAGCAAATGTGTGATGGTTGGATTTTCTTGGAGGTGTTTATTACGGTGTGTTTGCGTGAGGCACGTATTGGCCTAGCTAGAGGTCTGGAGTGTCTGGCATGACAGGGGGCTTCTACGTGAGCTCTCGGTCATGGCATTGCCCTTCAGCGTGAGTGAGTGAACAACAGGCTGAAGCAGGGCCCTGCGCTTGTGAGCTTATTTGCACGTTTCCTCGGGGAATTGCTGGGAAAACGTGGGCTTAGCGGGGAGAGCCTTTGCTGTGCTGCTCACAAGGGTGAGGTACTTCTAAGGAGGACTAGTAGAGGGGGGACCCTGTGGACAACTGGTATCTGCCCCTGGGCCTGAAGTGCAAAGAGATCCTACCTGCACTGGCAGCTGCTTCTGTGCCCAGGGGTTATACTATGGTTGCTGTCACACTGGTGAAGGTCCTCTGGAGGATGACACATGGATCTTCCTTCTGGCTTATGACCAGAGGAGGGGACAAAGTCCATGAGCAATTGTGTGAGAAACTTTGTAGATAGCTGGTGAACCAGAAGACTGCTCTCTCTGAGTACGTACAATCACCTCTGCTGCTCCCGTGGCTCAAATCCTCTTCTGAGACAGGCAACTGGCGGTGCTCTTTACGCAGGTTAAGAACAGAAAAACGCTTCTCTTGCTTGCTGTAGCAGGTGGTTTGATGCTCAGATAGGCAAACTAGAAATGGTAGGGTTGATAGAGTGCATGTGCTGGCTGTTCCTGTGACAGATTATGAAGCCACCTGAGTCACTGTCCCATTGTCCCCCCCCACATGGAGGCTATGGTACTGGAGGCAGGTCTGCCTGTCACACCTGAAAGAGCTGTACAGCTCAAGCACATCCAGGGAGAGATTTTAAGTCAAGAAGCAGCTGTTCAGTCACTCAGTGTAAGCTTGTGGGTAACTGAGGGAGTTCTCCTGGTTTCTTTTGTCTGAACCCCTCCTTCCCAAAGGGCCTCCTGTCAGGGTTTGAAGGCACGGGGACAGAAAATCTACCACTGCTCTGAGAAATTTGCTCCAGAGGTGAAAGGCCCCCATCACTTCATGTAAAACCCATCACTGGATCTCGTTTTAGACTGGAGTTTGTCTGGGTTTACTGTAGGTTCTTCTGTTTCTCTGTCAGCATAAAGAGCGCGTGTGGAAATGGGCACACTCCCCTGACCCCCAAAATTGAAATTGCCTTTAACCTCTGGGTGCTGCTCCACCTGCTGTGCTGATTTTTGGTTTATTTGGCCTGCAGCTGCCCTTGCTGAAGAGCAGCCAGACCTTGCTGGTCAGCCTGGCCCGGCAAGTGGGATGATTTTCCATCAGGCTGGCTGCTGCCTTTATCCCTGCCTGCAGCCTCTGGTGCTGCGATGACGACCTGCCTCTCCCAAAGTGGCTCTCCCACCCTGTGAGGGTCGCTCTGCTCCTCAGGAGCAGCTGTGATGAGCTGTCTTCTCTGGTGCAGCCAGCCAAGGTGTTGCTGTCACCTCCGGCAGTTGCTGTACAGCTGTCAAAGCCTCTCGCTCCTTCCCGAGCAGGGCAGAGCTGCTGCTAGCGCCTGCTGATGCCGGCATTGCCTCCTGCATCCAAGAGACTGGACTGTTGTTGCTGGTTTATTAGATGTTGTCCTGGGAAGGCACCATCAAATACTGATCTCGCGCCCTGGGCAGAACCAGACAGCCACTGCCCAGCCAGGTTTTAGGCACTGGGACAAACGCACCGACCTGATGCTGGCTGCGTCTGCAAGCGCCCACGCACACTGGGACAGCAAAAGAGCAGGGGTGGGTGAGCAAACTGCCACGGTACGGCCCTGCAGGACGGTTACAATGAAAGGTGGTGGCTGTGGTGGGATATGAAAGCCCCGGGATCTGACAGCTCAGGGCCTGGCATTGCTTTTTAAGTGCTTAAAAGCAGACGAATAATCGGAGAGTGAGCGATCAAATGGGGAGCCGACCTGTGGGTCCATGAGAGGAGAGCTCAGACCCAAAGGGGCTGAGTTTTGAAGTGTCTGGGCTGTGATCGGGTCTGGGGACACCAGTGTTGATGAAGATGGAGGTGTCTGAGGTAAGCAGAGGGGGAGAGCAATGAAAAAACCCTCCTAAGAGGAAGGCAAAGACAGACAAAACCACCACTTTCCCTTGTAAGAAAGGCGGTGAGAGAACGGATCGGGACCTGCAGCTATCGGGGTGTGTGGCAGTGACACAGGGGCGGCGTACGGGCGGGCACAGCCGCGGGTGCCCCGCCGGGGAGGGGGCTGGCAGTCCCCGTCCCGGAGCTGCCGTGTGCTGCTGCCGTCCGACCACAGCGTGGAGCCCGCGGTCCGTGCGGAGCTCCGCGGCGCTGCCCACGGGGGACGGCGCTGCCCACGGGGGACGGCGCTGCTGGGAGCACTGGGGGGGGGGTGGGGAGGGGGTATGCTCTCGGCCCGAGCCACTGCAGGGGTTTCAATCTGAGCTCTCAGGAGGGTCAAAAAACCTAATTCTCAACTTGAGGTCTCACAGGAGTAAGTTTCCCACGAAAATCCTCTCCCCTGGCACTGAGTGCTGATGTGTCAGAGGCACCGGGCATGAACCTGAATCCAGTTTCAGCCTCAGCTTTGGAACCCAGATGCCAGACCTGGATTGGGCTTGCCTCTTCCAGGCCATACATATAGATGCTGGGCGTGTATGTGAGAACCGGTACCCGCACAGGAACACTGGCGTTGCAGGTTGGATGCTGACTGCTGTGCTGGGTGCTGTGCGATTACAAGCATATGGTGCAAGTCCTATTTTCATTGTGCCGCATATGTTGTCCTATATGTTGTCCTACACCAACACAGGCTGCTGAGGTCTGTGTTCACTCTAGTCGCACTGCTGGGAGGAGATCTTATGTGTGTGAGAGTTAATGATGGCTACTCACATTTCCCTTAGGGGGCTCGTTGTTGTTTGGGGTTTTTTTTCCCACTACCCTAAAACAAAAGAAAAGTTCTCCCCTGTTTAATCTGCTTGTCTAACCTTAAATCAAGTCCAGGCCTGTTTTCCATGGCTCAAATCGCTTTGTTTCTTTGCACCACTGGCTGCTTTTCCATCTTTCCCAGCACTAGAAATAACACTGGGATGTACTTCAGGCTTGGAAGAAGCTTTCAGGACCTTGCAGAACCCACAGCCGTTCACCGAACAGCCCCGGCAATCCGTGGACTGGGCTCAGCTGTGATGTCTGCCTGTCCAGAGGAAAGGAAGGACAGACGACCTGTGATGCTCCTTCCAAAACAGAGGTGATGCTCTGGGGACTGGGACCTGACCGATGTCTTCCCTGGGACCCCTCTGAGTGCTCCCTGCCCCTCGTCCCCTGGTCCAGACCCAGACCAGCGAGCTGCCGGCCTTTTCCCCCTTGCCCTTCCTCCCGGCGGGGGAAGGAACGACCCGTGCCCCGGCTCTGCGCGGGGAAGGGTGCGGGCGAGGGTGCTGCGGGGCCGGCGCGGCGTGCGGGGGCTGCAGTGTGCGCGTTGGACCCACGAGGGCAGCAAAACACCGCGGGAGAAGCGGCTCTCCGCCGAGGTGGCCGCGGGTTGGTGACAAAAGGGACCCCGACTAGGGGCTCTTCACAGACCGGGGGGGGTTTCCAGGGCTGCTGCCTGAGAGGCTCATAAGATGCTGTGGGAGAAGTCAGGCGCACTGCCTGCCTCGGGAAGGACCCATCTCCGTCCCCTCCTGGGAGCAGTGCTCACCCCAGGCTTGCCCAGGGTCTATTGTGCACGTCTGAAACTTAGGGTGGTGGGAATGGGGCTGTGCCCCAGCCCCTGGTGCCAAAGGGATGGAGCTGGCAACCTCACATCGCACTGGTGTGGCCTCACCCTGGTGCCAGTTGGAGCGCTTCTGGGTCTGCCTTATGCCATCAGCCCCCTCACCAAACAGGTCTGTCCTGAGAAACACACTTGGAAGGGGGTCTGTTTTGGCAGTTTTCTCAGCATCTGCATGCCAGGCCTCTGTACATGGCTCACAACCTTCACCAAGCATCACCTGTGTTCCTCATGGCTCAGAGGGGTTTGAATGCCCTTTTCAGTGCTCCCAAGGTGGAGAGCACCCTGCCTCTGGCCAGGTGGTGCGGTCAGCGGCTGAGCTGGTGCCTTTCTGCTCTCCCAGCAGAGGCAAAGCCCTTCAGGGAGAAACAAGAGGGAGTCAAGGATCTGTTGAACTCCCCAGTGGAGCCACACAGCTCTGGTTCCCCAGAGCTCCTGGGGGTTGGGGTTTCCAGAGGCTGAGGAGAGCTCTGACCTACGCTGCAAAAGCAAAGCTCCAAATCAAGCATTGTGAAGAGTTCCTTCCTGCTCCCTTTCCCCTGCTAGTTATGCCCCCACCACTGCATCCAGGCCATGGACCTGGGCTCAGTGAGTGCTCCCCAGCACCCATTGGGGTGAGCTGTGGAGGGCAAGGAGGGCTGCTTGCCCTTCCTTCATCAGGGAGATGTGGACGGAAGATGTCACAGCACAGTGTGTGCAGAGGAGGAGGCCTTTGCTGCCACAAAGCAGGGTACAGCGGCTGCCGTGAGCAACTCAGAGACCCAGACACTGCCATCCCAGACCTCCTCTCGCCAGGGCTGTGCTCCCAGATCCCGCTCTGCAGCCCCCTCCCTTCCCCTCCTTTCCAATCCTCTTGTACTGTTTTCTTGGCAAGGGTGCTGGCTTTCAGCCCCTGCACCTCATGTGCCCTATTGATAGCTGGTAATTTATGTAAATCTCCTAATATATGGATTCTGGGATCAGGACGGAGGGTTTGTGTGTGAGATGAGATTAATATGTTTGCAGATTCTCTCTGCAAAGAGAGGGAGAGAGGCAGGCAGGGCCGGGACGTTTGCCCTAGGTCTCTATTAGCACCTCTGCGTGCACCAGCCGTGCCCGGTCTCTGCCTCCCTGCAGCCAGCACTGCGGGGGACTCTCCCTGCTTTGGCCACCCTGGTCACCCACAGCCAGCCTCGCTGGCCAGCCACCCAAAAAAGCACATTTCTGGGAGGCCACAAAACGCCCAGTAGCGGTTTCCATCTCTCTCCGCTTGCCCGAAGTTTCAGCATCTCCGGAAGGTGGCCGGGCTGAGCTGTGACAGAGACTGCTGCTGCCGCATGATTGTGTGGCCCCCTGGAAGTGCTGGAAAACTGCGGCTCAGCTTTATTCTCCCCGTGACAGTTCAGGAGAGTGGTGGCTTCTTGTAGCCACTGGCCTCCTGGTGCAGCTGGGGCTTGGGCTCCCCTGGTCCAGGGTGAAATTGGGGATGAGGTGGTGTAAGGAGCAGGGCACAGGCTGGGGGCACCAGTGTGCCAGAGGGGTGGCAGGGCACAGGGCCCTGGGCAGCAGGAAGAGGGTGAGCAGCGCCTGGCTTGGTGCCCACTCACTGGTCTGATGCGATGGGGTGAGGCTGAAGGATGGGCAGGGGGACGCCACGTGCCCCTGTCCTGTCCCTCCTGAGGACCGCAGTCCCTGGGGCAAGAGGTCCTGCATCTACACCCAGCCCTGTCCCAGGGCTGCACGCCTTATCTGTGCCCATCTCCTGGCCTGGCACCCGTGCCTGCCTGCCTGGGCTTGGCGCGGTGCCGTGCTGGTGGGTCGGATGGGGAGGCAGAGCCCACTGGGGACTTTGGGGTCTGAGCAGAGCTGGGGAGCAGGCGGTGGGAAAGGGAGCTGCCCTCTGATTCAGATGTTCCCGAGGAGTTCCCGTTCCACACCTGACATTTAGAAACCAGGAATCCTGCTGATGGATAGGATTTGATGTGGTGGAGTATATTTCACACTGTGTCATTTATCCTGGTGCTGCCTCATGTGAAATGTCAGCCGTCCAGGAGCTTTTCTGATCGCTCTTTGAAGTACTGGTTTCTGATAAACTCGGGAGAAGGATGCTTTTTTCCCCCCAGGTCAGGGACCAGGAATGGCAACAACTTTCCTCCTCTCTGCACAGGGTCCCTCGGTAGGAACTGCCAGCTCAATCCCAAGTACCGAGGGTCGCAGCGGGGGGCCTGCTGCCCTCCTTTCCCCTGGTGCACCCCTGCCCCTTTTTGGGGACCGTACAAACCCCTTTCTCCCACCCCACCTCTCTCTAACAGCACCCTGTCTCGTGCTCCCTCTCCCTGCATGTGTCTGGATTTGCTTCCAACACTCTTTTTAGCCTTTGGAGGAATATTTTTAACTCTCCTGGGGTTGCTGCTGTTGACAATGGAAATCTATTGTGTTTTATGTGCCTGGAAAATGAATTTCCATGTCAGAAGAGGAGAGCAATTATCACAAGCAAGAGAGATCAAATTGGGTCTTTAAAAAGAAAATAAAGTTCAGATCTTATCTGATTAATGAGATTTCTTCCAAACCTTAACAAATCTTAATTACAGTGACTCTGCTGGAAGGGATGAGGTAAAGCTAGGATTGGGGGCTATCTAAACAGAACCGCTCTCTTCCGAGCTAGAGTACATCCCTGCATGAAAGCAGCAGGGACGGCCATTGAGTGCGGAAAGCTGCTCAGCTGGAAATCAGCAAGGCAGGATTCTCCATGGAGCCTGAGCAGCTCCTTCCCCAAAGGCCGGCAGCGCGCGGGGAGAGCCCCGCCGGCCCCGAGCCCGCTGCCTCGCTCTGTCCCCGATCCTGGCATCGTCTCTGATCGTTTCAGATCCCTCCTCGCTGCTACAAATTTTTCACCTTTTTTTTTTTTTTTTTCTGTAATAAGAATATTTTTTCGGTTATCGAGGATTTTTATTCTCACTTTCCTGATTTTTAAAAAATAAGGTTCCTGTTTAAAATGAGCAGAGGGATGCAAAGTTGTTTATTCAGTTTAAGCTCGCAAAAGATTTTCCAATGATTTTATTAGATTGCCTGCATAACAGGGGCCAGAGACTGTCCCAGTTACCCCTTTACTGAATACAATAACTTTCTTCCCAAAAGAATACAAGTCTTGATCCAAAGATGCTGAGAAAGGGAGACTCCAGCGCTTCCCGTAACAGCCTGCTCTAATGGTTAATCACCCTGACTTCCTTGGACAAAGTAAAATAAAATAGAAAAGGTCCAGTACTTTCTTTTTAATTGGGACTTGTCTGGCTTCAGCATTTATCCATTGGCTCTTGTTACAGCTTTCTCTGGCAGATTAAAGAGTTTTTTAGTACCTGATATTTCTTCCCGAGGAAGAAATTTATATGTGGGAAGCAAATCACCTCTTGATCTTTTTAATAAACTAAACAAATGGCTCCCTTCAAATCCTTGGTGTAGTACGTTTGTCCCCCAATTTTGGGTAATGTTTGGGGCTCTTCAATCCTGTCACCAGAAAACAAGCTGAGATGGAGAGAGGAGGAAACAGAAATAAGTCCAAACCCCTGGAAAATCAGGCAGCCAAACCCTCCCTCCCCTTTGTCTGTACGAATACATTGTTTCCCTCACCATTGTCTTTGGAACAAATTTGGGAAAATATCACTCACCTAAAAGATATTTTCCCAATCTCTGCATCATTTCAGATTAATTATTAACAGCTAGTAACAGAGATGGAACCGGCTGTCAGCATTTCAGTAAGGGGTAAAAATGACAACAGACCCGTGTATTTAAGCACACGTAGATTTTTCAGGGTGCCGGTGGGAATTAGAGGACGGGTTGCGGCGTGCCCGAGCATCCCCTCTCGCTCCGCCGTGCTGCTCCGGCGTGGAGCCCGGCTGAGGCGGCGAGCGAATGGGCCCCGATGGGAGTTTGTTCTCCGGTCGGCTGTGGGAATGAGGCAGCCTGAGAAGCTGAAGTCGTACGAGAGAGCCACTCACAGCAGGATCTGAAGAGGAGGAAAATAAAGCAGGTACCAAGGATGCACACGCGTCCTCTGAAAACTTTCTGCTGTTGGACTCCGAGGATTTGTACCTAGTGTTTCCAGCTTAAACTGCTAGGCACAAATTTTGTTTGTGTCCCTGATTTATTCAGCAAGATTTTACCCTCTCTTCTCAGTCCTGCAAAGCTTCAAAATGTGTGAATAATTTAAATTATTTTTGCCTCATTTCCACTGTCTGATATGATTCTTATCTGCCTGTCTTGTTTGCCTGATTTATGAAGGTTTGGTTTTTTTAGGTATTGCCTCCGTTTTTACCAAGGAAGAGAAATTTTTTATCATGATAAATTTTGTTATTTTACTGCCAGCTTTCTCCTCAAGGCCCTGATTTGGTGAAGCCCTTCTGCAATTCAGGTGCGTGCTTAAATCTTCTCAGAAAAAATGGTCTTGGGCACAGATTTAAAATTAAATATTTTCCTAAATCGAGAGTCACATCTTCAGCAAATATCCCGACTTGCCTTGCTCCTAGTTGTCATTACATCTGCAACCTTTAATTTCTTTCAGGACACTGGGAGAGGAACAACTACAAATACATTTAGAGAGAACTTTCGTTTTCCTTCCATTTCTGTACACTCTGCAACGAAAGCTGGTTTTTGCATTTAAAAAAAGGAGACCTCTTCCCTAGTATTAACAACTTAAACTGTTAAAAAATCAAAGAGCAAGCCCTCAAACCCACAAGATCATAAAAATAACATAGCTGGGATTCTTGTACTGGCTTTCTGTTTTAAGGGGGTGCGTGTGTCACATTTTCAAGCCATTCCCTGCATTGTCCGAGGTTAGAAAGTTACTTTTTAATTGAAGGCTGAATTCCTGATCCTAACACGTGCCCTTTTTCTTCCCGTGCCCCTTTCTTCCCCGAAGTTCGCATATTATTTTAGCTGGAAGGATCTCATGTCCGCCTGTGACACCGCTCTCCCAAGGCGATGCCACTGGGGTAGGAGCAGGCAACCGGGCACTGAAGCTCACCAAGCCAGCGTGAATCTACAAGCAGAGCCCGGCTTGACCATGCCGGCTCTTCAGAAATCGTGGGCTTGATCCCCATTCACCTTTCACAGTTGCAAAACGGGGCTTAAAAATCACCATGTTAAACAAAAAAAAAACCAACAAAAAAAAAAGAGGAATTAGCAAGTGGCTTCTTTTCTGATGCCATTGTGTTGTGGAACAGCAGGCCAGCTTTCAAGCTTTTTGCTGCATCCACAACAAATAGTTATTTCTTAAGAAAAAGGATTAAAAAAGTCTGCTCGGAGCTTTGCATATAATCCTATGACTCCAGGACCCAAGGCTTTGAGTAATATCAAAATCGAAATAAATTCTCCCTGTGAGAATCATAAGAATCTGCCAAATTAGTTCACAGGGGTAAACAAACAGCCAAATATTAGTATTCCACACTAAGAGCTAAATCCTATAAGTGGGGCCAGGGTTGCACATGGATTATCCTTTTATAGTTCAGGCGTGGATTTACCAAGGGGATTATAGGCCTTCCCCTCCCCACCCTCCCTTCCTCCCCTCCACCCCCGGTGCTGCCCAGCGCTGCACACTCCCACCGCACCGTACCGCACCGCACGGAGCCTCCCGCTGCCCCGACACCCTTCCCCGGCCGCAGGGCTGCATCGGTCCCCTCGCTCATCTGCCCCGAGTACCCCGGGAGCAGGGGCAAATGGTCACCCTCCGTGTTCAAGCTGACAAAAGAAGGACCGGGAGCGATGCGGGGGTCGCTGGGTTCCGGGTGCTGAATGGGTGCAGCATCCCTGGGGGATGGGGGGATTAGTTCCCAGATGTCCCGACCTCGTTTCTTCCTGCCACTGCTTTGCATTGCCCGATGCCGTTTTCCTGAATGGGGATAACGACAATTCGAGCTGACACCCTGCTTCAGTTTCCCTTCCCTACTGGTCTGATATCGCGGTCCTGATGGCTTGTCACTCTTAATATCCTGCACGCTTCCACTCAGTCCCTCGGAGCGTCGGAAGGCTTTGGTTGCACCCAGGGTACTTTGCATGATGCCGAGGTGCCACATACTTACAGATTTGATGGACCTTTTCCCTCCTTGACTCTCTTTCCCTACTGTATGCACATCTCTCTCTCTCTCTGCTTGCACATGCACAATCACACACACACATTTTATTATCAAAGTAAACATAGCTATTTTCACCTGTATTTTTTGCAGCTCTTTTCAGGCAGAAACAACCCTGCAACATCACTTCCTCACTCTGATCCTCTTATTTGTGTATTTTATAGATTATTACTATTAGATAAAAGTGCCCAGTGCTTTACAAGACACAAAATACAGATAATCTGTCGTGAAGAGCGTGCAGTCTAAACAAAACAGACAACGTAGACAGGGCTCCCTGAGAAGCACAGAGGAACGAAGATTAGTCTTGTTTCATTTTTATAAATATATTGCTAACATTACTGGATAAGAAATAGACATGTTTTCTTCTTCCCCTTCCATCCTCCCATTTAATAACACTTCCCTCTCATTCGCGCAATAGCGTTACAATGCAACATGAGATAAAGCCCGGTTTGGGCTGCTGGCCCCGATTCAACAGCCCTGAATCCCACGCTTGCTCCCGAGCACTCACGTGCTTAAGATTTCTCTGGATTGGTGCCTTAGATCATGCAGTCTATTGACAGCTGCCCTTTCGCTTACAAATGAAACCGTCCCTAAATCAATAAGGAAAAAAACCTTATTCTCCCCACCTGTTTAATGCTACGGCAGTGGGTTGCTGTAAGATTTGTGAACAAGCTGATGGCTACAGAGAAAGCAGTAAGGAAAAGAACACCTTCTCTACCAAAGGGAGCGAGTGCTCTGTGTTTACATACAAATCACCTTCCGGGGCTTTTGTTGGTTTGCTCTAGAAATTTGCTGGGTGGATTGACAAGCAGGGGCTATTGTCCGCTGTATTTTGGATGACGCAGAGCCCCATCGCTTTAAAGGGACACTCTGACCATAGCGGTCAGAAGGGCTCGTTTTTGAAAGAATTTGCATTTGGGTAATGAGCACATCTCAAATCACTTTTATGACCCCCCCCCTTCTTTTTTTTAACAAAAGGTCATTTCTTGGCTCCTTCCTCCGTACCCATACTTACCTCCCATCCTAATGGTTTTAAGGATTTTGGGGTTGTAAGGGTGAAAGGGTTCTGTGATACGGAGGACTGTGTATGTGGTCCTGTACAAACACAGTGGGTCTCTCTAATAGGGGTTAAAGTCGGTGCCTGACCAAATCAAGTGCATGTCGCCCAGCGTGGAAGAATTGTCTGGCTGCAGGGGGCTCACCTGGCACTCGTCTGACAGATTTAATGGCATTCACTTGGTCTTGCTATGTGACCCAGGTCCAAGTCACTTGATGAGTTCTGTGGCTCAGATTCCTACTTGGAAGATAGAGATGCTTTGTGAAGTTAGGGAAGTTGATGTGTGCAGAAGAAAAGCAACTCACAGTTGAGGTGCTTTGCACACATTTCTCATCTCAGTATACTTAATTGCTCAGACTTCACTGCCTTCATCCTCCTGGGTACAGTGTGTGGAGGGACCTCTCCCTTGGACATCAGTCACAGAGGTCTGGGCAAGAGGGCTGGCTGCAGAAGGCACTCGGGGAGCCCCCACAGATATCCCTAGATGGGAAGAGGACACTTCAGGAAGGTAGACTGGAAAATGTAGAGAGGAAGCTGGCATGTTCCCATTTGATCTCCCCTTTCCATTTTCCCTGGAGGTGGTACAGCCTGGAAAGATGCGAGTGTGGGAACATGGAAGGTTTCAGCCTGAGCAGGAAGGATCTGGGCAAGGTGTGCCTTCATTCATAGGTGGGCACACACCAATTCCCATATGCAGGCACTGTCAAGACAAGTGTGCCCCAAACTCTCTTTTGTGTGGCCTCCTTAGCCCGGAAAAAAGGAGGCTCAGGGGAGACCTTATCGCTCTCTACAACTATCTGAAAGGAGGTTGCAGAGAGGTGGGGTTCGACCTGTTCTGTCAAGTAACAAGTGACAGAACAAGAGGGAATGGCTTCAAGTTGCGCCAGGGGAAGTTTAGATTGGATATTAGGAAGGATTTCTTTACTGAAAGGGTCATCAGACATTGGAACGCGTTACCCAGGGCAGTGGTGGAGTCCCCATCCCTGGAGGTATTTGAGGGTCATGTAGATATAGTGGTTAGGCACACAGTTTAGTGGTGGGCTTGTCACTGTTAGGTTAATGATTGGACTAAATGATCTTACAGGTCTTTTCTGATCTAGGAGATTCTGTGATGCCCAACAACAGCCTTCATGCCAGTGCCCCAGCTATGGCATGCAGAGCCACCGGCTTGCCCATGCCTTGCACAGCTACTCATCTCATGGCAGGCCTGGGATGAACTCCCTGGTGGAGTGGAATAACGTGTGGGATTCCCTTCCAAGTCAAGATTTGGTTTTCTGCTCAGGAGCCCTTCCCCAGCGCGACACAAGGAGGCTCCCGGCACTGGCTGGGAGGCACGAATGCTGGCCGCAACTGTGGCTTTGCAGGTGGCTTGCAGGGTGGCCAGACCGATCACTTACCTGTCTCCGTGCCCTCTGCTCCTTCCCTGTTGTTGCCTGCCCTGTTGCTCAGCATTTTGGGGCAGGCAAGTCCTCTCCTTTGGCCACCCAGTGCCTGGTTGCTACTGAAACAACTAACGGCACATCTGCGGCACAAGGTCCCCTCCCTCCTCCTGCAGCTGCAGCCGGAGCAGGTCACATTGCTGGCATGCCATGGCCATGATTCAAGCCCTGCTGATGACCCACATTTGCTTCTGCACCCAAGTTGTGTGTTCCTGCATCAGAGCAGCCACTCTGACAGGAGGTTTTGGCTACTGCCCCGGCGGTAAACCTCTCTAAACCTCTAAACCTCAAAACCCTGTTGGTCTGATGCTGAAACCGGGACCTTCTCTCCAGAGGGCGTCTAAGCCGTGGTGGCTAACCCAGCCGCCTGTTGTTTTTGCCCATGCACAGTTTCATTACCAGCACATTCTTCTTCTGAAACTGATACATCGGTTTTAATTAGTGAGGTTTTCTCTTTCTATCCAGAGGAGCCTCCTGCCTTCAAAGACCAACTTTCAAACATTAACTCTTCTAAATGTTTCCCCCCACATGTGAACCGCTCCCCATCCTGCCTTGTAAATTATGTTCAATCCTTTACTTTTAGCAGGCAGGTACTTAGTGTGATAAATTCAGGTTAGTGTCTCCTTAAGTGTATGTATGTGTGTATATCTGTGTGTGTGTGTGTTGTAAAGAAGCAGCAAAATCAAGTTGTATCGAGCCATAAATTACTGCTCCAGCATCGTAAATTGCCAAGGGAAAGCTCCATTTTTGGACTTTTCTTTCAACTAAATGAGATAATTAATGTAAGAGGGAAAAAAAAATGGGGGAGACCTTCCCCCTCCCTGGAGCCCTTTGCCTTGATGTTTGGCTATGAAACGTCAAGGTTGCAGTGGGGTGGAGATCTCGGTTCTGGAGTGGGGGGAAATGGCAAAGGAGCTGGAGATCTGGGAGGGTGGGGGTCATGGGGACGGGCAAGTGTTTTCATTTTGCCAGGGCCGTGGGAGGGACTCTAATGCGGGCTGTGACCCTATTTAATAAATGCCTAGGAAAGCAAGGGGCCGGGGGGGGGGGGGGGGGCGAGAGGGAGACGCGGTGGCTGGGGCTGGCAGGAGACTGTCATGAGATGAAAGTGGCCCTTCGTCCATTCCTTTCCTCCCTCTCTGCTGTCAGCACTTTTTAATGTCAAACGGTGCGAGTGGTCGGTGGGGCTAGTTTCTGTCTCCACATATGTATTTTTTTCACTTTCCCCAGAACTGCAGCCAGATGAATTCACTGCTTGGGAGCGACTAGAGAGCGGCGCGGGTGGCCCTGCAGGCAGCCTTTTCACCAGGACCTTGAGCTGAACTTTTTTTCAGGGCTTTCTCTCAGGCAAAAGCTTGTCAGGGAACGTCTCCTTCCCGCCCTGCCACCCTCAAGTCCTAGACCACCCTGGGTCTAAAGCTGGTTTTGCACAAGCCACCACCGAGACAAGAGTGGGCATCACACTGTGCGTGGGCATCACACTGTGCGTACTGTCCACATGATAATCCAGTTTCCACACACTGGGTTGAAATTTTGGCAACTTGGGTGTCTCTGGTCCCTGCCACCGGTGTATTGGGAGACACTGGGCCACACAGTGCCTCAGTTTCCCTGCCTTTAAAATGGGGGTAATCATCATTACTTCATTTGTGACGAACTTTGAGATGTACGAAAAACGCAAGGTAAGAAACTGTTGCTTTTATCAGTCGTGGTAATCTGTAGGTGAACGAGTACACAAAAACCACCCCTTAGAAAGGTAGCTGGCCACGCTGGGACCACGGCCACAGGGGCAGGTGACCCCAGAGCAGCAAGCAGTGACAAGTATTGCCACGGGGCCAGTGTGCTTGTGGCATCAAGTTCTGCACATCTCTGCTGTGGCTGTGGACCTTGCAGGGCACCAGCATGCTGCACCAGCTGCGCATGGCTGCAGGGTGCTCTGTGCAGGCACCCACGTCAGGGTCTAACTTGCCCACGGAGGTCGCACCAGGTCCTGCTGTGGGCTGTCTTACGTGCAGCACCATGTACCCCTCCTGCTGTATGAGAACTACCTTAGGGGGGTGCTGGGTGTCTGTGTCTGTGGGTGTACGTACTGGCTGGTGGTAGCCACTCTCAGCTGAAGAAGGGCTGCAGTTTTGAGATCACCATCCCTTGCAAAAGCAGCACCGGGCATCTGGCTGTTCTGTGCTCCAGATGAGCACAGCCATGACCCCTCAGTGCCAGAGCCAGCACCGCTGCGGTGTGTCACACGTGTGTACTCTGGTGTGTGCAGGCAATCTTGGGATTGCTCCAGAAGATAAGGAGACCCAGGTTTGGGCTTCACTCCTCTTTTTCTGATACAGGCTTCCTACATGGCCTTAAGACATAGCTCATCCCTCTCCTTCTTCTAATCTTGGTCCAGGGTGCACAGTACCAGAGTACCACAGCAGTATTGAGAGAGTATTTCCTACACCGGGAGGTGCTACAGGCAGGTGTCTATGTGGCACCAGAAATGGTGACAGTGGCTCCATGCATTTGCAGTGTTTGGGATGGGTTGGCTGAGCCAGAAATTGGCAGGAGGAACACTGACACTGCTGTTTTCCACATAGCCTGTGTGGCATCACCTGGTAGACCTGTGTGCTGAGCCACGATGAGCAGCTCTGGGTGCAGGTTCATTTTTGATTGTCTCATGGTATTTCACAGAAGGCCCAGAGGGGCTCAGCCCTCATGGGTGAAGACCATTCATCATTGCAGCAGCACTGAGCCACAAGACCCCCCGATTTCTGCAGCTTAGCTGATAGGAGCTACTTGATTAAACTGTGGCAAGCTGATTGCTTATGGTCATGAGCCTGAGCTGCGCTGTGTTCTGCAGATGCAGCTGAGAATACATTTTGACACTGACAAAACTGAAACTGTCACCTTTTTGTAAGGTCAAGCTCAGGTAACCCAGCCTAAGCAATTGCACTGTTTCTCATTTGTCCCCTTCCTCCCCACAATGTTTAACCTACCTGTCAATGTCAACCATACTTGACACAAGGACAGAATCTGCCTGCAATATGTGTCAAAATTGATGATGGGGTAAAGAAGAGAGGTTCACATTAGTGCCAACAATGGACTACTCTGCTTGTCTTCTCTGCTGCTCCAACACCTCCATGCCCCGTGGTCCACCAGCACATGGCTTGGAGCCAGTCACAGCATGTAAGCTACGGGTCCTTCTGAGGCAATGGGAGGCACTGGAGGAGAAGTTGTCTACTGTGGTTACTGCAGTGGTGATGGAGGGAGGGCAAAGGAATCAGGAGGCAAAGCCATCAGGAACCAGGTTTCTCTAGTCCTGCTGATCCCAAGACGTGTTTTGTCTTCTCTTTTTTACGTTTATGGAAAATCCTGCATCTCCTCTCCGGCCTAGCCATGGGGTTTGCTTGAGTGAGACAACATAAAGCTGCAAATAATTTTCCACCTGGAAAGGTGCAGCTGGGAGGAAGGAGATGGGAGGGAGGGGAAGGGTCTGAGCTGGGTTCCTCTTTGCCCCTGGTGTGGGGTGCCGGGGGGGGGGGGGCATACCTGCACATACCAGGGATGGTTTGGGGTGGTCAGAGGTCCAGGCATGCGTGTGCCTGAGTGGGAGCATTGCCGCCTTCGCCATGCCGTGCCGGCGTGGGCCATGGGCCGAGGGGATGCCGCTTGTTTCTTGGGGGTGTGATGTGCATGGGGCAGGGGGAGCTGGGCTGCCTCTCTGCAGCCGGTGGCCGCGCGCACTGTGCTGTTTCACAGCGGTGTGTGTTTGGTGAGGAGCTTTGGCTGTCTTAAGCACCTTTCGAATACATTGGGCACAGCTCATTGAATCCTTTAACAATCCGGCTCCTGTCTCCTCTCCCCCCTCTTCCCCACAGCCAGCGCCTTTTTTTAAGAAACAGCAACGACGCCGGTGCCGCACGCTCCTGTGGGCTCTGTCCCCATCCCTCCCACCCAAGGACTGTCCCCCCTCGCCACCCGATTTCACAGAGCCCCCTCTGAAAAGAGGATTTTGTTGATGGTGAAAGGTTCCTTGCTGGTAAGGATTTTCCAGAACTCAGCAATTCCCAGGCTCTACCCCTGCATGGAGAGAGCTAGTTAATGGGCCATTAACCAGAGGAAGGGGAACTCTCCAGTGGCTGCAAGCAACAATAACAACAAAACAACCCAAAAACAACAAAGCATACCCAAGAAAAATGTACCAAACATCAGGAGGAGTTTCGGGAGAGGAGGGGGGGGGGGAAAGCAAATCCAGAGAGATGTGATTGTAAAACTTTGGTTAAAAACCAAAGCCTTAGTAAAGTAATTGCCTTCTCCGGTGAAGAGGAGAGGGGTGTAGACTTGGCTCCTACAACCCCAACAGCTCCTCTTCCCCCTGCCCTCTCCAGCCCTGTCCCAAAACGCTCGCTCCTGGACTGGGGATGCAGTAGGAGGCCAGCGAGGGATGGTGCCTTGGGACCCCAGCATCCGTGCCCGGGGTAGTGGCCCGGCCCTGGGAAAGGTAAGAGGGTATGTAGGAAGGTGAGGGAAGGAGCGGATACAGGCTCAGGGAAGCGGATAGGTGGGGAGAGGGTCTTCTCCAGGGAATGCAGGGGTATGCTACGGCTTGGGGGGTGGGAAGCTGGGGAGCAGGGGTGCTGAGTGTGTGCAGACGTGCAGACGGCAGCTATCCAGGGAGGTAATGAAGTGCAGGGGTTTGAAAATGAAGCAATGCAGGAGCAGGCATGGTACTTCCAGTAGCCACAATGTCCCTGAGCTAGCTAGTGTCAATGGCTTGTAAATCTTTAATGGCCTACCCATTTAGCTGAGCTGTGCACCCAACATAATAAAGATCTTTGGGCAGGGAATGAGCACCCTCTTGGGAATTAGACCTGTGTCGCTGCGCTGAGGCACTCACTGTCTCACTAGCGGGTGCTGGGGAGATGCTCTTTTGCAATGGGATTGTAGAGTGCCCTGCACGGGGGAGCCCCACGGTGTCTGCAGCCTGCCAGCACTGCTGCCATACAAACAATGCAAATCGTTCTTTGCAGAACTGCATCCGCAGTTTCACTGTTCTCATTGCAAATTCACTCGCTTTGCTCTCCAGCTAAATACTCTGCACCTGGAAACATGCACTTGAATGCCATTTTGGTGGTGCTGCTGGTTAGAAATCAATATTAATTTACTTGTGCGTGTAAATACAGAAACGTATTTATAAGTTTCAGATCAGTTGCAAACACATGCAAATTCTGTACATAAATTCTCACTCATTTATGTAATCTGTTCAGTAATATCATTAAAGAGAGCACATCTACTGCCTGACTAGAGTCACATTTGCAATGCGCTGAGATCAGCTGTGACTATTCACTTACCACACTTCCTTGCCCATGCAGCTCCCAGCAGTGGGTGATGCTCTGGCTCCAGGTATCTTCTTCTCTTCTCCTGTGATGTGCTGTTAATTTTTGTTATGATTTTTTTGTGTGTATGTGTGTCTTTTGAGCACAAGTAGGTTTGCTTCAGGATTTTGGGAAATCTGCGGTTTGTGGCACAGGGAGGGTTTCTTTCGGACTAAACACAAAAAAGTCACCTGTGACTGCAAATGCACTGGACTTGATCACATAGTGGGTCTCCTCGAGTCTTGTGTCCCTCCAGCTACTGATCACAAGAAGAGCAGGAAATATTTACAATTCTACAAAAAGGAACATGGTCAAGCAAGACATCATTAAAATACACTCTTAACAAGACGTGGTGTGTGTATTTCTCAGAGCTGTCATTTGAGAACTGCCCACTAAATTACTGCTCAGAGAAGTAACTCTGAGTGAAAGGAAAAATCGTCTGGTTAAACATATTGTATGTCAGTGCTGAGAAAATCATTAACATATATATGCTGTAGAGAAGAGAATTCACCAGCTAAAGTCTATCAATAAAGATATACCACATTTTTATGATGCTGGAATTAAAGAGACCTGATAGAAAAAATACCACACTCATTTTATTAAAAAATATGATCTTGTCAAAGCTGTTTCCTTTCCAGGATAAATGAAACTCAGCCATATCAATATTACTGATTTTAAATTGTCATTTTTAAGCTCAATGCTTTATTATTTGTAATTATTTAATAATTCCAGCAGATGTGAATTGGTCAAACCCCTGATTTCTTGGTAAGCCATTTTGACTATTGAAAATACTACGAAAGCAATCCTGAAAAAAAGGCACTGGATTTTACAGGCACAACAAAATATTTGTTAGTATTGCCACTTTTCACACCAAAATGTTTCTGAAGGCAGCTTTCGGTTCAATGAATAGGCCCGCATTAAAATTTGTAAAATGAAGCACACAGGAATGAAGATTCTTCCTTGTATGCACCTATGGTAGAAGAAAGTGTCTACCGTGTTGCATTATTTGATAAGTAATATACGGTTATAGCAGCTGACAGAGTTTTACCCCAGGGCAGAATTAAGACTAAATATTCGCTTGCAGCATTTTTATTTCCTGTTGCATAGGAGCCTGCATTGCACCAACATGAAATTTTGCATTTGTTTCCTAAACTGTTTTAAAAAAGGAAAATGAAACAAAGACGAACAGGAACAAATAAAACTGAAGAGAAAGTGTGTGCTGATGGTGGCTGATTGCAAAAAAAAAGGGTGAAACAGCTTCAACCAGCCTATAATAGGTCCAGATACTCTAGCACGTACATATGTTAAAATATTCTGGGTGATTACTTAGCCCAAGAAGAGGTACCAAGCCACCCTGCTTACAGAAAACCGGAGTTCTCTCTGCTTACCATAGTAGCTTCAAGATTGAGTTCACAGTAATGTGTCTCTATATAGGGCATATTGGTATTAAAATAACTGTCTTGCAGATATGCTTTATTGTGCGGTGGATACATGAGATCTTTGTTGCGTACATGCTGGCTCAGTTTTTTCCGAGCTGAGGACATGAATCGTCCTCCCAAGTGCCATTAGTTTTGATGAGAATGGGGTGGCTATTTGACTTCCATGTCTCAGCTGACAAGAGTACCTCACACTGGAAAACGTTGCTGCAGCAGCACGCGTGCATCACAGGCAGGTTTTGCTCACCGTCCTGCGCCTTCAGTCTGCAGCCTGAGGGAAACCAGCCCTGGGCAGGATGGTGGAGAGGTGTGGGGCGATCTATGTTTGCCCGCGCGTCACGTTGAGGCTGCAGAGCTCCCGCAGGTAGAAGGGATGTGTGTCGGTTACACTCCGTACGCACGTGCTTGTTAGCGGGTAATCTGATGGTGCACATTCGCTGTGGCTTGTGCAACTGAATGACTGCACGCAGGGGGCTGGGTATTAATTACACGCTTGAGAGACGTGTGTCTGTATGTGTAGCTGTGGTCCTGGGGAAGACCCTGAGTTTGTCGCGCACTCCTTGTGCTTGTGCAGCTGCGGCGTGCGGTGCAGAGCCATGAGCTGCTCTCCGCACCCTCGATGGCATTCGCAGACCTCGCCAGGCAGCTTCTGCGTGGGGTGGTGCTACAGCATGTGCGGGTAGGGTGGGTTTGCTGCCCACTGGGTGGGTTTTATAGACTCTGCGTGTGCCTTCCTGAGCACAGCTCTGAGGCTACAGCCAGCCGCTGAACTCCGGTGGTAACAAACAGCCCCATTAATGCGGTGTCACAGATTTCATTAGGGCGTCAGTCCCAACCAACATAGCCATAAATCAGGGAGATGGTACAAGGGCTTGCAGGCCCTGGTTTCAAGGGCCACATAGCCAGAGACTCATAACGCTCAAGAGGAAATGATCATGAATATTATTTAAAAAAATCAGAAATGTATATTAGAAAATCTCTGAGCTTATCAGATGGAGTGAGGTTGGGTAATAGCTGTTATTTATACTGCTTGTGCAGAGTGATAAAGTGGTGCTTTATGACCTGTGGTTTATCACTTAGAATAAGAGTCATGTGACTCCATTAATGTTTCTTCTGTAGAAATGAAAAAGGGTAAATTAATGTGGTTTTTTTATTGTTAAATATTTGCACTCTCCTAAACCCAGTTTTTATTTTCTCTACTTAAGAAGTAGCGTATAAGCACAAATAAGTTTAAGTTTTGATTGATGGAGAGGTGGGGTGAAAACTCCCTTTATGTCAAAGGCTCTCTGGAGTGAGCCAGCCTCCCACCCACTAGTGTCGATCAGCGGGGCTGGCTTCAGAGAGGAGGGAAAGGCAACACAGTCAACACGGTGACACCCGAAAAGACGCTCCCCTCGGCCTCTCCGACCCATCCTCTGCTGGAGAAACATACTGTAGTCCTGCTGCCTCCTCAGATCTCATTGCCCCTCTGGGAAGGCAGGGGGGGATCTGCGGAGACTGGGGGTGGAAGCAACCCTGGGCGGCCTGAGCAATGAGAAGGAAGAGCTGTTGGCTGAGACGAGACACTCCCAGGAGAGCTCAGGCTTTGCCCAAGCAAAGAGAAATGGGATTCCCCAATGATGTCTTGAAGTGAGCAACTAGAAACTGACCTTACAGACATCTGTATGGGCCCTGCCATGGCAATGACCTCCATGGACAGCCATGGACAATCTGCCAGGACTATGCAGTCGCTGGAACTTGAATGGGACAGAAAAATCACAGCAGTGTTAGACAAGAGGCTATACCATTGCTGTGGGCACATGCCCCGCGAGACATATGAGCTGCAGCTGCCAGGAATGTAGTGGGCACACACGGAGCTGGTGGGCGATGACCAGGTGCCCTGGGGCATAGGAAAGCACAAGGAGACCAGCAAACTCCAAGGAGTTGCTGGGCTGCCACAGGAGTCACCCAGACTTTCCTTAGGGCTTCTGGTTTAGTCTGAGATTCTCACAGATGGACTTTCAGGAGAGAAGCAAGACTGAGCTGCTGAGGAAGAAAGCATGATAGCAGGCAGGTGCAGCCAAGGGCTTCACAGAGTTACAGTGATGTGTACACTCCTCTGTCATCTCTGGTGACTCCTGTGTTCTCAGCTCTGCGCCACCTACATGATGCTTCAGGGCAACTGAAGGGTCTTTCAGCTCCCTATGGGCCTCCTTTAGCAAGGTGATGAGGGAGGGTCAGCAGAGGAGGGGAAGCAGAGCTAGGTTATTAACAGCACCTTTAGAGCCCCAGCTTTACAAGGAGATCAGAGCGCACTGCGCATCTAATTATGGGACCCTGCAGTAAAAAAGAAGATATCCTAGAGTGCCAGGAGCCCAATGCTTGGATTCATCTGTATGTGACTCAGTTTTCCTGCTTGTAAAGTGGCATTTACCACGTTCACCTTCATCAAAGGTTATTGATGGCATTAACCATCAATAAAATTATCCTTGCCATTATACCTGGCAAGGATAATTTTAAAAATATCTGTTCAAATAGAAAGGACTGCAAGCTTGGTAAAATTTTTGATAAATTTTTCTCAAATTCTCTCTCAAAAAATGAATCTTTTTTCTGTTCTGTTCTGGAGAACAAAAGTATTTTTGACTTCTCATAACTGGATTAAAAGAAAGTTTCAGTAAGCTAAGAAAAAAAACAGGTGGAAATTGTCAGCACATTTTTGCCATCTCTTTTCCCTTAGATTTTGAAAGAGTGAGTTTGAATACTTGGTGCTTGTTTTAAAATCCAAGTCTTTCAGAGCACTTGCAGGGAGGGAGCTGCCTGGAAGTGTGAGAGGGATGGTGGACCAAATATCACGGGCACACAGAGTAATCTCTGCCATTCCCGGGAAGTGTGCTGAAGCAGGGTTTTGATTTGGTGGCCTTCAGAAAGCCCCTTCACCCCTCCTCTTCCCTGCACACACCTCCACGTTCGGGGATTTATCCTCCCCATACTGTGTGCTTGGTTTGTCCATCCGCAGTGTTTGTATGCCAGGAGGACCTACAATCCTCAGTGGCAGCGTGGTGCCCACCGCACTGGGCAAGCCTACAATAAAGAAATAGTCCTTCCCTGGCCAGACCCCAGGGCCCAGTTCATGCCAGGCACTGGCTGGTACTGCAGAAGCCACTGCCACAAAACAAAAGAAGGGAAGGGGAAAACAGTGACGGCTTGGGAAAAGAAAACAACAGACAAACCCGACATAAAAAGAGGAAGATAAAGAGATTTATTTTTTTCCCCCAGTTTCTCATTGGGTATGTTTCATCTCTAATGGTAAAGCCTTTTGAAGCTGGCAGTCAAGTCTGCAGCCTTAAGGACATTACTGCAACTCTTCCTCGGGCTGAGTTACAACTTGGGGTCCTCTTGTGTTGAGAGCAGAGTGTGTCAGAGTCGCAAAACAGTTCAGGTTGGAAGAGACCCTGGGAGGTGTCTAGACTAGCCTCTGCCCAAAGCAGGGTCAACCCCCAAATCAGACAAAGTAAGAAGCCACTCTTCTCTCCAAGAGCAGGAGCAGTCTAAGCAGGCAGAGGGGGCTTCGAGGGCACACACAAAATCAAAGGCATAACAGGCAGGAGGCTGGGACCTCGCTCTCTTTCTGGCCAGTAGATGCCAGCTCCCCAGAGGACTCTGCATTCAAACTGCACCCTGTGCCAGATGTGCCCCTACAGCTGTTAAGTTCGTTTTGTGCATTCTGCCCAGCGTCGGGTGTAGCTTTCCTCTCCAGGTGAGGATTTGAGCATAGGTGGTGGTTTTCAAGTGACCTTGTCTGTAGGCAGAATTCAGCCTGACGTCTAGCTCTTTCAGAATATTGCCTGCATGTTCCTCATAGTCATTTCCCATCATGGCTACGTGCTAATTGTCTCTAGGGGAAGTGAGGAGAAGGCTTATTAATCTGTGCAGTCAGGAAAGGTTGTAAATCACTGTGTGTTTCCAGCGATAAAATTGGCTAAATAAATTAAAACAAGCACTAATGACCCAAACAGAGCTCTGATGTAGTGGGAGTGGGCTGGGGCATATAGCTGTGTTTGGGTATAGGGTACACCTCAATCATATACTTTCTTTCTTCTGACAGCGTCCTTGGATATCTCCAGCCATAGTCCTTTCACCCCACCCGGTGTGCCCCAGTGCATCACCAGTACTGCACGCTGTTCTCTCCCCTCTGCTGCAGCAATGGCCTTAGCTTTTTAGCTCAGTTTTTCTATTCCCTTTGCTTTTCAGTCCAGCAGAGCTTGGAGTTAATTCATCCTTGTTCTCTGGCACTTCTCAACAAACCCAGTGAACTTTCCCTTAATGCAGATATGCTAAACAGCATTGAAGCCAACAGAGATGTATATCCATTAACAACAGCACAGCTGTCCCTTCAGATATTAGTGTAAAAAGTCTGTTCAGAAAGATTTCACGCAGCAAATAAAAAGGCAGGTTTGCAAACAGCCTGTCTGGTGATGAACAGCCAGGGTGGAAAAGTCACCCCATAGTCCTGTTTTCCAACAACCTCTTTCATCTGGGAGGCCTGCAAAATCCTTCATGGACTATTCATCAAGTGCTACTGAAATGTCTGATCTAGCTCTCTAGAGAAGACGTTGGTACCAGACAGTTCTATGTTTTCTATGCAGCAAGTGTCCCTACAAGAAACCTTCTGAGAATATCCTCCAACATTTTCTGGGATGATTAAATACTACTCTGTTTTGCCTCACCATCCAGCTTCAGCCTCTTGATATTAAGCAGAAATGACTTATTTTATACCCACCAATGTAAGAGCTGCTTCTCAAACCAGCAGCAGTCTGCTGCTCCTCAGGATAGCTAACCTGCTTGTGGATGTCCCTTGCTGCCTTCCTTGGAGACCATGTCTCTCAAAAGAGATTATAAGGAAAGGAATTTCCTTGGTATGATCTTCACAGAGGATGCATTGAATCAGTGTATCCCTCAGTCCCTGTAAGCTCACCAACTTTCTGCTTTTTGCCCAGAAGATGTGGGTCTCTGGGCTTTCCCTTGCCAGCAGAGGCTGAAGGAATGCTTCTGCTGCAGATGGCCACCACTGCTGAGACGTGCACAAACGTCAACAGCAGAACTGTGCAAAGGTGAGGAGGGTGAGGTGCTACCATGTGGAGTCAGGGTTGTGAGCAGAGGCTCCTCCTCCACAGTGCACTCTTCAGGGTCCCGGGTTGTCTGTTCCCAGGATCAGTTCAGGCAAAATCACAGAATCACGGAATTTTCAGAGTTGGAAGGGACCTCTAGAGATTATCTAGTCCAACTTCCCTGCCAAAGCAGGATTGCCCAGAGCACATTACTCAGGACTGCATCCAGGCGGGTCTTGAAAATCTCCAGAGAAGGGGACTCCACAACCTCCCTGGGCAGCCTGTTCCAGTGCTCTGTCACCCGAACCGTAAAGAAGTTTTTCCGTGTATTTGAACGGAACTTCCTATGTTCCAACTTGTGCCCATTGCCCTTTGTCCTGTCAATCCTGTCAAATCCTTCTCTTGTTTCCTCCTGGGTGGACTTGGTGCTTCTAGACATCACAGACAGAGAGTCAAGACACTGGATGCAAGGGTGGCAGTGCCTGCGCTCCCTTATCTGCCTGGCCAGAACCACAAATTTCTCCAGGAGCTGAGTCCAGCAGCATAACTAGGTATCGATTCAAACTGCCTGCAAGGAGCTCACTAAACCAGGGGTGCCTCTATTTACCACGCAGGAGGAGTAGAGCACCAGATGTCCACCAGTCTCAAGCTGGACTCGGGCAGCACCTCAAAATTAACGTAATTTAACTTGTATCAGTTGCCTGAGACCTATGGGTCCAAACTCTCTGGTTTGTATTTGTAGCTTATAAACATAAGAACTGGTAAGAAAAGTGTTTTCAAAGTGGTCAAAACAATCAATTAGGGCTTTCTTTCATTTATGCTTTCTGTGGAAAGCATACAAATGGGTGCCACCAGCCCAACTGAGCTCAGAAGTCTGAAGAGCTTTTATTCCACTTGGTATCACCACTGCACCAGTCCATGGCAGATCCCAGCTCAGTCTCTTGGGACTTTAGAGCTCTTTTCCATATAGCAAGTCTGCTCATGATTTGTTCTTGAAAACATAAAACTTTTTGTAAACAATTGTCCCCTTTGGAATTTTTTTTTCATATCCTTTACTCAAAATATTTTATCTTCTCATTCACTGTATTTAATTTTTAAATTTTTGCCTACTTGTCATTCTTGCCCCTTTTCCTAATTCCAATAATTTTCAAAATTAGAGGTGCTGAAGGATGGTAAAGAGAAACAGAAGAGATAATCTCCCCCCCCAGCCGCCAAAAAAAAAAAAAAGTCCATTCAGAAAGCCAGGAAACGAAATCAACAAGGAGAGCTTTGAGCTTTCTGTTTTGCTCGGAAAACTGTCGATTCCTTTTGCACCAAGTGCTGGGCCTGATTCTTCTCCGGCAGAGTGCAGCCAAGAATTACAAAGCGAGTCAACAGACAGTGGAACTGAGTTCATCTGAAAAGTAGCCAGAAAAAACCTCGGGCTATGTTCGAGGTGTCCATTTTTAGAAGGAAATGTGCTTAGGCAGAGGAATACCAGCATATTCAGGGTGAGTGACTCTGTGTGTGTGCGTGTGTGTTTTGGATCTCAGCACAAGGAAGGGGTGTCTTGCCACCCCCAGGGGTCGGGAATAGTGCATGCATGGGGAGGACCTATTATATTATTTTTCTTCCACCTTAATGAACTCCTCTCATGTCCACCTCTGATCAGTGGAGTATGACAGAGGGTGATTGAAGGCCAGTCTCCCAGGAAATGAAGTTTGTTCACACAGCCCAAGTATGCTGGCCCTACTGCTGCCTGCCTCTGATTTATAGGACCGAAAATTCCTTCCTCCGGTAACAATAACGCTCTTAAACTCCAGACCCCTCTCCCTCACAGAACCTCCAGACAGGGCAGCCTGAGCCCAGGAGAGACGGGAGGCACCCAGCAAATATATCCATCAACACAACTCGGGTTTCAAAGGGAAACGAGACCCCACAGGGTTAGGCTCACAAAGGCGGGGAGCGGAGGAGTCCGGCCACCACCCTGCAGCACCTCCTCCTGGGAAGGGGCAGCAACAGGAGTGGGACTATGCCCCAGAGAGGGGCAGGAAACACAGCATCTCCTGTGACCCAGGCAGCACAAAGAGCCCAGGGTGGTGTTTTCGGGGGAAATTTGGGCCCTCTGGCCAATGCTTGATTCTGGGGCTGGGAATGGATCTGCTCTGAGGTCTCCTAATGTCAGAGGTTTCTTCCTGCAATGTCTCCTCTGTGATGGGGCTGCTGGCTAGGAAGCAGTCCAAACACTTTGTCCCTCTTTCGTGTTGTGCTTGGTTTTGAGATGAGATTTCCTGTGAGCTCACTGTGCTCTGTCGCAGCAGCGGGTGGCTGTGACTGCTGGTTCTGCAGCACCATGGCTCCCACGTGGCACCGGGCTCACGTTGAGAGAGGCCATCACGGGAAAGGGTCACGTCTTGTCACCACATCTCAGGAAACATCCCCTCCAAATCATGATGGGGCCCTGTGGTGCGGCATGCAGTGGTGTCCAAGGGTGCAAGGCATGCTGGCATGGCGCTGGAGGTTCTGTCCATGATGTCTAGTGGGGCTGGTTGGTGGCACATGCTGTGGCCAGGCACTGCATGGGACACTGAGCCACCTCCCAGACAGGGAGCCTGTAGTTAATTAAACAGTACAGATGATCTGGGGGCACATTGTTGGCAGGCTTTGTTTTATTTAGTAACGTAGAGGTGGCCATACAGTGTGGCTGTCCAGGCAGCCTCTGAGCTAGCAAGACCCACACACATGCACACACGCACGCACACTTTTTGGAGCTGGGGCCCCATTACTGTCAGAGTTTTGGGTCAAGGGGAGAAAAAGCGCTTGAGCCCTTTTGCAACAGGACAGTTGTGGTTGCCAACTCGCAAGGCAAGTCCTGGCAAGAAACAAGTTCATTCTGTAACTTCTTTTTTTATCATTTACTTATTAACAGCTCGCTCTGGCTCTCACCTGAAGCTGCTGACCTGTTCCTCCTAGACAGGCCAATTAGCGGGGAGACAATGATCTGCAGAGGGCAAGGAGCAGCCTGTGCTGGGTGGGGGTGGAGATGGGGAAGGGCTGCAGGAGGCCAAGGGTCACAGAGGAAAGAGCTATTTATGGCCCCAAGAAGGAGGATTCACTAAAAGGCCATCGAGCTTGACTTGACTTCCTCTTGGTCTATCCCCTCTGGGAGATACTGGTGTACCTCCCTGCCACCACGGGCTTCCAGTGTCCACAGTGGCTGGGTACAGGGATAGACTGGTGAAGGTGGCAGTGGGCAGAGGAGAACCTGGTGGGCCATGTGCCAGCTCCATTAAACATGTGAGGTGGTATTTTAAGTGGAAAGAAAGAGATCTTGCTGATCTCTTGTAGCCTTCTCCACCGCTAGCTCCAGTAACTGCTTCTGGACAGAGAGGCAGGAAAGATCTTCACTCTGCCTGTTGGAAAGGCTCAGTTTCACCTCCCAGACTTTGCTGTGTTTATTTCGACAGAAGGTCTGTGGGACACTATATCTGCATTCACGCTGGTAGCTAGCACAGGGGGTTCTGATCTCTATCTCTGAGTCTCCTGTGCTAACCACAGGGCAAGTAATTGCTTGACAAAGAGAGAGAGCAAGTCTGGCTTATACATGGGTACCTGACCTCCACATCTGGGCCAGCTCCTTCCCATCCTGCTACAAACACTGTTTTGGAGAATACCCCTTGTAAATTATGAGTGTTTGCATATTTGTGTCCTTCAGACCACCTTCCCTTCTCTGCTGGAACCTGCTGAGACTGGTCACAGCCATGGGGGGCTTCCCAGGCTGACACCTCGGCAAGAAACAAGCTTTGTGGTGTAACTGAGGGACAACATATAAGAAGAGCCTTTCCTCTAAATAACTGCCTGCGGAGAGAAGGCTTAAAGTCATGATATTAAGCTAGATAACCATGTTAAATTGCATCTAAAAAGGAAGTTGGTAATTCCTAATATATTTTTTGATGAAAAATTGACCTTTTTTAGAATGAAGAGCATTTTTATGGAGCTATCCTGTGAGATGCCAAATGTTTTGGCCCTGATCTAGCTAGATATTTAACCACGCACTTCATTTCTTAAGCTGCTCATGTGCTTAAATATTTAGCTGGATCAAGTCCAGAGCACTCAGCATTCTGCATGGTGTCAAAGGACCAGGTCTGTGTTTGCAGCAGCATTGCTGAACTCAGCCTATAATGATTTCAATCATCACACAGAAAGCATTTTCCGTTAATGTACTATCCAACAAAAAACTTAAACAGATTTCCTTGGGATTTATCTCTTAGATGAGTGTTTTCTGATGGTGTTCTAGCAGACAGGTTTACTAGCCGGGGTATTTGTGAAACAAGGCACTTGTCAGTAAAATTTTGTGGGAGGTAATGGAAAATTATTTTGTTCTAACAATTCCAGGATTGTGACCCGAGACCTGACTTTAAAAGTGACTGAAGACCCACAGGGAAAGAAATGGAGTGCGTGACCACTCCATTCAGTCAAAGCTGACCAAGATGGTTTGAATCATACACAGAAATGATTTAGAAAATCATTTCAAACAACAGATGGGGAGGAATTATCAGCTGATGGCAGACAACCGGTGAGCAGAGAAAGAGACCAAGTTCTTGAGCAAAGTAGTTCTCTGCAGATGGCTGGGTTCAATAAGAAAGGATAAAAATGAACCTGACCATTAACAAAAAGTGAAGCGGACCAGCTGAGTTTCACTGGTCCTACTGAAGGGGGTAATGAAGAACAAGAAAGAAACAGCACTAGGTGGGAAAAGGTGAGTCTGATTTCTAATCTTGTGTGTTGTAATTACGATGTTAAATGTGCAAGTGCAAAGTGAACGGATGAGATGGCATAACTAGAAAGAATTTGTGGAAGAGAGCTGAGCAGAAACAGGCTCTGTCAAAGCCAAAAAGGATGCATGCCAACGTTGTTTCTCTTGGCATAGGTCAAAAAGCAGACTGTGTGACAAGAGAGAAATTGGAGAAGACTGAGATAATGCCCAATTAGATCATGCAGTTCACCTCCCTGGGGCCCGTGACAGACTGGTAAGGAATTTTTCTGCTGGGGAGGGAAAAAGGAAGTTGCCAGAAATTCGAAAAACTTTGTGTCTTTCCTTCCCCCAAAAAACTTAAAACAAAACCCCACTGAAAAATGTAATTTCCAGGTTAATATGTTCACTCCTTGCTGACTATCTTACAAGCAAAAAATTCAGATACCGACTCTGAAAATGCTCAGTAAGTCAATGCTCCAGTTTCCTGCTACGACAACATTTTGGGAAGACCTCATTATGCCTCTCGTTATCTCTGAAATCCTTCTCAGTCGTGAGTAATCCTGAGCCCTATTGCATCTGAGTGTCACAGGTGTGTTGTTAGAGATGTTCCTGATAGTGCACGGCCAGACCAGAGCCTGACTCACCCCTGCCTGGGTTAGCCCAAGATGGGACAAGCCATTTGCCCCACAAAAATGAGTTGTTTCATTCTTGTGGTTCCTTTTTGTATGTGCTGTTATGACTGCCAGGAACTCTTGCAGCTCCGGAGGGAGGCTGACCACCTCTGTAGCTGCTTTCAAGTGAGTCTGCCTAAATTCTGAGAAGACTTTGGAGAATTATTATCTTTCTCCTGGGCCCACAAGTCATGATGCTTAGGTTACCTCTGAGAGCCTGACTGGCTGGGCTAATTTGGCAAAAGACTTCTGTATGTAGACAGTAGGAGGGATGGGAGCAGCATCTAAGTATGTGCCGAATTTAGTCTGTGGTGAGGCTGTACTCTGAGCTGGTATCAGGGCCATGAACAAAACTGATTCCCCAAGTCCTGTGCTACCTATTGTACCACAACATCTGCTCAAGCTCTTCTGGCACCAAAATATTCCCTGTAGTCTTTTTCCTCAATGCAATCTTCAAAAGCTTGAAATAGTGAAGATTCCTAGTAGGTTTCGCTGCCAGGAAGTTTCTCCCTTAATTTTATTCTGCTTCATTTTTATCTCCTCATCTTTAGAGAGAAGTCCCTGCTGTTATCCTACCATCCTACCTAACCCTGGTTTTGTTATTATCTTCCACCTAAACCTCCCAGTGTTTGTCTCTATCTTTAGCAATGTTTTAAACGCTCCTGGGACCGAAATTCTGCTGTCTGATGTGCTGGTGGGGATGTTAATCCATCTTACCAGAGAGTGACGATCAGAATTGCGATTTGTTTCAGAAAATGCTGACTATGAAGTATTTTCTCAGCTTTACCATATTTCCTTACTACCCTGTGAGTTGAAGACACCTGCTGCAGGGAGGGACTGGCTTGTATGCATGCAGATCTTCCCTCATAAGAGGAGCGATCCTGCTCTTCATTACACTCTACCAGCGGGCTAATGAGTACCCGCACCAGTAGCAGTAGCTACAGTAAGACTGGTGGGTTCAAATCTGAGCTGGTCAGACTTTAGATCGCACATGCACCTGGAGGAAAAATGCTGGGGTTTGCAGCTGCATCTTCAGGACGGGAGGAAGCAGAAGAGAGAGGAGAAAAATCACCCCAAGGGAGGCAGCATTGCACATTTGTTGGGAGGTGGTTGCAGCTGACTGATCTCTGGCTCATCCCTCCAGCTAAGTGTTGAGGAGAGCTCACCAGCTGTGGGAACGGCCACCCTCTGGGCTGGAGACCTCGGTCCCTCCTGCATGTGTGGGACCAGAGGGGTGGATGGCAGAGGGGGCTGCTCTGACATTTCCTCTCCCAGTGAGGAGGGACCTTGTCCTTCCGAGGCTGTCGAAGGCCAGCTCAGCCCTGCGTGACCAACTACAACTGCCGCTTCTGTGTCCTTTCCCCCCGGGTGCTGCGTTCATTAGCTGTGAGGCCTTAGTTTTATGGGAACCCTCCCACCCAGCTTCCTCCTGGCTTAATGACAGGCCCATTAAAGAGAAGCCAATAAAGCTGCAGTGCAAGAACAGCGCGAGGGCCGGCTGCCTGCCCGTCTTCTTCATGTGCGAGCCAGGTCTGGGGGGACGGAGGAGGCAGAGACACCCCTGAGTTACGCAGAGGTGACCCCTGTGAGCGGGGAAGAGCCCACAGCTTGCGGGCCAGTTTTCGTGCTCCACTTTGGGGCTCTCTTGCATAAACTTTTCCCAGTGTGGGGTTGGGTTTTTTTGTGGTGGGGTTTTTTGTTCCCCCCCCCCCACCCCCCGAGGAGGGAGGAACAAGGTCTTTTAATGAGGGGAGGATTAACAGGCCATAAGACTCAGCCCTGAAAGAGCCGTCGGTCTGTGGGGCCGCTCAGCAGGACTCAGGGTAATTGGATTGGATCCCGAAGAGCACCTTGAATCGGTTCTGAGGCGGCCGCGGCGGGTTGCTCTGGAGGGAGCCGGGGGCCGGGGAGGAGGGGAGCGTGTGGCTCTTTAGAGAAGCCAGAGCCAAGATGGGGGATCAGCCGGCTCATTAAGGGATTAGAGTGTTTGTTCTTCTCAAGACTTTTGTTGCTAAAACACTTTGCGCAGCATTTTCTGGAGCCTGGGGAGCTTAAAGAGCTTGTCAGAGCCCTGCTCTTGTCCCCACACAGGAGCAGAGAGGCTCTTTCCTCTGGCCTTCCCGCCGATGCCAACAGCAGCTATTGCTAGCGACGGCTCTGCTCTCCCAGCCCGTCCCGTCTTTGGTCATAGCACTTCTGTCTCCTGTGGGTTTTGAGGTAAAGGGGGATCATCCTTCATCCATGACTCATCCACAGAGGGTGAAGCAAAAGCAGCACATCAGGAGGGAGTCTTTTGACAGTGAGGGACACTAACTTGGGCTTTGCCCCTAGTATTTGTTGCATGGACAATGAAGGACTTTGCATGTTCTGCGGTGATCTCTGCAACCTTTTACCTCCCTGTGGGCTCTATGCTTGGTCTCCAGCACTCGTGGTAACAAGTTTGGGGCACAAACTACTCTAATTTGTGTATCTCGCCATCATACAAATGTTGTGGCTAGAAATTATTGCGTAGACTAATTCGCCTACCAGTATCACCTGAAACGTGCTGGCTGTTGAGATGCAATGCCAGAAGAGGCTGGACAGGGAAAGAATGGTGCAATGAGACCCTGCCTGAGAGCACAGCTGGCCAAGAAGCCTAGTTCTCCTCTGGACCATGGGGAGAAGGTAAAAGCTCTAAAGTCCAAATCAAGAAGTGCTCAGACCAGAGTGTAGTATATTAGGAGAAGATGTCAAGGGCATACGTGGATAAAGCTCTGTTGTCATCAGTTCTTCAATCCTCATGGCGCACACAGAGACTTCTCACCCAACCATCCTTTATCTAGGCAGCCCTGAGGCACATGGCTCCAGGCATGGACAAACCCTGCCCTGGCTGGCCAGGGGTGGAAACCTGGAGACACTGGCAGAACAAAGCCTGGGGAGATGGTAAAGGAGCTATGCAGTACAGGGGATTATACAATTTTAGGGGCTGTCTTTCCTCCCATCATTGTGGGACTGGTGAATGAGCACCAATGATTTCTCTCATGGGTAGCAACATTTGTGATGCAAGGCTGATGCCGTGGGAGCTCTCCTTCTTGTCCATAGGGTGGGTACATTGGCATGAGCTGAGAGGGAAGGGGTTCTCCTGTGGCTTCCTTACAGGGACACTTGGAGGCTGAGCCCACTGGAGGCATTGGAGGTTCAACCCTGTGTCCTGCTGGCTGGGCTCTGGCTGCTGAGCACACAGTTCGCATCCAGAGCATCAGCCCCCAGCCGGGTGGTTGCATGCCCACTCACCACCTCTCCATGCAGACCGGGATGCGGCCCCATTCCTCGCAGGGCAGCAGATGGCAGGCATAGGGTGTTAGCTTTGGGGTGAATTTGGCCTCCACCTTTAGGAAAGTCATGGGGCTGGGCAAGGGGGGTTGAATTGGTTGTGTGGAGTGGCAAATGGAAGGGAGTTCAGCAGGACCTCTCCAGCTCCCAGTGTAAGCTACACTCCCACCTCCTGTCTCTGCTGAGCCTGAGTTTCAGCTGGGAAGTGGAGGGGGGGAGAATGGGACAGACAGGCAAGCGGGGCCGGGGGGAGACAGGGGGAAGAGGGTTACAGGGAAAATAAATGAGAGTCCCCTGAAATTAATTGTTTGAAGGGAGTGCCCCACTCGGCTGTGAATTCTGAAATGATTATTGGATTTGCAGGCAGACGGGGAACAGAACGGGTCGGGTGCACGATTAATATCTTATTGATAGCGGATTAAGAGAGCGAGATCAAATCTTTAACTGAGTGGAGATGCAGTTTATCAATTTGTCACAAAAAATGTAGCAATCAGAAGTGGAGAACATCAGGGGCGGCTTGTGGATCGATCCGTGTCAGTGCCTCACAGCGCAGCTCAGCAAGGAGGCCAGCTTCTCCCCAGGTGTCCAGAGAGCTGGAGGAGACCGGCTTGGTGCTGGCCATGCCGAGAAGGGTGGCCCAGGGACAGCCGGACCTCTGCGTGCAGGGGCACCACCCGGAGAGCTGCTGGCAGGTGATGCCAAGCTGCCGTGGATGCTGCATGGCAGTGCTCCAGTGTGGGGTGCGAGCAAAGCAGTGGTGCCTGGGGAACACTGGCTTCCCCAAATGGTGGTAGTGGGAGATGCAAAGGCTCAGCCCTTAGTATGGCTTAGATGGGCTTGCAACCAGCCAGAGCTTCCCAGGCTCCAGGGCAGGGTGGGGAACCTCAGGTGCAGCTGAATGGTATTCGGTGAGGAAAAAGCTTATGTGCTATCGGACCATATGATGCAAAGCTGTGGGTACTGCCTAGCTTACTGCCTGTGGGCTTCCCACTCTTGTTGGAGACCTAATGTGTTGTTAAAATTTGGATGTCGGTGCTTCTGAATTCTGTTCACAACTCTGCTGTCATGGTCCTGCTGGTGAGAGCTCTCCTCCAAGCAGCCTGGCATCAATGTGTGTTCTGTGTTTTGGGAGACCAGTTTGTTGACCAACTCCTCAGCCTTGATCTGTCATTATTCATGGCTCATGCACGGAAGGCATTTGCAGCTATTGAAAGCATCTTGATAGTTGGGCAAAAAGGCAGGAATTCCACCAAAAATATCCAGCTTAGAAAACAGTCCTTCCTGCATCTGGAGGTAATTCTGTGACATGAAACCCCTTTTGCCAGATCTAAAGCGTGTTTTGGCTACTTGGGGTCTTCTTAAAGAAGGCTGATCTCTTAGTTGAAAATCTCAGGTGTCTCAACGAGAAAATAAAAATCACTCCTAGCCCATGTAGCCATGGGCTTTTCAAAGTAACCCCTAAAGGCTAAAAACGGAGGACAAAGGAAGAAGAGTCCAGAGTCAGCTGATAGTATTCGTTTTTACGAAATCAAACTTCTGATTTGCAGCCCTCCTTTATAGATTTTTGTTGTGAATGTTTGGTTTTAGCAAACAGGGAAAATAAACCCAAGGCAAATGTTTAATGGGCACCTCTTTCAGAGCAGGCACTGTAAGCAGCTGCGATGTCTCTGCAGCGGAGCCTGGCACCAGACTTCTGTCACCAGTTGGACTCCAGCATTTTTTATTTTTTATTGCTAACGTAAAACTTCCTGCTATTCCAACAGATGGGGGACGGCCTGTAGAAGCCAGCAGCCTCCTTGGTGGGCTGCGGAGTCAACAGGAGTCTCTGATAGCAATTTCCCTTCTCTTAAGGCCTTGCAGAGCTGTTTCAGTCCCTTGGGCCTCTGCAAAAGATGTTGTGCACCTGGGTGAGGCATGTGATGGCGGAAAGGCTGTTCGTATTGAAGGCAGTCTCTCACGCCGGCACTGCTAGCTTTGAAGGCAATTACATTCTTGCTAGGGTTGTTGGGTTTCCACATGAGGCCTCCTGGCTGTTTGCAGTCGTTCTCAGGGTCCTGGAGTGCGATGGGGGCCTCTGGGGCTCAGGGGTGTACAGGTGAGAAAGGGGCCGCAGCTGGAAGCCCTTGGAAGCTGGATAGAGAAGATGGGGGGGGAGGAAAGGAAAATTGAAGATGAGTTGGTTAATCCATAGCCTTGCTTTGCTTCCTGCTGCTTCCTTCTCTATACCGTGCTGCTTCTTCCCCACCAGCATGTCAGAACCTGTGAGGGGCTTTGACTCCTGCCAAGTTTTTGGAGTGCTCCAAGAGCCAGTGAGGGACACCATGCTGCCAGGAGGGCTGTGAGCACCATGACGGAGAGTCTGGGAGCTGATTAATCCTTGAGCTTAGTAACATGGGCAGCTGAATCAGATGATGTGGCTTGTTCTGCATTGACACAGGGACAAAAGGCTGTGTGTCAGCCTGGTTTAACTGGTATGTGTTAGCTGAGTGAGACCAGTGCATGCTTACTGCACAGATGTGAGGTCTTGGGGTCTGCTATGGTGCAGACCCCAAAGAAGAGGGAAGAGAAGGTATCATATGGGGGTGCAGGTGTGCACTGAGATGCCCTCTGCCTGGGCTGATTCAGGATGGAGACCATGAGGTGGAGAAAGCTGTTGGCCATCACCTTTGTGTTTACAGGGTGAGCTAAGTGGGACGGGGTTGTGGAGGAATTCACGACCCAACCACCTGCCCTGGTCTTCATGTGTGACCTTCTTCTCCCCCTGGCTCTTTCGCTGATCCCACCACTGTCCCTGAGGTCTCATGTAGCTCCCTGTACCTCTGTTGTTAGGCAAGCGAAGGCAGGTGCGTCTCTGAGCTGCCTTGCTCTTTAGATGGAGAAGAACATGTGGCCCTGGTGCAGCCACTGGTTTAACCTGGGGATTCCTTAAGCATAGTCGTCTTCTCCCCTCTTTTTATAGAATCCACTTTGGGACATGTAATGGGGTGGCCCCTGCTAAGGCTTGAGTCTGTTCAAGTCCAGAGGAAAGAGGCCAGAGCTAGGATGGAATCCTGTAGCCATGATCATCCCCTTGCTGAGTGTCCCTGACTGGGAGAGCACGGGGCATCACGGCCGTGGATGCCTCACAGTGAACCCTCAGGAAGTCCCCAGAAAGCAAAGCATGTGTGGCAGGGGAGAAAAATGTGAATTTCAAGCAAGTAAGGGTCTGAAGAGAAGGCAACCCATGCTGAAGATGTGCTGAATGTGTGGGGAGGGACGGCAAAGAGGCAGGAGGTGGGGAGGGGCCCCTTGCGATGACACTTCGCTGCTCTTTCTGTGCACTATTGTGTAAACATGTTGAAAGCCATAGAGAGCCTTTGTTTCGGAAAGAGCCCCGAATTAATTGTGATGTACAGGCTGCCCTTCAACAAGCTCTGGGCCTCTCGTTCGTTTCTCTGCCCCCCCCCCCCCCGGCCCAGCCTTTCACAGCATCGACCCCCAGAAAGCGCAGGGCCGGGCAGCCCCCCTCCACCCCGCTCCTGCAGCACCCCCGCGGCCGGCAGCGGAAGGCAGACCCCTTCCTCAGCCCCCCCGCTCCCCGGGGTGCCCTCACAGAGAGGGGTGCCGCAGGCCTGGCACCCCACACACAGCCAGGCCAGGCTTCCCTCCGCCACCTCCCACCCCGGGCCGGGCCGGGCCGTGGGCAGGACGCTCCCTTGAGGGCCAGGCCACTCGTGGCTGTCATATGACCGGTGTGGCCTTTCCCAGCAGCGGGCTTGGGGGGCTAATTAGCGCATTCAGGGGCACTGCTGGAGTGGAAAGGCGCTTGTCTGGCGGCGGGGAGCTGGGGGGCTGGCGCTCCCCGCTCTCCTCCTCTTCCCCCTCCCCGCCACCGGCCAGGTCTCCCCAGCGCCGGCCGGGGCGAGCGGAGGCAGCTGCAGGGGAGCCAGGCCGGGAAGGGCCGCCGCGGCCTCCCTTCGCGGGCGGCGGAGCGGGCTCATTTGCAGGAGGGGATGGCGGCGGGAGAGGCCGGCTCAGCCTGGCGCTGCCGGCCGGGGCGCTGCGCTGTGCCGTGCCGTGCCGGCGGGCCGAGGGGCGCCGCGGGGCCCTCCTCTCCTTTCACCGCCTCCCGGTTCTGCTCCACAGACCCTCCCTTTGTCAGCCCTCGTGAATGGGAGCCCTGCCCGCCCGCGGCCCCGCTTTTAATTAGGGCTTCCGCCGCCCGGTCCCCCCCTCCGCCTTTCCCCCCCGCCGCTGTTAAATCCTTTGGCACGGTTTAGCGCTCGCTCTGGCTTTGCGCTGGCTGCCATTCTCCCGAAAGGCGAAGGGAAGCCGTCCGGAGCCCGGCCCGGAGGGGCAGGCACGGGGCCGTCCCGCCGCTGCCAGCCCCGGGACAAAGCCAAGGCGACCCGGATGCCTGGCAGGCCGCCGTCCGCCGGGCTGCGGGCCTGGGGGGAGCTCGGCCACCTCTCCTCCGGGGAGGACGCTCACAGCTTGAGACACCTCCTCAGGCTTCCACCGGTTCCACCCCACGGGCGCTGTGGGGTGGTTAGATCTGGGGTGAGCCCGTGAAAGGTGGCCGGGACGTGATCTCTCTTTTTCCTTTTGGTAAAAATCTGAATCCTGCCTCTCGTGGCGTGTTGGTGGCTCTTGCAATGCAACAGCTCCTGGAATTAGGAGTTCTGGGGAAGACCTTGCGGGAAAGTGTGGTTTCGTGTTTGGGAGGCAAATGAAAGGAAGCCCATGTTTTGTTACGGTTTCTGTCTCTACTTTGGGCTTCATGGTGGTAGCCGATGGGTCGGTAATTCAGGAGTTGATGGGCAGCCAGGAGTTTCACAGTCACATCCTCCAGACTTCTCCAGGCACCAGGTGTGTCTGTAACCAAGGCAAAGCTTTGCGTCTTTTTCTACGCCAAACACAGTTTGGTGTCCCACAGAGACACTTCTTCAAGAGACTTGAGTGACAGTGTGTAACTGGTCCGTTACGGAGGTGTGAGATGCTATATTTATGCAGACAAACATGGGGAAGGAAAGCAGCTCCAGCCAGGATTTACAGATCCTTCCCAGACTAAATCTCATCTGGTTGGCTCTTTCTTGGGACACTTGATCCAGAAGCCTCCCCTTGGCGTTAGCTTGCCGCTTTTGATATCAAGGCTCTTATTTCCTTCTGAGATGATGTTTCATTCAGGTGAAATGCAGTTGTCCCCCCTAGAAACAACAGCTGATACTTCAGCGACAGGCAGCTCTGTTGGTCCTTGACCCCATGCTGTCTCCATGCAATGGCCCACGGAGAGCCGGGTCTCTGGGGATTGATGCCCTACATGGACCCTTCGGTCTGTATCCCCTGCCACAGGTGGGCAGAGAGGAGACTGAACGTGATGATGGGGTCCTTACACCAACTGCTCTCCCATCTTCTGCTGGATGGGTTTGTGGGTGACTGTGGAGGGTCTGCAGGGGAGAAACCTCTCTGGAGTGGGAGAGTGTTAGGGAATGGACAGAAGTTCCTCTTTGTGTTGTTATTCCCCCTCTCCTTTATCAGCAACTGTTGGCAGGTGGGAGTCTCAGCTCAGCCACGAGCATGGAGCCGGAGGTGCAGCCACTGGAGCCCCCCAGCCTTCTTCCCCCAGCACAAGGCATCCCAGGACCACCACGGTGCCAGCAGCACTTGGTCAGGAAAGCGTGGCTGCTTCCCAGGCTGCTAATACCTGCGCAGTCCCAGCCCTGCTGCGGCCAGCCCGATGCCAGCTGGGTTTGCGCCACGGCGGTGAGACCCGGCAAGGGCGAGCTGAGCAGATGCCGAGGTGCAGGCCAGGGTGGGTGGTGCAGTTTGGATGTTTCTACCTCATCTGATACAATCAGCATGGCTGTGCACATGAGAGGAAAGTTGTTCAATAGGAATGACCCATGATGCTGGGTTAATTCTGTTTACAAAAGAATAAATATTATAGCGGTGTCTTATAAAAGAGAATCAATAGCTTCCCTTTGCTGGGTGATCCCTTCATGTCTTCGAAAATCGATTCCCCCCCATTCCCCTCCTCCTCGCTGCACAGCTATCTGTTTTTCGGGGTGACGGGGGGGTCAGGCGATTATTGAAGTATATGTGAATTTACAATATTAACGACTCACGACGGTGTGTCCGCAGGTTCACGGTGAATTAATTATCTGTTTAAGAAGCCATGAAGAAATCAATCAATGAAAATTTCTCACTCTTTTGAGAGTGAGGGAGCTTGTCCATTTTTTTTTAACATGCACCACATTTAAAGGAGCAGTACAGCTTTTTTTTCAGCAGAGGCGGGGTGGGAGGGAAGCTGGTTTCGGGCTGAGGGAGACCTGTTTGGTTCGGTGCAGCACTGGCAGGAACAGCAGCCCCATTTGCTGGCCTTCTCAGAGGGCAGAAGGCACTAAGGATACATCCCGAGGTGGTTTTGTCCTGGAGTTAAGCCAATGGTGGCCTTCTCCAGGGGGAAAGGGAATGGCCTGGTGTTAGGTAGCATGTGCTAGCAGACACAATTCTGGTGGGGCTGCACTGGGCAATAGGTCTGTCACAGATGCGATCTCCTCCTAGTTTGCTGGCCCTGCTGCCCCTCTCCTGGAGACCCATCTGCCGTCGCTGAGCTGTCAGAGGGCAACATGTGGCTGCGCCTCAGCTGCTGCAGCCTGGGAGGAGCGGGACATGCTCCCATGATGGAGACAGGGAGTAGCAAACAAAGAAAAGCAGCTGAAAGCTGTAATATCTCAAATCACCTCAAGATGAGCTGGAAGAAGTCTGGCGGAGTGCTTCAGGACTTAGCCTTCAGCATTGACTACGGTGTCTAAACTCGGGGCAGGCACTGCTGAGGGTGCAACAATGAGGCATAGGCTCAGCACACCTGAACGCAGCCACTCTGGGCCTGCTCTGCAGATGCAAGGTCAGGCAGCTCTGGACAGCAAATGGCTCAAGACTGCTCGTCTCTCCACCTGGCGCTAAAGCTGCAGCCAGGGGAGGGACCCTTGTGTTCATACAGACCTGATCGATAGTTGCGCCACATCCCCAGGGGTCTTGGAGTCATCCAAGGCACTCAGGAGGACAATGGCGTGTGCTGGGTGATGGCAACATGTACTGTTAAAAGCGTCTGGCTGAGGTCCTTACATCGACTTGACGTTTCTCTGTTTGGATGAGGTTTGATGACATTTGGATACTGGATCCAAGTATTTTCCCTACATTTCAGGCTTTGGCAGGCAAAAACACACAGACTTTGATGCCGGTCAAAAAACTGCCAGTGGAAGATGGATCCCAGAACTGCTGAGAGGGTGAAGGAGTTTGTAGTTCCTTATGCCTGCCCTGAGCCTCTTAAAAACTGCCCCATCTCACTTCTGTTCTGTCTGCGGAGGATGTAATGTATTGGCATTTGGTCAATGACCGATCTCCCAGTTAAAAGGAGAACAACTGGGGCAGGGGGAGAGGAGAGGAAGCTGAAAAGAGGAGGGGGATGAGGGATGCAGAACTTTTGGCAGGAGAAGTATGTTGGACACTGCCCCTTTCCCTCAACCCTAACCACCAAACAGGCAGCAAGGCAGGGATGCTGCAGAGAGAAAGCCACAGTATTTGGGTAGTAGGGAATTGGGCGAAATGTGGGGAGGGTGGGAGGCAGCTGGAGACCCTGACGAACAGCCTAGAGGAGGGGCGGGAGCAGGGACAACCTCTGAGGCTGCTTCTGCCTTCGCAAGCCCGGGCAGACATGGCCCCTTCCCAACACCATAATCCTACTGGCCTGTGCCGAGAGGAGTCCCCGCCAGGCACACCCATCGCTGTAACCAGAATGGAGAGAAGAGCCCATATTGACACAGGAGCATCTGTGTCAGTAATTGTCACACAGCCTGGCAAATTGCTTCAATGTGCCATCCCCTCCAGCCGCACAGCTCAGCGGTGGCAGCAGGCCTGGGGGGGCCGTGCTGCTGCCAGAGAGATGGGAAGAGCCCTGGACTCGGTGGAAAGGGTCAGGACCCCACAGGGACCTGCTGGGTCCTAGTCCAGGCCCCTGTGTCTTGACAAAGTCTTGCCTGATGGCCGCTTGGCAGCTGCTTTGGCTACAGTGCTCTGTTTGCTCAGCTCCGTCGTCCTCAGTGCAATATTCCTGATTCAGACCACAATGAGAGGGAAGGGGAAAATTCCCGTCATCCTTTAGGCTGCCATTTACGCCAGCCAAAGGAGGTTTGAGAGAGGGTGATGCTGTCCCTCCCTCCCAACTCTTACTTGGCTGCTGGGAAGCAGGGATCCTCACCAGTTTACTCCAGATGAGCGCACAGCTTTTCTCTCATCCAGACTTGCAGCTGCTTTCTGAATCTAGACAAAGCTAGAACAGAAATAAAAGGCGAGGCTCCCAAAAAGGATAAGGTACCCAGTTTGAGGCTATGTGAAGCACAACTTTTGAGATGTCACAGGTTGGAGCCATTCAGTGCCCTTTGAAATCACCAGGTTGACCAGAGGTGATTGTTTTCATTTCCATCTGTTCTTTTTCAATGATCTCTAGTTTTGTGTTTCCTGTGCTTTTTAATCTAGCGGAGATTATTAAATTTGCCTTCACAGATCCAGACATATAACTTTGACAAAAGACTTCAGGCCTAATCATGACATTCTGAGATAAGCAAGTCCTCCAGAATTTGGCTTAGTGTAGGAAACTCTTTAAAAGATGCAGTTATTTGCAAAAGGTCATGGTTAAAGCCAGCCTTCTGATCTGCTGCCGCTGGATGCACACCCCTCCACCTAGGAGGGGTCCAGCCCCTCTTGTGCCCTTGCTTCTTGGGTGATGAGAGAACCAGCCAACAATTTAAAAACCAAAACAAACAGCAAAACACCCTCAAGCCCAAGCATAGTAATTCAATTTAATACTAATGAGTTTAGCAGCAGTCCTTTAATAGCTATGGATTTTGCCTATCTATTGGAAAAGATCTCTGAGATGAAGAGCCCATAGTGTCTTCCAGAGGAGAAGGTGTCATTGGTCAGAGTTGTTCCCAAGACATGATATAACATGGGACTGCAAGGTCTCCTGGATTTTCCCAATGTAGTCTAGTTTGGGGTGCAGTTAGTGTTGTGATAGGGAAAGTGGGTACAGCCATCCATCGCGGAGCTTGCGGAGGGGTAGGAAGCAGAGGGCTAATGCCTTGCTCTCCCTTTTGGGTCAGCATTGGTCCAGTGCTTTGATTTGCTGCAAGTGGGTCTCTAGCCCTGGCACAATCAGCATGGTGATTTCGTGTGCCTGGGTCTCTCTGCTGCTCACAGAGAGCAGTAAATATTATGTCCCAGATGCCAAATAGATGCAAGTGAAGGAATCCATGGATTTCAACTCAGTTGACTGCTGAGACCAATATACTTCGTTTCTTTCCACACCTCCCAAGGAACCATATAATAGCCTGTTAATGGGGCGGTTGTGTCCCACATTAGAGGTAGCTGCCTTAGAGAGGCAGATGAAATGACTTCTTAAATACAGGAAATTCCAGGTGTTTGCCAGCATCTACACAAGCAAATCAACTATGTAAGATATCCCTGTTATTCTTTTGGAGGATGACTGGTTCTGACAGAGCTGTGCTATGAAAACCAAATGGATATCACGTGCACAAGGGGTGGCATCCCCGTGAGTAGTAGGCAATGTTTCGGATGAACCACACTTTGCCCTGGGTTCACTAGGAAGGAAAGCTCCAGCTGCCCTTTAGCCACATTCCTAGCGGGTCAGAAATGCCACAGGAGCAGTCAATGGAAAAGCCAAGCACCATGGCTAAAGGATCGATTCAGAAGACCTGAATCAAAGGAGCAACATCATGGTTCGAAATAGACCTTCTGTGTTTGATATTACTGGACAATAATATTATGCAAAAGGGATGAAGAAGCTAAGAGGATTAGATGCTAATACACTGCTAGGAAATATAAGCAGCTGCTCTCATGGAATATATTTATGTCCCTCACATTGCAACTGCTGCCAGAGTAAGGACCTACCAAGGATAGCTGGGCAGTTCATAAAGTTGTCCAGTGTGTGAGTATCCAATACACATTTTGAGACCTAGCAATGAGCTTGTGTTACAATAAAGAGGTGCTTCTACAAATGCTTCAGGACCAAAGACTTTCCAAGTGGAGCATCTCTGTTCTTGAGATCTGATTTCTGCCACTTCCTTTCCTGCTAGAGAAAACACAAACTTCCACATGACCGACCCACAGAGTCCTGGTAATAGCTGGAAGGCTCCCATCAAAATAACATCCATTCAGATACAAGCCCATATGGGGGCATGTCTGCCCTGCAAAATAGCCCAACCAGAGGTCTGCAAGCTCTGATGTCTAGGCACGTTCCTCCAGGGCTACGCATGAACAAACAAGCCATGCTTCTTGCATCCAGCCAACCCCGACCGCTCCTGCATACTGCCATGCTTCAGAGCTCAGCTCTGACTGTACCTGCCAGCACGGGCACACCCAGTAAGAGACAGTGCCTGCTGTCAACTGTTGATGCTGAGTGGAGAGACTTGGCCAAGGACACAGAGGAAAGGAGTGGAAGAGTGAGGGCTTGAACCTGGATCCCAACCAAGTACACTCTCCACTTGTGATTGAATGTTTGAATAACAACAACAAGGTTGTTTTTTTTTCCCCAGGGAAAGCTCTGTCACTGCAGACTTGCCGTGGTCTTTCTATCCCATTGGAAGAGATGTTTTGCCAGGGAGCCAGCCTGATTCAGGCTGGGTGAGGCAGGGAAGGAATGTTCCCCTCGGCCCCCGAGCTGGTGCTTTGTGGCAGACACAGTCGCGGCTATACTAGCTGCCCTTCTTTCCTGGGGCACCTTTCAGACCCACACCTAGAGGAGGAGTTCCCAGAACAGGACTTCCAGCTGTTCAGCTGGTGGTAACAGATTGGCCTCTGCTATGGAGCAGGCATTGGAGAGGGAGGTACGTACTCCCCAGTGGATTACTTACACTCTGTGTGGTTTGGTCTCCAGTTGCTCCTACATCAGCTGTCATTCCTGCCACCAAGAATCTATTTCTGTCCTTTCTGTTCATTTTTAATGCTTAAATCCCAAGGGCTGGGTTCTTCTCTGGGCTATGCCAGTCAGAGTGAAAATCATTTGCAAGGAAGATCTACCAGAATTACATCAGAGTGATAAAGATCAGGATTTTTATGCCAGCGGAGGTTAATTTACAGCTTACAAGTTAGTTAATGTGGCTTAAGGAAACCCGCTGAAGTCCCAAGCTTCATCCTTGATCATTTGCGTATTGAGTCCAGTATGTCCATCACCAAGTGTCACCAGGCAGATGCTGGCTACATGTCCCCTTCCACACACATCAGTGTGTGAGTACAACAGGAAATCTTAAAGATATCTACAGCACCGACTTTACCCCTGCTTAGCTTCTCAGATGTTTTCTTTCTGGGTGCACAAGGCAATGCTGTGATGGTGACAGGAGAGATGTCACCCATTGGGTCTTGTGATGGGTAAGGGCTATGGTGCTGAAAAGGATGTTTTTTTTGAGATCTGCATGGAGCATAGATCCCTCTGCATGCCTTTTGTCCTGCTACAGAGAACCCCAGTCCCCTCCTCTTCACTTGTGAATCCATAGGCAGCCCTGCAGCTCCACAGCTTGCGGAGGGATAACCAGGTGTGCAAAATTCAGGCCCAGCTGCTGTAAAATGCAAGCAAGGACACAACTGCAGGGGTGGCCTGCTCAGTGTGGAAGATGCTGTAAGCCTGTGGTGTCTTTGCAAAGAGAGGTGGCACCTTTGTATTTAACCAAATGCTGTTATTGGTCACCGGGGAAAAAATGAACAGGTTTGGCTTCTTCAGGGTGGCTGCAGGAGCAGCCTCCATGAGAGAGCTGGTGTGGCCATGACCAGGGAAAGGGTTGACGTTCTTCTCTCCCCCCATCCACCTCAGGCTGCCCATCATCTCGCCCCCTCAGTCCGCCAGCAGTGCTTGGCAGAGAAGGCTTTGCAACCTCCTGCTGCCCAGGTGTCCAGAGCTGGAAAACCAGGGGGTGACAGTCCCACACTGTCACTCCCTGTGTGGCTTTGGGAAACCTGCGTGAGTGTGCGAGTGAGGCATACGTGTCCTGGGGAGGGGCGTTGTGTACACACTTCTCCATTCACAGTGGCTTAGTTCAAGTGCCCCCCTCCCTCTCCAAAGCATCCCTGACAGTCTAGGTGAATATTTGAAAGACAGGATCGGGGCTTTGGTTCGAGAGCCTCTTTGTACAGTGCTAACTGGTTTCAGGGCTGTAATTATCTCTCCAAGAGAAGCTGTAAATTGGATTAAGGCACTGAGTTGCAGCTGAGTGAGCTCCCTCCATTGCCCCACCTGGTGGGCTGCTGAGCGATAACAAAAAATGCCGAGAAATCGGATTTGGATTCTGCTTCACACTCATGGCTTCCTTCTGGAAAAAATGAAATTTTTCCGGCAGAAAGGGCTGGCATGGGTTTGCTGGCAGTATCAGTCCTGGGCTCGTATCATCTGCTGGCACTCTTCCGGAAACGCGATCCCCTCCGTTATCAGAGAGAAATAAATAAATAAACAGCAGGAGATGTTTTGGCAAGGAAGGAGGAATCGCACCAAGAGGCGTGCACATACGCGCGCGCACACACACACACACACACTCACCTCGGCACCATGTCTTCACAGCCCGAGCTGTCTGTGACAAGCAGAGGAGAAAGAGGGAGGTGGCAGCACAGGCACAGGGAGATGGGTTTTTTTGTTTTTTTTTTTTAAATTCCTGTCCTCTGGGCTGAAAGAAGAGCCCATTTTTAGCAGCTTATGTTGAGGGCATGGAGGGCCTGGGCCTTAGTACTGCTCTTGAAGCAAATCACTGTCCCCTCAAAGCCCCTACAGCATCTCCCCCTGTGCCCTTGAATAAGGTACTGTTCCTTTCCCACAGGTGCTTTCAGCCCAATGTAAGAGAGTCCAAAACTTATATCGACAGGCAATACAAGTTCTCTGGCTGATTTTGGCATCTTGACCAGGACAGACTAGCATCAGGCTTGTGGGACTCGATCCTCCCCTTTTGACATGGGAGAGCCTTCATATCTGAGCTCCTTTTTGTACACAGAGGTGTGTATTTCCCTTTGGAGACACAGGAGCGCAGCACTGCAGGTATCCTTGGGGCAGAGGTCCGTAGGAAACCCAGCAGGGATGGGCAGTACCGATCAAGGCCCCTGAGTGGAACCATCAAGTTACACTTTGAACTTGTGGGGCCCATGCAGAACAACACGGCTGATGGCTTCATTTCCAGACAAAGTTTATGATGAAGCATTTCTGCCCACGGAAGAACCAAATTATTCTGGGTTTGGAGGTAGTCTAGAACACTGTCTTCTCTTCACAACTAGAGATCCCAGGACCAGCTTTTCAGGTGAGGCCAATTGGTAATTTATCCATAATCTGATTTATTCTGGCTCTTAGAGCTATCAAATGGGGCTTGTGTCTGCCTGCAGTCTTTAGCACTCTGCCATCTGCAGAGTGTTCTCCTGCTGCTGGGCAGCTCCAGCCAACAGGACAGCAGCTTCCCACCCCTCCTGGCCACGGGGGACACCGGGAAAGGCGTCCCTTGATGTCTGTGGTGCCTGGTGATGCCTGTCACCCACTGCATCTCATAAGCGAGGCGACCGCCTCTGCCCATCGGTGTCCCCTGCCAGCTGGCAAGGAAGCGTCACTGGCAGGGACTGCGAGGGCTGCCCCGGGCTGTGTGGCTGCCGAGGGAGGAGGGGTTCCTCCAAAGGGAGACACACTCCAGAGAAACCTAAAGGGGAGTGACAAGCCTGGGGAAGCGAGCCCCCAGTCAGCTGGCACCTCCCATGCACTGCGAGGCCAGTAATCCCCTGTACGGCTCCGGTGTGTCAGCCAAACTGTTCAAATGTTGTGGAGATGTTCTACAAACTCTCTCCTAATGTGGCTTCTTTCCCCTTGTGTCCCCAGACATCCAGGTCTTGGATAAGTCCCTGCAATTCCTCTTGTTCTGCTGTCTGAGGGCAGCGGCTGCACCATGTCCACGTGGCCTCACGCAGCCCTGGGAGGGCAGCCCTGGCCTGAGGCTGAAGGATGTTCTGCCAAATGAAGCCACACTGGACCTGCACAGAAGAGGCCTTCTGCAGCCTCACTGCTCCTCACAGTTGGTTCTTGCCTTACGCTCCTTTCCTCTGGTCCCGATTTCACGCTACAGTGCGGCACCACAGCACGGTGCCTAGAGCAGCCCGTTGGCCGCTCTTCTCTCTCCTGCTCTCCTCAAACCACCTAGAAACCCATTTTCTCCTCTGCTGAGTTCTTAGAAAGCGAAAGAAGTGTCCAAGGGCTCGGCACTCGCAACTGAGTTCAGCTTGGATGTATGCCCTGAAAACAAAAAGGCCACATCCCTCATCTCAGGACCCAGATTCCCCCAGAATATATATAGCGTTTCAAAATGTCCCAGGGATTCCCATGTATCCAACAAGTTCCCCCCAAAACACGGTGGGGTAGGGAGCAATTTGCTACTGGAAATTCTGCCTTCCTTTGGGTGCCATCTAACGCTGATCTTTATGTTTCTGTCAGCTTAACTTATTATTTGGTATTCAATTTGGCAATAAAATTTTTATATACCAGGTACTGTGTATTACAGATACACAGATAGATAACGTGGTTATGTGTGTGTGTTCCTGTAAATTATAGTAAGAATTTTGTTATTTTGTTCATCTGGTTCAGCTCCATTTTTCACACCTATAAAGATTTTGCAAATCCTAACATGGAGAGAACAGATATACCAATTCTTATCACTGTTAAACCTTGTTCAGTGGTAATGTTTTGGTTTCTTTTAGATTTAAATATTGAAAGATACTGGTAGGAGAGCTGCATGTTTAATTCCAACCTTCCAAAGAAGGACTGAACATTCATAAATTATCTTTTTTGTTTCATTAGTCATGGACTCAAACATTCCTGAACAGAGAAGGATTTAAGCATCTGCTAGGAGTTCAGCACATGCTTAAGCGCTGGGAACTTAAAGAGGAACTTTAATGCTGGGTGCCACTAGTAAGCAAGATGCTGAATTCCTCCCCAGGAGTGACTGTATTTCAGTGATGGCTTGTTAGGTGGTCCTTTACTGCATTTTGCCAGCCTCTACTAGAGTCCCTGAGCCCATGAAGTTTGCATGGCTATACTGATGATCCCTTCTTGACGACTCTCCCTAGGAGACTGTTACATGCCTTCTATATAGTTTTGGAAATTGTCTTTATTTTATACCTAGAACATTGTCTTTGCAAACATTTTCCCTCATGGTATGTGTTTGTGTGTCTTTCATACCTTTTACTGTGTGTTTTATTGTCCTTGCCATTTTAAAAGCAGGAACATGATTTATAGATGAAATTAATGAGCAAATCACCTGATGCTGAACTGATCCTGGATGACACAGTACTTTAGACCTGATGCGGGTGCAAACAGAACACAGACATCTGGGCTGCTCCAGATTCCCAGTCCCCCAAACAATATGGCCTTGGGATCAGTCCAGCTAAGGCTCTTGTTCCTGCACATTTTTGCTTTCTGCAGGATAGAGGAGTGCGTGGTTCTGATAACATCTTATTTTCTGCTCATCAGGCTGCAGTTGGGTTTGTGACTACAATTAAAAGCAGCAGGCCAAATCCCTCTGCAGTTTAACAGCCCCGAAGTCAATGGAGTCGCTCCAGTGATGAATTTGGCCTGAAAGCTTCTGGTCTGGTTTTAGACGGCTGCCCACAAGCCCAGATCTAAAGCATGTCTTGGGTGGATTTATATTTGTGTTTGAGAATGAGGAAACAGTCAAAGGGTTAGATGCCTTTCACATCCAATTTAAGTCGTGAAAGGCTGCAGAGTCTTCTGTGTGGAAACAGGTTCCTTTCCTTCTGTGAAGGTTATTTTTTGGCTCTCCATGACTCTCTTACTTCACATACAGGACATAGGACGTGGCAGGTACGATGCCTTTAATTGTGCCAGTGTCTACCAGGATGACTTTGGCAGAGCCTCTTAATCTCTCCTTCCTTGAATCCAGCTGCTACATCTGTGACCTGTGTTTTGTATTGTTACAGTTTTCTTTTTACCCCTCAGACAGCTGTAAAGAGCTGAGTGAAAATCTCCCAGGATTTGTGTTAGAGCTGTAGTACAGATAGTCCCTGCCCCAAAAAGCTTGTAAGTTAAATAGCCAGGAGGGACAAGTGCAGGAAGGAAACGAGCCAAGGGTCCAGATTTTAGCTGAAGGATTACGCATTCCCCAGAGTGGATTCTTTCTTCCTGCAATTTTAGGCTCCCTGGTTCTTCTTACCCATGGAGTAAATGTCTCACAAGCACCCATTCTTCTCTTTGCTAAAATGCAATGTCTTTTCTTCCTTCCTCACAAAAAAACAGACTTATTGCTGATCTTAAAGCAAGCAAGCAGAGCAAAGCTGAATTTTTGAGCTGGGAGGAAGGTGTGGTACTCACAGGTATGCACTGTTCTCCCCTGGCCCCTGCTGGGCACTGCAGGGCTGGAGGTCAGGCTCAGGCTCCCCCATCTTCACTGGGCTCTGCAGGGAGATGGGACTGTCCCTTGGAGCGAGACAATGTGGATGTGGACTCCATGATGAGGTTGTGCCAGAAGGGTGAGTGCGAGAGGAGGAAAGGCTGACACAAACATGGGGGCAGAAGGGATGCAGAAGGGAAGGAAGAGAAACGGTGGATGGGCAGGATTCCCATTTCAACTTTATCTATGCAAGAAGTTTTAACTGTAGCAGCAGGGTAAACACAGTACATTTCCCTCCAGCATCTACACTGATATAAATAGGCTTTTTACCAGTTTAACTTTATTCTCTTTTAGGCATGAAATTAAGCTACGCAGGTATTAGGTACACATATGCCAGTATAACTGTGCTCACAGTCTGAGGGGGGTTATACTGATTTAGCCACAGGGGTTTTTAAGCAGATTAAAGAAGTTAAAAGATGGTATTTAAACCATCACTAGTAATGTACATCAGTTCCTAGCTGCAGTCTTTCTTTTATCCATGTACACATTTTCTGTACTGATGTACATACGTGCACATGAGATTTTGCATCCAAAGCATACTAATTTTCCTCTTTCTTTCCATATTTTTCTCCTTTAACCACTAAGTGAAAAATGTGTGCAGTCTGTAGTTTTTGGTTTTCTTCCCTTCTTTCTTTATAATTTGAAGATGCTTTCCTAGCTTCAGAGAAGTATAGGAATGACAGGAGGAAGGAAAATAGAGTTCCTATTGCTCTGCTTTTACAAACTCCCTCAAGTTCAGGCTATTTGCAGTGTGACCAAAAGAAATAAGAAAAGTTGAAAAGTAAGCACCCAGTTGAAGAGCAACAGCATTTACTGCAACACAGTCGGCACTGAGACTGAGTCAGGGAAAACAACATCTCCTGCCTTCTCATCAGCCTCACTTTGGGAATTAAATATTTTTTTCAATATTTTTAATTACACTTTTTTTTTTCAAAAATATATATAAAAAAAGAAGGGAAATTTGAGGAAAGCAAAGAAAGGAGGATGGGTGGAGAAAAGCACAATTGGAGAGCAAGAGGGAAAAAAAGACAAGAACAAAGTAAACGTGGAACGAGGGAGTTAGGAGTAGGAAGGTGAAGTTTTGTGAGAAAATACAGCTGAGGTGGAAGGGCATTGCCACCTGCACCCCAAATTTAGTGTTTTAAAAAAGATTCAGTGCAGCTGGCGACTGTTTATGCCTCTGTGCATGCAGAAGGCACTAGCTTGGACTGGCTGCTGGCTTAAACCCTCTCCTTCAGCTGATGGTTTAATTCTGACTGAGACTGAGGCATCACATAGACACCATTGCTTGTAGCCAGTAAAGTCTGATCAGCCATGAGAACTACAATAAAAACCGTACTTTCTTGTGACAGTGCTGTTGAAAGTATTGTCTCCCTGTTAAAAGCCTCTGCCATCCCCACCCAACTTCTTCCTCAGAAAAAAAAAAAAAACTCAAACCAACAAAACAATAAAGTTTTGAGGAATTAGTAATTCACAGAAGAAAAACCTACTTTTATGAAAGACCCCAGTAATGATTTAAAGAAAACTATTGGGTTCCCTGAGCAAATCTTGTTAGGTGCAGAAGGGATGGGGCCATGTGGAAAGGCAGAGGGCTGGATGTTCAAAGGGCTGTGGGAAGTAGATGGGTAGAGTTGGGTAGAGCACAGGTGTGCAGGGTGGATAGGTGTGTGACACTTGTGTGGAGGAATGGCTAAACATGGAGGTGACAGAAATATGCGCTTGTGTGACTGGGCTGACAGGCAGGAAGGATGCTTTGGAAGTTCTGGCTCAGCTCTTCGTTCTGCCATCACCTCTCAGGTGGCCTTGGGTAAAGCACTCACACTTTCATACACTGGAGATAAGAGGGGTGCCATGTCTTGCTGGAAACTGTGGCGAGTAATCCTTCAGAGACCAAGAGGTGCTCATATTCTGCAGTAACAGGGCTCAGACAAGCACCTCGGAGAGGACACAGACAGAGTCTGTGGCCAGGACACTGCTGAAATTCTTTGCAGTAACATGCATTCCCCTCCAAGTCTGCTACGTCACACCTCGTCCTGGCGATCCTGCACCAAGCCAAGTTTCAAACCAGCTGTCCCAGTGTGCTGGTGTGTCTTGATGCTTTGGAAGCTTTGGACCTGCTCTTGCCCTTATCACTTCAGTGCTGTAAAGGTGGTTTAAAAAGCTTTCTAGGGTAGTTTGTCAAATGGTAGTCATTCAGATTGAGCAAGAGGAGTCCAAAGATAGGGCATCTCTGTACTGCTTTATCTGGATGGAGTCTCTAGACAAGCTCCCCACACCTGTGTCAGAGTGAACGTGTCTCTGCAGAGAACCAGTGGGACGAATAGCAAACCATCTGCACCTTCACTCACTAATGGTCGAAATGACGCTAGGAGAATTCAGCATGTCTTTTAGTCTTCAGAGATTGATAAACGTTTTCAATTTCAGTCTACCGACAAAGTGCAGGTTTAGCTGTATCTCTCAGTGGCATCTGGACTGTGAGCACAGCCATAAAAACGGGGCATTTGAATGATCTTGCAAGAACATTCTGCTGGCTCAGCAAAGCTCCAAGGAATTTTCTCAAGCGACACCACTCCTAGTTGGAGTGTATTTACGTTATTGTGGAAGAGACTTCTGCTCCTGATAATTGCCATGGTTGCTTCTGAGACAAGGTTGCACAGAGCCTTTTAGATAATGCCACAGTAAGTGTGTCATGAATACCAAAGATAGAGTAGATCAAAAGCTACTGGTGATGGTCATGGCCCTGGACCCTCTGAATTTGGTGTAACTGTTCTCACTGAGCTTTTTTTTTGTCTGGTGAATCTGTCTGGCACCACTTATCTTGGATCTTTGGTGGCTGGATGGGAAATGGGGAAGCTCTTATCACCAGGGTCTTCCATTTGGGATGGCCAACATGTCCGGTGGTCATCTGTAGGGCTTGAGAGACAGGGACTTCCAGATTGGAGGGGTGTGCATGCAAAGCCTCCAGTTACGCCCTGTTCACACCTCCCCTGACTGTCTCTTCCTGGCTCTGTCAGCCTACATGAAGACACTGACTTCCAGGCCCAGTCTGAAGGTGCGTGTCCCCATTTGGATCCGGTTGCCTTCCCCCTTCTTTTCTCAGTGGGTCCTACCGAACTCCCTCCCCAGTCCTGGATCCAAAAGAATAATGGCTTTATGTAGCTTGTAAAATTCTATTATCTCTGTATTCAAAACTCAACAACTGGGAAATGGCTGTAATAAGCGTGTTATTAAGCGTGTAAATACACTTTAACTTCAGACCTCCAAAGGAAGTCTCTTGCTGTCTTCCTCGCTGTTTCCCCTCCATGTTTTCACCATGTGGTTGGATTTCATGGATATACCTGCTTTCCCCCCTCTCCCTGGCTGGCGTGCTGTCCCATTTGACTGTGCTAAGGGCGATGCTCCCCTCCACTGAGCGTACCATGGAGTCTCCCGGAGAACTCAGAGTCTTCGAGGGAAGACGGGTACCTGGTGAGGATGGGGGGCTTGGGAAGAGGGGGAGGAGGGCTGGGGTGGGGAGGGGAGGAAAACATTAAAAAAAAAGAAAGAAGCCAAGTGCATTCTTTCTGCAACACTCAGGAAAAAGAATGTTTCACAGGGGATTGGAAAGGCGAAATTTTTTCACATCCAAATGGATTGCAATTTCCCTCCATTTAGCACCTGAAGGTAATTAGCTCGAAGAGACTGTCGGCTGAGAAACACGTTCATGGAACATTAACTCTCATACATTCTCCAGTTGCAGGGAATTAATAGGAAAGATTAAAGTTTAAAGAGAGCAAAATGCCATTACCTCGCAAGCCACCTCTCTCAGCGGCAGTAACTAGCCCTCACTAACCTAAAAGCACCATTGGAGTCCCTGGCTCCTGCTTCAGGCAACGACAGATGAGACGGGCCCCCGCGCTGCCCCGAGCTGCCCGTCCGTGGGCTCCGGTGACCCGCCTGCAGGCAGCGACGGCAACGGGGCTTGCGGCTCCAGCAACGAGGTGTTTGCAGCTCCAGCAACGATGCGTTTGCCCACTGCCGTACAAGTGCCCACGTGCGTGTCACCTTGGGACCAACACGCATGTGCAAGCGTGTCCCTATACACCCCCCTCTACAGGCGCCAGATAGTGTCTTTTCAGCAAGACATGAGCTGTGGGCGCCCTGTCACAGCAGAGCCGAGGATGAAATGCCCAGCAGTGGTCCCCCATGTGCTCCCACCAAGGTGGGATCCCCTCCATGCCCCCGCACCCCGAGCATCCCTGCCTCGTCTCCCTCCCGCTCCCGTTCCCATTGCCGCTGGCACGCCGGTGCCCGCCCGGGGATGCTGGCAGCCTGCTGGGCTAGTGTGAAGTCCAAACCGCAACGCTGCGACACAAAAAGGCCTCACAGCTGAGTCGGCTCTGTGAACGATACCAAATCTCTCCTGATGGAGGGATTATGCCTTCTTCTCAGATGGAAGACAAAAAAAGAGCATTAAAGGGCGGGGGCCCTATTTTGGGGGTTGGGGGGTAAAGTTTATATAAGCTTCTGCACTTTAAAGATTTCCATGTTGCTTTAGCATTTCAGGGAGAGAGCGCGCGAGAGAGAGAGAGAGAGAGAGAGGGAGAGAGAGCGAGAGCGAGATGAAATTGAGACATGGAAGAATTTATTGCCCAGAAAATTCCATTCTGCTATCTGATTCGAAAAGTCCAGTCCCCCCAGCTTCGGAAAATCTATTTTCCACATTTTAATACCCTGCAGAACAGTCCTCATAACTCATCCGAGTGTGTTAAGCACAGTTTTATTAGATCTGAAACAAATTTTGGTGGGGAGATACTATAGGTCATTAACCATGGAGTAATTTTATCCTTGTTTCCCTAATGATGCCATAATGGCGAGCGAATTTCTTAACTAAAGACCAAAGAACATTTTGAAGGTCAGTTTCATCTGTGAGCTCCTTCAAGCGCTTCTCGGAGAAGATTGGAAAACTCGCCGATTTTTTGAAGAGTCATTAATAATGTGAAAGCTGAAAGAGCTCTCTCCCATTTGCGTTCCTGCTTTTTACCTTTTAATTTTATATCGCTTTAGTCCCTTTCTTTTTCTCCCTCACTCTCTCTCTCTTTTTAACTCTCTTCTGGAGTGGCCCCTCGTGCAGCTGAAAAATGAAATGGGCCATTCACGAGGGCATCCCGAGCTGTGTGCGGGGCAGGGGAAGGATCCAGGAGGGGGAAAGGGCAGCCCTGGCAATGGGTGCCCACTGCCACGGCTGGGCCCCCGCTGCCGTAAATGTCCCTCCCGCAGCCCTGGACGCCAGCCTGGCCATTTACACCACACCGGTGTAAATCAGGAGCGGGGCTGTTGGAGCCGACGGCACTGCGTCCGTGCAAAAAGGAGGCAGAGGGACCAGGCTGTGCCCCCCCCTCCCCGCCTGACAGGGCGCTTCTGCTTTTAGCCTCTCTGAACGAGCTTGTGCCTGGATCACGGAGGGGTGTGCTGGCAGAGTGACCGCTGCGCCGAGTGTGAATGTGCGGGTGTGTGCCTGTGTGTGTGTGTGTGTGTGTGAGGTACGTGTGTCAGTGACCATGAGACCATTGCAGGGGCGATGTGAAATATCAAGAGATATATATTTGAGAGAGAGCGATATATACACACATACCTTAGTGTGAATTGACATTTATAGATAGATATGTAATAAATGGATGACATTGTTAAAAAAAAAAAAATAGCAAGAATCTGTGTAAGGATTATGTGTAGCCTGTGTACACGCGTGTGCTGGGACTGCAGCTGTGGGGAGTAGGAATTAGCGTGTGCGATATCCAGTTTACGCGGATTGCTGTGCTTAGGTTTAGAGTGTACACGTATGTTTTATGCACGTTTAGGGGTGACACATGGGGGGCTCTTCGACTGGACGCCGATTTATAACCCTCTGTGTCTGTGTGCGTAGTGAATAGATAGCAGGCTTGTACATGTTTGGGGGGGGGGCTCTGTCAGCATTTGCGTGTGTGGTGTTTTTTCTGGCTGTACCACAGGCGTCAGTGGGCAGGAGGGATCTTCTGGTGTGTGTGCGGTGCACGGGAGGCTGGGCTGTGTGTGTGTGTGCGTGTGTGTGTGTGCGTGCAGGGGGGTGTATGCCCTACAGAAGGGTTTGTCTGGGCGCTCATTAGAGAGCGCCTGGCAGCGAGCAGGCCTCTGTGCTTATGTGTTTTCCTCTCCCTGGGTGTGTATGCTTCAGGCGTCTGCATGTGTTGCGTTTGCAGATGCCACGGGACAGATCCTCAGCTGATATAAAGTGGCACCGGAGTCCGTGGGGCAATTTACACCCACTGCAGCTCCAGCCCAGCCCCAGGGTGGAAGCGATGGGGCCGGGGGTGTGGGCTGAGATGCCATCCCAGACCATGGGAATGGATAACTTCCAACCTGGAACAAGACCTTCTCCCATCCCCTCCGCCCCCTCTCCCCCAGCCCGTTGCTCACGTTCGAGGCGAGAACTATGGGGGGACGCGTGTGCGTGTCTATTTGGGGAGGGAGCGCTCCGAGGGGAGGGGGGCAGTGTGGTGACACACTCTGCTCCCAGATGTGATACCAGCGATAATTTCAATTTTATGCCTTTGTTATGGCTTTAATCACTTTCTTTATGCGTTTTGTTCCAGCGATCAGGGAGAGACACCTGATAGGCAAAAAGGATATCAGGGGAACAATTTTTATTTGGAATGTGGTGAGAAGTCTAATTAGAATTTGAATTCTGCTGAGCCTTGAAATGGTCGGTACTTTATCCTGATCGCCTTAGATATTGTTTCGAGTCAATCATCTGTCATAGTGCGGCACGCTGGAGAGAAAGGCTCTCCATCCAGCCTGGTCTCTCTGTCGGGCTGGGGGCTGCTGGTGGGGAAAGGGAGGGTGATGGGAGGGAGGGCAGCGGTCTTTGCTCAGCCAGATAGGCTCCCCAGGAGCAAGCACAAAGGGAGAAAACCCTTGGCACAGAGGTTTCCCTTTCTGTGTACTCCTAGCCCTGCCATGGGGTGCTGCCTGCTGGCCCCTTTCTCATCATCACAGGGCTGTCCCCTCAAATGGGGGAATGAGAGACAGGAGGACCATGGGTCAACACAAATGTGTCCCCCCCAGCTGCTGCCTGGGAGAGGAGCATCCTCTCAGAGATAGTCCACATGGCTCAAGAGGATTTTGCTGCTGTCCTTGCTGTACCGATTATGTGCTCTGGAGGGTCGGTTCTCACAGGCAGCCAGACAACTAGGAAAGGATGGATAGATGGATGGATGGATGGATGGATAGATGGATGGGTGGATGGATGGAAGGGTAGATGGATGGATGGATGGACAGGTGACAATGGGAGTGGCCCTCCAGATGGATTTGTATGGGACAGAGGTAGAGGTGGCTGAACCCAGTGAGACACAGGGATGGATGGAGCACTTAAGAAAGGTGAGAGTGGAGGTGGATGTGCCTCATTGGTAAGCACACTCATGATGGTGATTTTTTTTCAGGCTGTCTGCAGACTCAGGTTGGTCTTATTTCATTTGTGTTACCAGAACACAAGGGAAAGTGGGAACATGGGAACAAGGTAGTCAGCAACTTTCACAATCCTTTCAGCTTTAAACTCTGTTCTTAATAGTTTAAAAGAAAACCACAAACCCATTATGAGTCCTAGTGTTTCAAAGCTAAAAGCCACTCCAAAGCTCACCAGAACATTGCCAGGGACATCTTCCCTCCTGTCTCCAGTCCGCAGTGCCTCCCCCTGGTGAGACTGCAGCCCCTAGTCCTGATCCAACTGCTGCAGTACTGAGTGTGAGACGAGCTGCGCAGTGGTGTGATCCCTGCTGCTAAGGAAAAGGAGGCACACAGGCAGGACTGCAGCATGATCTATATACCAGGAGAGATGAACTGAGGAGAATCATGAACAATAGAATCACTCCAAGTTTCCTAAACTTATTGAAATTGATGGTAAAGTCTTTATTCTGTGCTGTTCCTATGCTTTGAGGTGGTGCCTCATTCTGAATGTAGCATAAATGTCTGTAACATGAAGGATACAGGGTTGGTTTGGCTGTTGAAGAAAAGACAGTTGAATGTTTTGCCTTCTTGAGAGAAGCAGAAAATGACCAGGGACTGGGGGCTAATTAAACGAGTTGCAGGCATCTGCAAAAATTTGCAGCTAGGAAAGCCGTTTGAGTTGTTCTTTTTAAAGTGTCAGCTTCAGAGGTTTCAGAGCTGACATACTGAGATGGGTGTAGGCAGCTCCTGCCTTTCTCAGCCACGGTCCAGGCTGTCTGCAGACTCAGGCAGACATTGCTTTATGTGTTTATGTCCAGTTCCCCTCTTTAACAGCTCATTGGGGCAATACTTTTTTTTCTTTTTTTCTCTTTTCTTTTTCTTTTTTCTTTTTTTCCTATTTTTTCTTTTTTCCCTATTTTTTCTTTTTTTCCAATTTTTTCTTTTTTTTTTTTTTTTTTTTTTTACATTGGGAAAGTTGATAGTGTCAAAGCTCAGTTCTAAGGACTCATCTACAAATCCCTTGATGGTCATGTCATGAACCATGGAAGGTCTGAGGCAAAATCAACCTTTCATTTGCACTCCAAAGATGCACCTAGAGTTGCAAACAGAGACCAGCAGTCATTAAATATGCTGATGTATTTGTGATTAGGGACATGGTTTAGTGGTGGACTTGGCAGTGTTAGATTTATGGTTGGACTCAATGATCTTAAAGGTCTTTTCCAACCTAAATGATTCTATGATTCTATGATGTGCTGTCATTGCAAGTATATTCAGATTTTGGCCCTAAAGCTGCAATTCTGGTAAAGCAGGGATGTACTAAGTGAAAACCCCATGCTGCCACACAAGCTGTACAGTCCAGACACTAAACTGACATATTCATGTTAGGGAGAGAATTACTGAGTCCCCAAGTCTCTTTGCTCTGAGTATGCCCAGTCTCAGGTGCTGGGCTGTGCAAAGCATCACGTGGCAGGAGAAGTGCCACCATCTCAGGCTGCAAGTGGGAGGCTGTGCCTTGGAATGGGGCTGGTTTGACTGCGGGGCCTCGCTGATGTAGCAGACTCCCACCTTGGCTTAGCCTCTGCCATGGGTCAGCAAGACACTACTGCAGCGAGTCCTTCATTTTAGCCCAGTTTATGGCTCGTATCTGGGACCAGGAGGATCTGAACGCAGGATGGTGATGCCAGCTTCCGCTGCCCTGTTCCTGGCTCTACAAATATGATACCGCTATTTGCCTCCCTCCCGGGGATGTATATGTTTGTGTGTATGTGTGAGATAACAGGTGAGGCGTGTTCCTTGCCTAGCTCAAGCTTAAGGGGAATGAAGAAAAAAATAGTAATAATGTTGTGTATTCCAATGGCCCCACCTAAAACAAAAGAACCCCCCAATTCATTGTGAACACTGGGGTCCAGATCTGGGGCTGGATCCCCCGTATCGGAGCTGGAGCCAAGATCCTTGGGGCCGTGCAAAGCTCTGTTGACTCAGGGGAGCTCTGCAGGGAAGGCTGGATGGGGGAGAGCCAGGGTCTTGGCTGCAATGCCAGAAGGCAGAGCACTAATTCTAAGCCTTGATTGTCAGTGAACTCTGTCCTCCTGGACTATTGTTTACTGTGCCGAAGGGATCTTTATGCATCATAGGCCTTGTTCATGCCCAAATGTCAGCTGATGGATGTTCAATAGTTCCTGATGGCCCTGTGGTTCCCGTAGCCTGCTTTACAGCCCACACAGACACGGGGAAGGGCTGAGGACTGAAATGAATGAAGGTTGGGTGGGAAGGGCTGCTGTAAGCACTGCCAGCACAGGCTGAGAAGGGGCTCAGGTGTGCAGGATAAGAACAAGATGCAATAAGCACATCTCACTAATTTAAATCTCAGTTGACCCTACCTCTTCTTTCATCGTGACACTCTGAATGACCACTTTCTTTTTCTTTACGGGCACTGGGTGTAGAAGTGTTTCAAAGAAGAATCCCAAACAGCTCAGCCCATATTATCACTACTGTTATCACTGTGATTACTATTACCGTTTGCCTCCCAGCACCACTCAGAACAAAGGCCCCTGTTGTGCTGAGCACTGTACAAATGCACTGGGAGAGAACAACAAAGGCATGTTGACTTGCCTGAGTTTCCATACCGTGACAGTGTCGGAGCCAAGAAGAGAAACTAAACCTCCAAGTTCCTCTTGCTAAGCCAGGGATAGCCGTCTTGTGCCTTCAAGCATTTTGAGCAGGACTTTGGAGTTGTGGCTATACCATGCAGCTGGCTGTGAGCTTGTGCATGCAAAGGACTACTGGCTAATGCCACCCCACCAGCAATGGGAATGAAGCCAGCAGGAACCGATTTAACTGGATCTTCTTGGGCCCCTGCTGCAATTTCATCCCAGCTCCAGTTGGGGCATGCCTGTGAAATCCTCTCAGAGCTCCCCTCCTTTCAGGTCTCCTGTGGCTCTTGGCAAAACAGATTTTGGTGTGCTTTTTGCAGATTTTTGCAGATTTTGGTGTGCTTTTTGGGAAGGTTGGATAACCCTGCAGACCCTGCGCACACTAGCTGGAGCCAGGAGGTTGGCTTTAGACCACATTTCTCTGACCTTCTCACTCTTTCCTTCCCTGTTGTCTCGTGTCTTTAGCCACTTCAAGTGAAGTGCTGACTTTTTTTCTCAGTCCCAGCCTCCACCCTCATTTTCTCCTGCCCTGATTTTTTCCACAGGTATTTTCCCCCCTCACTGTTCCTGAACACTCAAGTCCACACACATTCCTGCCTAGCTTGCCAGCTCTGGCTGCAGTAAATTTGGGCAAAATGACCTTAGCCTTTCCAGAAGGCAAAGCTGAGACGGAGGACTGCATCCAGCCACCAGCAAAGGCAGAGCATTCCCCAGGACCAGCCTCAGCCCGACCAGCCCAGCCAAGGGGACCTGATGTCTGGGTTCAATCAACAGGAAGAGAGCTTCTTGGAAGAGATTATCAGAGAAGTGTCTTCTGAGAGAGAAGCAAAGACAAGAGAATCTGGGCTGTACCCTTTGTGGGTTCTTCAGGGGCTATCACATGAACCTGCACTCCAGTGCACTGTCTGCTGTGGAGGAGAAGGGGCCCAGAGAAAGGTTCAGGGAACTGAGTGCTGCATGCTCCCCTTCCCCTTCCCTGCCAGCAGCAGCTCCGTGTCTGTGGCTCAGCCCTGTCCTCTTTTCCATCAGGAAGATGTCCCTGGGGCCCCAGAGTCTTTTCCCTAATCAGCCCATTTCCCCTGGCTTGGTCCTGGGAGGACACAGCGCTTGCAGGCTCTGAGGTGTCTCTATCATTGGCTGTCAGGTGAAGCCCTCCCTAAGCGCTCCAGAAGGCCTTTCTTTATTTATTTTTAAAATTCCCCTGAGCCTACGAAGGTCGTTTGAACAAATTGGAGCTGACAGACATTAACTTGGAAAAAAGCCCATTGCACCATGATAAACTCCATTTAAAGAGAAGCAAAAGTGCCAGGCAAGGAAGGAACAAACGATGAGAGATTTGTCACTGTTACTGTAAGCTTAGGAGGTGAGACTGTCAGCTCTGGCCTCACCTTCTCCCGTTATGCATTATCACACATTCCAGCACTGCTATTTCCACTGCAGCAGCTCCTGTCGGTGCAAATGGGCTGAACTGGGATGTTGTGTAAGGCCACAGGGAGAGCCATTCCCAGCTCCAAAGAGACCATGCAGGCAAATTAAATTGGTGGGCCATGCCCCTGGTGAAGAGGAGAGGGAACCGAAGGCTAGAGATGAGGTGCTTCACCCTAGGTCACACAGAGAATTGCCATCTGAGCTGCAAACTGACCTCAGACCACAAGTGTCTCCCTTCCAGTCCTCAGTCCTTAAGCCTGCATTGCATCGGTCTGTGTGCTCAGGTATCCATGCGGCAGTGGGGAGATGAGTGTGGTTTTACACCACGGTATGAACCCCAGCTGGGGAACACAGCACCACCATGGCTCCAAGCCTGCTCCTCTGAGCGCACAAAGCAAGATGCCTAAGCCTGGGCACTGAGGTTTATCCTTCAGGGACATGCATCACAGAGGTTACCTGAGCAAGCCACCACCATTGCCAGCTCTTCTGTGAGGGATCAGGGATGGTACCTTCCCTTCAGCTGACAGCCATAAGAGCCGCCTGACAGGCAGAGGGAGACAAGAGAGGGAGAAGTCAGAAGTATCAATCTTAGTCCATACAACTGCTGATGAAACCTGTGCTCCATCCAAAGATACATCCTAATGCCTCCCATTCAATTTGCACATAGCTTCTTTATGCTTTTCTCAGTGTCCTTGAAGCAAAGGCAATTGGTTTCTCCTCTCTTCTGGGCATCATGTGGGATCCAAGTGCCTCCAGCCCCCTGCGGAGCCGCAGCAGCTGCCAAGTGTTCTGGCAAGCCAAGATCAAATCTCAGAGAGGAGCAGACCTGGGACTGTCACACTCACCCAGCCAAGTTCAGGCCAGGGCTCCCTCTACCCCACAGCCAGATAAGAAATGAACTTCTCCAACTGCAGATCAGTAAGCTCAGAAGTGGCAAGAAGTGACTAATATACCTTGCAGATAGGAACTGAGCCATGCTCTTCCTCACGCCTCTTTGTCTTAGAGTCCTGCAAAAATGAAAAGTAGCCTTTGTGCTTGCGGAGCATTGTGGCAGATCAGCCCAGGCCACTTACTGGGGATCCAGAGCAGTGAGCCTGGACTCAGCACTGAAGACCTTCTGCAATCAACTGGGTTATAAATAGTGTCTGGCTCAGTAGGCTGAGAAATGAGAAGTGTGTTGACATGGTCACTGCAGCAACTGTCACCATCTAGGCAAAGCTGTCAGCTGCAGGAGACCTGTTCCTAACTGATACCCCTCAAGATCAAGAGTGGTCCTGAGTCCTGGGAGGACTGGGTGGCTGTGAAGAAAGCCCTGTTCATGTACCCAGCCATGAAGAGCACCAAGAAGGTCTCTTGCTGCTCACACCTGGCCCTGTGCCCAGCAGAGATCCGTGTCAGGAAGAGGGAAGGCAGTGCTCTTCACCAGGTTCTTGTACAGCCCGCAGCTACATCTTAGCAAGCTCTCCAAAATCATCACTGGCTCTGGGTGCAGTGTCCCTCTGCAGCACTGGCATAAATGGCCAATTTACTATGCATGAGAGATTTCCAGTCTTGGCTGGATGTTCCTGATCCACAAAGACCTTTGGTCCAACAGCGAATGGTGCTAACCTCAACTTTCTGCATTTGGGCTCCCTGCCCAGCTTTATGGTTAAGCGTTACAGCAATGTCTTTCCCGCTGCCCAGTTTCTCTCTTGGAAACAAAGATCGCATTTCTGCAATGCTGCAGTTAGACCAGTTTGACCTTTCCCTGTCATGTGGATGCCCAGAGAAGTCAGAGGGGGCTCGGCAGAGATGGGCAGCGTCCTCACACCACAGAAACAGCCAATCTAGCTGCTTGCCTGTACCGTTCCACCTACTACCTCCTCAAGGCTTGCTCTCCAGCTGTGCCTGCACCCGCAGCAAGGTCAGTTTTATGTTTTCCCTCCGATTTGTATCTGCTGACCATCCACACTGCAAACCCCACTGCTCAACCCTGAATGACCCATTCAGCCAGCCCCTGGTGATCTCTGGCTGTGAGACCTGGCTCACCCCACATTGACCTTCAAAGCCACCTCCCTCTGCTTTGCTGTGGCTTTAGAAATCACTTGAGCATGAAAACCCTGGGCACAGGAAGTTCCACCAGGGCAATCCTGCCCCAAAATCCCATGTTTGTCATCTCTTACCCCTACTGCAGTCCCTTTCTTCTGAACCATCATGTTAGGGTTATGCACCTCAGTCCTGCATAAAAAGACGTGTCTAATTCTCTGTGTGAGTCTGTGCTCTCCCTTTCAGATAGGATGGTAGGTCTGACCCTGTGCTTTTTCAGCTTTTTGGGGTCAATGGCTCTCTTTCACTTGGTACTTGGGACATGGAGTCCTGGTCTTGCTTAGGGCTGATATTTCTGACCTGTAGGTAAAAGCAGCAGTAAATGGTGGCTCTGTTGCTGCTCCTAAACCTTAGCTACAAAATAGTCACAGTGGCAAGCAGAAGTAGTCAAAGCATTGCGCAAATGTTGTAGAAATGTTTCAATTTCAACATCATTTCTGTATAGTAGGATTTCAGTGGGATTTCCTGAAGAATGTGTGTAGGAATTAGAAAGCCTTTTTCTAACAGATTCCTTCAGTTTTCTAAAGCACATTTTTGTTGGCATTATTTTGGAAGTATTTTTCTCCCCCTGAATGAAGCCTCTTCAGTCAACTTTCGTTACACATATGAGTTTTAAAACTGGGGTGAAATATGATGGAAAACAGTGTGTTTCTATTGATGGCAGTTCTTTATGCAGATTTGACCTTTGGGGAAAGAGGAAGGTTGTTTTGTAACCAAAAAATTATCTTGCCAAAAATGTTGCCCTGGTAACTGAGGCTGTAGAGAGGAGCCTGGATCCTTATGCTACCCATTAAAGGGAATCTGACTCTGGAGAGCAAGAGGTGGACCCTGGAGAGCTGGCTGGTGGGGGCTGAGAGGGGCTGGGGATGCTGGAGATGCCTGTGTGGGGACAGGGGAGGAAAGGTGTGAGATGAAGAGGCCAAGGGCACAGGGGTTTTGAAAGACTGATAGGGGCACGGAGGATGTGGGAGGCAGCAAAACTGGCTGGTGGGGCTCAGCAGCATCAGCAATGCCTGGAAGGTCTCATGCAATGCCTTCCCCAAGACGCAATGATGGTTTGAGACACACACACCCCCCACAAGTCCCTTCTGCCCCTTGCTTCAGCAAAGATCATTTTCTCAGCATCCCCTTTCCTTACCCCCTAACCATGCTCATCCCACACCCGCCTTCAGCCCCACCTTCCCGGCGCCATCAGCCCCCACGTTGCCAGTAACGAGGGGGGCCGTGTGGTCTGCCTTTCCTGCGCTCCCGCACTTCCCTCTGGATCCCAGCAACAAGTTTAATTGGAAAAAACCAAGGCTGACTTGGAGGCAAGGCAAGGAGGCAGGGAGAGCCTGTGCCAGCTGACACCATGATCGATTACCTGGAACTCCACCTGACACTGAAATTAGGGTTTTTTAATGATAGGCCGACTCTCCCTGGATGTGAAATTCAAATGATCTCCAAAGCTTCCCTGCGACCATCACTCGCTGCACGCAGTGGTACACGCCACATGCAGGTACTTTGTCTCTGTCAACGCTGAAAGGACATTGTTATTACCAACAACTCTTTGTATTAACCAGTCTCCTACCTAATAGACAACACTTTACGTTCTGCACCGTTACCCAGTCAGGGTTGCTGTGTGCCTGAGAGACACATGCTTCCCCCCGGCTCCCCTGGGGCAATGGAAAGCCAGTGCTTAAAAAGAGACACCAAAATGGAGGATGCGCACACACCTTGCTCCCCCCGCCACCCCCCGGCTCTCGTGCTGGGGGGTGATTTTCCTTGGCATTGCCCGCCTCAGCTACAGGCCCGTAGCACAAACTGGTGGGGCAGGGGGTGGCCGTGCTGGGATGTGTGGAGGTGCCCGGCAAGCAGGCAGTCACCTAAGTTTCCTTCAGATGAGAGAGGGGAGTTTTTCCTCCCACCGACATCTTTCCCATCCCAGGTCAAAACTGGGGGAGACGATACTCCAGGCAGTTTTTCCCATCTTTATCCTGCTTGGTGAGCCATCAAGGAGGTGCCTGCTGGGCTGATACCCTCCCATGCCCAAACAGAGTGGAAGAAAAGCCATCCCCTCCCAGGGTCCGTGCTGCCGCTGAGCATTTGCACCTGTAGTAGGGGGATTGTCACTGCTGGTGGAGGTTGTCTCCCAAGATATTGTCCCCACCTTTCTTCCATCCTCTGTTGATCACTTTTGCCTGGCCCTCAGGAAGGCAGAGGGAAGGTGACTGGTGTGACTGGGAGAGGAGACCAGGGGCTATTCTGTGGCCGTTACCCGGGCACATTGACTGTCTTTTCTCATGGGACATGTAAAGCAGAAGGACCCATTTTTTCTTCCTGCTGGGAAAAGAGGGAAAGGAAGAGATGAAAAAAAGAGGGAGAGAAAAAAAAATGAAATAATGTAAATACAGCAGAGACAGCAGTAGCTTATAAACCACCACACATTAAGCGGGATTTCCTACATCTCATTGCTATACTGAATGAAGATTTGGAAAACTGCATGGAGGGAAGATTTCCTAGCACAGACAGTAATTCCACTCCAACTGGAGAGTCCTCTAACAGCACTGGGGAAGGCATCATCACCAAAGGGAGCCTTTGGTCATATCATACAGTGCCAGTAGGAGGGAACACAGGTTCTGAGTGGTGGAGATGCTGGAAGGAAAAGGGAAAGGCCCTGCCTTGAAAAGCATTCACTGCACATTGAGATTTCCCCCCATGAGAGGCATTGTGAGGAGGTTAGAGGGGAAACCCAACTGTTTCCAGCTCCAGCAGGAACTGCTTTGGGTTCTGTTGAATGAGAAAAGCTGGACACACGTGGGTCTGGACAGGACTGCAGGAAGTTCTAATTCAGACCTTCTGGTTTGCCTCACCAAGTGAAACCCTCGCTGATGGCACTGACATTTTTCACAGGTTGACCGCTGCAGTGCCCATTTTTTTTCCTTCAGTTAGGTACTTGCTCTGGCACATTTAACAATATAACCTATGCAGCCTCAGTTTCCTCCTGGTTAGGAGGTGCTTCTTGTATTTGTTAACACGTGGACATCTTAGATGAGGAAACGCTACACGAGTTGCCATGGGAAAATCACATATTCTCTCTGTGCTTCAACTCTCCCTCTCCATTTTACCTATATTGTTGAAGGTTGCCTTTCCTTAAGTGAATGCTCAGCACCAAGCACCCCGTAGCTGCAATCTCAGCTGCCCTCTCTGGCCATCCCTTGGGGCACGTATTCAAGCAACTCGGGCACCTTCAGTCTGGGAGGGGGTCAGTGGCAGAGCTGATATTTGTTATGCAAAGTTGTGTGGTGGTATGAGAGGTGTCGGGAGGGCAGTGCCATGCTTTGCTGGTGCATGGGATGCCTTTGCCTTGTACCACCCTAAACCAGTTCAATACAGCCACTGGTGCCCTCGGTAGCCCGTGTCAGTTGTCTTCTGAGCCAGGTCCCCATGGGAGCTGAGCAGAAAGGGGACGCATGCGGACAATGTTCCCTGCTTTCCTCCATCGCCCGGTGAGCAGCCCCTAATCTGAGGGGCGTGCCAGTATTAATGCCTTTAATAACGACGGATCAGATTGTATGAAGAGTTTTAATTGATGTCTATATCCCTGGAAACATAAAAACAGCCATGCAAACGTCTTACCACTATTATTTTATCAAAGGTTTTGACGTGGCTGCTGCATAGGAGATGTCAGGGAAAAAATTCATGTCTGCAAGGCACAAACAGGCGAAGTAATGGGATATAAATCAAAAACAGTGAAAGGGGAAAGTGGTTAGTCACAAGATCATAGAGTTTTCACTACAAGGGAGAGCAGTGAATTCTCAATACAAGCAGCAGAATTCATTCATTCCCTGGTACCGTCAGCCCTTTGTCCCCTCACGGTCCCTAGCACACATGCACCCCTCTGCCCCCAGGACACACAGTCCTGGGCAAGGGCTGACCATCTTAGAGGTGCCCATCTGGTCAGGTCATTATAAGCCATTTCTCTTCCTTGTAGGAGTACTAGTACAGAAGGCATGGAAACTTAGCCCAAAAGCAGAGGTACAAATAGCACCCCCTTCTCTTTGGCTGGTCAAGAATATAATTAACCCTTTAGCAGGTCTGCTTAGCTTGCATGACTCGGTGGTCTACGAACACACTCATAAGGATATTTTCCACTACAGCGAGGACAAACTGAAGTGTGGGAGACAAAAGGGGCTGATAGGTTTACTCCAGGCTGGTGGCACAGAGGAGAAAGGAAAGCATGAGTTCAGTTCACCTTGTTTGCCCTGGAGTGACTTTGGGACACCACCATGCAACCCCAGCAGATCAGCTGCAGACCTGCTGCTTCCCAGTGCCTAGGTTTGACCTTCAGGGCACATGGATGGCTGGGACCATGTTGGTAGCTCACGGCACTGTTTGACCACGTTGTCCCCTTTCCACAGCCAGAGCCCCACAGAGCTCAGCCAGTGGGCCGAAGCAACCAAGAACCACCTGTGAGACCCTCACAAGTCAATCCTGCACCAGTACCTTACAAACACTTTATGTCTGCTAGCCACAGTGTCCCGTGGGGTGTTGTCCTGTGGTGGGAAGATGTTGAAACTGGCCAACAGCTGGGAAGGCATAAGTACAGTGTGACAAGTGCTGGGCCATCTTGTCTATACCGTGCTTTTGCCAAGAAAGGTTGGACCAGATGATCCTTGAGGTCCCTTCCAACCTGGTAGTCTATGATCCTATGAAGTGGCTGCCTTTTCCAGGGCACTTCTGAGAGGAAGCTTGCAGCATGGCTTCCTTGTTCAGTTGCTTGGGTTGCAAACATAAAAACCTGGAGAGTGGGGTAAGGTGGAAGGAGGAGAGGAAGAGAGGAGAGGATGAAAAGGAGGAAAAACTGGTGGATAAAAAGAAATTTGAAAAAAAGTAAGTGAAATATTCAAACTGGAAAGTGATATTATAGAAAACTGCAGGGAACACGCTTGAGTGCATTCAAATTTATTCAAACTCTGCGTCTGACATTGATGAATGCAACAGCTTTTTCCACAATATGTAGAGCGCACAGGGCATTTAGGATTGCAGCATCCCTTTCACTGCAGCTGTCTGGGGGCCTGTTCTGAGCGCTGTGGAGACCCCTTCACTGGGCCCTGGCGTGCCCCCCCTAAAGAAGAGGCCAGGAAGCCATTTGGGAAGGAGGACAAAAACAAACAAAAAAAGAAGGATTTCAGCAAAAGATCAGGGAGGAGAGATTTCAAGGCTAATCCAACCTTACTGTGCGTGAGATCTTTATCTTTGTGGCAGCACCCAGTTTCTCCTCTAGCAGTGGTGGAATGTCCTTCCCGACCTTCCCAACATGCATGGCATCCATAGGAGAGGGGATGTACCAGGGTGCACAGACAAGTCATTGCCTTTCTGTAGGTCCTATAAAAACATTACCTTCTTTCTTGCTAACAAGCCTCAGTGCAAATCTGCTTTGCAGGCAGGGACATCAAGATCGTGTTCTCTCTGACTGCAGTGGCAAAAGAATCTTGCAGCTCTGGCCCAACATAAGACCATGAACCAGTCATCTTCCTGCAGGGAGCACTCTTGCACACTCTTTGCATGCCACAGTGGCAGGCTGGCACCCCAGGCAATGACTTCCACACTTTCCTCCGATTTCTCCTTCCCTTGCCTGGGAAGCGTAGCAGCTTTTAGGAATAACAGGGTACAGAAGAGCTTGAGTCAACAACCACCTGTGACTGTTTATATATAGATTTCATGCTTGTAGGGTTTTTTGGGGAAAAGATGGATGGAGCTGTCTTTCCGATGGATGCTCATGGAAGGAGGTGCAAACCCACCAGTGTGCCAAGTAGACGTTAAACTCCAACCTTCTCTTCCACTGCTGTATCTGGACAGTGCGCATCCATGCAGACTGACAGCAAAGCAAGAATTTCCCTGTGTATGCCTTGTGGCGCTGAAGCTGGCAGAAACCTGGGAGGCAAGCTGGGGGTCCTGGCGCCCTAGCTGCATGCAGCCACCTGTGGAGAGGGTGACATTCCTTCCTTTCTAGTCTCTCTGCCCATGAATACTTGAGACAACGTCTGATAATTATTTTTTTTCCTCTGTCCAAGGCTTTTATACCTTCATATCGGAAAGGGTCTGATGTGTAGGACACAGGAGACCTGAGTTCAACTCCCAGATCCACAGCAAACTCCCTGAGTGGTTTGGGTCAGGTCATGCCAGCATTGCAGGCTAAATTCCCCACCTGTGATGTAAGAACAAGTATAGCAGGCTGGGTTTTTTTTCAACAAGAGATGTTTTTGCAGTGCTGTCACTGCAGGCTCTTACATTTTCCACAGTGTCTTTCTGCTACTGTACTATATATATAGCACTTGGAATTTCTGATTTAGACTGTTTTGCCTTTCCTTTCCTTCTCAAATCTCATCTCACCTATGCTACCGTGGCTCCATCTTTTACTCAGATGGAGACCACTGTGTTTGGCACAAGAAGAAATTTGACCGCTGGTCCTCCATGATCGTGGTGGGGAGCTGTGCAACAGGGCTTTTCCTGCCATTTGCTCTCCAGGGCTCTGTACAACTCCTGTCTGAAGGGGCAGCACACAAATCCAACTTGGCTCCAGCAGTTTGCCTGCCAGCGCAGCCACGTGGGAGAGGAGTGAGTGGGTCACTTTGTGGGGCAGAACCAAATGGCAGGGCCCATCCTGGCACGTGCTGAGATGCCATTGTCCCCCAGAGCCATGGCTGGACCTACCTGGAGACAGTGGGAGCAAGACCAGAGTCCCACCAGAGGTTAGCATGTGGGATCCTCACTTGGGCCCTGTTGTAGAGGTGGGCTGGATAGGAAGGGTGGTGGTGGAGCTGTGCTTCAGGAACATGGGCGTGATGGGTTTCAGAGGGGCCCTGGTTCATGTGAGGTAACAAAGGAGGCCAAGTTTGAACCTATGTCCGCCAAGTTCAGGTTTTATTTGGCCCATTGCTTCTAACAAGGACCATTCCTAAGTCTTTAGGAAGACCTTTGGTGGCTGTTCAGGGTGGTCTCAGAAAGCCACTTAGGTCAAGGCTGAACAGTCAAAAAGAGACTCTGTTTGACTAAGTAAGAAGCAAGAAAGTCCCAGCAGTGGGTGATCCTCATAACATCTGTCTTGGGATGGCGTTGGGAAGCACACAAGCCACCTTGCCCTCTCTCCTGGAAAGGGCAGGATCAAAGAGGCCACCTCTCCCCCTCCCTACCATTGAGCTGTCCACGGATGGGCTGGGAAGGTGCCCTGGCCCGGCGCCATCCACGGGGCTGGAAGGCATCCTGCTCATGAGGTCCAATAAATGGCATGGGGAGGGGATGTGTGCTGTGGCCTGACAGGGGAACCGAGAGCTTCTCCCTCTCTCTCTCTCTCTTTTTCTCTTTAGATCGTCGTCATGGTGTAAACAAACAAGCTAAACTCTATGAGATTTACAGTGCCCAGCTTCGGTGGCTTCCAGTGCGGCGCAGTGAGATATTTCTGTACAGGCAGGCTAAGCACTTTCCATTTTATACCTCAGCGGCTTTATAGCATCTTAAGGATTTCTGTGCATGCCTGGCTTCACTCAGAGGGAAAAAAATCAAGCTTGTAAATAAATACTAAATATATATGAACAAAAAAGACAGAAGGGAAGAGAGAGGGACACACGCGCGCACACACACACGCACACGCACACACACTTACCCGCACTGGCAGAGGGATGCAGAGATAGAGGGGGCTGAATGGGAGATGGAGAGACAAGAGATAAAAAAGAAAGAGCCAGCTGAGCAGCAAGCTGAGGATGGGCTCTCCTCCACCACAGCCAGATGGAAAGAAAATAAGCCAGAGCAAGCAGCTCTCTGGCAATTTGGGGAATATTAATTTCCCATCGGGTCGGGTTAATGGCTGTGCCTGAGGTTAAGCCAAAAGGGCAGGGGAAGGCGCTCTGCTCCGTTACTGGCCTCTCAGCCCAAACTCAGGCACCCCCGTTGGGCTGTTCCCCATGTGCTCTGCCCCCTCCTCATTCTGCCTCTCTGCTGTTTGACAAATACTCCCCGCAGCCAGGTCTGTGCCTGACCCCAAACCGGCAGCGAGCTCCCGGGAGCAGGAGGTGCCCCCGGCTCCACGGGGCTTCAGCGCCGGCGGCTCCCGGGCTGAGCCACCCTCCTGTGCCCAGTTCAGCAGGAACCGGAGCAGCACATTTCTTTGCTCCCGTTTTTCTGAGTAAGCGGGTTTTCTCTCGCCAGCCCCGACCGCTCCTCTTGTCAGCGACAGGAGGACAGAAATGCAGCCTGTAGCCTGAAGCAGGACCCCAGTGGGGGCATCCCCAGACCCTCACTAGATGTCTTTGCTCTCTCTGGTATCAGCAACTTTTTCCTCGGACCCTCGCTGCCCAGCAAGCTCTTAGAAACATGCTGCAAGGAAAGCTTTTTGTGCTTTGTGTTTTGCTTTGAGGTTAACAAAATGTTTAATCCCCAGCCAGGATCTTTCACCTGCACCTGTAGTGTGGAAAACAAGCCCGAGGGCTGGCTGCACGTGGCAGCACGCAGCAGCAGGACAGCTTTCCCATAGGATCCTTCCTCACTCTCAGCACTTACCACCAGCTCCACAACCCTGATAAGAGAAGGTAAGTCTCGTCCGTGTTTCCAGTGACAGGTCTTGCTGCACCGTATTGTCCCACTGCTTGGGATGGGGCAAGAAGAAGTGACATGACAGTGGCGCTGCAAGAAATCAGTGCCAGAGGAAGGAGCCAAAGTTTGATTTCTGTAGACCTGCTAATCTGTCATCCAGGGGGACCACACCGCACGGCGTGTGAAACACAAGCTGACAGCTAGCGGGTTTAATAGAGCTGTTGCAATTCTGCATGGCAAATGGCAGCCTGCATCCAAATCTCAGCACGGTCACCCTCGCAGCCTGGCTGAGCGGAGCTGGGGAAGTCCTGGGCATGATGACCATGGCCAGGAATTTTTCATACAAACAAGTCCAACGCGGAGACAGTATGTCTTCGCTGTGGCTTTCCCTTCAACACTGTCTTGTGTGGTTTCCCCTCCTTTACTCCTGGCACACACTGACCTTGCTTGATGGGGCTGGGATAGCTTATTACAGCAGGAGGTCTGCATGCCCTAACTTTTAACCAGGCTGCTGCTAACACAAGCATCCAATACAGACCAAACACATCCGCTTGGGTAGCAAAAATCTCTGCCCACAATACGCAGTGGGGTGTGCAGCCCCGCTGGCACGGCATGGAGGTGACACTGATGCCCAGGAGCTGTCAGTCCGCACTTCCACAGGGAAAAGGCTGCACGCCCCGCAGCAAATACAGGCAAACCCCTGCAGCTCCCCGGCTTCCCCTCAGTCTGCACCGCGAAATGTTGCTCATGAGACCACTTGAAGTCGCTGGGCCCAATTTTGGTCTTCGCATGGTGTGAAAATTCCCATGCAAGGCTCAGCTGGGGGAGCAACCACAGGCTTGAGGGTGGCTGACTCCATCTCCAGGTGCGAACCAGCCCTGCTCCGCTCCCGATGCCGGCTCCGTGCTGTTGGCCTCCTGCCCGGAGTCGAGGGGCTCCTGGGCCGGGAGAAGGGAATGTCTCCCCTTGGGTCGCTGGCAATTTCTCACCATTCTCTCCGTGCCCAGGACTCGCTTCCCCTTCTCAGATATTAAGTATTCAAACCTCATTTACATCCTTATTTTTCAATTTGCTGCCACAGTAGTTTAATTTATTCTATATAATTTCTTTTTCTGAGGGGACATTAATCATTGCCCTGTGCTTTTTGGCGCCTGTGGGATATGTGTGTGTTTTTTTTTAAATCAATAAAATAAAGCAACCTTCCTTCCCTCTACCCACCCCCCACATTCCTTCCCACCCCCAACATGCCCCTTTGCCGGAGGAGAGAAATATCATTTCTCTCACCATTTTTTTTACCCCCATTGTTTCCTTCATTTTCAGCCCAAACAGATTAACTTGTCTTTTTTATTTCTGATGAAATGCTGTGTGAATAGGGTGGCTGGGAGGGGAGAGCTCCTGTCTGGGGCTGCCCGCCGTGTCACTCGAAGGGCGGGTTTAGGATGACGTCCCCACTGAATTACTGGAGCCCAGAGCCACTGGAAGGGGAAACTTGGTGTTTCCAAAGCCAGGCCTTGGAAAGAACGAGTCCGCCTGTGGCGCAGGGTGGCTGGTGGGCTGGGGAGGATGCAAAAGCACAATGAACTGCAAACCTGCAGCCGTGAAGACAAGGCAATGCCACCACCGGACTCTGAAAGGAAAGACAGGAGAAAATCACGGGGAAGAAAGAAGAAGGAGAGAGTTTGCAGGAGGGAGAGAGAAAAAAAAGCGAAAAGCAAGAAAAAGGAAAGAGAAAATCATTTCAGGGAAAAGAGAAGGACCAGAGTGCCCAGAGCGTAATGGCTTTTCCATTTGACTCTAGCTGATTCAAACACAAGAAAGAGTAGTTTCTTCTCCAGGTTTAGTCCAGTGCGTAGCTACCGGGGCGCAGGCTGCTCCCCCATGGGGTGCCCGAACAAGCGGTGCCAGAGCATTGCAGGGGGGGCTCTGGCTGGGACTCCCGGGCTGCCCCGCTGCACGGCGCAGGGCTCCGCAGGGCAGAGCATCGCGGGCTCCCCTGCCACGGGCACCAGGTTTTTTGGCCATTACAGCTGCTTTCTTTTGTTGTTATGTAATCACTGATAATGAAAGTCCAGTTCTGAGAGGATGCTTAATGCGGTATTAGTTGAAATATGTGTAAATTACATGCCTGCAGCTAGAAAAAAATGGTTACAGCGGAAAACATCCCTCTTTAGTAGCATACTATAATCCAGAGAGCTGATCAAAAAAAGGAATTTGATGGACTGGTTTTCCACTGGAAAATGCAGAATCCTCCAAATTGAACCATTTTCTGGAAATGTTACATGTTGACTGGAATTTTTGGCAGAGATTTGAACTGACCCAAAATGCGATGGATTATTTGTTTTTGCCTTTCTCATTATATTTATAAGCCATTCTGTTTTTTCAATGCTATTGAAACATAAACTTTAACATGATTTTCATGCTTCAGCATTGAATTTGTTTCAGAATTAACATTCTGCTCTACCTCATCCTGTCCACTCCATTTTTCATTTCACTTCATGATGAAAATAAATGTAGAAATAACAGAATTTCCTGTAGGCTGGAATTTTTATTTTATAGCCATTTCTAGAGATCAGCAATGCTAGTAGGCAATGGAACATTTTTTCCCAACATTGTGCCAAGGCAGAAGATGTTACTTGGAAAGTATTTATCTCCATCGAAAAGATTTTGGTTATTGTAGAAAAGCCAAAGTTCTCAGCCATCGGCAATAAAATAGGGTTAGACACAGGGGGTTTTGTCTACACTGATGTCCAGAGCTACCCATGCAATGAAGGGAACTGCAATGCAAGTGTATGGCCCCAATCACATCATTTGGCAAACTGCATCCAATGATGCAAGGGGAGGAGGGGAGAGGTTCACCCCTCATGCTCCACCACAATAAGCTTTGCTGACTAAAATGCATACACTCCTAGGAGTTGTATCTGTATTGTTGGTTTGTCGCTGGTGGTGTTCTTCTGATGTTTAAGGTCTGTGAAAGATGCTTATGGTGCTATGTGGGAGTGTTTTGGAGCTGTTGTAACAGACAAAAAATCAACTTATACCTTGGCTTGCAGAGTGCATGAGTCTGTCTCCATCACCCAGCCATGAGCCACCCTACAGTGGAGAGCATCACAGCAAGTCCAGAACTTCCATTTGTTTCACTGAGGTCTGGATTCAGGTTGGGAGTGCAGGACTCTGGTGTATGGTATCAGAGATGGGTGCCTTCCAGCTAAGCTGTGCACCAGCCACCCTGAAACCCTCTAGCCCTGTGGGTGGCACAGAAAGACCCTGTGAGCCAGTTTCTGCTGTGTGTGCAACAGCTCCGGTCCAAACTGTGGTTCCCTCCTGGAGGTGATGCTGGGGGAGCAGTGTGTAAACAATAGCGAGCTTGTCCCTGGCTCTCCCGTGTCCTGGGCACCCTGGCACTGTGAGTGCTTCCAGTCGTGGACTGTGAACTTGCAAACACTCCCATAGTCCTGTTCCTGCAGTTCGGATTGGGCTCGGGTCTTTGTCACCCAGAATTGGAGCAGACCTCTTGCGGGACACCCACCCCAAGCTTTGCAGCGTGCCTTGGCCAGGGTGGACGCAGCGTCTGGCCATTTGCTTCTCTGAGGGAGGAACTCCCGGAGTTCAGCACTCGCATCTGTGTCGCAAGCATTTTCTGTGCCTTTGTAGCTGTGCTTATGTTTCTCGCCGATGCCTCAGGGAGCACTCTGTGGAGCTGAAATAATGTAAGATCTGTTCTGCTCAGGGTGTTTCACTCCCTGGCTGGTAGGAATACCACAAGAAGACCAGATCTTGCAGTATTTCAGCCCCATAAGTGGCTCCTTGAGGCAAAAAAAGACCCATGAAGAAGAAACACAAACACAAATACCAAGATATTTGGTTTCCCAGTGTGATCTTTCCTCCTCTTCTGCCGTTCATGTACTCACTGGTACCCATGCAAAAATAAAATAAAATAAAGAACCACTCCAGTCACAAAACAGCTATATGTGAAGTGGGTAGTATAGAGCACAGCTTATGGGTTTCATAAAATACTTTCACATACATATACAGTACAGGTATGGATAGGACAAAATAAATATCTGCATTTTAAACAAAATTTTTGCATGATTCTGCCATATGATATGTGCAGACTGGGTCCTGAATACATGATCTCATAGACAAAATGCAACTCCATGTGCATTCGTACACAGAAGTGCCATGGGGGACCTCCATGTGTGCGTCCTGAACTCTGCAGCCATGAGCATGACAAAATAGGACTGAATTAATCCCAAAAGCGAGGGGATTTGCATACATAAATGTTGGAGCGTGCCTTAAAAACGTGCTCAGGGACATCATGAAATGTGTGATGATCATGGTACACAGGACACACGTGTATCAGAAATTTTATGTCCACGTGTGTGCTGCTGAGCGGAGGAGGGAGCAGCCAGCAGGGGTGCTGGAGGCCAAGATTTGCAAAGCGAGTTAATGCTAAGTTCAGAATTTGCGACTTTTATCAGAAAAAAATAAAACACCTTGTTGCCTCCTGTTCTGCTCTGGAGCTGCCTGTGACAGCTCAGCTGCATTTGGTGCAGCAAAAGCAACCAGCATGGGTGGACGGGGGGATGTCCGTAGGCCAGTTGTTGGGTACAAGGTAAACTCAAATCACGCTGTTCTCAGTATCCTGGGTTTTTTTTCTGTAACTTGCTTCCGTGTGCCAGGCTGGCCAGGGCGAAGCACAAGAGGGACTTTGGGGTGGGAAAGGGCTAATACACCAGTGGAGAGTCAAGGTTTAAGTGTATGCCTGGGAAACGGTTCTTCCATGGGAAAAGGTTCTTCCATGGACATCTCTGAGAAAACGAGTGCCTGTTCAGGGGTGGGGGGGGACTGGGCCTTCAATGAAAAGACAAAGAATGGTGGAAAGTGCTAGAAAAATGGATACCTTTCTTAGGAAAACCAACATTTCTCAGCCAAAACTTCTATTTTGAGGGATGGTTGGATTTTTGTCTGCCAGTCCGGCATACCGAACTCTGACGAGTTGTGCGTAAGGTACCATTTTCCAGCCAGGTCCATTCCTGGCTGTGCTTCACTTTCATTTGTTCTTTGTCATTTATTCTTCTCCTCTTTGAAACATTTTACTTGCCTAATCAGTTTGTGGAGCCAGCAGCGTGTGACGCAGCATTCTCTTTCATGTGTACGCAACCCCTCCTCCCCAAACAGGTAACCACGAGTGACTGAGGTGAGCAGCAGGCATCTCAACTAAGGCAAGGTGGCAATGAGCAGACCACACAGCCGTCAGAGAAGCCAGTGGACAAGTTATGGATTTGTCACAGCTGGAGTGTAGAGGTGGTGGGTCACCAAGCAGTGGGGCACGGCTGTCCTTGGCTGTGGGGAGCGGCACACCCTGGGAGGGGAGTCAGGCCTCATCTGAAGAGGACTGAATAAGATGTCCAGGCATCTTGGTGCCTCCTTACAGCTGGGACAGGCAACATAGATGCATAGCTGCCCTTCTGGAAGGAGAAAGAGGGGCTCTGATGGAGAAGTCCCATGCCAGTCTGTGATGTGCCAGCCTCACAGGATGGCTGCGCTGCCAGGACATTTTGCGCAGGGCTGGGTGCTGCAGGCAGCGATGTTTGCGGCTGCTGTCCAGAGACAACCCTGGAAATTTCCTGGAATTCCAGGTCCGGAGCCAGCCCCTGCTCTGGGGAAGGAGGATACTGCGTCTCAGTCCATAAAGTCCCCAGAATGGGAGGAAGGGGCGAGAGACACACAAAGTCAGTAGTAAAAAGAAATGAAAGTCGGCAGCTTGCCACAGCGGAGTGCAGACTCTGCAGAGCTGCCTCTTTTATTGGCGCCCAGACTGGAGGGAGGTTTATGCTCTCAAACAAGCCAAATTGGAAATGGAGCACCGGCCGGAGCCCTGCAGGCAGGCTGCTGCCCCCGGCGCCGGGAAGAGTGTGCAGACACCCTGAAATCTGCTGCTTTCCCTCACCTTTCTTTCCTCCATCCTTCCTCCTTTCCACCCCTCGTTCAGTGCCCCCCTTCACCTCTTATGCCTTCCCCTGCCCCTAGTGCTGATGTCGTCAACAGCTCCGGCCATCAGCTAATACTGAAAACCAATTTTGGTGGTGGGAATGGCCCAGCTTGCTCAAGGGCAGCCAGTCTGGGTGGCCCGAGGATGAATGAGGGTGGAGAAGGTATCTGTGGCCCTCTCTTTCTACTGCTTTTCTGCTGAATGTAAGGGAGTAATTTGCATTACAGTGACAATGTGCTGTGGGTCTGTCCTCAGGTTTGTGTCATCCTGCTGTTAGGAGGAGAGGAAGGGTGAAGCATGGTAGACATGGAAGCAACACAGCTAATAGCAGACATGAAGGTGATGGCATACAGAGGGGACACATCGCACAAGGATCTGGCGCGTGATCTGGCATGGCGGGTGCTGGTTAGCAGCTGAGTGCCAGATATGCCATGAAAATAATTTGCTCGTTAATGCAAAGCTTAAAGTCATAAAGGCATGGGGTGGGGAGAATTGGGTGTCCGTTCCTCAGCAAGTTCCCCAAACCTGTGCTGAGCAGGGCCTGGAAACCACCGTGATGCTTCAGGATCCAGTTCAGACATGCTGAGTCCGTGCTCTGACACGCAGGTTTGTCAGTGAAAGAGCACTAGAGGCTGAAGGTGAGAGATCAGTCACCAGTCACTCTGGGGACCTGAGCTTTCTTCTGCTCTCCAGCTGATTTTTTTTCCATGCCATTTCATTTATCCAATGCCTCAGTTTGCTGCCTGCAAAAAGCCCAAAGGGATTATGACATCTGTTGTCACATTAAAACACGGTCTTGACTACGAGGAGGTCAGGTACCATGGTGGGAGCTGCTACAGTTTGAAACACTGGTCTCGTCCCACGTGCTGCTCTACAGCACTACTTCTTCTGATGGGAAAGGTCCTGCTAGAGTCAGCCCGGTGCTCACGGAGTGCCTTACAGCCAGCACGCAGGAAAATCATTTGCTCTCTTTCTTTCCTCCAGTTTTGGCTGTTGAAGCAAAAACACATAATAAAGTAAAGCGGGTTTTAATGACAATCTGCTGGCATGTTTAATATTCCAGCTTGAGGAATGATCCATTTACGTACCGGAGCCAAGGGAAAGGATCTCATTACTTCCAGTGGACACCAAATCAGTGCCTTTGCAAAAAGAAGCAAACCTCACAGAGGATGGGGCTGGCTGCTCACCATTGACCTGCAAAAAACACTGTCGCTCCAACCGAGCTTTAGACTTGGCGCTTGCTCTCCTGCAGTCAGTGTGTCATACAGGTCCATGATGAAGGGAGCACCTGGGAGCTCTACGCAGCTTTAATGAGTACCTTTTCCTCCCGCAATGCTCAGTAAGTTCCTATTCTGCTCAGGGAAATGCACGGGAAGTTTTTCATACAGAACTTTGATGTTCCCCTCTCTACAAATTCAGGTCTGAGAGAGGGATTCAGAGGTGTGCTTTTGCTGCTCTTCTTTGTAGCTGAGGCTATCACTGCATCTGCTGGATTTATGGCCCCAAATTGACTCTGTCATCCAGTGATCCTTTGTGTACACAAAATTATTTGGACAACTCTCATTGTTTCAGAAGCAGACTAGCTTGTGTGGCTCCACTGACATTACCTACTCTGCCAGGCAGGTGGCTGCAGAGAAAAAGGCTTATTTATACAATGCATCGGGATGCCAGAAGGGGATTCTTGATAGCAAAGATGATGAGAGACCTCTGGATACGAGGACCAATTGCCCTTTTCAGCCTTGACTGGCAGTGGAATCTAGTCTGCTCCTGACATCAAATAAACACCACATCTGCCTGTGTCAGAGCTGGATTTTGAGCTGACTGGGGGATGAATCCGGGCAACTTGTAGGGGTTCCACTGCTTCCAAACATGGGGGATAAGGTAGCAAGTTCAGATGAAGGAGAAAGGGTTGTGGCAACAACACAGAGTGCAAGCAGAGCTTCTCAAGCACAGAAGCTGCTGGTGGGGCAGACCTGGAGAACCCTGACAGCTGAGAACTTATTGACTGTTGATTGTTTCCCAGCATTTGGGGGAGCAGGATTTGGGACACATTGTGCAGTAAATTAGCAAAGTCACGTCAGGAATGCAGCTGATTTACAACACTGAAGCCTCATCCCAACGGAAACAGGCCCGCAAGACCAGGACACTCAGGCTCGAAGTGGTAGCAGGGTTTATAGCTACGTAAAAGCCAGGTTGGGGGAAGGAAAGACCAACTAGGAGGGCAATATGAAAGGCTGATGAACATTTGCTGTCTTCGTACATGTGGGTCAGAGCCAATAACATCTAAGACGGGTGGAAAGAAAGGGTCTAGCTTGTAATGTCAATGAAGGGGTAACACAAGTTTCAAGGATCCCTCTCTTCCACTCTAAGACAAAGCTGAGCATCTACTTTTCCCCGGGTGTTTACATCAGCTTCTGCTCTCTGCTGTGCAGAGGCCCAGCAGTCTGATGTAAACCAGCGTGGCCTCGCTCCCTGCGGCGGATCTGCCACCCTGGGCTAAGGATGCAGTCCAGCAGCTCTCACTGAGAAGCAAAGCTTCTTTCTCTCTTAATTGAGCAGGTGGTAGCAACCTGGTATTTCAGACATGCTACCTCCGTTCCCAACCACAGCTGAACTCCTGATGCAGGGAGACTTTACAAGACCCATGAGAGATGCCGAAGGCTGACCCTTTCTGTCATTGGGAGAGATGAACTTTCTGGTTACCTCCAAGCAAAAAGGACAAAGCATTATATGATATATTTAATAAAACAAAATACACACGCACCAAAAAAAAAAAAAATAAAAAAGGAAAAGAGGCCAATGCACAGGAAGGTAATGTGTTCATTTGAATAATGGGCAAAATCAAATTAATTCTACATTAAATAGTTCTGAATAAAGGGTTTAAGTCAGCAGTTTCAAACTTGTTTTCCTTAATTACTTTCCGTGTTTAATGTCATTAAGAAGATTAAAAATTCATTAACAAGAGTAGTAAAGTGGCAAATCAGTAAAGCTATCACTCCAGGTTAAAAACTACGCTGAGGTTGACACTTTGTACACTTCCACAGGCGTTGTGTGGAACGCTCCTGGGGAGCTGGGGCGGCTGGGGGGAGACTCGCCAGCCCCCTCCCGCCGGGCCAGCCGGGGAGGACGCCCAAGGGCCAGCCGTGGCTGGACGTGGCAACCACGTTAACCATTAACTAAGCAAGACAGAAGGCAGCGTTTAGCAGAAGGGCAGCGCGGACCATGGAAAGCGCAGCAGTATAACCCTCGAATATGGCAAGCATCAGAAACAGACTCAACCATGGAGAATGGCAGGTATTATAAAGCACTAAGGCGTGTTAAGGCAATCCAATTGCTTGATTGGCCTCACGTCCTGAGCCCTCTTAGTGTGAAGACTCAGAGGGCACCGAGCACCAGGGAACCACTGAGTTGTACCAGGCTGGCCCGTGGGGATCAGGCAGGGTGGGGAGAGAGATTTAGGGTATTTTTTCTCCTTTAGCTTTAAAGGATGCAAATATCCCTGGTCCCTAGGAGCGGGCACACAGCTTGCTCATACAGACAGCGCAACAAAAACACACAACTTTGTCAGCCTTTGGAAACCTGCCTCTTGCTGCACTCCAGAAGAGCCTCGAGGTTTCAGATGGCACACGGATCCCATTGCAGCCCGTTCCAGGCAAGTGAGAGATCACCTCCACCCAAAAAAATCTGTGGTCTAGATGGGCCAAGCAGGCAAAAGGAAGCCCTTGGAGATGTAAGTGATGAGCCCTAAAGCACCCAGCAGCACTGTGGCAGGGGTAGAAAGCACGCCCTGAGATCAGTCCAGTGCAACAGTCAGCTGGTGTCACCCCGCAGCAGCACTGCCACACTGGCCATGCTGGCCTTGCAAAACCAACCTCCGGGAGCCGCATCAGATATTTTAAAATTATCTCCTTGTATCTCTTTTGTTTTCTGTTTCTTGAGCTCTTAAAGGGGTTTTTATTCATCTTTATCTTAACAGAGCTCCATTCCGTCAGTCAGGAGTGCAGAGCAATGCTTCCTCCACCTGCAGCCCCACACTTCAATGATGGTGGCTCACCACCACGTGCACTTGGCTGCGTGTCCTACCTCTGCGACGCGCAGCGCGCAGTGCGAAGGCCTGGGTCCCTCGGGGTTTGAGGTGCCAACATCGGGATCACAGAGCTGCGGCTGACAACGGAGGGGGAATCGAAAAGCCACAGAGATGCAGTGAAATATGGGGGAGAGCAGCATCTGCTCTGCCCTGACATCTGGTAAAGCACACGAGTGTTGTGCACGTTGTTAGTGCCTGTCAGTGAGGAGCTGGTAGCATCCCTCAGGTTCCTACATGAGACTTCCCGACCCAGAGAGCACATTATCCCCAGTTATAAGGTGAAGAAACTGAGGCACGGGAGAGTGACTGATGGGCATTGCTCGATGCCATGGGGAAATCTCAAAGTAAAACCAGCTTCCACATGCTCATTGCAGGACCAGGCTTCAGCAGCACCATCCTCAGCTGGAAAAGCAGAGGCCACTTGGGGAAAAACAGCATTTGAGGTCTGAAAGTGGAAGAAGTAATAGAGGAAGTAGATGGAGGAAAAAAAAGGACAAATCCTTGGACACGTGAAGAACTGAGAAAGGGGAAGTTTGCCTGAGAGTCCTGTTGGGAGTGTGTGTTGGTTGCTTTTCATCAACATCACTAAACCCAGAGACATACATGAGATCAAGACGTGCAGCAGGTGGGTGCAGGAGAAAGCACCTTCAGCTTTGGCTGAAGGCAATGGTAAGCCTTTTCCACGTCATGCACTGCTCTCTTTCGCCTGCCCCCACAGAGCCCCTGGGAGACCCCCTAGACCTCTGCTCTGACATAAAATCAAATCCCAAATTGTGCTGGTTTTCCATGTGTTTTTTTAAGAGGCTCTGATCAGCCAAACCATGGCAGGAAGGGTTTGTGGATGCCCAGGGGCTGGATTTCCCTCTCCTTTATTTTGCTTAGCAGAAAACACAGGGGCTTTTTGCTCAGTTTTGGAATAGAAATTTTTTTTTCTTCAGTTGCCAAATTTTCCTCGGATCAGGAAGTCGGAGTCCTGCTTTGATGAACAGTAAAACAGAAAGACACGTTTCCCCCCTATTTTTCCCTGGCTTTGATGAGGGGCTCCCATCTGCAGGGCCACACGTTCGTCCCGCTGCTCCCTCCCAGCCACTGCGAGATCAAGCAAAAGCCCATTCTCACCACGTCCCTTTGTTCCCGGGGAAGCCACAGCAGCCCTGTTTTGGGAGCAGGTGGGAGGAGGGAAAGCCCTTTTTATTTTTTTGGTTGTGGTTTTTTTTTTTTTTTTTCCCTCCCCTTTTATTCTTTTGCAAGCTTTAATTATCGAAGGACTGAATTTGAGCTGTTCCTGTCTTCTTCCTTCCTTCCCGGACAGCAGTTCTAACAAAGGCCTGTGGTTTGGGTTTGGGTTGGGTTTGTCTTTTTTTTTTTTTTTTTTTCCCCCTTTTCTTTTCCCCTCCAGAGATCTAAGGCCTGTAATGAGATACCAACACCCTCTCCGTCCTACAGCCCCCAACCCAAACCCTCCGCCTCGCCAGCCCCTCCCTCTGCCAAGGCACCCCCATCCCCTCCCCGCGCTCCCAGGGGAGGGGGGGCGCCCGGTACGGGGCGCAGGGGACGGCTGCCGGCCCTCCTGGTCCGCCCCGGGAGGCGAACGCGATAGAGTTACAAGGGAGAGCAGCTTGCAAACTGCCTCCGCTTTGATGAAGCACCATTTAATTATCTCCCTCTCCCCCAAGTCCTCCCCCAGTGAAAAAGATCTATTGTCTAGGCTAATTTGTCCCTTTTGCTTAATTCCCTAACCTGGGTTGCGAAAGCCTGGGCTCACATTACTCCATCACCCATCTCTCCCTCCTCTGCCGGGGCTGTGAAACGCAAAGGCAGGAGTCTCTGGGTGTCCTCCTTCCTCCCTGTGCCCCAGGGACAAACCCTGGGATGCAAAGCCAGAGGGAACTGGAGCATGCAGCACCCACAGCCCTCACTGACCAGCAATCATCAAAGAGGCGGTGCCTAAATACCTCTGGAGATTTGGCTCCTATGGCCCAAGTGAGCTGCCAGGAGCCTTGCTTGGGCTCCTCACCACCCCAAGTGTGGACATACCACTTGTGTCAGCTGGGGAGGAGGACAGAGGAGAGCAGGACACATCTCTGCAGTTGTCTCAAAGCTGCCTGCCCACAGTTCTCCACCTGGAGCGACTTTGTGGTTGCTGAAATCCTGTTTCAGTTTTGGATCGGGAGAAGGGAGAAGGAGCACAAACCTGTGAGCTGTTTTGTTTGGATGTTTTCCTTGTAACAGAGGAGGGGTGCTTGGTGCCAGCTGGTGACGCATCCCAGGGCACCGGGCAAGAGCTGCGCCCCGTGCCTGGGTGTGGGGCTGGTGCCCGAGCTGTCTGGTCTCCCACCCTCCCGTTGGGTGCAGGGGCTCAGCACAGACACGGAGGGATGCTGGCGATGGGGAGGGAGCCAGGGAGGGGAGCACCCCTGCTCTGGCTCTGCAGCCGGCAGATAACCATGTGGGGGAACAGCCATGTTTTCTCCCCAGCAGTGGGGACTTGCCCGGGGCTCTCCTGCCCGCTGCAGCTCCCCGGCCATGAGCCCAGGGGTTTGTGGTGGCTCAGCATGGAGCACAGTCCGGTGTGCCATGGGGGCACAGCTAGGGAGGTGAGATGGGATTATGGTGAGCTGCAGGGGCTCTGGCCATGGTGTGTGGGGGGGTGGGACTGGGGGATGAAACCCCATGGGGAAGCCAAGCCTTTCCCCCACACCTTCCTCCAGGAGGAGGAAGACACCATAAAAAGGCATTGAGTGAGGGGCTGTCGCGCAGCAAGGAAGGACTAGGGAAAGGGAGCCGAAGGGGGGGAGGAGAGCAGAGCAGTTGCCAGGTTGACTTGAGCCAGAGCCTTTCATGGGGGGGCAAGGGGCAGGGAACATGGAGGATCAACATTGTCTTCTGCAAAGAGGAAAAGAAAAGAGAGAGAGAATGCAGAAGGAAGACAAAGGGAAACAGGACTTGTTGGGGGGAAGAGGGGGACGCTCAGGGATTGAAGCAGGCTGGGGTCCAACTTAATAAGAAGCGAACCAAAACAAAACCCAAACAAAAAGTGACTGGAGTTGGCGGTGGGCACCCCCTCCCCCAGGCAGCCATCCCCAGAAGGCAGTGAAGCTGCCTTTTCAAACAGCCGCCTCACAATAAATTCATGGCAGCCAGGGCCGGGAAACAGGCTGCTGCAATTTAAAGGAAGCGTGGATTTGCATATTGAATTAAAATTAAGAGCTAATTATGCAAATAAATTATGACATTTGGCAGGAGAATTTGCTTCAAGATCATTTATTACGTTCTTTTTATAACAGTGCGAGCGTTTAACGGTCAAAGACAATATTTTAAAGGAAAATTAACGCAAGATTATTAACCTAAAAACAATTCCACATTAATGAGATGTATTTCTCTTCAACTTCTCACACCTGGCTGCCTATTGATGCCCAGCCAGGACTGTCTCTCAATAATTGGCATTTTTTTGCAGGCAAATATTGAATGAGGTGGTGAACGTTGCTTTGGACAAACTCACTCAGGAAAATTCCTTCAGGGTTTTAGCTTGCTGGTCTGTAAAGGAAAGTTGTGAAGGTCAAACATGCTTCACGTTGTTCTTCTGTGCGCTTGGACTGGCCGGGTCTGGATGCGCTTGGGAGAGGACACTGCGCTGGCTACCCCATCCGCATGAGAATAAAAGCTCCCCTGCTAAAAGGTGCGTGATTGCTTTTTGGAAGAGAAATAAAATGAAGGTCTTAGAGTTTGTGGTCATTAAAGATCCTGTGGCACTTTTTTTAATTTTTTTTTTTCCCTGCAAGATCACGGTTGTTAACCCTGGTGCCTTGGCTTCCCTCCAGCTCAGGTAATTGCTGCTTGCCCGCCTGCCCTGTGCTGGGACTCGCTGGTGGGACAGACGCTGCCCTTCCCATCCCAGGATGGCAGTCCACTGGCCACGCGGTCTCACCAGTGGCCAGGATCCTCCCGCCAGGAGGATGGCTTCAAGAAGACCCTGCACTGGGGTTTGGATGAGGAAGGCTCGCTGGGACCCTGAGGGATGCAGGTGGCTCCAGGACCCAAAAGCTGCCCATTCCTCGCCATCACCTGTGAAAAGCCACTGGCCCAGGGTCATTCCACACAACTGAGGTGGTCACCTACGGTTAGGTGAGCAGTCGTGTTTCTAGAGGATTGGCTCTTGTTCAAATAGGAAAGAGGCCCAACCATTTGGGTTTTGATATGAAAGTATGTAAAAAAAGAGTTTTCTCACGGAAGACAGAAGGCGCTTGCTCCAGCACTCTCTTGCTTTGCCTCTCTTCGCGCTGCAGCCAGGCGGGATGCCAGGGAACTGGGAGGCTACATTTGCAGCCAGGTTGTAGGAGTTGTTGTTGGGAGTTACGAGGGAGCTGTGGCCAGGAATGACTGGAGGGGAACAAACTATACCCAGATGGTTTAGGAAGTGAGAAAGAGCCTTCCTCAAAGATGGTACTTTGCAGCCTTGCCAAGGAAGACCAGGGTAACATGGCACTCATCCTTCAATCATCTTCACTCCTGCTTTGCCTCCAGCCCTGGCTATTCTCCACTGTGAGCTGCGTACCTCTAGGGCAGGATGGGACATCAGGACCCATGTTGGTTCTGGGGTTTCCTTTTGTTCCTGTTCTTTACCTCTGCATCTTAAATGTGCCCTCACAGGTCCGTCTGCCTTTGTTATAACTAGGGTTTCCTGAACTCCACACCCTGCCAAAGCTTGAAGGGACTTCACCCAGAGCTCAATGGGCATTTCCTTTCTGAGGCAGATGGAAGCCTGTCTTCCATGATTCTTCCATCTCCTCTCTCAAGGGATTTTCCCCCCTCTCAAGTTCAAGGTGGAGAGGACATTCCCTGCTAAATCAGTCCTGGTGCACAGCGTACAATGGTATGCAGAGCCAACCACAGGTAACAAATTGTGTTGCTATAAATGAAGGGTTTGGAGCCAGACAAAATGTGTGACATTCGAAGTTCTCAGCTCTCCTCCCTCAGAAAGGCAATCTGTGACTTCTGGACCCTCCTTAATGACCCAGAGCCGGATGGAAAATAATATTAATAATAATAAAAGAAACAAAGAAGGGGCTGGCGCATTTTTTAAATAAAGAAATTTCCCTCATCTTGCGGTTAATTTAAAAGGTTTATTTCTTGAAATGAATCCTCTTCATCAAATCTCCGATCCTTGAAAATCAGTGCAACCTGCCTCTGTGGATAATGAATTGATTTGTAATGTAAATTATATAAAACACCCTCCCCGCCAGCATTTGTGTGTGAGTGTGTTTAATCTAAAGCGTTTAAGTCTGAAAATGAGCTTCTCCATCAAAAGTCTCGATTCCATTTACATTTCTTGCATACGAGTCAATTTGTGCCTGACCCAGTCTATAAATCACTGCCAAGGAGTGCTGTGTCTGTACCTCTCCTCTTCCCCCACCCCCTCCCCTCATCCTCCCATCCTTGCACATGCTATGTTCAAAAAGGCGTCTTCAGATGCCGCCTATAAACAGCTCCCAGTTCTCCGGCCAAGTGTCAGCCTGTGGAGGAGGGAGCCCGGCTCTGAGAGGTGTGCAGCATGGGTAGTCAGTGGGCAGGTGAAGGAAGGGGAGGAAGGGAAGTCCTGCTTGGCTTCTGCTGGCTGCCCGGGAAGGACCTCCCAAGGAAAGGTGTCCTCTCTCTTGCTGGATCCTTTCCAACACATGATTGCTTGGCCGCTAAAGGAGCCGGTGGCTTAAGGGTGTTAGAGGCTGAGGTCTTCTACTGCTGTACATCAACATGGTCCTATAAAATCCATGGAGCGCGAATTATTTACACCACCAGAGGCTTTGGTGCTGTCTTTCTCTCCCCAGTTCTGTGATCGTCCCAACTTTGATCCTTCATCTCATCCCATTGGCACTAAGATGACTTGGGTCATACCTCCTTAGCTTGCCTCCTGGGTGTTGAAACCAGTGGGAGGTGCCTTCAGGGATTAAAGGCTCCCCTTGCTGATTGGACCTCCATAGGACAAGTGCCTCAGGTCCTTTGGGAGAGCAGGGGAAGTGAAAATGGTGGGATCTTTACGCAGTTTGGTGACCCATCTGGGTACTGGCATCAGAAGGGGCTTAGAAGCTATGCATCTGAGGACCAGGAGGCTAACCATTGATGCCAGTCTCCTCTGTGAAACATCAACAGTGCCTGTGAAACATGCAGCTTTTCACAGAGCAGTATATTATACCTAAACACAACGTGAACAGGCTCATCAGCCCATCACTGGCGCTGGCAGGGAATTTTGTGACATGCTTTTTTTTCTGCTCTATTTTTTCTTCAGAAAAGGCACAATTTAAACTGATTTCTAATGTCAGGGAAAAAATGGAATCAAGTTTTGGACCATTTCATCAGTTCAAAAATGAAAAATTCCGATATATTGGTGGTGAAACAACTTACTGCTCTATTTAAGGTACAGATACAGTGACAAGAAATTAACAGTTACATCAGCCAAAAAAAAGAATATGACAAATGCTAGAAGAGCTGTAGGAGATCTCCCCATATATTACATCCAGATTTCCCCATATATTTATGCACAAAGATGTACAAAACCAACTTAACCAGTCCATCTTGAATTCTCTTGCACTTTCTCTTCCCAGAGCAGAAAGATGCCTGTGAGTATTGAGAAGTCAGAAGACAGACTGTGTCCAGGTCTCCAAAAGAGCATGAGATGAAGACCAGGAACAGTGGTCACCTGCCCTACCCAAAATCACTTCACGTCCTCCCTCTGTGAACCTTGACCTGCCCTGACACTGCTCTCTCTGCGCATCCCATAAGAAGCAAGCCCCATCCATTGCCATCTGGCTGGTCTGTCACCCACCAAAACAGAAAAGACTGATGTCCAGCCAAGAGAGGTGAGAATTCAGCTTGAGTCGGGAAGTCAATCTGAGGTGATGGTCTTCTGAAAAGACTTATATTGGTTCATAGACTTACTACTGGCGAGATGTTTCCTCCCTGTGCCTTGGTTGTTTACCTTTGAAATAAGGTTAATGCCTCCTTTCTCCCACCTTTCCTCAGTTTAAATACAAGGTCTCTAGAGGGTGGGGTGGTTGTTCCTGTATGAACATACAGCCTTGAGCGCGATGGGGTTTCTGGCCTTGGAGGAGTCCTTATGAGCTGCTGTAATACAAATAGTAGAAGGAGTTTTTCCTCCAGATTACCCCAGGGGATTGAGGTCAGACCTCCAGTGAAGGAAGACACAAACCTATTACCAGTTTCTGTGGGGACTAATACAATTTGCACTTCGTTAGAGGAATTCAAAGTGATTTGTACACATTAATTACTCCTTGCAGCATCCCAGCTGGATAAATATTATTACCTTCATTTTACAGAAAGGGTAACTGAGATGTAGAGAAGTTCATTTGTTTGACTACAACTGTACAGCATGCCAATGACAGAAGCCAGGAATAAAGCAGAAGAGGACTGATTGCCAGTCCCTGCCCGCTCCAAAACTGTGGGTCCCAAATATTTTTTGCCCAGAAGAACGTCACAAGCAAAGGAAGCGGCTGCGCCTTCTGGCTGGGCCAGGTACCGCTGCGATGGGTTTTGGGTAGGGGGGCTTGCATGTGCGGCACAGCCTGGGAAGCACCACTCAGACCCGAGCCTGCACAGCCTCGCAAAGATAGGAGGAGGAAATGAAAGTGCAATTAGCTGGAAACAAATGAATTCATGTTGCATATATTTCCCAAGCTGATGGGTTGGTGAATGAACCACTCGTTATTTCGTGGAGCAGCATCTTTAAAGATCTGTAGAACAACTTGGAAAAAACACGGCTTTTCTGTTTCAACATTTTTTGCAGTACTTCTGAATGTTGTCTGCCCTAGTTTCAGGCATAGGTGCTGCTATATTTCCATTTTTTTTCATGCAAAGGAAATTCTGGAGGAGTTTTGTAGTTGTTTAAACTTCTCACCTTGAATTTTTCAAAGTCTCGTGAGTGTTGCATTGACAGTGTCAGCATATAGCCTAACAAAATAAAATATTTTGTACCTTAAATACCAACCCCCCTTTATTCCTATTTTCCTATTTTCCTCTCTCCAGCAGAAATGTTTAACTGAAGTCAGAGATGCAACATGAAACAGAGAACACAAAGCAGAAGCAAAAATAGGAAAAAAGAATTAAAAGTTTGTTTTGAGTTTGATCAAGTATTTCTTCATACAGTTGTTGGGGGAGGAGTACCTTTAAACAAAAATCCTATTTTTCTGCAAGAGCAAGAGACATGTCCAGAAACTTTCCAGCCATCTATAATCTATTGCAGCAGGGGAACTTGATATTTCTTTGCTGCAGCAGATAGACTCACAAGATGGGACCAGAGTGCTGAAGCTCTTGTGTGAGCTTCCCAGAGGTGGCAAAATGGATTCTCAGCCTGTGGTCTGCAGATTCCTGGGAGAACATGGAATTGTAAGGAGAGAGATATTGTAAGGGAGAACATTGTAAGGAGAGTGGAAAAATCAATTTCACCAATGCTGTCCAGTGACTGGGGCTTGGGAATTTTCTGGGGGGGGTGCTGAGCCTTCATGAGAGATTTTCTAGGGATCCACAAATCAAAGCAAGTTGAAAGTCACTGCGGCAGGATAATGTTATATTGATTGCTTTGTTTTTGCAGGGGATAGATTTTGTTTAATCTTCCCCTTCCTTACATTGCTTGACACCATTAGTTTTATCTTCACTGACATCAAATATAAAAAATCACTACAGAAGAGACTTTCTAATGTGTTTTGTACTACTTTGGGGTGGGTGATAACACAGGAAGCATTTTTTGGAGCACAGTAGCTCTTTAAAACAACTCTTGTTTAAATAAGATATTGGGTAGCACAGAAAAATGTGGGCTTGAAAGGGATGAGAAGATCTTATGCAGTGTGGGTTTTAGAAGAAATTGGGACCCAAAACAGATTGAAAACCTAGCAACTATGGGGCCTGCTGAGAGCTGGACAGAGGGAGTCAGTGAGTCCCTCCCTGGTTTGAGAGCCCATTGACCTACCCGTACCGGCACGATGGGGCAAACGCTGTGGTGAGGTGGGTGTTACGGGGGAAACCTTTATTTGATGCGGGTTTTGGTCTGCAGTGGGGTACGGTAGGAAGCAGCACCTCATCCCCTAGGGATAGGTGTGTGATGGAGGACTGTAGTTTTGGGATGGGGTGACTGGGATAGGGAGGGCTTCCCTGGGAAATTGCCCTCTCCAGCATTGTGTTGCCTGCTGCCCCATAGACCCGAGCTGCCAAATCTGGTTGTCCCCGGGCACGGTCCAGCCCAGATGTGAAGCTGGAAGGGAAGTCGGGGAGGGGGACGGACGGATGGAGGGACACAGCTTCCGCTCGACAAACGCAAACTTGTTCCTCCTCCTCTTCTGTCCTTCACAAATTCCTGGTGCCCGTCGCCCCGCTGGCCGCTCTGAGAGTTTTAATAAGAAGGGAAACCAACATTTGACGTGAGCACAGTAGGGAGAGGAGAGGCGGCGTGGATGGAGGGGGCCAGACAATGTACCCATATGGAGAACAGAAGGATGCTGGGGAGGCCGCATTCAGAGCCCGTCCCTCTGTTCTCCCTGCGCCCCACGGCCCCTACTCCGCCGACGGGCTTTTAACATAACAAGTGAGCTGAGGGGGCGGCCAGCCCCGTGCTCGGCGCCCCCGGATTCCTCCGCCCCAGCCCCTGTCTCCCAGCTACTGATCCCAGGCAGCGCAGGGCCCTCCGCCGCATCCTCCCCGGCGGCACACTATTTCTCCCAGCCCCTGCGGTGGGAAAGGATGCCACTGGGTCCTCTCCTGATAAAGACCAGTAAAGGCAGGGAGGGGAAAATACATATATATACACATACATACAAATATATATGTATTTACATATGTATCTACAATAAATAAAGCAAGCCAGCCAAGCCCTTCAGGCAATTTGAGCTCCGTCTATTGTTCAGTAGGAGGGCTTTCCTCCCTCCCCTCCCATCTCCTAATGAAATCCCCCAAGCCCTCCTCATTTCTCCCCCCGCCACCAAAGGGTACTCACACCGGCATGCTCTCGGGGACTTTGTCTCCTATGGTTGGAGCAGCACAGGCTCTCAGGATGGGGAAATCCTTTATTTGCCAAGGTTGTTGGTGACAGAGGCTTAGCCATAAAACCCTCCAGAGCTTCCTCAAAGCCCTCAGCACCCTCTCCATGTGCTGGCCATTTGATTCAGAGCATTCCTTCACGCTATTTCACCCAGACCTACCCTGCCTTCTCCTCCCTTACCCCCGCAGCCACCCGCACCAAGCCTGGCTATACTTGGAGGAAGGAAGATGCAGAATTGATGGCTTCTCTCATGAAATTACACAGAATATCCTCTCAGAGCCCCAGGTCCTGACCATGGGGTCATCTGCCTGCCTGTGCATATATGTACAGACACCTCCATCCCTCTGCCTCTTGGTGCTACCCAAGACACACTTGGCAGGGATGGGGCAACCCACCTCTCTCTCTCCCCATCAGTGTAAGGTGCCCCTAGGACCTTGTTTCTGACTCTGCTACTGGTTTGCAATTGACCTTGGGCAGTTTTATACTTTCCCCTGTGATGCTCATGATACCGTATGGCGATAGGCCAGAAAGCAGAGGCACCTGGCAAATGACTAAACCATGGTCCTTCACACAACATCCCTGGCCACTGCCCACACACACCTGCCTCCAGGATGACCCTCACACCTGGTCCCCACATGCCTTCCCTGAGCAGCTCCGAACTGACAGTCCAAGTCCTTCCTGCATCCTCCACAGAACAGAAAATGAGTCTGGGAAGGAACGTGGATCTGCGCAGCTCTGAAGGTCACCAGCCCCAGGCGCTCCCTCCCCTGCTGCAGCGAGTGCAGGCAAGGGTCCCTGCCCGTGCTGGCAGGCAGGGGATCAGCTCAGCTCACCTTCCGTCCCCTGCACAAAACCCAATTTCTTTACATAGAGAAGATGAGTTCTCCTCCCCCGGTGTCTGCATCTTTTTGCCTCCCATTGCACATGAAAATGCTGACGGATTTCCCTGATCACTAGCCATGCTGGCTAGTGGCTAAAGCAGTTCATTTCAGACCCTGCACAGGTATTTCTTACCATATATTATAGTGAATAATGTATCCCCAGCCATGCAGCACAAGGCTTATAAGGCTATCTCAGTATTCTGGTGACAGCTTTAAACCACTCGACCATTGACCATTCAGGTCTCATGGTTTATAGAGTCACCAGCACACCTTGACAGGGTTATAGCCTACTTATTGGTATAAAGCATGGTTAGGGATACATTATTATAGCACGTTGCTTCTGAAACAGGGCCGTGGGCCACCGGTGGCCTAAAGAGCCCTTGCTGATGATCTGCAAAGGGTTGTGTGATGTGGACAGCCTGATTAGCATCCACCTGCTAAACCGCGATGAGCAGTTGTTGGAGTGACCGGAGGGGCAGCGTTCACTCTCAGATCCTGGAGAGCGGGAAGCACAGGCGTCTCGGACAAGAGTAGGGTTGCAAAGAGCTGCTTTCTATGAAAGCAGGCACCCAACTAGGCCTGAAGCCTTCTCTTCAACACTGGTGATCCAAAGTCTTGCAGTCCCCATTGTCTTTTTACTCTCCAGCAGCCACCACAGCTGAGGCCACCTTGCACGAGGCTGAGAAACATTTTGAAGAGTGCTGCTTCCATGATACATGGTTTACACCCACCTTTTCTGGGCTGCTTCGGGTTGGATGTAACCTGACCATCTCGCTTCTGTACAAATGCCAATTTGGTTTGGCTCATGCTAAATGCTCATGAACAATTACTAGAGTTAAGGTAGTTAATCACTACAGTTAAGGTTGAAATCTGACTTTTCTTCTGACTCCAGATCCCAGCTCTGCAAGCTTTTCCCATCTCCCACAGAAAGGTTTCTTCCTTGTTTCCATTGTTCCAGCTTTGCTCTCCAGATTAGTGATTTTATTATAAAGTTTCTGAGGATTGTTTGAATTGCCTTTGAATACAACATGCGCTTGTTCTGGTTGTTATTGCAGAGCTGGGACAATTTAACAAACAACTCAGGTTAAAAATGTTGACCTCAGGTTGCTTCCTGATCTCACTTGATTTGTTAAATATTGAGCCAAATTTGGAGAAAAATTACCTTGGTACTTTGAAAGCCCTCAAAATTGGAACTCAGCAATAATGCATCTGTGCTTTAAAATTTCTCTGCCTGCACTCCCTCTTTAAGTGCTATTAAAGGAAATATTTGTTAAGGATATTTCAGCTATAGGACTGGTTAAATGAATCCATTACGGAATTACTACATGCCAATGTTCAGGATGCCTCTGAAACAAATGGACCCATTTTCGCAAATGTTATGTTTAAGTTTCAGTGAGCTCTCGACCACAGCTCCGTTTGACATATGCCTCTTCAGTGTCTTCTCTTAGTTTTCTCTGCAGCCTTGATCCTGCACAGATTTATGCTTGTGATTAACTTTAAGCATGTAAATAGTCCCTCTGAGTTCAACGGGATGGTTACCACTAACGGTGTGAGCACCCTCTGATGGGGCTGAGGCTGCCCTCAGCCATGGTCCTGCGGACGCTGCTGCCAGATGTGCACAGTTTGGGCTCAGCCAGCTGCACAGACCTGACCTGGGTCAGGCATCCTTGCAGCATCGCATCTTACCAAGTTAGCCAGAGCACGCAGTGCACAGCTTTTGTGCCAGCTTCAATTTTATTCCAGCTTTCTGCAAGCTACGGGGGGATGACAGGCGATATTTTAAGGTATAAAGTCAGAGTCACAGACAAATAATACCGACTGCACATTGAGTCTGCCAGGAGAAGTTAACCTGTCAGCACTCCCTGAAAGGATCTGAATTAGCAGATCAGCTTCACATCAGATCAGCATTTGTGTCATGTGGCCACAGTCTTTCTGACCCAATACTCAGAGCCCTAAAGCCTGACTTTCTCGCCTGTTGAATCCAGGCTTCAGTAGGTTTAAGACAGCGAGATGATTGCTTACCTTTGCACAGTAAGTTCTGCTACTGTGAGGCTTTCGTGGAGTTTTTAGAAAAGGGGGATAAAATCCTACAATGTGTAGATGTGAGACTATTAGTCTTCCCAAACTCTCTTTCACTGAAGAAGGGGAAGGTGCAAGATACTGAAGACAAAGTGAAATAAGCAGAAAAAACTTTCATGGATAGAAATGTTTACTGTCTTTTCATAGCCTGTACAACCTGGTATACATGGGGGAGGGGAGTGTGATAGGGGAAATACTGCTGCCAGTACACTGAACAGTACAAAACCCTCTTCAAACCCCACCCTTAGCAGCTGGACAGTACATGCATGGCACTGCACGCGGTGAGATGGCACCGACGGTACACATATACCGAGACTTATTTGGGACAACTTGGTTGCTTTGCATTCAGGTTCTCAGCTCAGGTTTCCACTTCAAGTACAATCAATCCCTGAGTCCACAATCACATCTCTCCTTCCCCTAACACAAATCTCTTTGCCAGGTCCTGGTCTCCTGCTGCTGGGCCAAGCTACACCAGTACTGAACCAGGAGTGCAAGGGGAGGAACCAGACCCACCTCTGTAAAAGGACAGATAGATCATAGGGCAGATGGAACAACTGAGGGATACACAACTAATTATATGCACAAGTGTGGGGTATTTATTACTGTAAAATGCTCACAAAATTCATAGGCACCTAAGACTTACGATGGCATTATCCACCACTGCTGGAGAATTAATGGGCAGCCTTTTCCCTGCGCTAAAGCAGACAACAGAGGGGGGTACTCTGTCATCCAGGGGTGAGAGCAGGGAATGAATGCATATACAGTACTCCCCTCTAATGCTAATGGACCCTAGCACTGAGATTAGATTTACACCCTCCCTCGAAACGTACACCAGGGGAAGGCAGCTCCCCCAGGCTGCCTTCTGAATGGTGTGGTGCTGCAAAAGCTGCTCTCTGCTCACCCTGCCTTGTCCCCAGCGGCCTCCACACCAGCCAGCACAGCCTGTCCTGCTCCCACCTCCACCCTGCCCAGCTACACAGAGAAGGACCGCTTGCATCTTCCTCTGCCCAGTGCCCCATGGCAATGGTGAGCAGAGCAGCACTTGTCCCCCTGCACACTCCCATCCTAACCCCCAGCATCAAGGGCTCACTCCTTTGCACATACCCACCACCCCACCATGAATGCTGGGCAGCGTGGCTGGTGTTTCGGTCCTCAGCACCATGAGAGCACCACACCATACCACGGGGAGTTAAATCGTCCTTTTACAATCTCTCTGCTCCCCAAAGAAACAAAAGCATGGAGAAGTTACCCTTCCCCCTTCCATCCCATCATCTTTACTGCGGGATGGGAATGGGATTTTGACCTGAGGAATAATAAAACTAACAACGGGGAATGCGTGACTGTTGGTCTTCCACTTGCAGAAGAGGCAGGCTCAAGATGCTCAGGAAGAGAAGGACAAACCATCAGGAGAGTTCTCATGGATAGATTTTTCCCTCCATAGCTCCATGTTTGACCCAAGTCGCTTGAGCAGAGCCAGAGCTATTCCCCAGCCCTAGCCCTGGCAGGAGCTGGGGCTCAGGAGACACAGCCTTTGGGACTGGGTGGGAGCATGGTAGTGCCCACACACCTCCCACTAACACAGGAGGCCCCACACTGAACTGGAGAGGAAGGACTCCCACCACGGGTTTGAATGGCCCAGCTTTCATGAGCAGCCTTCCTTTGTCCCTGGCGGTGGGCCCGCTCCTGGGCAGCGTCGCTGCACGGCGGGAGTGACCATGGGCCTGCTAAAGAACTCCCTGCAAATAATTCACACCAACTTGTTTAAAGGAGCAAATGGGTTTAATTATTAGTTACAATCTTGTCAATAATTATCACCCCATCTGTGGGTAATAAATGGCAGCTTCTCACAGACTGCATCATTAGAGTTTAAGGACACCAATGGGGTGCATTAAAATGCTGAGGAAAGCATTGATCTGGTGTAAAAATGCTCTTTACAAATTACAGGCACGGGTCAAGCCCGCCAGTGAGTCCTCCCTCTCCCCATCTGATGCCAGCCTGGCCTCTCCTCGCCTCCCGCCGTTCATCCTCCCAGTACCCCCAGCCCACGGCTGCCGGAAAGACAAAGACCCTGGTCTCCGGACTGCAGGGCATCTGGACTTTACGTAGGACTCTGGGCTTTATAGAGCGAAGGCTGTGTGGTAATGAAGGGGCTGGCACAAAGCACCACAGCTCCATCCTGGTCAGCTCTGCTGCTCTGTTCCTACAAAGGAGCGGGCGTGGACATCTTCACAGCAGTTTTCATCCAATGGGCAAGACAAGTAAGAACATGTAGGAAATGTTTCCCCAGATGCAGCTACTTCTGGGGTGGAAAAGCGTCAGTCATCACACAGCAGGACTTCTCAGAGGAGAAATGATAACTCCTTTTCTTTTTTCTTTTTTTTTTTTTTTTTTTCCTATTTGAACTGCAGGCTGGAATATAGGCCGGCAGAATGTAATTATCCAGGCTGGAATTTGGCCAAGATGCTGGGGCTAACAGCCCTACTGTTTCAAAATATGCCACAGTACCCTAAATGATCACATCTTGCAGGATTTGATTTTGCATTTCATCCAAAACAATGTTGGGAAGTTGATGAGTAGGATAAGCATTAACTAGTCCCACTTATCCCCATACCTGCTGAAAGTTCAGTCCAGAATGGCTCCTGAAAATTGTTTTCATTTTCTGTGCAAAGCATTGAAAGAATTCAGTGGGTTTATTCCCGTTGCAAATTCTCTGCAAGCAGTTTCCATTTTTTTCAGTGAAAAATATATCAACTTTCAGAAGGGGAAACTTGAATAAAGCAAAATATTTGCATGTGAAAACAAAAAAAAAGGGGGGAAGGGCATTTCTTTCCTCTACAACAATATTTTAGATGGACTTTTTTGTCTGTTTGTTTTTAGCTTTTTCTTTTTTTTTTGATTCAGCCTGTTAGGACGGACAGAGGATTAAGATAGCTGATGGACAGTCTATATCGGCAAACAAAACTAACACCTAAATGAGTCTTTGCGTGTACAAGTGGTAAACTCTCCATTAAAAAGAGAGCTACATTGACAGAGGCAGGCTGGACTACCACTGAGCCACAGTGTAAATAAACCTCTGCCAGGGCCCATACACAGCCCTGCCGAACATCGTGCCTCCCCTGCTTGCAACCTACCCCCCATTATTAAACAGCTTCAAACGCTCTCTGCTGTTTTGAATGCTATGCAAATATTGGCAGAAGGATGTACGCTCTGTTTTAAAGACAGCTCAGATACAGCAACGCCAACCCAACTTTTTGGAAAGCAACATCAGGACTTGCAGTCCCTCTTTTTACTTCAGCGAATAAAGTTTATCTGCAGACTAAAGTGTGCTTTTAGCTGACTTCAGGCTGTTTGCTAGCTCTTGCTGGATTTGGCCAATCATCCCCCACAAGGGAAAAATAGAAAAGGAAAAAGTAATTTTGAAAAGCCAAAATATTTCATTTTCTATTTTGGAAAAAGAATCATTATAATTGATTTTTCATGTTGAAATGTCTTCCCTTTGTGAAACATAACTGCTTTTCTAAAAAAGACAGTGGCTATCTGTAAACAACACATCTCGTTCAGACTGGTAAAATTACAGTAGCCTTCTGTTTTACTGAAATATCAAGAAAAAGATCCACCTTAGGTTAACCAGGGAAAACCAAACCTCTCTTAATTTTCAGTTGGACAAATGAAAGAAAATTAATGAAAGGGACATTCAGAAGCTGCTGGGAGCCCAAGAGGAGAGCGTGGAGCATCCGATCAGCTCTGCAGCATCACCAGCGCATGCGTCCTGCAGTGGCCTCAGCGTCTTTCCTCTCTGCACATCATTTGGTGAAAATCTCAAACTGTCACTTTTCTCACACACATGAACCACACTTAGATGAACTGCCCCAATGCTGCCACTGCCCAGCTCACAGCTAGTTTCCATCACATCCCCCTCTGCTGCTGAGGGGAACGTAAAGAAGGAAAATAAACTGAAGTGCAGGAAACACCATGTTCAGTTCTTAATTTGTAGCCATTCGTACTCTGCTCCTAAATATCACAGTAATTCCTTTGATTTCCCGAAAATGTAAGTGAATCCTAAAAGCTGTGTGACTTTTAGAAAGAATATATTTCTGGCAGCCTGCACCAGAGACAAACTATTCCCATGTTGTAACGCATAATGCACAGTAAGGTCTGCCTGAGAACTGGAGCTGGCCACTGCACAAACACAATTCCACCAGCGAAGCTTCCAGCCTCATTCATAGTACCTGTTCTTCAATTTTGTTCCTGTTTAAGAAAATGCTCTGTCACTTAATTGACCGATGCCATGCCACAAGCGGTTTGCAAACACGCTTGTTTGAAGAAGATATGCCCTGGCTGATTTGGAAAATCCCTGAGCAATGCATTCAAAATAAATCAGAACAGATTCATGACCAGTTGTGTACGTAGAGGGAACGGAGGGCCTTGGCACAGGTACACCAACACCAACGATAACTTGCTGAGTTCACTCCAACTAATTTTTACCCTCTTCCATTTCACTTTCTGCAAAATTCCCAGCAGATCACTTTACGGTGAGGGATGTGTTGCAAAGTGGTGTGTAATGAATGGACAGAGGAGAAAAATCACAAAAGTGCATTTAAAAAATTCCCTGAGTAAATATTTGCATTGGAAACTGGACCTCAAGATTCACTGCATGCAGTCAGGGGTCAGAAACATTACGGGTCCACTCAAAACAAAGGCAACTTGAAACTGGGAAGCGGGGTTGTGAGCGGAGCTGGTTGGAATCAGCGTAACCTCACAGGCGTCAGGGAGCAGTGTCTTTTATTGTAGCTGAAGATCCTAACCCTGCATTTGTGTGTGTACATGCATGTGTGTTCACATATTTAACGCAAACACACACCAGCGTGCGCGCGCTCACACATTCTTAAAATGTATGTGCATATATTCCCATATTCACAATGAACTGTTTATGAGCAAGCTATCAAGAAAGAGTTTTCGCTGAAATTATTCAGTGAATGACTTCAAACAATGAATACATTGCAGGAAATGGCGATTGGCTCCAGAGCAATCTGCGAGCAGAAAAGAAGGCAAAAGCAGTTGAATAAATGGGTGGCTATGAATTACTCATTTAGCTGCATTATCTTCTTGTGGTCCCAATTCAGCAAATGCCTAAACACCCACTTCCCATTAAGGGCATGAATAGTCCCATTGATTCAATAGGGTTATTTTCTCTGCCTTCCATGGGGCAACTCAAATACTTAAATTTAAGCAAGTGCTTAAAGTGCTTTGCTGAATCAGGAGGTATGTCCACACTGTATATACCTGTGTTATACAGAAGGTCAGATTAGCTGATCAAAGAGTCCTTTATGGTCTTAAGATCTATAAATCTATGAATAAAACCAGCCTTTGCTGGAATTGCTCCTCCATAACCTTCCTGAGTACTGAAATTCATCCACACCCCAAAAATATTAATAAAACACTCCGTACTTAACTCTTTTCATATTATACTAAGTACGCCACTAAATAAACCTCTTAATATTCCAGTATATTTTGCAATGAACATTTTCCCGGTACGCTAGAGCGATTCCTCCTTTTGTGCCATCCAGAACACAATCCCCATGAAATACTGCAGTAAACATTTCTCTGAGTACTACAGCAAACACTACCGGCATTAGCAGATTAACCATTCCACTGAGCGCCATATTAAGCACACGTTTAAATACTGAGAAAAGACGTATAGCCTCCTCTTTCCACTGCGCCTCGTTACCCTGCCGAGATCCATATTTTTCTGCGCGGAGTCGACCAGCCCTGTGCATACCTGCTCTGTTCCCTCCCCTCCCGACGCCTCTGCCTCTCTTTTTCTCCTTCTTGTTTTGTTCATCCTGGAGCCGTTCTTCTGGCATGGAAAATTTGTCAGGGGGCAGGAATGGCGGGGGGGGGGGGGGCGGGGGGGGTGGGGTGTGTGTAAAGGGAGGGCAGAGGATTTGGCACATTGTTCAACCACAAAATCAACAACAAATCTATACTGTGTGCGCATCTCTGCCTCTCTGTCTCTCTCAGTGTTGCTGAAGTCTGTTGATGAAGAAAACAGGTTACCTGCGGGTCCCCTCTCCCTGGACCAAAAGAAATAAGCAGTGCTCTGAAGTAGCAGGTCTTGACGGGTGTAATTTGGAGTTATAAAGCATTGTTTGGGTTTTACAGGTGTACGTTAATGTCAGTGAAATTACCGTGCTCAGAGCCTTCAATGGATTCATCTTTAGCAAGTGTTTAAGAGCCATTGACTCGTCTCTTGTTGCTGACAAACCATCTAGATTCAACCCATGGTTCTGTTCAGCTTTTCTCCTTTCCCTCCTCTCTCTCTTTTTCTCTCTCTTTTTTCCTCTTTTTTTTTTTTTTTTTTTTTTTACTAGCAATTTGATGTTTGATCATTTGAGGCAATGAGGCGGAGGGTAATTTACGTTATCAGGGAGGTATGAGGGGTGCTGGGAACCCAGACGCAAGGCCCATTCGCCTGCTAAAGCGCCATCGTAATGTAATGAGACTCCAGTCAAGTGCAGCTAGTAATGGAGAGGAACATTTCCCATTCATCTGCCTACCTGAGACTCCACCGAATACGACAATAACTTTTGCACGGGAGGAGCAGGGGGGGACACGGTGAAGGGGGGCCAGACTCCCCACGGCATGACTCCCTCTGTCTCCTGGAGAAGAACCACAGCCTCATCCTTTAGACCACTGAAGGAAGGAAATTAACACAACTCAGGAAGCCACAGAACAGGTTGTTGGAAGTGCTTAACCCTTCTCGGGTCCTTCCTGGTAAGTCCCTGGTCAGCACAGACCCCCAGCCTTCCCCACTGGTCTGTGACCGCGTCCCCTCCATGCTCCCTCGGCCACTGCATCCCCCAGGGCAGAGCTGGACCCTCGCACAGAGGGACCTTGGAGAAGACAGGCACTCCAGAGCAGACCACTGGGAAGGTGCCTGCACATCAACTACCAGAAGTTGAAAAAAGGAGGAAAACAATTTCCCAGAAGTGCTCCAAGGCCGTTTCCATCCAAAGGGATTTCCAAAAAAAGCCCTTTTCCCTGATTGCCCTTAGCCAGCTCCATCACCTGCCTGCAAGTGTGGCTTCCTGTTACAAAAACCAGAGTTTAGAGAAACCCCTTCCATTCATTTATAAGTGTGGCAACAGGACACTGGGGTTGCATCAACCATTTCTTTTAATGCCACGTTCTAATATCAGTCAAAAGACAAACAAAAACCCAATCCTGCTCCGCACTTCTAGCACCCTAGGTGTCAACCCCTGGGGGGTGGGATTTCATTCCCCACAGCCATGCCCAGAGCAGCCCCCTCCTGCTGTACACTTGGAGGAGCAGACACTAACTGTGGTGTCCCGGGGGCGGCTGTTCTCACAACAAGGATAAGCATTTTCACATCACCCTGACCGGCAGGGAAACCGAGGCGCAGAACAGGGCCCCATGCCATGCCATGCCATGCCGAATAAAATCTAAGGGCTATTTTCTTTTTTCAGAGAATGATTTCCCAAGGATGCTGGGAGTCGTTTCTGCCCCCCCCCCCCCCCCAAAAAAAAAAAAAAAAAACAACTCTGCTCCTCAGCCTTGGCCCTTGCCTGTAAAACCCTCCCTGGCTGCGGATTCACTTTCCACTCTGCCTGTGTGGCGCAGTGACGGGGCCTCCCAGCAGCACCGTAATAACAACAACAGTGATACCCACCACCAGCAATAACAGTGATGCACATATTCAAGTTCTCGCAGGCGACCCTGCTACTCTGCACACTTTGTTTGCAAGCTGAGGGTAATTATAGCTTGAGGGAACCTCCTGGATGCAAACAGATCTCCTGGTATGAAGACCTCGATGTATGTCAAGGGGTGTAGGTGGCAAGGGCCAGATACAGGGGCAGGAGAGATTAATTTCCTTCATCAGCCTGTCCTAAGCTTTCTGTTTGTTCCCAGAATTCAGCCTGAGAAAGGGAGAGAAAGGAAAGGAGAGGGGGAGTGAGAGGGAGAGACCTCAGCTCCCCCTCCCAGCCCTCACCAAATTCCTGCCACATGGACCCTTCCAATTATATCCACGTTTGAAAGGCTGCTGTCAGGATGAAAGGCACAGAGCAGTAATGAACTGACGATTAATTTGCAGTTGGCTCACCCAGTGCGCGAGCGTCTCTCAGGCTCGCTGCGTGCGGGTGCTAAATATGACGATGTCAGCAATTGTCAGCCAGAGCCAGGGTTACCCTTAATAAGAGTCTCTCTCTCTGCTGCCTGATTGCCCGCTGCCAGCTTTCAGGAGCCCCGGCTCGGCTCCCCATCTTCCCAACAGCGAGGGGAGCCCTGGACCAGCCCAACAGCTGCCAAAGTAGCAAGAGGAAGGAAAAAGAAATGACCCTCTCCCTTGGCAAAGCGGCAGGAGCTGCTGCCAGTGCTAACTGCCTCTGCCCATGCCAACTTTGACCTGGGAGAGTTACAGCTTACGCTGGCACGAAAACACCTCAGGATGTGAGCGGGCACGTGAGCACCAGCCATGCCTGGGCTGGGATCCTTTGCACCTCCAAAACCAGTGGCAAATATCACAGCCCCTGAATCCGTGCTTAAAACAAACCTCTCGCTCTCCACATTCAAGGCAGCATCACCATGTCGGAGGGGGCATGACGGCCAGAGAGTGTGACTGACCCTGAGTTTCAAGCCAGAGCTGTTGCAGAGGAATGTCCTTCCCGGTACCGTACAAAACCGAGTTGCCAGCAGCTGGTTTTCAGGTAAAGCATTAAGGGTCAACATAGCCTGATGGGCTCTGGGCATATTTCTTTTCCTCCTCAAACGCCCCTGCCAGCCCTGGCAGGGAGGCAAGAGGCACGCACTTGGGGACCACTGTGTTGAGCGCTCAGCAAGAGCACGCAGAGGGATCGGCGGTGCTCTGAAGAGTGCAGGCTAACCAGCCAAGATGCACCCGGGTGTGGGAGGGATGCGGCGGAGAGCGCTGGATTGACAGGGCTGGGAATACAACCTGCATTTTCTGCATTAAGGGGCCTGTCATCAGGTCACGGGGGAACGCTGCTTTGCAGAGGGAGGCACAACACCTGCTCAAAAGACACAAATATTCAAAGTAAAGAGCAACCCCTTGGCATCGCACAAAGACACCTCCAGAGTGCTCCCAGGGAATCGAGGCTGAGCACAATGGACCTGCATACTCCATCCACCCTTCCATGTCCATCCAAATTCACACACTTCATCTTCTTTCCTCATTCTGTCGTGGTTTAGGCCGAATCAGCTACTGGGGACTTGGGGGACCCCAGATAGGACTGACAGATTCTCCCCTCTACCTCTCTTCAAAGAGGGAGGCAGAGGAGGGAAAAAGAAACTTAAGAGTTTAGAAGGAACTAAATTACTTTAATGAAATATTAATAATAAAATAAAAGGAAATAATGAAATATATACAAAACCATATCAAGCTCCCAGGATGACAGTCACAACACCAGCTGGCACTGGGGGAGTCTCAGGCTGGACTCAGTGATGGATGGGAACTGTCCTCAGACCAGGACACATTCTCACAACAGGAATGGGACCCAGGCCTGAGCCATTAGCCACTACAAATACGGTTAACCTCAAAAAGGTATTTTCTTCAACTGTCTGAAGTTGGGCACCCCAAATCGCTGGGCACCTTTGAGAATCTGTGTTCAGGAGGGTGCTGTGGAACAAGCATGGGACACCCAGGATGTAGCAAGGCAACATTCTTTGATGGCTGTGGGGCAATGTGTAAGGCATTAGAAGTGTTCATACAGCAGCTTCCTTTTTAGACTGCCCAAAGGGCTGTAAAATGCATTTCACGTCCCTCATTCACTAGATTATCATCTAGATTATTAGACCTGGCTTCACGTTATTATGTTGGGATCTGAAAGATGGGTGCACTGATTTCAGCTTGGGCGTGGACTTCTAGAGCTTCAGAGGGCTGATTAGTAGAATATGAGAATCAGCTGCAAATGGCTGAAAAGCCTCTACCTAGAATTATAAACCAATCACTGTACCCTTCCTGCTGCAAATATTGCCGATCATCAGTAGATACCCCAGACCGTGCATAAAATCCCCAACAACACCTGCCATTATAAGAAGTGTGGGATTCCTGTGCAGCCCACGTGCTCTAATATCATGTCGTTGTTACCCTTTTCACTCTATATAAATAACCCTCCTCTATGTTTGCCGAAGCTCTAATGCCAGCAGATTCAGTAGGTGCTCCAAAGCCTCTGTCACTGATGTTTTGCTTTATCATCGCGGCTCCCCTTGCAGATGGCCAAGGCCATTGGTGTTGCTGGGCCTGGGATCAAGTGTTTTCCCCACCCGCTGCTAGTCTTCACCCCTTTAATGGAGACACAGACGTCAGCTTAGAGGTATTTCTCCTTGGGACAGTTTTTCTTAAGGAACTTCACATCAGAGCTGGCTGGAGCATCCTGTGAATTCACGGCATTTACAGCAGCTGGTGTTGCTCAAAGTAAGAAAAAAAAAAAAAAAAGCCCTAGAAAAAAATATTCCAGAAAACTGTGTGCCTTTTCTTTTGGGACATTCTGAAAAAACTCTTCCGATGGTTGGTTCAGAGTCACATTTAGTTCTAATTCTATTTGGATGCTATTAGACAACGTTTACAGAGCTCAGTCATGAAAAAGAAGCATCCTTTTTCACCTTGAACAAGACGTTTAATTTAATCAAAAGGGATGTTATAGGTTTTTCCCTGCTCCCAGCCTCTTGGTTTGCAAAAAAATGTTTCAGCAGAACCAAAACCAGATTATGGCCAGGTACATGTGTCTTTGAAACTGCCTGCACCTAGAAAGTCTGCTGTTCACCTAGTTCTGGTATATATATAACTTTATTTTATCGCTACAGTCTCGAGGTGCCCGCACAACTTACCAGTCAGTTTCCCGGTATGAAATCCCATTCCCTGTCTGGAGAAAAATACAGAATGAAGAAAGGCAGAAAGATATTCAAAGGTGGGATCTCCTCACAAGGCAAGGGTGCTCAGGAGGGTCTGAGGTACATCTTGGCAAAATGGACATATTACTCCTGTCACAACCCCCAGGGTGCCCTGGCGGTGTTTGATCCCAAGTGCTGTCATACGAGGATGACGAAGGGGACGATGGTGATGGGCCTGTATCACCACTGGCTCTGCACGTACTTCACAGAGGTCTTTCACTTCTGGGTGAGGGTCTATATGTACCTTAGAGGTCTTGCCATAATCACAGATGTGTTTTTACCGTGTAACCCCTGCCATCAGAGCCTGGCACTTCAGGCACTGCTCCTAGCATTGCTCTCCCTCCCTCCCGGTGCTTCCCTGGCAGATCTATGGGGTGTCCTGCCAGTGGGCGACAGCCTGGGTCCAGCTCACATGCCATCTTAAAAAACTTGCCTCAAAGACAGCTTTCTACAAAGATGCCTTCCAAGCCGCTTTTCCTAGCCACCGAGCACGCCTGGGCCTGGGCGAGCAGCTTTTTGGCTTTCCCCACTCCTTCCACCCTGCCCGGCTCCCCTCGGGAGCTGGCTCGGCCGCCGTGCCGTGCCTCGGCGCGGAGCGGGAGGTAGCAGAGTCACGGCACCACTGCCACTTGGCAGGCGCTCCTAATGACACTGCGTCCACATGAAAGCCAAATGCAGCCCTCAGAGAGCCGAGGGCTCCTCTGCAAAGGAGACCTGAGCCCTTTAAGGAAGAGAGAGGAGCAGAAATCAATTGTCTGCTTTGCCTTCCTCCCCGGGCCCCCCTCTCCCCCTCCTCCATCACCACCACCACCACACACGCACCCTATTCACCCTGCTGGAAGGTGACATTTGCTATTAACCTTATATTGGGCCATTTTGTAAATCAATGTCACTTACATTTAATAACAAGTGTAATCAAAGGAATTATGCAAATTTAATTTGATGCTTCTTGAATTATGCAAATCTGCACCACATATAATGGCTTCTGACATGTGCCCAGTTGGAGAACGTTCCATTACCTCCTCTCTTATTACCCCTATTATTATTTTTATTTTTTTATCCTGGGGGGGGGCGGGGGGGGAGGGAGAAGGGAGGGAGCAGCGGTTAGGCTTGGAGGCAGGGGGGGAACAAGCAAGTGCAAGGGGAAGAGAAGGGAAAGAAGAGGGGTGGTGGAGGAAAGCGCTCCCGTGCCTGCATTTTGAGTAGAAAAGCCTCCTGAAGGCATTTCTGTTATTGTTATTGCAGAGCAAGGAGAGTGGGGTGGGGAGGGGGGGGAATGGGGATGGGGGGAATCATTTCCCATGAATGGCTTTGCAGGCAATAATACTATAAGCCTCTGATTCTAAATTACTGCCCTTCCAGTCCTATCTCCAGCATGATATTACTCTCCTTGGCCTCTTCTTCCTGAATTGCTAGGCGAGCTGGGGGAGGGTGAGGGAAGAGGGGAGCAGGACCCACAGAGTGGAAAATGCAGAACGAATGGGTGAAAAGGGGTTTCAGGTTTTTTGCTCCGTGGCCACCCCAGGTACCCCCACATCCCTATTGCTCCCACCAGAGCCCCAGGAGAATAGCTGTTCTTTTCCCCTTGACTTTCCCACCGCATACTTGTTTCCTTGCACATGACCCCAAGATCAGGGAGAAACTGCCACAAGATGGATACGCCACAATTTGCAATATCTTCTCAGAAACCTGGGGCAGCTGCAGCCAGTGACACCCCAACTGCCTCCCCCTACAAGGACTTCAGTGTCTGCAGCACCAGATGTCAGTTTGGACCAGCCTCTTTCTCCATTGCTTTTGCAATGGAGACGGCAAGAGGATTGGATGATCACAGGGTGGATCTGAAAGACAGTGCAGTGATAGTAGCAGAATATATGACGCTGTGCCACATTTTCCTCTGCTGGACCACTCACAGCAACTGATGAGTGACTCTTGCCATGATAATTTATGTGATGCAACCTTGGGCAAGACTGCTCCCACCCCTGTGTCTTGGTGTCCTCACTCTTGTGCAAAGCAGATAAAGAAATTGATATATCTTTTGGAAGCAGGAGAAGAAACAGAAGACAAAAAGCATTTTTTAAAGTCTGTATGCTCCTCCAATGTGAACTGATACACATTATGAGAGCACAGTACCAACATGGCTCCATCATTTCTACAAAGCAAAGTCACATCAGAAGTCTCCCTGCTCTAGATTTGAGAAGTGAAAGGCAGAGGTGGATTGCTACACTTTCCAGTTTACACTTGCCATGTTTCCTTCCAAAATTCTTCCAGAAACACTGATTTTTTTCCTCTTTGATCTAAATATTTCTGCTTTATTACATACCCTTACAAGACTGCAGGTTTTACTCTAGTGGAGGACAATTTCCAGAAACATACTCTGCATTTAGATTTTAAACATAACAAACCAGAAAATACGCCCAGATTATTTTTTTTCCCTACCTCTCAATAGTTCAAATTCTTTTTAAAGCTAAAGAAAAGTTTTTTTGGTTTAATGGAAGGATTTTTAATCTGTTAATACACTCTCATAGAAATTTTGGTGAAAGGAAGCTGATGCTACTCTGTCCAAACTGAAAATCATTTGAATTCTGTTGTGGAAAATGCCATGTTTCAGACAGCCCTTGATAATACAGCTTCCACTGATGATGGGGTGAAATGGATGTGCTTACCCTACTTCAGGGCTTCACATCTACCGGGCTTGGAAAAGAAACATGTAACTCACCCAGAGGATGCTGCTGACGTTACCTTTCAAGCCTTGATAGTGTCTGGCAGCATGACCAGCACATCTCCAATGCCATCAGCACTCCACCACTGCTGCCACTTCTCTGTAGAGCCCATATAGAAAACAAGGGTGGATCTTCTTCTCAAGAGCTGTGGCTGCAGGCAGAAATGCTGTTGGGAGGCCTCAGTCCAACGTCTTCTCTGGCCCTTGTCCAGGGAGCCCGGCCCCCGTACTCTCCAGCCCCCAGGGCTGCGGTGCCTGGAGGGAGGGTGTCAGCAGGAACATCAATAACAGTGTCTGGCACTTGCTCACCTCGGCCTCAGGTCTTTGATTCCCTGCCCAGAGATGGTGTCTGTCATTAGGAGGCTGAATAAAAGAATGAAGCTCATTTCAGAATCAGATACGTCAATAACCTCTGAAGTCCTCCTTGGCCCAAGGCTTCTGGACTGCACAGAGGACAGAGAACTTGCCTTGCCTTGCCTTGCCAGCAGATGACCCCCATTGCTCCCGTGGCCATGGGGGTGGTCAGGACCCGCTGCCAGCCCCTGGCGCTGATTGCTGCACTAGCAGATTAGCAGGAGGGTGCCCGTTGCAAAGGGCCGCCGCTGAAGCATCAGTGCTGCGGGTGTCCACCTCACACAGCCCTTGGCCCTGAAGGTATTTCTGGGGAAGCAGGTTAATGAGCACATGGAGCTGAACTTGTCCCCGGTGTTAAGCCTGCTGAGGTCAATGGAGGTACCAAACAGCCCGTAGGGTCCTATTCCTGAATTCAAGAGGTGTGTAGCAGATGGAAGCGCCTCTCCTGCAGAGAGAGCTCAGCACACAACACGCTGTCTCATAGCTGGTGTTTCTGGGCTTATCTCTCCACAGAGCTTTTCAGGAGGATGTCTCTGAACAATTCCAACCGTGGGTATTCCAGGATAAAAGGGTCTGTGTTGGAGTTTGCTGGGAAAAGCTGTCAGGAACAGCCCTGCAGGGTTAGAAAATGTCCTGCATGCTACCCTACAGCGAGCAGCACCAGGTGCAGAGTTAAAGCACGGTACATCAGTGACTGTTGTATCATGGGCTCACGGGCTCTGTATGTTCCTCAACTCCAGCCCCAGCTGGAGGACACCAGGTACAACAGAGCAGCCAGAGAAGCCTGAAAGTGAAAGCCTTTTCATCAGGCAACCTGTTTCGTGGAGCTTAGTTCCTGATGCTGTAGGTTGATTCAGAAATGGGCAATGCAAAGTTCCCAAGTCTAGGCTGGAAGACCTTTGTCCCATTGCCGGGAGAGGGAATTTGCTTGACTTGAGCCCTGGGGAGGGGGGCATGCTGGGCTTCCCCAGGGTAAACAAATAGAGTGGGGAAGTGCATCTGAAAGCCACAATTGACACAAGGGTTCTAAAAGGGACTGCTCCCAGCTGGAGGCCACGCTGCTTGAAGTTTCCTTGCTCTCCCCTTCCCTGGAAATCACAGGCCATCACTTTCAGCCGCTTCCTCCCCACTAAAACTGTAACCAGCTAAGAGCCATAAAAACGCCGAAGCACAGAAAGGCTGGGAATCTGATCTGATGAGAAAGGACACACTGACAAAGTGACCATGAAACATCCTGAGAAGCAGTTTGGAGGGAGCAGACTGGGACAGTGCAAGAGAAGAGTTCCTGGAGGAAGGTGGTGAAGGCTTCAGAGGCAGCAGAGACAGGGGTGAAGGAAGGCCCCTGAGATATCTAGCAGCCATGTGGATAGGAGTTTCCCAATGCCCAGCGCAAACATTTATTTGCTGACCAGAGCAAATGGCAAGGTCTTTTTCATTAAAATAAACTTCTCAATAAGAGCTGAAGAAGAAATGAAATTATGGACAGTCCTACTTCTGACCAGGGTCCCAGCTCTCCCACTGCTGCTTACACTTGGCCAGGGCGTACGGGAGCTAACAGGTGTCCTACCCACTCTGTGCCTCAGTTTCCCCATCTGTAAGGAGGAGATGGCAGAACAGACACTCGCCCCACTGGGCTGGCACAGACCCCATCAGCAGTGGCTTTTCTGCAGTGTCACTCCATTGGCATCAGTGCAGGAACCTCTTGCTTAGCAAAGAAAAAAGAGGGGCTGAGGATAATGCCAGGAGGGAAGATCTTCCCATTTACCCTTGGCCTGGCAATGCCAGAGGACAGGGAGTTTCACTGGGAAGGCACCAAAGTTGCTCCTTCCTTTTAGGGCAGATGACAGGAGGATAGCAGTGACATTTGATGCAGAGTGGGTCGTAGGTAGGAACGAGACCTAAGAGTTAGACAAGAAACAGGTAAATGTCACATAAGAAACTAAACAGGTAGATCAGCTGATCTTTTACAATAAGCTTATTATATATTTTGTTATTATGTTTTTAGAGGCTTTTAGGCTTTGTGTTACATAATTTAATTACTACAATGAGCTCCAGGAGTTAAACATTTAGAAAAAAAATATTTTGATGATGGGTATTGTCTTCCAATAAGCATGGCTGCGATTTGCATGGACAGTGTCTCTCAATGCCCATTTTAAGCTGGCAGAGATCTGATGAAATGCAGAAGCAGCAAAGTGGGCACCAGAAGGAGCCAGTCTCTTTTGAAACTCCTTCCTCCCAGCACCCTGAAAGTTTTGTCAGATCCTGCTGGCATGAAACCCCGCAGCTTGCTTCCCACATTGAGCTGGGAAAAGTCCTGACACATGGGTTAATGACAGCAAGAATGTCTAACATCTGTTAGATGCGGAAAAAACGGTGAGGCCCCATGGAGAACTCTCTCTATATCCACTTGCTCTAAGGTCCACTTACCACAGGCCCCTGGCAAAAGTCAGCATCACCCTGCTCTGGCTCCCACTCACATCCCAGCCCAGCCTCCCCTGGTTCAAGCGGTGGTCCCATATCTTTGCTGCCTGCATCTGGGCCCAGGGATGCAGGGCCTCACTTGGAGGGTCTATCCCCAGCAGTGCCATGCAAGTCACCCATCTGAGTGCTGCTTTTAGCCCGGCGGAGCAAACTCACCCTGGTGTGATCCTGTCAGCATCAATGGAGCCTCACAGAGGGTGAATGCTGCTTGCTCAGCCTTCCTCCAGCACCTGATTCTGCGTGCAAAGAACACGGAGAGCTTTTTTTGCTCTCTCTCCCCTCCTTTCATTCCTGCCCATTTTCCATTACTCCCATTCCTTCTTCCTGAACACATGGGTGCAGCTCTGCATATAGAAATCCCGCGGAATTATTCCTGCTTCATCCCGGGGCAGTTCAGCAGAGATGGCGATCCTCTGATTTCTCCCCTTATACCCTTTCCAAGAAGCTAGTTCTTGGCACTGTAGGGAGATGGATTATTTGATCTTTATTAATTTATTGAAGGGAAGGAAGAGGGTGGAAATTGCAATGAAAGGGACAGCCAGCAAGATGGCAAGGAAGAGAGGTTAAAAATGAAGTCATCATCTAATTGGCCCGCAGTGAATTATTCACATGTATAATCTTTTTTAAAAAAAAAAAATCAGCACAAGGCAATGCAAGTAAATGCTGTTCATGTTTAAAAGTCATTTCCATAAGTAAGTGCAATTTCTCTACTGTTTGCCCCTGTTTAATGAAGTGAAATCTTGTTTGCATTCCTCCCAATTTCCCAACGAAAGGCGCCCAAGCGTTTGCACCAAAATTACTCGGCCCAAATTAAAACCCTCCAACACTTGAAAAAAAAAGAGGAAAGGGGGGAAAAATCAGACTTATTTTTAAAATGCCTTAAGTGCATCCCAGCATCCTAATTTATTTTTAGACACTCGTTATTAAGAGTAGTAGTAAGTTTCCCCTTCTCTCTCGCTCTCTCTCTTATTTAAATGAACTTAATGGCAATAGATGCAAATGTCTGGAAGAGGAAAATAGTTAACATTTATTTATTCTTACTGTTGTCTCTTCCCTGGCTGGTGTCATTAGAACAGTTCGTTGCATCCCATTCGCTCCCATTAGCTCTGCTATCAGAGCCACCCAGCACGACTCCAGCACGGCTCGAAGTGCTTTCTGCGGCCCACATAGGGACTACATCATCATCTCCGAGGCACTGGCTTAATGACAAGAAAAAAAATCGGAATATATTGCATAGCGATCTGGGGAAACAACAACAAAACCCACTGCCGCCGCCACCGTCACCCAATGCCATCTCCCCTTGACCGAGGGTGTGCGGTCCTGCCTCGGCCAGGCAAGCGGACAGACAGACGGACCGGCTGTGGCGCTGGGACAAACATGCCTTCGCAATTCATTGATCTGGGCAATGTGCAGAGAAATATGCCAACAGGGACCCGGAGTGCTTGGAAACGCGCTCGGGAGGACCCAGCGAGACTGGAATGGGTTCAAACAGCTGCTCGGAGCCAGCAGAGCCATCTCCCCCCGACGCGGGGCTGCCAGCCGGCCGGATCCTGGCTCCCTGGCACAGGCAGGAGCTGCCAGCCAGGGCTGGCGGTGGGTTGGGGGGCTTGCACCCCCTCATCGGACAAACCCTGCTTTCCTCCCGTGCTCCTGCCGCTCCCCGGCGGGAGCGTTTCCTAAAGCAAACCAGACCAGCCGCCATGTGCGAGCAACCGTGTATCTCAGGGCTGCGTGGCCGGAGCTGCCAGCTCCAGCCGACCGCACATGTCACCCCGCAGGGCGCATGTCCCAGCCCTCAGGCCACCGCCGCTGCAGAGATAAGGGGTTTAGCCCTAATCCCCCCCCAGGGAGTGGTGGCCGAGGGCCAGCGCTGGCAGGCAGCAGCCCAGAGAGGCAGGTGCCCCTGTGACTAGAAGAAGCAACCAAAATCCACCAACCCCAAGGCACCAGGGTCCTCTCCAACCCCCTGGACGTGGAGGTGGACCTGGCCCACACCAGAGGGGCAAAATCCCTTTGCAAGCAAGAGGGGCATGACAGGTCGCCCACCCAGCGCACCCACAGGTTTTGGGGTCTTTTGAGCCCTTCGCCCCCGCAGGCGGCACACGGGCGAGGGTGGCGGCGAGCGCAGGAGAGGGAGACCAGGGCTCGGTGAGAGCACCAGCTGACAAAGCAGCATTTGGGAGGGAGGACATCAGCATCTGCAGCGCTGACACAAAAAAAAAAGAGAGGCGGCAGCTATTGCAGGCGGGGATGGAGCCGTGCGAAGGGCCCTCCCCCCCTCCGTAAAGTTGACATTGTCTCCCGTGATAACTTTTCTGCTGAGGTAGGAGACACTTTACTGCAGAGTTGCACACAGCAAGTAGCTGCCCTCCCCCCCGCCCCTTCCCATCCTCTCCCTCTCTCTCTCTCTCTCTCCAGCATCATTTACATCCTTAATTAGCTGTAATTCTGCAGTGCTCATTAGGGAAGGACTGGAAAATATCAAGGAGCCCACAAGCAGGGGGCTTCGGGGGAGAGGGAGGAAGAGGGGGATGCGGGCGTCAGGCTGAGAGGGGATGCCCAAGGCTGGATTGTGGAGCCAGGAGCCAGAAGCTACTTGCTTAATTCGGGTGGGATGATTACACTAATTTGGGAGCACTGATCCAGTGATGGGGTTAAAGAGGCCACACTGTCCCACCTAGAAAGGCAGAAGGCTTGTCTGGAGAATAACGGCATCTCACCAAGAGGACTTATTCTTACCTCCTTGCTCACAGGTCATGGATCTCTGCTGGGTCATTTGGTGCCCCACACTCTTAAAGTACATGGTCAGGCACAGGAGAAGGGCAACTTTCCCTTCCAATGCAGACAGCTACACAAATCTGTCCTCTCTTCCAGCCTTGCGAGGAATTATCCAGCAAAGAGGTTTCTCCACAAAATTGCAGCTGGCTGGGCCAAAGCACTTCTGCCAGGTGTGCCACTGTGCTGCAACCTTTTGGTGACTCAAAAGTGATCCAGAAGACAATCTGAAGTAGTTAATAGCTTTTTAAAGCACGCTGTCTTGATTTGAAACAAGGAGGGGTAAGCATTTTGAATTTAACTTCAATGACCTAAAATAATAAAAAAGCAAGAAATTAGGACTTGAAACAATAGCCAAACTTTACATTCCGGGTTGTAGAATGAAGTACATCCTTCAACCCAAAATGTCCAAACATTGTAAATTTTTATTGTTGGTCCAGATACTTGATATAATTACTTCGGGGACCAGCAGCAGACCCGGGCAGTTCTAATCTGGAGTCCCTTTTGCTCAGGAGTATACAAACAAAGAGAGAGTAAAGTCCTCCCTCTTCACAGTCTCAAGGTATAAGACTATTAAGGAGGCACTATTGCCTCTTTGCTTTAGCTGGAGACAGAGAACAGGCAGATCAAGTGAATTGGGCAAGGACATAAGGGAAATCTGTGGCAGGGCCAGGTGGTGACCCCAGATTTCCTACTGTCTCTCTTTTTTCTATTTTAATTCACTGCCTAGCTGTATATTTGCTTGAGGTTAGATGTGCATGTAGAAGTCTATCTGGGAATTCAGTGAAGTTGATGAGGATGGTCTTTGCAAGTCCATCCTCCTACTTTTCACTTGTTGGCAATAATGTGAGCCTACAGGATGAGCTGTGATGGTGTGTCCCACCAAAGACTCAAAATGACTACCGGTGCACGTGGGATTATTTACAAATATATGGGCATGTGTACAAACGGGCACTTGCACTTTCAAGTATCTTCCTCTTTTATTAACATCTTCAAATTCCTGTTAGCGTTTAGATGAAACTTGCCATAACAGAGAATCAGAATAAGCAAATGCCAGAACAAGTCAAGAGTGAAATACAACTTTATAGAAGCGCTTAGGACCTTTGCAAAACAGCATTTCAGTGGTTCATATCATTGGCTCTGAGGTTTAAGACAGGTTAACTCCCTTCACGCTTACCAAGACAATTTATTAACATCATTTAAACAAAGACAAATCTGGCCCATCTTTCTGTATTAACATGTGGGTTTTCCTGTAGTGTTTGTCACAGAGATTTCTAAGGTCTTTACAAAGGTGATAAAATTTCCAGCTCCACTCTACACGAAATTTGGGTTGAAAAGAAGTAGCAGTGGACCAGAGACTGCCTGGATCTCACTGCGGTGCTTTAAAGAGCATCTTCTCTGCGCTTCCAAGGGACCATTTAGTCAAGGTTTTCAATGACAAATTGACAACAACAAACCTTCAGAATGGATTTTGTCCATTATCACTCCAATATTTGGGAAGAAAGAAAAAGGTCAGGGGAAAAAAATGCTAGACCCACATTCCTATTAGAGACGTTCAGCTGGTACAAGGAAAGATGCCGCACCATTGCCTGGGTGTAGAAGACGGGGATGCCAGTTGGATTAGAGCTTTGTGCAGCCTTAGCATCCGCCATGTGACGTGGGCGGCTGGCGGGATTCTGCAGAGGGTAAATACCCGCTCCCGGACATCCATGGAGAAGGGTGTGGAAGTGGAAATTGCTGCCTGTGGTTGTTGCATAGCTCACAACTGCGAAGGGCAGCTCCTGGGCAACAGCTCAGGCTTGCATGAAGCCGCTGGTGTGAAGCCGTCTGCACTCTCCCGCTTGGCAGTCAGTGATTTCCTTCGAAATGGCCCAAAAGTATCTTTTGCAAATTGCTCGTTAGTGGGTTCTTTGATACCTAGAGTACCAATGAATGGCGTCATTCTCACAGCCTACTTGCCATCATTACATTTTCCTCTTCTGTACTTCATCCCTCTGCTTGAAAGCCTAGAGGAACAGCGGGAGCTTGCCTTTTGCCTTGCAGCAGTAGTCAGAAATCCCGAGGTCAGACAAACTGAGTCTGGGATGACATGAGGCTAAGCAGATGTCTAGAAAAACAGGTAAAGCATGAATCACAGATATTCAAATCTGAGCCACCTTTCCCCCAGTTTGGATCCCGGGCTGGCTGTACAGAGAGTGAACCGGAGGCATAAAGCTGTATTGTACGCGACTGTCAGGATTGGCAGCAAATTTGCAGCAGGGACGGATGGCCCTGTATGACCAAATGGAGACGAGTAAAGAGGAACATACTGACACATACGGAGGCAAGCTCTTTTGTGTGTGTATATGGACAGGCACGTGGGAGCTAAATTATATATGCGTATGCACATTTATATTTTCGTGTCTGTGTTGGGGTGTGCCTGGTCCTGCACATCGATGTGTGCAGATGCCAGGAGAGGAAGGGGGACTCCCCAGGCTGCACACCAGCTAAAGTGTGGGCGAGAGTTTGTGGACTGCTACTGAATAGCTTGAGGCGTCAGCTGTGAGGGTTTATTTCCAGTACAGAGCATTTCCTCCTTAAGAGTCAATGAAATCATTTCTGCAAACCTCCCTCAGGTACCGCACAGAGAATGTAACATCAAGGAAACATTGGGGAAGATTTCTGGTCACTCAGATTGCGGTAACTTGGGGAGAAAGCCTAACCCATGACAAGACACCACTCCTGTAATTTGCAGAGATACTTGGCTGACTTGAGTAGCGCTGTTCTGCACTCCCACTTTGCAAGTATTCTTTCGGTTTGCAGCAACATCTTTCTCCATCTCCCTAATTTTTCACAGGGGCTTGGAAGAGACGCAGATTTGCTCCAGGCTAGTTTTCCTGGCGTTATTGCCTGCGGTGACTCCTGCTGGGAGGAGAAGAGCTGTGATATGGCCCACCTTGCATCCCCACACTGCTCCACACCAGGCTGCCTGTGGGGCTGCAGCAGCTGGGATCTTTCCAGCCTCCACCAACCCCGCTCTCCCCTCCGCACCCCTGCCCCAGCTCTGCGGCCAACTCAAAGCTTCCCCTACCCTTCACCCGGGCATGGCCTCCTGATGGGACTTTGCTTGCTCTCCGTGGCCCAGCTCCAGACACAGTTTTAGAGCATCTCCTTCAGCAATGGGTCCTCTCTCAGCAGTCGAAACCAAGCCTAACAGTGCCTCCTGCTGAACCCGCTGGCGTGGCCGGCACCTCGCTCCTTGCGCATCCCCATCTTTCCTGCAGGGACTCGGGCAATGAGAGGGAGGGAGATTGATAGCAAGGAAAAGCAGCGGATGAAAAGTAAACTCACACTACATAAATTCTTAAATGATTTTTATAAGGACACAACATTGTAACAACTTGCCAAGAACAACACCGAAATTATTTCAAGGTTTCCCATTTGTTTGTAAAGCGAATATTAAAAGTGCAGGCAGCAGTCTCCCGGTGTTCCCCTGGGAACTGTTAGTGTCCGTAGTAACGAGGTCATTCCTTTTTTATTAGGAGAAGGGTTTCTGTAAAGTTAAATGTGCTGACAGCCTCTTGCCTTTGATGTTGGGTTTCACCTCAGTCCCTCCTGCAGATATTGCTGCTCCTCCCTCGCAAAGACACATCCCTGACAAACAATCTCCCCTCTGTCTTTCCTACTTGTTTGTTTAGATGCATGATAGGCAGCTCTGTTAAAGGGCAGCACATGAAGGCGGGCTGGTGTTCCAGTGGACGGGAGAGATGTGAGAGATTTGGTTGCTGTAATTAAGTCCGCCTTCATTCCCCCAAACTGCCGGGACTCGGTACCCTTCATTTTACTGACCAGACAGATAATTACAGTGACAGCAGTCACAAACCCCCCAGTTAGAGTTGCAGTAAAACTGCCGCGGTGCCATGTTCACATGAACACGGGTCCCACAGCGCCCCTGCCACAATGCCCAGCCTGGAAGGGGAGGCAGGGAGAAGCACCCCAGTTCCGTGCCTGCTCCCCTGGGTCTCTCCTTCCTCTGCAGCTACAGAGACAAGTCCTTCCTCCCAGGCAGAGTGGAAAGGCCCTTCCCTGGGAGGACACCTGGGAATCCCAGCTGCTGCCCTGTGTTAGTTATCACAGCTCCTGCTCAAGCGCCTTCCCTGTCCAGTGACCTGGACATCCCTGCGGAGTGGCCTCCAAGCACCCATGCACTGTGCCTACCTGACCATGGCCAGCAAGGACACTAAAATATAGATGGGCTGCAGGCACTCCATGACACACACCAACCGGCTGAGCTGCGTGAAATAAAGGACCTCTGGTAAGGACAGCACCAAATTAGCACTTGGGAGACTGAATTCTGGACTCTACCAAAGAGCTTCCCAAAGGTCCTAGGCAAATCAACTAAACAGTCTCCACAGTAAAAGCACAGGTGGCCCCAAGAGCCTCATTCAGCGGCTGCTCGCAGCCACGGCCACTGCGTGCTCTGTATGTGCACACACCACATCCAACACGACGGAGGCTGAATCCCAACCGGCGCCTCAGCACAGCACACTAACACAAAGAAACTAACATTTTTTTGTGTTTGAACATTAAACAGGCAACAATGCCCACAAAGTGTATTGTGTGTAGCCACTCCTTAGAGTAGAGAAAGATAAATAATACGTTCATGCTTCAAAGTGAAGTGCACATTGTGTGCACCCAAATAATAAGAAATAATGTGAGTATCCTTGTTCATCATGGACATAGTAGGAAGAAATCAACTTCTT